>JAJJWX010002113.1:0-1394213 GCA_023529315.1 Papaver bracteatum | reverse complement strand
GAGAGCTATATTCGGAGTAGTCTAGGTGATGCAAGAGGAGTTATGCAGAAATTATTGATTCAGTCCCCTAAACTAACAACCGAACGGAGAATTACATTGTCTGTTATCTGGGACCGACTGTGCTAAACAATCAGATGGCCCTTATCTACTATACTTGGGTGCATATATCCACTTCCATATTCCTACACAAGCCCTAGAATTCAGTGGAAAATCAATTTCTCATTATTTCTTATTTTTCCACCTGAAATTTGAGAGAGGGAAGAACAGACTGTAATGAAGATAAGTGGGAGAGATCAATGGGGTTTGTTGTTGTTCTGCTCGTGGAATTAAAGGAAGAGAAGAAGGTACAGATGCTGTTGCTGCTGTTCATCATGGAGGAAGATGGATTAATTCGTGGGTTGAATGAATCTGTAGTGAGTGAAATTTAGGGTTCTTCTAGAATTGAAATTGAATGGTTGTAGATGTTGGTAGTGAGGACTAAATTCTAGGGTTTCAGTTGAGAATCTCTGGCAGTTTTAATAAAATGGGTTTGTGGAAGATGTTGGTTCTATGTAAACAGGGGGGAAGATGGAAGAAATGTTGTCAGTACTGCTTTACTTCAATGAGATTTCTGGTACAATGTTTTCAATGGAATTTACAAGGGATTGTGATGGAATTCGGAGGAGAAGGAATTGAAGTTATTGGATGAGTTCTGAAGATCCAGATGGAGCTTTTGATTTAGGCTGCAAGGTATTGGTAATATGCTGTGGTGGTACAGCTGTTGTTTAAGTTGAGATTGTGCTTGAGTTGCAGAAGGGAAGATGCAGCTGAAAGTGGAAGTTACAGCCAATGGGTTCAAGCATTTGAACTGCAGGTTACAGAGCTGCTGCAATGGGAGTGTATGGCTTTAACTTGACTGAGTGTTGCTTCCATTGAGCCGGAGGGAACAAGTTTGGATCTGGTAGAACTGAAGGCTGTAATAAATGAGCTGCTAATGGTAGTGATTCTGAAATTGCAAGTGGTGGCCTTGAGCCTTACAAGCTGGGAGAATGGCAGTGGTAGTATTGGTGACTACAAGTAAGAAGTTGCAACTGTGAAGCTTTGGAGATGTTGGTTCTGGTGATGTGCAGCTATGAGAGGATACAACTGAGTTAGCTGGTGTTGTTTGGCATGTTATGTGGCAAGACAGGCAGATAATGGAAGTGAAGCTGTTGGCTTGGGAAGATGCATCACAGGCTTTGTTGTGACAGGATAATGAGCTAGCTGACCTAGTGCTTTAGATCTTGGTGGTGCTGCTGTGATAGAGTTGGTGGGTGTTTTGTGGTGGTTCATTGTCAATGATATGCAGTGATGCTAATGCTGAAATGGAAGAGCTGAAAGTAAATGGTGACTGAAATAAGCTGCAGTTGAAATTGCAAGAGCAAGGTAGGGAAGGCTGAACTGCAATGTGCAGTGACTAGAACTTGATGATGCTGTGTTACTGCAATAAGTTACAGGAGCAGCAAAAGCGGCTTAAGGTGATGATGCAATTGAGCGTAGGGTTGACAGTTCTGAAGTTAAGTTGAAGATGCAGGGGACAAATGGTAATGTAGTGATGGGTTCTTTGAGTCGCAAATGATGCTGCAATGAGACATGGAGATGATTATGAAGCTGCAGTTAGGAAGTGGCTTTAATGGTGATGGCAACAGCTAAGCAGTGAGCTGGTATTGCAGCTGAACTGGTGGTTATGGCTAAGTACTTGGACTTTCACAGCTGTGGTATGAACAAGAGTTGTATCCCTGAGAAGATGGCAGAAATAAGGTGATTTGAGCTGATGGTAGAGAAATGTACAAGGATTGAGGGTTGATTGCAGCTTGTAATGAATGGATCGACTTAGATGTATGCTAGGGTTAACAGGTGCAACTTATTTGCATAAGTATAAATGGTAGTGCATTTGGCTTGCTTTCTGATTAAAGCTACATCAGGAAAGGAACTGACCTGAGATGGTGGTTGCGAGGCTATATCTCTGGTGGAGTTCATACAAAACAGGAAGTGCAGCTGTGAGAGTGAATGATTGAAGCTACTGGTGAAATGAGGATTGCAGGCAGCTGGTGACAAAGGAGTTGTTGCGCTGTTTCTGGTACTTGCGAGCTAAGTATATCAAGAAGAATACATCAATTGCAGATGGAATTGAACTTGAATGGGTTGCAGTCGCAGTTTGATGATGTTGATGTTAAAGTTGTGTGTGGATTGAGGTGGTGACTGAGTTTCAGAAGCTACAGTAGAGAAGGCAGTGGTGGTGAAAAGGTTATGAAACTGGTACCATTTTGTCTACGGTGAAGCCATGTTGTAAGATGAGAAGCTGGTAGTGAATCCAAGATGGCCGCGAAATTATGCCAGCCAAGATGGCTGTAACTGAGCAGTGATGTGTAATGATGGTGCAAAATAATGCATGGCATGTGCTAGGTGGCCCTGTCCTTGGCCATTCAGCCCATCTAGCTGAGTAAGATGCTGATTGACCTGGCTGACTATGCTCGATCACCTGAGATACTTTTCGTCGTCGGATTCCGGCAAATTCCGGCAAGTGCACCAGTTTTCCGGCGAGCATATTTTCACATGGGTTTCTCACATTTGGTTCACGGGCTTGGTGGACTTCTTGCTATTGGACTTTGGGCTTTGAAGACCTAATTTTGGAAAGTTGGAAAAGTTATAAAAGGAAGAGTTTCTTTTTAAAGGATTGGATTATTCTTTATTCTAATTTGTAGTTTGGAGGAGAGCGATTCTACTAGGGTTTGCTTCCGTTTATTTTTCATGTTCTTCAATTTATTTTTGATAATAATTATGTTGAATCTAAAACCTATGAGTAACTAATTTCTTATTATTGGTTATGGGATAATAAATGGATTTCACAAATAAGTTTTGAATCAATGAATTAGTTTTGTCTCAAGTTTATTGTTTATGATTCATTGTTAATATATGATTTGATTGTTTATTTGGTTGAGTCCGGAATCAATCCGATTTGCTTTCATATCTAGAGCTATATTAGGTTTTCAATACAAACGTTGTTTATCCTTGATTTTGAGTAGCATAAATGTGGGTAGTGCTTGTAGTGATATATCCTACTAGTCACATATGAATTATAACTTGGGTTAAATCAATTTAGTGCTTTTACACATTTTGATTGCCTTGATTAGTCTTATTCCAGAAAACTTATTGCTTTTAGGGAGTTAAATCTAATTGTGCTTTTACACTTTAGGTTGCTTTATAGGAAGAATTCACATATGCATCTTTTAATGTGGTTGTGATGAAATCAGGGAATTAGCGGGATATTCTTGCGATCAAGATATCCTAGGACTTTTAGTAAATGAGAGATTAATTTAGCAATTCTAGTCATTGTTGAGAATACGTATTTGTGAATGAAACTATCCCGTGACCAATACCTTCTCCTTATTGATTATTTTAATACTATATTGCTTTCAATTTATTTATATTGCTTTCAAAATCAAAACATCCCCCCTTGGTTACTAAGAAACTGAAAATTTGCATAACAACATAAGCCTCTCTGTGGATACGAACTCTTTCTTATTGCATACTACTTTTATTTTAGGAAGTAAGAAAGTGAAATTATATTTGTGTCGGCTGACAACCGATCATTTGTATGCTGAGTTCGCGGACTGAGCTCATGCACTACACCGGTTTCACTTGATCAACAAAGTTCGCAAACTTTGGTTCAAGCAATAAGGACTTATACATATATGTGTTTCCACAATAATGCTTATATCCTCCAATGGTTATATTGTCTAAACTCTCATTTCAATGATTGAAACATTCTCATAGGGTGTTATATATTTGTTATTCACAAACTATTTTTTGTCAGAGCGATTTCTAAAGTGATTGAAACATAACATGAATTTCGTCACTAGGTAAAGATGAACTTGGCTAACGAGAAAGCTTTACCAACACATATTTCGAGAAATATATAAGCGAGATATACTCAGCTCGAAATACCACATGTGTATAATCTTAGTCTATATAGTAATATGACTTTTGTCTCAAGATAGGAGATAGAGTAGATAGACTTTAGAGTGATAGATAAGTTCAATTCTCCACATACCTTTTAGTCGATAAAAATCCATTGGTTCCTTGAGTAGTCCTTCGTCTTGTATGATGATCTCCATGGAGTTCTTGAGCTCAACTACACTTTCTATCCTAGTACGAGACCTTAGCTATAGTAGACAAGAAATCAAGACTTTATAGTCTTGATCACTAATATTGACAAACATGCTTGACATAGCAACACATGCGATTTCGACCGAGCAATGCTCTAACAATAGGAATGACAACTATCTTTACCTGCTAATTCATTTGCTGAGTCCTGCTCCGAGTCCCCTGGCTAACGCTGCGAGTTTGGCTCCGAGTCACTCGCCTGACTGCTTTTGGAGTTCGAACCATATATGGTAGTGGCGGCTGATCATCAACATCCATCCCATGATCTTCTTGCCCTGGTTCCTCAGGATTGCTTGCTCCCTTACTGGAGGTGTTCATTGGCTGAGATGGATCGGTAGTGGGTTGGAAGTTTCCCTCAAAAATCGCTCCTCCTATCTTACCAGTCGTCGGGCAAAACGCATCCATTACAAGAAAGTGCATCTACTCATCATCATGCCAAGGTCGTGCAGCCAATTGTCGAACCATAAACCTTTCTGATGCAGGGAGAATGATATACTGAAACCCAATCCTACTCAAACTAGAGACAAGAAATCGATCAGCAACAACTGCAACTCCCTCATGCACTTTAAGGGGTTCATACTTTAGATGATATGCATATAAAACCCAATCATCATCGTCAGATCCATCCCACTTTGGCTTTACAGTAGGAATTGGAGTTTCACCATTGACAGATTCAGGAACACTAGTCTCTGGAGTACTAGTATCACCAATATGCACAACACCATGCATTCTACAACCTCCTTGCTCAACACCAACATCAGGGCTGAGAAATGGATTACTGGTATCTTGATTTATAGGAGATGGTTTGGGCTGATTGAAGAATTTAATCAATCGCTCAATTGGCGAATTGAGCAACAATTCATGCACAACCCCAGGGGGTCCTTCCTATTGCATGTATTCTTCGATCTTTACCTCCATATTATGATGCATATCCTTAAAATACCACTCAAAATTCTCTATGAATTTAGGAGACTCACACCCCTGAGGAAAGGCAATATAGTATGGCATACATCTCACAATATGCTCATAAGGGTACCAGTGAATTCGAGGCTCGTTATCAACTCCAACCAATTTCTATTTTCCCTTACGATCGATCTTTTGCTGCTCATCATCCATGGAGGAAGAATAAGTAATTACAACACCAACAGTTGCTTGAAGGAAAAAGTTGCAGAGAAAGAACAATTAGTCTTATCTCCAGCTTCTGAACCGGCTCTTATAAAAAATTTCATTTTGGGGTCTTCGGTCATTTCACCAATTAATGAAAACTTTTCCAAAAAAATCATAACCCCTCTCTCTAAATCCTCCATCCTCCTTCCCTGTCATTTCAAATCTCCCTCAAATAGGTCTTTATAGCCTATACAGCAGGAAATTACTTCCTACACGCTTTAATCCATCATTTAATCAATTGGTTTTCTTGACAGGTGGGGGTGATCTGCTGGACTCTACAACATTTGGCACCAGTGAATGGTGGACACGCAACACTTCTGAGAACTTCACATGCTCCTCTCTCACGTATACAACCCCAAACCTCATTCATCTGACTCGCAGGTTGACTAATGTCGAATGTCAATCTTGTTGGTCTAGGAACCACAACATTTATCCAATGGAGGCCATAAATTTGAGAAATATGACCAAATCAAACAATGAAACCGATCAATCATGATTTTTTTCCCACTCGGTTTCAGAAAATGACAAGGCTCTCAAACTCAGCAATCGGGGTACCCCTGACTACTCTATCTTTTCAGTTCAATACTTATAACAACACAACTCTTTGTGTGAAATTTTATGCCAGGTCACTATCCAAGGTATCATTAGCCATTAAAGATCAAGACCATTGTAACAAAGACACTGGAGATAGCTATCTACACAAGTACATACAAGTCAGTCTCTTCTATTATTCAACTACAAATCACCAAACTATAGATCCCCACTCAATGCATGACAACCCTCAGCATGCACCCGTGAACAAAATTCAAATTAAAGCTTTCCACTTCAACCTTCATATTGAAACCATAAACATTACCTACACTTCCACCAATGAACATTACCCACACTCTCTTCATATAGAGTTCATATTGTATCATCTCCTCGGCCCCATGGCTTCTTCTTCAAACACAAATCCTAATACTATTGACAACCTAGTCCATAAAATGAACTCTCCTCTAAATATACCTGAAGACCTTTTTCCAAAGGTGTTCATCAATCCTGATAACATCAAAACAAAACAACCTCAAGATTGGAAAGGGTGGTTCATTGGTAATCTCTGCAATAATATTTTTTTTCAAACCTCTAGAGCTAGCAATTTCAAAAATGCTAACTGGGAAATGCAAAGTATAATTGAAGTGGATGTTTGGAATAGGAGAAGAAATTTCTACATCCTCAGAACCACCCATGAAGAGGACTACTCAACCCTGAGAAAAGGTGGCACCAAGGGAGTTTTTGAGAAACTTATGGTCTTAGTAGGTGTACCTGCCAATTGACCTGATCTAATTGATGAAGAATAATTCTCAAAAGTCATGATCTAGCTCCTTGTCAAGAGAATCCCAACTCATATCATTCCTGATATCAGAAACATACTTAAACCAATTGGAGTCTACCAAGATGCAAATAAACCTTATGGAAGTGATAGATTTGAAAAAGAAAACTTGGAGGTAAAACTCACAATCAATGTTACCAATTCTCTAAAATTTGGGATTAAAGCATATGAAACACCTACTCTATCACATTGGTTGGAATGTGCTTATGCTCTCAATGGAATTAAATTCTGCAAAGTCTGTAGAATTCTTGATCAACTTAGTCCTCCCTATTCTACACCACCAAACCAAAACCACCAATTACCTCAATCTCTCCCAATACCTCAACCAACACCTCCACCAAAAATACCTCAACAAAAAATTGTCCAAGCTGGTAAAGATATCATTTGCATGCCATATTCTGATGTTGCTGCTGCTGAATTTGAAGCAAAAATGAAGGCTGCTAAGAGATTGGAGATTGAAAAGGCTATAGCTAACTTTGACTCAACATCCAACAGCCCAATCACTTTTGGTGCTCAGTGATAATCCTGCTTCCCCTGCTTATGATATGGTTGCTGCTGAAAACATTTTCCCTGCTTCCCCTGCACTAAAGAAATTCATATTCAATGATCTTCCCATTCTGGCCCAAATCAAAGCTAATTTGGAAGCTGATTCAGCTAAAAAGAAGAAAGCCTCTTGGAAAGCTAAGAAAAAATCTCATAGTTTTAACAATTTAAGTGAAAATCCCCAGAAAACCTCATACTTTGACCCAAAGAGAAAGAAACCTATCTGCAATGAATACAATTAACTCCCTAACTGTTTGGAGCAAGCTAATCTCAAGAGATTCAAATATTTTCCCGAAGATACCTAGGAGCAGATAGGAAACACTCCTTCCCCAATGGCTAATGGTACCACGGAAAGCCCATCCTCTGGAAATATGGTAAGGTTCCTAATCCCTATTTATTTCTCTACAAGTTACTATAAGAATTACAATATCACTCACCTTGTTCCATACATCCATTATGACCATATCATTAGAAGACTAACCTCCAAGTATCCAAATATATCCTATTTCTGGCAGTTCTTTACCTCTTTGGCATGGAACTGTCAAGGATTGGGAACTAGAGATGTTAAAAGTTACCTTAATGATATGCTCAATAAGTTGAACCCTGATATCATTTATCTCTCTGAAACCAAACAAAAGAATGTTAAATTCAAGAAAACTATGCATGATATCGGAGTCCATAACTACTGGTATGTGAATCCAGGAGGGGCAAGTGGCGCTACTGGTGGTTTAGCTTTGATTTGGAAAAGTAGCATTTCATTAGAAATTATGGATTCTTCCTTGAATCATATCAATGCAATAATCAGACTTGTCAATAGCCCCCCTTGGCTTTTCACATGCTACTATGGTAGCCCTTATGACACCTCTTCCAAACTCAACTCTTGGAAAATGATAGATAAAACTGCAGTTACCAATTGGCTGGTAATGGGTGACTTCAATTTTATCCTTCATGACACTAAAAAGTTCAGTACTCATCCTATGGACACTAATGAAGCTTATCAATTTAACAAAAAGATCCTTGATCTAGATTTGGTTGATATTGGTTTTATTGGTTGTCCTTTCACTTGGTCTAACAAAAGAAGGGGTCATGCCCTTAATGAAAAAAGACTTGATAGATGTCTAGATACTGATGATTGGCTAACCCTATATCCTAATACCACTATCACCAATATGCTAGCCATTGGGTCCGTTCATCATCCCATTCTGCTGAACTCAAATCCTCATTGGAAGAATGGAAAGATATATTTCAAGTTCTTTGGCCCTTGGTTGGACCATGAAGAATGCAAGAAAATGATAGCTGAATGTTGGAGAAAAGATATATATGGATCCAGTGTCTTTACTATTGCAAGAAGACTCAAAGACATAAAACTTCACATCAGAGTATGGAACAAGGAAATTTATGGCATCATCAAAACTAATATTGAAGAATGCAAGCAATATCTAACACGGATACACAACAACAACTTCAAGGAAGATAAGGGTCATGTACTAGCTTATGCAAGGAAACATCTTAAAAACTGGCAATACATAGAAGATAAGTTCTGGAAAAATAAAAGCAGAGATCAATTGATAAAGTTGGGAGACCAAAACACAAGCTATTTTCATAGATCCGCCAATAGCAGAACTAGAATTTTTTTTTGATATAATACAGAATGAGACAGTAGAATGGATTACTGATTACCAAGAAGTTAAAAACTATATCATTACTCATTTCTCAAAAATGGCAACTGCTGAAACCATAACCATCTCTCTAGAAATTATCAACCTCATCCCAACAACCATATCCTCTACTGACAACATCATGCTCAACGGAAACCCTGATCACAATGAAATCAAATCCATATTGTTCAGCATGGCCAGTGATAAAGCTTCAGGTCCTGATGGATTTCCACCAAATTTCTTCAAAGCCAACTGGGAACTTTTTGGAAATGACATTGTCAAAATATTTCAATATTTCTTCACTTCAGGTCACCTCCTCAAAGAAATGAATTCCACATTCATATCCCTTATCCCAAAAATTGAAAACCCAACATCCCCAAGCCACTTTAGACCCATTAGTCTTTGCAATACTACTTATAATATAAAATTCAAACTCATTGCTTATAGAATGAAACTCACCTTAACAAAATCATATCCACTTACCAATCTGCTTTCAACCCTGGCAGACAAATATCTGACAATATAGATACTTCTCATAAGATCATACACAATATGAGATCCAACAGAGGGAAAAAAGAAACTCTGGAACCATGGGAATCAAAATTGATATGGCAAAATCTTTTGATAGAGTAGATTGGACATTTCTAATATCCATCATGAAGAAGATTTGCTTCAATAATCAATGGTGCAACAAAGTTATGCAGTGTATTTCAACTTCCCCATCTATTGTTTTAATTAATGGCTCTCTAGATAAGTTCTTCAAACATTCAAGAGGCTTAAGGAAAGGTGACCCCCTTTCACCCTATCTCTTTCTTTTCTGCATGGAATCCCTCTCAATAACTCTTATTCATGCTGGGGAGTTGGGCATCATAAATGGAATAAAGATATGCAAAGCAACACTATCTATCAACCATTTATTATTTGGTGATGACTGCATGATCTTTTGTAAAGCCAACTTGACAGAAGCTCAAAACATTATGAAAATCCTTCAGATATTTGGAAACTCCTCTGGGCAACTTATAAACTTCAACAAATCTGGAGTCTTCTTCAGTAAGAACACAGACCCAAGCCTCATCCCTCAAATCAGCAATTTTATGGGGGTCCAACTTCTTCAACTAAATGATAAATATCTTGGTTCACTTCTTTTAACTCATAGAAGCAAAATCATCTCTTTCAAGCCCGGAGTTAAAAAGCTGAAATTAAGACTATCTATCTAGAAAAAGGTACCACTGAATCCTGCAGGAAAGTAAGTGCTTATCAAATCTGTAACTTCCTATGCATGCATCTACCAAATGAACTACTTCAAGATTCCCAAGAAGACCTGCAAAGACAAAAACAATCTTCAAAGGGATTTATTCTAGTGAAAAACGCAGAAAATACAACTGGATATTACCCCAAAGCTTGGATTGCAGTCTGCAAACCAAAAGAGATGGGAGGATTAGGCTTCATGAATATGGAATTTTTTAATCGTTCTATGATAACTAAAATTAGTTGGAGACTAGAGCAAGATAAGGACTCCCTCTGGTACAAACTCATGGATGCTAAATATCTAACTGGCAGAAATGTTCTCAATACGGAAACACATTCAAAAGATGGTGATTCCTGGATATGGAAAGGAATCCTAGAAGGCATGATCAACAATATTCAACATCACTGTATCTGGAGAATTCGGAATGCGAGAAAAATCAAAATTTGGGATGACATATGGATACCAGGAACCTCTACAAGACTCAATAAACCTCAACATTGTCCAAACCAGATTGAGTATGTGGAATCTCTCCTCTTACCATATGGAAATTAGGATGAAACTCTTGTACAAGACTACTTCTGCAACAACACTGCTCAAGAGATTCTTACTCTGCAAACTCACCCAGGAGAGGAAGATAAGATCGTATGGAATCTGAATAATACAGAAACTTTCTATGTCAAAGAGTCATACAAGGAAAAGATAGTTATACAAGGCAAAGATTAACAAGCTATACAACAATGACACTCAAACAAGAAACTGGGAAGCAATATGGCACATGGAGGTGGCTCCAGTTATTAGGATTTTTATCTGGAAATGTGCCCATGGGATTCTCCTCACTAATGCCAAAACAGATAGCATACCACACTACATTGACCCTCAATGTAATGTGTGCAATAGTGGGGAACAAGAAACCATGACACACATGCTTCTAAACTGTCATGCTGCAAGGTTAGTATGGAAAAAAGTTTTTGGTTCTCATAATACTCAATTTGATAACACCACTATCTTCATAAATTGGCTAAATTCTTGGTTTCATCCTGGGATGGCCAATCAAGATTGTAGCATCTTTTCCACTACTTGCTGGTATATCTGGAAAGCCAGATGTGATTGGATCTTCAAACAAGTTGATCCAAATACTGCAATTACTACTATGTGCATTAAACAACATCTCTGCTACCGTAATAGAATTCACCACATGCCAGAGCATATTATGAATGATTTCCCTCTTTTACCTAAGTAAAGTGATTCAAATATGAACCTCAATAATACTACTTATGACTTGGATCTGCATGGGTCAAAAGTTTATGGAAAAATTATCATGATTTATACTCTACAAGATCCTGAGAGCTTACTATATTATACTGCAATGACTATGATAGATTTTGCAGGAAACATCATTGGAACCAGAAGATATCCAGGATATTGTGGAGCTTGGGGAGCAATAGGAGGAACATACCTAGCTTTCCAATGGGCCAAAAAATGCAGCACACCAACATAGAGATATTTGCTGAATCAATGGAAGTCCTAACCAGGAAACTGTCAAAGGAAGATTAAATCTAAGCTATCATGAAAGAAAGAAACAAATACCATGAGGATAGTCAGGATATTGATATTTCTCCAGTAACTTTTGTTTTATTAAGACCCACTCTTATCCATCGTCTTCAAAATATGGATACTTTTAATTTAGCTTTATATTGTAAGAACAATGCTGGAAGGGTGGGTAGACCAACCTATGCTAATATCTTGTACCAGTCTTAGGTGCTTTTCTTGGCCTAAGTTTTTCTATTACAAAAAAATATATCCAAAATGTACCCAGGCCTATTCCTATAGGTATGCCAAACACTGATTTTTGGCATATGTGCACCCACTATAGGTATGCCAAACTGCCAAACTCATATGCCAATATGTCTGGAATAACATATAGGCATACACGACAGAGTTTCTAGCGAGCGATAGAAATTCCATCGCTCGATGGTCAAGCCAGCGCTAGTTGGTCATTAAATCGCCAGCGCTAGTCAAGCTCGCGCTCGACTCTCAGAACATCGCTTACCAGATCTTCATCCAACGGCTAGTATTCCCTCCTATAAATACCTAATTTCAATTCCATATCAACTCACACCAGAATTTCTAAATCTCTCTAGAATTTCTCAATCTTCTTCTTAAAATCTAAAACAATCACATCTTCTCTACACTTCTTTTTATTTCTTGTAATATGGATTCACAATCTCAAAGTCAAGACAAAGGCAAAGCTTGAAAAACCAAGGCCCGTGGTACAAAATACACACTGATAGAAGATGAATGCATTTTTCGTAATTATGTTTATTTTACCAAAGATTGCATCGATGATGCACAACAACATGGTAACACCATGTGGGATAATATATTTTTGAAATATGAAGAACAAACCATGAACATCAATTCTCGTGATGCAAAAGGATTGGCAGAACAGTTCATTGTATTCTACAAGGAAGTAGCCGCTTATGTTGCATTGATAATGCAAGCCAAGAGAACATGCATGGAGAGTGGTCAGAACGATGTTGATTTTGAAACAAAGGTTCGTTTAGATTGGCAGCGAAAACATGGTAAACATTTCGCTTTCGAAAGTTGTTATCATATTTTGAAGGTGTTGAACAAATATAATCCAGATTTCTTAATAACTAATCAACAAGTACCTGAAAGGTCACCATATAATTCTTCTCCCTCAATACTAAATTCAAATTCTTCACCAGATACTGCAGAAAACCCAGAAGATAACTTAGTTTTTAATAATTATGATGATGATGGTAAGAGAAAATTGTCAGGGAGGAACAAAGCAAGAAAATTAGCTCAAGAAGGAGGGAGTTCCGATGGCTTTAACATGGCAGAGTTTACGGAACATCAAAAGACCGTTGAGAAGCAAAGAGCAGTTGATAGGAAATTTCAAAACATGGAAAGTAAAAAAAGTCATATTTCTCAAGAAACATTTAGTTTTGACTATGATAAGCATAACATCCTCCAAGCTAACACTTCAATTATGAACGCTCAGCAAAAAAATGTGTGGAAAATTGAATTTGACATAATTCAAGCACAGATTGAACAACAAGCTGGATTTACTAACAACAATGGTGATGATGATGGAATTGATGATGAGTTCGATGTAGTAGTTCCTCTAAATGATTGATGTATTAAATTAAGTTTTAATTTAAAAGTATTCCATTTTAATTTGATATATTGTTGTTGCATTCTACTTAATATTAGTTTGAAATGAAAACTTGATTAATTTGAAATGTTGTTGCTCATTAACTTTAAATAAGTCTATTGCTCATTAACTTAAATTAAAATACATAACTTAAATTAAAATACATAAAACTTAAATTAAATTACATAACTTATTATCTTCCATGCTCTACCCAAAGATTCAATCTCAGATCGTCTCTTAAACTGACATACAAATTTCGGTTCTAAATGTAATTAGTCATTTGAGCATAATTCCTTGCAGGGACTCCTCTTTGTGGTTGAATCTCCGGCCGCAAATATTCATCTTCATAGTTAGTCCACTCCGGATTACGACGGGTTTCCTGAATTACCATGTTATGAAGAATTATGCAAGTGAGCATAGTCTTGTGCATTTCACGAGGACTCAACCCACGATATGGGCCACAAATGATAGCAAACTTCCTCTTCAAATTTCCAATAGCACGTTCCACATCCTTCCTTGCTCCCATTTGGGCATCGTTAAAATGCCGATATGAACGACCTAATGCACCGGCAGGAGGCTGACGGTAACATTGAACCAAGGTTGACCATTTTGCATAGATACCATCCGCAAGATAACATCCATGAGTATACTAGTGGCCGTTAATCATGAAACAAACTTGGGGACAAATTCCATGCTTCAAATTTTCAAACAGATACGACTTATGCAAAACATTGATATCATTTTGTGAACCCGGAAGACCAAAAAAAACGTGCCATATCCAACAATCGTAAGAAGCAGCAACTTCAAGGATAACAGTTGGTTTTGGATAATGACCTTTATATTGACCGACCCAATAAACAGGGCATCCTTGCCATACACAATGCATACAATCGAGACTACCTAACATTCCTGGGAATCTCCTTTCCTTATTCTACCTCAATATTTGTCTAACATCTTCCTCGGTTGGTTTTCATAAATATGTTGGACCAAAATGATTAATAATTACTTCACAAAACAATGAAAGGTTAGTGAATGAAGTTGTTTTACCTATACGGAGATACTCATCGTTCGCATTCGCTGGTCTTCCATAACCTAGAATCCTTTAAGCCGAAGTAACTTTTTGTTCAGGACTATGACCTCTAATATTCAGTGCATCAAACTGATAATTAAATTGAGGTTCTACCCGACAAAGCTCTTCAATAATCTTATCACCAGATGCCGAGGCATACGAAATCGACCTTGGAAATCTATATCAGAGTACACACAATTGGGAAGAAAATAATCGTGCATCAGCTTCTGATGGTAAAATTCCCTCCCTAGATACGTATACCTTCTTGAGAATATTTCTTGTGGCTATGGAACTGTAGGTATTTGGCCCGTATATACTAGCATCAAAATGTCGATAAGTTTATTATCTTCAGCTTCCTCATCGTCAAGTTCTTGCAACCTCCTTCGATGCATTTCTTGTTGTAATCTAAACCGATTCATAATAATATTTCTCTCTTCATTAGATCTCGCCATGGAAATTTTAAAATGAGAATAAAGATAGAGAAATTGGTGAAATATAGGTTGAAGTAGGTGTGAATACCTTGGAGAAATACGAAGGCGTATATATAGGAACTAGTGTGGGGAAATAGCCGTTGCAAAAAAACCAGCGATCGATATAATTAATATCGCCAGCGATACTATTTATATCGCTCGATATAATGTATAACACCAGCGTTATTCAGAATATCGTTCACTAATTTTGTTATGAATTAGAATGTCTGTCGCTCATTGGTTATTGATTATTGAACTAAAACCCACTTCATATTTACTCACCAATTTTCACTATTTCTAAGCAGGGAATTTGGGATCAAAATCAACATTAACAACTAAGCGAGCCATACATACATACGACCAAAACAACCAAATTAGGCTAAACAAACTTGAAACAAATTTAACTCCAACAGAAGTAATGAAGATGTTGAAATTTACCTTTGACGAAGAGGATTTACACAATCACCATATCAATTTCAGAGAGAAGAAGCAAGAAGAACTCAAGCTATGGATATAATTTCACACAAAATTTGAAATCATCGGAACAATTGAAAGATTCAAACTCATTGAAATCGAAATCAAACTAAGATAAGTGAGAATTAGGGTTTTGAGTTTCCAATTTGTGATAAAGGGTTTTGAGATACTGACTGCTAAATTGACCTAAATTGACTACTTCAAATAAAAAAAGGTTACTGTACTAGATATTTAGTGATAAAATCTCCACCAAACGTGTCATCTCGAGATCATCATCATCCGTTGCGTGGCACTTGGATCTTCACTTTGCATCGAATCAGCTACGCCGTTGAACATTCTAACTCCTTAAACTTCCTTGACCTAATTGATGAAAATCAAGAATAACAAAATTCAGAACAAAATTATGAAACCCTAATTAAAATCAATAGCAAAATTAGAATGTATGTCGCTCATTGGTTTTCCCATAGGGACGCAATTGGTTTGCCATGGTATCTGGTATGCCAAACAAGCGTACCCATATGAATAGGCCTCACGGTAAAAAATGTGAGAATGCTACGACTGTGGGACATACAACCCGTTTTCAAACCTTGGTTATTGGCATACATATTCGTTGACACTTCATGTATTGTATACGTGTCGTTGGCATATTCACGTGGACCCTACATGATGTTGGTCATCCACTATTTAACCGACTTTTACAACATTATCTTCACATTATCTCCACCTCTTGTTTGGTTTTGTATCCTTCTTTCATCTTCTTCCTCCGGAATACAAAAAAAATAAATGCTGAAACATTAGTTCTCAATCAATCCACTGAGTTCTCTACTGGCGCGGTTTCTCTTCTTCATTCAGAAATCACCACCATCACCAACAGCAACAGGCTAATTAGGTAAGGTCGGATTCGATTTTGTTTTTATTTTAATTAGGTCTGGAATTGATAGTTTGATACCATGAATTTGATTTTGTTTTTGTTTATTTTCTTCTCAAGATTAAGCCATGAATACGATTTTGTTTATTATGTAAGGGTTTCGTTTTTGACTTCATAATCTCCTTGTTGTTCACAGGAATCACAGCAAAAAGAAAAGAAAGGGGATTTGTAACAAAAACCCTAGCTACGCATCCTAAACTGCAATATATCAAGCACAAAAAGTAATTTACATACCACTTTTACTACTCTTTTATCTTTCTTTTTTGTTTATCTTTTCTTATTTTGTTTCTTGTTTTTGTAAAATTTAGTAAACTTGTTTATCTTTTCTTATTATCTCCACCTCTTGTTTGGTTTTGTATCCTTCTTTCATCTTCTTCCTCTGGAATACAAAAAAAAAAAAAAAAAAAAAAAAAATGAAACATTAGTTCTCAATCATTCCACTGAGTTCTCTACTGGTTTACATAAATCTCACACTGAATTCAATTGAATTCACCAAATTGTTTTCACTGATAGATTGAAAGCACCCAATTTTTGGCAGGTATGATAGATTGAAAGTGAGGCAGTTATTTGTTCTGTATGTTAGGTTTTGCTCAAATTATTTGTTTTTTTTTTTATCCATATCGACTACCGGCAGAATGCTTTCGTATAGAAATTTGCAAACACTTCACTCGGATGGTAATCACCTGATTAGTCTTGCAGCTTAGTACTTCACTTCAGTATTCATTCTTTTTTAGAGATTTTGCTTAGGATTATCAAACTTTCAAACTTATAGCTTTTGTTCCTGTGTTTGTTTGTTATGCCACAAAGAGATTCTGTCTGGTTTTTGAATTTTGAATATCTTTTCTAGGGTTTTAATAGTTGTTGGATTAAAAATTGGTTTGTTGTTTAGTTTAACTGATTTGGGGTTTCTGGTTTTCTAATTGGCAGCTTGAAAGTTACTTTCGATGACATATATATGAGAAAAAGCCTACAAAGAAGAATTTGTTAAGGTTTGCCCTAAAAAGAAGAAGAAGAAGGCTAGAGAGAATTTATCAATACCATGACTGAAGCAACAAGCAGCACCTCTTCTGCTTCTGGAGATCAGGTTTGCCATAAAAAAATCGAATTCTATTTTATTTTTTCTAGATTTTTTCCCGTCGGATTGATTTTGTTTCCTTTTCTCATTATAAAGCGTGCTGATCATATGAGGCACATCCAACAAGTGATGAATGGTTTAAGACTCAAGTACCCAGATATTGATCGTCTTGATGAGATTAGCCGTAATATTCATAAAGACGGGGAAGGTTTAAAATTGAAGGTCCCAAATGGTATATTCGCACCTTCAGACTTGGTTGGAACTTCTTAATCTATATCTAATTCTTAAACTACATTTTCATTTGGTTTTGACATCTTTGAATTTTGTATATTGTGATAGACATGCTGGTACTTGTAAACAAGACTGCAGGGTGGGACACTCCCCGGGATCTGAATTCGGCTCGTGAAATGTACACTAGCGTTCGAGATGGATTGAAAGATCCCAATTTCAAAATTGAAAAAGAATTAGAAAAGCTTAAGGTAACACTTGTTTAATTAGTTTAAGAGTTTTTTTTCTTCTTCTGAATTGCTAGTTATATTGGATTGTTGTTTGTCTTAATAAGGGTTTATCGTCTGCTCTGGGAAGTAAGTGTGATGTTTTTGCGAAAGAGTGTGGACAACTTAGTTTGAAACATGGAGATTGTTGTCAGAGTCTTGTTGAGAAACTTGTTGAGCAGGTGAGTTCAGAGTCCTATACATTTATATTCTTATTTGAATGTTATTGAATTACCTGCTACCCTTCCTTTTCCATCCGTAAAACAGGTACCCCGCATAAAGGATATGTCTGGATATGAGGATGTAGCCACTCGGGATGAGAAGCGTTGGATTGAACGAGCTCTACGAAAAAAGGGGCAAATGGTCAAACAGGGTGAAGATTGCAAGATACATCTAGAGGTAAATATCCAGAACTAGGTACTGTTAGACTTTTTTGTGTTTTGAGTAATTCTTGTTTAGTTTAAGTTAATCATGATTTGTCATAATCTGTTTTATGGTTTGTTTATGGCTTAATCTTGCTCTAAAGACTAGCTTTAGGTTAATGCTAGATAAGGTTTTAAGCATGACATGTCTTTTAGTTTGGCATGTTTAGCTTGACATGTCATATGAGCTGTCCAAAGTAGCCATGAGGATACAAGTTGATAATAAGTCATGAAGGTCCAAGTGTCTTGAATGTTTCTATTTCCTTGTACTGTATTACAACCTGTTTTGTATGAACCTATATGTAGTATCATTAATTACTATGTATGGTGTTGAGTATGCTAATACTAGTTTCTAGTCTAATTTCAGCGTGTAGTGAGCTTATAAGTTGTTTAGTGGTAAAGCATAACGGTTGAGGAGCTGAAATTCCAGCAAGTATTACTTTTTATCTTTAATACCACATTTCTGAGGTTAGCTGCCTTCTTATTGAAGGGTTTTCGTAAAGAAGTGAAACCAATGGCTGAAAAAGTTGGAGATGCGTATGCGCAGTTGGGAAATGCTCGCATGTTATTGCAAACGGTGAATGAATTTATCCATATCCTAGCAACAACCAAGCAACATGGATTTAATGTGGACAAGTATGAAAAGAGGAGAAAAAGAAACACACTTGGAAGCCCAGGTAATGTGAGTAGGGAGGTGGACATGAAGGAGATTGATGTGAGTCCGGAGGCGGACAGGAAGGCGGTTGAGGTAATTCTTCTCGAATTGCTGGAGAAAGTGAGTGGAAAGAAGAGAAAAAGGAACACACTTGGAAGCCCAGGTAATGTGAGTCGGGAGGTGGACATGAAGGAGATTGATGTGAGTCAGGAGGTGGACATGAAGGCAGTTGAGGTAATTCTTCTCAAATTGGTGGAGAAAGTGAATGGAAAGGAATTGGAGAGCAATGGAGGAGCAGCAGACAGGGAGTTTATGAAGATGTGGCATCATATTGTGAACGAGTTCGTTCTCTTTTCAGTTTTCTTAAAGTCGCCTACTGATTAGTAGGGAAGTTCAGGCAACGGAGGAATGAAGCAATATGAATTTTGAAGACCAGCTCCATTTTTTTTTTTTTAAAATCTTAGGGAAGGTAATGGAGTAGCAGATAGATTGGCAAAGGAGGCAAGAAAACAGGGTATACACAAGCAGCAATGGGTTGCAATGGCAAGCTATCTCTTTTCTTTACCATTTTTTTTTTTTTTTGATAGACAGTCTCTACCTTCAAATGTTGTTTATCTTCGAAACTCCAAGGAGCAGTTTCTGTTGGGGGATTCCCATATTTCAGGCCCTGTTACTGAAATAAGGACAACCAACAGTTTCAAAAAGAAAAATCAGTCGTGACAATATGGATGCTGTTATTATACTAATTGATTTATCTTTTTTTTCTTTTTTCTTTTGTGGAAGTAAAAAATTGTGACAGTATGGATACTGTTATTGTACTAATTGATTTATCTTTTTTGTGTAAGTAAAAAACTGCTAGGGATCTTATGTAAGTTTAGTTGATTTATCTTCAGAGGATGGGATCACAAAGCATGACACCGTAGGCAAACAATTTTACTTCATAAAACAGGAACCATTAGATGTTATTATCCGTTTTTTCACAATTTTTCCCTGATATGGGGGTAGTTCAACTGACGCATTCTTCTGCGGGTATTAGAAAAGGGATTGCATCTATCAGAGTTTCAAAGGGAGCTCCAAAAATACAGTTAAACTGAATCAAAAGCAATGTGCTTCTTACAACATTTGATATACTTCATGCAGTCTGTTCGTTCGCTCTCTATTTTCCAAATTTTTGATTCCAAATTGATCTCTGTTTGAAACTTATAGAGATTAATCTATCAAAATTTTGATTTCAAGTTGAGCTCTCGGAGCATTACCAATTGTTGGTAATTTTCAAAAAGCAACCTAACGCATTTTAGCTGTTTGTTAAAATGCCAAGCAGAACTCCATCGTAAATTCCACTGTTTTGTGATACAATCAATAACTTTGAGGCTAAGATTCAGGTAATTTTATTCTTTTTTATTAGGGAAAATTAGGGGGAGACCCAAAAAAAATAATATTCTCATTGTCAAGCCCACAATTAATTTTTGGTGCCGTGACACCCATAATTATATGAAATTATTAATGAATCAATACATAACTCGTTATGCATACTATCTTTTCAGTCATAACTCGTTATGCAGCCTAATTTTTCAGGGGTATAATTGGAAGCGTAACTTGGACATAACATATCTAAAAATCCGCGCCTTAGAATTTTACAAATTTTATATCGTTGGAAATCTTTTTAAAAGAGTTACGCAACGAGTACAAACAAGAATATCAAATTTTTGTTTTTCACGAAAAAATAGGAGGTGATCCTCATTTTAGGGAAAATTTTCGAAAACTTCATACATAACCATTATGCAGTCACCAAAAACGATGCATAACACATTCTGCAGACGCATAACGAATTATGCAACCATTTTCTCCACTGCGTAACAAATTATGCATTTGGATAACAAAGTTAAGCATCTATAACAAGTTATGTAACCATTGTTTTGGTTGATTTTAGTGCGTACATAAAAAAAATTGATGTATGCATCCATATTTACGGATGCATATCAGGTTATGCATCTATTTTCTCGATGCATAAAAGATTGTGCAGCAATTTTCTCTATGCATAACGCATTATACAGTCATATTTTCGGATGCATAACAAGTTATCCATCCATTTTCTTGACTGCATAACATGTTATGCAGATATTATTATAGGTGCATAACGTGTTATGCAACCTTTTTTTTTTTGTTGGTTTCAATACTAATAAAAAGTAGTTGCATAACGTGTTATGCAACCATTCTTTGTACTGCATAACAAGTTATGCAAACAAAAAAAGGTTGCATAACTTGTCATGCACCTACAATAATAGCTGCATAACGTGTTTCTCAATTGCCATCTAATCCCAAATTCATGCTACAGATTCATAAACTCATCCCACTTCTGAATCTCAATCAACCTTGATTCTACTCATACCCATTCTTAATTTAATAATTGATTGAATCTTCATATTCAACTTTGATAAAGATTTTTATTGATTCTTCTTCGTTGATTTACTGGAAATCGAAGATTAAGATGGCGACGAAACTTTCGAGATCAAGAAAAGAACAGAGAAGATGAGATTTGAGATGAATCTGGTGTTTTTAGAGCTTGTAAGTTTTTTTGGAAAGAAGAAAAACCAAAACACAATTTCTCAAAATTATGGGCCTGTACATAATTTTATCGCCCAGAATGGGTGCGCGCCTGTGTTTTTTTGAGCGTGAGTTTCACAATGTCCAAACTCTAGAAAATGGGTGTGGCTGTAGTTTTCACTTTTTATTATTATTATTCTTTTATTTTATTTTAACGAACAATAGCTTATAATAGTGGTATTGATTTCAATCAAATTACCTTCTTTGCAAGGTGGAAAAAGTTATGGATGTTTCAACTAAATAATCAGTGATGAACCGGATGTACCCACTTATGGAGATGAAGTGTTGCTGAAAATTACAAAGCAGCATGGAAGAGAGTGAGATAGAAGACTACATTCCGTTATACTTTATATTCTTTTCAGTATTTCAGTTTGAAAGTACCCATGTCATTGGTACTAATATTGTGGTTGCTAAATGCAGAGATGGATTTTGAAGACATGCCTGCAATAATAAGGAAAAATCAATCTTTACACCAGGTTACTTTTGCATTTAAATCTCTAACATATTCACTTTGGTGCATCCTATATGAACTCATACTTTAAACTTTTTGAACCATGTACTTCAGTAATTTGATGTATGGATTGGGAGTGTGTGTGCGTGGAATTCATTGGAGTCGCAAACATGTTTCTCTATCTATTGAAAATTAGGTAATCAAACTTTATAAGATACTATCAGTTATGTGTCTACTAAATATCATATATGTCTAATAGTAAAATATGCTGCATGTGTATGCTTTTTAAAGCACTAGGATCCTGTATTTGTGCTGTCTTTAGTAGATTTGGATTGGAGTTTGCAAGAACTGGCTTTGATCAAATACATTCACGCGATAACAAATTCCGAAGTTTTTGTCGTTGGGTGCTCACGGGTTTAAACAGATTGTGCTTTTCCTTTTCCCCCAATAGTATTACAGTCTTTGCTCCATGCTCCTGTTGGTACTCATTTTTCCAATCCGTTGCAGGGAACCATCATGTATCTAGCTACTTTCATTAAGCTGATGTAGTACACATGGTTGAAGGTGATGCTCTTGATAATGTAATGTTCTATCTCCGTCTTTTTAATATGTTTGAAAACCGTCTCTCTGTTTGTGCAGTCTATGATGTAACGTCACAACGTTTGTGAAGTAATTGGAAGGAACAAATGTTAACTAGAAGTTACTGCACAGTGGATCGACCTTCTAACATTAAAACTATTTCGTGAACTTGGGTTGATTTTTGAATAATAGCAGGGAAAGTATCATGGGGAACTCCCATTGCAAGTTCAGGTCTTAATGCTTCATATGTATTTGGCCTGAGACTAGATATATATGGTGGGCATTTATGAAAGACAGTGTTGCTTTCTTTATATTAGTTTTGTTCATTTATGAAATGAAGCTCAAAAATGTCGAAAACTCTAAATGCCTAGATTTGTTAATTCGATAATAATTATGTAGTGCTTGTACTGTGTGTATGCACTAATTAAACAGGACTGGTGTCCATATACTAGCTTTTGTAAATCTTTGCCTTCCAGTTTCTTCAATAAAAGGTTTTTCTTTCTTTTTTTGATTTGTTGATAACATGTCCATCGTTTCAGGTATCGGTTCTTAAGACCTTGAGATTACATGCAGCTAAATTGCAAATGTAATGGGTAATCTCTAAACTAAATGAAGCGTGTAATTTTGAAATGTTGGACGTCCAACTACGAAGTGCTGAATTTTGTTTGAAATAGACATTTATTTATGATTTTACGCCTTAATAATTCAATAAAGACATGCACAGTTCATGCTATTTGATTTGGAAGAAATTTCAGTGTGCTTACAAATGTAATCAACTTAAAGGTTCGATAAGATTATAAATTCTATTTGAGCACACTGACCAGTATTTTCATAATAATTTAGTAAAGATATACAATTCGCCAAAGTACCGTTGCCCTAAGGTGTAGTTTCGCCTTCTCAGTAATTCTACTAAGTTCATTGTCCATTGCATTCTTGATTGCTTCAGTATGTTCTGAAAGCAAGAATCTTGAAGTGTGTTCACCTTCATTGCAATTAGAGCTCTCATTTCAAAGCTTATGGTGAACCCAAGTTTGATGTATTTAAATAAATATTAAATATGAATTAATTTTCCAAATATTATTTTGCACTTCTCAAGACACATCAGTTCAGTTGCATATCCCGACAAAGTATCTGTACTCAGAAATTAGTCATGAGTTATGACCTCTTAATATAAAGTCATTAACCCATGGATATAAGTGAAGTGTGTCCGATGAGGGATGAGAAGCACTGACACGGACACGGACACATAGATCACCAAAACTCAAAATCATCAGGACACAAACACGTTTATATGTATACTAATTAAATAATTTCTATATGCTAAAATCACAGAGTTATGGTATATCAAATACATTAATCAGACGATTATATGAAGAAGAAAAAAAACTCAATTTTATGTTGTAAAGTTAGTCAACATGTACAAAAATTAACTATTTTACTAATTTCCATGACGCACAAGATTACCCAACTAGTAAAATAGAGGTGGTAATTGAATTTTTGTCCCTACTTTTGATGGTCTATACAAATATCCTTATCACAAAATAATTTTGTCCCTCTTTATCTATAAGTCCATCAGGGGCCCATCAACAATTTAGGGACTTCCAAATATACCCTATTTTTTAATCTTTATACCTTTTGACTTTTCTTCTTATCTCCTTCATTTCTCATCCGGAGAAAAACGATCGAGCTCACCATCTTCATCTCCGTCGCCACCATAACGAGCGCAACCAACACCAACACCACAATCATCTCAATCGTCATTATCACCATCTTTAACCTTTCTCACTTCCTGTAACTCGGAAAATGGGATCTGGATTTAATTGAGTTGATATCAAGATCCAGATCGAATCATGATTCAGTACGCGGGATGAGTAAACTTCATCAGATACTAAACTTTATCCTACAGCGATTATGCGATGTGGAGATTTATTTTCAAATACCAAAAGTTAGGATTTGAGTGCTGCAATTATTTAAGCGATAGCTATTGAGGTAGAAGATGGAAAAAAAATTAGTGGTTCGGCTATGGAGGTCAAAGATCTATTTGCTATTCTCCGGATTTACCAAAATTAGGTGTTTATTCAGTTGATAAAGTGGTACACACCTAATGGCCTTGATTCTTATTTATTATTGTTTGAAAATGAGCATTTTCAATAGCTCTATATGCTAGGTGTCTATTCAGTTGATAAACTAACCCAAGCTACTGCATGTTTAAGTGTTTTAGTTTAAAGTTAATTATGATTCACATCATTTTTTAAGTTGATATGCTAGATCCGCCAATAGATCCATCTTATAATACCGTACCATACTTTTGCAGGAGAAAATTGCTGCTGATCTCATTAGTTTGACTAAAATTCATATATGAATCATGAATAGGTTACTGTAACATTAACATATCACTAATATGTACTACGTTGCCTGTTTTGGTTCAGATCTTTTTAGTAGTGGTGGTTGATGTTACAACATTAGTTTTAGTACCTGTTCTGGTGGTGGTGGTGGATGTTGTTGGTCGTACAGATGATGGTGCTTGCATTTTAGTTTTTTGTTGCAATTTGGGGATTCAGTACTTTTGCTAGCTTGGTGGTTATCTGGGTTGAAGCAGGCAATGATATTGGATCAACTATGGTTGTTAATCCATATTTTTTGGATCAACTATGGTTGTTGATCCAACTGCAATGGATAAACTTCTACTGTTGGTCCAACTGAAATGGATAAACATCCATTGTTGATTCAACTGAGATTGGTTTTGAAGATGGTATTGGAGATTTTGGTGTTTATGAAACTACAGGTAATGAAATATGGTGGGTATTTGGGTTGAAGCAAGCAGTGATATTGGATCAACTATGGTTGTTTATCCATATATATGGGATCAATTGTTGTTGATCCTTTGAACTCATGCTTTTGTAGTTTAAATCATGTAAATTTGTTCTAATGTTGAACTTGTGGTGCAATGGTAGCATGACTGACTCCATGTCAGATGATGCGTGTTCGACTCACGCCAAGTTCACTCCATTTTACATGGATCAACTATCATTATTGATCCAATTTTATATGGATCAACTTCCATTGTTGATCCACTAAAATTGGATCAACTTCTACTGTTGATCCTTTTTTCTTGGATAAACTAGATAAACTTCTGTTGTTGATGGTTTTGTTGGTGGATCTGAAACTGCAGCTGATGAAGTGGTAGCATTTTCCCATCAGCATGGATAAATATCCATTGTTGAACCAACTGCAATGGATAAACTTCTACTGTTGATCCAACTGCAATGGATAAACATCCACTGTTTGATCCAACTGAAATGGATAAACTACTTTTTTTTTTCTGGGTATTTTTTTTTAATGACTATGAAAATAATTTCCTCCGGCGGCGGCGGCGGATTAGTGGTGGTGACGGCGAAAGACTAGTAATGGTGGAGGACTGTTGGTGGTGTAATGGTGTTGGTGAAGGAGTGGTGGTGGAATATTGGTGGTGGCGGTGGTTGGTAGGTGGTGGTTGTTGAACGGTGGTGGTGGTGGAATGGTAGTTGAATGTTGGTGGTGGTGGTGCTAGTGGTGGTGGTGAAGTGGTAGAGGAAAAAATTTGTTTTATTTTGAAATAAAAAAAAAATATTATATGGGTGAGGGTATTAAGGTAATCTAATATTAAATGGATAAGGTTATAAAAAAGGAGGGACATATTTATTGTTGCATAAGGATATATTTGTTGGGAGTTAAAAGTAGGGACATATAATTAATATACCCAGAATAGAGTATAGGTTTTTACATGTGCGTCGTGTCGGTGTCCGACACAGGACGCGCGTCGGACGCGTCAGTGGCGGAGCCAAGATTCCAATATATGGGGGGATAAAAAAATAAAATTACAGTGAAGCACTAATAGTAACCAAGACGGCCGAAGGGTGCGGCAATTTTTTTTTTTTTTTTTGGGAAGGAGTCGCATAGTTTGTGAGCAAGTGTCAGCCATCTCCTTATATTAAATGAACAACCTCATGTTTGGAATGGTGAAGAATAAAAGTCACCATCAAATGAACAATAACAACAGTCGAAAAAATTTACAAATAAAACGATAAACAACATCAATAATAATATGGATGAGTAGTAGATTAAAAAGAACTTAGAGCGCAAACGAAGTAAAACACTCACTGGACATGTTCTTTTCATGGTAACAGAATGTTAAAGAAAAGTACTGATATCTAAAGTGCATAAGAAGTAAAATACTCACTGGACATGTTCTTTTCATGGTAACATAATGTTAAAGAAAAATACTGATATCTAAAGTGGATAAGTAGGCTAAGAGCAACTGCAATGGTGCGACTAAACCAAAGACCAAAAACCAAAAAATAATCAAAATTTTGGGTTTAGTCCATGTTGGTACGCTACTATAGGCGAGTAAAATTTGGCCAGGCATCCATTATACCACCTTCCCATTCAAACTCACATTATACCTTCGCCCACTTCAGGCTCACATTATACCATCGCCCCATTTTAGACTTGCCTTTCATCAGGCTCACATTATACCTCCGCTCCACCATCATGCTCACATTATACCTTCGCCTTCTCAGTAGTTCTACTAAGTTCATTGTCCATTGCATTATTGGTTGCTTCGGTATGTTCTGAAAGCAAGAATCTTGAAGGGTGTTCACCTTCATTGCAACTAGAGCTCTCATTTCAAAGCATGGTGGACCCAAGTTTGAGGTATTTAAATAACCTAGTTTAATTGAGGCCATAGATTTTAATCGAGGGCTTTGATATTTTATTTACACCCCAAAATTTTCAGGGGCGTATTCATCCGATTATGAAAATACTGTTTTACCCTTGACTATTTTAATTTTTTTCTCTCCAAATAACGACCCTAATTAACGACCCTTCAAAGACAATAGCGATTTTAAGGGTCGTCATATACATAATAAAAACAATAACGACCTTTCCAAAGGGTCGTCAGGGTATTGATCTTTATATGACGACTCCAAACTATCGTACATTTCCGCCATTAATGACTCTTCGAAGAAGATAACAACTCTTTTATAAGAAATAATGACTGTTTAGAGTCGCCACTGAAACTGTTAAAACATTAACGACTGTTTAGTGTCGTCACTGAAACAGTAACAACTGTTTACATCAGTCAGATAACGACTCTATTATAAAAAATAACAGCTGTTTGAAATCGTCACTGAAACATTCTAAACATTAACGACTGTTTAGAGTCGTCAATGAACCACTTCAATACCATGCCGATTTTTCATACGGATCTGGGAAAAATAAAATAAAAATTATCCATGATCTCAACGATTTTTCATACACATATGGATAAACAAAAAAATTGAAAAAAAAAAGAGTTAAACTCTAATTAAGTAAGATTATCACTAATTAATTAAAATTATCACTAATTATTTAGGGGCATTGTAGCCATTTAGATTTTTTTTATAAGGGGTGATCTAAATTAGGGTGGGGTGACCTTTTTTGTCCTCTAGTGGAGGTCCCCAATTAAAATTGCCCCCCAATTAAACTAGGTTAAATAAATATCAAATATGAATTAATTTTCCAAATTTTATTTTGCACTTCTCAAGACACATCAGTTCAGTTGCATATCCCCGACAAAGTATCCGTACTGAGTTTTTTTTTTTTACTCAAAAAGGGCAAAGTTTATTGATGAGAAATAGTATGTTTCACAAAGAGTGAAAACACTAAGAAAAGAACAAGAGAGAACAAAACTAGCAAAGCTAGCAGTAGTTACATAATGGCAGCATGCCAGTTCCTAATCACCATATCAATAGAAAGATCATGAAAGATCTGCAACTTTGCAGCTACATCCCAGTTGAAAATTAAGCACTTGACATCATCGATGATAGTCTCTGTAGATTTATACTTCCCCAGGAAAATTCTGTTGTTTCTTTCTAACCAAACGATCCACCAAATTGCAAAAGGCAGCAAGTCCCAAATTTGCCATTTTTTAGCTCTCATTTTTCTTCATCTTCCCCATTCCCAGATGAAAGACCTGATTGAGTTTGGAAAAACCAGATGAACTCCAAAGCAATTAAGGAAGAAATTCTAAATGGTTCTGACTTCTTCACAATGCAAAAATAAGTGACCATTTGATTCAACTGCTTTCTTACACAAGATGCAACCTGTTAGAGCACTGCTCGGACAAACTCGCATGCGTTGCTATCTCAAGCATGTTTGTCAATCTTAGTAATCAAAACTATATAGTCTTGATTTCTAGTATACTATATAGCTAAGGTTTCGGACTAGGACAGAAAGTGTAGTTTAGCTCAAGAACTCCATGGCGATCATCATACAAGATGAAGGACTACTCAAGGAACTAGTGGATCTTCATCGACTAAAAGGTATGTGGAGACTTGAACTTATCTATCACTCAAAAATCTATCTACTCTATCTCCTATCTTGAGACAAAATTCGTTTTACTATATAGACTAATAATATGCACATGTGACATTTCGAAAGTCATGTTATGTTTCAATCACTTTAAAAATTACTCTGACGAAAACTAGTTCGTGAAAACAACTATATGACGTCCTCTGAGAATGTTTCAATGATTGAAATGAGAGTTTAGACTATATAACCATTTTGGGATATAAACATTGTTGTGGCAACACATATATGTATAAGTCCCTAACACTTGAACCGAAGTTTGCGAACTTTGTTGATCAAGTGGAACCGAAACGTGAGCAACAACTCAGTCCGCGAACCCAGTCCGTGAACTGGCGTAAGTTCTCGAAGCCGAGAATATCTGCTGAAGTTGAAACTCAGGTGCAGTCTGTGAACCCAGTCCGCGAATTGACGGAAGTTCTCATCCCGATAAATTCAGCTGGAGTTTATTAACTTCAACCGGTTAGCTTGAGTCCGCGAACTCAAGAGGTTATGTCTGAAAGCATTGTTCGTGAACTTATCTTAAATTACTAAGGAATGATTTTGCAAACCTTGGCTTTATAGTTCATGATTAATAATTCGAGTGAATCCCATCATTTTTTATTCAATTGTGTCTCTTGTAGTACTTGAGATCTCATAGCAATTGAACAACTATCTAACTAGTTCATTTGAGTCATTTGGACTAGTTACGGTGAAGAAGAATATGGTTGATATGAAAGTTATCATTTGGCTAACCATTTGGTTGACTAATATTGAACCAACCATTGTACACGTTTAGGTACGGTTACACGAAATCAAAATGTCAGGTACATGTGTGTATGACAAGCTAAGTTTTCGATCTAACGGTTGATAGATATTAGCTTGTATCTAATCAGGTTTTTATCAAACAGTGAATATTGAATGCTTTGTTACCAAGCTAATATTGATTGCAAACCCTGATTTGAAAGACTATATAAGGATAACTCTAGCCATTGGAAAAACTAATCCCCACACACTTTTCTTGTATGATACTAGTTTTCTCTAAGCTAGATTCGATCTCCATTAACCCTTGAGTTTTCTCTCTAAATTCGGGTTAACGACTTAAAGACTTCATTGGGATTGTGAAGCCAGACCGATACTACTTATCTTGTAGTTGTGTGATCTAATCTTGCTATTTCTATCATACGAGTACAATTTTAATAATTGGCTTGAGATTTCTATCTCCGATAGGCAAGATAAAAGTAGTCACAAACATCTTCGTCTCATTGTTTGTGATTCCTCAATAATCTTCTTCGCTGCGTCGATTAAGTTTATTGTGAGGTGATTGATAAAAATGAGCTGTTCTTCGGGAATATAAGTCTAGTTTTATCAATTGGTTCATGTTCACCTTGATTTATCAAAAGACGGAACAAAACTCATAGGTTTATTCGTGGGAGACGAATTTATCTATTACCTGTAGACTTTTATGTGTGAGACAGATTTGTTTGCTTAAGTCTTCGACTTTGGGTCGTATCAACTCTTGGTTGTGGGTGAGATCAGCTAAGGGAATCAAGTGCGCAGTATCCTGCTGGGATCAGAGGCGTAGGAGCATAACTATACCTTGATCAGTGTAAGATTGGTTGGGGTTCAACTACAGTCCAGACCAAAGTTAATTTGGAGTAGGCTAGTGTCTATAGCGGCTTAATACAGTGTATATTTAATCTGGACTAGGTCCCGGGGTTTTTCTGCATTTGCGGTTTCTTCGTTAACAAAATTATGGTGTCTATGTTATTTATTTTCCGTATTATATTTTTATATAATTAAAATAATACAGGTTGTGCGTTATTCAATCGATTAGAATATCCTACCTTATTGGTTGTTGATTTAAGTCGATTAACACTTGGATATTGGTCTTTGGTACCTTCCAAGTTATCTCTCTTTGATTAGGCTCGCGAATTATATTTGCTTGAGTAAATCAAATCGAGAGATTGAGATAATAACTCCTTGAGTATTTTCTATTGATTGAGTCTTGTTAATTCTCTAGAAAACAACACGGGTTTGTCCATACATATTGCTAATCGAAATATTGGGTGAGGTTGTTAGACCCCCACATTTTCAATTGGTATCAGAGCGGGCAAACACGTTAAAGACCTTACATGTTTGTGTTTGTGGCAATCTGAGTCTGTGGACGGAATCTCTGTTGCGCATACCAAAATGTCTCCTAAAGCTTTTGACCATGTGAAGTATCTTGGAAACACCTCAAAGGATTATTCCTTAGTTGATTCTTCTGATTCCTGAGGTAGAAAGAATGTTCAATGTGATAATGACATTTCTCCCTCTCATGAGGCACGTGACACTGTGGCAGATGCTGAAAAGGAACTCACCAGAATTTCAAAACATACAGCTGAAGATATTGATTTTAATGATCATGATCAGCTCATTGATGAATTTGAAAAGTCTCTTAATCGAGAACGTGATCTATATAATATCATAAAGTCATTCTCTAAGAACATTGAGAAACTTCTACAAGAAACTACTTTACAACAGGAAAAGATTAGTACTCTAGAGGAAGTTGTTAAAGAGGACTCAATTAGAGAAAAACGTTTACTCAAGACTCATTCATCAGATCTCAACATACTTCGTGATGAAAAATAGAAACTTTGTGCATCTCTTACTCTAGCCCATGCACAATGTAAATCCTTGGAAAAGAAAAACTCTGTCCTAAGGAGAAATTCTTCTGTGACTAATTCTCAGGAATTACCATATACGAAGAAATGTTCTCCGAAAAAAGATTGTGTCAAGAAAAGTTTGCATAACTTCCAATCTTCTCATATGGATATGAAGTTTAAACATGTGCCAGTTATTGCTTCTCCTCTACGAACCTGTACTTTTTGTGGGAAACAGAATCACTATGCTATTCATTTTTTTGCAAGAAGGGAACAAATTTCTAAGCTTCGTAATTTGCTTCTCTTCACTGTCAATGGAACAAAAAGTCAGCCGACTAAAGTAGTGAATCGTATGCCCACAAGAAATCAGAAAGCTTATGAGAATGATCTCTACTCTAGATATCATCACATGGATAAAGTTATTTCTGGCAACTCTTTTTGATGTATTAATAAGAACAATTCATGTACTTATAAGGATGTTTCTGATAAATCTAAATCTAGAAAATGGATTCATATCTATTCGGATCCACTTGAAACTATTGCTAGAGGTCCTAGATTTAGTTCTCAGAGAAAATCATCTGACGAATATGTGAAAAGCGCCATGCCCTATTCTTCAGGGACACAGGTTAACCGATGAAAGGCGAAGAGAACAAAAATAAAACAGTCTGATGATATGTACAACATCTTTCTCAACAATCACATTGGAACTTGTTTCCACCCAATCACCTGATTCCAGGTATTTGTTTCCTTGTTTCTAACTTGAGAGGTACAAGGAAAAAGATTGAGAAATGCTCAAGTATGTTGTATATTATTTCACTTTTTTTTCTTTTGGGGAAGTCCGTGAACGTTCGTGTCCTCCTTCCGTGAACTCCTAGGGTTTGAATTGGAGTTTATTACTCTTGTTCACGAATGCATATATATCTTATATTGTGTGTTATTGATCCCTAACTAATGAAGAGCTCTGCAAGATCTAAATATATTGTGTGTCTTTACATGGAGGAAGAAAATCGGGAATGTGAATCAATTCAAGAGCTGGTTCTAAAGAAGATGCTTGAAAGAAAGGATCATAACTCCTGGATTGATGATTCTGGCAAGGATTTAAATCATTTTCAGAACGATCCAAAGGTCGAGTTTGCTAATCTGCAATTCCAAATAAACCAACTTCTAGATGGTCAGGCCAGAATTCTTGCAAACCAGAATATTCTGATACGGAATCAAAAGAAGATCATCATGGACTGTGCTAAAGCTAGACAGCTTGCTCGAGTTGTTAATCGCAAAGTTAGTGTTCTAACTCACGAAAATGGTGTGTCCACAGTCAAAAGAATAAAGTAAATCAGTGATACATTTTTTGATGGTTTCATTGAAAGATATGAAAATCTTAGTGAACTCTGATTTCCGTATGTCTAGTAAATCTTCTATGTTTTCTGTTTTATTTAGAAGAATAACTAGTGTTTTGGAATAGCAATGATTGTGATTACATATAGCTATATCCAATGATTTCATCTTCTTATTTTTAGATTTATTGGTTTAAATTCTAAAGTTGTTTGGAAGATGATGGTTGCAGTATTAATCTTTTTGATTTTATATATTACAATATTTTGATGGGATTTGTATGTTCGTCTGTGAACTTGATTATCCCATATTTTGTCAAAATTAGAGTCGTTCACGTATTGGTATGCAAATATTGATAAAGGAATGAATGGACTTTTGGCAAACACACAAAAGTTAAGCCTATATTGTCAATTATTGATGTAAGATAGGTTAAAATATTTTGTGATTCAAGGATACAGGCTATTATGTCACTTTGTGATGGAAAAATAGAATAGATCCATGTTTTTGTTATCCACGGTATAGAGCTTAAGTGTTCCATATTATTATGTATTACCGTGAAGGTTCCATTGTGTATCTCATGTTGAGCACGGTACAACTAAGTCGATTTTTATTGGCATGGTTGGTTGTTCCATGAGATGCTATATGTTGAGCATTAAGAACTAAATTAATCAACTTATGTGGTTATTTAGTTTGTATTCCATGAGTTCCCTTGTAGTTGCAGGTTTTCCTACACTACACCCATACTAAGATTCTATGAAAATCAAGACATTATTTGAATATAAAGAACGACACTTTATTAATTTCACTTTCAGAAACCTTTTACAATAGAAATATGAATTCAGAAATACAATTCTCTCTTTGCAATTTCTCTCTCCTCAAAACTTTCTCAACTCTAAAAAATACATCATCCTTTCTCTCCATCTAGTCAAGCTCTATTTATAGAAAAATATATAGTGGACGACAGCTAAGATTTCCGCTTATCTCGGATTCACCCTGCGATCTCCTCGCTACGTCTTTATCTTCATTATCGCCAACTTTGTAACCATCGTATCTTCAATCGTCAACTATTATATCATTCTTTTGTGACATTCGCCAACTGTTGTTGAAGACTCTCACGAGATTCTCGCAGAAACGTGGTTAGTGCTGTAGGAAATTTTGGACTGCTCGCAGAAATGTTATTTCTCTCGTGAGAACATTGTTGTAGCGATATTCTGGTACTACATCTTGCCTCTTCTCATGTCTTTTCTGCGAAGGAGAAAAGATATGAGAATCAAATTTCCGCAACTACTCATCTTATCTTCTTTAGATTTCTGTTTTGACACGTCTTTATGTTCTTCGCCAGCTGTTTTCATATATTTAGGTTTCCCATTTATTTATTGACACGTTGATTTAAACCGTCACAATCTGACCGTTCATATTTTCTTGTAATATTAATTGCGGTTACATTCTCGAGAAATTTCTTTCTCTATAAATAGCTTTCTCATTCTTCTCCTCTACTATTTTTATCTTCTTCTTTCTTTTTTTTTGTTAAGTCCAAAATTAAATTGATGAATAGCAAAAGATTACAAAAGTTTACTATCAAAGAGGTCAAAGGACCCAAAAAGCCAAAAAGCCAAAAACAAAAAACTGCATAACACCCAAAGAGGAATGGAGACTAAGGACTAAAAGCCTAGAACTTCACTCTAAAAAGAGTTTTTCTTCTTCTTTGTATTTTTCCTTTTTTTTGATTGATCTTGAAACTCCCTGGTTTCATTTTCCTCACTTGTTAACTCAACTTTAGGTTTGTGGCTCTCCAAATCAGCACTCATTTCCATCATCCGTTTTGAAGTTTCCTGTGCTTTTTTCTTAAGCTCCATAACATGCATCTGTTCAACGCTTAGTTTCCCATTTTGCGGAGTAAGCAGAATAGAAATCTGCTCAGTTGTTAGTCCATACAGAACACCAACTGGTGTATTCACCCCCCCTGGTGTTCCTGCATATTTCCATTTTGTGTAGTCTCTTGGATAAGAAAATGCCTCTGGTCGAAATAATCATTTTGTGGAGTCTCTGGTCTAAGCAAACGCCTCTGGTCGAAATAATCATCCGAGTCCGTCTCTACCAACTCACCCCATTTCATTCCTTTAACACCTGAAGCCGCTTTAGCTGCTGAACCCCCTTCCTCCGAATTTGAATCTTTTTCTTTATCACTAACAGTCCCTGTTAAAACTTCTTCATCTTGTAGAGCGCTAAATTTGTTTGTTGAAACCGCTTCAGCCTTGGATTTTTGGTTATCGGTAGAAGATTGTTTAGTAGGTTGAGTAGCCACCTGCTGCACCCTCCCATGTGCAACCATCTCCGATTGTGCTATATTTTCAACTGTTGCATCACCAACAGCAGGCGTTGTATGGTCTGCAAAATGAGGCACTTCCATTTCCCCATTCTTCTTTCGCACATGCTGCCAATTATCCGCATTAGCCTTGCTAGACGAGGCAGAACTATGGCCAACCTGGTTCTCAGCCAAATTTACATCATCTTTCTTACCAGCGTCTTGCTGCGGTTGATGCTGGGCTCTTGGTTGTTTGTTAATCTGTTTCTTTTTCCTACAATCTCCATCTAAATGACCGATTATACCACAATTTGAGCAAAACTTTGGATGTTTAGGGATCTCAATAGCTTGCCAGAATTCCCTATTCCCCACCGTAACATGAACAACATCAGTGTAGTGCTTTGGAAAATCAATCTCTATAAGAACAGATGCGAAATGTCCATATTCATGGTTCAGTGTTCTTTCATCCACTACCACTGGAGTTCCCAGAGATTTACCTATAGTTAGCAATGTCTTCTCAAACCATAGTTCCATCGGTAAGCCTGGAAATCTAACCCACACTGTTGCACGGGATGTTGACTGCTTATCTGCATCAAATCCGGGGTACCATTCAATGATTCGAAGCTGGTGAAGCTCCACCTTCCAACCATCTTCAATGAAAACCCTCTTTTTATCCTCTAGAGATAGAAGCTTGATAATGAAAAATCCATGATTTAGTGGGATGAACTGAACCCTTCCCTGCCCTAAGTTCCATTGACGTTCAAGAGAAATTTTGACAGAGTTAAAATCAATACCCTTCAAATCGATTCGACCAATAAGACTGAAACGCCATATATCACATCCTTCCATGAAGAGCTCTTGAGGTATTTCAATAGCAGGTTTCCCATCTTTGATTCTTGGATTTGGGAGCAGACTCAGATCCACATCGGTATGTACATGAATTTTTTTCCCCAAAACACGTTCAGCAAAATTAGGGGTTTTATAACCCTTAACCATTTCCGCATACGAATGAGTATTGTTTGTTAATCCCTCATGATGATCCGGTGATTCCCCCATGATCAGATTTGGAAGAACGAAGAAAGAAAATCGCACAGAAAATCTTAAAATTCCTGAAAAAACCTCCTTGAAAATCGAATTTTCAGTCCTGGATGTTGAAACAAACTATGATTCAATCATCATAAACCACCCGTAGATGATTTAGATGATCAAAATCATTAGGAAGAACGAAACTTAGACGAGAAAAAAAAAAGTCGCCTAAGAGAGTGATAGAGTTTACATGCTAACACCCTGGCGAGTGCTCTTTTTGGTAAAGCGGTTAAGGACATTGATAGAGTTTACATGCTAACGGAGAGACAGAGAGCGGTTTTTGGTTGTTTGCAAGCAGCACATGCCCAAGATTTTCTTATGGCTATTCCGATTGAGGGGCTTGGACAGAAGATGTCTCCTTTGGAGTACCGCACTATCCTCAAATACAGGCTAATGATACCGATCTATCCATCCGACTCTCGCTGCCCTGCTTGCATCACAGGATGCTTGGACTCATATGGTGAACATGCAGTTCATTGTAAGGTAGACCCGGGTTTTAAATATAGACATGATCGTGCAAGGGATATCTTGTATGATATATTGTGGAGGGCTGGCATCTCAGCGAAGAAAGAAGCACCTGTGAATTTCCTGACAGACCCACTTGAAGGAAGATCGACACTTAGGCCAGCGGATGTTCTTATTTTTGGATGGGCTAATGGGAAACACACATGTGTTGACCTCACTGGGGTATCTCCCTTGGTAGGAATTGGACATGGAACCTTTACAGTCGGGCAAGCAGCGCTAAGGGCTGCCTCAGGTAAGATATCGAAGCACGAGAAAGCGTGTGTTAACAATGGGCATGCTTTTGTCCCCTTTGCTTTTGATACTTTTGGTTATTTGGCTCCGGAAGCGGTTGGACTACTCAAGAGAGTCCAGAAAGTTATGCACAGCAATGTCATGACTCCTGGTTCACGAGATTTTATTTTTACTAGGATAGGTTTTGCAATACAAAAAGGGCTTGCGGCGCAGCTGGTTGCTCGCTTGCCTTCTATGTAAGAATATTATGTCCTATTATAATTTAGATATAAAATTTGAATTGAATTCAAATTTCTTTTGCCTAAGAGAGAGAAAAAAAAGTCGAAAACTATGAGATCATGTCTTTTATCTTCTTCTTTCTCTCAACTCTTTTTCTGCAAATTTTACTGTTCTTCCGTAAGTTGCGCATCTGTAATTTCGTGATTTTCTTCTTCTCATTCCCATACTCGCAAAATGGTAAACTTGAAGCTGGCCTCCCAATTCCTCTTTATGATTCAGATCTTCCCTTATTCTATCAAATAATATCTGACGAGAGATTCTCACGAGCAGTATTTCAATTAGGTGGTGATTGTATTAGATTATTACTTGAATATGCCTCTCGCGGTGCTGTCAAAGGATCGCGTTATACTGAAAATGATCAGAATCCTAAGTATAAACATATCCCAATTAAGCCTTCTGATTATACTGTGGAGAATTTTTTCAAGAATTACGAGTTACTCCCTATGAAGAGGAAAAACACCTGTTAGGGTGTTCGCTTGCATAAAAAGAAACTTGCTGTCACGGAAGCTCTCATGATGGATATTGATTTTCATACCAAGACTAATCAAGGTCCTCGCCATTCTAATGATGATAAGTGGCTTATTTTTCCACTATGTCTTGAAGGTCCTTATATATCTGATTCTGTTCAACTTCCTGCGAACCTCTCGCAATATGAGCCATGGGTTTTCAGCTGGCCCAACAAATCTACGGATGTATATTCTCTTTATCTTATTGTATTGTTATTATCCACTATTTTCCTTATGTTTCTTTATTTTCGCTAATTTCTCTATTATCTCGCAGATTGACAAAATGAAGGCTAACTACCAAAAATTCAGAAAACCCAGCACTTTTTTAGCTCTTAAATCCTTTACAGATGAAGTAAGAAATATTCTTTTTATTAGTCTTAATAATATATTGTTGCCCATATTTCTTATCTTCATTTGTGTTCACAGGAAATTGAAGAATTAGAGCCAATTTCAGCAAAGATCAAAGAGAAATCCGCCATTGATCCTAAGGGAAAATCCACTGCCCCTCGTAATGAGGAATCTGATGATCCTCCTTCAAAAAGGAGAAAAACTAAACCCTGTTCTTCTTCAATTTCTCAGCCCTTTTCAGAAGATTTAAATATTGATACGGATAAGGATGATGATTTTAACAATATCAAAGGCTTCCCCACCATAAAGGATTCCTCCCCTTCTGAATCTTCCATGACTCAATTATCCATGCTTTTTGGCGATCCCTCTCGCGGAGTTGCAAATGAATATGGAGATGAAACTCTTAATGACATAGCCCAAGCACTCGTGAATGTTTGCGATGCTCCGGTTTTAGTGAATAATAATTCCCTTCGCGGAATATCAAGGCCAATAACTCCAAGTTTCCTAAATGCACTTGGTAACCTGGTATGTTTATTATTTTATTTTCTTATTTACTTCTTCGCCAAATATTTTTGACTTATAAAATTTTTCCACAGGTTGGGAGAGCTTCCTTTGTTGTTAACACTGATTTGGATAATAGGCGTATTGTTCAAGAAGAAAAGATTACTAATCTTTGCCAAGACAAAGAGAATCTAGAAATTGAAATTGCTAGGCTTCGCGAGGAAAATAAGCAATTGAAGACTGATGTTACAACTGGGAATCAGAAACTCGCTAATCTTGAGAAGGCTCACCAAAAATTATATGGTATAATCTTTTTTCTTTCTTTCTTAATTCTTCTCTTCTTATCGCAACTTATTCAGACAATCCTTCTTGCAGATGTTTACCGTCTTACTGACGAGGCTAAACTTCTCCAATCTTTTCCCGAGCCTATAGATGATAATACCCTTCTTGCCCGTCTTAACTCTTCTTTAAATAACTTTTCAGATGTTCAAACTAGGTCCCTTTGTTTTGAAGAACTTAGATCCAATTTTAACCTCTTGACGATAGAGCATAGATCTAACTTAAATTTAACCAATAAATTTAAGCGTCTTTATCATGATTCAAAAAATGAAATAAATAGATTAAGAAAAAAAAAATAACAATCTTATTGATGAAAAGGATCTTGCTATTAAAAGGGGTGCTAAGACCTTAGCCGATTTCCATAAAACCCTCCTTGATACTCAAGCGGAAAGAGATAAACTAATCCGCGAGAATGAAGATCTTCTTGCGATGGAAACTCAAGTTCGCTCTCGTCTTCTTATTGATAGCGATGATGAATTTGCTTGCGCTGCAAAAATTCTTGATAATGCCAGAAATAATTTAGGTGTAGATGTTAGCCTTCAGGTTGAACAAGCTGCTTTAATTAGAGACATGATTTCTGAAAGAGAAGGTTGTTAACTACTCCTTTTTGCTAGCTTTTGTTTTTGATAATCTTCCTTGTAGGGTTTCTAACTCGTTGTCATATTCTTGCAGATGTTGAACAGAACTATCGCGATAGATTTGGAGAACTTGATAATGACAAACATCAACTTGCAAATGAACTTACTGCTCGCAATGAGAAATATTCCAAGCTGAAGAACCAACTCAATATTACTGTTGCGAATACTAACATATCTCTTGTTATCACTCGTAACAAGTTCATCAAAATGGTTTGTGATGATAATAATATTTCTCATTCCCAATATCCTGGTCTTGAAGAAGAAATTCCGGATGAAATTCCATGTCCAATTGTCTCTGATAGTGAAGCTGAAGATTTTAGCGATGAGGAAAATATTGGCGATGATGACAAGAAAGAAGATTCTGACGATGAAGAATAATCTGATAATAATGATAAGAAAACTTCTAGTGGTAAAGATAAGAAATCTGACGAAGAAGACGAGAAATCTGGCGATGAAGGTGGTGATCAAGTTAATTAGTTTCCTTTTTTGCATTTCTTCTTTGCACAATTATTCCCTCTTCTCTGTAAACAATTATAAGTTTCTTCATCATTATAAACTTCTTTTGTTTCCATCTGTATAAATCAAAGATTAATTTTCTTTTGTAGATCAATCAATATTAGTATTATCAATGCAATTCTTTCATATAATAGATGCATAATACTTTCATCTTTCTAGACATTCCCATACCTGCCTCTATTATTCATTTGTGATAAGAAAAAATTGCAGAAAAGCATTATTAATAACAATTGCAGAAAAGCAGCATATTAATTGTGCCTTAGTAATGACGACAAGAATTATTAATAACAATTGTCCCAACATTAGTGCAATAATTTGTTGGTCTTATTATGCCTTCCTAATTAAAGGTCTTATTTTTCCATTTTTCTTCTTATGCGACAAAATCGCAGGACGTCTTTACATTTGCATGTATTGACCCATTGATCTTGTCTTATCAACTTCTTTTTCAATATTTCTGCGACAATATGACAAGCCTAGGTTCTCTCGCGAAAACAAAGCCTCGTGTCATTGCCGTCTTGCGATGAAATTGCAGGACGTCTTTACACTTTCGTGCAAAAACCCATTGATCTCATCTTAACATTTCTCTTTATGGCTTGTTGCCTCTGTACAATTTACGTTACGCGACAATATGACAGGCCTAAGTTCTATCACGAGAGAAAAGCCCCATGACATTGCCGTCTTAAGACACTTATCAGCTCCCTAATGGAGGGTGCCGCCCTTAATACCCCCTGTTGCCCCTTCAAGGAGGGCACATCGGCCATACAAGACTAGCTCGTCCCATCCGGATCTGTCAACAACCAGTTGTTTTCGCAGTCTCTTGTCCTTTATGCCTATATGGCTTATAGTTACAAGACTGCACCCTAAGTGGGGCTTTCTTCAGGCCAAGTGCATTATAGCCAAGACTTATCAAGGATGTCCAGGGTAGGTTCGTCCATCCCGGGCACCCTTGACTCAACCGTGTACCTCGGCGCCTTGGTCATATTCTGCACTGCTTGGAAGAGATTCTTAGTCTCCCAACCAGGGTATAACCTTATATAGTTGGAAATCCAAAATCTCTCTCCCAGATATGTTTTCTTTAACCCCCAACATCTGCATGATTCAGGTTCCAGCGCGGTATAACCTTATCGCTGAATCATGTCAAGAGATACCCCCTCATATGACGCGCTTTAAGGTCATTGCCTCTTGCGAAATTGTATTCGCGAACTAGGGTGCACGCCATAAAGGTTCGTCTCATTCTTTATAATTCTGCGAAATCATTATTCACCATTCTTGCGAGCATTGAAACTCTTGCAAAATATCATTTTCTTATTTTATTTTTTTATTTTTTTTACATCACTACCGCAGATATAAGTTTCTCATCATTTTACCTTTTTGTTTACTAATTTCTTTAGATTTAACATTCTTATGTTCTTACGAGAACGTCGCTAATAAGTTGTTATTTTCATTTTTCCACTTATTCTTCCACCCTTACTTTCTTGTTGCGTTTTTCTGCTCTTTTCTGATTAACGAGATTCTTGCTATCATTCACCAAATTGCTATCTCCTTGATCTCCCATACTTTCATCTTCTCGCAATTCTATTGCATCAACCATCAATTTTTCACTTCTTTGTTTCTGTTTGATGCTGTGCTTCCAATTCCTGTTCCTTTCAGATCTTTCTTCACAAGTTTCCATATCAACTTCATAACATCTTTTTCCCTCCACCAAATCTCCTTTTATAATTTCAACACCATTGGGATGAGGAAATTTAACACATTGGTGATAAGTAGAAGCTACACCCAAGATCCCATGCAACCATGGTCTTCCTATCAAAGTATTATAGGGCGATTCAATGTCGACAACACATAAGAGGATTGTAGAAAATATTCCATTCAATGGAATCTGCATTGTGATCTCCCCCTTTGGTTTGTTGGAAGTACCATTAAAACCATAGATTTTGTAGGTAGATGGTATTAGATCTTCATCTTTTCCGCCCATCATCTTGTAGGTGTGATAAAATAAAATATCTACTGAACTCCATGTGTCTATTAAAATTCTATTAATCGCCCAGGAATCTTCAGCTTTAATATCCTTTTCTTCTTTTTCTTTTTCTTCTCCCATCTTACTTGGGTTTATTTCCAACTGAACCACTAATGGATTATCATGTCGCTCGCCAAAATCTAATGCTTCTCGAGCAGTGAAAGATATTGTTTGTTTCTGCCAGTCTTGTAATGGCGAAGTCCTCGCTATATTCATTACCTCTATTCCATCTGTGTCCCTCGCGAAGACTCTGCTCAAAACACTGTCATGGAAATCTTCAATAGTTCTGTATGAATGTACGATGGAATTACAAAATAGGTTCTTTGCTTTAGCTCCTACTTCAATTACGAATGTTTCCGCCCCTTTAACAGTATTCACTCTACGAAATTCTGGTGCTGGAGGTAATTGCTGAGATTGTGAATGTCCCATTAAGAAGTGATTTAACTTTCCCTGTTCAATCATCCTTAAAATTATTCTCTTCACGTTCCTGCACTCATTTATTGTATGACCATGAAAATGATGGTATGGACAGAACTCTTGACTTCAGTTATTTGGGTGGGGTTCCTTTCCCATGTTCCATGGAGAAGGAATATTTTCCATCAGTATAATGGCTTCCCAATTTTTTTTTATACTTGCATTCAAAGGTGGCATTTTAATTTCTTCCCATACTATCCTCTGATTGCTTTGATTTCAGAAACTGTTTTGTCTTTGTCCACCATATGTTTCTTGTGGTTGATCAAGTCTTTGTATTTTATTATTTCCACCACGGTTGTAATAATTCTTTTCTCTCACATATTCTTCTTGATCTCGGCTTCCCATAGCTACTATCTTCTGCTGATTATCAATCACTATTTTCTCTTCTTGTTTCTGCGAGCTGCTCGCTATATTGCTGATTATCCTAGGAAGTAAACTCCCATTTGTTTACGAATTGGTGTTTGCGAGCGGGAAATATTCCATTTCATTTTGCTTTTCTTCTAAAGCGATGTACTCTTCCTGTAGCTCTCGCAATTCTGTCATTGTGATTGTATTTTTGATTCTGAAAATCTGTATGTACAACAGATTTGTCGCAAACATTGCGTTAATGAAAGATAAGATAAGGTATCTTTCATCCACTCTCCCGGCCATCTCGCTGCACATTGATTTCCATCTCATGGTTAAATGTTTCATATTTTTGCCAACTCTCTGCTTTAACCCAAACACATCTTCAATACCTGGTCGTGATGAGTTGTTGCTTATGTATGCTCCCAGAAATGTAGCTTGCAAATGATCAAAAGAAGTTATAGTATTTTTTGGCAATCCCTCAAACCATTTTAACGCCTCGTCGGTTAGACTGGACGCAAAATATTTACACAGGACAGCATCATGATTTTCCCATTGCAGCATGCACCTAACATAGGCTTTAATATGTTGAACATCACAAGTGGTCCCATCAAAGATATCTTTTAATGATGGTAAATTGCACTTGGGAGGGATTCCTATCAATTGTACTTCCTGAGTAAAAGGGGTTCTCGCAGCTTCTTCAATTGCTTCATCAAGTTGTCTTCTTCCTCCTTCTTTTTTATTGTTTATCAGCCCTCGCATTTTTGCTAACTCTCTCCATATTTGCTCATTTTCAGATGAATTTTGCTCCATTGGCTTCTTTAATGCAGTCTATCTTCTTCTGCGTTCATTTCTTTCTCGTTCTGTGAGATTTTGTATTTCTTCTTCTTCATCTTCGCCATATCTTCCTGTTCGATTTTCTCTTCTATCTCCTCCTTGACATCACAATTGATTGTGTTGTCTATCTTTTTCTCTACGGCTTTCTTCTTTCTCACCATTTCTCTTCGTTGTCTTGTTATTCCTTGCTGTACTCTACCATATTCCTCCTGAATATTACCATTGTAACGATTTTGTGCACGTCTCCTTTATCGATTTTCATGATTATTTTGCCGCACTGCTTCCTGAAATTCCTGTTCTTCTACTTCTGCTCTCAATCTTTCTCTCTCGCAAGCTAATCGTGCTTGCTCAGCATAATGTCTTTCAATTTCTTCTTCAATTATTTTCCGATTCCTTAGAATCTCTCGTCCTTGCAAGAATCTTCTAGCATCCTCTCGGTTTTCTTCGTCATTTTGATTATTCTCTCCCTGATTTCTGATGTTACGTCTTTCATCCAAAATCTCGCCACGGTGTATATTGTGATCATCATTCATTTCCTCTCTTCTTTGACGTGGTTCTTCATTTGGATTTTGCATTTCTCCTCGAGTATTTCCTTCAATATTTTGCATAGGGGAACTTCGCCTTGGTTCTCTTCTGATCGATCTTGTATTTGATCTAGTGGTGCTTATTGATCTTTCTCTCTGTAATCTCAAATTTTCTCTTCTCAACTCATGATTTTGTCTTGTTAAATTTGCTCGTTCTTCTGCTTCTAATATCCTTTCTTCTTGTATTCTTTGTCTCAAATTATCTGTTATTTCATTTTCATCTCCTCCCTGAACTAATTCTTCAACCACTCCTTGGTTGATTTCTCCTCTTCCTTCATTTCTCAATTGTCCATTTTCTTCTTCTCCTTCCATTGAATCGGATCTCCAAGTATGTATACTTACTCTATCATAATCCACAGCTCTATCTTGTATTGGAGTTTGTTGATTTGGTTGTTGAATTTGATTTTCCATTTCATTCCTTATCCTATTTCTTCTTGTTCTTATTCTTGAAGATTCTCCTAATTCATTTGTCCTTCCTCCTGCAAGTCTTTTACTCCTTCTTACGGTTGTTGGTGGTTCTGATGTATTTCTCCTTCTTACAGCCATTAATTCTTTAATTTGTTAGGTTTTTATGAAATTTTTTCACTGCTTCTTTAAACTTCTTCCAATTTCAATGTTATCTCTTAAAAAACGTTCCCCTTAGTCGGTGCCAAAATGTAGTTGCAGGTTTTCCTACACTACACCCATACTAAGATTCTATGAAAATCAAGACATTATTTGAATATAAAGAACGACACTTTATTAATTTCACTTTCAGAAACCTTTTACAATAGAAATATGAATTCAAAAATACAATTATCTCTTTGCAATTTCTCTCTCCTCAAAACTTTCTCAACTCTAAAAAATACATCATCCTTTCTCTCTATCTAGTCAAGCTCTATTTATAGAAAAATATATAGTGGACGACAGCTAAGATTTCCGCTTATCTCGGATTCACCCTGCGATCTCCTCGCTACGTCTTTATCTTCATTATCGCCAACTTTGTAACCATCGTGAAGTAATCTTATTCTTCTTTCATATCTTCAATCGTCAACTATTATATCATTCTTTTGTGACATTCGCCAACTGTTGTTGAAGACTCTCATGAGATTCTCGCAGAAACGTGGTTAGTGCTGTAGGAAATTTTGGACTGCTCGTAGAAATGTTATTTCTCTCATGAGAACATTGTTGTAGCGATATTCTGGTACTACATCCCTCATGTTGAGTACATGTACGGTTAAGGTTGTCATTTTCTATGATAATCTTAATCGGGGTTCCATAATCTCTTATGTTGAGCCCAAATGAACTAAATCGATCATCTTGTGTGATTATTTAGTTAGCACTCCATAGATTTTTCTCATGTCGAGTGTGTACAATTGAATTGATTACTTTGTGATTAGTTTAATTGTGTAATCCAGTTAGAATATTTATGGGTTTTCTTGTGAATAATCTAATCGATGAATTAAGTCTCCATAAGTTTACTTGTGTTGAGCATATTTAGTCAAATTAATCATGGTTCGCTTTGGTTAATATGATTGAATATTTTGGATTCCAAATTCATATTTGTATGCAATTTGTTGAGTCTAAAGAAATCCTTGTTTTCTCTTGAAATTAAGGTCGCTCTTGTTGTTCCCCTGGGAATGACATCTTATGGGGGAGAGTTCTTTTGAACTTGCGCTTAATTTCCAAATCTTTGTGGGGAGTGCAGCTGTGGAATTTTTAGGGGTTATCTTGTATCTTTATAAACTCCTTGATGAATGCATTTAGCCTCGGCTTTATGATTGCATCTAAACAATATGATAGAACATATACCTTTGGTCATGAAATGTCTCTTACGAAAATTTCATTATGATCCCGTTCTTGTACCTTTGCCAATTTTATTGACAAAAAGGGGGAGAATTAATTGTAGTTCACACTACAAATATATATGGTTATCGGATCATTGTGTAAGGGGGAGTGGTTTCCATGTGAGATGGAGTATAGACTAAGGGGGAGTGAAGTATCACCATAGTATTGTTGTTGAGGTTGTGATGCAATTAGAATTTGACGCTGTGTAATAATACTATGACACTGTATAATAATGATTGAGAACCAATGCTTTTCTCATTGTTATAGCTACGGATTTTTAACAACGATGATGCTAAACTTACAACCTTTGGGATCATTGGACTACTTGGAAGTGACGAAGATTTCGAGTATTGTTGAAGATTAGGCATGTGGAATAGGAGCTACAAAGTTTATTTATATAATTTTTGTATTTCATATGTATTAATAGTTTTGCCACTAAAATTGACAAAGGGGGAGATTGTTAGAGCACTGCTCGGTCAAACTCGCATGCGTTGCTATCTCAAGCATGTTTGTCAATCTTAGTGATCAAAACTATATAGTCTTGATTTCTAGTCCACTATAGCTAATGTCTCGGACTAGGATAAAAAGTGTAGTTGAGCTCAAGAACTCCATGGCGATCATCATACAAGATGAAAGACTACTCAAGGAACCAGTGGATCTTCATCGACTAAAAGGTATGTGGAGACTTGAACTTATCTATCACTCAAAATTCTATCTACTCTATCTCCTATCTTGAGACAAAAGTCGTTTTACTATATAGACTAAGAATATGCACATGTGACATTTCGAGCTGAGTATATCTTTCTTATCTATTTCTCAAAATGTGTGTTGGTAAAGCTTTCACTTTAGCCAAGTTCATCTTTGCCTAGTGACGAAAGTCATGTTATGTTTCAATCACTTTGGAAATCGCTCTGACGAAAACTAGTTCGTGAAAACAACTATATAACGTCATCTGAGAATGTTTCAATGATTGAAATGAGAGTTTAGACTATATAACTATTGTGGGATATAAACATTGTTGTGGAAATACATATATGTATAAGTCCCTAACACTTGAATCGAAGTTTGCGAACTTTGTTGATCAAGTGGAACCGGAACATAAGCAGCAACTCAGTCCTCGAACCCAGTCCACGAACTGACAGAAGTTCTCATCCCGAGAAATTCAGCTGGAGTTTATTAACTTCAACCGGTTAGCTTGAGTCCGCGAACTCAATCCGCGAACTCAAGAGGTTATGTCTGAAAATGTTGTTTGTGAACTTATCTTAAATTACTAAGGAATGATTTTGCAAACCTTGGATTTATAGTTCATGATTAATAATTCGAGGGAATCCTATTGTTTTTTATACAATTGTGTCTCTTGTAGTACTTGAGATCTCGTAGCAATTGAACAACTATCTAACTAGTTCATTTGAGTCATTTGGACAAGTTACGGTGAAGAAGAATATGGTTTATATGAAAGTTATCATTTGGCTAACCATTTGGTTGACTAATATTAAACCAACCATTGTACAGGTTTGGGTACGGTTACACGAACTCAAAATGTCAAGTACATGTGTGTATGACAAGATAAGTTTTCGATCTAACGGTTGATAGATATTAGCTTGTATCTAATCAGGTTTTTATCTAACAGTGAATATTGAATGCTTTGTTACCAAGATAACATTGATTGCAAACCCTGATTTGAAAGACTGTATAAGGAAAACTCTAGCCATTGGAAAAACTAATCCCCACACACTTTTCTTGTGTGATACTAGTTTTCTCTAAGCTAGATTGATAAAACTGAGCTGTTCTTCGGGAATATAAGTCTGGTTTTATCGATTGGTTCATGTTCACCTTTATTTATCAAAAGATGGAACAAAACTCATAGGTTTATTCGTGGGAGACGAATTTATCTATTACATGTAGACTTTTCTGTGTGAGACAGATTTGTTTGCTTAAGTCTTCGACTTTGGGTCGTAGCAACTCTTGGTTGTGGGTGAGATCAGCTAAGGGAATCAAGTGCGTGGTATCCTGCTGGGATCATAGGCGTAGGAGCATAACTGTACCTTGGATCAGTGTGAGATTGGTTGGGGTTCAACTATAGTCCATACCAAAGTTAATTTTGAGTAGGCTAGTGTCTGTAGTGGCATAATACAGTGTATGTTTAATATGGACTAGGACCCGGGGTTTTTCTGCATTTGCGGTTTCCTCGTTAACAAAATTCTTGTGTATGTGTTATTTCTTTTCCGCGTTATATTTTTATATAATTGAAATAATACAGGTTGTGCGTTGTTCAATCGATTTAAATCAACAACCAATAAGGTCGGATATTCTAATCGATTGACACTTGGATATTGGTCTTTGGTACCATCTAAGTTATCTCTCTTTGATTAGGCTCTCAAATATTTTCTTGAGTAAATCAAATCGAGAGATTGAGATAATAACTTCTTGAGTATTTTCTATTGATTGAGTCTTGTTGATTCTCTAGAAAACAACTCGAAGTTGTCCATATAGATTGCTAATCGAAATATTGGGTGAGGTTGTTAGACCCTCGCATTTTCACAACCATTGATTATAATCCTATTCTTCAGTTTATCCATCGTTGGAGCAGCATTATAACAAGGAGTCCAAGTGAAAAATAATACCTTTTGAGGGATTCTTAGATTCCAAAGGGTCTTGTGAGGAAAGATCAAAAGTCCACCTTCTTCTAAGTGAGAGTAACAGCTAGATACTGAGAAGTTTGTTGCAGGTCTCCATATCATATTATCTGAATTATTAGTAAGAGCTGATGGGTCTTGCAATAAAGTTAAAAGTTGAGAAACTTTATTTATTCACCATTCTTCAGATTTCTACTGAAATTGAAATTCCAAGCTGCATTCCCATTTGTGAACAAAACCATATCTTTGACAGTGGTATCTTTGTTCTTAGATAGTTTGAATAAGTTAGGAAAAGAAATACTGAGAGTTTGATCATTTAGCCAGAAATCTTTCCAAAACAAGCAACTATCTCCATTTTGCAACTGAATGTCAGAATTCTGCATAACAAAATCTTTGCTTTTCAAAATACCTGCCCAAAGGCTTTTTCCTATAGGATTCTTAGAAGAATTAGGATGAAAAGCATTTTCATTACCTCCAAAAATTTTATGAACTATTGTCCTTCAAAGAGCTTTTTTTCCTTTACCATACCTCCAAATCCACTTTGCATGAAGAGCCTTGTTCATTAACCTTAACTTTTTGATACCAATTCCCCCTTTACTTTTTAGCAGATTGACATTATCCCAACCAATTCTTCTTCACAGAATTGGAGGAACCCCATAAGAATTGTCTCATTATTCTTTCCATCTTCTTTTCAACAGCAGCAAGCAATTGAAATAAAGAAAGGTAGTATACAGGTAAGCTGGATAGAACATGATTTATGAGCATAAGTCTTCCTCCTTTGGATAGATATTTTCTCTGCCAAATATTTAGCCTTTGCTGAAATTTTTGAAGAATTTCATCCCAAACATCCATTGATTTTGATTTGCTACCCAAGGGAATACCCCAAGTATTTTATTGGCAAGGACAACTTATGGCAGCCAAAAATTTCAGCACATTGAGTAGCATGATTAGCATTTCCTGCTTCCACAATTGTAATTTTAGTGAAATTGACTTTCAGTCCAGAAATCAATTCAAAAGCAAGAAGTATGTTCTTAAAATTATGAATCTGTTTAGTACTGTCATCTATAAAAACAATTAAATCATCAACAAATTAAAGATGATTAATGATGTTACCTGATTGAGATGGCTTAAAACAAGAAATAAGATTAAGTGCAACTGTTTTCTTGATCAGTAAATAGAGTAGTTCAACCACCATGATGAAAAGAAATGGAGATATATGATCTCCTTTCCTCACACCTTTCCCACTTCTAAACAGATTAAAAGCATGGCCATTGACTAAAGTTGAGAATCTGACACTAGAAACACACCATTTTATCCAATTTCTCCAGATATTGCCAAAAACAAATCTTTGCATTGTTGTGCCTAGACAAGACCAACTTAAGTTATCAAAATCTTTAGCAAAATCTACCTTTACCACCAGCCCAGGAACTTCAGATCTTTCTCTTGCATCAATTAGCTCAGAGGCAATTAGAATTCCATATGTAATTTGCCTATTATCAACAAATGCACCTTGAAACTCAGAAGTGATAGTAGGAATTACCACTTTGAGTCTTTCAGCCAACAATTTAGAAATGATTTTGTATACTCCTCCAATAAGACTAATTGGCCTATAATTGCACATATTAACTACACCATCACATTTTGGAAGAAGAATGATATTAGTACAATTTAGTCTCCAATCTAGAGTGCCAACAGTTTCAAACTCCTTTATAACTCTCATAATGTCCTCTTTTAGAATCTCCCATGTAGATTTGAAAAACTCCATAGAATATCCATCTGGACGAGGAGATTTGTTGCTTCCAAAATGCATAATTACATTCCTTACTTCACCTTCATCAAAAGGCTTCTCAAGGAGAATACTTTGATGACTAGAAATTGAAGGCATTTGCAGATCATCAAAACTTGGCCTGTAAGAGTCTTCTTCTTGAAACAGTTTAGTGTAATAATTTTTTGCTTCTTCACTGATGAGCTTCCTATCATGACACATTACACCATCTATCAATAGGGAATTGATATTATTGTTTCTATGTTTGAAATAAGCATATTTATAAAAGAATTTAGAATTCCTTTCACCATCAGCCAACCATTGCCCTTTTGACCTTGCATGTCATTTTCTGGCTAGATTAAGAGAAGCACTTTTATGTTTTACCCTTGTAACTTCTCTAGCTGCATAATCATCTGCATCTAAACCAGTAATTTCCTCAAGACTATCATAGACATCAATTAAATCTTCAAGATTATCAACTTCTGCTTGAAGAGAGCCATAAGTCTCTCTATCCCATTTATTTATAAAGAATTTTAAAGATTGTAGTTTTTTTGCTAAGATAAAACTTGGTTTACCCACAAAGGTCAGATTATACCACAAAATCTTTAAATTATCCAAGAATTGAGGATTTGATAAGTAATAATTCTCAAATCTGAAAGGAGGTTTAGTGGAAATACCTGCATTGCACACTATAAGCACAGGTGCATGATCAGAAACAAGCCTCTTTAGTCTATATTGCACCACATTATGACATCTTTCTTCCCACTCTGCATTGCAAACAAATCTATCCAACCTACTTAAAATAGGTGGGTTTTGACAGTTTGTCCAAGTAAATCTCCCTCTAGACATTTGCAAATCCATCATCTTACAGGCATTTAATTTTTTTTGAAAATTACTTCTATTTGTAATACAGCCACCCGAGAAATTCCTCTCATCTTGATTGAGAATAGCATTCCAATCTCCACCTGCCAGCCACGGATCTTCAAAAATAGTTCTGATGTCCCTTAACTCAAGCCAAAATTGTTCATAGTATTTTGGGTCAGAAGCACCATAAACCGCTGTAAATAGCCAAGTGAAATTATTTCCCAGGTTTTTGAATTTTATTGAAATTGAAAATGCTCCTAAAAGAGAATCTTCCATTTCCACCAGAGAATCGTCCCACAGAACTAGAATTCCTCCAGAATGGCCACAAGAAGGGAGAAATAAGGAACCATAATTGCTATTACCCCAAATTAATCTCATGGTAATAGCACAAATTGGCCTCAATGTGTTCCATTTTTGTTTCTTGAATAGCACAAATTGAAACCTTATTTTTCCTAATAGTTCTTAAAGTCGTAACCTTTACATCATCCTCTATACCTCTAATGTTCCATATCATGATTTTAAGATCCATTGGAGACAGACATAGCCCGAGAAGAAACATCAATAGTGAAAATAGAATTAGGAGGTTTGGGTGAAGGAATAAATTCACCTGGAGAAATAGTATTACCTCCCTCTTCTTCTTCAATCCAGTTCTCATAATCATAAAGTGAATCGAAATTAACCATTCCATCAAGTTCGAAGACTTGATTGAGGACTTTTAGTTCATCAGATTTCTTTAAACCCACAAGAATGTTTTTGTAGAGAGCTATCGCTTGAGTGTTGTCCCCATTAATTCCCAATAGATGATTGAAGGAGACGTGATACTCTACCAAATTCTTTATCTCCTCTTCATTAAGCGAGTTAGGCAATAATTGGCTGATTGGAGAAGCTATTAAAGAATTTGAATTAGCCATAGCGATGTCAGACACATATTGAATAATAAAATTAGCTGACTCCGGTGTCTGGCTTGAGTCAGCTGGAATATTAATCAAAAGTGAAATTGAGAGAATTGGATCTTGGCCAGGCTCCGAGTTATCAATAACTCTCTCCAGGCCGAAATTTGAATACAAAACAATAAAAAAACAACACTCTGCCATCTGGCCCAAATTATGATCCGAAGAAATTAGGTTTGTAGAGCCTTGAGTAGGCACTGAGTTAAAAACTCTTTCCAGGATGAAGTCTGCTTCATGACAACGCCCTGCCATCTGGCCCAAATTGTGACTCTTACCCTTTTTCCTCTTTCTCCGAACGATGATCCAAGGATGTGGATTTTCAATCCTATCCAGTAAACCATATTCAGAGTCACTCATTGAAGGAATATCATTATTAGGAATGTGGTCATCCTTAACCCAACTTAAGGCGTATCTAAAACCTTGTCAGTTGAAAAATTTCCCTCCGAAAAATTAGCTGAATTAAAATTTGAATCTGCAAACTTATTTTCCGGCATGATGCCCGAAGGACCAGCTGTTTTCATATGAGAATGAGTAGATTTCGGGATCTGTTGACCATTATCATCAAGCGCAACAATCTCAGATCTGAGCTTTTTCCAAGAATACCATTGTTGATGATTTTATCTGTAGAAGAAGATTGGTATTGAAACCATTCCACGCTTAACCACATTACTTGATATTTAATTGCCACTGAAATATTTTTTAGATTATCTTGGACCCTGATCTTGCAACTGTTTAACTTTGAAAAATTGGTAGTTGAAGGGTGAATTTCTACTACCTTTCCCCATGGACTAAAAATTGCATTTAGGTGATCAGGAATCCAGTAATGAAATGGTAATCCTCTTAGACCCAACCAGTGATAGTCTTGAAAATAAGGATCTTTGATGATAAAAGAATCTTCTTTCTTCCAATGACGAATAGGAATTGAAGTTTTCCCTAAATTGAACGAATGTTCCTTATTGAAGAGATTAAATTCCTCAATATTTTTAGCTTGGAAGAATGCTAATTTTGCATTGATGCTTCGTAAAATAAGTTTACCTTTCCAATTAAAATATTTTGATATACCAGCAGCGACCTTGTTCCAACCAAAATGATGATTATGAATCACCACCGCAATGTTAGAAAAAAACAATGTTTTGTTTTAATCAAAAAATGCATGGACCATGTTTTGATCCCAAGACCTATTACTCCCTAGATGTTTTTTCATGTGAATGAATAAAACATTAGTCCCATATAGACTAAAACACTTAGAGTTTTAGACTTAAATAGCATTAGTTTAGCCTTAAGGGTATGGCCCTTTGGGTTTTTAGACCTTTGTGTATGGGGAAAGCCCTAGACTATGGCAAGGTTGCCTAAATCTTATTGCATTTCTTATTGCCTTTCCCGTTCGCGCGGTGCTTCGCACAGAAGCACGCACGCTCGGCTCGGCTCGGCGTGGGCGTGGGCGTGGGCGTGGGCGTGGGCGTGGGCGTGGGCGTGGGCGTGGGAGAGGGAGAGGGTGAGGGTGAGGGTGAGGGTGAGGGTGAGGGTGAGGGTTTGGGTTGGGTTTACCCGACCCTATCTTTTTGCTGAAATGTTTTCCACACGTTTCTCCCACACATGTAAAGAATTTTATTCTTTGCCTTCTCGGTTTTGGATTTCCGACAGCCTTGAGAAGCATCTTCATTCACGCGTGTCACACGTGTAGACACAGCTTGATTGACACTTTGTGCACTTAGGATTCTCCTCGAAGAGAATCTCAAAATTTTGAACGCGTGTACACTGTGCTTTTCACTTCTGCTTTTACCCTAACTTTTGTAACGTTCGAGACGCGGGTTTTACGGATCTTGTCGTGCATTGGATTCTTATCCGAACGTTCAGTTTTTTCCACCTATAAATACGAGAGAAGAATTTCATTTTCAACTCATACCTTTCAGAACTCTTCTCTCTGAAATTCTTCTTCTTCTTTTATTCTTTCAGAAATTTTATTTAAGTTTACAGAAACATAAAAAACGAGTTGTAGTTTACAGAAACATAATTTTGTAAAACTACTTCTCTGTTTACAAAAACATAGTTGGTTTACAGAAACATAAATTAGTTTTTACATTTCTCTGAAACTGATTGTAGTTTCGATTTATGTTTTTGTTTTCATTATTTGCTGCCAAGTTCTAAGGGTTCTCTCTGTGTATGCTACACATAGAGGAGAACTAACAGTAGTTGTATCCTGGAGGTAATTTGTTAATTGTTATAGCATCTCAGAGGAGTAGCAGGCAATATTACCTTTAGCTCAGCGTATCTCATACGTGCCTCTACTAAGTTTTTGATACTATCATCAGTACATCTCCGGTATAACAGTAACACATCAGTGAGTGTTAAGTATTTTTCTCATGTTTCTTGAGTAGTTTGTTACTATTATCAGTGTAATCAAAGTATTATTTCTCAGTTGCATACGAAATTGTAACTTATTTCCAACAATCTAAAGGTAATATCTTGCCTTATTGTAATATTGTAATATTGTAATTGCTGTAAGGACATGGGAAAAAATACCGTAGAAAAACCACCAAAGTTCAGTGGTAAGGACTTTAAGAGATGGCAGTCTAAAATGCTATTCTTCCTAAATGACCAAAGGTTAGATGGATATGCTTTAGAAAAACCCTCGAGAAAACTTCATCGCCGTGGTAATGAAGATAAATTGGACAGGTGGAATAGGAAGAATTATTTGTGCAAGAATCATATTCTTAATTGTCTTGATGATTCCTTGTATGACTTCTATAATGCAAAAGAAGATTTTAATGCTTTTGATTTATGGGAAGCTCTAGAAGAAAAATATCATGCTGAAGCTGCTGGAAGTAAGAAATTCTTGATGGCTAAGTTCTTAGAATACAACATGACTGACGATAAGCCTGTGGTAGAACTGTTCGTTGAACTTGAACTCCTCATCAGCGAGATTCTTGCTGAAGGCATGACTTTTGATGAAGCTCTACAAGTATCGACTGTGATTGAAAAGCTTCCACCCTCATGGAGCGAATACAAGAGGAGGCTGCGACACAAGACTCGTGAAATCACCATGGTGGAGCTTGGCAAAAAGATCCAGGTTGAGGAGCTTATGTGCAGCAAGGACAAGAGCATGTTGCTGAGCAAAAACATGACCTACAAAGCTCATGTTTTGGATGATAAAGCTGCTTCAAAGAAAACTCCTGGAGAATCCAGCAAAATTGGTAATAGACGTAACGGACGTCGAAAACCCAGAGGTAACAATTTTAAGCCTAAGGGTGGTGTCACTAAGCACACCATCAAAGGCGACTGTTTTAACTGTGGAAAACTTGGACATATGGCTAAAGACTGTAAAGCCCCTAAAAGGATCAAATATGATCCAAAACAGAAAAATAAGGCACACCTAGTAGATGATCCTGGATACTTTACTGGCATGGTGTCTGAAGTCGACCTTGTCTCTAGTGTGACTAATGTGAGAGACTGGTGGCTTGATTCTGGAGCCACCAAGCATGTCTGTAAATTCAGAAATGCTTTCTCCTTTTATGCCATAGTAGGAGATGATGAGAAATTGTTCATGGGAAACTCTACCACCGCGAAAGTGGAGGGGAAAGGCAAGGTCGAACTGAAGTTAACTTCAGGAAAAACTCTCGCATTGAATGACGTATTTTACGTCCCAAACATATGCAAAAACCTTATCTCAGAAACCATCTTACTAGGAAAAGGATTTAAGATTGTTGCTGAATCTAATACTGTTGTCCTTTCTAAGCATGGTGAATTCGTAGGAAAAGGTTATGTTACCGATAACATGATTAAGCTTAGTGTATCTGATTTGAAATTGAATGTTAATGCATCTTCTTCTGCTTATGTTTGTGACTCTTCACATGTTTGGCATGATAGACTTGGGCATGTTAATCTCAAATCTCTAGAAAGACTTGCTAATTTAGGTTGCATACCGAAAATAAACTATGATAAAAATCAAAGATGTGAAATCTGTGTTGAATCTAAATATACAAGAAAACCGTTTAATAAAAGGATTGAACGTAAAACAGTTCCTTTGGAACTAATACACTCGGATTTAGGAGATTTGAAATCAACACCAACAAGAAGTGGTAAAAAATGGTACATCACTTTTATAGATGATTACTCACGCTATTGTCAGGTTCATCTTCTTAGAAGTAAAGATGAAGCCTTAGAGGCCTTCAAATTTTATAAAATTGAAGTAGAAACTCAAAAAGGAGTTAAAATTAAAACTCTTAGGTCAGATCGTGGCGGTGAGTATGTGATACCCATAGGTGAGTTTTGTAAACATAATGGAATCATTCATGAAACTACTGCACCATATTCACCAGAATCGAATGGTGTAGCTGAAAGAAAAATAGAACACTCATAGATATGGTAAATGCTATGTTGACAAGTTCAGGGTTATCTTCGAACTTGTGGGGGGAAGCTATCCTCTCTGCTTGCTATATTTTGAACCGAGTTCCATTTAAAAAATTTGATAAAACTCCTTATGAATTGTGGAATGGTAAACAACCTTCCTATGCATACTTTAAAGTGTGGGGGTGTTTGGCCAAGGTGGCCATTCCTCATCCCAAGAAAACTAAATTAGGTCCTAAAACAATTGACTGTGTTTTCTTAGGGTATCCTGAGCATACAATTGCATACAGGTTTCTTGGTCATCGATTCGACCATAACAACATTGGTCAGAACACCATATTGGAATCTAGAGATGCTTTGTTTTATGAACACATTTTTCCTTTAAGGTCTGGACCTCGAAAAAGGGTCCATGATGACCTCTCGGATGTTCCATCGACTAGTCAAACTCCAACTTTGGAGTATGAGACTGAACCGAGAAGAAGTAAAGGGTAAGAACTGAAACAAGTTTTGGCCCAGATTTTTTGACTCTAACGGTAGAGTCTGAACCCCAAACCTACAAAGAAGCTATGACTTCTCCAGAAGCTCCCTTCTGGGAAGAAGCTTCATTAAATGAATGGGAGTCCATTCAGCAAAATGAAACTTGGGAGCTTGTAGATTTACCTCCTGGTAGTAAATCCATAGGTTGCAAATGGGTGTTCAAAAGGAAACTTAGAACAGATGGAACTATAGATAAATATAAAGCTAGGTTGGTAGCTAAAGGCTATAGACAACAGGAAGGATTATATTTCTTCGATACTTATTCACCTGTCTCTAGAATCACCTCGATTAGGATGTTGATTGCTATAGCTTCAATTTATGATTTGCATATACATCAGATGGATGTTAAAACTGCATTTTTATATGGTGAATTGAATGAAGAAATTTATATGGACCAACCTGAAGGCTTTATTGTAAAAGGTTATGAAAACAAAGTATGCAAGTTGAACAAATCTCTTTACGGTTTAAAACAAGCACCTAAACAATGGCATGAAAAATTTGATCATGTTATGATAACTAATGGTTTCAAGGTTAATGAATCTGATAAATGTGTTTACATTAAATCTGTAGATGATTCTCATGTTATTGTGTGCCTATATGTTGATGATATGCTCATATTAGGCAGTAACCTTGATATAATTAATACCATTAAAAGCATGCTTAGAGATAATTTTGACATGAAAGACTTAGGCCCTACTGATGTAATCTTAGGGATGAAAATCGAAAAGACGTCGATGGATATAGTCTTAGTCAATCTCATTATCTTGAAACCGTATTAAAGAGATTTAATTATGAAAATGCTAAACCTGCATCTACTCCATTTGATCCCACTTGTAAATTGAAAAAGAACAAGGGTGAGGGTATTGATCAACTTGAGTATTCTCGCATTATTGGTAGTCTTATGTATTTGATGAACTGTACAAGACCTGATATTGCTTACTCGTGAGTAGATTAAGCGGTATACTTGCAACTCAGGGCGGGATCACTGGAATGCTCTCTTCAGAGTTTTACGTTACCTGAGAGGGACCTCAAACTATTGCTTAAGTTTTGGGAAGTATCCTGCTGTCTTGGAAGGGTATTGTGATGCCAACTGGATATCAGACTCGAGAAGAGTGCAAGTCTACTAGTGGGTACATCTTCTTACTTGGAGGTGCGTCTGTCTCATGGAAGTCTACCAAAAAGACATGTATAGCTAAATCCACTATGGAGTCTGAATTTATAGCCTTGGAAAAAGCTGGAGAGGAAGCTGAATGGATACGATGTTTCACGGGAGGAATTCCACTCGGCCCAAGCTTTGTGTCTTCAATCGCAATCCACTGTGACAGTAAAGCTGCTCTTGGTTGCGCAAAGAACAATGTATACAACGGGAAGTCTATACATATACGAAGAAGACACAAGACGGTGAAACAACTACTCTCTACTGGTATTATCTCGATAGACTTTGTAAAATCCAAAGATAATCTTGCAGATCCTTTGACGAAAGGCTTAACCGAGAGAGGAAGTTAAATTTACATCGAGGGGATGGGACTTAAGCTCATTGAATAAATCACCATGAAGGATACTCAACCTTGTGATTGGATTTCCAAAATCAAGGTTCAATGAGACAACTAATTTATGGTGATATTGGGTAAAGCACTATCTTTGTCCCTCCCTATGGTGTAACTGTGCGATAGTGCTACTGCGAGAATTAAAGGATGATCTTTTGCGATCTTAATGGGTACCATGGCTTTGATTAAAGCGGGGTGTGGCAGGACACTCTTTATGGACTCACCTTTGTGGATGTTGGAAGTGGGGCCGCTTCCTATGAGAATTTGAGCTAATTCTCTAGAGACATTCATTAAGTCCGGGATTTTAGCCCACGGCCAAAATGGGCACAACCGCAAGAGCTTGGCAGCTGTTTTCTTCGGTTGAGGCATCAAGTGTGGCTGTTATTTATGAATTGCATTCATTGTTGGCGGTTCAAGACATTGCGTTCACCGTATCAACAAGCAGTTCAGGTAACCTCTCACTAAGTTAAGGTTCAATCCTCGGGACACCTTAGCCTAAATTATTGCCTTATGTTTTCTCGTGTTTTATCGAAATGTTTTATTATTCATGTGGGGGATTGTTAGAAAAAAACAATGTTTTGTTTTAATCAAAAAATGCATGGACCATGTTTTGATCCCAAGACCTATTACTCCCTAGATGTTTTTTCATGTGAATGAATAAAACATTAGTCCCATATAGACTAAAACACTTAGAGTTTTAGACTTAAATAGCATTAGTTTAGCCTTAAGGGTATGGCCCTTTGGGTCTTTAGACCTTTGTGTATGGGGAAAGCCCTAGACTATGGCAAGGTTGCCTAAATCTTATTGCATTTCTTATTGGCTTTCCCGTTCGCGCGGTGCTTCGCACAGAAGCACGCACGCTCGCTCGTCTCGGCTCGGCTCGCCGTGGGCGTGGGCGTGGGCGTGGGCGAGGGCGAGGGCGAGGGCGAGGGAGAGGGAGAGGGAGAGGGTGAGGGTGAGGGTGATGGTGTGGGTTTGGGTTTACCCGACCCTATCTTTTTGCTGAAATGTTTTCCACACGTTTCTCCCACACATGTAAAGAATTTTATTCTTTGCCTTCTCGGTTTTGGATTTCCGACAGCCTTGAGAAGCATCTTCATTCACGCGTGTCACACGTGTAGACACAGCTTGATTGACACCTGTGCACTTAGGATTCTCCTCGAAGAGAATCTCAAAATTTTGAACGCGTGTACACTGTGCTTTTCACTTCTGCTTTTACCCTAACTTTTGTAACGTTCGAGACGCGGGTTTTACGGATCTTGTCGTGCATTGGATTCTTATCCGAACGTTCAGTTTTTTCCACCTATAAATACGAGAGAAGAATTTCATTTTCAACTCATATCTTTCAGAACTCTTCTCTCTGAAATTCTTCTTCTTCTTTTATTCTTTCAGAAATTTTATTTAAGTTTATAGAAACATAAAAAACGAGTTGTAGTTTACAGAAACATAATTTTGTAAAACTACTTCTCTGTTTACAAAAACATAGTTGGTTTACAGAAACATAAATTAGTTTTTACATTTCTCTGAAACTGATTGTAGTTTCGATTTATGTTTTTGTTTTCATTATTTGCTGCCAAGTTCTAAGGGTTCTCTCTGTGTATGCTACACATAGAGGAGAACTAACAGTAGTTGTATCCTGGAGGTAATTTGTTAATTGTTATAGCATCTCAGAGGAGTAGCAGGCAATATTACCTTTAGCTCAGCGTATCTCATACGTGCCTCTACTAAGTTTTTGATACTATCATCAGTACATCTCCGGTATAACAGTAACACATCAGTGAGTGTTAAGTATTTTTCTCATGTTTCTTGAGTAGTTTGTTACTATTATCAGTGTAATCAAAGTATTATTTCTCAGTTGCATACGAAATTGTAACTTATTTCCAACACGCAATACCCCAAATAAGTTGGATTTTCGCAAGTTGAGGACAATAGGCTTGTCTGTTGAGGAAGAACATTAAAATATTTATGAGATTGTAAACTGATGGAAGAAGAATAATTACGAACCATGGAATTGTTCTTTGATACAGAAGATCAATTTTTTTTCCAGATAGAACCTTCAAAACCACTAAGAATGCAAACAAATCTCTGTCTTGAATTCGATGAAGTATTTGTAGTACAAATCTTCATAAAAATGCCGTTGTTGTTGTGTAAACATTCAAGAAGATTTACTGTTTGGTTAAATCTTTGAGACCATCTTTGTTTCCATTTAGAAAAACCTTGCACAGCTTCCACAGTTGTATGAATGACCCACGATGATGACTTTTCTGGAAGGAAAATCCAATTACTGTGTCCCTTGTACCTCTCAAGCAATTTTAGATCTCTGAGCTTACCTTTTAAAGTCCATGACAACTCAAAATATTTTGTTTTCAGGATGATAGAAGAAAAAAAAGACATGGTGAAAAAATGGCGAGAAGAAACTCCACTACCCAATAAATCCCGACCCCAAGGGGAAGGATCAAAGATCCGTCCTTGGACGACTTAGAAGTTCAGAATATCACCCTTCTAAACTGATACAATCCCCAAAGATTGATCGATTAGAAGGCTGAGTTCTTCAGAGATCGAAATCGCCATGAGAGAGAACAACCGAAAAAAACGCTGAATCCTCCAAAGTTTCTTGTTCATTATTTTAGTCATGAGTTATGATATCTTAGTATATAGTCATTAACCGATAGATGTAAGTGAAGTGTGTCCGATGAGGGCTGGGAAGCACTGACACGGACACAGACACAGACACGGGACACTGGCACGACACGATACATGGATCGCCAAAATTCAAAATCATCAGGACACAAACACGTTTATATATATACTAATTAAATAATTTTTATATGCTAAAATCATAGAATTATGGTACATCAAATACATTAGTCACACGATTATACGAATAAAAAACAAACTCAATTTTATGCTGTTAAGTTAGTCCACATGTACAAAAATTAACTATTATACTAATTTCCATGACAGACAAGATTACCCAACTAGTAAAATAGAGTATAGGTTTTTACATGTGAGTCGTGTCGGTGTCCGACACAGGAGCGCGTCGGACGCGTCAGTGGCGGAGCTAAGATTTCAATATATGGGGGGATAAAAAAAAGATTACAGTGAAGAACTAATAGTAACCAAGACGGCCGAAGGGTGCGGCAATTTTTTTTTTTTAGAAGGAGTCACATAGTTTGTGAGTAAGTGCCATCCATCTCCCTATATTAAATGAACAACCTCATGTTTTGAATGGTGAAGAATAAAAGTCACCATCAAATGAACAACAACAACAGTCGAAAAAAATTACAAATAAAACGATAAACAACAACAACAATAATATGGATGAGTAGTAGATGAAAAAGAACTTAATTAGAGCACAAACGACGTAAAACACTCACTGGACATGTTCTTTTCATGGTAACAAAATGTTAAAGAAAATAACTGATATCTAAAGTGGATAAGTAGGCTAAGAGCATAGGAATATCACACCTATTTATTTGCAGACTAAACTGATGGAGATGGACTAAACGAGTGAAAGCGGTGGATTAAACTGCAAATTAAGGAACCACCCAAAGATTTTGAAAAATGGATGGACGGATATTTGGGCTTTGGTGGACTGAATTTTTTTGACATGGTGGACTAACTTAATGAATTTTATTTTCTTAAGGGGTAAATTACTAACATCTCAAAATTTATGAGAAAAAAGGGGGGCTACAACCAGAATTATCCCTCCTTTGATTCCGTCACTGGGACGCGGACACGACACCAATACCGATGTGTCGGTGCTTCACAGGATGAGGGGCAGGTCGTCCAAAGTCCAAACATGCTTTTTACCGAAAATTACCACTATGGGCCATGGCCTATTTTATCCCCTACAAAAATATAATAGATCCTATGCGGCCCCTTACTGGAAAAACAAAATAAATAGCAATGATGAACTCTAGTATCGCAAAACCAGCCTCGTTTGGGATAGTGTCTGCGACGTAGTTCATTTTCAGAAGGTCTTATAAAATAAACTGGGTACCTTACTGACACAGTTATATATATTAACTTAACTAGGCAAATGGAGCAGTCTGTTGTGTAAAAAGTAATTTATTCTTATGACCCTAGAAATTATGGGTTTTACTCTCTTGGCTCCAGGGTTATTTAATAAAATTTGCAAATTATTCTATCGACCCTGAAATGTTATAGGAAGTAGGATTAACAAAATAACCAGTGTGCATATTGCCTGCACACTATAAAGTATGAAGAAAATTTAAAAATTTATTTACAAAAAATCAGTGTACATATTGCCTGCACACTATAAAATATGAAGAAAATTATAAAAATTATGTACAAAAATCAGTATGCATATTTCCTCCACATAAAAGCAGTGTGTCTGCACACTATAAAATATGAAGAATTTTTTTTAAAAAAATTAAAGAATAAAAAATTATGTGAAATGAAAATTTGATAGTTGTATTTATGCTCGTTGTGTAAGTCTTTCAAAAAGCTTTCCAAATATATAAAATTTGTCGAATTCTTACGTATGATTCGTGAGACATGTTATGTTCAAGTTGGCATGATGATTATACCCTTAATAAAGGATATAGTTTATTTGATAACATCATCAAACATCTTTATCCAAATGACCCTCCTTTTTTTTAAGAGTCATTTCAACAAAATGGGTTAATTTTCTTAAAAATGAATTTTAAGTCAAAGGCCCGTTGAGTAAGAGAGAGTGAGGGGAGGGATAAACACTTAATTCCCACTAGTATAAAACATATGGGTAAATTGTTTAAGTTTTACTTCCGTTAGGATTGTGCTTGGAATACCCGTGTCTAAATCAACAATCTGTATATACGTAAGGATCCGTATGATTACATTGTGTATGCACTACTTCGTTCACAAAAATACTCTTTGTAATCTCATTAATATTCAAAATACACATGAAAAGTTTCTTAGTAAAGATTAGAGTTTGAACATGTCCAACAAGAACGTGGAAATGACCAAAAATATGATTGATTCCCATATATGTGGCCCGTTCTGTAACAAATACAAATACTTGACCAAAACTATATGTGTATTTAGATAATGGCTAAGATGCCCTTTATACTGTGGGTGTCGAGACATATGAGTTTGATTAGTAAAGCCACTAATGAGTAATTAAAATTTTAAAATTCAATACCATGTATTAAAATCAATTTCAACAACACATAGAAACACGATTTATCCACTATTTCTCTGTCTCAAGACTTCTTCTGAAGAACATATAACCTAGCCATGATCTAACCCCAAAATCAGCGATAACCTAACCTAACGCCGATATGTATGAAGAATAGATCTCAGATTTGGTCTGGAAAACAAATCAAGGTATACTTTTTATCTCGTATCAATTTTCGAGATGGGTTTTTGATGAAAATTTTGATTTTAGATGGGTTCTTCATCTACATCGAAGAGGAATGTATCAACAGATGTTTCATTGGTTCATTCATTGTTTGTTTATTTTAAAGAATCGATTGTTGTTGGTGTTGCCGGTGCCTTTGCTAAAACCACTATTGCCCCATTGGAACGCATTAAGATTCTCTTGCAGGTTATTAGGTAATTAAGATTTATGTGTAATTATTGATTTGAAAAAAATCGTGATCTTCTTATTGATTTTGGGGGATTGTATAAACCATAACATAAGGTTTCATTCATATGGGGTGTATCACTCTATGAAGAAGTTATTGAAGCAGGAGAGTGTCTCTGTATTCTATAAGTAAATTATAATGTGCTACATTGCTTTATCAATTCTTTTGTGATTTCTTTAGATTGTTTTTTTGCCGAAAATACAAGTTTTTAATTCAAAGGATGCTTTGTTTGTGGTCTAAATCTGAGGAAACGGTGCTAGTATTATTCAGATAGTTCATATTAAACTCCACTATTGTTGGATTAGCTAGAGTTAATAAGGTGAGAATGTTATCTGATTTAGTCACTCAGTGGTTAATGCAGGTTGGTTGTTTCTTATTCTGTGGATTTTGTTTCTTTGGGAATTGGATATTGCCATAGTCAGAGCTACAGATCATGTAGAGCGTCCGACAAAAGAAAAGCATATAAGAGGTGACTGGAACTCATGCTTCTCATTTGTGTTTTTGGTGATCAATACTCTTTCATCTTGCACTTGTTCAATGGAATAAGGAAATTCACCTTCTTCTTGTATTTTTTTTAATGGTGCTCCAGCTATATTTGCTGCAGTTTCAGCTATAATATCACATGCCGATGTTGCATACTGCACCCATGCTCTGTCCAGGCATCTTGTAAAGTAACATAATTGAGCGGTATGTATCAACTATAAATGCAAATCAATGAGTTGGTCTAGTTTTAATTGCTTGCAACATACATTATAGATAAGCAGTGGATAGTGTGTTTCCATGATGTAGCTATCTTAATTTTCACTTCTTTAATAGCCAAGAGGTAAGATTTCTAATACATGTAATTTCCTCGAGGAGAAATCCTTTCCCCAGCATCTAAATGCCTAATATTCTGTAGGTTTCGGCAAAAAATAAAAATAAAAAAATCAGTGTTTTATTCCTTGTTGAAGGATTTGTGCTGGCAAGTTGGGTTTATCCTAACTCAGTGTTGTTTGGAGTTTAGGTTGCAATGAAAATATTAACTGTCATACACCGTGCTTTGAGTGAAGTGGACCACTCATTTCGTGAAGAACTCATTAACTATGGAATAAGCAGGAGTAATATGCTCAACATGGCACATTTTAAGGATGATTCAAGTCCAAATGGTACTCTTTGTTCTGGAATTTCTCTGATTTTGAAGAGCCATGAAACTTACCTCTTAAATTTTAATCTCGTTTTTAGCCTGGGATTATTCTGCTTGGGATAACACCTACGCGTTGTACTTGGAATAGGAGCTTAAATGTTTCCGTGTGTTGAAGCATGAAATCGAAACAGATCATCTGGTAAGTTATAAATACAATATAGCCTCTAGTCCAATACTTCTTTGTTGTCATTTGTACCTTTTCTGTTTATTGCTAAATTAGAGTTGTAAAAATTATTGCTAATAATCAGAGTTGGCACACCTTATAATTGCTAAGCAATAGCCAAAATTAGTTAGCCTTCTGTTTGATTTCCCTGGAGGGCCTCTGGTGTCGATTAGTTAAGAATAAGGCTGGGTTTGGTAATGCTTTTATTTTTCCAAAAGCACTTTCAAAACCTATATATGTCAATAATTTTTGAAATTGGTGTTTGGTAAAAAAAAATCAAAGTGCTTATTATCCAAAGCACTTCCCTATATATGTCAATAATTTTTGAAATTGGTGTTTGGTAAAAAAATCAAAGTGCTCAATTTTTTTTAAAAGCTGGGGAGGAGGAGCTTTTAAAAGCTACAAAAGCATAAGCTGTGGTCCCACCAAAATTTAATGCTTGATTTATCTTTTTTGTCCCTAGTTTATTTTGTAAATGATAAAAATTACCCTTAAATATATATACAATCAATTTTTATTTCTTATAATTTATATTTTAAATATTATTATTATTTTTTTCACACTATTGTATGATACCATTTCATTTAATTTGTCAAAAATAAAAATAAAAACAAATTTTAAATAAAAAAATAATCAATTTTAAATAATTACTTAATTTTAGTTTATTTTTTGTTTGAAAATTATATATATTTAAAATTGGTTAAGTAAAAATAATTTTTCTTAACAATCATAATAATAGTAATAACTAGTAAAATTTAATATTTAATAGTAAAAAAATTAATTATTTTTAACCCCAATAAAATTGAATAAAACTATTTTTAGAGATATGTCTGTTTTTGTCATTTGCCACAACAACAATGGTTGAATCTAGTATTTTACCAAACACACTTTGATTATTTTTTTAATCAGCTTTAACTTTAATTAATATTTTACCAAACGCCTAACTGTTTTTTTTCTCGCAGCACACCACAACAACGCACAACAGAAAAGTGCTTTTACAAAAGCTGCAGCAATACCAAACTAAGCCTAAGATTGAAATATTTTAGTTTGAGCAAATTCTGACTGCGTCACTGAGGGCACCAGAATGAGTAGTGTGTCTGAGTTGAGAAGTTGTGTAGGTTAACTGCACAAAATGAGAAGTGTATCTGGTAGTCTTTGTCTTTGCTACTTTTTCTAAACATTATGATTCGAATGAAGAGAAGCCAATAATATCACATGCACCAATAGTAGTCCAAGATTAAGGAATACTATTTCGGTTTTTTCAGATTTTTTAAAATTTTAGTTGGTTTGTAGGAGTTAAGGTACTGGCAAGTTTCAAAATCAGGATTTGTTTTTTGACGGAGGGATATTCACGATGAAATACAAATGTAGATATTTTCTCGATTTGCTCTGGAGCCACTTTTGAAGTGAAAACTTGTTTCAAAGTTGGTGAAAATCCACAATTCATCAATAACTCATTGTTACCCAATACGGTTTTGATGATTATGGGATGTCTATGGTTAGCTGTGATATCTAGCTTAGATTCTTAGTCCCTTCCATAATCATGTGCTTAGTGTTTTATCAAGTTTAATTTTGTAAGACCGTGGAAGAGGAAATGGCTGACTGAATCTGGAGTTGTCACTCAGTATATTGTACCACCACCTAGAGTTGATGACCAATACATTACAAACTTTATGCTGAAGATCAATGCCAAAGTAAGATGTCATAATTTTATTTCCTTAAATTTGATCTTTTGAACGTGGTATGTTTTCAGAATTTGCATTTTTCTCATGTTATCTTGGTTTTCTCTGCCATAGCTTGGTGGTATGAACTCCTACTTAGATGTTGAACACACCTTTCTTATTACTAGCATTATGGGCCGGACTCCCACCATTATCCTTGGGGTGGATGTCTCGCACAGGCCTCCTGGTCAGTCTGATGTACCAGCTTCAGCTGCTGTAAGTATGTTACCTTTTGTAATGTTTTATGATTTTGGTGGTGCTTGAAGAATACCTCCAAGCACATGCGCTCATTAGGTGGTTAGCTCATTATGTTTTGTCATTTTTTATTAAACAAAAGATATTGATTTATTATGTTTGGTCATTTATTATAACATGCTCATTAGGTGGTTAGCTCTAGGGGATTGCCTCCAAGTACATAGCATCAGTGAGGACCCAATCTCCGAAGGTTGAAATAATATATTCTTTTTTCAGAAAGTATCAGACAGTGGATGAAGACATTGTTGGGTATTTTTGTTTCTCTTCGGCCATAAACTCTGATGTTTTTTATGGGAGTTCAGGTGGACGGAAGCCCGATCAAATAATAATTTTCAGGTACGCTGTTATTTTTCTAACGCATAGGGCTGATACAACTATGTGTAATTATAGATTGTGAATGACAGTTTTTTCTGTGTTTCCTCTCACATGGCAGCATATGCTGCTCTATCTTCGTCATTCTAGTTATAGTTCGTGCATGTTTATTTTTGTCATGTTTGGTTTCAGGGACGGGACAGTGAGCCAGTTTAACAAAGTTCTGAATGTTGAGCTAAACCAAATCATAGAGGTGGGAATTTGATTGTTGATACACTTTAGGTAACTGTTTCGTAGACCAAAATATTAGCATTAAGTAAGTTTTATTTGTTGTTGTAGGCCTGCGAGTTTCTCGGTAAGGATCCCCAAGAGGAGTTCAAATAGGAGTCGAAAATTGCAGCGAAACTGCTCTTCACATAATTCAGCTTGCAGCACAAGAGTGTTTTTCTTTTAGCTTATTATTTTTTTAGAACAGAACGAACTATCAATATTCCACCTCTTTGTAATATAGGTTGTGCAACTGTTTTCTTGCTTAGATAAGATAAACTATTTTGATTTATTTTCTGGTTCCCTACTGCAAGGTTTATTTTCTGGTTCCCATTCTTAGCTGTCACTGTTATTCATTTTGAGTGCTCCTACATCAACAATTACAACTTTTTCTACATCTACTGTTCCTATTTATATCTTTTTTTGATGTCTGTTGTATGTAGATTCAGTTCTGTAATTGGAAGTGTGTCGAAGTTGACATGTAAACACCTGTCATTGAATATGTCAGCCAGAAACAGCCATACATGCTTCCAATTAACAATGCTGACGATTATTTCTTTTTCAATTTGTATTGTGTTTCTCAAACAATTTGTGCAGCATATATATATAAGTAACTATGTGCAACAAGTATGCACATAAAGTCAAATCAAGAAAATGAGTTTAGAAAACCGTTTTCTTTTTTAATATGAACAAACACATTAATATAAAGTTTCGTAGAACATATCCACCACCAAAACCTGCGCAGGAAATATTCACAACTAGACCCTGTGTAGGGAATATTCACAACTAAAATTAAGGTTATTTTGGTCTTCCCACAACAAATTTATTATCTCTGACTTTTCATTTTTCTTACCAACAATTTCTGAATCATTTAATATTCTATTTCAATTATTATTTTTATCTCTACACATGGTCAATATAAGACCTTAGAGATAAGATGACACATGGACCTCTAATGTCCATTCCTTTCTATTACAATTATTCACCACCTACCACTATGTAGAAATATACTTTGTAAACAGAAGTTGTTCACATGAACAAAACTGACTGCATTCTCATATGCTAGCTAAATTGGCTGTCTGCACAACACTTGTTCACAGACACATTTTTATCACACTACTCAATGGTATCAATTCATATCAAACGTGTCCTGTTAAGTACAAGAAGTGGATCAAGGAAGTATGCACAACCAGTCAAATCAATAAAATAATTACGTGTGCATCTATTATCCATAGTGTTAATTACCTTCCGTAATTGTATATACTATATTATGTACATCATTATTAGGTGTAAAAAAGCTCTCAGTTGATTCCACAATTTGTGCAACATATATATACATAAGTAACTATGTGCAAAAAGTATGCACAACTAGTCAAATCAAGAAAATGAGTTTAGAAACCCGTTGTTTTTTTAAATATGAACAAACACATTAATATGAAGTTGTGTAGAATATATCCACCACCAAAACCTATGCAGGAAATATCCACTACCATGTAATTCACGCATAAGATGTAAGCGTAGAGAACATTTTGGAATATATAAACGATTACCTATAAAAAGAAAACCATCTTGTATGAGAAAATCATCGACTTCATGATTTTGAGAACTGCATTGGTTCCATAATTTACTGAAATATTCATCTTCGGGATAAATATCTTTAATGTAATCAAATGCAAAACTCTCATTATGAATTGTGGTTAGTAGATGAGGTCTTCTACTTAAAGCATCTGCAACTTGATTCATCTTACCACTTTTGTGCTTCACAGAAAAGGTGTATTTGTTGATTGTAGATGGCCATCGATCATGCATTCTGTTAACTTTAGCAGAACTAGCCAAAAAATTTAGTGCATGGTTGTCAGTATTGACAACAAATTCTCTATGTATCAAATAAGTATGCCACTGTTTGAGAGCCTAAACAAGAGCAAGTAACTCCAATTCATAGGTAGACCACTTCTTTTGTGTCTCTGAATTATTTTCAATGTGATAAGCTATTGGATGACCTACTTGTGATAAAACGATGCCAATTCCAACAATAGAAGCATCGCAATCTATCTTAAAAGATTTGTCGAAATTTGGTAAAACAAGAATTAGTGCAGAACAAAGTCTTTCTTTCAGAACATTAAGGCTTATGTCAATTGCTTCTATCCATTCAAACTTCTCTTTATTGAGGCAATCAGTTAAGTGTGCAAAAATAATGCTACAATTCTTCACAAATCTTCTATAAAAGGAAGCCAAGCCATGAAATCTATGTACATATCGAATAGAAGTAGGAACTGGCCAATCTTTAATTGCTTGAACTTTAGAAGGATCGACATGTATGCCATGATTAGATATCACATACCCCAGAAAGGTTACTGATGAATCTATAAATGTACACTTCTTCAGATTAACATATAAGTAGTTATCAGCAAGAACTTGAAATACTTATGACAGATGATCAAGGTGTTCTTTCTCACTTCGACTAAAAATCAAAATGTCATCAAAATACACAATAACAAATTTACTAAGAAAGGCATGGAGAACCTGATTCATGAGTCGCATAAAGGTACTTGGTGCATTAGATAATCCAAATGGCATGACAAGCCATTCATATAAACCTTCACAAGTCTTGAATGTTGTCTTCCATTCATCTCCTTCTCGAATTATTATCTGATAGTATCCACTACGTAAATCCAATTTTTTGAAGATAATAGAACACGAAAGTAAGTCGATCATGTCTTCAATACGAGGTATAAGAAATCTATAAGGAATTGTAATTCGATTTAATGCTCTGCAATCGATACACATTCTCCATCCACCATCTTTTTTTCTTACTAATATAGCAGGGAAATCACAAGGGATGGTGCTAGGTCTTATTATTTACTTGTACTTGCAATATCTCATGTTCTGTAGGAATCAACCTGTAGTGTGCTTGATTAGGTAGAGAGGCTCCTGGAATGAAATCAACACAATGTTGAATATTCCTTAATTGTGGGAAAGTAGTTGGTAATTCCTCTGGAAATAAAACACTATAGTGAGATAACAAAGGCTGAACTTTGTCAGGTAACTCAATCATAGGTTTAGATTCTTCATGGGAGTTTAAAGAATGCCTTTGTTGTATAGAATGAACAACAATGGCTACAATAGCATTGGTTTTGTCTTCACAAAATTCTCGAATATATGTAGATGATTTTGATGGACACAAATATTTTTTTTTCCCATTATGATAAAGTATAAGTATTGTCGAAGCCATTGTGTACTGCTTGAAGATCATACTGCCATGGTCGACCAAGAAGAATATGTGTTGTAGTCATATCAATAACATCACAAAGAACTGAATCTTCATAGCCTTCAAACTTGAAAGTTACATAACATTGGTGAGTAATATCTTGAGTAGTTGATTTATTAACCCATCCTACAGAGTAAGGTATTGGATGAGGATGCACTGGTAGACCAAACTTTTTAACCACGTGAGTAGCAACATAATTTTCGACACTTACACCATCAATAATCATGTTACAAATTTTACTACCAATATAACACTTTGATCGAAAGATAATGTGCCTTTGTGATGGACATGGTTGTGTAAGAAGAAGTGGATGAATCATACCAACAAATTCGTCTTCATCTTGAGTTTCAGGTGAATCTTCTTCATCTAGTTCATCAAAAACATCACGGACTTCATTAATAAACTGAGTGTCACCAATAAAAGCATTAATTTCCCGGCATTCACTAGACGTGTGTCCAAGTTGTAGACATTTATTGCTCTTATCTCCTCTAAATTTGGCATAAGCAATATGGTTATGTTGTTGTGGTGGAAATTGTTGTTGATTTCTGGTAGGAAAACGACTTCCAGAAGTAATATCGGCTCGATTTTGTTGAACTTGAGACCGTTTAACAACTTGAATCTCCATTGGATTTGGTAAAAATAGGTGCAATATTCAAAGAAGGAGGTGTGTAAAGAGTAGTCGAGGTTGGTTTACGATAAGCATGACTACTATCATCTTGAAAGAAATATTTTGAATAATACATTGGAGTAACTTCTTGAGAAAAATTTGGAGATAAAGTATTAGGTCTGTAATTACCTTGGTAGCGATTTTGTCTGGGTAGGGAGATCTTAGCTGAACGAAGAAGTCGACGTTCAATTTTAATCTCCTGTTGAATAGCTTCAACCATGGTGAATACTGACTGAACCATTCCTTGTTGAATCAAAGTATTCAAACCCTATACAAATCTTGACACTAGTTTTTCTTCTGATTCGTGTAGTTCATTACGAGCAAGATGATTATAGAATTTTGCTACATATTCCTCGACTAATCGTGCTCCTTGTTTACCGTTTTGAAGTTTAATAAATAATTGTTGCTTGTAATCTTTTGGAAGGAATTTAGCTCGTAGTAATTTGCCCATGCGATCCCAAGTACGAATAGGAGGTTTGGAAGTGTTAACTCTGTCATCACATAATCTCTCCCACCAACTAGCAGTACCTCCTTTAAGTTTATATGAAACAAGGCGAACTTTAGAATGATCTAGAATCTCCATAAATTGAAAGAAAGCCTCAACTTCATAAAACCAATCTAAAAGTTCTTCTATTCTGAAACTACCATTAAAACTTGAAATGTCAGCCTCCAATTTGTATTCAGGTAAAGAACTGTAAGGATTTTGTGAAGACTTAAGCCTTTTGTGTTCAATCCAAAAAATTTCTTGATGTTCCTCTTAATTATCTTCATCTTCACTTTCAACAATAGAAAGAACAGAATTTTTCTTTGGTGTACAACCAATAAACCCCTCATGTTGTAGAGTTTTTTTTTTATCTTTTGCATGATTTCATCAGGAATGTCATCGTTATGAACAAACGGATTCCTCTTTGATGATGAAGGTGTCTTAGATTCAGCCAATAGCTTCAATGTTTCTTCATCCTCAATCTTAAGACTAGTTGCAAACTTGTCGAGAATCAGATGAATATCTTCAAACTTCTTCAGAACTTTCATACTGAGTAAAGCAAGTTTTCTCAAGCTTTGTTAGGTTATCTGAAACCGTAGCAATATTTGTATTAATTGTAGCTATGCCTGCACTAACAGTATTACTAGCAGTAGTACTTGCAATAATAAGAGTTGTAAGCTTGGAAATAACATCGTCGAAAGCTTCTTGAGTAACGTTGCTAGCCGTAGAGGTAAAAAGTAGGGTTGAGGAAGCGATTAAAACATGATCTAGTAAAAGTTGAAAAACCTAAACCCTCGCTCTGATACCAATTGATGTGGTATTAGAGAAAGAAAACAATGTAGAGATTGATGTAGACTAAGAAAGAAAAGAATTGAATAAGAAGAAGAAGAGAAAAGTAGATGATGAAGAAGATAGTTTGACAATAATAATCGATTAATAAGTTGTGTCCAAAACAAGAATAAGACTGGCCTTTTATATAGGCTTAAGTAAACAACTAAACTAGGAAACCTGAAACAAAAAGGAAATCTAAAAGAGTCCTAACATAAAGAAATACATGAACTAGGAAAAAACTTAGAAGCCAAGCTTCCATATGGAATCTTCTGGAACTTTTATATGCCCTGCATCACCAACAGTCCAATAGAACGAACATTAGGTACATTTGAATAATAAGCTATCCTCTGCAAAAAAATGTTCAAGACAGGTATCTAAGAAGAAAGGATTTTTGAGAAATGGAAATCTAGCGAGATAAAGTACATTTAACTGATAGAAAATACAAGAATAGCATTAAAAACATGAAATCAGAATCCACTAGTGACTTGAACCTCCAAAACTGCCACGACGGTCCAATACCACGTGAAACACAAACCCTGACTAAAATAAATGTCCATCTCCTAACAGTTTTCAGAACCGTATACAATGATGCACAAACTACATTTAAAAGCACATTGATATGAATCGTACATGCATTTCCATTTAAAGACAAAAAGAATAATGCTTTCTACCTTTCTACTACATGCATAACCATATAAAGACAAAAGGATTATAATGCTTTCTACGAATGATTTTTCTCTAGCCAAAATTCCATTATGTTTAAGACTTTATACTCTCTCTTTCTTGTTTAAAATTGAACGGAAGTTTGAAATTCAATGGGTGCACATGTATGCAGTTTTCAATTTAGCGTCATTGATAATGTACAGTTAGAAAATTTAAAGCTCAGCAAAGCTTTTAGATGGGTCCTGCTGTTATGATTAGGATCTCTTGCAAAAGGTTCTGATTTGACAGATGCTTAAGAAAATGAACTTACCATACATATGAAAAAGGGTGAGAGACAAGAAAGAGAGCCAGGTGGCTATAGGATGTCCCATTGTGATGCGAGCAAAAAGCATTTCTAAAATCATTCCTGTCATTGTTGCTAGTGTATCTTGACTCCCTTCCTCTAAATTGGTAATAAGTTGGTGAGATTTAACAATATTCCAAGCAATGGTTCTCAAATCATTAAATGGATACTCGAGGAATAAGTAAGCACCTTGGCAGATATATCGGCTGCATTATTTTGAAGTGAAAAATGCTGTGTCAAAGCAGCTCTAGTTGCTCCACTTGCAACTCCAGCTACAATGTATTAATAGACAAAGTTTATTTACTTACTGAATGATCTCGATATGCTACCCAAGCAGACTATCACAACAAAAGCAGAAGGGAATAAAAGAGAAACAAGGTCCGCCAGCATGCCTGCAATATAAGTAATACCAAGTAACGCCAAATACAAATTAATAAGGGGTTATGCAATTTTCAATTTGTTAATCTTATCACGGAGGAGCATGTCAATGAAAAAAAGAGACTAGAGCATGACATAGATCAGCATAAGGTCTGCAACTAAACGCCACATTTTAGCATTATTGTCCAGATTAGGGCCCTGCGAGGAGGGGAGGAAATTGTGAGCGAGCATAATATATATTGTAATTCATAAAACAGGGAAAGACTCTATAATCGAAAGATTTGAAAGGAACATAATCTGGAGTTACACTAGTTGGAATACCCAAGAAAGATTCAAATGTTCAATTAAGCTATTCCAGAAATTCGAATTTGCTTTAGAGGGAATGACACAATCAGCTGGCTGCCCAGCAACCATGGTGAGTTACTGTTAAATCTTCCTATAGAGTAATGCAAACAGAAGAAAGTAGAAGTCAAAGTAATCAACATCCTATTGCTGCCATTTGATAATTCGTGATCAGTTTACAATTAATTTCCTATTAAACAAGAACAGATACTAATTCGTGCTTAATTTAATTTAATCTCCAATTATATTAAAACCATTAAACAAGAATAGATACTAAAGAGATCCAAAGACAAAGAGCCTAAAAAGAAAAATCTTTAGTACAAACTTAAAGAGGGCGACATAAAGTAAAACCCTAGAAGTTCAGAATTAAACAAGTGCCGACTAGACAGCAGCAACAGGAAGAATTAAGTAGTTGTTGAAAAAATTTCTAAGAACACATTGATCCAGATTGTTAGTTGAATTTTGTGCTCGACGTCCAAAAAATGATTCCACTGCAGTATAACAGTGCATTAGGAAGCTTTCGTTCACCTCACTGATGTTCATCCAGAGAGGCCAGGGATGAGCCTTCAAATGATTCTGAAACAATAAAAAAGAAAGAAGATTAAGAAAAAAAAAAACTAACTCAAAAAAATTAAAAATTAAAAATTAAAAATTAAAAAAGAAGTTCAAAAGTAACCTGGGTTTCTACTTCGTTGGAAGGATAATGTATAGTTAGATGACGAATGCCAATACAGAAATCTACAGATACATTTTCTCCCACACTTGCAACACTCTCCAGGAGGTCTTCTAATTTTTCACAGCCGCCAAAAAGCTGCATTTTCCATGCTGTTACATCGGATTCATTGATAAGGTCCTTAAAAGTCTGCACATTACCTTCATTAATACCCTTAATCTTTTCAGAATTCAGGAGCTCTCCGAGTTTTTGGATGAAACCGATACATGTTGTAGGCAACCAGAAAACTGGATGCTTTAGGATATTCATTGCATCAATTTTGAAAGCTAATAACAGATCAGATTCGACTGATTCCCATAAAATATTCAAGAGATCTGCCCCCTCATAAGAAATTACTTTTGCACCACCACCTTGACAGAAGTAATGAAGGTACCCGACAGAAGAAAAATCTGAAATCATAAAACAAGTAACACTATTAAAAAGAGAGGAAAAAAGTGAAAGTGAAAGTATTAAAAAGAAATCTCCAGAATCTTCTAAGAACAAATGAAAATCAGTTACCTATTAAATCTTGTTGATATTGATTTGTATACAAAGGATTAGTTTCTTCTTGAATAACTAACTTTGTTACCACAAAATCATTTGAAATAGATGTTATCACAACATCAAACTCATTAAACATACGATGCCATGAATCCCTTAGCCTTAGTTCTTGTATTCCATGAAGAAAACACCCGTGAATTCTCAGAGATAAAATATTAATCCTCTTACCATCTAGCAGAAGATTTTCATAATTACCTCTTATGTCCGATAATCTAAATAGGTAGGGATCAAAAATATAATACACCTTACCTTTGTAAATCGTATAACCTCTGTAGTTCAAAACATAGGTAAAAGTATTCCCACCACGGAGTATTGATGGAACTAGCAGGGGATTATACTCACACTGATGATCAACATACAACCTTGCAGTAATGTTTTGATGATCATGATGACCATTATAAACTTTATAGTTCCCCTTTTCTGGATTTGCTGGCTGACGATTACCAAGATAAATCTGCACGTTGTGTAACATTATCCCTTCCATCCTAACACAATGAAAAAAAGAAAATTCATAAGTAAACTAGAACATTCCATGAATACGTTGATGAACAGAGGTGAAAGTAGTACACAAAGAATAATAAGAAACAAGTTAACAGTTTGAGTAGTGCTTACCCTAGAAGAAGTGCAAAGTGCAACGATAAAGGACCTGAAATAAATTTGTAAAAAAAGAATCTACATTAGATGAAGCAAGTAGTACACATAAACAACAGATAGATCTTAAATAATTAACCAACAGGAAAACTGAAGTAAAGAGAAGACAGAAAGTGTTTTGAACAGGGATGATTGAAAAAAAAATTAAAATGGGTATTTGGGAAAAGATAAACAGAAGTTAGAACACGGAGAAAAACTAAGGCTGCATCATTTCTCGGAAACAAAAAAGAAAGATAGAAAAACAAGTTCTAAGAATTACAACACAAAACGAAAATGGGTTTTGGGAATTTGCTGAGAGGCTGAAACCAAAGAAAAAAATTGAAGAACAAAGTTCTAAAACAGCAAAAAAAAAAAAAAAAAAAAAAAACACTGAAGGAAACAGAAAACATACCTCAGTTGGAATTTATGAGGGAAATGGAGATTATGTCCGGTGAAGAAGAAGTAAAGAAGTATACAAATAATACTTTAACTTAGTTGTGGTGGTATGGTTGTAGAGAAGTAAAGATTCCACTATCAACACTTGATGGTTTCAAACATGTTCATGAATATCTAACAAGCTATGTTGATGGTTTTCTAAAAATGATTTTAGGGTTCTTACTTCTGTTGAGATGGGTATGAGAAACGCAAGTCTCTACTCTCTTTAAAGTCCCTTCAATTTTTTCTCTGCATTATTTTTCATGAAATTTAATGGGTTTTACTTGTTTTGAGCATGAAATTGTACTTCAAGTTCAACGGCTAAGATTGATTCTTCTAAAGATGTACTTTCGTTGCAGGAAGGTACAATAGGCGTCTCAATTCCATTGGAAGTGCAGAATATGCAGACCTTTGATAGGGTGAAGCGTTTAGAGAAAGTTACATTAGAGGGTAACGGTACTTTATGCTGAAATAATACGCTTCTCAAATTTGAATTTTAAAACACAACAACATAGAAAACAAAGAAAGATGAAGACATTAATTGGTATTGCATGCAGACTAAGAAGTTGATGATCAGAGATTGCTAGTATTGAAGAGGATTGAAACTGAATTAACTCCGGTTCATCTGAATCACTTAAATTTGTTCTCTTTTTTTTTTTTGGGATAAGAGTGCCAAATTTGTTTTCGCAGCTATGATGAAAAAAGCTGGAACAGTTATGGGTATTACAAGACCGAACAAAAATTATGGATGGCACAGTTTAAAAAAATGCAATAATAATAATAATTTCCACAAATATTTATTGAAAATTAGTCAAGGTGCAATAATAACCCACCTAACCTAAAATCCAGGCTCAGATAATAATGAACTTTATCACAATCTTTCTGATTAAAATACTCATGCTGATTGAGGCAGATGTTGGTGGTGTCTCACTAGGTATGCAGGCAGAGTCTTCAAAGCCTGTTTTTTATATAGCCCATCTTCATCAGTGTCTATCTGTTATGAAAGGAACATCTCCTTTGTAATAATGTATATGCCCGAGTTCCAACATTGCTCCTTTCAGTTTGTATTTTAAATGCATGTTCAACCAGTAATCCTTGTTAAGTTAGATTGCATCCTAAAAGGTGTATATGTATGGTATGCCTATGAGGTGTGTTAGTTTATGGCTTGTTAAGTTCCAAATAGCATGAGGAATGGATTCAATTTGGCCCATGGATTATTAGTATTACCAACAATATTGCAGCAGGGAAAAAAAAGGAACATCATATGCTGAAGCTTGCAGTGATGATAAGAATTTACCATGCAAAATGTAGCCAAACTTGACTATATATATTTCTTTTAGTTCACCAGACATGCATTATGATCCAAAATTAGCCTCCTATAGTATGTTAATTAACCAAATACTAGTACAACACTTGGAAAGCAATGTAAAACAAAAGATACAACTTTGCATAATTGTAGAGCCATAACTTTTAGCAGCTTTCAACATGAGCTGGGTTGCACAAACGCGGACGTGGACGCGGACACGACACTACACGGCGCGGACACTACAAAGTTCTCAAAAAATTAGGACGCGGACACGTATTTACATATTTTATTTATATATATAATCATGTATTTATACAATAAAATCAAGTATTTCGATCCTAAAAATTAGAAATTGATGCTACATATGTATAAATTTCAAAAGAAAATAAGATATCGTTTGTTTATACACGCCGAATGTCAAATAATCAGTCACTACTAAACACATGGCACAATCAAAATGCACTCTTAGAACAACACATGTCCAACTAAGGATATATGTGATGTTATTTCCAATTACAAAACCCTAATAAAGACCTAAATTATTGATCTAAATGTTTGTCGTTATTTATTTGGTTAATAAAAGTAAGAATAAAGGAAGAAGTTTAAATGGAAATGAAAAAAAAAAAACGTCGGACACGCGTCATCGGTGCGTCCAAACCAGACGCGCACAGGATGCGCAAATTGGTGAATCGGACGCGGACACGGCTCAAGAAATGAAGCATCCATGCACCCCAGAACATGAGGGTTTATCTCTTGACTATATTCGTTAACATCTAAATCTTAGTAGTATATGTCTTCGTTTGGAATTTAGCGAAGTTTATCAAATAAGTGAGTCAAATTCTACATGAGCTGAATGGCAAAACGGTCTCGTCCTATCACTGTGGCTTTGAACTATCTAGCATGCTGCTTCATTTGGTGGTTTCCTTTTGAGATGGATCATTTTACTAGTTATCACACCAAACTGCACACACCATGCTAATGAACCCAAAACTTAGATTATTCAACAGCTTTCGGTTCTTTCAGGGTAATATGTTAGAGATCTAAGATCCTGCGGTTTATAATTTCTTAGGGCCTCTCCACTCATTGCCAACTGGTTTTGAGTTGGATGCCCATATTCTAACATTGTATCAGAGTAGGGCGTCACCCGATTTAATTGTCCACGTATTAGACCCAACGAGGCTACACGTGAAGAGGCGTGTTGAGATTATTAGTCTCACATTGTCTGGACATCTAAGATCTTGCGGTTTATAGTCCCTTAGGGCCTCTCCACTCATTGCCAATTGGTTTCGAGTTGAATGCCGTATTCTAACATAATATTCACATCGTTCAAATCAGAAAGATTCAAACTATCCAACAGAAGTTGTTCCTCAATGATTTTATTAACATCGGGAAGAACTTTTTTTTTTTTGAAACGATCCAAAGGGTTAAGGAGACCCAACCTTACAAAAAAAAATTAACAACGCAAATAAAGTTTAAGACTCAAATTAGCAATATCCAAAATGTTAGCAGCACGGTTAGTTTCCCCGAACACACGACTACACCGAACCAAAGAGGAGATGAAGAAGTTACCGAACATTGATAGTGTATATTTATTTTATTTTTAATTCCTAGCAATCCTACACAAAGACGGACAAAAGTTACAAAAGTAGACCTGTGTTGATAAGTTATTATATAAGAAAATGAACTTGCACTTTCAAGGTATAAAAAAAAAACCTGCAAAACAAAGGGTCGTTGTTGATGGAAAAGTCTAGAACAAGGACAATTATTATTGTCCAGATATGGAACAATAAATCTGAACATTTAATCATTTCTCTCTTCACCCCACTACTAATCCCGATGCTAGAATCATTCTCCTCTCAACCATTAAGATTGTGCCACCTTATGTCCAAATTTTGGACTATCTTTATTGTTCCAGCTGACACTCACGTTGTTGATGCACCCCAGCTGGCCAGCTAGCTACTCTCTTTTGGTGAGGTTTGCAGTTGTACTTGCATTTGGGAGTGCAGGGCTACACTTAGGAATCCTTGATTCTCCACATGCATGGTCAAAATTATACACTATCCAAAGCATTTCCCAGTTTATCCCTGAGCTCTGCATCTATCTTTACCCATTTTCGCACGTGATGGTTTCAAAGATGTTCATGAAATTTTTGTCCTTGCAGAATATCTAACACAAGCTATGGTCCGGCGATATAACTTATTATGGTTTTGGCTGAATTCAAATATATAACGATAGGAATCGCCACTGGGTCACATGTATATGTTTTATTTTATTTTATTTTGTTACATTCAGCTGGGATTAAAGGGCTCCATCCTGGAATAGAAAAAACAAAAACAAAAACAAAAACAAACAAAGAAAAGCAAATTGGCGACAAGCCAAAAACTAAACAAAACTAAAGCCTATAATAGATCTTCTGATTTGCATCCTCAGCCAAAATTGTGGTAAATTCCTCACCTAGAGAAGTAGGATCAAGCAGCTCATAAGACGAATGTCGATATAAACCAGCTAACCAATCTGCAGCCCTATTGGTTTCACGATAAATATGACTAATCTTCACCGAATCAAATTTTTTTAGGGCCAATTACAAAATGGTCCTACTTTTGTTAATTCATTTACAAAATGATCATACTTTTGTTTTTTGTTTACAAAATGGTCACACTTTGGCCGAGATAACAGTTGGTGAAAAAAACGGGGTTACTTGTCTCCAAAATACCCTCCCTTTTAACTCAAGCTATTTAACTGCAGTTAATCCATCCTAGTTCTGCTGAGTAGTCTAGGCCAGAGCAGTTGCACATCCTGAACCACCAATACGCAATGATTGCCATCATAGCTTCATTCCACCCATGTTGGCGCCTCACCAGGCCACCACCTGCATTGCATCTACTTATTTCAGTTCATAGAAGCTATAGTGCAGCTTCACCTCTTCGTGAACTCATAAACCATCTCTCATCATAGCACCTTCAGCTCAAACTAACCATCATAGCATCACATCTATACAGCACCACAACCATTTCCACTTCCAACACAACAGCACAACCCATTGCAGTAACTAATTATTTCTCTGTAATCACCAACAACATCTTCCACACTCGGTACCACCAATACAGTTCATCTCCATTAATCTACAATACCCAGCTCAGACCAATTCCATAAGTCACACTGCGAACCACTAAGTTCAACTACACCAGACTTCCAAACTTGAATCCAACCTCAAACCCTAAGTCAAACACAATCAGCACAAGCATCTCCATCTTCTTTGCATCATAACCTGTAAAACCTAACATTCATCTAACCCATTTTAATGAACTTAAACATTCTTTTAAACATCGCCACCATCCTCTCCATCTGCAATACTGCTCAAACCCCAAATCTGCATCATACCCTTCTCATAACAGATCACAAGGAACTCCATGTTAATCATCTCAGTCAAAGACATCAACTCCTCTGAATCACACGAACCCATCTCAATCAATTCTTCTATATTCAATTTCTCAATTCCATCCTCTCTGTTACCGATTCCTCAATTTCCACACAAACCCATCTTGACCTAATGGAAGTTTGATGGTAATTCGAATCCAGCAACACTTATATCTTTTGAATCAAATTAGAATCCTAATTTTACAAAACTCCTTCATCTGATTTCAAGAATCAAACCCTAAATCAGTGTTGACCTCAATTAAGAACAACAACACCACTATCTCTTGTAACGGATTCCTGATATCTAACTCCCTAATCCACAATATTCATCTTCTTCTCCATTAATTCTTTAACAACATCACTCACCAGATCCCCTTTTCTATCTGTGTGTCTTAGTATCACAGTCTTATTTTCTTCATCATCTCCTTGATTCACCATTAACAACATCTTCCCTAGTTTCTCTTCGAATACGATTTGCAGATTTAACCCTCACCAATTTCTCTGTTGATTCACCTCCATGAAAACTAACCCTTTTTGTACATGAACTAACTGACCTTAAAACTCACTGTTATTGATAAAAATCACTCGAAAAAACTATGCAACACTCAATCGCCATTTTTGATCGCCTTTTTTTTTGCAGAGATAAGAGAATAGAAAGACAGAGAGGCGGCAACATTGAAGAGGATATGAAAACCCTAATCTCTTATAAATTAGGTCTTAGTTATGACTAATCCTAACCGTAGAGACTATTCTCGAGATGTAACAGTTGAGTGATTTACGGTTACAGATCGGGTTTGGTTAGGTCAGGGACAAAAAGGTAAACCGACACTTCCATTTAACTCTGATTTAGTGGGATCCACCACTTAACGAACCATTTAACAGAAGTGTGATTGTTTTGTTAATGGTTTGTAGCTGTGTGACCATTTTGTAAATCAGCCACTAATTGTAGGACCGTTTTGTAGAATTTTATTTATTTTAACAACTGACAAATGTGTCTCCAAATTGATTGGTGTCTAAAACACCTTATTATTTATCTATTGTTTATGCTTTCTCAGCTAGTTTTTCTTGTAAATTATGTATCTTATGTTTTTTTTTTTGAGTACTTAGGTACTTTGGAGTCATTTGGATCAAAAGAGGAGAAAACATGGCAATAGCGTTGGAGGCGGATTTTATCTCATTATTTGCTTTTATTTCTTTATCTCTGTCTGAAAAGTATGCCATCTTTAGTGATGCAAATTATGTCTGAAAAGCATGGCGGCTTTAATGATGTTAAGACATTGAAGAAAGGAAGTGGGCTTGAGATGCAAGGCGGCTGCATCTGGCAGGTGAACATTCATTTGGAGCGACAAGGAGCATGAAGGACTGATCCACAGGCGAGTGAAGATAGCTACAATTGAGCAAAAAGGTCAGAGCCATCATTTTCCAGGCTATCACTATCTACAGGTTAAGGGGCACCTCTATTTGGAGGGGTACTAAACAAAGATTAACCCAGGATAAAGGGAGGTTCTATTTGGGCATCCTAATCTATTTGGGCATTTTAATCCTGCCCAAATATCTTTACCTAAACCTAAGAAATTGAGAAGCATTTCTTCTTCCCAATCATTTGTAAACAGAAATTTAGAAAAGGGAAAGAGAGGCGCATCCATGGATCAGTCCCTGAAATTGAGAAAGTTGTGCAGCAGCAAGAGAAGTCGAGAAAGACAGATTCACAGAGAAAAGAAACAATTGAAGCTGGGTGATGATTTCTGGCTATGCAATTGATTATGAGAAAGGGTTTGATTCGGTTCTAAATGGAAGTGGGAAAATGGGTATTGGAAGGCAATGGTGGCTCTGGTGATTAATGGTTAGAAGAGACGTTGCTCGGTTGAATACAGAGTGGAAGAAGGAATTACAGATCTGTTGGAGGTCAAGGGAATGGAGAAATTGATGAAGATAATCACGGGTTCTGTGAATCAGGGAAAATGGAGATGAAGGGAGTAGAATCATCAAGCAATTTTTGTGGATTCAAAGGTTTGTAAACAATGGGTTTGTGTTGGATTTGCATTTGGCAGTGATGGTTTTGATTTATGAAGACCTAGGGTTCTACTGTATTGGCAGAGTTATAGATGAATTTGAGCCAATGAAGGTGTTAGTTGTTGAGTTGGATTTGTGATGCTTCTAGTGATATGAGGTTCTGGTGTAGCAGCAGCTGGTGATGTAAAGTGCACAGGTTTGTCTTTGTGCATTTCAGGTGGTGGCTGTAGTGCAGTTAAGCTCAATGAAAGAAGGAGGTATGGACTGTGGAGCTGTGGCAGAGAGTCGTTTGCAGTGGTTGTGAAGTTCAAGGATGTGATGAGAAGGGCTAGAATTACTGGTGGTTTACATGGGTGCTTGCAGTGCAGCTATGGAGCTGTAACCACAATGGATGCTATTGTATTTCTGGTGTGGATCTAGGGTTGAAAGAACAGATTGAGGAGATGATATGAGACAGTACTGGAAGTTATAGTGCAAATTGTGTTGATTGCTTGCTACTGAGATTGGAGAATGGAACTGCAGTTGGTTGAGTAAAGAAGATGAGTTGGTGCTGGTGATTCTGTGTTACTACCAAGTTGCAGTTGCAGGTGAAAGAGATCTTCTGGTGGTGGTGTTAGCTTATGTGGGGGATAAAGTTGCAGTTGTGCTGTGTAATTCAAAATTCAGGTGCAGTTCTTATAGGATGGCTTATGGACTGTATACAAGGGTTTATTTTTGGCAGTATTTGGCCGGAAGGCGTGGAAAGCGATTGAGTTTGTTACTGGAAGCAATGATGTTGTTATGAAGAGTGGCTCAGGTGATGTTGCTTTGCAATTGAGATGGAGTGAAAAGATTGAGTTGGTCTTGCTGAAGATGGCTGTGTTGGTAGGGAATATTGCAGTTGATGAAGCACAATCATAGTGCTTGAGTGAAACAGGGCCATCTTGGCCGTGAACAACAGCTCTGGCTTCAACTAACTCATGTCAACTAATCTAGTTAACACCGGTTCGACTCAGTCTTTGACTCGGAAAATCGGTGTTTGACCAGAGTTGAAACGTTTGACCGAGATGGATCGTTGACCAGTATGACTTCTCAGGTTGCCGGCGGCGACTTTCCGGAATCAATTGGATTTGTTTTCATATCTAAAGCTATATTAGGGTTTTCAATACGTAAAAGTTGTTATCTCTGATTTTTAGTAGCATCTTTTGGTTAATACTTGTAGTGATACATCTTTTTAATCGCATATGAATCATAACCTTTGTTAAAACGAATTAGTGCTCTTACACGTTTGTTTGCATAGATTAGTCTTATTTCATAGAACTTATTGCTCTTAGGGAGTTAAATCTAATTGTGCTTTTACACTTTAGGTTGCTTTTTAAGAAGGTTTCACAATAGCATCTTTTAATGTTGTTTGTGATAAAATCAGGAAATAAACGGGATACTCTTGCGATCAAGATATCCTAGGACTTTTGATAATTGCGAGATTAAATTACCAATTCTAATCGTTGATGAAAATACTTGCTTGTGAATGATACTATCCCATTACCAATATTCTCTCCTTATTGATTATTCCAACTATTTACTTTGCTTTCTCTTATTTAGTACTTAGATAAAAACAAAACAAACTCTTGGGGTATTTTGGTTACTTTAGAATCTGAAAATTGCATAACAACAATCGCCTCTCTGTGGATACAAACTCTTTCTTATCGAATACTATATTATTATTAGTTAAGTGAGGAAGTGAAATTATTTTTGACGCATACGACACACATCAAATTTTGGCGCCGTTGCCGGGGAGGCATTCAGCTTGTTATATAGTTTTTAGGTTCTTTTTTCTATTTCTACTTCATATTTGCTTTACGTTTCTTGTCTTGTTTCTCACTTGTGTGCGAGAATTGTTTTTCAGGTACCTAATCCCTGGCTTCTAAAGATTGGAATTATCCAAGGTGCGGGATATCTACTCGAAAAGGCACAATACTCCAACCAAGGCAAGGCACAACGGAAGGACAAAACCTGGAAGTAGAACACGAAGCTCTTCATCAAGAAGGAGAAGAGGAAGAACACGAGATTCCTTTAGAAGAGGAAGAAGAAGCAATGGGGGATAATGCAAATCGTTCACTCAAGGACTTGGCTTCGCACAAGTTGGATACGCAGAGAGGTTGTATTCAAACCGACTCTACTTTTGAGATAAAGCCGGGATTGCTTAGAGAATTACCAAAGTTCCATGGCATGGTGAATGAGGATCCAAAAAAACATCTTATGGACTTCCACACCATTGTCACGGCTATGCTTCCAGCGAACATGGAGCCCGATGGTGCTATGTTGAAGGTTTTTCGATTCTCTTTGGCGGATAGTGCTAAGGATTGGTTGTATTACTTACCTCCCGGGAGTGTCACAACTTGGAATGGGTTGAAGAAACTCTTCTTAGAGAGGTATTTTCCTGCCTCTAAAGCCACTCAAATTCGCAAGGATATTTGTGGGATGAAGCAAAATGTAGAAAAATCTTTGTATGAATGTTGGGAACGATACAAGAGATTGGTGGCGAGCTGCCCTCATCACCAAATCAGCGACGCTATGATTATCCAATACTTCTACGAAGGACTCCAATCAAGTGATAGGAATCTTATTGATGCTGCGGGTGGTGGTGCACTAGTGAACAAGACGGTGGCACAAGCTAGAGAGTCGATTGAGAACATGGCAGCAAACTCTCAACAATTCTTGAGTCGTGGTTCGGATGTGCTTCTTAGGAGAGTGAATGAAGTAAGCGAGGTTGAGGAGCTCCGTCAACAAATGGGTAACATGTCGGCAATGATGCAACAAGTTGCAGCCGCGGTGATACCTAATTCTCATCAAGGATATGAAGACATCAATGAGCAAGCTAATGCGGTCTTTCCAAATAAGCAAAGGCGGTATGATCCTTATTCCAACACTTACAATCCGGGATGGAGAGATCACCCCAATTTCAGTTATGCGAACAAGCAAGGAGCGGTTCAACAATCCAATTTCAACAATTCGGGTGGATATCAACCTCAACAACAACAATTCCAGCCGCATCAACAATTTCAACAACAACCTCAAAATCAGGGGTCAAGTATGGATGAGTTGATGAAATCTTTTATGCAAAGAACGGAGAGCTCGATGAAAGAGTTGCAAACCCAAGTTGGTACTATGGCTCTTGAGTTGAATCAAATGAAGGCACAAAATAGTGGGAAACTCCCTTATCAACCTATCAACCTAAAAGGAGATGTGAATGCAATTACGTTGAGAAGTGGTACACAACTTGTGCAACCCGAAGTTGCTGATTCGGGCAAGGTGGAGACACCAAAGGAACCTGTTTTGGAGGAGAAAAATGAGGATTCTCCCCAAACTTCTGAGGTACCTATTCCTAACTCTAAAACTCCGGTTTCTACTTATGTTCCTCCTTTACCTTTTCCTCGCAGATTTGCGAATTCCAAGAAGGAGGCACTAGAAAAGGAGATTTTAGATGTTCTTAAGAAGATTCATGTGAACATACCACTTATTGATGCTATAAAGCAAGTACCAAAGTATGCAAAGGTGTTGAAGCATTTGTGTACCAATAAGCAAAGGCTCAAAGGTAATGAAGTGCTTAGTGTGGGGGAGAATGCTTCGGCAATCTTACAACACAAACTCCCACTGAAATGCAAGGACCCGGGTAGCTTTGATATTCCCGTCAAAATTGGTACCACTACATTTAACAAAGCAATGTTAGACTTAGGTGCATCCGTTAATGTTATGCCTGCATCTATGTATAATTCACTTAATCTTGGTCCTCTTAAAAAGGCAGAAATTGTGTTGCAATTAGCCGATCATTTTAATGTGTACCCAATGGGTATTGTTGAGGATGTTCTTGTGCAGGTTAATCAACTTGTATTCCCAGCTGACTTTTGTGTGTTAGAGATGGATGAAAGTTCACCGGACTCGTCTCTTCCATTGCTACTTGGGCGTCCCTTCATGAAAACGGCGAAAACCATTATTGATGTGGATAAGGGAACGCTTACTATGGAGTTTGATGGGGAAGTAATACGTTTCAACATCTTCGAAACGATGAGATATCCTAGTGATGTCCATTCTTGCTTTTCCATTGATGTGATGGATACTTTGGCACAACAAATGTTTGAATTGAATGGTGAAGATGCTTTGGAAACCGTTCTAACTACATCCATTGATAATGGAGTAGAGTGTGGTAATGAGGTTAAAGAATCCCTTGGTGATCTCAACTCACTCCAGGGATGCACGGAAACTCACAATATCTCTTTTATTTCTTTACCATGCAGTGATGAAAAACTTTTACCTTCTATTGTTAAATCTCCTAATTTAGAATTGAAACCTCTTCCAAGTCACTTAAAGTACTTGTACTTGGGTGACAACGAAGAGTTACCTGTGATTGTTTCTAATGAGCTTAGTGAATTACATGAGCAAAAACTTCTAAGGGTGCTTAGGAAGCACAAGACGTCCATAGGATGGACAATTTCCGATATCAAGGGTATAAGCCCTGCCATTTGTATGCATAAGATACGTTTGGAGGACGATGCAAAGCCTACAAGGGAAGCGCAACGTCGTTTGAACCCCCCTATGATGGAAGTTGTGAAAAAGGAGATACTCAAGCTTTTGGAAGTGGGTGTTATCTACCCCATATCCGATAGCAAGTGGGTGAGCCCGGTACAAGTTGTACCAAAGAAATCAGGTGTGACGGTGGTGGAGAATGATGAGAAGGAACTTGTCCCAACTCGTGTGCAAACCGGTTGGAGGGTTTGTATTTATTATAGAAAGTTGAATGCCGCCACTAGAAAAGATCACTTTCCATTACCTTTTATTGATCAAATGCTTGAACGTCTAGCTGGACACTCTTATTATTGCTTTCTTGATGGCTTTTCAGGTTATAATCAGATTGCAATAGCGCCGGAGGACCAAGAGAAAACCACTTTCACTTGTCCTTTTGGTACTTTTGCTTATAGGAGGATGCCTTTTGGCTTATGCAATTCTCCAGCTACTTTTCAAAGGTGTATGGTAAGTATATTTTCAGAATATGTTGAAAACATAATCGAAGTGTTCATGGACGACTTTAGTGTCTTTGGTGATTCTTTTGACCTTTGTTTGAACAATTTTTCACTAATCCTTGAACGATGTGTTGAACAAAATCTTGTGATAAATTGGGAGAAGTGTCATTTCATGGTAACTCATGGCATAGTTTTAGGCCATATAATATCTTCTAAAGGCTTGGAAGTTGATAAATCTAAGATAAACCTTATTCGTGCTCTAACCCCTCCCACTACGGTGAGGGATATTCGATCTTTTCTTGGTCATGCAGGTTTCTATCATAGGTTCATCAAGGACTTTTCCAAGATAGCATCACCACTATGTAACTTATTGCAAAAAGATGTGGTTTTTAACTTCGATGAGAAGTGTATGGCGGCATTCAATCGTTTGAAAGAACTTTTGATTTCAGCCCCTATCATTAAACCACCGGATTGGAGTAAACCTTTTGAGCTTATGTGTGATGCAAGTGATTATGCGGTTGGTGCGGTACTTGGGCAGCGTGAAGGGAAGATACCTCATGCTATTTATTATGCTTCTAGAACACTAAATGAAGCCCAACAAAACTACACAACCACTGAAAAAGAGTTATTAGCTATTGTTTTTTCTTTGGAAAAGTTTCGCTCTTATCTAATTGGTACAAAAGTTGTTGTCTTTTCTGATCATGCAACACTTAGGTACTTGCTTACAAAGAAAGAGGCGAAACCGAGGCTCATACGATGGATTTTACTCTTGCAAGAGTTTGATATAGAAATCAAAGACAAGAAAGGAATTGAGAACACTGTTGCGGATCATTTGAGCCGTCTTGCTGTGGACAAGGAACCTATCCCGTTGCGTGAAAGTTTCCCGGATGAGAAACTATTCCCAATTGCCTTTGGAGAACCATGGTACGCTGATATTATGAATTACTTGGTAACTAAACAAATTCCAAAGAACTTGTCTCGTGCTGAGAGGGACAAACTTAAGAGGTTAGGGAACCAATATATATGGGATGATCCATACTTATGGAAACATGGCAGTGACCAAGTAATTCGAAGGTGCGTTCCCGAATCTGAATTTAACTCTATCTTGTCTTTTTGTCATTCCTATGCATGTGGAGGACACTTTGGGAGTAAAAGAACCGCTCATAAGGTACTTGAAAGCGGTTTCTATTGGCCAACCTTGTTTAAGGATGCACACATATTTTTCACAACTTGTGATAGGTGCCAAAGGACAGGCAATCTAGGTGCTCGAAATCAAATGCCACAAACTTTTATTCAATTTATTGAAGTCTTTGATGTATGGGGTATTGATTTTATGGGTCCTTTTGTCAATTCCCATGGGAATTTTTATATATTACTCGCTGTTGATTATGTCTCGAAATGGGTGGAAGCTAAGGCCACCCCAACTAATGATTCTAAAGTGGTTTCAGATTTTGTGCAAGCTAACATTTTTGCAACATTTGGAATTCCAAGGGCCATAATTAGCGATGGGGGTTCACACTTCAAGAACAAGTTTTTACAAGGATTGTTGAAGAAGTACAATGTGTCGCACAAGATTGCAACGCCTTATCATCCCCAAACCAATGGACAAGCCGAGGTGTCTAACCGAGAGGTGAAGTCCATACTAGAGAAAACGGTGAATCCAACAAGGAAAGATTGGAGCATGCGACTTAACGATGCTTTATGGGCTTATAGAACCGCATACAAGACACCTATTGGGATGTCTCCCTTTAGGATTGTGTACGAAAAACCTTGTCACTTACCCGTTGAGATTGAACATAAGGCGTTTTGGGCTATTAAGCAATGCAATATGGAGCTAGATGGGGCTGGAAAACAAAGGAAGTTACAACTCCAAGAGCTAGAAGAACTTCGTAATGATGCATTTGAAAGCTCACGCATTTACAAGGAGAAAACTAAGGCATTTCATGATTCTATGATTTCTAGAAAACAATTTTGTGTTGGGCAGAAAGTGCTTTTGTTTAATTCTCGCTTGCAATTATTTCCGGGTAAATTAAGGTCACGTTGGATTGGACCTTTTATTGTTACTAATGTGTTTTCTCATGGTGCAGTAGAAATTCGTAGCATAGCTACAGGAAAGGAGTTTAAAGTGAATGGACACCGGTTGAAACCATATTATGAGAACTTTACTTCCGAAGTTGTGGAAGGTGTGAACTTTGTGGATGTACTCCCTCTGGAGGAGTCGTAGAAAACGAGGAGTACGTCGGGCTGACGACTTTAAACCAAGCGCTAAGTGGGAGGCAACCCACCGGTTTTGTATATTTATCCTTATCTTTTTAGTTTTATGCTTTTACTTTTATATTTTATTTCCTTTGTTTTTTGCATATTATTTGCGGAATTTCCCACCTTGAACTTTCTTTGGAAGATTCAATTTACATTGAGGACAATGTAAAGTTTAAGTGTGGGGGAGCATTTATATGTTTTAGTTTGTTTTATGCAACAACAAAAAAACAACAAAAAAAAAATCAGAAAAATAGAAAAACCAAGAAAAAATTGTGCTTTTTGAACTCCGAAATCTAGAAACTTGTGCCTTTAGGATGACACCATTAGTGGATGGAACTATTTTGAATGCAGGAGTTGAGGAACCAATTAACTAAAGGGGACGAACATAGCTCAGAACTCACAATTAACATGATAGTTGTTACCATATCTCGGAATATCACCATATCGCATTCTATTTTTATTTTTCCACATTTATCTATTGTTCTCTAAGTGCTTTGGTGGGTCACTAAACATCGACGTGTTATTACTGCTAGGATGAAATAGAGTGATTGAGTTACTAGAAAAAGATAAAAAAATTGAACATGAAAAAAAAAAATGAAAAAATATTTGAAAAGAAAAAAAGGACCGATCAATTAGACCAAAACGGAATAAGAAAGACACTTGGAATAGCAGTATGTGTGAAATGTAGTCCCTGTCTCCGTCGCCTAAACAAGCGTGGAATGCAGGATCCAAGGCAACTATCATGTACTTGCTGACAAGGAAGCATGCGCTTGGATCCAGTTTGATCCAATCATGTTGTCTAAAAAAAAAGAAGAGAAATTGGATCCAGTTTGATCCAATCATATAAAAAAAAAGAGAAGAAATTATTATTGTGTTGAATAAAGTCACTCTTGGTTCCCTTGTATATGCCAATTGATTTGATGTAGCATTCAGCACCAACATCTCAATCCAATAGGCATAGGTTCATCTTAGCAGTGACCTTCAGACAGATATGGGAAACATCGAACACTTGTGAATATTCGCCAACATATACATCTTTATCCATCTTCTTAATCTTTTCATTGTGATTGTGGTTTGTTAGTTTCCGAGTATTGTGGCTTGTTCGACTATCTAATCAGAGTTTATTACTAATATTTGAATTGAATTTGCAAGGTACCTCCTCCTGTAGTCATGTTGGATGCATTCATTGATTTGTCACAATTAGACGGAGTTTAAAATATAGGTTTTGTAAGCAGACCTCTTGTAAACCTTCACGAGACTAAAACTCGTCCACTAGGGACACCTAGGGGTTTAAAGGCTTGTTATTTATGCTAAAATTAACCGTAGCCTCGACGAGACAGAGTTGTATGTATTCGTTTTAGTTTTGTTTTGTTTGATTTTCTCGAGGACTAGCAAAGTCTAAGTGTGGGGGAATTTGATAGGTGTCTAAAACACCTTATTATTTATATATTGTTTATGCTTTCTCTGCTAGTTTTTCTTGTAAATTATGTATCTTATGTTTTGTTTTTGAGTACTTAGGTACTTTGGAGTCATTTGGATCAAAAGAGGAGAAAACATGGCAATAGCGTTGGAGGCGGATTTTATCTCATTATTTGCTTTTATTTCTTCATCTCTGTCTGAAAAGTATGCCAGCTTTAGTGATGCAAATTATGTCTGAAAAGCATGGCGGCTTTAATGATGTTAAGACATTGAAGAAAGGAAGTGGGCTTGAGATGCAAGGCGGCTGCAGCTGGTAGGTGAGCATTCATTTGGAGCGACAAGGAGCACGAAGGACTGATCCACAGGCGAGTGAAGCTAGCTACAATTGAGCAAAAAGGTCAGAGCCGTCATTTTCCAGGCTATCACTATCTACTGGTTAAGGGGCACCTCTATTTGGAGGGGTACTAAACAAAGATTAACTGAGGATAAAGGGAGGTTCTATTTGGGCGTCCTAATCTATTTGGGCGTTTTAATCCTGCCCAAATATCTTTACCTAAACCTAAGAAATTGAGAAGCATTTCTTCTTCCCAATCATTTGTAAACAGAAATTTAGAAAAGGGAAAGAGAGGCGCAGCCATGGATCAGTCCCTGAAATTGAGAAAGCTGTGCAGCAGCAAGAGAAGTCGAGAAAGACAGATTCACATAGAAAAGAAACAATTGAAGCTGGGTGATGATTTCTGGATATGCAATTGATTATGAGAAAGGGTTTGATTCGGTTCTAAATGGCAGTGGAAAAATGGGTATTGGAAGGCAATGGTGGCTCTGGTGATTAATGGTTAGAAGAGACGTTGCTCGATTGAATACAAAGTGGAAGAAGGAATGACAGATCTGTTGGAGGTCAAGGGAATGGAGAAATTGATGAAGATAATCATGGGTTCTGTGAATCAGGGAAAATAGAGATGAAGGGAGTAGAATCATCAAGCAATTTCTGTGGATTCAAAGGTTTGTAAACAATGGGTTTGTGTTGGATTTGCATTTGGCAGTGATGGTTTTGATTTATGAAGACCTAGGGTTCTACTGTATTGGCAGAGTTACAGATGAATTTGAGCCAATGGAGGTGTTAGTTGTTGAGTTGGATTTGTGATGCTTCTAGTGATATGAGGTTCTGGTGTTGCAGCAGCTGGTGATGTAAAGTGCACCTGGAGTTTGTGATGTGCATTTCAGGTGGTGGCTGTAGTGCAGTTAAGCTCAATGAAAGAAGGAGGTATGGACTGTGGAGATGTGGCAGAGAGTCGTTTGCAGTGGATGTGAAGTTCAATGAAGTGATGAGAAGGGCTAGAATTACTGGTGGTTTACATGGGTGCTTGCAGTGCAGCTATGGAGCTGTAACCACAATGGATGCTACTGTATTTCTGGTGTGGATCTAGGGTTGAAAGAACAGATTGAGGAGATGATATGAGACAGTACTGGAAGTTATAGTTCAAATTATGTTGATTGCTTTCTACTGAGATTGGAGAATGGAACTGCAGTTGGTTGAGTAAAGGAGATGAGTTGGTGCTGGTGATTCTGTGTTACTACCAAGTTGCAGTTGCAGGTGGAAGAGATCTTGTGGTGGTGGTGTTAGCTTATGTGGGGGATAAAGTTGCAGTTGTGCTGTGTAATTCAAAATTCAGGTGCAGTTCTTATAGGATGGCTTATGGACTGTATACAAGGGTTTATTTTTGGCAGTAGTTGGACTGGAAGGCAGTGGAAGCAGTTGAGCTGTTGCCGCAGAAGCAATGATGCTGTTATGAAGAGTGGCTCAGGTGGTGTTGCTTTGCAATTGAGATGGAGTGAAAAGATTGAGTTGGTCTTGCTAAAGATGGCTGTGTTGGTAGGGAATATTGCAGTTGATGAAGCACAATCATAGTGCTTGAGTGAAACAGGGCCATCTTGGCCGTGAACAACAGCTCTGGCTTCAACTGACTCATGTCAACTGATCTAGTTAACACCGGTTCGACTCAGTCTTTGACTCGGCAAATCGGTGTTTGACCAGAGTTGAAACGTTTGACCGAGATGGATCGTTGACCAGTATGACTTCTCAGGTTGCCGACGGCGACTTTCCGGCGGCGCCGGATTTCGGCCAAATACCCAGTTTTCCGGCGATCACTTTTGAAACAGATTTTCTACATGGGTTTCTCTTACTCGTGGGCCGGGTGAATTTCCTACTAATGGACTTTGAAGACTATACCTAGTTTTGGACCAAAGAAGAGACATAAAAGGGAAGACTTCTACAACTTTTTGGACACCACGTTTTATTCTATTCTTGGAGCTTTTTGCAGAGAACAACTTCTAGGGTTTGCTTTCTTTTATGTTTCAATATTTTCCTTTGAATAATATTATGATGATGAACTCCATGAATATGTGTAACTAAATACAATTATTGGTTATGGGATAAAGTTGATTTCTTCAAGCATGTTATTTGATTCTATGAATTAGTTTTGTCTCAATTTTATCGTTTATGATTCATCGTTTCTATTATTATATGATTTGAATGCTAGTTTGGTTGAGTCCGGAATCAATTGGATTTGTTTTCATATCTAAAGCTATATTAGGGTTTTCAATACGTAAAAGTTGTTATCTATGATTTTTAGTAGCATCTTTTGGTTAATACTTGTAGTGATACATCTTTTTAATCGCATATGAATCATAACCTTTGTTAAAACGAATTAGTGCTCTTACACGTTTGTTTGCATAGATTAGTCTTATTTCATAGAACTTATTGCTCTTAGGGAGTTAAATCTAATTGTGCTTTTACACTTTAGGTTGCTTTTTAAGAAGGTTTCACAATAGCATCTTTTAATGTTGTTTGTGATAAAATCAGGAAATAAACGGGATACTCTTGCGATCAAGATATCCTAGGACTTTTGATAATTGCGAGATTAAATTACCAATTCTAATCGTTGATGAAAATACTTGCTTGTGAATGATACTATCCCATTACCAATATTCTCTCCTTATTGATTATTCCAACTACTTACTTTGCTTTCTCTTATTTAGTACTTAGATAAAAACAAAACAAACTCTTGGGGTATTTTGGTTACTTTAAAATCTGAAAATTGCATAACAACAATCGCCTCTCTGTGGATACGAACTCTTTCTTATCGAATACTATATTCTTATTAGTTAAGTGAGGAAGTGAAATTATTTTTGACGCATACGACACGCATCACAAATATAAAAGATATTCCAGGGAGAATCTGGATTCTTGTTAGTCAACAAAACCACAACATCCATAGAGTTAAGGCCAATGTGAAGTATTTTCCAACCACCATTCAAAGCCATTAGAAGCCCAGCCTCCACCCCTTGTAGCTCATGACCAGAACAGAAATGATTGGACTTGATCCTCCAATAGTAGCCAAGCATTTTCCTTGCACATTTCTTAAAATAACTCCAAATCCTCCAATTTCATCACCCATAGAACCATCTGAATTTAACATAAAAGTGTTTTACTCTAGTTTCAGCCAAGTACACTGAATAACAGTTTTAATCATGAAGGAGCAAGAAAAATTCCAGATATGAAAGAAGTATCTATAGAAAGGATTATCTTCAACTTCAATATTATGGGTTGTAATTTTCAGCTTTACATCATTTAAAATCTCCCAACTGACAGAGTCAGAATTGTGCATCTGGTTCCTGAATGTTCTAGCATTCCTCTCCTTCCAAATATGATAAACAAAACTATTAAAGGTAAGTTTCCTAATGGTTGAGATTATACCCTTGCCTTTAAATTTTTCAGTGCACCATTTAACCTCCTCCTGCCAGCAATTTCTCTGTCCAGTGACAAACCCCATTGTAACCAGCAACCCTTGCCAGACTTGAGAAGAGAAAGGATAAGAATGAAGGAGATGCTCTTCATCCTCAATTCCTTGATTACAAAGCATACAAGTGGGATTAACCTCCATCCCACTTTTTAGCAGTCTACTTTTAGTCTTTAGTCTTCCCTGAAGGGCCATCTAGGTGATGAAAGAGTGCTTGGGGATGTGTTGTTTAAACCAAACCAAGTTGTTCCAAATAGGATACTCCAGAGTAGTGACCATGGCCTTGTAGGTATCTTTAACCATATACTTACTAGAGGACCTGGCATACCAAATGACCTCATCAGGCTCAGAATTAGCAACACATACATGGCCAACTTGAGAAAGAATACTAGCTTCAAAAGTATCGTCAGACTGAGGGAGATTTCATCCATATGCAGTAATGTATTCAAAATCCGTACAATTCCTTCCCATGAAAAGAGAATCAATGGTATCCATAGGAATCCAATCAATGAGAGGCCCATGAGGATGCCAATTATCAGTAAGAAATGAAGTGGTTTTTTCATCCCGAATAGAAACTCTAAAATATTTAGCAGCAACTGCTCTTTGTGTGACACCCCGAATTCCGGGCCTGGATTTCGACCCAAATCCAAATCCAAAATCTGAAATGCTACTTTTAACAAGCCTAGACTTCCACACTTGACCCAAGTCCAAACGACTAATTCTTTGTCTATTCTTTATTTATGTTCAATTCATAAATTCTGTCGCAGCGGATACATTATTTTGGGAACAACTAACCGTTAACTTGTCGCGATTTTTAACTCACATGAACACTAAAGAATTATAGTTTACCATAAAATTTATTTCATCGTTAAACGTTCCATATTTAATCCAAAAGAATCGCATATTTAAGGAAGAATCATTAAACAAAAACAGACATCAATTAACTCCAAGAATTTTACTGAACCCATTTCAAACCCAAAAATTATTATAATTATACATTCTGAATCCTAACCTAGTATTATTCCAGTCATAAAATTTCTATAATTTTTTAGTTTAACTTAATGACCTTTGACCCAAGTCAAACGCGTTGTTGACCAGTACTGCAAAAATGTAAAACAGAGATAGTCCATTTTATAAAAATCATATAAAATCCCTCACAACTCCAATTCAGGTTTAGTTTACCATTTTGAAAATCAAAAAGAAAGATCTTCAAGTTTGAAAATCAAAAAGAAAGATCTTCAAGTTTAGTATCGAACAATATCTTAGCCCAATAATTGTAAACTAAGAATGTACCTTCAACAACGGAGTTATCAGGATCTTGTCCAACATGAGCTATATTGAAGGCCTTAGGTTGAGGGGGTTGTCGATCTTGATATTGTGGTGGATTGTTCTGAGGACGGTTCTGTTGATACCCTTGATGCTGGTTCTGAGGTGGAAATGGTTGTTGGTTCCTCTGAGAAATAAGTGCAGGACAGTTCCTCTTAAAATGTCCAGGTTGTTTGCAGTGATAACATGAAGGTGAAGGAAGCTCCACCTTCGGTCTATTTCCTATCTTCTGGTATGGATTATTGATATTTTTGTTCTTGTTCTTATCCCCATTATGACGTTCTCGAATTCTATTTGCCTCCTCAATATCTCTCTCAGCAATCATTGCTCTTTCCACTATCTCATTATAAGAGGTGATCTTCAGAATAGACAACCTACTCTTGATTGAAGGCCTAAGTCCCCCCTGAAACTTAAAAGCCTTAAATTCTTCATTATTAACCAGGTTAGTAGCAAAACGAGAGAGTTCTTCAAACTTGGCTTGGTACTGTGCTACTTTCATGTTCCTCTGGGTCAACTGCATAAATTCGATCATGCGCTGGTTTCGTGCAGTTTGTGGAAAGTACTTATTTAGGAAGGCTAGTCGAAATTCCATCCAAGTAAATAGATCATCATTCCTAGAACGACGAGTCAAGTCCCACCAACGAGTGGCCTCACCCTCAAGTTTATAAATAGCAAGGTCCAGCTTACTCTCTTTATTCACGCCTAATAAGGTGAATATTTTCTCAATCTTATATATCCAATCTTCAGCAACTAGTGGATCAGTACTACCCGTGAAGGAATCAGGTTTTTGTTCAATAAACCTTCTAACTAACAAAGCTCGTTGATTAAGTGGTGGGGGAGGGGAGGTGCATTCTGATTAAGAGTCACTTTTTGCTGCATTGCTTGAGCAACATCATTCAAAGCACGAACAACATCACCAAAACCCCCATTGTGTGGGCCGGTTGAACCATTATTACGACGAGACATGCCCTGAATGGGGGACATTAAATCATAAGTATCACAGAGATAATTCTCTATGCAAAAGGAGTGCAACCTATTATGCATTCTACCAAAACACAATCAACAATTTCTGCAATCAATTCACATACAAGCATATACACACATTGACTCATTCATAAACTAGTCTGCCCGAAGGATCAGACTGGCTCTGACACCAAACTGTGACACCCCGAATTACGGGCCTGGATTTCGACCCAAATCCAAACCCAAAATCCGAAATGCTACTTTTAACAAGCCTAGACTTCCACACTTGACCCAAGTCCAAACGACTAATTCTTTGTCTATTCTTTATTTATGTTCAATTCAGAAATTCTGTCGCAGCGGATACATAAAAATTATTTTGGGAACAACTAACCGTTAACTTGTCATGATTTTTGACTCACATGAACACTAAAGAATTATAGTTTACCATAAAATTTATTTCATCGTTAAACGTTCCACATTTAAACCAAAAGAATCGCATATTTAAGGAAGAATCATAAAACAAAAACATACATAAGTTAACTCCAAGAATTTTACTGAACCCATTTCAAATCCAAAAATTATTATAATTATACATTCTGAATCCTAACCTAGTATTATTCCAGTCATAAAATTTCTATAATTTTTTAGTTTAACTTAATGACCTTTGACCCCAGTCAAAAGCGTTGTTGACCAGTACTGCAGAAACGTAAAACAAAGATAGTTCATTTTATAAAAATCATATAAAATCACTCACAACTCCAATTCAGGTTTAGTTTACCATTTTGAAAAGCAAAAAGAAAGATCTTCAAGTTTGGAGAGACACCAAATCCTAAAACATGCTGTAGAATAACTTTAAAACAGAAATACTTCAATATGGTTGAATCTGTCAGAAAACGTTTGAATTTCTTACAGTGAGGAACAATTATTTTAAAAATACTTATGAGACTCAGAAAATTCTAATATTTTAACAACTTCATAAAACATGAGTTTTACGCATACCATAAAATATTCAGTCATAATTATCGTACAAAATAATTATCATTAACAGTCAAACTAACATGACTCAGAAATTTTCATTGTCTAATCAAATAAAAGTTTATAAATAAAACATTGTTCCATTAATTATACATTAACCCAAAATCTCCAAAATATAAATACTCAATAAATCATCCAAAAGAGAGTTTGATGATATTTTATTACAAATTTCCAATCATAATATGCAACTACTAATTACAACACCAAAACCAATCTCTATGCTTTTCCGCCATTAGCTCCTTGTGGCGTCATAAAATCTGGAATTTTTGTCATAATACGACGTGAGTTGTGACACTCAGTAGGAAAAGAAGCAACAAAACATTTTATGCAATATTTTTCAATTTCTTTTCAAAACAAGTTGCATAGTTAACACCACCACAAACATATGGAAACACCACATCCATATACATTAATAAATTCAATCAATCCGCTCGCCCAAGGGAGCCCCACGTGGGTTTAGAAAACAAAAACCGTTTCCAAGGATATCTTGTGTCCCGTCATAAATAATCTTTAAGAATCACAATCTATGGACCGCAACCCAACATTCATAATCATGCTCACAACATCGATTATCATCCATATATTTTAATGAAAACATGCAAACATAAATTTAATTAAAAGAAACTTAAATAAAGAAGAGTTTTAGATTGTGTTGCGCCTACCTCGAATCGCAATCCAAAAACTATCAATAATACAAGGAAGAGCTTTATCACCGAAGAAATTGTCTTTGATATAAACTATAAGAATCTCTAGCTATTTCTATTAATTTAGATTGTTGTTTACTCTTTTCTTCTTAGTATGGTTACTCTTTTCTTCTTAGTATAAGATATATACATATATACTCACAACCTAAAACAAGCTCCACCTAACCCCATGTTTAAAAGTTTGGTCAAGATAAGAATCTAATAATTATGTCTTCAAAGTGATAGCTAATTATTTATGTCTACCGCTACCACATTCTTTTAATTTATTTCTCTCTAACATAATTCTTCCCTTTTATTCTTTATTAAAACAAACAATACTATAAAGAAAAGTTGTTTCCTAGAATTCCACCAAAAAAACAAAAAAAATTCAAATTTGAACATAACAAACTATTATTTCTTAAACTTCTTCCTTTAATTTCTTTCTCTCTCCGACATAATTATTTCCTTTTATTCTTTGTTAAAGCAAACAGTATTATAAAGAAAAGTTTTCCATAGGATTCCACCTAAAAAACAAAAAGAATTCAAATTTGAATATAATAAGTTATTAATACCTATTATTTCTTAACTTTCATCATTAATAACAACTAATTTCAAAAAAAAAAAAAAAAGACTCTTTGTCCCACTAAGAATTCTTTAATCTAAAGAAAAAGAAAAGCATTAATAAAAAACTAATTTCAAAAATCAAAATATTCTTTGTTCCACTAAGAATTCTTTAATCTAAAAAAAAATTAACAACAACTATTTTCATCAATCAAAAGAAAAAAGGAATTAACAACAATTATTTTCATCAATCAAAAGAATTCTTTTGTTCTTGGCTCAATTCATCTATTTTCAATAACAACTAGAATTTTTATATTACATGTTTCATAATTATTCCTCAATCCGATCGTCTTAAAATTTCAGGGAAGAATTTCTAACATATGGATCTATGTCATGTCCAATTTTTATGAAATTCCAACGGTTCAAATTAGAGTTATTGATTTTATAAGATCATTCTAAAAATTTGGACAGATTGCATCATTTTACCAAACAATTCACAGAAAATTCATAATAATTCTAAATTTAGCAAACTCAATGCACAATTAAATATAAGACATATATCTACAACTTCTATCAATACATAAAATTGTTTTGATATCTTCAAGATTACCTATACACAATCAAGAACAGACAAAGCAAAACTTTACAGAAATTTCAGAAATCAACATCCAAGTTCAAACAAACATTTAACGGTGAATCTTTGGTGAAATATCCTCAAAATTTAACTAGAGATACCTAAGAATGTTATATATCAATATTAAATGGCCGATCATCAATTAACTCCATAGTTTTAAATCAATAAATTACTGAGAACTAATTATACAAATTCAAAATCAAGTATAACAAAAACATAAAGAGAAAGGGGATCTAGCATTATACCTCAATTGCTCAAAAAAAAACTCCTCTTTAATTCTCTACTGATTTTCCATGGTTTCTCTCTCTAAAATAAATCCTAGCTTCATCTCCTTCTTCTCCCTAGTTTTTAGTTTTCTCTCTCTAAAATCTCTTTCCTAAAATTATAAAACCTTAATAACATTATTAAGGAATAACAATGAATTTGGGTGGCTCTATTTTCACCCTAACTTGTACCCTTTCTTGTTAAATCCACCCACCTAGGCTAAGGCTAAGGTTAAGGCTAAGGAACCACAATCTAAGCACAAGGTTAACCAGTCCAGGTATAACCCGACCTGAAACAGTAGCTAAAAAAAATACAGGGTATTACATTCTACCACCCTTAAAAGAAATTTCGTCAAGAAATTTAGAAGTTACCTTGGAAAATCTCAGGGTATTTTCTCCGCATCTCGGACTCTAATTCCCACGTTGCTTCCTCGACTTGGCGACGCTGCCACTGCACCTTAACCATATGGATGGTCTTTGTGCGAAGCACATGTTACTTAAAGTCCAAAATTCGAACAGGTCTCTCCACGTACGTAGCATCCTCTTGAATCTCCAAATCTTCCCAAGCAATAATATGTGAAGGGTCAATAACATATGAAGGATCTCTCTCGTACTTCCGTAACATTGACACGTGGAAAGTGTCATGAACATGCCCAATTCGCTGAGGTAACTCCAACTGATAAGCTGCTGCACCAACACGTCGAATAATCTGGAAAGGTCCAATGTAACGTGGTGATAACTTTCCTTTCTTGCCAAAACGCTTAACACCTCTCTTCGGGGTCACTTTGAGTAACACCAAGTCACCCTCAGTAAACTCTAAAGGTCGACGTCTCTTGTCTGCATATCTCTTTTGACGACTCTGAACTGTCATTAACCTCTGCCGGATTAACTGGATCTTCTCAGTCGTCTCTCGTACCAAATCAGGTCCAAAAATGCTACGTTCGTCGATCTCGGTCCAACAAACTGGAGATCTACAAGGTCGTCCATACAATGCTTCAAAAGGTGTCATACCAATACTAGCCTGATGTCTATTGTTATAAGCAAACTCCACTAATGGCAAATGATCACTCCAACTTCCTTTGAAATCCAAGGCACAAGCTCGTAGCATATCCTCCACAATTTGAATCACCTGTTCAGATTGTCCGTCGGCCTGGGGATGAAAAGCAGTACTAAGAGAGACATGTGTACCTAACGCTTTCTGTAAACTTTTCCAGAACTGAGAAGTAAAACGAGGATCTCTGTCAGATACAATTGACACCGGCGTCTCGTGCAACCTTATTATCTCATGGACATACATCTGACTTAACGTGGCTAACGTATCAGTCTTCTTGATTGCTAAGAAGTGCGCTGACTTGGTAAGTCTATCAATGATAACCCATATAGCATCCTTGCCATGTGCAGTTTTGGGTAATCCCATGATAAAATCCATAGTGATGTGTTCCCATTTCCTTTCTGAGATGGGCAATGGTTGAAGTAACCCTCCTGGTTTCCGATGATCAATATTCACTTGCTGGCAAGTAAGACATCTCGACACATACAAGGAAACATCTTTTTTCATCCCTTTCCACCAATACTGTCTTTTCATGTCATGGTACTTCTTCGATCCTCCCGGATGAATGGTAAACTTAGAATTATGAGCATGTTCTAGTACTTCCATCCTCAATTTCGCTGGCACAAAAAGTTTCCCCATAAAATGAAGTACACCATCAGTTTGAGTCCAACCACCTGGTGTTTGACCCTTCTCTATTTGAGCAAGAATCGAAATCATTTCTCTATTAGTCTGTTGAGCTTCTACGATGTGTTGTTGTAACTCTGGAACAACTACAGTATTGTAAATCCTCTCGTCAGGGCTCAAGTCGCATTCCTCCATAAGTCTGCACAAATCCCAAGAATGAAGAGTCATACTTGCTACACCGATACTTGCTACACCGACACTTAATTTTCGGCTAAGAGCATCTGCTACAACATTTGCCTTTCCTGGGTGGTAATGGAAGGTATACGTATAATCCTTAAGAAATTCCACCCAAAGCCTCTGTCTTAGGTTCAAATCATGTTGGGTAAAAATATACTGCAAGCTCTTATGGTCACAAAATATGTCTATCTTCTCGCCATACAGATAATGTCTCCATAACTTCAGAGCGAACACAATAGCTGCCAACTCGAGGTCATGAGTTGCGTAATTCAACTCATGTATCTTTAATTGTTTTGAGGCATAAGCTACCACTTTTCCTTCTTGCTTAAGAACACATCCTAAACCCTTCAACGATGCATCAGAAAAGATCACATATCCAATTCCACTTACTGGTGTTGTCAAAACTGGTGTAGTAGTCATTCGATAAGGAGGCATCGAAATTGGCGAAGTACCCGGTTGAACTTCAATGGTGAAGTCCATTTCTCTTCTAGGGGGAAAACCTGGTAATTCTTCAGGGAAAACATCTTCAAACTCTTCTACCACTGGAATACCCATAGTAGAGACGGAATCTTGCTGCTCGTCTTCTATCATCTCTAAGTGATAAAGAAAACCTCTAGAATGAGTCTGTCGAAAATGTTTTTCCGATAAGATAAGGGGAGCTGCAAAACTACGAGTTCCGGTAAAGTGGACAACTGAACCTTCACCCGAGTGCAGAGTCACACATTTTTGAAAACAATCAAAAACAACATGATGAGCGGATAACCAATCCATACCCAGGATTATGTCATAAATAGACATATTCATCACGAAAAGGTCAATCAAAAACTCGTGCCTAGCTATATGTACTATACATTTTCGTGCCACACGATCAATACGTGCACTACCTCCTGCAGCACTAGCTACACCGAGAATTCTATCAAGTAATTCATTTTCCAAACCCAAGGAAAAGACAAACGGAGAAGTAATAAACGAATGAGTAGCACCAGTATCGAACAATATTTTAGCCCAATAATTGTAAACTAAGAATGTACCTTCAACAACGGAGTTATCAGGATCTTGTCCAACATGAGCTATATTGAAGGCCTTAGGTTGTTGAGGGGGTTGTCGAGCTTGATATTGTGGTGGATTGTTCTGAGGACGGTTCTGTTGATACCCTTGATGCTGGTTCTGAGGTGGAAATGGTTGTTGGTTCCTCTGAGAAATAAGTGCAGGACAGTTCCTCTTAAAATGTCCAGGTTGTTTGCAGTGATAACATGAAGGTGAAGGAAGCTCCACCTTCGGTCTATTTCCTTTCTTCTGGTATGGATTGTTGATATTTTTGTTCTTGTTCTTATCCCCATTAGGACGTTCTCGAATTCTATTTGCCTCCTCAATATCTCTCTCAGCAATCATTGCTCTTTCCACTATCTCATTATAAGAGGTGATCTTCAGAATAGACAACCTACTCTTGATTGAAGGCCTAAGTCCCTCCTGAAACTTAAAAGCCTTAAATTCTTCATTATTAACCAGGTTAGTTGCAAAACGAGAGAGTTCTTCAAACTTGGCTTGGTACTGTGCTACTGTCATGTTCCTCTGGGTCAACTGCATAAATTCGATCATGCGCTGGTTTCGTGCAGTTTGTGGAAAGTACTTATTTAGGAAGGCTAGTCGAAATTCCATCCAAGTAACAGACCATCATTCCTAGAACGACGAGTCAAGTCCCACCAACGAGTGGCCTCACCCTCAAGCTTATAAATAGCACGGTCCAGCTTACTCTCTTTATTCACGCCTAATAAGGTGAATATTTTCTCAATCTTATCTATCCCATCTTCAGCAACTAGTGGATCAGGACTACCCGTGAAGGAATCAGGTTTTTGTTCAATAAACCTTCTAACTAACAAAGCTCATTGATTAAGTGGTGGGGCAGGGGAGGTGAATTCTGATTAAGAGTCACTTGTTGCTGCATTGCTTGAGCAACATCATTCAAAGCACGAACAACATCACCAAAACCCCCATTGTGTGGGCCGGTTGAACCATTATTACGACGAGACATGCCCTGAATGGGGGACATTAAATCATAAGTATCACAGAGATAATTCTCTATGCAAAAGGAGTGCAACCTATTATGCATTCTACCAAAACACAATCAACAATTGCTGCAATCAATTCACATACAAGCATATACACACATTGACTCATTCATAAACTAGTCTGCCCGAAGGATCAGACTGGATTTGATACCAAACTGTGACACCCCGAATTACGGGCCTGGATTTCGACCCAAATCCAAACCCAAAATCCGAAATGCTACTTTTAACAAGCCTAGACTTCCACACTTGACCCAAGTCCAAACGACTAATTCTTTGTCTATTCTTTATTTATGTTCAATTCAGAAATTCTGTCGCAGCGGATACATAAAAATTATTTTGGGAACAACTAACCGTTAACTTGTCGTGATTTTAACTCACATGAACACTAAAGAATTATAGTTTACCATAAAATTTATTTCATCGTTAAACGTTCCATATTTAATCCAAAAGAATCGCATATTTAAGGAAGAATCATAAAACAAAAACAGACATCAGTTAACTCCAAGAATTTTACTGAACCCATTTCAAATCCAAAAATTATTATAATTATACATTCTGAATCCTAACCTAGTATTATTCCAGTCATAAAATTTCTATAATTTTTTAGTTTAACTTAATGACCTTTGACCCCAGTCAAAAGTGTTGTTGACCAGTACTGCAGAAACGTAAAACAAAGATAGTTCATTTTATAAAAATCATATAAAATCACTCACAACTCCAATTCAGGTTTAGTTTACCATTTTGAAAAGAAAAAAGAAAGATCTTCAAGTTTGGAGAGACACCAAATCCTAAAACATGCTGTAGAATAACTTTAAAACAGAAATACTTCAATATGGTTGAATCTGTCAGAAAATGTTTGAATTTCTTACAGTGAGGAACAATTATTTTAAAAATACTTATGAGACTCAGAAAATTCTAATATTTTAACAACTTCATAAAACATGAGTTTTACGCATACCATAAAATATTCAGTCATAATTATCGTACAAAATAATTATCATTAACAGTCAAACTAACATGACTCAGAAATTTTCATTGTCTAATCAAATAAAAGTTTCTTAATAAAACATTGTTCCATTAATTATACATTAACCCAAAATCTCCAAAATATAAATACTCAATAAATCATCCAAAAGAGAGTTTGATGATATTTTATTACAAATTTCCAATCATAATATGCAACTACTAATTACAACACCAAAACCAATCTCTATGCTTTTCCGCCATTAGCTCCTTGTGGCGTCATAAAATCTGGAATTTTTGTCATAATACGACGTGAGTTGTGACACTCAGTAGGAAAAGAAGCAACAAAACATTTTATGCAATATTTTTCAATTTCTTTTCAAAACAAGTTGCATGGTTAACACCACCACAAACATATGGAAACACCACATCCATATACATTAATAAATTCAATCAATCCACTCGCCCAATGGAGCCCCACGTGGGTTTAGAAAACAAAAACCGTTTCCAAGGATATCTCGTATCCCGTCATAAATAATCTTTAAGAATCACAATCTATGGACCGCATCCCAACATTCATAATCATGCTCACAACATCGATTATCATCCATATATTTTAATGAAAACATGCAAACATAAATTTAATTAAAAGAAACTTAAATAAAGAAGAGTTTTAGATTGTGTTGCGCCTACCTCGAATCGCAATCCAAAAACTATCAATAATACAAGGAAGAGCTTTATCACCGAAGAAATTGTCTTTGATATAAACTATAAGAATCTCTAGCTATTTCTATTAATTTAGATTTTTGTTTACTCTTTTCTTCTTAGTATGGTTACTCTTTTCTTCTTTGTATAAGATATATACATATATATATATACTCACAACCTAAAACAAGCTCCACCTAGCCCCATGTTTAAAAGTTTGGTCAAGATAAGAATCTAATAATTATGTCTTCAAAGTGATAGTTAATTATTTATGTCTACCACTACCACCTTCTTTTACTTTATTTCTCTCTCTAACATAATTCTTCTCTTTTATTTTTTATTAAAACAAAGAGTACTATAAAGAAAAGTTGTTTCCTAGGATTCCACAAAAAAAAAAAAAAAAGAATTCAAATTTGAACATAACAAACTATTATTTCTTAAACTTCTTCCTTTAATTTCTTTCTCTCTCCGACATAATTATTCCCTTTTATTCTTTGTTAAAGCAAACAGTATTATAAAGAAAAGTTTTCCATAGGATTCCACCTAAAAAACAAAAAGAATTCAAATTTGAATATAATAAGTTATTAATACCTATTATTTCTTAACTTTCATCATTAATAACAACTAATTTCAAAAAAAAAACAAAAAACTCTTTGTCCCACTAAGAATTCTTTAATTTAAAGAAAAAGAAAAGCATTAATAAAAAACTAATTTTAAAAATTAAAAGATTCTTTGTTCCACTAAGAATTCTTTAATCTAAAAAAAATTAACAACAACTATTTTCATCAATCAAAAGAAAAAAGGAATTAACAACAATTATTTTCATCAATCAAAAAAATTCTTTTGTTCTTGGCTCAATTCATCTATTTTCAATAACAACTAGAATTTTATATTACATTTTTCATAATTATTCCTCAATCCGATCGTCTTCAAATTTCATGGAATCATTTCTAACATATGGATCTATGTCATATCCAATTTTTATGAAAACCCAACGGTTCAAATGAGATTTATTGATTTTATAAAATCATTCTAAAAATTTGGACAGATTGCATCATTTTACCAAACAATTCACAGTAAATTCATAATAATTCTAAATTTAGCAAACTCAATGCACAATTAAATATAAGATATATATCTACAACTTCTATCAATACATAAATTTGTTTTGATATCATCAAGATTACCTATACACAATCAAGAACAGACAAAGCAAAACTTTACAGAAATTTCAGAAATCAACATCCAAGTTCAAACAAATATTTAACGGTGAATCTTTGGTGAAATATCCTCAAAATTTAACTAGAGATACCTAAGAATGTTATATATCAATATTAAATGGCCGATCATCAATTAACTCCATAGTTTTAAATCAATAAATTACTGAGAACTAATTATACAAATTCAAAATCAAGTATAACAAAAACATAAAGAGAAAGGGGATCTAGCATTATACCTCAATTGCTCAAAAAAAAACTCCTCTTTAATTCTCTACTGATTTTCCATGGTTTCTCTCTCTAAAATAAATCCTAGCTTCATCTCCTTCTTCTCCCTAGTTTTTAGTTTTCTCTCTCTAAAATCTCTTTCCTAAAATTATAAAACCTTAATAACATTATTAAGGAATAACAATGAATTTGGGTGGCTCTATTTTCACCCTAACTTGTACCCTTTCTTGTTAAATCCACCCACCTAGGCTAAGGCTAAGGTTAAGGCTAAGGAACCACAATCTAAGCACAAGGTTAACCAATCCAGGTATAACCCGACCCGAAACAGTAGCTAAAAAAAATACAGGGTATTACACTTTGACTCAGGATATGTCTCCATCTCCAAGATGCGTCATTTGGACAATTCATTTCCCAAAAATTCTTATCCTCAATAAGATTTTGTTTAACCCAGTTAGTCCAATTAGTTTCCTTATTGGATACTAACTCCCATATGTGTCTAAGACCAGCATTTGCGTTAGTAATTTGTAAGTCTCTAACACCTGAACCACCCTCTTTATAGGTTGAGCAAATTTGATCCCAGCTTATGGGATAACTGGTCTTTTTGTCAGGATCTACACCAGCCCATAAGAACTTCTTGGAGATAGAATTTAAGCACTTAATTACCTTTTTAGGCAGGATAAAACAAAAAATCCAATAAAATACCATCCCATGTAAGACATGTTTAATGAGCATTAATCTACCACCATAAGAAAGATATATAGACTTCCATGATTTAATTCTGCTGGTAACCTTATCTATCAAAGGGATACAATCTTTAAAAATCAGTCTAGTAGATAAAATAGGCAGACCCAAGTACCTTACTGGAAGATCACTAACTCCACAGTTCAAGCAAACCAAGATATTTTGAAGAGTGACCTCATTGACAACTGAATGAAAAAGGGAAGACTTCTCCTTACTAATTTCCAAGCCAGTATAGGTGCTTAATTGATGAAGAGCAGTATTGAGAGAAAAAGCTGATTTGAAGTTCCCCTTGAAGCAAACAAGCACATCATCCACAAAACATAAATGAGTTAAAGAAGTATTCTTACATTTAGGGTGAAAACCAAAATCCCCATAATGAACTTGATTCTTCAAACACACGCTAAGAATTTCCATCACCATAACAAATAGATAAGGAAATAGAGGATAACCTTGCCGCAGACCTCTCTTAGCTCCAAAGAAACCATAAGCTGAACCATTTACCATAATAGAAAATTTTGCAGTAGAGATGCAACAGTAAATACATTGAATAAAAGAGGCAGGGAAACCAAATTTTTCCAAGGCTATGACCACAGCTTGCCAATTGACAGAATCATAAGCTTTTTTAATATCAATATTTAAAGCACATCTTGGAGATCCTCCTTTTCTATGGTAATTTTTAAGAATTTCATGAGCAACTAAAACATTATCTTGAATAGCTCTACCAGATATGAAGGCTGAATGATTAAGACTAATTATTTTAGATAAAACATGCTTCATTCTCATAGCAATAATTTCAGTAATGCACTTATATAGAACATTGCATCATGCTATGGGTCTAAAATCCAAGATGGAGTTAGGGTTAACTTTCTTAACAACCAAGGTAAGAAAAGTACTATTTATTTCCTTAAGAATTTTACCTTTATTGAAGAAGTTTAAGACAGAAGCTGTGAAATCATCCCCAACTATGCTCCAACAAGCTTAGAAGAACCAACTAGAGAACCCATCAGGCCATGGAGCTTTATTAGATCCTATAGAAGAAAGAGCAGCAGTCACATCATCTCTAGTAATTGGTTTCTCAAGCAAATTTCAATCATCCTTTGTTAAAATATTCTCAAATTGAACATATTTTAAACCAGGAGCATCTTCACTGAATGGACTAGAAGAATTATCAAATAAATAAGAAAAGAAGTCCACACATTCATTAGCAATATCACTGTCCTCTGGAAGAAGAATATTTTCTCTAGAAATCATGGTCAAAATGTTATTTCTTGAGGCTATTTATTTAATGGACATGTGAAAGAAATGAGTATTAGAATCACCCAAGTCCATCGACTGAACCCTGGATTTCTGTTTATCAATAGATTCCTCATATCTAGCTACTTTGACAAATTTCTTAATAACCTCCTTCTCTCTACAAGCAGAGTCAACACATAGAGGATGTTGTTGAAAATGTTGTTGAATAAGATTCATCTCAGATTTTGCCTGCTCAACTTGAATATGAACATTTATATATCTGTCTTTCTTCCAAGCAATGATGGATTTCTTGACAAGCTTAAGTTTTGTGACAAAAACAAACATAGGATTCCCTTTCACTGTTACATTCCAAGTTCTGCTAACCAACACCTTAAACTCATCATCCTTAGTCAAAAAATTTAAAAACTTGAAATGAGGGGGACCATGAAACCTATTCTCAAAAATGTAGTCAAGATAGGAGAATGGTCAGAGATACCTGCTTCTAAGAAATCAGTCTTTGAATCTTGAAAACATTGCACCCATTCCAAATTCACCAAAGATCTGTCAAGCTTAGATAAAATTATGCTATCATCAACATGCCCATTAGTCCAAGTATAAAAACATCCAGAGTATGGAAGATCAAATAATTGACTATCTTGACAACAATTACAGAAATCCAGGTATTGATGAGGAGAGATGACACCACCAATATTTTCATTTGGAAATAAAATAGACTAAAGGTCTTTCAATGTTAGTAGAGAAGCTCTGGATATCATACCATAGTTGTTGTCTAACCACAATATCATTGCTGCCATACATAACACCAATCAAAAATCGCAATTATCTTCTGGTAACTACTTCAGCAAAAATCACTTGACTAGCATAAAAAATCCTATTTAAAGTAACCTCTCCAGGATCCCAACCTAACCAAATTCTACCAGAAGGATCCTTATCATAATTATCAATATATTTCCATGAAGACATAATAGATCTTCTTATTCTATCTTTATTATGGCTCTGAATATAAGTCTATAATGCCTATAATAGACAAATTATTCATGCTAATTAAATTTTTAACCTCCAGCTGCTTAAGAGGATCATTCAACCCTCTTATATTCCAAGCTCCTAATTTAAACTTCATTAATAACAAGGAGTTTTGGCTTCTTACCCCTTGCAAATTTCTTTAAATATGGACCCTTTTGATGCAAAGTACCTGCAGTATTATGAGCTCTCTTCTGGAAATGTAGTCTAGCACTATTACCACCAATTAAGAAAGAGAAAGAACTGGAAACACCTTCTTTAGATATGTTAGGATCACAATTTTCTATACTGGAGTTAGTACTTGAAGTATTAAGAATTTATTTTATAGAACCAGGATCCTCCTCCATGTCCCTAGTACCATCTTGAAGAGCTTCAAAAATATTTTTAATAAAAATAACTGAAGGCCCTTGCATAGTTAGTAATTTACTCTCAGGAGTAGAAAGAATGACAACTTGATTTTCTTTAGTACCTGAGTTTGATGTAATTGAATATTCACCATTGCCTGCATCTCCACCCATAGCAGAATCCTCAGTAACCACAGAAATAATCACCTCCTCCTCCATAACATCTTCATGATGAACAATATCTTTGTTCTTACTGGGAGCTCCCTTTTTATCATGCGCAGAACCCTTAACAATCCAATCAGACTTTTGGTGAGTAACCTCTTGGGCCTTTTTCTTCACCTCAGTAGTAACATGAACAACATGAGGGCATTTAGACTCAAAATGACCAATTGTTTTACAAGTCTGACATTTTGGTGGTTTCCAAGTATATTCAATAGGTACTTTAAAAGCCTCCCTTCCATCAATAATCACTGGAATCTCAGTGGGATAATCAAAATTTGTATCAATTTACACATAGACTCTAGCAAAGCTCATCATAGATCTCTCAAACGTCCTCTTATCAGTGAGAAGAGGAATGCCTAGAAAGCTAGCAATCATACCAATACCCTTTGGGTTCCACATGAACACGGGGATTTTCCTCAGAGAGACCCAGATTGGAACAGTTTTGATTTCCTCCATATCTTGTTCAGTTGTAGGGGACCAAGGTCTAATCATAAACAATCTGTCTGCAAGATAAACATGACTATTCTCAAGAACAGATTGTTTATCCTCAGGCAAAGAAAAATCAAATACAAAGGTAGAATCACCCAGTAAAGTCATATGAACATCACCCTTTAAACGCCAGATTCTTAACAAGGTATTCTTAACAAAATTGAAAGATAAATGACACCCAACTAAACCACCAATCACAAGATCCTCACAACGCTTAATATCATCTTCAAAATCAAAAAGAGATACAATAATAACTTTCTTACCATTGAACAATTATGGTGCTTTATACTTCATAACACTTTCCTTCAGGAATTGATGAAAACCTCTTTCCTTAGTTAACATAGAGACCCAATTCGCAGAAGAAATAGTTGATTTAAAATCCCTAGAGCTAGGGGAGTTTCAGAAGGAGGGGATCCATTAAGAAAAGGAAACTCCATTAGATCATCTTTTTTTGCAGAATCCCTTTCTAATACTCCCTTAGAAGGATCCTCTACCACCCTGGGATTAGATGGTATAGGATGAGAAGAAGCTGGAGGAGCGACACCACCACCAGACGGCGGTGCCATTAAAGAAAGAGAGACTGAAAAAGAGAAAAGTCAAAACCCCAATGGCCTCAGTCAAACGAGAACGACCAAGGTCAAAGAGAACCACGTTTAGATAATATCATCACATGTATATGTTGATATCTTATGAAACTTAATTTTATCATCAGTTTGAATAGTTCTTACCCACCCTGTCCAATTCATTAAAATTGTGATCTGAAGCAGTGTTTTTCAAATAAACTGAAATTCTAGAAAATAACCTACTGAGAATAAACAAGTGCAAAGTGCAACAATAAAAAAGGTCATACGTTGATAGAAGGGAGAAAGTAAAAGCGTGATCATCTTGATGATTCTCTTTCTTCTAGTTCAACGGCTAGGATTGATTTGTCTGGCGATGGGTGTAGGTACCGAATATCGTAAGATGTTGGGTTACGAATGTAATAACAAAGACAGGAGGAAGGCGTCGCAAGAAAATGCAATGATATAAGAAACACGAGAAAAGTGTGAAGAGATTACGAATATAGAATAAACTTACGAATAGAAGTCGCGATACTTCGAAAGCTATATACAGTTGTACAGATTTCACTATAAATAGTAGTTCAAATGTTAAATTGAGAGAGGTTCTTTAAGTGAGTGTTAGAAAAAGTCTTAGGAGAGAGAACAGAGAAAGTTGTAACTGTTCTAGGTTCCATTAACATACTTCTTTGTAATCAGTTGAGAATACTAATCAGTAAATTGTCATTTTTCATCAAGAACTTCTTAAAGTTTTATGAATTCTACTGAGGGTGTAGTTGTAGGATTTCCTGCAACTACATAATTGGCGCTAGAAACAGGGACCTAAAGATTATTATAGCAGAAATTTGAAGATCAAATGGAGTCAATAGATGAAGATTGTAAAAAACAAGAATGTAATATGATCACAAAGACAATGATTGATGAATTTCATAACAACATGAAGGGAAGGATACATAAACGAGATTGTAGAGGAAGAAAGATCATGGAAGTGGAGAAAATAACAACTTTGAAAGAATGGGAAAAGCAGAAAATCACATTTTCAGTAGCAGAAATTCCAAATGAAGACTTGAACCACACTTCACCATTAGTAGTCACAATTCCGATCATGCGGGAAGAAAAGAAAGCTACAAAATCTATAGAGAAATGGAGATTAAACCGAGTTTTGATTGATACAGGGAGTTCTGTTGATATTATATCCTACCATGCACTTAAGGGGATGGGGATGAAAGATGAAGAAATCACAAATTCAGAATGTCTTATCCATGGATTGGCAAAATCTACAACAAAATCCAAAGGGGAAATAATGTTACGAGTACCGTTGGGAGAAATCGAAACACACGTAGTTTTATGTGTAGTAGATATGGAATCTCCATATGATATGCTGATGGGAAGACCATGGATTCATGCGATTAAAGCTGTTGCTTCGACATTACATCAATCATTTAAGTTTCCTACACCAAGCGGAATACAAGAAATAAAAGGGGATCTTGATAGTGCAAAATTTTGTTATCAAATTGAAGTAAAACAGTGTGGAGGGAGAGCAAAAAAGAAACAATTTCATAGAAAACTTGCGAAAGAAGTGAAAAAGGAAGAGGAGTTCAGAGTGTAAACAATAAGAGCAAGAGAGGGAAAAGGAATACCAAGTGAGATCTCAGAAAAAGATGGAGAACCAATGAAAGTAATCAAAGAACCAACACCTATGGGAGAGCAAAGTCCTAGTTACGTTGCAGCAGAACCAACCAAAGAAATAAATATTGGAATTGAAGAGGAGCCTTTAATCTTGCGAATTGGAACTAAGATGGATGAAGAAGAAGAAGAGAAAAGAATTATTGATCTCTTACGAGAATACAAAGATATATTCGCAGGAAGTGTAGATGAAATACCAGGAAATGATCCATCAGTGGCGTGTCATAGATTGAACATAGATAAAAGTGTAAGACCATTCAAACAAAGAATAAGAAAGATCTCACAAAATTATCATGCACAGATAGAAGAAGAATTACAAAAGATATTGGATGCAGGAATCATAAGAGAAGCAAAATACCCAGAATGGATTGCGAATATGGTCATTGTTCCAAAGAAGAATAAAGGGATAATAATTTGTATAGATTTCACTGATCTAAACAAAGCCTGTCCCAAAGACAGTTTTCCATTGCCAGACATACCACAAATGGTGGAATCAGCTGCAGGACATGATAGAGTCACCTCACTCGATGGATATAAAGGGTACAATCAAATATCACTCGCAGAAGAAGACCAAGAACATACTGCCTTTTTTGCTCCAAGAGGTTTATATAGTTATGTGAAGATGCCATTTGGTCTGCGAAATGCGGGTGCTACATATCAACGAATGGTCGAAAAGGTGTTCGCAAAGTGGATACATAAAACCTTAGAGGTGTATGTAGATGATATGTTGATAAAAAGTAAAGAGGTCAAAGATCATGTGCAAGATTTGAAGGAAATATTTGAACAAATGAGAAAATTCAACATCAAATTGAATCCTGAAAAATGCATAATTGGAGTTGCGTCAGGAAATTTTTTGGGATACATAGTATCAAAGGAGGGAATACAAGTCGATCCAGAAAAAGTACAAGCAATTCGCGACATGCCAACACCTGCAACGGTAAAAGAAGTGCAAAATCTAAATGGACTCTTGGCTTCACTTGGAAGATTTATTTCGCGAATGTCAGATAAGTGCAAACATTTCTTTAACATACTTAAGAAGGGAGCAAAATTCAAGTGGACTGATGAATGTGAAAAAGCTTTTCAAGGAATCAAAGAATATCTCGCAAATACATCTATATTACAGAAACTAGAGAAAGATGAAGAATTATTGGTATACCTCGCAACAACTCAATATGCTTTAAGTGTAGTTCTATTGCGAACAGATGCAGGAATAGAAAGGCCCATTTACTACATCAGTAAAAATGTTAACACAGCAGAGATAAATTATTCTAAAATGGAGAAGTTAATCTTAGCCCTGGTTTATGCATCATTTAAGTTGCGAATATACTTTCAAGCACATGTGATAAAAGTGGTAACCAAAGTCCCAATTGAGTCAGTCATGAAGAACACAAAAAGATCAGGAAGAATAGAAAGGTGGAATGCACAAGTAAACCATTACAAGATAAAGTACGAAGTGTTATCATCGCAAAAGTCACAAGTTGTCGCAGATTTCTTGGCAGAAATTCCTTAGGAAGAAGATGAGGCAGTAGAAGAAATGATGGATATTGAAGAAGAATTTCGGAATCCAGGAGACCTATTAACATAACCAAATAGATGGGAAATTTTAGTAGATGGATCATCCAACAGTGAGGGGAATGGAGTAGGAGCTGTGTTGATTTCACCAGAAGGAGAAATAATAGCATTCTCATTCAGACTAGAATTTGCATCCAAGAACAATGAAACAGAGTACGAAGCTGTAGTGCATGCATTGAAGATCGCAATAGAAAAGAAGCTTGAAAATATAAGAATAACAAGTGATTCTCAGCTAGTAATTTGTCAAATTAAATGGGAATATACCACAAATGAGTCTTCTTTGAAGAAATACAAGAAACTCGTTGATGAATTATCTGCGAAGATACCAAAGTTAAAATGGAGGCATATAACAAGGAAATAGAATCGACTCGCAGATGCTTTTACATTCATTCCAAGTATGATGACGAACCCTAATACAAGAAATATTAAAATCCATACAATTCAACATCCATCAGTGAATAAAGAAGAAGAAATTGAGGAAGCAGTTGCGATGGAAGTAGAAAGGGAACTACCAGACGACATCGCAGAAGATCTCGCAGATTGGAGAAAGGACATTCATGCATATCTCGCAAAAGGAGAAATACCCAGGAACATACTAGAAGCACATAAATTAAAGAGTCGTGCAACAAATTATGAATTACGAGAAGGAATTTTATACAGAAAATCTTTCAGTGGACTACCTCTCAGATGTTTAACTCGTGAAGAAGGAGAAAAAATATTGAAGATGTTACATGGAGGAGAGGCTGGTAATCATAGTGGGGGAAGATCTCTGGCTTATAGAGCAAAAATACAAGGATATTACTGGCCTTATATGCACACAGATGCACAATTATTGGTGAGACGATGCAAAGAATGTCAACGACATGAGAAAAGAACTCATGCACCAGGGGCACCATTAACTTCTTCAACAAGCTGCTGGCCTTTCGGGAAATGGGGATTGGTCATTGTTGGCCCATTTATACCTAGATCTGGGCAGAGAAGATACTTAATAGTTGCAACAGACTATTTCATGAAGCTCGCAGAAGTAAAAGTAGTACAACATATTCGCGATAAGGATGTTTTTACATTCATATTTGAGAATATCATTTGTAGGTATGGAGTTCCAGCACAATTAGTGTCCAAAAATGGGAAACAATTTGAAGGGCAGAATATAGACATGTTACTCAGTGCTTTTAGGATAAAATGTGGGAAATCAACTCTATTATATCCATAAGCTAATGGACAGGCAGAAGCAACAAATAAAACAATTGCAGATACAATCAAAAAGAAATTAGAAGGACATCTCAAAGGGTGGTGCGAGCAAGTGCCTAGTGCAGTTTGGGCATACAATACAACTAGAAGGGAGGCAACTGGAATGTCTCCTTATTGTTTAACATATGGAGTCGAAGCAGTATTGCTAACAAAGGTGGTAATTCCAACAACAAAGAAAGAAGCTTGGGAAACAAATTTAAGTGCAGGGGTGATATTAAGTGAACTGGATGATTTGGAAGAAAAAAGGGAAAAGGTGTTGCGACATATGAAAATTTATCAGGAAAGATTATCTCGAGAGTATAACAAGAGGGTTATTGAACGTGAGTATCAACCAGGTGATTTGGTCATGCGAGAAACACCCCCGTACTAGAAAGAAAATGGAGGAAAACTAGCACCAAAATGGGATGGACCATATGTCATTAAAGAGGTTGTGGGAAGTGGAGCTTATCGGCTGATGGATCCAGAAGGGAAAGACATGGGTTTAAGACTTGGTCGACCATGGAATAGATTGTATTTAAAAAGGTATTATCCATAAAACTCATGATAATTTTACGAATATCGTTTGCTCGCACAAAAACAACCAAAATTATAAATTTTAAAATTCTTATTGCGATCAGCTTTCATAAAAGAAAGCCGCAAACTGCGATCAACTTTCAAAAAAGAAAGAGAGCCGCAGAAAATTTACACAGGCAAACCTTTGTGACGTACACCCTAGTTCACGAAGCAACATTTCGCAAGAGGCAAAGTCCTAAAGTACGTCATTTAAGGGGGTACCTATAAGCATGGATCAGGGGAAACGGAACACCACCACGGAACCTGAGTACATGGACATTACGGGGTACATAACCCAAAAACGGGGTACCTATCCGGGTAAGACACCTTGGATTATCAACCTAATCTTGCGATGTAACATGATTTAGGTTGGGCAACTAAGGCATACTGTCTTTCCCAAGAAGTGCAGAAAACGATCAAGGCGCCGAGGTACACGGTTGAGTCAAGAGTGCCGGGTGGGTTTCAAGCACATCTGCCATTCTTGACAAGTCTTGGCAAATGATGCATTTGGCCCAAAGATACCCCATAGGGTGAAACCTCGTAACTATAAGCCCTATAGGCAAAAAGGATAAGAGGTTGCGAACAAAAGCTGGTTGTTTCTAGAACCGGATGGGAAGAGCTAACCTTGTATGGTCGATGTACGCTTCCTTGAAGGGGCAACCAAGGGGAAGATAAAGGGCATCACCCTCCATTAGGGAGCTGATACGTGCTATAAGACGCAAATGTCACGAGGCTTTTTGTTCGCAATAACATAAAGGCTTGTCATATTTGTGCAACAATCGTATTTCTGCGAGTAAAAAAAAATATATATATATATATATACTTGCAGAATTAAATACAAAGAAGTTAAGATGAGATCAATGGGTTATTACATGAAAGTGTGATAACGTCCTGCGATTTCATCGCAAGACGATAATGTCACAAGATTGTATATTCGCAAGTATATTCAGACTTGTCATATTATCGCAAACACAAAAATAGTGCTAAGATAAATTCAAGGGGTTGAGGCATGCGAATGCATCAACGTCCTGCGACTTTATCACAAAAGAGGTGGCAAAGTAAGACCTTTACTTAGGAAGGCATGATAAGACCACAAAAACTAATGAAGTCAATTTTGTCAATATCATTGGAGATTCTTTATATTCTCAACAAGAATGTATATCAAGAATTACTACCAAAAGAGGCAATTTTATTCGCAATCAAGGACGGATATTTCATACTCATTAAATTTTTCGAGGATTGAATACTTCTCATATTTCTTTAAGGATTACTTATTATACTTCTTCAAGGATGTTTCATAATTCTTATACTTCTTCAAGGAGGTTTCATACTTCTTATACTTCAAGGGGAAGATTTCTTATTTACTTCGCAACAACCTGAAACTTTGCAACTTAAACTGAGGCAGATATTCTAATACTTACAACAACAATTGATCACCTGAAGAGAAATAATAAGGGGAAAGGGAATACTAAGCTAAGTCTTCAAGATATATTATTTCTCTTCATATGATCAATTTATTCGATTTATGCAAATCAAGAAAGTATTCAATTATAGAAAGGTCAAATCATTATCGCAAAATATAAAATATACTTCTTAAGGAACATAAACAGTAAGCAGAATTGTTTGTAAAAAGAAGACCAACAGTAACCAAGAGAAAGAGTTCAAAAGAAAGAAAAACAAGAGGATTAACGATAACTTGGGAAAGAAGTTTATCATGCTTGATGCTCTTCATCAACATTTTATATTGGATCTTTAATATGAGTAGAATCATCAGCAGTGTTCAACTCTTGTGAAATATTACCCTATGTAGAGCCTTCAACAGGAGCTTCCCCTTGAGGGATAGATTCTTTTTCACCATCAAGTCCTTCATCACCACTCTCGTAATCAAAGTCACTATCAGGATCACGAGCAACTTCGTCATCAGATATTTCCAGAGGTTCAACTTTCACTGGAGACAAGGATCTTGATAAGAGAATGTTGTTTACGAAGACTTGAGCTTTCAGATGACTTTCACGAAGTAGAGCCTTCTGGTGGTTAGTATCTTCAATATCTTTGGCATAAGCAAGATGGTTGAATCTCCGATTGGCACGATCACGAGAATTGATCAAACGAGTAGAAAGCAAAGCATTCTTCTTGCGAAGCTCAGAATAGGTGGTCTCCAATCCAGCTTTAGCATTGCGAAGATTGTTCTCAGATTCTACGAGTGAAACAAAATTCAAAGAATCAATTCTGCGAATATAATAAAATCTAAAGGTATATCAAAGGCAGTCAAATTTTAATGACTACCTTCTCTTTGTGAAGTAAGAAATTGAGCTAAAGATAGACAACAATTCTTCATCTGATCCATAGCTTTATCAAAACCGTCACCAACTAACCCTTCAAGTCTGGATTGAAGCTTTTGATCTTTGGAAAGAAGAAATTTATTATCCTTCGCAAGTTTTGTATTAAGGTTTTCTACTTGGGAATAATCTTATTTAATTTTATTCTTCTTAGTGTTCAAGATTATATTCTTATTAAGAAGGGATTTCTTCTCGACAGCAAAAGAACTTCTCTCTGCATCTGAAGACTTCTTTAATTCCTCAAGCTCACCTTTTAACAAATAAAGGAGATTTTCTTGATCGCAACATTTACTCTGAAGAATATTCAATTGTTGCGAAGAAACGGCCATTGTATTCAAATGCAAACATCTTTCTTTTGATAAGATTTCATTCTCTTCTAATAGGGTATCCATTCTTAAATCGGCTTTAGTTAAAGAAGAAGTGAGCTGAGATATTTCATCATTCAAAAATTTTTGATCGTAAATTAGTTGGGCATTCTCTTGGAAAAGGGAATCTAAATTATCAAGAGCACATGAATGAAGACTAGATAAGTGGGAAAACTGGTTCAAAAGACTTTCATGCTTGGCTCGAGATTCTTCTGCGTCTGATTCATGATGAAGTACCAACATTCTACATTTCTGGATTGATTCTATAAAGGGGAATGGGTTTTAATGGATGTTTCAAGCATGTGATAAATAGAAACAAATAAAAGGAGAAAATATAAAGATAGTGGCAATACCTTTTAATGCATCATTCCTATTACGAAGGATCGCACAATCTAGAGAATTATTTTGAAGCTGATAATTCTCTTTACGAAGATTCTCACACTCCGCTTTCAAATACTCCTGAGTTTGGTGAAGCAATTCAACCTCTTTTTCCAAAGCTTGACGTGAAATAAAAACATCAGGATTGATGAAGTTGTTGAGCATTTCGCAAAATTCAGATTGCGAGCGAACATTTGAAGACTTCGCAGTATTACTCAAAACATCATATAACATCTGGAAAGCAGAATAAATTCTATCTCGAACTTCTTGAGGAAGGGGAGAAGAATTCGAAGGAATAAGAGCAAGTTGTAAATTGCTTGGAGCAACAACACTCAAATGATTAGGAGTTAAAATGGGTTTTTCAGGAGAAGGGGTTGAGAAGGCTGCTTGCGAAGGTTGATCTTGAAGAAGTGTTGATAAATTGACAAGAGATGGAGACTGAAAACTGGGTAATGGAGTAGAGGCAGGAGTTTGCGAAGAGGTACTTTCACGAGGAGGAGAGGAAAATTCTTTATCAATCACAGGAAGGAAATCACTAATTGAAATTGATGGCTTGGATTTTGTAGGATCAGAATATTGTCACAACAATATTTCTGCGACATATCAACAATACTTTGTGAAGCATCTTATAATGACGTAAGGAATGACGTTGGTTGAAAGCGACAGAAACATGAGAAAAGTGTGACATTTCTGCGATGCATCAATAAAACGTGCGAAAGATTAAGGCGGTGAAAATTGCGATATGTCGCTATAGTTCAGATCCGAAGTTAAAGGAAATATTAGCTGTAAGTGAGCTGTCATGAGCTGTAATCCACTATGTAAATGCCTATATAAAGGAAATGAATAATCCCAAAGAGGATGAGGTATTTTTGAGGGTGAAGAAAGTTATTAGGAGAGAGAAAACATTACTAAGTTCTTTGTATTCTTGATTACTGTAATTCTTTTAAGATCATATTAATAAAAAGGTCCTTAATCTTCAAATTGTGTCATTAATGGTAGCAAATTCTTAGGTTGGGTGTAGTGTGGGAAATCCTACAACTACATTTTGGCGCCCAGAAACAGGGATTGAACATAGCAAAAGTTAGGCAAAAGAAAGAAATCATTCAAGAATTGGAGGAGTATCAAGAAAATTGGTGGAAAAAAAGATGATTAAAATCAAAGATAATCAAAAGAAACTGAAGTGTGATGTAATAACAAAGACGATGATAGAAAAATTCCATGAAGGTATCAAAGGAAGGATACACAAGCGAGATTTTGAAGGAAAGAAAATCATGACGGTAGATAAGACATCACCGCTAAAAGAGTGGGAAAAACAAGAAATCACATTCACAGCAGCAGAAATTCCGAAAGAGAATTTAGGCCATACATCTCCATTAGTGATTACAGTGCCCGTCGTACCAATAAGAAAAGAAAAATCATCAAAATCTACAGAAGAGTGGGCTGTGAATAGGACTTTGGTGGACGCAGGAAGTTCTGTGGATATAATGTTTTACCACACGTTCAAGAAAATAGGATATAAGGATGAAGAAATGCTGAGTCCAACATATCATATCCATGGATTTGGAAAAACTCTGACAAAACCGAAAGGAGAAATTTTCGTGCGAATTCTGTTGGGAGAAATAGAGACACAAATAACTTTGTGTGTAGTGGATGTGAAATCGCCATATAATATGCTGTTGGGAAGACCATGGATACATGCAATCAAGGTTGTATTATCAACTCTACATCAGAGTATAAAGTTTCCTATGCCTAGTGGAATTGGTGAAATTAGAGGAGATACAAATCAGGCAGAGTTGTGTTTCCAAAATGAAGTAAGGAATTGTGAAAATCAAATTCAATTGCGAAAACAACGCAGAAAAATGAGGAAAGAAAAAAAGAAAGAAGAAGAGTTCAAGGTTTACATGATAAGATCGAAAGAAGGAAAAGGAATTTTTGATGATATATCGCAGGAAAGTAATGAATCACCGGAAGCAATAAAAGTACCAAAACCAATGGGAGAGCATGAAGCCAGTTATACTGCGGCAGAACCAACAAAAGAAATAAACGTTGGAAGTGAAGAAGACCCAAAAATATTGAAAATTGGAACTAAGATGGATGCGGAGGAAGAAGAACAAACTGTAAACCTTCTGCAAGAATATAGAGATATTTTTGCGTGGAACATGGATGAAATGCCTGGAATAGATCCATCTGTTGCATGCCATAAATTGAAGATCAATAAAAATGTGAGACCATTCAAACAAAGAATAAGAAAAATTGCGACTACTTATCATGCCAAGATAGAAGAAGAATTGCAGAAGATGCTTGACGCAGGAATTATAAGGCAAGCGAAATATCCAGAATGGATCGCTAATATGGTGGTGGTTCCCAAGAAAAATAAAGGGATAAGAATATGCATCGATTTTACTGATCTAAATAAAGCATGTCCCAAAGATAGTTTCCCATTGCCAGATATCCCACAGTTGGTGGAATCGGCCGCAGGAAATGGTCGGGTATCTTCGTTAGATGGATACAAGGGCTATAATCAAATCCCACTTGCGGAAAAAGACCAAGAACATACTGCGTTCTTTGCTCCCACAGGATTATATTGCTACACAAAGATGCCTTTTGGGTTACGAAATGCAGGAGCAACCTACCAAAGAATGGTGGAAAAAGTGTTCGCAAAATGGATACATAAAACTTTAGAGGTATATGTGGATGATATGTTGGTAAAAAGTAAAGAAGCTAAAAATCATGTGCAGGACTTAAGGGAAATTTTTGATCAGATGCGGCTTTTTAATATCAAAGTCAATCCTGAGAAATGTACTTTTGGAGTATCATCTGGGAAATTTTTGGGATATATTGTATCAAAAGAAGGAATACAAGTTGATCCTGAAAAGGTGCAAGCAGCTCGAGATATGCCAACTCCAAAGAATAAAGAAAGATGTGCAAAAATTGAATGGATTATTAGCCTCACTAGGAAGATTTGTTTCGCGATCGTCAGATAAATGCAAACATTTTTTCAACATATTAAAGAAGGGAACAAAATTTAAATGGACAGATGAATGTGAGCAAGCTTTTCAAGGCATTAAAGAATATTTGATGAATATATCCATTTTACGGTATACTCAACCAGGAGAAGAATTGCCTGATGTACTCTTGACAACTCAATATGCTTTAAGCGCAGTACTTCTGCGAAATGATGCAGGAGTAGAAAAACCAATTTATTACATCAGTAAGACATTCAATGCTGCGGAGAAAAATTATTCAAAGATTGAAAAATTAATCCTAGCGTTAGTTTATGCGGCATATAAATTTAGCATATACTTCCAAGCGCATAAAGTCAAAGTACTAACAAAAGTACCAATTGAATCAGTAATGAAAAATTCAAAAAGATCAGGCAGAGTTGAAAGATGGAACGCACAAGTGGGGCATTATGATATCCAATATGCAATTTTATCCTCACCAAATTCTCAAATTGTCGCAGATTTTCTCGCAGATTTCCCTTTGGAAGATGATGAAGCTGTAGAAGACATGATGGATATAGAAGAAGAATATGGAGATCCTAAAGATCTTTTAACAGAACCAAATAGGTGGGAGATATTAGTAGATGGGTCATCCAACGGGGAAGGAAATGGAGTAGGAGTCGTTTTTATTTAGCCAGAAGAAGCAAAAATGGCATTTGCATTTCGACTAGAGTTTGAATCTACTAATAATGAGACAGAATATGAAGCTGTAGTACATGCTCTAAGATTTGCGATAGAAATGAAGGTGGAAAATGCAAGGATTACCAGTGATTCGCAGTTGATTATTCACCAAATTGAAGGGGAATATGCAACAAATGATACATCTTTAAAAAAATATAAAAAACTTGTGGAAGAATTATCTGCGAAGATTCCAAAACTCAAATGGAGGCACATTTCAAGAAGAGATAATAGGCTCGCAGATGCTTTTGCGTTTATATCAAGTATGATGGTATATCAAAATGCGAGAAACATAAAAATACAAACACTCATAGCACCTTCAATTAATAAAGAAGAGGAAGAGGAAGTTGAGACAATGATAATAGAGAATAATGGCGAAGAATCAGGTGCAATTGTCGCAGATTGGCGTGCGGAAATTCACGCATACCTAGCAAGGGGAGAGATACCAAGAAATAGATTGGAAGCACATAAATTGAAAAGTAGAGCCACAAATTATGAGTTAAGAGATAGAATACTGTATCGAAAATCTTTAAATGGGCCATCCCTCAGGTGCTTGACGCAAGAAGAAGGAAAACAAATATTAAAAATGTTACATAGTGAAGATGCTGGTAATCATAGCGGCGGAAGATCTTTAGCATACAGAACTAAAATGCAAGGTTATTATTGGCCATATATGCATGAAGATGCAAAGAATTTATCAAGAAGATGTGAAGAATGTCAGCGATTTGCAAAAAGAATACATGCACCTGGTGAAATATTAACATCGTCAAAAAACATTTAGCCATTTGGAAAATGGGGTTTAGACATTGTGGGACCATTTGTACCAGGAACAGGGCAAAAGAGATATTTAATTGTCGCGACAGATTACTTCACAAAATGGGCAGAAGTTAAAGCTGTACAACATATTCGTGATAAGGACATTTTCACATTTATATTTGAAAACATCATTTGCAGATTTGGGATCCCTGCACAGCTGGTGTCAGATAATGGAAAACAATTTGAAGGACAAAATATAGAGCTGTTACTTAATGCTTTCAAGATAAAACGCGGAAAATTGACTCCTTTATACCCACAAGCTAATGGTCAAGCTGAAGCAACTAACAAAACAATCGCAGATATCCTCAAGAAGAAGTTAGAAGGTCATCATAAATCATGGTGTCAACAAGTTCATAATGCAGTTTGGGCTTATAATACAACACGAAGAGAAGCAACTGGGGTATCACCTTTTTGTTTAACATATGGAATTGAGGCAGTACTACCAACAGAAGTTGCTATTCCTACGACAAAAAGAGAAGCTTGGGAAAAGAATCTTAGCGCTGGTATGATTCTAGATCAACTTGATGAAGTAGAAGAGAAGAGAGAAAAAGCTTTACAACATATGGAGAATTACCAGCGAAGATTAGCTCGTGAATATAATAAGCGAGTAAAGAAACGTGAGTTCCAAATTGGAGATCTAGTTCTGCGGGAAACACCAGAATATCAGTGGGAAAATGGAGGAAAGTTAGCGAGAAAATGGGATGGCCCATATATCATCAAGGAAATAATTGGAACTGGAGCATACAAATTAATGGATCCAGAAGGAAGAGACATGGGTCAAAGACTTGGCAGACCATGGAATAGACAATATCTAAGAAAATATTATCAATAAAGGTTTGCTTGAGATGCTTGGAATATACGCAAACAATTGCGAGAAAATAAAAAGGTATGTCACAAGAATAAAGTTGGATGAATACAAAGTATTTTTTTCGCAAGAATATGCGAAATGATTAAATTTTTAATGCAAATGCATAAGACGGGCACAAATCGCCTAAAAACATATTAAAATGGGACGAACCTTTAGGGCGTACACCTTAGTTCGCGGATTCTATTCCGTAAGAGGAAATGTCCTTAAAGTACGTCATAAGGGGGTATCTCTTTGCATGGCTATGGGAAAGGCTATACTGCTGCTGGAACCTAGTCATGGAGAATTTGGGATTATAGAAAATCCATCATACGGGAGAAATAACTTGGATTCCCAACTATATAAGAATAATATTCAGGTTATACCCTGGTTGGGCGCCTGAGAGTTTCTCTTAAGGAATGCAACGTATGATCAAGGCGCCGAGGTACACGGTTGAGCTGTGGGTGCCCGGGACGGATGAACCTACCCTGGCCATCCATGGCAAGTCTTGGCTTACGATGTGTTCGGCCCGAAGAAAACCCCACTAGGGTGTAGTCTCGTAACTATAAGCCATATAGGAAAAAAGGATAAGAGGCTACGATAACAACTGGTTGTTTCTAGAACCGGATGGGAGGAGCTAGTCTTGTATGGCAGAAGTACGTCTCCTTGAAGGGGCAACCAGGGGGAGAGATAAGGGCGATACCCTCTATTAGGGAGCTATGTATCAAAAAATACGGCAATGTCATGGGACTTTATATTCGCAAGAATGGTTAGACCTGTCATATTGTCGCGTGACAGAGACAACAATGTCATGGGACTCTATATTCGCAAGAATATTTAGGCCCGTCATATTGCCGTATAACAGGCCGAAAAGCCTAAAACTATATGTTAAGATGAGATCAATGGGTTTTTGCGATAAGATCAAAAGTTGAGATAAATGAAAACAATGATAAGAGGATATAAATCGCAAAGATGTCCTGCGATTTCATCGCAAAGACGGCAATGTCATAGGTCAAAAAAAAAATTGACTTATCATATTGTCGCGTAGATTAAAATAAATGATAAGGCAAGATCAAGGGATTATTACATGTGAAAGTAAGAATGTCCTGCGATCTTGTCGCATAAAGGTGGCATAATAAGACCTTTAACTAGGAAGGCAAAGTAAGACCACAAGAGAGATCATATCTGTGAAGTATATAACAAAATATTTTCGCAGAATTATTCGCGATAATATAGTTATCATATTACAGATCACATTATCTGCGATATAATTCGCAGCATCATTAGCGATACTTCATTTATCATATTTCGATTAACAACAAGGGGCAACTTTGAGATTATTTACCATGGTAATATATTAGTGCTTCACAAGGAAGATTATGAGGGGCAAATATGGGGATTGTAAAACAATATTTCATTATCTTCCTTGAGAAGAATCAAGATAATAAAAAGAAGACAATCAAGTTACAAGAATTTTGCGAAAGATGATTCAGGATAACAAAAATATATAATCAGAAGAAGATGATTGAGTTACACAAATTGCAATATCTCGCAAAAGAAATAAGAAGAAGAAATGTTCGGAAATTACAATTATTCGCAGAACAGAAATTACTTAATGTTTCGCAGAAGATATGATAAAGCAAGATTTAAAACTTCAGAAGAATATTCTTCTTTAATCTCATCATTTCTATTTGCTACTATTATCTTCACCAACAATGTCTTCCTCAATACGAGTCTCTTTATCACCAGGGATCGATTCTTCTTCAGTACGAGTTTCTTTATCATTAACAATTGATTTTTGAGGAGAATTATGTTCTTCTACTTCATTATGAGGATTTTCTATTTCTTTAGTAGGGTTTTGTTCATCCTCAGAAAAATCTTCTTCACCACTTGAATAATTTAGGTCTTCATCAATGGGATGAGGAACTTCATTATTATTTATCTTCAAGGGTTCGATCTTCAAAGGAGGTAAAAAATGAGAGAGTAGAACATTGTTTATAAAAACCTCAGCGCCTAAATGAGCTTTGCAGAGGCAATTCTTTTCTCGATTTCTGATCTCTATATCCTTAAAGTATTCAAGATAGTCAAATCTTCTCAATGCTCTATTACGAGAATTAGAAAGTGAGGTATTCTTCTTGCGAAGCTTGGCTAATTTCATAGACAAATCAGAGAGAGAAGTTTGATGATTTTTCTCAGATTCTGCGAAAGAAAAGTTGCGTATTAGATGGAATACTCGCAAGAAATAAAAAGGGAAAGATACAATGAAACAGTTAATAAATAAGGCAGTCAAGGTGACTACCTTCCTTTTGTGAGGATAAAGTTTGAATTATGTTAAGGAAACCATTCTTCCATTGATTCATGGTATCATCGAAAGAATCACCAACTTTACCTTTCAAACGAGATTTTGTACTTCTCTCTTTAGAAAGAAGATAAGCATTTTCTTCTTTCAAGGAGGAATGGGACTTCTTCAGTTGAGCATAACCATCTTTGAGATTGTTGACTTTTACACTCAGAGCTAATCTACCTTTTATAAGTTTCTCTTGTTCAGCGGCAGATGATTCGGTTATCTTTTTAATGTCATTCTTCAATATGCGAAGAGACTGTTCTTGGCTATCACACAATTTTTGAAGTTTGTCCAATTGCTGCGAATAAATCATTGTTTTACTCGCAAAGTTGCATTTTTCTTGAGACAAAGTTTCGTTTTCGTCTGATAAGGACTCCAACTTCAAATTAGTCTGGTTAAGCGAATATAAAAGTTGAGTGGCTTCATTACCTAGACGATCTCATTCGTAAACTAATTGGTCATTCTCATTCTTAAGATTATTTATCTCATCAATTGAAAATGAATGAAGAATATTCAATTTATCAAATTGACTTTTCCAAGACTCTTTCTCAATGCGAACTTCATCGGCGATGGTTTCCCATTCGAGTATCTTCATTAAGAGGTTATGTTTTGAAGCTAAATATGCGTCAACAAATAAAAAAATAAAAAATTGAGTACATAGAAAATAAAGGTTTAATGAGGCAAAAGCAGAGGCAAGAAAGTTATACCTTTCAGATCATCATTTCTGCTGCGAAGATTTTCGCAATCTAATTCAGAATTACGAAGCTTATGATCAAGAAATTCACATTCTAAAGTTTTTGCTTGAAGATCCTTCTTCAAGATTTCAATCTCATTTTCTAAAGCGGAGGAAGAACCGAAAGATCCGAAATACTTATTTAGAATCATATAAACGTCTTGTTTCGCAGGATCTGAAGGAGATTTCATAGCATTGTTCAAAAGTTCAGATAATATTTAAAAGGCAGCTTCAACCCCTGTTACTATTTCTTGGGAAGAAGGAAGAGAAATAGAGGAAGAGGGTTTGATAACATCATTTATCGCAGAGGCACCTTGATTGGAATCATTCGTGAAAGGCGGAGTGGGAAAAGGAACTTCACTAACCGCAGTTTCATCAACCACAATTTCATTTATCACAGCATCATTTACTATAGTCTTGTTTGTCGCAACCTTTTTCATCACAGCATCATTTACTATAGCTTCAGTCATTACAGATTCATTTGCCGCAATGTTTAGAACATTAGAATCATTAGAGATGGTAATATTGGCATCAATAACTTTACTTGAGATTGATGGAGAAATAGTATGGGTGTTAATATTGAAGTTCATAGCAGGAGAAGGAGAAGATTTATCTTGCGGCGGAACAGGGTCTGCAGGCAAAAATTCAAGAATATCCACTTCATCTGAAAGAGATTTAATTTGACGTGAACGCTTAAGAGGTTTAGAAATATTCTCTTCAATCTGCGAATAATAACATAGATAAGAAACAGAGGCAACAATATTGTTATTTTTAAAAATAAAATATAGGTGTTTCTTACTACCTTATCATCCTCAGATCTCTTCTTCTTCCCAACCCGTCTTCTCTGAGAACCCTTAGGGTTAGGGTTTTTGATAAAAATCTTAGTCTGAGAGGTAGAGTCACTGACAAAGATAATGAAATATGGGGATTATAAAGAAAATCGGGTGATGGAAGTAATATAAACATGAGCAAAATAATATTCAAGAATAAAAACTTACCTTTGAGTTTCCATTAGAACAGCAGCAGGAAGGATAACAGGAAAGAAATAAGTTGCAGACAAAAAAAAAAAAAAAAATTGAAGAAAATAGAGAAGGTGAAAGAAGATAGATTCTCGAGTGGGACATCTATTTATAGATAAAGAAGGGGCAACCGGGCAAATCGGTAAAGAAATGGGGATTGACATGTTTCAATAGTGAAAACGTAAAATAAGGAATTTGGTCGGGTAAAGGACAAGAAGTTGCGGCAAATCAAGAGACTTAAGTTCTCATGATCTTATCTTCTTCGCAGAAAAGATATGAGAAGAGGAAAGATGTAGGATCAGAATATTGTCACAACAATATTTCTGCGACATATCAACAATACTTTGCGAAGCATCTTATAATGACGTAAGGAATGACGTTGGTTGAAAGCGACAGAAACATGAGAAAAGTGTGACATTTCTGCGATGCATCAATAAAACGTGCGAAAGATTAAGGCGGTGCAAATTGCGATATATCGCTATAGTTCAGATCCGAAGTTAAAGGAAATATTAGCTGTAAGTGAGCTGTCACTATGTAAATGCCTATATAAAGGAAATGAATAATCCCAAAGAGGATGAGGTATTTTTGAGGGTGAAGAAAGTTATTAGGAGAGAGAAAACATTACTAAGTTCTTTGTATTCTTGATTACTGTAATTCTTTTAAGATCATATTAATAAAAAGGTCCTTAATCTTCAAATTGTGTCATTAATGGTAGCAAATTCTTAGGTTGGGTGTAGTGTGGGAAATCCTACAACTACAGATTTGATAAAACGAGATCTCTTGGTAAGGTTGGATTCTTCACCGACCTACGAATCAAAATGTAGATTAAAAACTGAGGCAACAATATATTGTTTCATAAGGAAGACAGAGTATTTTAACTACCTTTTGATTCTCGGATTTTCTCCTTCGAGAGTTAGGGTTTGAGATTTTAGTTGAAGGTTTCACCTGAGAAGCAGTTTTGCTGAAAGAAATCAAAATCAAACAATGAATAAAACAGAAATAAAAGAGATACACAAGTGAAAGACGTGAGAGATAAAAGAAAATTACCTCGGAGAACTCATGATGGGATTAACAGGAAGAGAAGGCAATAACCGAAGATGTGATGTAAGAAGAAGACGAAGTTTCAGAAATAAAAAGAGAAAGTATAAAAGGATAAGGAAGGGAATAAAAGGAGTATATATAAGGGAATAGTTAGGAAAAGACGGTTATAAAAGACGTGTTCGAATTCTGATAAGGTAATAAGTAACGGTTATATTCTCACGATCATTACTTCTTCACAGAAATGACATGAGAAGAGGCAAGATGTAGGTACCGAATATCGTAAGATGTTGGGTTACGAATGTAATAACAAAGACAGGAGGAAGGTGTCACAAGAAAATGCGATGATATAAGAAACACGAGAAAAGTGTGAAGAGATTACGAATAGAAGTCGCGATACTTCGCAAGCTATATACAGTTGTACAGATTTCACTATAAATAGTAGTTCAAATGTTAAATTAAGAGAGGTTCTTTAAGTGAGTGTTAGAAAAAGTCTTAGGAGAGAGAGCATAGAAAGTTGTAACTGTTCTAGGTTCCATTAACATACTTCTTTGTAATCAGTTGAGAATATTAATCTGTAAATTGTCATTTTTCATCAAGAACTTCTTAAAGTTTTATGAATTCTACTGAGGGTGTAGTTATAGGATTTCCTACAACTACAATGGGACTTCCACTACAAAGTCTACAGATAAGGTGAAGCGTAACAATACTCTTTCTGAAATAACACGCTCATCCTTAACGCTTCTCAGATTCGAATTTTTAAACTACAATGAGGAAATGATTAATGGGTTTTATCAGTCGCAAACGACCCACTATTCTAGATCTGAATGTTAAAAACGGATCAGGTCAAAGTCCTTGTTGCTTAAGTCCATGAATATGAGCATATTTCTATAAGTCTTTCTATACCATGATTTTGTTTTGTTGGGACCACGATTTTAGTTTTGGTAAGACAATTAGAAGTAAACTGAAGGCACCCTTTATCCAAATGTTTATGTTAATACCAAATTATCTTCCTAAGAGAAACTCCAATGGGACACATCTAATTAGAGTGTTTAACATGCCAGGTGGATGGGCAAAGTTAATTTTTGGCAGTGGATAAGGGGTTTATTGAGATAAAGAAAATCGACCGTTGCAGTCTGATACGATCGGCTCCAACTGAGACGAGTCTCGGTTCAAATTGAGATAGCCTCGGCCCAATGTGGCTAAAAAAAATTAACTTTCCAACAACAACAAAATAGCCATATTTGTTAGAGCACTTCTGGGCCGAACTCGCAAGCGTTTCTATCTCAAGCTTGTTTGTCAAGTTTAGTTGCCAAAACTATAAGTATTGATTTATAGTCTACTTATAGATAAGTCTCGGACTAGGATAGTAAGTATAGTTGAGCTCTAGACTCCACGTCCTTCATCATGCAAAGATGAATAACTACTCAAGGAACTGGTGGAACTTCATCGACAAAAAGGTATGTGGAGACTTCAACTTATCTATCACTCAAAAGTATATTTATTCTATCTCATATCTTAGTATTGCTATATAGACTTCGATAATACACATTTTCTATTTCGAGCCGAGTTTATCTCGCTTATTTATTTCTCAAAATATGTGTTGGTAAGTTTTCGCTTTGGACAAGTTCATATTTACTTGTGACGAAAGTCATGTTGATTACTTCAATATTTTGAAAATCGCTTTGATGAAAAATAGTTTGTGAATAACAACTATATAACATCCTCTAAGAATGTTTCAATGATTGAAATGAGAGTTTAGAACATGTAACCATCTTTGGATATAAGCATAGTGTGTTTTCACATTTGTGTAAAAGTCCAAAACCGGGAACCCAAAGTATGCGTACCCGTACGCGTACTGGCGGTTGTTGGAAATCCTGGACAGTATGCGTACACGTACGCGTACTGGCGAAAAGTTCACGTCCGTGAATTTCTGCTGGGGTTTGGAAGTGAAGATAAACTCAATCTGGTTACTTAAGTACGTGTACCTATTCACATACTTAGGTAGGTTACTCTCTAAAATTGGTTTGTTCATGAACTAAAACATTTATATATATTAAGGAATGCAATCTTTGCAAACCGTGGCTATAATTTTCATGAATCGATTCGAGTGAATCAAAAACGATTTTGCTTCGATTGTATCTTGTATGCTTCTATGAGATCTAAGTAATTGAACAACCCTCTAACTAGTTCATTTGAGTCATTTGAACTAGTTATGGTGAACATTAATAAGGTTGATATGAAAGTGCTCATATGGCTAACCATTGGTTAACTATTATTGAACCAACTAGGTGTACACGTTTAGGTATGGTTACTCAAACCTAAATGAAGTTAAATTTCATTTGTGTATAACAAGCTAAGTTCGATCTAATGGTTGAAAGATATTATCTTGAATCTAATCAGGTGTTCATATAACGGTGAATATTAAATGCTTTGTTACCAAGGTAACTTAGATTGCAAACCTTGATCTGGAGACTATATAAAGGAGAACTCTAGCAACTGGGAAACCTAATCCCCACACATCCTGTGTGATACTAGTTATGTAAGTTAGAGTCGATTCTCCTTTAACCTTAGGTTTCTCTCGAGACCCTGTAGGTTAACGAATTAAAGACTTCATTGGGATTATGAAGCCAGGCCCAACTATTTCTCTGTAGTTGCGTGATCCGAACTTGCTTTTTTTTATCGTGATTGAGAGCAATCATAAGATTGGTTTGAGATTTATATCTCCGATAGGCAAGATAGAAAAGTAGTCACAAACACATTCGTCTCATCGTATGTGATTCCACAATATCTGGTTTCGTCAGTCGATTAAGATTATTGTGAGGTGATTGATATTTCTAGGCTATTCTTCGGGAATATAAGTCCGATATATCAATTGGTTCATGTTCTCCTTGATTTATCAAAAGACGGAACAAAACTCGTAGGTATTTCTGTGGGAGACAGATTTATCTATACATGTAGACTTTTCTGTGTGAGACAGATTTGTTTACTAAAGTCTTCAATTTTGGGTCGTAGCAACTCTTAGTTGTGGGTAAGATCAACTAAGGAAATCAAGTACGTAGTATCCTGCTAGGATCAGAGATATAAGGACCGCAACTATACCTTGGATCAGTGTGAGGTTGATTGGGGTTCAATTATAGTCCACACCGAAGTTAGTTTGTAGTAGGCTAGTGTCTATAGAGGCTTAATACAATATGTGTTCAATTTGGACTAGGTCCCGGGGGTTTTCTGCATTTGCGGTTTCCTCGTTAACAAAACTTCTGGTGTCTGTGTTATTTCTTTTTCACATTATATTTTGTTATATAATTGAAATATCACAGGTTGTGCGTTGAATCGATCAATTGGTAAATCCAACCTTTGGTTGTTTATTGAAATTGATTGATCCTTGAACATTGGTCTTTGGTACCGTTCAAATTATTTCTCTTGTATTCAATCAGGCTCGCAGATTTCTATTTGTTTGAGTGAGGATTGAATCGAGAAATTGAGATATAACTCTTTGATATACTTTTCATAAGATTGAGTCTGACTGTCTAGTTGATTATCTTAAAAGTATATTAGAGTTAGACCATACAGATTCTAATTGAAATATTGGGTGTGGTTGTTAGACCCCCACTTTTTCAATTGGTATCAGAGGAGCCAAACACGTTTAAAGACCTCATAAGTCTGTGTTTGTAGCGATCTGACTATATGGACAGTAAAGTCTCTATAAACGCTTCACCGGGATTAATTTCTGATCGTAGAGAAAGTTCTAAAAAACTTGTTATTCTCCAGAAAAAGTTGGATGAACAAATCCAGATCAACTCTGATCTTGTTGCAGAAATTGCAATGTATAAGGACTTGAAATATTTTAAATTCCTTCAATGAATTTGAATAACTCTGTTTATTCTTCTCTGAAGAATGGTCGTAAGTTAGATGATAAACGAGGTTTAGGCCTTGTGAAAGATGATGGGACTCAGAAATACTAAAACGAGATTAAAGATGTTGGTCCATGTATGTTATGTGACTCATGCAATCACTTTCAACATACATGTATGTCCTTCCGGAAAAGTTTAAAAGTTAAAAATAATATTCGTAAGAAAAATGAACAACTGTTTACTTCTCTAAAATGATGTACAAAACTAACAAGAAATCCTAAACAAGATAGTAGTACTGTTAGTATGGGAGCTTTTGATTTAAAATCAACATTGCCCTTTCAATGGTTTCTTGATAGTGGATGTAGCCGACATATGACTGGTGATCTCTTGTGGTTCGTAGCTTCAAGCGACTATGAAGGAGGTCCGATAACATTTGGAGATGGGAGTTGCTGCTACATAATAAGAAGAGAATGATCAAACTTTCCGGCGTTCCTGAAATCCATGATGTAGTATACGTTAAAGGTATGACTGCAAACCTTCTTTCTATTAGTCAAATTTGTGACAAAGTCCATAGAGTTGTCCTCAATGTGAATGGATGTGACATTTTAGACAAAGCTGGGAAAGTAATTTTTCAGGGAACTCGTGGTAAAACCAACTGTTATATTCTGGATGCTCAGCTCAGTATCTGTTGCAATTTGACTAAGGTGGAATCTACACATCTTTGGCATGAGCGTTTTTGTCACATAAATTATCGTCTTCTAACTAAGATCATTAATAAAGAACTTGTTATAGGCTTTCCCAAAATTAATACAAAAATTGATGGTGTATGTGGTGCCTGTCAAAAGGGTAAACAAACGAAAGTTCACCATAAATCATCTCGAGATATTCTCACTAAAGCTCCACTTGACTTATTTCATATGGAACTCTTCATACCTATTCAACAACCCACGGTTGTGGGTAAGAAGTACTCTTTAGTTATGGTAGATGATTACACCAGATTCACTTGGGTAGCATTTCTATCTCATAAGAATAAAACCCTTGATGAATTCAAGATTATTGTTAATAGAATCCATAACGAACAAGGTTGCAAACTAAAGAAAAATAGAAGCGACAGTGGAACTGAATTCAAGGACACTAAGGTGTTTGAATTTTGTGACGAACTGGGGATTATTCAACAATACTCACCACCCATTACTCCTCAAGCTAATGGAGTTACAGAAAGAAAGAATAGGAACATTCAGGAAATGGCCAGGGTAATGCTCCATAACAAAACTTACCTTTATGGTTTTGGAAAGAAGTTGTCTTCACGGTGTTGATGGTGGATTTTAGTTCCGAGATAAAATTATAAAACCAATTTTAATGCGTTAAAATCCCGCAGAGGATAAAGCTGTTTGATAAGTGATGAGTACCTCTTCGCTTTATTAATTCATCAATAATGGAGCATGTAGCAACAATCCCAAATATTATGTGAATTAAATATACAAAATTCATCCAGGATGGAGCATTTATCAACAATCCCAAATACCCTGTGAATTTTTAGCATTATTTATAATGCATGATTTTCCTAGTATTTCCTGTGTTGTTCTCGCAGAACTCCCATTATTGATGCGGCATAAAGACTGAGTGTTGCTCTTAGCAGAGTAACACGAATCTCCAAGTGTCAATGGTGAGGCATGCATGAAATACCCGTACAGGCTCCATCTCTCGGTGTGTTATATTAGCCCGATTGAGCATATTTAATTTCCTAAGGGAAATCTAGACTGTCCATATCAGTCTCAGACACCATCACGGCCACGCAGGATAACCGCATGATTTAACCAGCCTAGACGAGCCCTAGCAGGAGCAGGATATCACCGTGATAACCACTGGCGGGCCTATTTATGCCCTAGTCGGTCGAATGTTACACTTTATTTCTCAGCATGCAAAAACGCCATCCCCAAAATAGGGTGGCCCCGCTACTTTGGAAGAAGCTCGAATGAGCAAGACTGCTTAAGACAGTCTCAAAATGATCGTGATCGTAAAACTTCACTAGCCTGATTGGACGACTTAGATTGCACCATGAAAGATGGAGGAGGTACTAGCATGTACATTAGCGGGCCTACTATATCCCTGCCCGATCAGTTTTCTCACGACAAAGCCATGGAGCAATAAACGTTTGCTCAAAACATGGCTGGCGTGATGCTCTAAAGGGTCGCGGAATTCCATTAGTGTCTTAAATTGATCACAACCATCCAACTTCGCCGGCATGTTTGGATGGCTTAGATCGAACTTAGGACCATCAAGAAGGTGCACACATGTTCACCACTAGCCCAACATCGGCCCCACACAATCGTCCTCCTCAAAGGAGAAGCACAGCTTGCCAATTCACTTGGCCCAAGTTGCGTGTACGTGAACTTTTCAAAACCCTAATTATTTGCGGCATGGCATATGTGTCGCAGTTCGATCACGACCATCCATCTTCGCTAGCTTGTATGAAGGGTATATATATAGACTTAATAGGTCCCAAGCATGTCAACATGATCACCGTGGGCCTACCTTTGCGTGGAGCTGGTCGACCTAGGCAGACTAGGACTTGATGACCTCAAAATGCTCCCCCCCAAAGTGGCATGCTGAGCGGCTTCCAAATCCTTTGCGGCAATGGATTTCTGCCGCAAATCGATCTCGACCACTCACCTTTTCCGGTAAAATTGAGTGGCCTAGCTAGATCGCACCTTCATGAGACAAAGAGGTACAGACATGTACACCAGCAAGCCGTCTACACGCATGCCCGGTCGGTCCCGCCAAAAAAATCTCTCATGCTTGGTTTCGGTCAAGCTGAAGAGTGATGCTTGCGCACCTCTTCGAAACCCTAAAACTCCATCAACGGTCGCGGATGAGCGTCATAGATCATCTCGTCCGTCCAACTCTACCAGCTTGGTTGGGAATCCCAGGCTAGGAGTTCAATGGCCAAAAAGGTGTTGTGGTGATTACCATCCGTCACTCTACCACATGGAGTGATCGGCCAAGGGATGGCTTGCCTGTGAAGCCTCCAAACGATCATTTGAAAATGGCTAGACATGCATCTGTTTTAAGATGCTTAATCCGCGACTTACTCCGTTAAGCTTTAAAACAGCGATGCTTTATGCATATTAAATATATTCGATGCATTACATGCATAGAGTATACACGATATTTCTTGAATATCGATTTCCTAAATAACTCAGTTATTTAACCTAGCACCGTATGTTACTTCCTATGGGACCCACGATCCACTCATTCGAGACATCAAGCATGTCACAAACCGGGGGATACTTACTGGGGTATTGGTCTGGCGTTTTACAGCGTGCAGGGTGTAATGCGCCATTTACAAGAGCGTGTCATGAGGAATGGACGGTTAGCGATAATGAGGGAAGTGGGATAAGACGTGATCGTCCAATCACCCACACAACCCCACTACTCCATCACTCAACTTCCTCCATTTCCTACGAGATGAGGGTTTGCGCTCAATGACTTGAATAAATAGGTCCTTTGCCTATTTCCAAACAATAGAAGACAAGCACAAAAAACCAAGTATTGACATTCGTATCCAGAAAACACCAGAGATGATTGCTTACATTATTGCAAACCTGTTCCATATTCGGATACAAGTCATAAACATCCAACACCTTCACAATCTCAACACTTTCTTCGCATCCCTCCCTAAGATCAACCACATCTCCTTCACTTTGTGACCGAAGCAAGTCTGGAACGACCATTTCTTGGTTTAGGCCAGAATTGTATAGATTAATCTCTCGAATCAGAAAGCACTCTCGTGCAGTGCATTTGTTTAGGGTTTAGATTCATTTCTCATCCACACACCCAAATTTACCAAAAATCGCAGAAACAGTTTTCACCCATGAACAATTGGAGACCACAATGGGAGATTAATCTCTCGGTTGTAAACTCAATTTCTTCAACACCCAATCCTATTTGGCTGATTTCAAAATGGTTGGTCTTAAGACTCCCCCAACAATTTCAAGTTCCGGTCGAAGCTCCTCCAATGAAGATACCCCTCTTCCCAACGGTGTATCTAATGGTGTAACCGGAAGAATCCCAACGTTAAGCAAGTTAGTATGGGTGCAAGAGGTTCACACGAGGAATATGGACCTGATCAAAGAAATGATAAATGGCATACTCGATCTCCTCGTCAAAATGACATCAGATATGAGCGATTCTCCTGTCACAGAGATTTCTACACTGGGGACTGGTCCTCGCAACGAGCATCCTCAAGTTAATAGTTTTACTATGAACCAGAGGTCAGTGGATCAGGAAGCGGATTTTGTAGTGGAAAGTTTATGCGAACTCTTACACCTCTCGAAGAGTCAGCGGGTGGAGATGTTTGCTGCAATCTTTCAAATAGGCCTGGATGTGCATTTAACTCTTTTGCGTCCAAAAGCCTCAAAAGTATCAGAGATGTCTGTGAATAATGTTACGTTTATAGAAGAGGACATGATGGCGGAAGAAGGTCATAAACGGGCCCTACACATTACTTCACGCATCAAGGATTCAGAGTTCAAAAGGGCCCTCAACGACACGGGAGCATCTTCGAGTGTGATTAATCTCAAGACGCTCAGGATAGCCAAGGTTCGCCCAAGTAAGACCTTGCGACAACCGACCACTATGACGGACTTTGAAGGAAACTAAACCAACACGTATGGGTATGCCAATCTGAATTTATCTGTAGGGCATGTCCAGTAAAAGGTGAAATTCGAAGTCATAGAATGGGAGCCAGACTACCACATGATATTGGGAAGACCATGGATTTATGACAATAGGATTGTGCCTTCAACGTATCACGAGTAACTGAAGAATATGCTGAATAAAGAAGTCGTTCGTATTCATGTGTCGTTGTCTCCTTACGTACCGATATGTGGATAGGAGCTGTTTAATCTAAGAGATATTACACATAAATAATTAGGCAAAGTTCATTCTATCCCACTCCCCACATGGGCATCAATCTAGGAGAAATACCGACTTGCGTCATTGAGGGATATGCCCCACGATACGTCTTCGCTGACAAGGCATCCTTCTTCGTCTAGTGAAGCCGCAACCTATGTTCACACTAAGAGAGAGCGGAATTTTATGGCGAGCCGTGATCATAAAGGGAAGACCGTATACCGAAGCTATTGTTGGCAATTAGCAGGGGAAACTTTTACCCATTCTCTCCGCCCAATGGAATGCTACAACAACGAAGAGCCACAAGAAGAGGTGTTGGATGCTCCACAATAGCTGCAGGACGACACCAACTCCACGACTGATGAGCTCGAAATCGTTAATATCGGGTATAAAGAATCTCACAGGCATATCTCCATAAGATCAACCTTGTCCATGGATGAACGTAGGAAGCTCGTGCAACTTCTCAAAGAATACCAGGACATATTCGCTTGGACATATGAATAAATGCCCGGTTTAGATGAAAAATTGGTCACCCATCATCTACATGTCATACCTGGATCCAAGCCGATCAAACAATCCCCGAAGAAATTCAGGCACGAGGTGGAAAAGAAAATAAAGACTGAGATACAAAAGTTGCTAGATGCTGGCTTCATTAAACCCATTCATCATCCGACCTGGTTGGCTAATGTGGTTTAGGTAAAAAAGAAAAACGGACAGATCAGGTGCTACGTGGATTTCAGGGACTTAAACAGATGCTGCTCCAAAGACGATTTTCCTCTACCTAACATCGACATGTTAGTAGATGCCACCATTGCATACGACATTTTCTCCTTCATGGACGTATATAGCGGCTACAATCAGATAAGTATATACGAGCATGATGTAAGTAAGACAGCTTTTCGAACTCCTTTCGGAATTTTTTATTAAACTGTAATGCCTTTTGGTTTGAAGAATGCCGGTGCAATCTATCAATGCGCTATGACGGCAATCTTCCACGACATGATGCATAAACAAGTTGAAGATTACGTGGATGATATAGTAGTCAAATCAAAAGCTCGGGTGGATCACACAGGAGTCCTACGCTAAGTCATAAACATCCTACACCTTCACAATCTCAACACCTTCTTTGCTTCCCACCCTAAGATCAACCCCATCTCCTTCACTTTGTGACCGAAACAAGTCTGGAACGGCCATTTCTTGGTTTAGGCCAGAATTATATAAATTGATCTCTCGAATCAAAAGCACTCCCATGTAGTGCATTTGTTTAGAGTTTAGATTCATTTCTCATCCACATACCCCAAATTACCAAAACCGGCAGAAATAGTTTTCACCCATAAACACACGGCATGTTATTTAATCAACCGTGTCTATCTATGGTCTAAAATCTTAAACACTCCATATGAGTTGTGTTACGGTAGAAAAACCAACTTACACTATCTTAGAGTGTTCGGAAGTAAGTGTTACATTCTAAAAGATCGAGAACATAGAGGGAAATTTGATACTAAAAGTGATGAAGGTATCTTTTTTGGCTATGCCTCTGATAGTCATGGTCTTCGAGTGTTTAATCTCAGAACCCAAGTTATGATGGAGTCTGCTAATTTTATCATTGATGATGTTAGTAATTTTCATCATGATAATCCTCCTGCTGAATTGCCTCCAACCGAGACAATTGAGAAAGTCAAAGAAATCTCAGAATCAGTTGAAGTCATCTCAACTGTTACTGATCCTGATATTTCTAGTGATGAGGAGAAGATCACTGATCAGGATGCGTCTGGTAAACAAGAACATGTCCCTCCCCGACACCTATGGGTTTAAAAGAATCATGATCCCAACAGTATTATTGGAGGTTGAGATTCTACTGCTAATACAAGAGGACAACTTCAAAATATTTGCAATTTTGGTTGTTATGTTTCACAAGTGGAACCAAGAAATATTGATGAAGATCTTAGCGATCCCTTTTGGTGAATGCAATGCATGAAGAGTTAAATCTATTTCAAAGGTAAGACGTATGGGAACTAGTACCTTTTCCCTCCAATATCAATATTGTTGGTACCAAATGGATATTCAAGAATAAGTCTGATGATTTTGGCACAATTGTCATAAATAAAGCCAGACTTGTCGCTCAAGGATATTCACAAATTGGGGGTATCAACTTTGATGAAACCTTTGCTCCTGCGTCACGCCTTGAGTTCATTCGGTTGTTATTATCTCATGTTTGTTTTATTAAGTTTAAGCTGTTTCAAACGGACATTAAATTCGCGTTCCTAAATGGAAATTTAAAGGAAGGGGTGTATGTCGCTCAACCTAAGGGTTTTGAAAACCTTGATTTCCCAGATCATGTCCTTAAGCTTAAAAAGACATTATATGGGTTGAAACAAGCACCTCGTACCTGGTTCGAAAAACTAACTACTTCTCTTCTTAGGAAAGGTTTTTCGAGATACAAAGCTGATAAAACCTTGTTTACCAAATGGAGTGGGAAAGATGTTGTCATTTATCAAGTTTATGTAGATGATATCATATATGGTTCAAATTCTGAAAAACTTGCAAAAGATTTTCAAGTCGCTCTTAGCAAAGAATTTGAAATGAGCAATGTTGGTGAATTAAATTTCTTTTTAGGATTACAAATTCAGCAACATAAGGATGAAATTTACTGATCTCAAGAAAAATATGCTAAGGATCTTGTCTCAAGGTTCGGTCTGGATAAGTCAACTTCAAAACTGACACTTATGCCCACCACTGGTACACTACATAGAGATGAGAAAGGAGTAAATATGGATCAAAAATTGTATCAATTTATTATTGGTAGCCTTTTATATATTACAACTATTAGACCTGATATTGCGTTTAGTGTGGGTTGTTGTGCTAGATTTCATGCTAATCCAAAGGAATCTCATCTTGCAACTGCAAAAAGGATCATACGATATGTTAATCACACGGTTAGGTATGGCCCGTCTTACACTTTTGATACTAACACTGATATTTCTGCCTAATTGGACAAAAAAAGTACATGAGAGGGTTTCTACTATGTAGGACTGAATCTTGTGGCCTGGCATAGCAAGAAATAAAATTCACAATCCTTGTCCACATGTGAGGCAGAATGTATTGATGTCGGCTCACGTTGTACTCAACTTCTCTGGATGAAACAAATACTTGTTGATTATGGAATTGATGCTGGAATAATGAGGATTTTTTGTAACAACTCTAGCGCGATTGGAATCACGGAGAATCCCGTTGAGCACTCAAGAACTAGTCACATTGATATAAGGTACCATTTTATTCGAGATCTATATGAAAATAGTATCATAAATATGGAATTTGTGCCTTCCGAACAACAATTGGATGATATTCTTACCAAACCATTAGATACTGCTACATTTCAACACTTACGACAGTCAATTGGTTTTGTTTTGGTTCATTAGTTATTTCTAAAACTCTTTCCCCTGCGCTTATCTCAATCTGTTGGGCAATTGAGTTTGGAATTCCAATAAGTGTTGCTTCAATTCTAAATTTGTTTCAGTAAGTTGATTTTCTATCAAGTTTCTTAGTGTAATGGCCACAGTAATCCTTCTTTTCTTGTAAAAGTAAGTTCGCTCTTGTTGTTCTTTCGGGAATGACATTTTATGGGGGAGAGTTCTTAATTGAACTTGTGCTTAATTGCCAAATCTTTGTGGGGAGTGTGGATGTTGAATATTATAGGGGTTATCTTGTATCTTTATAAACTCCTTGATGAATGCATTTATTTTCGGCTATATGATTACATCTAAAAAGTTGATATGTGCTGTATTTTGGTCATGAAGTGTCTCTATGGAAATTTCATTAGGATCCCACTAGTTTTCGTAACTTTCCCCATTTTATTGACAAAAAGGGGGAGAATTAATGTGTAGTTCACAATACAGATACATATGGTTTTCGGATCATTATGTAAGGGGGGGTATTTTTCATGTGAGACGAAGTATTGACTAAGGGGGAGTGATACATATCACCATAGTATTGTTATCGAAGTTGTGATACAATTGAACTTTGATATTGTGTTATAATACTATGACACTGTGTAACAATGATTGAGAGTTATTATTTTCTCATTGTTATGGATATGGATCTTCAACAACGATGATGCTGAATTAAATATCTTTGGAATAATTGGAGTACTTGGAAGTGACGAAGATTTCGAGTAATGTTGAATAACCAAAAAGATCAAGCATGTGGATGAGAAGCTACAAAGTTTATTTATTTTGTATTCCATATGTATTGATAGTTTTGTCACTAAAATTGGCAAAGGGGGAGATTGTTAGAGAACTGCTCGATCGAACTCGCAAGCGTTGCTATTTCAAGCTTGTTTGTCAAGTTTAGTTTCCAAAACTATAAGTCTTGTTTTCTTGTCTACTTATAGCTAAGTTTCGAACTAGGATAGTAAGTGCAGTTGAGCTCTAGACTCCACGACATTCATCATCCAATGACGAAGAACTACTCAAGGAAATAGTGGAACTTCATCGATAAAAAGGTATGTGGAGACTTGAACTTATCTATCACTCAAAAGTCTATCTTTTCTATCTCCTATCTTGAGATAAAAGTCGTATTGCTATGTAGACTTCGATTATACACATTTGTTATTTCGAGCTGAGTTTATCTCGCTTATCAATTTCTCGAAATATGTGTTGGAAAGCTTTCGCTTTGGTCAAGTTCATCTTTACTCGTGAAGAAAATCATGTTGATTATCTCAATATCTTGAAAATCGCTTTGATAAAAAATAGTGTGTGAATAACAACTATATAACATCCTCTAAGAATGTTTCAATGATTGAAATAAGAGTTTATAATATGTAACCATCTTTGGATATAATCATAGTGTGTTTTCACATTTGTATAAAAGTCCAAAACCAAGAACCCATAGTATGCGTACCCATACACGTACTGGCGGTTGTTGGAAATCCGAGATAGTATGCGTACCCATACACGTACTGGCGGAAAGTTCACGTCCATGAATTTCGGCTGGAGTTTGGAAGTGAAGACAAACTCAATCCGGTTACTTAAGTACGCATACCTGTTCGCAGACTTAGGTAGGTTACTTTCTAAAATCGGTTTGTTCACGAACTATAACATTTATATATATTAAGCAATGCAATCTTTCCAAACCGTGACTATAATGTTCATGATTCATTTCGAGTGAATCAAACCGATTTTTCTTTGATTGTGTATTGTATACTTCTATGAGATCTAAGCAATTGAACAAATCTCTAACTAGTTCATTTGAGTCATTTGAACTAGTTATGAGTAAGATGAATAAGGTTGATATGAAAGTGCTCATATGGCTAACCATTGGTTAACTATTATTGAACCAACTTGGTGTACACATTTAGGTACGGTTACTCAAATCTAAATGTAGTTACATTTCATTCGTGTATAACAATTTAGGTTCGATCTAATGGTTTAAAGATATTAGTTTGAATCTAATCAGGTTTTCATCTAACAATGAATATTGAATGCTTTGTTACCAAGGTAACTTAGGTTGCAAACCTGATTTGGAGACTATATAAAGGAGAACTCTAGCAACTTAGAAATCTAATCCCCACACCTTCTGTATGATACTAGTTGTGTAAGCTAGAGTCGATTCTCCTTTAACCTTAGGTTTCTTTCGAGACCCTGTAGGTTAACGACTTAAAGATTTTATTACGATTGTGAAGCCATACCCAACTATTTTCTCTGTAGTTACGCGATCTGATCTAGCTGTTTCTATCGTGATTGAGTGCAATCGTAATATTAGCTTGAGATTTATATCTCCGATAATCACAAACATCTTCTTCTCATCATTTATGATTCCACAATATCTTGTTTTACAAGTCGGTTAAGATTATTGTGAGGTGATTGATATTTCAAGGCTGTTCTTTAGTAATATAAGTCTGTTATATAAATTGGTTCATGTTCACCTTGATATATCAAAAGACGGAATAAAACTCGTAGGTATTTCTGTGGGAGACAGATTTATCTATTCCTGTATACTTTTCTGTGTGATACATATTTGTTTATTAAAGTCTTCGACTTGGGTCGTAGCAACTTTTAATTAAGGGTGAGATCAACTAAGGGAATGAAGTATGTAGTATCCTGTTGGGATCAGAGATGTAAGGAGCGAAAATGTACCTTGGATCAGTATGAGATTGATTGGGGTTCAACTACAGTCCAAACCGAAGTTAATTTTTAGTATGATAGAGTTTGTAATGGCTTAATACAATGTGTGTTCAATCTGGACTAGGTCCTGAGGTTTTTCTGCATTTGCGGTTTCCTCGTTAACATAACATCTCGTATTTGTGTTATTTCTTTTTCGCATTATATTTTGTTATATAATTGAAATATCACAGGTTGTGCATTAAATCGATCAATTGGTAAATTCAACCTTTGGTTGTTGATTGAAATTGATTAATCCCTGAACATTGGTCTTTGGTACCGTTCAAGTTATTTCTATTGTATTCAATCAGGATCGCAGGTTTATATTTGTTTGAATGAGGATTGAATCAAGAAATTGAGATATAACTCTTTGATATACTTTTCGTAAGATTGAGTCTGATTGTTTTGTTGATTCTATTGAAAGTATATTGGAGTTAGTTCATACATATCGCTAAGCGAAATATTGGGCATGGTTGTTAGACCCCCGCTTTTTTAATATTTCCACACCCTATAAATTTAACTTTACTTCTGTTAGAGCACTGCTCGGTCGAAATCGCAACCATTGCTATCTCAAGCTTGTTTGTCAAGTTTAGTTGATCAAATTTATATACTTGAGATCTACTTTACTTTTAGTTATGTCTCGGATTAGGATGGAAGTGTGTAGTTGAGCTTTAAACTTCATGGCGTTCACCAATTAAAGAAAAATATCTAATGAAGAGCTTGGAGGAACTTCATCAACAAAATGTATGTGGCGACTAAAACTTATCTATCACTTAGAGGTCTATTCTATTATATCTTCTAATGAGACTAAGTCGTATAGATATATAGACTTTGTGTTATACACATTTGATATTTCGAGCCGAGTTTATCTTATATATTTATTTCTCGAAATACGTGTTGAAAGATTGTTAGATTTAGCTTAACTTCATAATCTGCTTGACAAGTTTAATTGTAGACAATCTATTTGTTGGAAACTAAATATTAAGTCAAGATGACCATGTAAAATTTACCTTAATCATCTTACATGATTTGTATGAGACAGTTATTTGATGTTAACTTGGGAAGTTTCATATTGATCAACTGATCACTTGAAAATACTTGAAGCTAGTGCTATGCGTTAGTTTACCATTGTTATCTTCAAAGAATTTGTCAATAATTAAATGAGAGTTTTAGAACCACTTCCGATGTCTGGATATTACACAATATGTGTATTTGGTATGTGAACTGTGGAGTAGTAGTTCAAGTCAGAAACTCTTGTTTGCGGACTAAATTTGTGAACGGGTTTACCTGTAAAAAGGTCAAGAACTATTGTTCGCATACGCTGTTTGTGAACACAATAATTAGGTTCTAAAATTGGTAAGTATGAAAACTCATACTCATGAACTCGGGTTTGTTTTGCGAACTAAATTCCATGGAACTTTAATGATATAAGGAATGCGAACTTTTTTAGCAAACCGTGTCATTATGTTCTTGTATAAGTACTTTGCACAACTACAAACCAAACCGGATATGTTTCAATTTCTTTACGGATATTTCTACAATATAGTGAAGAATTGAACAACTCTCTTCAAACATATTTGGATTCATTTTATTATCTTTCATGATTGATTGATCATCATATTTCATCTAGAAGTGTTAAGATGAAAATGGCTTAACTATGAGTGTTCATATGGCTAACTTTGGTTAACTGTTATTGAGCCAATCGGTTATACACGTTCAGGTATGGTTCATCCATATCTAAATATAGGTATATCTCGTTTGTGTGTATCAAGCTAATATAATATAATAGTGGAGATTGATTTCTTCTTTTAAAGCAGACTTAGCTTGAATCTTAAATCAGGAGTTCATCTAACGGTGAATATCGATTTCTTTGTTACTAAGCTATCTTAGCTTTGATTGAAAGCAAATCCTGATTCGAAAGACTATATGAGGAAGAACTCTGGTAACTGGGAAACCTAATCCCGACACTTCTGTGTGTCCTAGTTACAAACTAGAGTCGATCCTCCATTAACCTGGGTTTTCCAAAACCATTATTAGGTTAACGACTTGAAGATTTTATTTGGGATTCCTGAATCCAGATCTAATTATTTTATCTATAGCGGCATATTCTAATCTTACTTTTTCTATCGTATTGAGTTTAATCTTCTCTAAGGTCTTCTCGATATTTATCTCCGTTAGGTAAGATATAAAAAGTAATCACAACGGTTCTTCGTATCAGACTCTTGTGATTCCGCAATAAATTTTTCTATTAATCAGTTGGGTTATTGTGAGGTGACTAATATTTCTAGGCTGCTCTTCGCGACTATAAGACTGGACTATAAGTTTATTTTTATATTCCTTGATTTATCTAAAGAAAGAAACAACAACCAGAATAGACTTATCTGTGGGAGACATATTTGTTTATAATTCTTCGACTTTGGGTCGTAGGAACTCTTAGGCTTGGATGAGATCATCTAAGGGAATCAAGTGCACATGGTCTTGTGAGATTCAAGAGGCGTAAGGAACGCGACTGTAACTTAATAGGTGTGAGACTTGATTAGGGATGAACTATATTCCAGTCTGAAGTTAACTTATAGTAGGCTAGTGTCTATAACGGCTTAATACAGTGTGGTGTTCTAGTCTGGACTAGGTCCTCGGGTTTTTCTGCATTTGTTGTTTTCTTGTTAACAAAATTTCTGGTGTCTGTGTTATTTTTTTCCAGCATTATAGTTGTATATATAATTGAAATATCACAGGTTGTGCGTAGTTCAATCATAGTTGATAAATCCGACCTTGTATGTTGGATATAACTTGATTGACTCTCTGACATTTGTCTTTGGTACCATCTGAGTTATTCTCATAACAAATCAGGCTCACGATTTTCTATCTGTTCGATTTGCTGATTATATTGAGAAAGAGATAAAAATCTTTGATATCTTTTTTGATTGAGTCTCACTTTTAAGTTGGTGCTCTCGGAATTATATTGGAGTTAGTCCATACGGATTTGCGAACGAAAAAATTGGGTGTGGTTGGTATACCCCCGCGTTTTCAACTTCAATCTTCTCTACTCACAACAACTTCTTTTCTTCTCTTCATAATTTCAACTCAACTTCAATCTCCTCTACTCACAACAACTTCTTCTTTTTTGTCTTCATAATTTCAACTCGAATTCAATATTCTCTACATCTTTTCGACAAAAATTCAATCTTTTATATAGTTTTCCAAACACAAATTTAACACTTATTTAATTACCATGCCTGCTCGATCTCAAGATATTAGTCTACAAATAAATAGAAAACCACCTAAAAATAAACATAATGAAGTTCTACCGGGGAGAGGACAATATCTGTAGGAAGATAACAATGCCCGGATGCTCTCATGTCTAGAATTAGCAGTTAGGGAAGGTCATATGTCCACAAAGGTTAAGCGGGATAGTTCTTTACAGAAAACAAGGTTGGTACGAAGTTCATAAAGTTTATGGCCATCTTCCTCGTGGTGTGAAAATTATTGTCGATTGATTTCCTTGGATTTGTTTGTACCATATCAAAGCGCATAAAAATTCACCCAAACTAGTGGGTATACTCATGGAGCATTGGTGGTATACTACACACGTGTTTCATTTTCATGACTTCGAAATATGTATGTTATATGTTTTGATTTATATTTATGCAATCAATACGAGAATTACAAATGAAATGAACAAAATATTTTTTTAGGCATAACACCACCATAAGATTTGTATTTCTCATTTGGGAATTGCATGGTGGTAACAATCCTGATTTGGAAGGGTATGACCCTGCTAAAGATACGAAAATTTCTAAGGTATTTATTTTATGGATACCCGGTTCATGTTTTTTCCCAAACTTAAACTCAAGTGGGGTATCTAGACACGTTGCAAGATATGGAAAAGGTTATCACTTATGATTAATGGGGGTCCGATGTATTAGCTGAATTATACATTTGTTTCGATCTTGCATGTTGTGGGGGATCAAACATTGAAGGTTGTTGGGGCATCATTGAGGTAAATATGCCAATATATTCCTTTAGCTTTATATCTGTGTACAAATATTTAGCAACTTTGCTGATACATTCCTTAGACTAAATATAGTTTACTATTTTTTATATGTTTTTTACTCCAGCTCTGGTGGTATGCATCTTTCAACATTGGTGTACCAAGACTTCTCGACTATATGACGAAATTTTGGCCAATGATAGTAAGGTATGAAGGTTGTAATTGGGTGCCAAGACAAAAAAAAGTATGAGCGGGATAACATTCATGTGTGGAGATAAGAAATGTCGATTAGGAACAAATATAATTTTATTTTGAGGAGGTATCAGGATTTTTAAGAATCCAACACTTTTCACTGCAATGCATGGTGCTGTATAGTCCTGTCCGTAACATTTGTGTTTATTTTTTTGGCGAGAGATGTGCTAGACAGTTAGTTTGTATAGTGGGAGAGCCACTCAATTCTCAAAGAATAACTACCGCATATGGGTTGAGATACTTTGATCTTGTAGTTGCAAGAATTCATACTACACCCTTATTAAGAATTTGTAATAATCAACTAAGATTTGAAGATTAAAAACGACACTTTACTATTTGATTTCCAGAAATGTAAGAACTCAAGAATACAACTATTTTCTTGAAGTTTTTCTCTCCTAAAGACTTTCTCAATTCTCAAATTACATCATCCTTATCTGAATCTATTGGAACTCTTTATATAGGGAATTAAATAATGGATGACAGTTAAGTTTTCCCCCTATTTCGGATCTACTCTGCGATCTCATCGCGGCAATTCTAATTTTCATGCTTGCAAGATTTGTAACCATCGCGGAACAGACATACATTCCTTTCATTTTATTTAATCGTCAGTCTTGACGTCATTCTTTTATGTCACTCGTCAAGTGTTGTTGATGAACTAGCGATGTTCTTGCAGAAGTGTTCTTATTATCGCAGAAATATTGTTGTAGTGATATTCTGGTCCTACATCTTGCCTCTTCTCATGTTTTTTCTGCGAATAAGAGAAGATCATGAGAACCTTTATTGCTGTAACTGTTTATATTTTTGCATTCATGTTTTTTTCTGCTTTGACACGTTTCTTTATCCTTTGCCAGCTGTTTTCACGTATTTAATCTTTGACACGTTCTTTTGAACCGCTGCGATCTAACCGTTCGCGTCATTTCGTTGCATTAATTGCATTTATCTTTTCAAAAAATTTCTTCTTTTATAAATACTCCCTTCATTCTCTTCTTCTCCTCTTTTTACTTTCTTTCTTCTTTCTCTCCTCTGCAAGTTTATTGTTCTTCCGTGAATTGCGCGTCCATCATCGCTATGATCAATTTCTTACTTTTCAACCTTTTCCTACATTCCCATACTCAGAAATGGTTGCTGCAGGTGCTAAAAATTTGGCTGATTTTGGTGAGATGCGAGATAAACTTAAAAATAAGGGTTTTACTCTATCTACAATTCCAGATCAAAGCCCTAAATCTGAACTTTCTTTCAAATTATTTTCTGATCATCAATACTCTCGCGAGAAAGTTATAGTATTGCTAGGTGACTTGAAGCTGGTCTTCCCATTCCTCTTTACGACCCGGAACTTCCATTATTCTATCAAATAATTTCTCACAAGAAGTTCTCGCGAGCAATATATCAATTGGGTGGGGACTGCATTCGTCTGCTGATGGAATATGCTACTCGCGGCGCTAACAAGGAATCTCTCTACCCTGAGTCCGGGAAGAATCCAAAATTTAAAGATATTCCCATTAACCCTGCGATGTATACTGTAGACAATTTCTTCATAAACTATGACATTATCCCCATGAAAAGAGATAGCACCTGTTGGGGTGTTCGCTTGCAAAAGAAGGATAAGATCGCTGAAGATAAGGCTATTATGCTAGATATTGATTGGCATACAAATAATAATCAAGTCCCTTGCCACTCTAACGATGATAAATGGTTTGTCTTTCCACTAATTTTAAAGGGTCCATATATCTCTGGCTCCCATGCGTTACCTGCGAGTGCTACGTACGGAATATCAACCATGGGTCTTCTACTGACCTGACAAAACTAAAGATGTATGTTCTCTCCAAATTTTTACATAACTATTTTTTTATTATCTTCCTCAAATTTTTATATTCTCGCTGATTACTTTGTTCTTTTCCAGATTGAGAAAATGAAACTCAACTACCAGAACTTTAGAAAACTCAGTACTCTCTTAGCTCTTAGATCCTTCACAGATGAAGTAAGAAATATCCTTTAATGAATTTTAACAATATATTGTTTCCCCTATTTCTTATCTTTATCTGTGTTCGCAGGAGATTAAAGAATTAGAACCAATAAAACCTGTGAAAACCAAGGTGAAAGCTTCAGTTGATCGCAAGGGGAAATCTGTTGTTCCTCCCAAAGCGAAACCTACTTCCCCTCGCAGTGAGGAATCTAGCGATCCTCCCTCAAAGAGAAGAATAATTCAACTCTCTTCTTCTTCAACTCCTCAACCTATTCCAGAGGATTTTGACGAGGATAACAATGATGATAATAGTTACGTCCCTTCCATAAAGGATTCTTCCTCTTCTGAATCATCAATGGCTCAACTATCCAAAAAAATTGGCGATGCTCCACATGGTATGCCAAATGAGTATGGAGATGAAGCTATTAATGGAATATCCCAATCTCTTGCTAAGGTCTGCGATGCTTTCATTTTAGATGATAATGATTCTCTTCACGGAGTTTCAAGATCGCTAACTCCAAGTCTCTTAAATTCACTTGGTATCCTGGTATGTTTCCACTTGTTCATTCCCTTCATGTATTTATTAATATTTTTTCCAAATCTTGATTTATACAGTTCTATCGCAGGTTGGAAGAGCTTTTTTTGCTGTTGCTTCTGATTTAGATAGTAGACGTAAAATTCAGGGAAAGAAAGCTGCTAAAGTTCGCCAGGATAAAGAAAAGCTAGAAGTTGAAGTTATTGAGCTTCGCAAGAAAAATAAGCAGTTGGATACGGAAGCTTCAGTTGATAAGAAAAAAATCTTTGATCTTGACAAAGCTAATCAACAACTATATGGTATGATTTATTTCCTTTCTCTTTTAGTTCTTCTTACCCTATCGCCGCTTATTCAAGCAACCATTTTTGCAGATATTTATGGTCTTACTGATGAGGCTTCAGTCCTCCAATCTTTTCCTGAACCCGCAGATGAAAATACCCTTCTTGCTCGCCTTAATAGTTCTTTAGATAATTTCTCAGACGATCAAATTAGGTCTCTCTCTATGGATGAACTTAAATCTAGACTTAATCTCTTAAAGATTGAGCACAGATTCAATTTAAGTTTAACCAATAAGTTTAAACTCCTTTATCTTGATTCAAAGGAAGAAATCAATAGATTAAGAAGTAAGAATAGTGATCTTATTGACGAGAAAGATCGTGCTGTTAAAAATGGTACCAAGGCTTTAGTAGATTTTCATAAAACTCTTCTTAATATTCAAATGGAAATAGATAGACTTATCTGCGAGAGTGAAGATTTTCTTGCGAGGGAAGCTCAACTTCGCTCTCGTCTTCTTATTAATAGCGATGATGAGTTTGCTTGGGCTGCGAAAGTTCTTGATAATGCCATAAATAAATTAGGTGTAGATGTTAGTCTTCGTGCTGAACAAGCGGCTTTAATTAAAGACATGATTTCTGAAAGAGAAGGTTGTCAACTGTCTTACTCTGTTAATTTCCTGTTTTTTATTATTCTTCCTCATGAAATTCCTAACTTATTGTCATATTTCCTCAGAAGCTGAAAATAGATATCTTGAAAGTGAGAAGAATCAACTCGCAAATAGTCTTGCTGCTCGTGATGAGAAGTATTCAAGATTGAAAGAACAACTAAAGATTACTGCTGCGAATTTTATTAGGACCCTTGTTCAAGTTCGCAATAATTCCATTAAATTGGTATGCAATGATCATAAAATTTCTTATTCAACATATCATGATCTTGCAAAGGAACTTCCCGCAAAAACTCCAATTCTTGCTATATCTGATAGCGAAGCTGAGGACTCTGATGAGGATGAAGATGTTAATGATAATGAATAAAAAGCTGGCGAAGGGGAGAAATCTGACGAAGATGAAGATAATAATGAAGAAAAGTCTGGCAAAGAAGAAAAATCTGACAAAGAAAATGGTGATGGATCTAATTAGTTTTGTTTCTTCTTTTTATCTTCCCTGTAAATTTTGTATACTTATTTCCTTCTCCCTGTGATATTGCTGCGAGTTTCTCCAATATTGTAAACTTCTCTTGCTTCTAACTGTATGAATTATAAGACAATTCTTTTTCTGCAAATTAACCAATCAATATAATTATCACCCTTTAATTATCTATGCAATTTTATCATATGATGCATGAATAATAACTTCATCGTTCTATACATTCCCATACTTGCCTCTATTATTCATCTGCAATATGAGAAAATTGAGTAGATATTAGATATTAGTTAGAAAATAAACGAATTTTGCCTCAATATCTGCGATGTTATCGTTAACAATACTTGCATAAGTTTATGATTTATGCGTAAAATCTCATAAATTCTACGAGCATTATCATTAACAATACTTGTGGTCTTATTATGCCTTCCTAATTAAAGGTCTTATTTTGCCACATTTTTTCTTTCTGCGATAAAATCGCAGGACGTCTTTACATTTGCATGTATTGATCCATTGATCTTGCCTTATCCATATATTTTCAACATCTCTGCGACAATATGATAAGTATAAACTCTCTTGCGAGAATGTAGCTTTGTGCAACTTTAGAACTTCAATTTTTACTTCTGTTATTTTTGAATACTCTTCAAGAAAGATAATTAGATCTTACTTATCCACTCCCTTACTTACCCTTCATTATCTTTCTTGCGAAATTGAGAATAGATTTACAATGTGATTAACACTTCTGCAATATCCTGCTCTGTGATTTGGAATAATGGTTCTGAAAAATTCTGAAGTAACCTTTTTGCTGTGATGAAAAAATTTCCTGCATTCTTAAATAAAATAGTTAATACTCCCTCCGTCCCAAATTAGATGAGCTAGTTGTAGTTTGCACAATTTTTAAGGCAAGGAGGAAAGAGGGGTATATTTAAGTATTTTTTACAATTATACCCTTATGGATAATAACTAATAAAAATTAGAAATGATTTATCTCTTAAACTATGCGACGGTTTTTTGTAAACTTTATACCGTTGAAAAACATTTTAAAACACCTACGCAACGAATATAAACATGGCTATCAAATTATACATATTTCTTATAGTAACAATAATCAATTAAAAGGATAGTTTTAGAAATACCCCCTTGATTAGTCAAATAGCTCATCTATTTTGGGACAAAATAAAGAACCAACTAGCTCATCTAATTTGGGACGGAGGGAGTATTTGAAATTATTCTGTTGGTCTTATTTTGCCTTCCTAGTTAAAGGTCTTATTTTGCCAATTTCTCTTTTGTATTTGCGACAAAATCTCGGGATATCTTCACATTTGCATGTAAAAACCCATTGATCTTGTCTTATCCACAATTTTTCAACATCTCTGCGACAATATGATAAGTTTAAGCTCCCTTGCGAGAATTACATCTTATGACATTGCCGTCTTGCGTTGAAATAGCAGGACGTCTTTACACTTTCATGTAAAAACCCATTGATATCATCTTAACTTTTCTCTTGTGGCTTGTTGCCTCTGTATAATTTTCGTCACGCGACAATATGACAGGCCTAAATGTTCTTGCGATCATAAAGCCCCATGACATTGCTGTCTTTAGACACTTATCAGCTCCCTAATGGAGGGTGCCGCCCTAATATTCCCCCTGGTTGGCCCTTAAAGGAGGGCACATCAGCCATACAAGACTAGCTCCTCCCATCCATATTTTCCAACAACCAGTTGTTTTCGCAGTCTCTTGTCCTTTATGCATATATGGCTTATAGTTACAAGACTGCACCCTAAGTGGGGTTTTCTTCGGGCCGAGTGCATCATAGCCAAGACTTTCCAAGGATGGCCAGGGTAGTTTCGTACACCCCGGGAACCCTTGACTCAACCGTGTACCTCGGCACCTTGGTCATACTCTGCACTCCTTAGAAGATATTCTCAGTCGTCCAACCAGGGTATAACTTTATATAGTTGGAAATCCAAGATCTCTCTTCTGGATAGGTTTTCTTTAACCCAAACATCTGCATAACTCAGGTTCCAGTAGCGGTATAACTTTATCCCTGAGTCATGTCAAGAGATACCCCCTTATATGACGTGCTATTAGGTCTTACATTTGCCTCTTACGAAATTTTATTCGCGAACTAGGGTGCACACCATAAAGGTTCGTCCCATTCTATTAATCTCTGCGAAATTTTATTCGCGCTTCTCGCGAGTATTATAACTCTAAAAAAATTTCTTTTCTTGTACAACTTTTTAATTTCACCCTTTTCATTCAAGCAAAATATTCTCTTAGAACATTTTCTTCAAATCATTTATTAATTTCTTAAATTTCATCCTTTTACCTTTCTACTTACTACTCTCTGCTTCTTCTCCTTTGTTATGTTTGTTTCTATTCTCTTCAATTGCGAGATGCTCTCCATTTACTTCTTATCGTCGCTCTATTGAATCAATCATTAACCTCTCACACCTTTGTTTTTGCTTAATGTTGTGTTTCCAATTGCTGTTCTTTGCATCCCTCTCTTCACAAGATCTTATATCAATGTCATAACATTTCCTGCTCTCTCACTGATCCCCTTTAATGACTCCAACTCCATTTTGATGCAAAAACTTGATGCATTGATGATAAGTTGATGCCACACCTAGTATCCCATGCAACCAAGGTCTTCCAATTAAAGCATTATAAGGTGATTCGATGTCAACAACACAGAATAAGATTGTAGAAGTTATTCCATTTAATGGAATTCTCATTGTAATCTCCCCTTTAGGCTTGCTAGTAGTACCATTAAAACCATAGATCTTATATGTTGATGGTATTAGATCTTCGTCTCTTCCACCCACGGTTTTATAGGTATGATAGAATAAGATGTCAACTGAAATCCCCGTGTCTATTAGAGCTCTATTGATGGCCCAAGAATCTTCAGTTTCGTCATCATTTTCTTCATCTTCTTCTTACCTCTGCTTTGGATTTATTTCTAATTTTACTACCAATGGGTTGTCGTGCAGCTCTGCAGGTTCTGGTACTTCTTCTGCAGTGAAAGATATGGGTTGCTTTTGTCATTCTTCTAATGGCGAGACTCTCGCGATGTTCATTATTTCTCTTCTTTCTGTGTCTCTCGCGAAGACTCGACTTATAATGTTGTCATGGAAATCTTCAATAGTTCTGTATGAATGTACAATATAATTACAAAACAAATTCTTCGCCTTTGCTCCAACTTCAATCACCAATGTTTATGCTCCTTTTACAGTATTCACTCTGCGAATTCGCTGAAACTGTGGATGTCCTACTAAAAAATTATTTAACTTTCCTTGGTCAATCATCCTTAATATTATTCTTTTTTACATTTCTGCAATCATTTACTGTGTGACCATGAAAGTGATGGTAAGGACAAAACTCTTGACTTCGATTATTTGGATGTGGCTCTTTTCCCATATTCCATGGCGATGGTATGTTTTCCATCAAAATGATAGCCTCCCAAATTTTTTCTATACTAGCATTTAGAGGTGGCCTCTTAATTTCCTCCCATATTATCTTCTGATTTCCTTGACCTCTGAAATTGTTTTGTCTCTGACCACCATATGTTTCTTGTGGTTGATCAAGTCTTTGGATTTTGTAATTTACACCGCGATTGTAATAATTCTTCTCCCTTTCATATTCTTCTTGATATCGACAGCCCATAGCCACTAACTTCTGCTGGTTATCAATCACCACTTTCTCTTGTTATGTCCGCGAGGTGCTCGCCACATTATTAATCATTTTAGGTAATAAACTTCCACTTGTTTCTAACGAGTTGGTGTTCGCGATCGGGTATGACTCCATCTCATTTTGTTTCTCCTCCAAGGCAATGTATTCTTCTTGTAGCTCACGTAACTCTGTCATAGTGATTGTATTTTTGATTCTGAAAACTTGTATGTACAGTAGATTGGTTGCAAACATTGCATTAATGAAAGATAAAATGAGGTATCTCTCATCCACTCTCCCAGCCATCTCGCTGCACATTCACTACCATCTTATGGTTAAGTGTTTCAAGCTCTCGTGAATCCTATGCTTTAATCCAAATACATCTTCAATACCTGGTCGCGATGAATTATTGCTTATGTAAGCTCCCATAAATGTAGCTTGTAAATGATCAAAAGAAATTATAGTATTTTTTGGCAATCCCTCAAACCACTTCAAAGCCTCGCCAGTTAAGCTGGATGCAAAATACTTGCATAACACAGCATCATGGTTCTCCCATTATAGCATACACCTAACATAAGCTTTGAAATGATGAACAACACAAGTGGTCCCATCAAAGATACTGGTTAATGTTGGTAAATTGGATTTAGGGGAATTCCTCTCAATTATACTTCCTGAGCAAAAGGGGTCCTCGCAGCTTCTTCAATTGCTTCATCAAGTTGCCTTCTGCCTCCTTCTTTTTTATTGTTTATCATCCTCCGCATTTCTGCTAATTATCTTAATATTTGTTCATTTTCAGCTGAATTTTGTTCCACTGGTCTCTTCAATGCAGCTTCTATTCTTCTACGTTCATGTCTTTCTTTCCCTACGAGATTTTGTGCATTTTCTTCTTCATCTTGTCTTTCTCTGCGATTTTCTCTTTCACCTTCTTCTTGCAATCGCAGCTGATTATGCTGTCTATTTTCTTCTCTGCGAATTTCTTCATTTCTCGTCATTTATCTTCGCTGTATTTCTATTCTCCTATGTATTCTATCATACTCCTCCTGAATATTGTCATTATAACGATTTTTTGTACGTCTCCTTTCTTGATTTTCATGGTTATTCTATCGTACTGCCTCTTGAAATTCTTGTTCTTCTACTTCTGCTCTTAATCTTTCTCTCTCGCAAGCTAATCGTGCTTGTTCAGCATAATGTCTCTCAATTTATTCCTCTATTATTCTTCGATTTCTTTGAATTTCTCGCCCATGTAATATTCTCCTACCTTCTTCTCGATTTTCTTCATCATTTTGGTTATTTCCAACTTCTTGATTACGCCTTCCATCCAAAACTTCACCGCGTGGAATGTAGCGATCTTCAATTATTTCTTCTCTTCCATGATGCTGCTCTTCATTTGGATTTTGCATTTCCTCTCGAATATTTTCTTCAATATTTCTCATAGGGAAATTTCGCCTTGGTTCTTCTCTAATTGATCTTGTACTCGATCTAGTGGTACTCCTTGATCTTCTCCTCTGTAACCTTAAATTTTCCCTTCTCAACTCGTGATTTTGTCTCGTTAAATTTGCACGCTCTTCTGCTTCTAATCTCCTTTCCTCCTATATCCTTTGTCTCAAATCATCTGCTATTTAATTTTCGCCTTCTCCCTGAACTAATCCTTCAACCACTCCTTGATTTATTTCTTCTCTTCTTTCATTTCTCAATTGTTGATCTTCTTCTTCTTCCATTGAATCAAATCTCCAAGTGTGCACACTCACTCTATCATAATCCACATCTCTATCTTACACTGGAGTTTGTTGATTGGGTTGTTGAATTTGATTTTCTCCTTCATTCCTTATTTTATTTCTCCTTGTTCTTACTCTTGAAGATTCACCTAATTCACTTGTTCTTTCTCATGCAAGTCTTTTACTCCTTCTCACGGTTGTTGGTGGTTCTGATGTATTTCTTCTTCTTCCATCCATTAATTCTTAACAAGCTGTTAGATATTACATAAAATCTTTTACTAATTGTTTCAAATTCGATTTTGATGTCAATTTTTATCTTTTTCTTCAAAATATTCTCAATTCCTCCCTGTTTCGGGCGCCAAAATGTAGTTGCAGTAATTCCTACACTACACCCTTATTAAGAATTTGTAATAATCAACTAAGATTTGAAGATTAAAAACGACACTTTACTATTTAATTTCCAGAAATGTTTACAAGAAATGTAAGAACTCAAGAATACAACTATTTTCTTGAAGTTTCTCTCTCCTAAAGACTTTCTCAACTCTCAAAATTACATCATCCTTCTCTGAATCTATTGGAACTTTTTATATAGGGAATTACATAATGGATGACAGCTAAGTTTTCCCCCTATTTCGGATCTACTCTACGATCTCATCGCGGCAATTCTAATTTTCATGCTCGCAAGCTTTGTAACCATCGCGGAACAGACATATATTCCTTTCATTTTCTTCAATCGTCAGTCTTTACGTCATTCTTTTATGTCACTCGTCAAGTGTTGTTGATGAACTCGCGATGTTCTCGCAGAAGTGTTGTTATTATCGTAAAAATATTGTTGTAGCGATATTCTGGCAAGAGTCTGGTAAGGTATGAGACTAAATTCACCCCTTCTGATGAAGACCAATATGACCGATGGTACGAGAGTGTTTCAGAGTCGATAATTCTTAAAGAAATTTTACACATCTACGGTATAGATTTCGTCGATATGGGATAAACATTACAAAAATTGGATGCTCCAATACATGCACCACTAGTGATTCCAACTTACATCAGTTGTCTTACACTGGGAGATTCATCATCTTCTTCGACTCGAACAAGACGACAAACGCGATCTTTTTCTTCATCGACTGTGTCTGATTTTCCAGTTTTGATTTGGGAGCTACAGACTTTTAATCTTGCCGGAGAATGTCAAATCATTTCGATTGTGTCACAAGGTATCGATATTCCTAATTCTTATACAAGCACTTTGGAAACTCAAGAAAAATTGATCGAACAATTGGAGTTAAGAGACCTGCAAACTAGACGTATTTATGTCCAACAGATGCGCGCGTTTGTGGATTCGTTGAACTTCAGTCCTAATTTTTCTCAGCGTACAATAACTCCATCATCCAAGGATGTAGTGATAGAAACACAAGTACCTCATGTGGTACGATCTCTATATCATCCAGTGTGAGGTTCTCCAGTTCGTCCAGTTCAAAAATCTCCATATAGCCAGGAAAGTAAAGAAGGTCCCAAAGGATGACAAGTGTATAGTAGATCATTAAACTTTGATGGGTCTCCAGTTGATCCTTCATGTCCATGGTTGGGAAACCAAGGTGGGGGAAATAATGCTCAAGGGTCTCAACCTGCATGAACTTATGGTGGATTTGGAAGTTTGATGCAAGGGGTGATGTATTACAGGAACTGGAGTGGAGCCGAATAAAATGTTACATGTGATCAATATTAAATTCTCTAAAATTATATTACTTTATGTAATTGTTACATTTAGTCAGTACTAATTTATCTAGAAATGAAAATATAATTTTATCTTAAGCAGTATTTTTACTTAAATCAATACCCAAAACGAGATATCAAAAAATCCTTTAAGATTTCGTAATGAGCTTCATAGTAAAATTTCTTATTTTCCATCTACGCCATTCCTTTCGAGCTTGTAATACAATATCATCATTTGTCTCACTCCTAAGTCTATAATGACTAACCAGCCGAACTAAAGCTATGAATTCTGTAACTTCATCTTTTATATCTTTAATTCGAAAAAACAACCCAGACGCATTGCGATTGTTGGGGTTACTAGTATCATTGCGTAAGTTACCAAAGATTCTATAGATACAACTCATACTCCTTATCATATTTTGACATTGTTCAGCACCCCTAGATGAATATAGAGCTACATAGTTTCGACAAAGCGACAAATCTTCATCTATCATAAATTCAGCTGGATTTATATATGGTTGAGCCATTGCTCAGAAATTTTTTAAGTCTATAATGTGAAGAAGATGTAATCTTTGTGTTGAAATCAACTCAATATATAGGGGGATGATGCATTAACTTTGGATGCAACTAGCCGTTGTCGGGGTGGTGGGAACCGAATAGCTCAGTATGGAACAACACTCGGCTCAATATGGCTGGATTATCTCCGTTAAAACCGATCGTATCTTATTAAACCGGTCAACTTGAACTGAGACGCGATGAACAAAACCTTATATTTAGGGTTTGTTAAATTGTTTTAATGGTTTGTCACCCCATTGTAGGTGTATAGTCAACAAACCAAGTTGTTTGATGTTCCCATTGGAGTCGCTATAATAAAGTTAGTGTAATAATTATGTTAAGCTAATTAATGAGTTTTTTTGTAAAATTAAGTTATTGAGAGAAGGAGAACATAAGAGTATTGGAAAAACTCAATTTCTTGTTCTTTTCTGTTTATTGAATCCGAACCTATAAACTATCCAGGCATACTTCAAATTTAGTTTTTTGTTGCTTTAATTGGCCAAAAAAAAATTAAGATGAGAAATTTTATATCTTGATTTGAGCTACGTTAAATACGTTCGGCTACAAGTCTGAAAAACAAGTGGCGGAACTTATCTGCGTACGTAGTTCGGCTAATGTTTATGAAGGCACATGTAGTCGAACTTAGTTTTAATGTAGTTATTGCTTTCACAAAAAAAAATCAATTAGGAGAAAAAAATTTGTGATGTAACTAAACTCAATATATAGGTTTTCAAAGAGAAATTCGGTTACGAAAAAAATTTGTGACGTAATCGAACTCAATATATAGGATTGCAGCAAAAAGTTTGGCTAGGAGGAAAAAATTGCGACGTAACCGAATTTTATCCGAAAATTCGACTAGGTTCGGCTCGGAATATTTTTTCCGAAATAGCTGAACTGTTCTTCAAGTTCGACAAAGTTTTTCACGAAATTCCTACCTGAGCTTCTCTCTGCAACTTAAATTTTTATAATTACTATTCACTCAATTTATCAATCATGAATGTATAAAGAAGACATGGGTTAGTCGGAAAGTACCTCTAATATACAAATTTCTAAAATCCGAAATTAAAATGGAAGAGAAAATAAGAGGATAAGAGAACAATTTAAAATGAAATTTGGTTAGTAGTAAAAATCGTGTCTAGTTTTGTGTTTATAAATTAGAGTTTTAATTAAGTTAGTATGTGCAGAAGGAAGGTTATTAGGTTAGTTGTAATCTAAGCAAGGGTTCATGATAAGTTAGTCATTTCCTTATTTTAGAACACACTTTATAAGTGTAGGAAAGGTGGCATAAGTACATTATGGTCCCAAAAAAAATCATGGTCCCAAAAATATTGTTGGCCAAAAACCACTTTGGTGTCTGCTTCATCTTATCCTCTTCTCATAATTCTAAAATTAATAAATTTTTCTAACCCTATGATAACTATGCTATGGAGGTAAAATCATCCATAACTTGAGTATCCACAAGTATGTAGACACTCATCAATTGGTGGATCCAAAACCCACTATGGATAAAAATACAAACAAGATCCAGTGAGTCATTACAACGCCTCTTCTCTATGAGTCATTATTAGTCACAATGCCTCTTCTCTCTCCTTTCACCCCCACCTGAATTCTCCCGCCCGTTGCCGCTTCTCTGTGTTGTTTTTCTTCAACTACTAATTTTAACGGTCGAATTTCACTGAAGTCCTCACCGGAATTCCAAAATATCTCAATTTTCTTCTCTGATTCTGAGATCAGATGATGAATTAATAAAAAAAATTAGTTAATATGCTTTTCTTCTGGTTTCTTTTGATACTTTACACCACCCAAACCAGTTCAAGTCCTCAAATCACTCACAAAACCCAAGCTCCGAATCAGAACAGATGAAAACAATCACAAACATCGATTGCACCACAGTAATCACATACAACACCAATCACATTAACATCACCCGAATCACTAGCTACATCAGAATGGAAGCTGGAAATTCCCTTCCAATAAAAATCATAAACACTTGTTCATCACCAGTGCCCAATTCACAGATGTTGCTTCAATTGAAAATCGAATTCGAAATTACTTCAATTCAATGAAACCAATATCAGATATGCTCTCCTGAAGATATCTCTTAGTGGTAGCTATAAATGATTCAACTTAGTTCTTGGCACAGGCTCTAAATTTGGTCATAAGGCTTTGCTTGATTTCTATCTACGGCATTCCCCATATCTAGCTCTGAGGTATTTCGACTGCCTTTATCTATGGTTCATATGCTTGGAACCTGCAAACCCAAACCCTGGTATGTATCTATTTACTAATTTGGCTAAGCTTTCTAAGGGTTATTTGGCTACTAATTTGGCTAAGCTTTCTGAGGGTAATTTTTTGATTCAACCTATTTATTTCTGCAAGTTATATCCCCCAAAACTGTACATACGAATCTTAATTTACAATCAGGTTACAAAAACTTCTATCTCTAGATTTTCCTATAATTTGATCTATTCCATGTCTGCTTACTGGTCTCACTACAATAACACTCTAGTCTATGTTGGAAATCATAATAGCATTATCTCAAGAATCAACATTGACAGCATGAACAATTTCTTAATAACAAAAAAACCATCTTTGAAACCCAACACAATATTGTTTTGCAGCTTAGTGAATTATCAAATCCAGTATGTCATGCACTATTCTAAAATTAAAACTATTTGTTTGTTACATAACTCTCACATCTCCTTGAAAATTATTTTGAAGCATACCTGGATAGACATGCCCTGGATTTCCAGATGCACCAGTAGATTCCTTTGCAGCTATGGCTACATCAGCCATGTATACTCGACCTATAATTATTGCATCAACCCCTGGTGGCAAAGGCTCGTCAGCTGGTACCTCACGTGGATGAGTTATCTCTCCAAACCCTGTACTGGCTAACTCTATTACATCTGCAACCATTTGTCGGATTGCTGGAGAAAGCATGAACATATTGGGGAAGAGTACCTCGTCCTTAGAAAGATGAAGGGAATCATTCTCATGAATTTGAGCTTTGACGTCGTCAGGAACTGGTGCTGCGAAAAATCCCTAACGGGCACCACCACTAACAATGTTTTCATCCCCTACCAGCACTACCCATTCATTGACCATAAACCGGCCTCGCTTGGGATGAAGTGCAAACAGAACCCAACCATCATTAACACCAACGAGTTGCCCATTTTCGATCTGACCTCGCTCAAGAATAGGCTACTAACTGCCATCCCCATCTTCTACATGCATAGCACCTCCACCTCCAAACCTTTCTTTGACAGGCTTATCACTAGAACTGTTTTGCATCTGATCTTCAACTTTACCTGCAATTGCTCCGGACATCTTACAAGCATCAACCTAGCAATTTTTTTCACCAAAACACATGGTTTAATTAATTTCAGTACCCATATTAGCATGTCATGCATTAAAATATAATTCAAGTTGAAAACTTGTTTGAAATTCATGATTTCTTACTTGAGAAGAAGGCTGACAGACTCGGGATTTTTTTGGTTCCCTTTGACCATCCTCAGGGATTACCTGATCTTCTTTCATTGCTTGGGATTTTAAGAACTTTGTCTTTCTTGGAATTCTATTAGACAGAAAGAATTTACTGTGTTGCCTGGTACTTCTCTGGGAAAACTGAATGAGAAACTGAAAGAACTTACTCTCTCTTTCGTTTTATCTGGGCTGGAAAGAGCAACAGTCTTTCAATCTCAATCGTCAATTATCCAAGGGCTTGTGATTGGCACTCCGATCTACAGTCCTAGATATTGGTATTACCAAATTACACGCGTTAGCAAGCCTAAGGGATACACAACTTGTCCTAGAAAAAGCAACGACCTCTTATTGGATCATGCAAAGCGGCTACAAACACTTGGCATAAACAAACTGCCAACTCTAGCGGGTCGGACTCTGAGTATAAATCACTTCATAAGTAGACAACTTTGGTCGGGTGGCATCCACACTCTTTTATTACAGGCATCTCTCCAATCTTAATCAGTAACAAGGTAAATTTTCAGCACGGTAGAAAGGTAAAAATTAATCCTCTTTTCTCGATTTTTGAGGTCACTAACGTATTAGAAACTAGCATTTTGGCTTTTGATAGGTTGCAGTCCAAAGGGTCTTTAGCCATAGTCAACAAGCCCTTAACTGTCTGCTCTAAGCACAAGTACGACTGCATAAGCATCTCAACTGCAGCTGTTATCACTTTCAATTGCGACAAGGCGCAAAATTGTCCCGTGAACATTTTTCAAATTAAAGTTAGTCCCATCACAATTGTAGATGGTGGATTTTCGACAAAGGGTAGAATTGTAAAATTGTACTCCAGATTCGGCAATCAGATGAGTATTGAGGCTCATGTCTCTCAATTAAAGCATGAAAACTCATGCCATAAATCTCTGACTGAGAAGGTTGTCTCTCTGAGTACATGAAGATGTGTAGTCTCCAGCTGAAACCACGACACATCTCATGAATACTGATCAATTTCAGTAATTACTACGGATCCGGCAATCGGATGAGTATCGAGACTCATGTCCCTATGCATGAAAGCTCATGCCACCTCTGATGGAGAAAGTATCTCAGAGAAGATGCAGATGTGCAGTCTCCCAGCTGAGACCACGACACATCTCATAAGCCTTTGATGGAGAAAGTCTCTCAGAGAAGATACAGATGTGCAGTTTCCCAGCTGAGACCACGGCACATTTCATACTGTATAGAATCGAAAGATTGGGCGACAACGTCTTCGGGATGCGACTGGTTTTCCCCGAATATGCAAGAGGAATATGACACTCCAGCAAGTTCATATTGCTCAAACCCTCAGGTGATTAATGCTCCTAGGCAGGAAGCCATTCTAGTATAGAGCCATCGATTAATTACCTGAAATCGTCTGAATATCCAGCAATATTCTACGAACCATCGTCTGAATATCCAGAAATATTGTACGAGCCATCTTTAATCGTCTAAATATCCAGCAATATTTTACGATTCTCCGTTATATTTCGTCACTTCAATACGAGGTTCTTCCTAACAGAATGCCACGGGTTAGTGATAAATATCCGACGAAACATGCATCTGAGCATCGAATAAGCCCTGACAAAAATGGTGCAAGTGTAATTAGCAAATAATGCACAGACCAGCATGAACGAATGTGGAACCTATGCAAAATAGGAAGGAAAATAATAATAATAAAATATTATCAAAAGCGCCAGGGGACTGGGTTCACGAGCCGGCCAGTCATGCCGTGACTAGTCCCATGCCCAATTTTATATTTTATCATATTTTTGCTATTTCCTGATCTCATGAGAATCCTCTCGTTCGAGCAATTTTCTTTATTTCAAATAAATTATCTAAATCACATGATTTTATCAAAAATAATAAAATTAGGGAAAGGTGACATGGGACCGCCGGTCGGCCGGTCCCACACCTCACGTCCCCATTATTTTATTATTCCTCCTCAAATTATGAAAATTCCTTGATTTTATGAATTTTCTCTAAAATCATGAAAATTACCTAATTTCATGTATTTTTATCTAAATCACATGATTTTATCAAAAATAATAAAATTAGGGAAAGGTGACATGGGACCGTCGGCCGGCCGGTCATGCCCTGGCCGTGGCCGTTCCCACACCTCATGTCCCCATTATTTTATTATTTCTCCTCAAATTATGAAAATTCCTTGATTTTATGAATTTTCTCTAAAATCATGAAAATTACTTAATTTCATGTATTTTTATCTAAACCACCTGATTTTATCAAAAAATAATAAACTTAAGAAAAGGTGTCATGGGACCGCCGTCCGGCCGGCCATGCCTTGGTCGTGGCCGGTCCCACACCTCACTTCCCCATTGTTTTGTTATTTCTCTTAAATTATGAAAATTCCTTGATTTCATGAATTTTCCCTAAAATTACCTAATTTCATGTATTTTCTCCAAAATCATAGAAAATATTAAAAATTTAGGAAAACTTGTGGGACCGGGCTCTAGCCGGCCGGCCATGCCCTAGCCGGTCCCACACGCCCCTTGTTTTATTATTATTTGGTGTTTTGTTTCATGATTTCATGAAAAAACTCCCTGATTTCAACAAAATATCTTGGTTTTCAACAAATCCCTTTGATTTTATGTAAAATTCTCTAAAATCATGAAAATTATATAAAATTACGGAGAGTGTCTTGGGACCCGCTCCCATGGCCTTTTCCGGCCCCACACTCTCATTCCTTATTTTATCTTATTTTATTTTATCTCTCATTATGGAAGTTCCCTAATTTCGCCAAACTCTCTAGTTTCATGGAATTTCCCTTAAATCAGAGAAAAATACATAAAATCACATAAAACTGGGAAAAGCATGTGGGACCGTGTGTCGGCCGGCCGGCCATGCCCTAGTCGTGTCCATTCCCACACCTTGTAATTCCTTGTTTTATTTATTTTCCCTCATCTCATGTATTTTTTCCAGTTTCAGCAAAACCATGAATTTTGCATATTTTCTCCAAATGTTGCTCAAACGTACACCAGAAAACATCAAAATTCTCAGGACTGAAACACGGACATTGTGGTGACACGGGCACATCCCCTTGACCAACCAAGGGTGAACCTGAGGCTTGCAAACAACTGGTCCCGCATGTTTTAATGATTTTAACCTAATTTGCTCAACTTCTCATATTAGGTTCAAACTTTTTCCAAACAATTGGAAGTTTGCTCAAACGACCATCCACTGGTCCCACACGCACCAGGAGCCGGTCTCATGACCTCTTGGTCGGTCCTTCACGTTTTCATAATATCAGGTTTTATTAATTGTCGCTCACACGAGCATTATTTCGGTAAATGATTAAACCAGCATTTAATCATTATGTCACCAACTGGTCCTCAAGAGACTTTGGTATTTTTGCTCATTCGAGCATTTGGGAATTGTATGGTGAACCCATCATCCCATGTAGCCGGTCCCATGTTGATTTGCAATAAATCATCATCTCGGTAAAATTAGGGTTTTGAATCCAGAGCTCTACAGAAACATGATTCTGAGCAGATTCAAACACTCTAATAATTTTATGTTGATTCCATGACCAACATTCTTATTTATTTTGCTCGACCCAACAGTCAGTAAATTAAATTATTATTTTATTCGGTCCTGCTACCAATAAATTCATCAAACGAGCAATATTTGCTCGAACCGACAATATTCACTCAAATTAGCAATATTAGCTCAGACTAGCAATATTTGCTCGGATCAAAGAATATTGGTTCAACTATTAATATTCGACAATTCAGCAACACAGTTTGCTCATTTTAGGTTATGATGGTACCTCGTCTCAGCAGACATACATTTAATTCATGAGTTTCAGAAAATTTGCTAAAACGTGTTCAACTCAGCACTACATGGACTCATCGTCCCACAAAGTCAGCAACTGACTCCACAATCACGAGATTTCAATCGTGTCACAATGGGGGGATATTAACTAGGGTTTTGGAATGGTGGTCTATGTCACGTGTATTCACCCACGATGAGAATGTGAGCAATTCGTGTAATCAGTTGGAAGAATTAGCAAAGTAGTGGGTGGAAAATTAAACAAGTCTCCGCACGATGAGTAATTGGTTTAACACGATTTCCTACTTCCCCACTCTATGATTCTCGCAACTGTCACACTTCATGGGATCATGGTGTTTTCAACTCTGGAATTATAAAATGTCTCTGAATCCCGATTGAAACAACAACATTGAACAAGATTCGAACAATTCAAACAACATTCGCCTAAACGAGCAATTTCTCATCAAATTTCTTACAGACAATCTTTCGTCTACACGAACTCACAGAAATCTCTCTCAATCAGGCAAAATTCAATCATTCAGAGCATTTTCACACTGAAATCACAACACACCTACAATCTCAGATCACCATTGATCTCACGCATTTCTCAGCTTCCTCCTACAGATTAACCCATCCTTTCTTGTGACCAAATTGACTCTGGAACGTCCATTGTTCTTGGTTTAGGCCGGAGTCTTACAGATTGATCTCTCGAACTTAAAGCAATCCCTTCTTGCAGTGCATCTGTGTGAGGTTCAACATTTCGCTAGGTTCAAGGAGCCTCCACCCGGTCGACTCTTCAATTCCGTAAAACCCAGCAAATCGTTTTCCCCATCTACAACAATCACCATCAACTACATAGTTTTCCTGTATCACCCTCACAACCACAGTAAACAAAACCCTCTCACCTATTTTATTCTCTGGTTTCATATCATATACACAATGGCCTCTACCTCCAATTCTAATCCACCTTCAATCGATAACCTGGTCAAGAAAATGAACACAACTTTAACCATCCCTGAGAACTTATTTCCAAAAGTTTTTCTCAATTTTATGAATATCAAAACTAAACAAGTTCAGGATTGGAAAGGATGTTTCATTGGCAAACTCTGTAGTAATATCTGCTTCCAAACATCAAGAGTTGGTAATTTCATTAATGCTCACTGGAGATGATTGGCATAATTGAAGTTGAAATATGGAATAGAAGAAGAAATTTCTACATTCTTAGAACCACTAATGAAGAAGACTACTCTACCTTGAGGGATGGAGGCACTAGAGGAGTCTTTGATAAGCTAATGGTTCTAGTGGGCGTTCCAGCAGCGGGTCCTGAATTTATTGATAAAGAACTGTTTTCTAAGGTTATGTTCTGGATTCTAATTAAGAGAATACCCACTCACGTAATACCAGACATACCACACATTATTCAACCTATTGGTGTCTACCAAAGTCATAAAAAAGCCTATGGCAGAGACAAATTTGAGAAAAATATGGAAGTAAAGGTTACCATCAATGTTACAAGATCCCTCAAGTTTGGAATATAATCCTTTGAAACTACTACCATCTCTCACTGGTAGGAGTGTGCTTATGCTCTAAATGGCATAAAATTCTGCTAAGTTTGTAGAATTATAGATCACCCAAGTCCCCTTTGTCCTACACCCCCTAACCAAGATTCTCAGGGTTACCATCACTTACCAACCCCTCATCCATCTCCTGCACCTACAACTCCTAGACAAAAACAGGTCCAAGCTGGAAAAGCTATCATACACAGATTCTACTATGATGCTGATGCAGCTGCTGTGTTTGAAACAAAAATAAAAATTGCCAAAAGATTGGAGTTGGAAAAGTCAATAGCAAACATTGCTTCTACATCTAACAATAACATGGTATTTGGAGCTCAATCTCATAATGCTGAAATCCATACCACTAATGTTGAAGCTCAAGATTTCCCTCACCCAGATGTATTAGCTTGTCAAATTAGAAACAAAAGATTAGATTTGGCAAAGAAGATAGCAGGTTCTTACAAGAAATAACTGCCAAAGTGGAAGGCTGCTGCAAGGTCCTCTCCCAGCAACAACAACTCTTTGAGTAAGAATGAGGAGGAAAACACTGCAGCTGATTTGGATGCTGCTAAATATTTTTTCCCAGAAATCAATACACCTAACTACTTTCCTTCTCACTCCCTACCAACCTTGGCTCAGATAAAAGCCAATTCAGTTGTGATCTTCAAAGAAAATTTGCAGGTGCAGGGTGTTTAAAAAAATGGTGGTTTGATAGCTTTGGATGAGTCCTTTTATAAGCAATGTCTCTTGTAACGGCTTTTTTTTTTTAATTGGATGAATCTAATCCGTTATATCAGTGTATTACCAACCCTCAGATTAACTTGGTTTGTTCACACGTTTTGTTAGAAGTCACATGTGGCACGTGCTAACGGCCTGTTAACGGCGTTAAGTAATTATTAATTATTATTAATTATATAACAGAACGTCAGGTCAAGGGTTTGATTTGACAGTCTCTCACAGACAGTGTAGTCAAAATCGCTCTCCTAGGCCGATTACTCGCCGAGTAATCGCTACAGGCTATATGAACGAGTCGATTTCCGATTCCAAGGCTTTTCCGATTTTTAGCGATTAAGGCGGCCGATTTGTGCAAAACGAGTTAGGAATTTTTCCGAGTTGACCTTGCACGCACTAAAATCAGAAAATAAATTTTTTATAACCCTTAGATAAGAGTTATAAAATAGAAAATCCTCTAAATACATGATAAATACGTTCAATATAACAATATTACACACTTAATTACATGATAGCTTTAAAATTTTAATTGCAAATCATGACTTATGGGCAGCAATATATAAATTATTAATAAATAGATTCCGAGTATTAGACCGATTTTTGACGATTTCCAAGTCCGAACTTATTGCTCCTCGTTCCAAGCTCCCAACCGAGTAGCACCGAGGAACGACTTCGACTACTTTGCTCACGGATCCAAGTACCAACCCTTAATATTTGAAATGTTGGGTACCAAACAATGTGTTGGTCATTTACTAGGTACCAAACATTAAATATCCCACTAAATTTCATGTCTTTACATGTAATATACATACTCATGCTCCGTTTGAAATTGGTTACAAAATCATTTCCAATCTGATATCTCGTATAACCAAATTTCAATTTCATTTTGATTTTTTTTGTTTTATTTGGATTTGTTTTTCTTTTCTTTCCTTTTTTGATTTCATCACATAAAATTCGAGTACAAAAATCAAAGTGGAGGAAATTTGGTCGGCATGGTTGTTTGGTGATTTGTTGACGGGCTGAAATCATAGGCATGACAATTCGATCTCTTACATCTTTTAGACACCCCTTTTCATACTATCTTGGATGGGTTTAAGTTTGGTATACCCTAATTAATTTGGGTATACCCCAATCCAAAGGTCTTGAAAAGATAGAATTTTGAATGTAGAAACGAAATAAAGAAAAGCAGTTATGCTGCTCTGCTTTTGTAAAGTTCCAGATCAATGCAAATGGCCATCAACTATATATATGGGTAAGCTTTTAAAACTTGTACCTCCATGTAAAGTCCAGCATTTTGCTTGCAGATTGAAAAGATTCCCAAAACTGGGACGTCATTTGACATGAAGTTCTTAGCTGCTTTTTCAGCAGAAGCTTGGAAGAGATCACTCAAGAAATTCATTTTTAATATTTTGTTGTTGTCACGATGCAAGAAATAGTTGTGAATGTTTGTATACCAGTTAAATGGTGGATAGGGGTAATATATGAATATGAAAAAGTCAAAAATACCCTTATTCAAATTTCACTATTCACCAAAAAATATTAATACTAAATTTATATAATCTTTTCTTCTCCTTTTCCTTTTCCTTTTCTTTTCATTGACAAATCATGATGAAGATGAAAATTATAAAAAGACAACTAATTATATTATCTTCTTCTCATTCATAAATTATGATGAAGATGATGATCATAATTTCATCATGATGAGGATGATGATCATAAAGAAAGCCAAAAACTATTATCTTCTCATTTTCCTATGATCATGATAAAGATAATGATCATAATTTCATCATGATGAAAACGCTTATCATAAAAAGAAAAAACTAAGAAAACCCGTCATTTGTTTTTGCTTTTGGATGGTTAAAAAATCCGATTCGATGAATTTCGGGTAAAATAAAATAAAATCTGAAGGTGTTTACGGTCGGGAGTTCTTAGAATTCCCAACCGTTAAATTAGATTACGGATTGGTGTTCTTAGCCGAAAACAATTACGGCTAGTAGTTCCCGGACGTTAGTACACCCACAGATGGGATTTCCCAGCCGTAAGATATTCTGATAATCACAAAAAAAAAAAAAAAAAAAAAAAACAGAGGATGAAAAACGGCTTGGTTTTCCCATCCGCAATTGAACTTACGACTCGTACGTCCCAGCCGTATCTAAGACTTGCGGCTGGATTTTCCCAGCCGTAAATGGTTCTGATAATTAAAATATATAACGTATAGGTCGACAAGGTTTTCCTAGCCGAGATTGATTACGGCTGGGTTTTCCCAACCGTAAATTATAGAGTTGCGGCTGGGATGTAATGTTATGCCAGCCGTATACAATATTTTGGCTGGAAGTTCATCATATCCCAGTCGAATAAGTGTCGGTTGCGGCTGGGATTTGATGTTTCCCAGCCAAAACTGCAAAAATACCCAAATTTTTAATGGATGTTTTCTGATTTGAATCAACAAAATCCTCTATATATAGGATAAATTTTGAGTAATTTAAGGATATGTTTCACCATATTAGGTGGTTGATTTTCAAAAAAGTTAAAAAAAAAAAAAAATCCTCGGAATCCTCTACTTAATAAAACAAAAAAAAATTGTTCAATTTTTTTTTTGATTTTCATAAAATTAGTAAAGTGATTAATCCTAATTCATATGCTAATCATAATTAATTTAGTTAATTTCCCCAATTAACACTAATTCATTTGAGGGTATATTAGGTATTAACAAAAAATAGGATAAGGGGTGCCCCAATTACTATTTGGTGACCCAAAAGATCCCCAAAAGATCAAGATTTTTTCAGCCCCGAAAATAGGATTCATCATTTTTATACCCGTTCCTTTTCAGTACCATAGAAAATAACTTTCTGGTATGGAAATTTTTTGAACACCATAATTCACAGTTTTATTTGGGTTAAAGGTCTAGGCTGAAACACAATTTTAGATGCACCTGTATAGTTGTTTTTTCCAATGTGATGGTCACTCTTTTTTTTTTTTTGTTTTTCAGAATCTTCACCACTTGCACAAGGTGCCAACAGTCTGATATATTCCTCTTGCAGCAGTAATTTTGTTTATGTAGTACAATAACTATGAGTCGCTACTTCATGTTGGAAATTCGTATTGTTGCAATTTCAGCTGCACAACGCTCATCTATTAAAAGGTTGCTCGATCTGCATCTTTCTGTGCGGACACTCGAGTTGGTAACAAGCCACTAAATTTGGTTGCACTCAAATTTAATAAAAACAAACAAAAGAACAAACGTCAAAAGTCTCTGTACAAAGACTTGCATAAATATACCAGAACTTCGCCCATGAACTCATACGAGAATTCTACCATATATATTTGTATGGCTCGAACCAATTCTGGCAAATGGGCTATTATTATATCATCAAATGTTTCGTAGCTTTTTTTTTTTTTTGATTTTTTTTGAAGCATGAAATTTTGTTGAACTACTAGAGGGCTATTACAAGGGGTATGTGATACCCAAATTTTTTTTTTTTTGAAAATAACCAGGATATATTGCTGAAAGAAAAGCTAATCTGCAGATTCAGACCCATTTGGTACTAACTCAGGTTGAGTTGTTCGTCTGTTGCCTGAATCTGTGTGATTAGTCATTTCATGGAAAGATACATGAGTAGCATTTATATTACAAACTTCATAAGCTTTGACAGTGTCAAAAGCTATTATTGGAAATAGAAAAGATGGTGTTTCATCAAAAAAAGTAGAACTTTGTGTAGATTTTCTTCCTTCTTTAGCCAACACATCTACCACCTTGTTTGCTTTGCGATCCACATACTGAAAACCTCCGAAACGTGATTGAGTCTGTGTTATCCTCTTTACTTCATCTAGGATTGCTTCACACTGCCACTTGATTGAGTTTGTGTTGCCTTGTAAATAGTTGATGGTGTTCTGGTTGTCACCTTCAATGGCCAGATTAGTCAGATTGTGTGTAGCGGCCCATGTTGTTTCCTGTAGCAGAGCTACAGCTTCAGCTTCTTCTGCCGATTATGTCCTGCAAAAGCCCATTGCTGCACCTTTGAAGGTTCCTGTCCAATTTCGCAAGACGAAACCAAATCCTGCATTAGTGTTTGCAGATAACCAAGAAGCATCACAGTTCAATTTATAAAGATTTGTAGCAGGAAAAGTCCAACATATTTGAGCAGAAGTTTTGGTAATGCTCAGTAATGTTCCTGACAATTGTGATGGATGCCAATAGTTATAATGTCTTGCAATATCTATAGATAGATGATTTGGGGTTCTATTTTTGTTTTCAAAAACTCTAAGGCAGCGCTCTTTCAAAATGAACCACCATTTGGTAGCAGCTATAGTCATAGAGATTGAATTGTTATCCCCTGCCAACCAACTGTTATATATATCAAGGAAAGAAATATTCATGTATGAAGGGTTAGAAAATACTCCCTGACAAGGCATTGGATTAAGCCGCCAAACTGTAGTTGCATAATCACATTAAAAAAATAAATGAAAGGTTGTTTCTTCCACTTGCTTGCAGAAAACACACTTTCTTTCTTCTTCTGATATTATTCCCAGTTTAGTTTTCGTAGGTAGAATATATTGTAAGCATTTCCAGATGAATAGCTTTATTCTCTGTGAGGTGTTCATATTCCAAAGTTGTTTCCAAAACTTCTTAGTTTTGATAGTGGTAGAATCAGATTGATTGTGCAGTTTGGCATATAAAGATTTGACAGTGAAAACTCCGTTGGTTGTGAGCATCCATCGTAGTTTGTCTTTCTTCAAGGTACCCCTATTTGTTGTGTAAAGTTTTATGCTACAGATTTCGTTGACTAAAGAAGAGTCGAACAAAGAATGTAGTATAGCAGTATTCCACTTCTTAGTTTCACTGTCAATTAACTGAGAAACAAGTGTTATATTGGAATGATCATTGTGAATGGAATTCACAAGAGGTGCAATTTTGTTTGGAAGCTATTTATCTTCCCAGATATTTATAGAGGTGCCATCACCCACCTCCCAAATGTTGTTGTTTTTAATATGTTCAATTCCTTGAAGAATGCATTTCCAGATCCAAGAGGCTTGTGATTTCTTCTTGGAAAGGAGGGCACCTGTTTTTTTGAAATATTTACCTTTTAGAATTTTTGCCCATAAGTCATCTGGCTGACTTACCAGCCTCCAAGCAATTCTACTAATCATTGCTTGGTTAACTTTGTTAGCCTCCTTAAAACCTAATCCTCCTTGGTTGATAGGTTTACAAAGGAAATCAAAAGATTTAATGTATATGCCTTTTGAGTTGGTGTGCTTCCCCCACCAGAAATCTCTTTGGATATCATTTATTCTTTTGTTAATTTTTTTAGGTAGAACAAAACAACCCATACTGAAGATGGGCATGCTAGACAGAATAGACTTATTTAGCACCATTTTACTGGGTTGTGACAATATTTTGCCTAACCAAGTTTTTATTCTCAATTCTAATTTTTCAATTATGAAATCAAAAGTTTCCAATTTGGACTTGTCAATGAACAGAGGTGCTCCTAAGTGAGTGTCTTTGATATTTATTCTTTTAATTTTCAGAAGTCTTGAAATAATCCCATGGTGTTTTTTGTGCACTGTGTTACTGAAGAATAAACCTGATTTTGATAGGTTTATGACTTGTCTTGAAGCTAAAGTGAACAAATTTAAAGCATCCAGCAAGTTTTGACAACTGCCTAAGTCAGCTTTAGAAAAAAGGAGCAAATCATCAGCAAAAAATAAGTGAGAGATTGGTGGTGATTTAGGTGTTAACTTAATTCCTTGAACCTTTTTAACTGTTTCAAGATGGCAGAGATAGCGAGACAGAACCTCCATGCACAGGATGAAAAGATAAGGGGACAAAGGGTCCCCCTGTTTAATTCCTCTTGAGGGATGGAATTCTTTACAAGGAATCTCGTTCAGAAGAACAACAATGTTTGAAGAAGATATGCATTCAAATATCAGCTCGCACCATTGTTTGGAGAAACCAAAAGCAGTTAAAGTTTTAATCAGAAATTTCCAACTAACCCTGTCGAAAGCTTTCGACATATCAATTTTTAGTCCTATGTTGCCTATTTTTTTCCTGCTTTTCTTCATGGAGTGAACAACTTCATGTGCCACAATAATATTGTCAGATATTTGTCTAGAAGATAGAAAGGCAGATTGCAGGGGTGAGATTATTTTTTCCAGAGATTTCTTAAATCTATTTGCCATTATTTTTGAAATGACCTTGTATGGTGTGTTGCATAATCCTATTGGTCTGAAGTCTACTGGTGATTCAGGATTCTTACATTTAGGAATAAGAAAAAGGAATGTTTTATTAAGATCAGGATTTAGTTTTTTATTTTTGAATAAATCTTGGATCACAGCAATGAGTTGACTTCCTACTGTTTCCCAGTTTTTCTTGAAGAAACTAACTGGGAACCCATCTGGCCCGGGGGCTTTGTTTGGTTTTAAATTTCTAACTACCTCCCAAATCTCAGTAGCTGAAGGTATTTCTATTAGAATTTCGTTTTCTTCCCAAGAAATGCAAGGTTTTAAATGAGAATAAATTGGAGATTCAGATGAAACCGAAGATTCAGTGAATAACTCAGTGAAATAAGTTGTTAACACCTCTTCAATTTCATCCCTAGATGAGACAACTTGATCCTGACTGTTTTTTATGCAATCAATATTATTTCTTTTTCGTCTTTTAGTGTGGTTACGTGGAAAAACTTTGTATTTCTTTCTCTTAGGTCAATAGTGTTATTTCTAGATTTTTGTCTTGCTATTTCTTACTGTGTGTCATACAAGGATTCTAATTCTATCGTCTTCCTATTAATCAAGCCTATGTTACAATTGCTTGCATTTTTAGCTTCTAGGTGTTCTATGGTTTTTAGTAAGAGTTTGATTTTCTTGTTTGGTTTTCCAAAGATATCTTTTTTCCAAATGCCCAAGTTTTCTCCAAGTATATAAATGTTTATCAACAGATCTATATCTGGATTCACAGAAATAGTTTTGTTCCAAGAGCTCCTAATAAGTTGAATGCAAGACTCTTCTTTAATCCAAGTATCATAAAATTTGAAAGTATGGTTCAAGTGAAAAGTACTAGAAACTAGAGAAAGACAAATAGGACTGTGATTAGATCCTATAGCCACTAAGTTTTCTAGATATGCATCTTGGAATTCCATATTCCATTCATCATTAGCTAAAGCTCTATCTAGCCTCTGTTTTATATTAGCATGTCAATCTCTCTTGTTACTCTATGTGAATATGTTTCCCATAAATCCCAAGTCTTCTAACCCTGTTCTTTGAATTAGGTTCAAAACAGGCTCCACTTTTTTTTTCTATTAAAAGGCAGACCTCCCATTTTTTCTTCACTATTAAAGATTATGTTTTAGGTCTCCTATTACTAGCCAAGGCATTTTATTGTAGTTTATTTTTTGTGCAATATCTTCTAGATAACTCATTACCGCCAGTTTATCCTCATGTTTAGGAGCACCATAGAAACAAGTTAGTAACCATTCTTTAGAGTGAAAATTATTTTTAACTATGATATTAATCATGTTAAGGTTCCATTGAACCACTTCAAAATGAAAACCATCCACCCAGGCTATTGCTAGCCCCCCAGCTATTCCATCTGGGTTCACAAAGTGGGTGTTTGGGTAAGAATTTAAGACATTTTTCATCAATCTCCTTTGAGACTTGATCTCAGACAAAAATAAAATATCAGGTTTTTCAAAGGCAATTAAGGTTTGCAGATGTTGTTTTGTTTTTTCTGGCCATACCCTTGTGTGTTCCATGCCAGAATCTTCATAGAGAAAAAGAAACAGAAATACTTATTCAATAGTAAAGTTTTAGAGAGATACTACTAGAAAGTAAAGCCACAAAACAGTATGTTATCAAGTAGTTTTAGAAAATCTAATTTCTTATCTTATGTGAAGAACAGATACTATACTAGAAATAGACAGAGATATCAAAAGTTAAAAAGAATCAGTGAATTTTGTTACATACATGCACTTTCCCTTTTCCTTTTTCTGCAGCTCTTTGTTGCATTAGCTCAATCTTTTCATTTATGGAAGTAGTGTCCTTATGTATTGATGATGATTCCCCATCAAAAGATCCAAATTGATTAAAATTTTGCAATTCTAAAGTTTGTAAAAATGCAGGCAGATTACTATTTTCTGATGATGCTTGATGCAATGAATCTTCTATAGTTTCAGTGATTCATTCATTGGATGCAAATGAAGAATGAGGAGAATCAAAGGAGGAGAACGAATCAGAAATTGAGATACTAAACCCCAGTTTTATAGATTGAATTGAATCTGACGAGTCTGATAAAGTGATGCAGAACGCCGGTTTAGGCCAATCGCAACGATTAGATAATTCATCCTCAGGAGTAAAGAATTCTTTAATCGACATGCTTGTATCTTCATCATCCTCCAGAGGGATATAGTCTTCTAAAATTTCCGTAGATGAGAGAATTTGTTGCACTACATCTTGAAGCAATCAGTTGTTTTGTTAGTAGTTGGATCATGTATCCAAAAGCCCTTAGTGATCCTATATTTTAGTTCTTGTAGAAGGCTATAAATAGCCATCGATTTCTATCCTTCAATAATAAGAAATAAGGCATTTTCTTTATTAACTTGTCTCAAGAATTGGTAAGCCACCTGGAAGAGGTGATTGTGTGTGTGTGTGTGAGTCCCAAAATTTTGAGTGATTAGAGTGAAGATGGCAACAGAGCTTTCTTCAACCATCAATTCCAAAATTCGAGAATTTAATCTACAACATTTCATGATGGAAAGATCTAATGATGCATTTGAAGGCAAAGAATTATCCACCATCGATCCAATTCCGTCCCCTTATCAAAATAAGCACGATTTCCAACGCACAGCGAGACTTTGAGGTACTGGAAGAGACGGGAATGGTTATTTCAGTACCAACCATTGTCAATAAGATGAGGTAAAAGCGATCAAACACCAAATGATCGAAAGAAAAGATGAACTCTTTCAATCGATGAATTTGAGAATCGGATTTGAAGGTTACATATGGAGAATCTCCTCCGTGGCAGAGCAGGCAGTGGTAGACACAATTATGATAAGTCAACCATTGAATGCTTTGGAAAACTTGATTGAAAGAGAAAAAGCTATGTAGAAGCAGAAGAAGAAATGAACCATAAGATGATGTGTGTATGTGGTATCTTGATTCTCGATGCATCATATGAGCGAAAGAAGAGATGTTCTATGTCTGATTATAGCTACTAAGTGAATTTTCTAACTTTTGCCAATGGCATACAAAGAACCTAGATCAGAATCCGCCCTAAGAGAAGAAGGAGGAGAGAAAAGAGGAAGAGGTGGTCAGTCCACTTGGAAGTTAACCGAGTTACCAGATGGTGCAAAGAAGGTTGGAGTCAAATGGGTCTACAAAACAAAGTTGAATGAAGAAGGTGAAGTAGAGAAGCTCAAAGCTAAAGGGGTACGAGTATGGGGTCTTTCTCTTCCCTAGAATTTAATCTACAACATCAGAAAGATCTACATCAACCACCTCCCCCCTCCCCCTTATCAAAATAACCGATTTCGATCAGAACAGGATTAGAGGTAAAATCAAAATGATCGAAAGATGAAGGTTGAGAATCGGATTCCAGATGAGAACTTCTCCTTTTCTGGAAAGATTGAAAGAGATATGTTGAAGATGAACCATAAGCAGCATCAGAAATTTCTATGTCTATTTGCTCATTAATGAGAACTTTAAAGTCTGTAGCCCAACTTTGAGATTCAGATTGAGATACCGACGTTGGACCCTCATCATAAATACTTTCCAGAGAGAACCCATTTTTAATTTTACATGAGTCTTCAATGTGCCCCAACCGGTTACAATGGTCACATATTCTAAAGGGAAGGTCTAAATAGACAAAAGACAGTCTTGACTCCGGGTTATTGCCTACTTTGATTCTAGCATTTGTAACAAGTAGTTTTTCAATATTTATATCTATTCGAGCAAAAACATCTTGACCTGGCAGAGGGATTGCATTCACAGGTGATATGCTAGTTACGAACCCCAAGTGGTTTCCTATTTGTGCAATAATATACTCATTGTAGTGAAAATGCTGCAGGTTCAAAAACCTGACCCAAATTGTAATAATTTTTAGTAGGTCTTTCTCAACAATCATTCCAGGGTACCATTGAGCTAATGGGAAAGCATCCCCATACAAGTGCCACAGTTTATTAGTAAGAATTTCAACCAAAAACTCTCTTTCTCTAAAAGAAATCATGAAAATATTGATTCCAATTTGTTTAACTTTAAAACCCTTAAGCTTACCCCACCTAAATTTTAAATCCCTTGCTATATTTGTTTTGCTAAAAGTAGAAGTTGAGAAAATCCTAGCAATTACTGAGTTTTCATGAGTAAAACCTTTTAAACTGGGTGCAGAGAATGGAAGCTGCTGAGTTTTGAAAAGTCTTTTTTTGGTTGTTGCTTTTCCCATAGGTGTAGATTGATTTCCCATTCTTTGAAAAGCTAAAATCTGTGTGAACACGAAAATCGCGTAGGCTCTCAATCTCGTGATCACAAGCAATCTCCGCATGTCTTTAAGGCATACGTCAATGTACAAATATGACTAACATGTGCAGATAGATATTGATTCATTGATTCCAAACCCTGCGGGTTTGTCACGATCTCATCTATATCCATCACTATAGATCTAAGAAATAAATGTGTATAAAAAGACATATAAACACGAAATATAAATGAGACGAGGATTTACGTGGTTCGGCTATAAAGCCTACATCCACGGGTCTGGGGGTTATTCACTATGTGGTAAATGATTACAAGAATAGTAGGAAGACTTTTTCTCCTCTCTGGAAACCAAAGATTGATACTCATACTTACTTCTCCTTAATTTCTCTCTCTTATTTTCTAGTCTCTCTTCTTTAGTTCTCTCCCTCCTTTTCTTTTTACCCCCTCGCTCCTGTTAGAAAGGGGAATATATAGTCATATTTAAGTGGGTCCCTTGGAAAAGAGCTGTTGAAATCTTATCTTCTTGTGCTCTGTGCACAGTCCGCGGACCTCCTCATTAATCCGCGCCTTCTACGATTCCTCAGATCATCACGCGGGTCATACTCCACCTTCTTCGTTGGTTGGCTGACGCGTGCCCTCTGAGCAGCACTAAATGTGAGTGGTTGGGGCGGTCCAATCTGCGCCAGGAGATGTCAGTCTTCCCCTGTCACGTCTGTGTCAGCTGGACTTTCCCCAGCCGTTGATCAGATCTCACCTCGTGATGAGATAAAGTGTAGAGGGGCAGATCCTGGGTGTTATATGGGTATACCTTCCTTTGATGCTCCTTCATCTTTGACCGTTTATCTCGACAGATGGAGCATCATCTAAATCACATGGATGCTCCTACGTGTCATCCGCCTTTGTGATGTGGCCTCCACGTGGGTTTGCTAGTACACGTGGCGAGGGAGGTAAATAAGTGTATCTACAATTTACCCCTCTTCTTGTGACTAAGCGCCAGCTATTGTTGGAAGAAGAACCGTGTGATATGTTTTTTTTCTCCCTCCTCATAACTCCTCCTAAAAAGGAGTCACCTACATTTATTGTGCACGTTTCCCATATCAGGCCATAACTGCATCTTGGGCAGTGGGTGGTTTCTTTTGGTCACATAAAAGAGGAGAGAATGATGGAATGTGAATTAAATTCACATTCTCTGTTTATTCTCTGCACTATTTTCTTCTTTTCCTTCTTAACTTCTTCTGCAACTTTTACTGTTGTTTCTGCTGCTGTGACTGTTGCTGCTGTTGTTGCCGTTGCTGTCGTTTTTGCCATTGCCGTTCTTGTTGCTGCTGCTTCGTTCAACTATTGAGATTCAGGTAGGGTTTTTAACTTGTTTATTCGCCATTTTTGTTTCTGTGGAGCTTTTGATTTTCTGGTGATGAATCATGATGGGTTTTAATCCTACGCGTATCATAACTTTGAAAGTTGTCGCTGCTGAGCCGGGCGTTTTACCGGCTATGTTTTGATCTTTCTTGATCTGAGTAATAGCTTGAGAGCTTAAATGGTAGTGGACGAAACCTAGGGTCTTCTTCTCGTTTGCTGCTGTTCTTGAGATTTCCTTGTTTTTGATCTTCCTTGACTCTGACTTGCACCTCTATTTATGTTTTCGTCCGCAGATATGTCGGATCGTCCGCGGGTGCCTTATCAGACTCCTCCGCCGAGTCCCCACAGATCTCCTCGGAGAGATTCCCATATTAGGGGTGGAAGTTCGCCTCCTCTCATTCAGGAGAATCCTCGGGATAGACGACAGTCTTCGTCCTCTGGTCAGAAGCCTTCACTCCCAAGAGGGGATCCACCGCGGGGGTCTAGGTACGCCATGAATCGTCCTAGAGATGAGTCTCCTAAAAAACATCAGAATCCACGCACTGAACTCCTAGATGCGCAGCCTCTCCGCAGCATGCCTCCTCCGCGTACTAACTTTCCTCCGTCTTCATCTGGGCCTACCTCCGGCAAGTCATCTAAGAGTCAGCCTTCGAAGAGGAAGGTTACAGAGATAGAGTCTTTGGGAGACGCGGGTCCTCCTAAGAAGAAGGTAGCGGGTTCCGCAGAGTATGCTGCAGTGGACACTTTCGAGGATGATTCCGCTGTTACTTTTCGTCCTCTTCCTCTCTGTTATCAGGCTCCGTGCTTTGGAGGATCGTTTCTCTCAATTGCTGGTTCTCTTGTGCTAATTGGATCATCGCGTCCGCATACGTCTTCTAATTCCTCCTCATCTCTTCTAGTTCCGCTAATATCTGCGCTGACTGACTGGATCCTTGATTTGGTGTTCCTGTCTGTAACTGAGCTTGTTCCTGGGTAGCCGCGGCGTTGATTTCCTCCACCAGCTGTATAACCGGCTCGATTACCCCGTGGGATCCCGCTGGTAGTTGTGTGTTTTGTTCATTCGTCGGCGGCATCCCGTAAAGAGGGTTCTGGGCTGCTGACTCTGCTGCAGCTTCTCGAGGCTCATTGGGCCCGGTGATTGTCAATACTTTGGAGGTGATTACTTGGGTAGCTCCTGCGTTAAGTGCAGCAGCTTTTGTCGCGGCAGCTTTATGTGCTTCCATTACTATGATGCGCGCATCTGAAAGTATCGTGGTTTCGGCTCTGCTCTGCGTTTTGTCCCCGGCTATGAGTTTTTCGCCCTTCTGCTTGCTCCTTGTTATTACTGGCGTAGTCCTGGGTGCCTCTTTTGAAGGTACCTTTGTTTTCCCTGTATCTTTGTTCTTCTCCATCATGGTAATTGTTCTGTAGAAAAAAAACGGAAATTTAACCGAGACAAAGGGTCCGCGGGTCAGCCGTTAGTTCTCAGTATGCATAAGCTTAGTTTCTACGAATATGGCAAATAATATGAAAAATATGGACGAATGAAAAGATCATAGATGTGCGCAATTAACTGGGGTCCAAGGATTGTTTGCAAAAAGGACTCAGATCTATTGGTGGAAAGCATGTAAAATACTAGTTAAAACATAGATCCGTCGGTCAGAAGTTATAAAATCCCCGGACGCGGTGGTAGAAGAGGTCAGGAGTTATAAATCCATTGGCCAGACGTAAATATGTACGAAAAATTAGCCCAAAACACAGAACTGCTAGTGTAAAATGCGGATCTGCTAGTGTAAACATGTACGAAAAACAGCCCAAAACACAGACCTGCTAAGTAAAATTTTAAAATTCGAGGCTATGAATTCACAGGAAAAGATAAATCTTTTTACCGGGACAAAGTCCCTGTTTCTAGCGCCAGATTGTGAACACGAAAATCGCGTAGGCTCTCAATCTCGTGATCACAAGCAATCTCCGCATGTCTTTAAGGCATACGTCAATGTACAAATATGACTAACATGTGCAGATAGATATTGATTCATTGATTCCAAACCCGCAGGGTTTGTCACGATCTCATCTATATCCATCACTATAGATCTAAGAAATAAATGTGTATAAAAAGACATATAAACACGAAATATAAATGAGACGAGGATTTACGTGGTTCGGCTATAAAGCCTACATCCACGGGTCTGGGGGTTATTCACTATGTGGTAAATGATTACAAGAATAGTAGGAAGACTTTTTCTCCTCTCTGGAAACCAAAGATTGATACTCATACTTACTTCTCCTTAATTTCTCTCTCTTATTTTCTAGTCTCTCTTCTTTAGTTCTCACCCTCCTTTTCTTTTTACCCCCCTCGCTCCTGTTAGAAAGGGGAATATATAGTCATATTTAAGTGGGTCCCTTGGAAAAGAGCTGTTGAAATCTTATCTTCTTGTGCTCTGTGCACAGTCCTCGGACCTCCTCATTAATCCGCGCCTTCTACGATTCCTCAGATCATCACGCGGGTCATACTCCACCTTCTTCGTTGGTTGGCTGACGCGTGCCCTCTGAGCAGCACTAAATGTGAGTGGTTGGGGCGGTCCAATCTGCGCCAGGAGATGTCAGTCTTCCCCTGTCACGTCTGTGTCAGCTGGACTTTCCCCAGCCGTTGATCAGATCTCACCTCGTGATGAGATAAAGTGTAGAGGGGCAGCTCCTGGGTGTTATATGGGTATACCTTCCTTTGATGCTCCTTCATCTTTGACCGTTTATCTCGACAGATGGAGCATCATCTAAATCACATGGATGCTCCTACGTGTCATCTGCCTTTGTGATGTGGCCTCCACGTGGGTTCGCTAGTACACGTGGCGAGGGAGGTTAATAAGTGTATCTACAATCTGTGAGGAATTAGCCATTGGCAGAAAAAGTGATGTTTTGTTTTGCACTACCAGTCAAAAGCAGTAAAGGAAAAGACAGTAACGAGTTGAAATACTGAGAAGGGATTCACCCCTCTTTAGGTTTAAAATGAAAAAGCGAAAACATGTGCAGAGAGTTGAAAGTGACTAAACAGGTTTCTAAGCTTTTAAGAGAAGGGTAAAGATACAGAGAATAAGAATGAGAAAATTCTTTTACCAGACAGATATTAACTCTGGATGATATTGGGTGATATTTACTCCAAAGATGATACACACACCGAGATGTGTGTACTTCGATCTGCACCGAAGGGATCCAAGGGCTGGTAGGGAGCCCTGGGGGATTTGCATGGGGTGGGGCCAAAGGTGGGACCCACAATTCTTTTTTTCCCTCTCACACCCACTCTCTCGGTGTACCTTTGCCGTACCCCAAACATTTTCGTATTTACTCACCCCTATTAGTTAGGGAAGTAGCAAATGGGTTGGCTAAGAATGTAGTACACCAGAAAAACTTTGCCACGCAAATCACTATAGTTTAAAAAAAATAAAAAAATTCACCGTTGTTTTTTGAACGCGTGTAAAAGGGCCATACTTCTCCCTGTTTTCACAAAAGTACAGATATTATTTTACCTTATGTTTAATTATTCCCCCCTCCCCCAAACATGTTTCCTTTAAATAAGGCACCCATCGATGGTAACGGGCTGTTGAAGGGTTATCATATGGGCAAACCCCTAGTTAGTAATTCTCCGAATCATTCCCGAATGATTCGCGAACGTATCCGAATTGACCGAATCCGAATGATACTTCCGAACTATTTGAACTCCGAACCTAGTTCCCGGATTATATGGACCTCACGAATGATTCGCGAACGTATCCGAATGATATTTCCGAACTAGAACTCCCATAGGTAACTCTCTTACCAGAGTTCTGTTGATTGGTTTTTGTTTGATTTTGTATACTTTATATTTAAATACAATTATTCAATTAAATTTTTCTATTTGTAGTTGTTTAACCAGTGTTTTATGTGTTGATTTTTGTTTAAAAGTCTATAAGTTTTATAATACATTTATGCGATTAAATTGTTTACTTCTTGTTAAATAATCACGCTAAAATGTTTTTTTTTCATCTTATAAATCATATACAAATCAAATTAGTCTCGTAATAAGGTCATAATACTTATCAATTTATCATATATGTCAGCCGAATTTTAAGTGCCGAACTCACATTTATAAAACGAATATGCACGTACGTATGCCGTTCCGAACTACTGTCCGAACAACGAACCGTTGACCGGATTTTTGATGGAATCCGATCTATCTGAATACGTATAATTCCCGTACGTATTCCGTCCCGAACTACTGCCCGTACCCCGAATTGCTAACTAGGGGCAAACCCGCACACTGAGCGAATTTAGAAAATTATAAATTAAAAAGAACGGGCTCTAGCTCAGCTGGTCATCCTCGTTCCCCGAAGTTTCATGCGTTCCAGGAGGTCCCAGGTTCAAATCCCCAATGGCGTAATATTGCAGGAATTAACATGGAAGGTAGTGTTAGTTTTCCCCCCTTGTGACACAATCTCGCCCCCCCTCCCGCTTCGGCTCCCCTTGGCAAGGTTACCCATGTGGCTCGCTGGTAGACTAGCACAACAACCTGTTCAATTAATGTAGTAGTATGTCGTTGGAGCTTAGCTTGTTAGGCTTCCAACTAGTTTCATGTAATAATATTAAAAGATTAAAAAAAAAAGTAACTTAATCGTAATTTGAAAGAAAAACGACTGTTGAGATTCAGACGCCTTGAGTGTATCCTTTGATATCCGGACCACTAACTTACCATCTGGCCATTGCCGGTGCACCCAAATGAAAAAAAAAACTTTGAATTTGAAGGGATATTCGTTTAATTTGTGCCTTGTAATTTGGGAAAAAAAACAATAAGTGGATAAAGCGATTCTAATTAACCTTTTGAAATTCTTACTTGGAAAACCCGCCGTTAGTGCAATGAAACCGAATGTGAAAAGTCTATCTTCAAAATTTGATCTATTTAAAAAAAAAACCCTCCTTTAACTAACTCTATTATCCCTTCCCAGAATATCTTGAACCTTTCTCAAAAACACACATAGATCATGGTAAAGCGTAAGATTGTGGTTTTGCACATGACTGCTCCCGACGGAAAGCGATTTCATTGCCAATATCTAGTTAAGCGGTTAGAACAAGTGCTCAAAGCATACTTCCAACAAGAAGACTGTAACGAAGTAACCATATCAAAATCTCGGCCTTACAACTCCATTATCAATTATACAGGTCCAACACGAGCCTATCTAGAGCAGCCCGGAGCTAGAGGATTTCGACTGTATTTGCCTAATCAATGAAAATGATTGGAAAGAGGGGGCAGAAGAGAGCAACAGATGAATGAGGATGAATGCAGTCATGCAGCTTATGGAAGTTTTTGTTATTTATCAAAGAAAGAATTTTTAAATGTTTTTTGAAATTCCAATATGAATGATGCTATCTATCTTAAGTTTTTTTTTTTTTTTGAAGCATGAAATTTATAAATTAATTAGAGGGCCATTACACGAGGGTAAATGATATCCGGAGATTCACCGGTTACATTTGGATTGGTATGCAATGAATCTTAAGTTATATTCAGTATGATCTAAATTGTTTTTTTTTTTATTTCCAATATGATTTTTTTTTTTTAATGTGATTTTTTGAAATTTTTGAAGATGTGATTTTTCGATTATATTCTATATGGATCGTAGAGGATAAAATTGGGTTCACCCATTACATACCTATTGGGATTAATTAAAGTATATGTGGGCAGCATCATTATGTGGGTAGTGATACGGGTAGTATCATTACGTCGTTTTCCTTTTTCATAATTAAAGTATAGTGCTCTATACTTAATATGTCAATTGGGGTCGTTTGGGGTAATGTCATAGAGAGTGCTCTATGTCGACATATTTGAATCCCTGTATAAAAGGCTTTGCTCCTCTCTCTGTAATGCAAGCATCAGAACATTTTGAAATGACATAACCATTTACGTTATACATTTACGTTATGGTATCAGAGCATATACGTTATACATTTACGTTATGGTATCCTCTACGTTATGGTCGAAGTCGTCGGTGCATCTTTCTTGGATATCCTTTTGGGAAGAAAGGATGGCATCTATTTGACCTTGAGACAGGGGATTATTTTCAGTCTCGTGATGTTAGTTTTGTTGAAGATGTTTACCCTCTTGCTGATCTCGACGAAATGGATCGTCTTCACTCATTATATCCAGCAGAATTTGGTGACTTAAATAATTCTGCAAATTGTGGAGATTCTTTTGAGGACTGTACACAGTCATCATTCCCTGAACAGTTGCAACAAGGCCATACAGACGCTCCCATACTTCCATCTAGCACGACGGTTTGTGATGCATCTTCAGACAATACTTTTGAAGATCTGTCGACTGTTATTCCGCTTCGTACACAGGCACTTCCCAGTGACACCCAACCTTCTTCCGGTGGAAGTTTGGTTGAAAACGAAAGTGCTTTGGAAGATACTGATCATAGTTATGGGGCTGAAAGCATGGAATTGGTTGATGCGAACCTTGGTCGCGGCAAACGTACAAAATTCGAAAATGTCCGACACAAAGATTTCGTAAAATGGCAAAATGTGGAGCAGAAGACTAACACGACTTTGGTTCCCCCTCACACGTCACACATACCAATACATTCCTCAGGTACTCCGTATCCTATAACATATTATGTAAATTATAATGCTTTCTCTGTTGCGCATCAACACTTTCTTGCAGCTCTTTCATCTGATAAGGAGCCTACGTTTTTTAAGGAAGCAATGAATGATCCTCGCCGGAGAAAAGCGATGGAGGAAGAAATGGCGGCTCTTTATAACAATGGAACTTGGACAATTGAAGACTTACCTTCGGGAAAATTGGCTATTGGATGCATGTGGGTGTTTCGGATCAAGCGTCGTTCTGATGGTACCGTTGAACGATACAAGGCACGACTGGTTGTCTTCGGTAATCATCAACAAGAGGGAGTAGATTTCAGTGAGACTTTTGCTCCTACTGTAAAAATGGTTACTGTGCGTACTTTGTTAGTTGTTGCCGCTATTCAAAATTGGGAGTTAGTTCAAATGGACGTTCATAATGCTTTTCTTCATGGTGACTTGGACGAAGAGGTATATATGCGCCTTCCTCCCGGTTTTAGTAATGGCATGACTGGCAAGGTGTGTAGGCTACGTAAGTCTCTGTATGGTTTGAGACAAGCCCCTAGATATTGGTATGCCAAGCTAGCCACAGCCTTAGATGCATATGGTTTTTCAGCAAGCAAATCTGATCATTCATTTTTTGTTTATCGTAAAAAGGGCGTGATATTGAATATCCTTGTTTATGTGGATAATCTTGTTATTGCTGGAAATAATAGCGATGTTATTCGCAAACTGAAATCATATCTTGGTGATTGTTTTCATATGAAGGACTTGGGAAAATTGAAGTATTTTCTTGGCATTGAAGTAGCAAGAAGTTCGAAATGGATTTTTCTTTGTCAACGCAAATATGCTCTTGATATATTGTCTGAAACAAGTCTTATGGGTTCTAAACCGGCTAGTATTCCAATGGAAGAAAACCATCGCCTAGCTCTTGCATCGGACACACCTATGACAAATCCTGCTCGTTATAGACGACTCGTGGGGCGTCTAATTTATCTTACCATTACTCGCCCTGAGCTTTCTTATGCAGTTCATATATTATATCAATTTATGAAGCATCCAAAGCACTCTCAATGGGATGCGGCTTTGAGAGTTGTTCGTTATTTGAAATACCGTCCCGGCCAAGGTATATTACTTCGTGTTGATTCCACTCTAGTTCTTGATGTTTATTGTGATGCAGATTGGGCTAGTTGTCCAATCAGTAGACGTTCCCTTACTGCTTATTTTGTATTTCTTGGGAACTCTCCTATCTCTTGGAAAACAAAGAAACAAGCAACTGTTTCCCGCTCCTACGCGGAAGCGGGATATCGTGCCCTGGCCTCAGCTACTTGTGAAATTATGTGGTTCAAGAATTTACTTCGGAGTCTTGGTGTGGAGCATGCTGCGCCCGTATCTCTTCATTGTGACAGTCAATCTGCTCTACATATTGCAAATAATCTAGTCTTTCATGAACGTACGAAACACATTGAAATAGATTGCCATTTTGTACGTGATGAGATTCTCAAAGGTACTATTGCCCCTGCATACGTTCATACTACTGTCCAGCTTGCTGATATTCTTACTAAAGCTTTGGGTCGTCAACAATTTCAATCTCTTCTTGACAAGTTGGGCATTTCCAATATTCATGCTCCAACTTGAGGGAGGATATTGGGATTAATTAAAGTATATGTGGGCAACATCATTATGTGGGTAGTGATGCGGGTAGTATCATTATGTCGTTTTCCCTTTTCATAATTAAAGTATAGTGTTCTATACTTAATATATCAATTGGGGTCGTTTGGGATAGTGTCATAGAGAGTGATCTATGTCGACATATTTGAATCCCTGTATAAAAGGCTTTGCTCCTCTCTCTGTAATGCAAGCATCAGAACATTTTGAAATGGCATAACCATTTACGTTATACATTTACGTTAAATGGTTATGCCATTTCACCCATTATATTCTATATGGATCAGAGAGGATAAAATTGGGTTCACCCATTACATACCTGTGCTATTTCCATATCCAAAATTATTCAATTGATTTGAGCTGCATATTTCTGGGAAAATGTGGGAAAGTTTAGGTTTGAAAATGGATTACTCCATCAGAGAGAGAAGAGAGAGAGGGAGAGAAGAGAGAGGTGTTGACACTTTGGTCTGAGTTGTATTAATTGAAGTTTTTGTGTTACCCAAATATTGAAGTATATAAAAATATTGATTTTTTTTTTTTTTTGATGCAAATGTTTCCTAGCTTTGTGACTACAACATATATTGATCATTAATTTGAAGTATATAAAAATTTAGTCGTCTCTAAGGTCGCTAAAGGTCAAGGATGAGCTGCAAATTTGTGATTTCGAATGCACCGGAGTCTGTCAAGCCATCGACTCTAAAAGGCTGAAACCTGAAGTGATGGAGATCATATAAGCTATGCAGGCACGCCATCTTAATGATTAATGAATGACTCACAAAGTTCAGCTACATGCGATAAATGAAGCAGTTGAAATGGTGCTTAGCTGAAACTGTAAAAGCCAGTTGGCTTAAATATGTGTTGTTTACATTACATGTACAAGGTCAGGTAAATGCCACACAAAGTTTAGTTTTGGTGTATTTATGACATGGAAAATCATTTAGTACGTTGTTGAGTTTGCGTGCAAGTTGTCAACTGTTGCAGACTGACAAACAAAAAATAGATGCATTTTCGATTTACGAGAGAAAACAAAAATGCAAAAGATACGGTGCAGACTAGACTAGGATCTCACAATGTGTCCCACCACCTTACAGGGGATCTCAATCAAAAGCAAAAGATACGGTGGCAACTTCTTCTACTTATTTTTGTGGGGGCATACTCGGCATTTTTTTTTAAGCATCAGCATTTTATTTTTATTTCATTACATAAAATTCGAGTCCAGAAATCAAAATCGGGGAAATTTGGTCGGCATGGTTGTTTGATGATTTGTTGACCGGATGAAATCATAATCATAATCATGACAATTTGATCTCTTACATCTTTTAGACACCCATCACTTTTTTTTTTTTAGGAAAAGAGGCGAACCTCGGTCATAATTCATAAGATAATAACCGGAATAAACTACCGGAACTGTTACAAAGGATCTCTTACAGTTAAAAGAGGTTACATGGCCTGATAATGACTGAATTGTTGCCGGAATCTGACCAGGAAATCTAACTATCTCTAAGCCTAACACCAAAATCGGATTTACCTGGAAACATGAAGAATTCATTTCAATCAGCGGTACCGCTGTAAACAGCAAAGGTGATTTATTACCGGGAACTCACCGGAATTTAACCTGGTCTTCACCGAAGGATTTTGTAGCTACTTCTACCACTACAACCGGATTGGACCTAACCATTAAATGTCCATCTTCAATAACCGGCGCCACTGCAAACAACGGGGGTAGATTGGTTTGATTATTACCACCATCATCAAGATCAACCCCTTTTGAAAAGTTAGACACCCCATCACACACTATCTTGGATGGGTTTAAATTTTGTATACCCTAATTAATCTGGGTATATCCCAATCCAGAGGTCTTGAAAAGATAATCAGTAGTGCTACGTTGACGCAAAATTACTCTTACATCTTTTGTCAGGTTTCAAATCAATGCAAATGGCCAGCAACTGTATAATCAGTAGTGCTACGTTGACACCCAAAAAAACCGTAAGAAATCCCGCAAGATGATCCAATGGCTGAGAGAGGAGGAGCCTTGCGGGAGATTTGTAGGGGGTGGGGTTTAAGGTGAGGGCCACCATTTTCTTTCTCTCACACAGTAGTTGCTGCGGGATTCACTCCCGGTACACCAAACATTGTTGCTGTATGATATGGGTAGCTTTTAAAACTTGTACCTCCATGCAAAGTCCAGCATTTTGCTTGCGGATTGAAAAGATTCCCAAAACTGGGACGTCATTTGACATGAAGTTCTTAGCTGCTTTTTCAGCAGAAGCTAGGAAGAGATCGCTCATGTAAAAAAACATTTTAATATTTTGTTGTGAAGAGTTCTCAATGTTGGTATACAAGTGCGAGCATTTGGTGAATCATTTTTATACATGTTCCTTTTCAGTAGCATAGAAAATAATTTTTCACGAAATTGATTAAATAGACTAAAATCAATAATTTCTGGATAAAAAAGATATTTAAAATTTGATATTGTTTAAATGGACAAAAATGTAAAGATAGTCATGATATAAACAGTTTCATCCTACCTATTTAAAAATATTTTTTCTTATTTTTAATTTAAATAGGATGTATCCAGTTTTATCCTCGCTATTTTTTAAGTTTAAGTCAGGATGAAACCAGTTTCATTCTTATCAACTTTTTGGTGTCCACTTCACCCATATTAATTTTTACTTGTCCATTTAAACTATGTTTAAAAAATATTTGGATATTTGACCCAATTTCCAATAACCTTTTGGTATGGAACACCGTAATAACACGTAAATTTTTAACATAATTATTCACAGCTTTGAATGAACCTGTATAATTATTTTTTACTACCAATTTACTAACAATTACTTTCTTCTCCTCGGTAATTGTAGATCTCTAAAGGTCAAGGATGAGCTGCAATTTTGAATGCACCGGAGTCTGTCAAGCCATGGACTCTAAAAGACTGAAACCTAAAGTGTTGGAGATCATATTGCTATGCAGGCACGCCATCTTAATGAATGACTCACAAAATTCAGCTACATGCTATAAATGAAGCAGTTGAAATGGTGCTTAGCTGAAACAAGGATTAATTAGGGGTCAGGAGTATTAATTGGGGGCCTGAATAGTTGGTCTCCCAATAGCACTTTGGTACTACCCCTTATCCTAATTTTTCAAAATGCCTAAACTACCCCTAAAATAATTAATATTAATTGAGTAGATTAAGTTAGATTAGTTGTTAATCTTTGAAGTTAGATTAAATCGGATTTCGGGTAAAATTTGAGTTTATAGAAGAAAAGAAATTGGTTGAATAGAGAGGAAAAGAGTGAGTTTTTTGGAAATTTTAGGTTATTTGAAATGAGTGATTGTAGTGGAGGAAATGAGTTAAGTGAAGATTCAACCAACATACATGATTGTGTTGATGGTGAGATTGTGTCATCTAATCCTATGAATTGGATGCTTGATGAAGAGATGTTAATAGAGGAAGCCATGAATATTGGTGCAAATGAAGATCCCATTGCTCAAAATGAAGGAACCAACCCTCAAAATGAGGAACCCCAAGCTCAAAACAATCAGGTAAACTTCATATGCTCTTCAAATCGCATGAATGGTGCTCCAAGTGGTCGATTGATGGTCACTATGGAACTACTCAGTGTGAGAGTCATTTGGTCGGGAATATAAGAAACTGACGACCCTTAATAGTCGTTAGTTAATTGGCACATCAGTAAACGACTCTAATTCGCAATATGAAAAATCGTCATTAAGTTTATAAAACATTAACGACTCTAATGTTGACTTATGAAAAATTGTCATTAAGTTTATAAAACATTAACGACCCTTTTAAATTTAAAATGAAGAAAATGTTAGTACTAAACATTAACGACTCTACTCACTAAATGTTAGTACTAAACATTAACGACCCTACTCACTAAATGTTAGTACATTAACGACCCTACTCACTAAATTTACAATTAGGTAAACATTAACGACCCTAATGAACCAACCCTATTAAACATTAACGAATGATTTTAACGATTCAAGCATGTTTCCCCTATTATGTGGACGACTCATTCATTTATTTGAACAGAGTGGTGTCACAAACTTAAGGACGACCCTAATCAAAAATTAACGACCCTAGCTATAAGATGTTGACGATTTCTCCAAAGTCCAACATGCAGATCAAATATCGTTAACCAAAGATGAAAAATCTTTAAGCAAAGATGAAAAATCGTTGGACATTCAAACGGGTGATTAACGACTCACATTGTGAGAAATCAATTTCTACGATTCAAACCCTCTTTTTTTTTTTTTTTTTTTTTTTGTTGCTAATAAATGGTCTAATTTTAGGGGAAGGGTAAAACAGTACTTTCAACTTTATTTTGGAAGCCCCCTAAAATTTTGGGTATGGGTATAAATTTTTCGAGGCCCCCAATTAATACTCCAGGCCCCCGATTAATCCTTGAGCTGAAACTGTAAATATGTGTTGTTTACATTACATGTGTAAAGTCGGGTAAATGCCACACAAAGTTTATTTTTGGCGTATTTATTTTTTCGCTTGAATTTCTTAACGAATCCAATGCCTAGCTACATGGATGTCATTACGTTGTTGAGCTTGCGTGCAGTTGTCAACTGTTGCAGACTGACAAACAAATGCAAAAGATACGGTGCAGACTAGACTAGGATCTCACAATGTGTCCCACCACCTTACAGGGGATCTCAATCAAAAGCATGTATCACCATCAGGGGTTAGCCCAGTTGGCCAGGAGCCCGACTATCAAGTAAGAGGTCGGCGGTTCGAGTCTCCGCTCAAACATAAATAAAAACTAACATTAACATGGGTTTAACTTCAAAGGGCCGAGTTTGCTTAGTGGGGAGTAAGCCGGTAGCTACCCTGCCTAGGGGGAGGCAGGACGGGCCAATACTTAGTATCAAAAAAAAAATCAAAAGCATGTATCATTTTTCATTTTGTTTAAAAAGAATTTAGAAATTTTATTTTATAAAAAAAATAAATAAATAAAATTTAGAAGAAAGGTTACACGCGTCGCGTTTTGGCCGTTGTACCTTAATTTGCTTCCCTAGAGGGGACGTGCTTCCCTATCAGTAGGAAATAGGCTGACTACTCATTAGGTATTGTCCAATCTCTAGCCTTTTGAGAATAATATGTACTACCTCTATCTTACAGATATGAGAACATCTTTATTGATTATTCTCGTTCTCTGTCTTTTCTTAAAACTGGCCTTTTTTAAGTTCAGGGCCTCTCGTGTAGTCACAGTTTCTGTTTTGGGTTTTGTCTTTTTAGGGCTGTGCTGTCCGCGCTGCCGTGCAAGATAGTTTTATGAGCTAGCACTTCCCAGCCGTTGGATATGGTAAGATCTCTAATTTATGTTTTCTTTTAGGCTAACTCTTATGTGCTAGATATCTAGCTGCTAGATTAGTCATCCAGGTCAGCCTGGGCAACCTCCTAAGTCTTATGGGATGGCGAAACGCCGAATTGTTCAGCGTCAAAAGGTCAATGCAGAACCGAACAATGCTCAAAAAGTGGTCCAAACGTTGAACGGTTCAGCGTTTTGCGAATATTCCAGCGTTTTGCGTCAAACGCTGAACAGTTCAGCGCTGATGCCCTGGAATATTCCCAAAACGCTAAACCCATGGGCGGAACCAAAGGGGGGCTAACCCGGGCTGTAGCCCCCCCTTTTTCTGATAAAACCCATCCATGCATGTAAATTACCCTTAGTTTTGTAAAAAAAAATAATTTAGTCCACCTACCAAACGAATTTAGCCCACCTCCTCAATCAATTTAGTCCACCATAGTTTCAAAAAAAAAAAAAAATTTAGTCCACCAAGTCTGTTAATAGACCAAGCGCCCAGTTGTACAAGCCCAGCGTCCTAAATGTCTAATCAAACTAGTCATCAAAGGCCTAAACGAGGAAAGATTGTGTTGCCTAGGTGCTAAATCGCCTAAAAAAAATTTTTGCGGCCTACGGCCGCATCAAACTCATTGTTCGCCAAAAAAAATCTAACCCCCCCCTTTCCAAATTTCTGGCTTCGCCACTGGCTAAACCGTTCAGCGTTTGGACCACTTTTTGAGCGATGAATCATTCAACGTTTCAATCCCGCTGCTAGTTGAACTGCGAGCACTTGCTAGGAGAGAGTAGACAGAAGCAGTGTTAACTTTTTTCCCACACTTTTTTCTTGATTTGCAATACTTTTTGGCCAATCTAGCAGTTCAATCTAGCCCATAAGACTTAGCCATACTCCCTCCGTCTCTAAAATAACAGCTGCATATCTTTTAGAGACGGAGGCAGTATAAAATAACAACTGGCGACTGTTGGAATTTCATCTCCATTAACCCTACAATAAGACCTAAACATTGTGGAAAACAACCTTATGCAGAAATCAGATCTTGAACCTAGTATTAGCATACTCAACAACACACAAAACAATACCATATGCAACAAGAACACTACATACAGTTCATACTAAAACAGATTGTAGTACAAGGAAATAGAAACACTCAAGACACTTAAACCTTCATGACTTATTATCAGCTTCTTTTTCCTCACATTACTTTATGATGGAAAGAAAATATATTTGCTTTTAAAGAAAACTTGTGAGGCTATAAGAGAGTCCTAGTCATGCTTGCCACATGTCCATCAACCTTTCCATCATGAGTTGGATGACACCTCATGGCTACATTGGACAACTCATATGACATGTCATGCTTAGAGACTCAACCTTATCTAGCATTAACCTTAAGCTAGTATTTATTGCATGATTAATACCATAAACATGCTTTAATGCGGATTAAGACTAATCCGACTTAACATAGTATAAACAAGATTAGTTTAACCAAATGGAGATTTGTTGCGCAAAACACAAAAATGCTAACATCTCCCACTTGTTTAAGCAACAAAACTTTTCTTAAAAAACTTTATAAAAGAATTTTTATGCTAGCCGCACACTTGAGTCAAACAGCACGCTAGCCTTCGACTATAGAGACCTACACGTCATATTTAAGATGCGTAATCCATTTCTACAATCAGAAAACTAGACGGTCTTCTATTCTCAAGTAAAACATTTTATTTTTCAAAACCGAAAACATTTTATTGGCTTAGCTGTACGCCAAAACCAAACTGAATTTGAAAACTTTATTTGGCTTAGCCATATGCCAATTGAATTGCACTTGTAACTTTATTGGCTTAGCTTGAAGCCATACAAGCAGCACTACATATGCTCTAACGCCACCCGATTTTTCTCCTTAATGATATCACCATTGTCTTGCTCGAATTAAGCACTATGCTCGTATTCTAATGAGACTAAGAACTTTAGGACATTGATGATATCGAATGAGAACCATATTTCATACCAGAAATTACTTTATGAGCATATATACCTTACAAAAGTAAGGAAACAAACATGTGATAAAGCCATAAATATCATATTCTCATTGACTTCAACCACAATATGCTTCATCTCAAACTAGAGACTACTTTATAAGCATACAAACCTTACAAGAATAAGAGAATGATGGTAAACAAGCTACAAACATCACTCCCACTAAATTTTAGATTCAAACACATGGAATAAACTTGATGAAAATCACAATCACAATTCCACTGAAATTCAGATTCACACATTATGGGAACAAACATGATGACAAAACCAAAACATCACTCCCACTGAATTCAGATTCAATCACAACACATATGTGCTTATTATCACTTTATATTGCTAGACTAACAAACATTAGATAACAAATCAATAAGCAAGAACAATAACATCATAAACTCAAAACAAAACTCTGTATCATCGCAAATCACCTTTGGGCAGAAAATACAACATACAATGAGTCTTAATAAGTTTATGACAAATTCTCATATGAAAAGCTCACTCATATGAGACTTGATTCACATCAAATTTTATAAACACAAAACACCTTTGGGCAAGATCTGTGTTTACAATATTTGAATGAATAAAAAAAAACCACCAAAATCACATGTATTCTCATTAAAACACTTCCACATACCCTGTAAGCATCACTTTGGCAACACTTAGTCGAGTAATGGAAGCTACAAACTATTACAAGTTACAATTCTTCTAAACTGAAAAATTCAAACTCAATACTTACAGCAAAACCGCCATCTTGAGAAGTACAAAACTGCCACAAATGTGAATATACCTTTATTGTTATGCATAAACCTTCTTCAATCACTCCAATACTTGTTGTCCTGATTTTTTAGTCCCACCACATCAAGTATGAAGTACCAAACCACCATATGTGAGAAAACTACAACCTTGGAAAGAAAACAATCCAAACCCCAACCTTACAATTACCCTAACTGTTGAATATGTAATAACTAGGGGAAATATAAGTTGAATGTTGGAATTTCAGCTCAATTAACCCTACAATAAGACCTAAACATTGTGGAAAACAAAACAGTACCATATGCAGCAAGAACATTACATATAGTTCATACTAAAACAGATTGTAGTACAAGGAAATAGAAACACTCAAGACACTTAAACCTTCATGACTTATTATCAACTTTTATTTCCTCATATTACTTTATGATGGAAAGAAAACAGATCTTCTTTTAAATAAAACTCGTGAGGCTAGAAGAGAGTCCTAGTCATGCTTGCCACATGTCCACCAACCTTTCCATCATGAGTTGGATGACACCTCATGGCTACATTGGACAACTCATATGACATGTCATGCTTAGAGACTCAACCTTATCTAGCATTAACCTTAAGCTAGTCTTTAGTGCATGATTAATACCATAAACATGCCTTAATACGGATTAAGACTAATCCGACTTAACATAGTATAAACAAGATTAGTTTAACCAAATGAAGATTTGCTGCGCAAAACACATAAATACTAACATCGAGAACTATCTAAAACCCTACAATTTAATTTATTTTCATTGATTACTCAATTTAGGGAATAACCCCGAATCCGACTTGGAGTCTCTACCGATCGAAGCTGCCAGACATTTAACGCTTATTTACACCACAATTTTACACCCTATCTGTCAGCAATATCCACCGTAGATCTCATCCTCACCATACCCTATCTGGGAAAAACAGGGAGTCCGCTTTAAAAATGAACCAATAAAACGTTAACACATAGGGGTGTAAAATTTTTGGGGTATACATGTGGGAGATTTTTAGCATCTTGTCTACCAATTTTGGTTCCCCTACACGAATAGTTGAAGAAAAATTCAAAACACATCATATCTTATTTCAATAAACAAGTTCATGTGCCAAATAAGAGACCAAGAGGCTGGTGGTCTCACATAAGCTAAGCAAACGTCTCGGTCTATTCAAGATAAGCACCATCGAGCACATCATGGACAACGGCTATAACAAGATCAACAACAGCTATTAGACGTAGACTCGTAATAGTTTTAGTGGCAGCGTAAGGTTGGCTTTCCTGGTTTAATTGGGGGCCATGACATTTTATTTACACCCCAAAATTTCCAGGGGAGCGTTCATCCGATTATGAAAATATTTTTTTTCCCTCGACTAAATTTTCTTTTTCTTTTTTCAAATCACGACCCTAATTAACGACACTTTAAAGACAATAACGATTTTAAGGGTCGTCACACTACGGGAAAAAAACAACGTTTACAACACAATCTAAGAGTTGTGGTACCCCTACGACAACTCCATTTCATGGGTTATGGAAGGGGGGTATTGTAGAAAGTCCAAGCTTTTCTACAATACTTGAATAAGAGTTGTAAATGGTGTTGTGATTCATGGTTCAACAATATTTTGTCAAAGTTGTGATTCTCTTTCAATTTTTTTTGAAAGCCTAACACAACTCTTGCTTGTGTTGTAGGACTATCTTGAACAACATAGGATGCGTATCGTAAAAATATGTAACACAACACTTGTATAAGTTGAATGTCTATCTTAGACAACCTAGGATGTGTATCGTAAAAATATGTAACACAACACTTGTATAAGTTGAAGGACTATCTCAGACAACCTAGGATGTGTATTGTGGAAATATGTAACCACTCTTATTACTAATATGAATAAGATTTGCACGACACTTGTTAGTGTTGTAGAACTATGTTGGACAACACCTAATTATGCCGTAAAGACATTCTTTCACAACCATTGTTTTGTGTAGTTGAAGTATGGAATACAACTCTTATTAGAAGTTGTGTGCGTAAAATAATTTTGAAAAAAAAATTATAGCTGAAATCGTATTGCCGAAAGTATTTCACATTCACATTAATTTGTCAGTGTAACACATTTACATTCATTCAAGTTAACCTACCACTCCAATTGCATTACCTAGCTAACTTCAAATCACCTTGTATGAAAGTGTGTTGCGCAACCAAAGAAAAGAAAATCATAATTCTTTTAACACGACTAAAAACATCATACAATCAGACAAGCACTATCATACAAGAACGCTCCTCCCAATATCCTCAAGCTTTGCCACTTGCCAATCTTATTCCAAAGGCTTGGCATCCAATCAATTTGAGCACTGATATTGCACAGAAAAAGAAAACACACGGAAACAATGAGCATAGCCCACAAAATCCAAACTTACTGAGAAGGAACTAATTTAGAGCCGATAGTATAAAACATACCTGAAGCATGTAAGATTTAAAGGTGCAATTGGGTCCAGCTTTTGGCAGTCCAATGTCAAATACTCCTGGGGTTGTCTACAAAAATATAGCTTTAACATTTCAAAACCAAGTCGGTAAATCAACTGCAAACACAAAGCACAAGACCCAGCAAATTAAATTTAGATTAAATCCCACAAACCACAAACCACAAAACCCCCATATTCAATAAATTACTACCCAAAGACATTGATAAGTCTCAACTCTGATGAAATCGCACTATAGAGCTATAATGCATCCACAACGAAATTCCATTATTTCCAGCATCAATTGCTGTTGTGTGGCTGTGTATCGACATTATAACCCAGCAAATCAATAAAAACTAAGGTGAAAGAAATAACACAAGCAGCAGCTTAGCAACCCTCGGCGATCTTTAGCGCCAGTTCTCAGCGATTCAACTACAGTCTCCGCCATTCAACAAACTTGAGTGCTTGAAAAAACAAAGAATAACAAAATTGGATTTTTGCAACCTCAAGGTAATAACTGCTTACATCTTAAACCAACACAAAAGGGCCCATATATTCTTATATTTCGGGAATGCAAGGAAACAATTTATCCTTATCTCCGACGTCCACAGAATGCAACAATTTTCAACGAGTATGGAATTGTATGTAGTATGTACTAGAGTAAAGTCTAACACCTAGAGATTTGTTGCTGCTGTTATTTGAAATTGAAGATTTCTCCTTTAATTTTTTCTTTACAGCTTCAGTAACAACTTCAAATATTGTTGGGAGGTGATTCATCATGGTAAATAAACGCTTCATGCACCACAAATACAAACGACAAATTCAGCAAGTTCATAAACGTGTCACTAGCATTCAAAAGCGAAAAGAGCAGGGAATAAAACACATTGGGTAAGCATAAAAATTAGGATAATTTACAAAAGCTTTCCACATCAGAAAGACTTACGGGAGCAAATACATACTGAACTCAACACTATCTCCATTTCAAGTTCTAATCATAAGTTAATGCTCTTAGAAACTCATAAAGCATCGGAGCCTCCTATGTCCTATGACATCGAACCCTGCAGGCCCACTATCCGTACCTATATTGAGGCCTGCAATATATGTGGTGGTATAAAGTAAAAGCAGGCACACAATTGTTGGTTAACTTATGGAAACTTCATCGTGATCCTCGAGTGAGGTCTAACCCTTTAGAGTTTAAGCCAGAGAAGTTTCTTTCACAGCTCGATGGTGGAATGATCATCTCTTCCTCAAATTTTCGGGTAAAAGAAATGCAAATTGAAAACTATAGAGCGAGACAAAGACTGCAAAAATTTGGGAGAAACAAAAGGAAGAATTGCAAGAGTAAGTCTGGAAGTAGTACCTTGGAACGTTGAACAAGGCTGCTGCTGCTACTATCAGTTTGTGAACAGGGCCAGAATACCTTTAGAAGCAAAGACGGATATACCAATCAAATTCCATTAATAAGAATCCACACCACATTTTCCAAAACAGAGCAATTACACGTACTGTTACTGGACTCCCTACACATTTGACTCATAATCGTAGTCATCCCCGTTGCAGCCTAGCTCTGTTATACTACGAATATTTGCCTAATGCATCGGAGTGCATCTTAACACCTATTCACTTCTTCCCATACCAAACACAATGGATACATAGAAGTGATGGTTCTTAATATACATAGATATACCACATGATGCGTTAACAAACTGGATCAACTAATACATAAGCAACTTAACTATAAATTGCTACATAAATACTCATTTCCCATACACGAAGTGCGCAAACATTTCTAGAGTCATGTACATGGAACTAAGAGAAAAGTCAAGTTGCAGTGAGGACATTTACAATGCGCACTTGTATGCTTCTTTATCGAGTCAGAGTGTATTATTGATCGTAAGGGAGATGGCATTATTCATTTTATATAGCTGAGCAGTTAAAATCAATTGAAATCAGCCCCCAAAATAAGCACAAGACCTTCCTAATCTTAGAAGAGTAGGCATACAGTAAACAATAAAGATGTGACATCATTAGACCTTGATTCTTATTCATTTATAAAACAGTAAGAGTAATTGGCTTTGCCTAATCAACAAAAATAGCTAGTAGATAATTAATCGTGAACATTTCATTTTCATGAACTTCAAACACAGAAAAATTTATGTACACTAGATAGCTAGTTAGTCACTCATTTTAACATAAGATTCCAAAAAAAGTTATATTAGAATCTTACCTTGAAGTTTGTCTGAAAACAAGGACTTCCACATCTGTCCTCCATTCATTTGCTTTCGAAACTATACCAATCAAGAAATACTATTCAATAAAATTTCTCTTGGAACTTTTGTCGAACAAATTGGGGCAGTCTCCTGTTGGTAGAGAATGTTGTTTTCTTCACGGATCTAAACTCCTTTTCTCGATCTCCCCTAAAATTCAGATTCACGGCAACCCAACCTTGCTAATTAAACCAAGACACCTGGAGTGCCTCATCCGTGGGGCTGGTCCAAAGGTGAAAATATGAAGTGGTGGACATTTCCATGTTAACCTTAACAACTAGAAAGCACCACTGCTAGTTTTCTAGCATTATGGAGACTGTGAAAAATGATAAGACTACCCTTATCGGAAATAGGTAAAGTACATATTTCAGAATATGAAAATAACCATATTACCCTTGATGGAAATAAGTGCAATAAACATTATGGAGACTGTGATAATGACCAGACTACCCTTATCGGAAATAAGTTAAGTAAATATTATAAAACATTAAAATGACCATATTACCCTTAATGGAAATAAGTGCAATAATTATTATGGAGACTGTGAAAAATGACAAGACTACCCTTATCGGAAATAGGTAAAGTAAATATTACAGAATATGAAGATGACCATATTACCCTTGATGGAAATAAGTGCAATAAACATTATGGAGACTCTGAAAATGACCAGACTACTCTTATCGGAAATAAGTAATTTTCAGAGAAGGCTTCAATTTGTTTATGCTCGATCACTGAGCATTATTTTATTGGCATTACATTTTGTTTTACAACACTTATGAAGGGTTGTCATAAAGTTAGTGTATTAAAGAACCACAAACTTGACAGAACCTGTGATAGTGTAGGATGGTTAGTGGTGTATATTTCCATGCCCGAGGCTCAGGATCGAATCCCCCCAACCTCATTTTTTCCAACATTATATATTTTTACTTCAACAACACTTATAAGTGTTGTTATAGGTTTCTATTTAAAAAAATAAAAAAAAAAATCAAAACTTGTGAACTGAAAGGATGGTTGATGAGCTAGACTTCCATGCAGTAGGCTCAAGATCGAATCCCCCCAACCTCATTTTTTCCAACATTATATATTTTTACTTCAACAACACTTATAAGTGTTGTTATAGGTTTCTATTTTAAAAAAAATGAAAAAAACCAAAACTGGTGAAGTGAAAGGATGGTTGACGAGCTAGACATCCATGTAGCAGGTTCATGTTCGAATCTCCCCTCTAACATATTTTTCATTATCATATTTTTTTGTTCTTCAACAACATTTGTGAGAGTTGTGATAGGATAAGTCACTACACTAATAAAACAGAGTTGTTATAGCTAAATGTCGTCACAACCTTTTTTCCTAAAGAGTTGTCGTTTGTTTTCTTAGCGCAACCCCTTGGTCCTAAGTGTTGGTAGTGATGATATACGACAACGCTTCCTTTGAAATCAGTTGTAAAAGATAGGACTTTCTACAATGTTTAGAAAAGCGTTGTAAAACCCCAGTTGTAGATGTATATTTTTCCCGTAGTGTCATATACATAATAAAAACAATAACGACCTTTCCAAAGGGTCGTCAGTATTGATCTTTATATGACGACTCCAAACTGTCGTACATTTCCGCCATTAAAGACTCTTCGAAGAAGATAACGACTCTTTTATAAGAAATAACGACTGTTTAGAGTCGTCACTGAAACAGTCAAACATAAACGACTGTTTAGAGTCGTCACTGAAACAGTAACGACTGTTGAGAGTATTAACATTAACGACTGTTTAGAGTCGTCAATAAACCACTTCAATACCATGACGATTTTTCATACGGATCTGGGCAAAAAAAAAAAAATCCACGATCTCAGCGATTTTTCATACACATGGATAAACAAAAAATTTGAAAAAAAATAAGTTAAGCTCTAATTAATTAAGATTATCACTAATTATTTAGGGGCATTTTAGCCATTTAGAAAAAAAAATAAGGGGTGACCCAAATTAGGTTTGGGAGACCTTTTTCGTCCTCTAGTGGAGGCCCCCAATTAAACCAGGATCGACACCCTTTATCACAGAAGGGAGTACTAACACCACAATAGCGGAACTAAACAAAAGATAACACATTTCTAACTTAGATGGACCGTAAAAATTATGATGAATGGAAAGATACTTTATCATAATATAAACAAAACTAGGTATCGGCTCAACCTCTCGTGATAGTCTTCAGTTTATATACATTAAAACGGACTATATCTTAGTTCACGTATCCAAATACTTTTAAAAGATACGTAAGCATTTTAGTTACTTAGATCCCCATGGTGTTCACATGTATTTCATAAAATATATGTCGATATGAAAAATTATTCATAAAATGAAAATGTGACTTCATATTTATATTGTTCTCCCCGCGTATGTCGTTCCAGCTCATTTTATTTTATTTTGGAATCTATAGATTTTTTGCTAAGGGAATAAGGTTTCATCTGTAGGTTTTTTTTGTTGTTGTCCCTACCTGCTACACTGTTTGATTGATAACAATATATGTTCTTCATCTATTGAATTATTATGATATGAAGTTTAAACTATCTTGTTGTGGAGAGATATTTTTCTCTTTTTATTTTTCTCAAATTTCATTTGTTGTAATACGAAAAATTTATTATATTCCGGGTTTATGTAACAACCATTACACCAAATCGACGGTTTTGAGACATGTATAAATGTTGCCATGATTTTTTGAGACACATACAAGTGTCTCAATTTTGGTGTAGGGAATGCTTTGAGACGAATTTAAAGACGTTTATAAACGTCTCTTAATTAAATTTTGAGACGTTTGTATTGTCTCATAAATGTTTACACACGGTTTAGTAATTGAACCAAATTTCCATTTTAAGCGACGCAATTTTTTTTTGAGAGACTCTTATATGCGTCTCAAATAAAATTCCGATCTTAAAAAAAAATCAAAATTTTTGCACCTGCACATTTTGTTTCATGCACCTTTACATTTGGTTTCCTGCACCATAATACAAGTATCTAGCCAATCCATTCCAAATCATATATGAAACCACTATTCAATCCATTATATTATATCACATATGGAATTGCAGCATTACATATGGATCCATCCACACAATCAATCGATACAATTACAGATGTAAGATGACTGAAATTTAACAAAATAATTTATAGAAAACAAGTCTGTCTCTACAATTTGGGATCAAAATTTAGCATGTTTTGGGTTTCTTGTTCAATCAATGTCACCGGACCTCATCATGAGCGAATAGGCAGTTGATACATTTTCTACAAGAACTGGAGAAATAAGAAATTACCTACAACTTCTTCACTCAAATCATATTATGCTTATCCAACGGTCTTCTTGATTTCCTTATAATGGAACCTGATGTAAATGGAACATCTCTAGGAGTTAGTTTACATACCAAATGACCAGATCTAAAACGGGACAAGATCAAATGGGCATAATTCGCAGACATATACCTTTACTGGAGCATCTTGTTCCGATCTTTCCACTTTTCTTTAGTCCAACACCACCTAACATAAAGCTTCCCTTTTCTTCTTCTAAAGATTTTCCAAGTTAGTCTGCAAAGAGAGACAACAGGAATAATAAAAAATGTTAGGTACCTGGTACTATATATAGTTTTCAGTTGTGGAAACATTCAGGAAAGCTATACCTAATGATGTGAAATAGGTATGTTAAAATCTGGATTCATATTCAAATATTTTGAATTTCAGTGGTTGAAGTGCATCGAATGGATTAGTTATATGTGGATGGGTTGCTTACTGGTAAGTGGTAACAGAATGATCAAGCTTCTAAAAAAATTATTGTACTTAAAACAATTACTCTACTAACTTCAAGACAAAGAAAGTATATAGGTTTACCTCATCATATACTTTTTGTTGTGCATTTGGTTGCTTCAAAGGCTTAGATTTTACACCTACAAACAAAGAAATTTCCAAATCAGGATCCTTATCAAGAACATCATGGATGCTAATTTCAAGAATTTTACCTCGCTTGAAATACCAGTAACAGATACCAAATTCAGACCTGTTATACAAATTTCAAACAATATGTTCTTGAGTAAAACACACAATTTTAATTGTTTGGAAGTAAAAGTACCAATTAAAATGCTAGAAAACAAATTCTCCGGCTCTGCACCCACTAACATTTCAAGATTGCATCTACTTGTTCTTTTTATTTGGCCTCAACTGCAGTTCAAACAAGCAAATAAAAATACAAGTTTGAGAATCACTAATGGAAATCACATGTTTCACGACTGACAAAGCAAGTCATTTAACTCGTACCTATGACTTGCTTTGTCCGTCGAAGAAAGGGTCGTTGTTTGAGCATCTTTTTCAACTATGACGTGTCTCTGGGGGTCGTTTAAAATCTTATATCAACGACCGATTATAGCAGTCAAAAATTTATAACTGTCTTCAATTAGTTGTGGATATAAATCTTAATATAAAAAAAATATTCAGATTGGCTGTCTGGCCTGACTGAATCTGACTAAATCTGAAATTAAACAGAAATGAAACTCAAATTAGTATTCAAATGAGAATCAAATGAAACTCAAATTAGAATTCAAATGAGAATTAAATAAAAACCAATTTCAAATCAAATTAAACTTGCACACAAATAATCATTCAATTTAACATTCATTGATTCGTTGGTTTCAAATTACACAAAGGATTAAAATATGTAGTTCTGACTAGTGTATAATCTGTAGTTCTAGGATTCAATTACAAAACGATGAACTAAAAAACTATTGATTAAACAACAAAATTTTAAACTTCGATGATGATGAAAAACGTATTCCCACTTCATAATGGCGTACCTGCACAAAAAAATCCATCAGCAAAATTGCAGAGAGTCCCCAAGATGGATAACCAAAAGAACTGAACAATTTTAAACATTGTAACCCTTTAACAGGATGTAAGATCTGCCAATATATTCATGGAGTTTTACGAAGACAAGCAAGCGGCAACAGCAATATAATGAGATAGACAAATTTTAATAACAAATCCATTGTACTGAACTAAGAGCAAGGTAGGGGTCTCTTTAGAAAACTAACAAATCTTTTCATCATGATTATGAGCTTCCCTCAGTAAACCCGTGTTTTCATTCATTACCATCACCACATGATCAGTTCAGTTTCACACAATTCTAACAAAAGAAGTTTGAATTACTTGTGAAGCATGCTAACCAGTGGAATCAACAGAAAGAAAGTATTGAGCACTCTATAAACTACTTTTGCAGCACAGAGTGCAACTGAAATATAACCAATTCGGAAAGTATAGAGCACCCTATAAACTATGTTTTCCCTCTATAAAGTACTTCAATAAAATTTAGAATGACATGCGTCAATCCATCTTAGCTCATTTGGTAGTAAGTGATATACTATGACATGGACAAAACTATACTAAGAAAATAATTTCATAACTTGCACTAAATTTGGTGTCAAACAAGCATAAGGACCCTAGAATTTACCATCCACGTTACTAAGTTCTTTTTTGTTTATAATAGTACTAGTTCTAGAAAAATTACATTATATGATGTTCTTCGCAGACATGCATATCTTAATAGAAATCAAGATTATATCATTTACTTAACCATATAATGCCTTCATATTTCCTTGTTCTTTTAACTTTCAAAATTATGGCAGGAAAGGTATACCTGTAGTTGCAAAATAACCTACAACTACACCCTCAGTAGAATTTCTAAAACTAAAGGAGTTCTTGATGATGAATGGCAATTTTCTTATTAATTTCTCTCAATTGGTTACAAAGAAGTATCTACATGGAACAAGAATAGTTATAACTTCCTCTATTCTCTTTCCTAAGATATTTTCTAAAACTCATTAAAAGAACCTGCCGAATTTTACATTTGAACTCCTATTTATAGTAGAACTTGTACAACTGTATATGTACTTGCGAAGTATCGCAATACATCTTCGTAAGATTATTTTATGCTCGCAAATCTTTCCTTCTTCTTCGTGCTTCTTCTATCATCGCATTTTTTTGTAGCTCTTCCCTCTTACATTTAATACGATGTTCGTAAGTTAATGTCTTGCGATATTCGGTACCTACATCTTGCCTCTTCTCATGTCAATTCTGCGAAGAAGAAATGATCGTGAGAACATAACCGTTATTTATTCTTTTAGAATTTGGACACATCTTTTGTAACCGTCCTTTTTTAGCTATTCCCTTATATAACCTCTTTTATATTCTCTTCCTTATCTTTTTCTTATTTTCCCTTTTTACTTCTGCAATTCCATCTTCTTATCATGCTCTCCATTACCACTTTCTCTTCCTGTTTACATCATCATGAGTTCTCCAAGGTAATTTTCTTCTATCTTTCGCGTCTCTCACTTGTTTTCTTCTTTGATTTCTGTATAATTTATTGTTTGATTTTGGTTTGTTTCAGCAAAACTATTCCTCAGGTGAAACCTCCAACCAGAAATTCAAGTCCTCATCTTCGAAGGAGAAAATCCGAGAATCAAAAGGTAGTTAAAATACTTCTGTCTTCTTTCTTAAGCAATATATTGTTGCCTCAGTTTTTAATCTACATTTTGATTCGTAGGTTGGTGAAAAATCAAACCCCAACAAGAGATCTCGAGTGACTAAACCCACACCAATAATTTCAATTGATGACTTCCTTCCTGAAGTTGATAAGGAATTTCCCTCTCCTCCTCATGAAGGCACCTCCTCGCAAACTCCTACCTCTACTCCATTACCCAACTTTCAGTCTCCCTCAAATATCAATTTATCAACACTTCTTCAGGATCCACCCTCGCAAAATACTTTTTCATCCTCTTCTCCTGAAAAACCTGTCTTATCTCCTAATCCTTTGAGTGTTGTTGCTCCAGAGAATTTACAAATTGCTCTTATTCCTTCAGATTCTTCTCCTCTTCCTCAAGAAACTAGAGATGGAATTTTCTCAACTTTCCGAATGTTATCTGAAGTTTTGAATAGTACTGCAAAGTCTACTAATGTTCGTTCGCAGTATGAGTTTTGCGAGGCGTTAAATAGTTTCATCAATCCTGACATTTCTATTTCACGTCAATCCTTAGAAAAAGAGGTTGAATTGCTTCGCCAATCCCTGAAGTCTTCACAAGCAGAATGTGAGAATCTTCGTAAAGAGAATCATCAACTTCAAAATGATTCTCTTGATTGTGCGATCCTTCGCAAAAGGAATGGTGAATTAAAGGGTATGATTATTATCTTCATATTTTTCCCTTTTGTTTACTTATATTCTTCACATGTTTGAAACACCCATTAAAACCCATTCCCTTTATAGAATCCATCCAGAAATGTAGAATGTTGGTAATTCGTCATGAATCAGATGCAGAAGAATATTAAGCTAAGCATGCGAGCCTCTTGAATCAATTCTCCCACTTATCTAATCTTTATTCGTGTGCTCTTGATAATTTTGATGCCCTTTTTCAAGAGAATACCCAACTGATTTACGATCGAAATTTTTTGAATGATGAAATATCTCAACTTACTTCTTCTTTAACTAAAGCCGGTTTGAGAATAGAAACCTTATTATAAGAGAACAAAACCTTATCAGAAGAGAAATGTTCGTATTTGAGTACAATGACCGTTTCTTCGCAACAATTAAACACTCTTCAGAATAAATGTTGCGATCAAGAAAATCTTCTTTCTTTGTTAAAAGGTGAGCTTGAGGAATTAAAGAAGTCTTCGGATGCAGAGAGAAGTTCTTTTGCCGTTGAGAAGAAATCCCTTCTTAATAAGAATATAATCTTAAGTGCTAAGAAGAATCAACTTGAAGAAGATTACTCTGAACTAGAAAGTCTTAATGCCAAACTTGCGAAGGATAAAAATTTTCTTCTTTCTAAAGATCAAAAGCTCCAATCTAGACTTAAAGGATTAGTTGGTGATGGTTTTGATAATGCGATGCATCAGATGAAGAATTGTTGTCTATCTTTAACTCAATTTCTTACTTCATAAAGAGAAGGTAGTCATTAAGATTTGATTGCCTCTGATGTATCTTTAATTTTGATATATTCGCAAATTTGACTCTTTGAATTTTGTTTTACTCGTAGAATCTGAGAACAACCTTCGTAATGCTAAAGTTGGATTAGAAGCCTCCTGTTCTGAGCTTCGCAAGAAAAATGCTTTGATGTCTACTCATTATAAACTCTCGTGATCGTGCCACTCGGAGATTTAACTATCTTGCTTATGTCAAAGATATTGAAGATACCAACCATCAGAAGGCTATACTTCGTGAAATTCATCTGAAAGCTCAAGTCTTTGTGAATAACATTCTTTTATCAAGATCTTTGCCTCCCGTGAAAATTAACCCTCTGAAAATATATGATGATGAGGTTGCTCGTGATCCTGATAGTGATTTTGATTATGAGAGTGACAATGAAGGACTTGATGATGAGAAAGAATCTACTCCCCAAGGAGATGTTGCTGTTGCAGATTCTTTAAAGGGTGATATTCTTCAAGGAAATGTTGCTAATGACTCTGCTCCTCTTAAAGACCCAGCTCAGAGTGTTGATAAAGCATAATGATGTTCTTTATGAATTCTCTTGTTTTCCTTTCCTTTGAATTCTTTCTCTTGGTTACCGTTGGTTCAAACAATTCTGCCTACTGTTTTTATCCTTTTAAGAAGTACCTTTAATATTTTGCGAAGATGATTTGACCTTTCTTAAATTGAATGCTTTCTGTTTTTGCATCATTCAATCATATGAAGAGAAATAATATAACTTAAAGACTTAGCTTAGTATCTCCTTTCCCCCTATTATTACTCTTCAGATGATTAAACATTGTTGGAAGTATTAGAATATTTGCCCCAATTTACTTAAAGAATATTATTCGTAAAAATATTTACGAAGTATTAGAATATTTTCAGCTTGTTGCGATTGTGAATAAGAAATCCTCCCTTTGAAATATCCTTAAGAAGTATAGAATATCTTTGAAGAAGCATTAGAATTATTCAATCCATGAAGAAGTATAAGAAGTATAAGAATTATTCAATCTGTGAAGAATTATTCAAAGTATGAAGAAGCATAAGAAGTATTTATCCTTCGCAAAATTTAATAAACATGAAATATCTGTTGAAGAAGTATAATAAATATGAGACGTTCTTGAAGAATTATAAGAAGTATTCAAATTGTTGAGAAATATTCAATATGTATGAAGAAGTATAATAAGTATGTAATTCTCATAAAATTTTAATGAATATGAACTATCTGTTTTTGATTGCGAATAAAATCGCATCTTCTGTTATGTCTTCGTGATATATGTATTCTTGTTAAAAAGTTTCTTCAATGACATCGATAGGATTGCCTTCTTTGTTAGGACTTCATGATATATATTCTTGTAAAATTTCTTCAGTGATATTGATGGAATAAATTTCATTAATTGCTGTGGTCTTATCATGCCTTCCTAAGTAAAGGTCTTATTTTGCCACCACTTTTGTGATAATATTTTTGTATTTGCAATAATATGACAAGTTTTAACATTCTTGCGAATATACAACCTCGTGACATTATCGTCTTTCGATGAAATCGCAGGACGCTATTACACTTTCATGTACTAGCCCATTGATCTCATCTTAACTTCATTGTTATGTTCTGCGAGTTCTCTTTCTCTTTTTTTTTTTTTTTTTTTTTTTTTAGAATGCTCGCAGAATTTCAGTTGTTGCACAAATATGACAAGTCTTTAAATTCTTGCGAACAAAAAGCCTCGTGACATTTACGTCTTATAGCACGTATCAGCTCCCTAATGGAGGGTGCTTCCCTTTATCTTTCCCTTGGTTGCCCCTTCAAGGAAGCGTACATCGACCATACAAGGTTAGCTCTTCCCATCCGGTTCTGCAAACAACCAGCTTTTGTTCGCAACCTCTTATCCTTTTTTCCTATAGGGATTATAGTTACGAGGTTGCACCCTATGGGGTATCTTTGGGCCAAGTGCATCATTTGCCAAGACTTGTCAAAAATGGCAGATGTGCTTCAAGCTCACCCGGCACTCTTGACTCAACCGTGTACCTCGGCGCCTTGATCGTTTTCTGCACTTCTTGGGAAAGACAGTATGCCTTAGTCGCCCAGCCTAAATCACGTTACACCGCATAATATTGCGTAATGTCTTATGATTAGGTGAGAATCCAAGGTGTCTAACCCGGATAGGTACCCCATTATTGGGTTGTACCCCGTAAAAGTTCCCATGTACCCAAGGTCCTTGGTGGTGTTCCGATTACCTTGAGCCATGGTTATAGGTACCCCCTTAAATGACGCACTTTAGGACTTTGCCTCTTACGAAATGTTGCTTCGCGAACTAGGGTGTACGCCACAAAGGTTTGCCTGTGTAATATTTCTGCGGCTTTCTTTATTTTTTGAAAGCTGATCACAGATTGCGGTCTTTTATTCGCAAACAATATTCGAAAATTTTTGAAATTCGTAACTTTTGCTAATTTCCTGCGAGAAAACAATATTCGTAAAATTTATTACGAGTTTTATGGATAATACCTTTTCAAATACAGTCTATTCCAAGGTCTACCAAGTCGCAAACCCATGTCTCTCCCTTCTGGATCCATCAGCCGATAAGCTCCACTTCCAACAACCTCTTTGATAACATATGGTCCGTCCCATTTTGGTGCTAATTTTCCTCCATTTTCTTTTTGATATGGAGGTGTTTCTCGCATGACCAAATAACCTGGTTGATATTCACGTTCAATGACTCTCTTGTTATATTCCCGAGCTAATCTTTCTTGATAAACTTTCATATGTCGCAACACCTTTTCCCTTTTTTCTTCCAAATCATCCAATTCACTTAATATCACCCCGCACTTAAATTTCTTTCCCAAGCTTCTTTCTTTGTTATTGGAATTACAACCTCTGTTGGTAATACTGCTTCTACTCCATATGTTAAACAATAAGGAGACATTCCAGTAGCTTCCCTTCTACTTGTATTGTATGCCCAGACTGCACTAGGCACTTGCTCGCACCACCCTTTGAGATGTCCTTCTAATTTCTTTTTGATTGTATCTGCGATTGTTTTATTTGTTGCCTCTGCCTGTGCATTAGCTTGTGGATATAACGGAGTTGACTTCCCACATCTTATCCTAAAAGCACTGAGTAACATCTCTATATTTTGTCCTTCAAATTGTTTCCCGTTATCAGATACTAACTGTGCTGGAACTCCGTATCTGCAAATGATATTTTCAAATATGAACGTAAAAACATCTTTATCACGAATATGCTGTAGTGCTTTTACTTCTGCGAGCTTCGTGAAATAATCAGTGGAGACTATCAAGTATCGTCTTTGTCCGGATCTAGGTAGAAATGGTCCAACAATATCCAGCCCCCATTTCCCAAAAGGCCAGCAACTTGTTGAAGAAGTTAATGTTGCCCCTGGTGCATGAGTTCTTTTACCATGTCGTTGACATTCCTTGCATCTTCGCACCAACAATTTTGCGTCTGTATGCATATAAGGACAGTAATATCCTTGTATCTTTGCTCTATACGCTAGAGATCTTCCCCCACTATGATTACCAGCTTCTCCTCCATGTAACATCTTCAATATTTTTTCTCATTCTTCACGAGTTAAACACCTGAGAGGTGGTCCACTGAAAGATTTTCTGTATAAAATTCCTTCTCGTAATTCATAGTTTGTTGCACGACTCTTTAATTTATGTGCTTCCAATCTGTTCCTGGATGTTTCTCCTGTTGCGAGATATGCATGAATTTCCTTTCTCCAATCTGCGATGTTGTTTGGTAATTCCCTTTCTACTTCCATCGCAAGTACTTCCTCAACTTCTTCTTCTTTGTTCACTGATGGGTATTGAATTGTCTGGATTTTGATATTTCTTGTATTAGGATTCGTCATCATACTTGGAATGAATGCAAAAGCATCTGCGAGACGATTGTATTTCCTTGTTATGTGCCTCCATTTTAATTTTGGTATTTTCGCAGATAATTCATCAACGAGTTTCTTGTATTTCTTTAAAGAAGACTCATTTGTGTTATAATCCCCTTTAATTTGACAGATTATCAGCTGCGAATCACTTGTTATTCTTATATTTTCAAGCTTCTTTTCTATTGCGATCTTCAATGCATATACTATAGCTTCGTACTCTGTTTCATTGTTCGTGGATGCGAATTCTAGTCTAAATGAGAATGCTATTCTTTCTCCTTCTGGTGAAATCAACACAACTCCTATCCCATTCCCCTCGCTGTTAGATGATCCGTCTACTAAAATTTCCTATCTATTTGGTTCTGTTAATAGGTCTTTTGGATTCCCAAATTCTTCTTCAACATCCATCATTTCTTCCACTGCTTCATCTTCTTCCAACGGAAATTCTGCCAAGAAATCCGCGACGACTTGTGATTTTTGCGATGATAATACTTCATATTTGATCTTGTAATGGTTTACTTGCGCATTCCATCTTTCTATTCTTCCTGACCTTTTTGTGTTCTTCATAGTTGATTCAATTGGAATTTTGGTTACCACTTTTATTACATGTGCTTGGAAGTATATTCGTAGCTTGAATGATGCATAAACCAGGGCTAAGATTAATTTCTCCATTTTAGAATAATTTTTCTCTGCTGCGTTAAAAGTTTTACTAATGTAGTAAATGGGTCTTTCTACTCCTGCATCTGCTCGCAACAGAACTGCGCTTAGAGCATATGGAGTTGTTGCGAGGTATACCAACAATTCTTCATCTTTCTCTGGTTTCTGTAATATTGATATATTTGTGAGATATTCTTTGATTCCTTGAAAAGCTTTTTCACATTCATCATTCCACTTGAATTTTGCTCCCTTCTTAAGTATGTTGAAAAAATGTTTGCACTTATCTGACATTCGAGAAATAAATCTTCCAAGTGAAGCCAAGAGTCCGTTTAGCTTTTGTACTTCCTTTACCGTTGCAGGTGTTGGCATGTCACGAATTGCTTGTACTTTTTCTGGATCAACTTGTATTCCCTCCTTTGATACTATATATCCCAAGAATTTCCCTGACGCAACTCCAATTATACATTTTTCAGGATTTAATTTGATGTTAAACTTTCTCATTTGTTCAAATATTTCCTCTAAATCTTGCACATGATCGTTGGCTTCTTTGCTTTTTATCAGCATATCATCTACATATACTTCCAAAGTTTTATGTATCCACTTTGCGAACACTTTTTCAACCATTCGTTGATATGTAGCACCCGCATTTCGTAAACCAAATGGCATCTTCACGTAACAATACAAACCTCTTGGAGCAAAAAAGGCAGTATGTTCTTGATCTTCCTCTGCGAGTGATATTTGATTATATCCTTTATATCCATCAAGTGAAGTGACTCTATCATGTCCTGCAGCTGATTCCACCATTTGTGGTATGTCTGGTAATGGAATACTGTCTTTGGGACAGGCTTTGTTTAGATCAGTGAAATCTATACAAATTCTTATCCCTTAATTCTTTTTCGAAATAATGACCATATTCGCAATCCATTCAGGATATTTTGCTTCCCTTATGATTCCTGCATCCAACATCTTTTGTAATTCTTCTTCTATCTGTGCATGATAATTTTGTGAGATCTTCCTTATTCTTTGTTTGAATGGTCTTATGTTTTTATCTATGTTCAATCTATGACACGCCACTGATGGATCAATTCCTGGTATCTCATCTACACTTCCTGCGAATATATCTTTATATTCTCACAAAAGTTCAATAGTCCTCTTATCTTCTTCTTCATCCATCTTAGTTCCAATTCGCAAGAATAAAGGCTCCTCTTTACTTCCAATATTTACTTCTTTAGTTGGTTCAGCTGCAGCATAGCTGGGACTTTGCTCTCCCATAGGTGTTGGTTCTTTGATTATTTTCACTGGTTCTCCTTCTTTTTCTGGGATCTCACTTGGTATTCCTCTCCTTTCCTTTGCTCTTATTGTATACACTTTAAATTCTTCTTCCTTTTTTGCTTCCTTCGCAAGTTTTCTATGAAATTGTTTCTTTCTTGCTCTCTCTCCACATTATTTTACCTCAATCTGATAACAAAATTTTGCACTATCAATATCTCCTTTTATTTCATGTATTCCATTTGGTGTAGGAAATTTGATTTTCTAATGTAATGTTGAAGTAACAGCTTTGATCGCATGAATCCATGGCCTTCCTATCAGCATATTATATGGAGATTCCATATCTATCACACACAAAACTATATGTGTTTCGATTTCTCCTAGCAATATTCGCAACACTATTTCTCCTTTGGATTTTGTTGTAGACTTCCCCAATCCATGAATGAGACATCTTGAATTTGTGATTTCTTCATCTTTAATTCCCATTCCTTTAAGTGCGTGATAAAATATGATATTAACAGAACTCCCTGTATCGATTAAAACTCGGTTTATTTTCCATTTTTCTATAGCTTTCTTCTCTTCTCGCATGATTGGAATTGTGACTACCAATGGTGAAGTGTGGTTCAAATCTTCATTTGGAATTTCTGCTACTGAAAATGTGATTTTCTGTTTTTCCCATTCTTCCAAAGTTGTTATTTTCTCTACCTCCATGATCTTTCTTCCTCTACAATCTCGTTTGTATATCTTTCTCTTCATGTTATTATGAAATTCATCAATTATTGTCTTTGTGATCATATTACATTCTTCTTTTTTGCAATCTCCAACTGCTGACTTCATTTGATCTTCAAATTTTCCACAATTCCTTCAAATTTTGGCTACCACAATCCTCAAGTCCCTGTTTCTAGCGCCAATTATATAGTTGCAGAATAACCTACAACTACACCCTCAGTAGAATTTGTAAAACTAAAGGAGTTCTTGATGATGAATGACAATTTTCTTATTAATTTCTCTCAATTGATTACAAAGAAGTATCTAAATGGAACAAGAATAGTTACAACTTCCTCTATTCTCTTTCCTAAGATATTTTCTAACACTCATTAAAAGAACCTCCTGAATTTTACATTTGAACTCCTATTTATAGTAGAACTTGTACAACTGTATATGCATTACGAAGTATCGCAATACATATTCGTAAGATTATTTTATGCTCGCAAATCTTTCCTTCTTCTTCGTGCTTCTTCTATCATCGCATTGTTTTGTAGCTCTTCCCTCTTACATTTAATACGATGTTCGTAAGTTAATGTCTTGCGATATTCGGTACCTACAATACCGAGTCATTGTAAATTAATTTAAGAGACAAGGTTTACCTTTCTGTAATTAGGTGTAACTGTGTACATGATTGCATATATGCCACAATCCACATTCAGGTAGTTTCCTGCCAATATTAAGAGTTGAATCAATGTTTAAATCTCTATGTACATAAAAAAGGTAAAATAAAAATAATCAGGGAACTGAATAATTGTTTTTACCTCAGCATATTGATCCCAAAACTCATCATTGGCCTGAGCATCTCCATTCTAATACTCATCATATCCAACAGTTATTGAAATTGATGAAGCTTCATTCGCGGCTGCAGTAAAGACAAATGGATCTTCATAAGCATTCTTATTGGGGTGTGATCTTATTGGATATTCCAAAACCAAATTCTAATGCTTCCTTGTCACATCTTGGCAGTAAAAAACTTGTCTAGCTTGAGAAGCATGGATGAATAGCTCGTCGGCTTCTCTTGAGTTCTTCATAAACCTTTCGAAGTTGACAAACCTTGAGTTTGTATCTCGATCCACATATGATCCCTTTACTTTGTCTTCTATTCGCACCCATTGATAGTTAAAAACAACTTCTGTGAAAAATCCATAGTCCACTTTAAATATATCTTGCAGAATTACGTAGTATGTAGTATCATCATCGACAAGGTTAGTATCTCTGGAACTTGCTCTGAAACTGGTATAAGCATCCATGGTAACTCTACTATTTTGTGTAATAAAACCTTTTTATGCATCGGCTGTATAGAAAAGATATCCATTAACAAAGTATGCGTTATACGAAACTGCCCAGAAAGAAGGACCAATTGCCATCCTACGGAAATCTGTCATGGAATTGCCTTCAAGTTGTTCCTGTAGCCACGGAATGTAGTCCAAACACTTCATCCTTCGCATACGAGTTTGGTTAAAGCTGCGAAGATATATAGCTTATTTCCTATCACATAAAAAAAAAAGGAAATAAAGAGAAAGTTAGAAGGTTACTTTTTAAAGTGTAAATGCGATGATTAGCAGAATTTCGAAAATGAAAGAAGGCGGCGTTAAAATGTGATGATTTATGCTCTGCGTTAATTTAGCCTTGGTGACCAAAGAGAGGAATGATTCTCAACAAAAAATTAACAATGAACTTATAAGTTTCCATCTAGGTCTGTATATTCTAATTACACAATGGAACACTTCCTACACGCATGATACAAATACTGCATAGGATTATTCAAACATTATGTATATCAGCAATATAATTCAGCAAAATGGGATAGGTTCTATAAAGAAAGATTAAGAATGTTGCTTCAATTGCAACAAGGAGGTATGCAGTGAAAAAGAGAGAAGAATATTTACTCATGTGCAGTGAGAATCAATTCTCTAGACGCTACAAGGCTCAATAAATTTAAAAGAAGGAGGTGTGCATATCATGAAAGTTAGATGGCAAGTAAATCATTACGTACACGTCGCATATTAGAACCTAAAACAAATAACAAATCCAACAATAAAATACCATACATGAAAGTTAGAAGGTTACTTTTTAAAGTGTAATAAAATGACTATAAGAGGAATAAACTTAGGTATTACTTACGCTACCCATTCATTATTTTCATCTGCGTGTCTCAATATCCACAAAAAAAATTGTTCATATTGTAAGTTGGTTAATGAACATGATTTTCCTTGTGAACCAACTGGGTATGGACCTTCATAAGCATCATAGGGCTTCTTTATTTTTCCACGACACTTAAAAGACTTTCGTTTCGCATCGGGAAGGATCTCTGCGCAATGGTGCGCTCCTTCATTGACCACATACTATTTTACTGTTTTATAATAGAGCCTTCTATATAATTTTTGTGCGACCAAGAACCTTATAGACTCTCATCATCCTGCACATACAATTGGTAAACAAGTAATTGTAAGTATACTGAGTTGATAAAAGAATAAAGCAAAATAATATCAATGACTAAAGGATTGTATACCTCTCGAAAGGGTACATCCACCTAAATTGAACATGCCCCAATTGATATGCCTCTTCTGCCAAGTTTACGACAATATGAGTCATACTAACAAAAAATGCAGTTGGGAAATACATTTCAAACACGCATAACGACTCCATGACATGATCATGCATTACACGAAGCTCAGCACGATCAATAACATTAGAGGTAAGGACTTTAAAAAACGACGAAAATTTTCTAACTGCCTCGCGCAAAGGCTTCTGGTTTTTGAAACAATGCATTAAAAAAATAGGTATTAAACCCTGCATAAGGATGTGATAGTCGTGCGACTTTAGACCCTTCAATTGGAACTCTTTCAAGCATACTTTTTTTTTTCCAATTCCCACTGTAACCAATTGGAAATTTGAGTATGCTGAAAGTTTTACGAATAACTTCCCTTTCTTTCTTAGACATCCAATAAGGTGCGGGAGGGAGTATCTATCTTCCATTCTTTTCCGTCAACCACAAGCTAGGCTTTAAGTTTAGCATTTTTAAATCTCTTCGCTCTGGAGCCCCATCCTTGGACTTATCCTTATGGCACATAAAAGTTCCAAAAATATTCTCTGAAAAATTCTTTTCTACATGCATGACATCCACATTGTGCCGGATTTGTAGAAACTAATAAGATTAAGTTAGACGTTAGAAAAATAATAACAAACAACAAAACAAATTACACTAAAGTAGGGAAAATTTTCGCTCTGACTGAGTTTGGCAGACATCATGAGGCCACAAGAACAAAAGGCCTAATAAAATTGGCCCCAAACTACCATTTAAGTTCCCTAAAAACCACAAGATTTTGCTCTGACTGAGTTTGGCAGACATCATGAGGCCAGAAGAACAATCGGCCTAATAAAATTGGCCCCAAACTACCATTTAAGTTCCCTAAAAACCACATGAAGAATTCATAATCTCTACTTCTTTTTACAGTCTGAAGTCTGAACTATATCTTAATTATAAGACAAAGGTAAGAGAAGCTAGCAGTTAAATAAGAAGAGTACTATAAGGTCTCGGCAAGATCATCTTCTCCTATTCTTCCCCTACTCTGAAGATGAGTACTATATGAATTATAAAGAGTTACATGAAGCACTGTGTTAATTATACATAACAGTCATGAATCAACAAAATTCATGAAAAGAAAAACAATAACTCCAGTTAAATAACAGGTGGTGTAAAATTTACCTTCCAATATGGGAGCTGAAAAAATATTGACATCTTTGACCAAGGAGAATCAACGGCAAGCCGCTTTACCAACTTCCCAAATTTTTTATATGAAGTTGTTGTCTTGTGGAACAATTCACCGCCACCCAAACGTCTTGGTGCAACCCTTAAATCCTCTGATCCGTTGAATTGGGATGTTTTCTTTCTATAAGGGTGAAACCGATCTCTTAGAAACCTTATATGACCCATATAAGCAAATTTGGAACAACATTTTAGCCAAAATGCCTCTGTATTTCTCCACACACTAAACAACCATATCTTCTAGAAGTTCAAAAACCAGAAACATGGGCATACGTAGGAAAGTCATGTATACACCACAACAACATTGCTCTCATTGTAAAGTTAGTCTTCTTATGTGCATCGTAGGTTACCACTCCAAGTGACCATAACTCATTTAAATCGTCGATCGGTGACTGCAAATAATCATAAATGTTATGGTTGGGACCAAGTGGACCAGGAATCAGCAGGGTTAACATAGTAAAATCCTTTGCCGTGCATTCAGATGGTGGAAGGTTGTAACAAACAATCATAACAAGCCAAGTATTGTGCGTGCTCATCATTCCAAAGGGATTAAAACCATCTGTTGTAATCCTAGACGAACATTTCTTTTTTCTGAAGAAAACTCAGGCCACTTCTTATCAATCTCCTTCCACTATGCAGAATCCACCGGATGTCTCATGTGTGTAGCACTTTCTTGAACCTTAGCATACCATGTCATCAACTCAGCAATCCACGCGGTGACATACATCCGTTGCAACCTTTCCGTGACCAGAAAATACCTCAATCTCTTCACCGAAACCTTTTTAGCAGTTGGACTACTCCCTTCTTGTGGTTTTTTCCATCTACTTTCACCACATTTAGGACACTTATCATCATTGGCATAATCCTTGCGATAAAGAATACAATCGTTAATACAAGCATGAATAATTTGCACCGGCAACTGAAATGGCTTGATCATCTTCTTATCTTTACTACAAGTAGATGGTAACGTGTTCCTAGCTGGTAGAATAGTTTTCATATATCCTAATAACTCAGTCATCAAAACATCAGAACATTGATACCTTGCCTGCATACTTAACAACTCAACTGTTGCTGACAGTTTTGTATGTTCATCACCACAACCTGGAAATAAGGGTTGTACTGCATCCTTCAACCTCTTCTTGCAATAGACAGTAGCCTTATCTTAAACATTACCACCAGAACAATCTTCAACAACAATAGCCGGCATGTGATCAGGATCATTAAGACATTCTCAGGGGTATCAAGACCAAGTACACCTCCATGCGCCTCATTGAACAAGTCATATATTTTCGAATGAGATACAACAACATTATTTGCAGGTAAGGTGGGAGCATTAACATTATTCACCCGATCTTGGTCTCCATGATGGATCCATGTTCGGTATGATAGTAAGAACCCATTATTAAGGATATCCCCATGTACATCATCTAGAGATTTTGGTAAACTACCGAAATTCTTACATTTCATGCAAGGATATCGAAATTCTTTGATACCTTAACCAAGACTCTCTGCTGTAAATTGAATGAAAGATTGAATACCTTTAATCCATTGAGGTGAACCCTTGGGTGCAGTCATCCATTCTTTACTTGGAGTAATTACACGATGTCGAAACATCTGCAAAACAGTGCATACCAAAATTAGAGCCATAATCAAGAAGAAACTTCATTAAAGTAGAAGGATTTACATTATAGAATGATTTACATATCAACACAACTATTTGCATATCCATAGTAAGTACAACTCAAAAGAATTCACTCTAATTTCACCATGAGCCCAGACGTTTAGTACACAAAACCAAGAAGTTCAGTGCACCAGATCAACTACTTTTTGTTACAGACTATGAAGAATAAGAATAGAGAAAAAATATCTTACTGCCTATCCTGACCAAAGATATGGAAAACATTTAAGCATCATCATGTAAATAAATTTCGAGAACAGATTAATCTACACTAGTCAACATATGCAACCAAACATACAAAGTCTTGAACGTAATTCAAGAATGAGTGAAGAATAAAAGCAATTAAGAGTGCTAAGATTGGAGTTAATTGTTATATATTTTCTTTGGCTACTCCTCCAAAATGTATAAGTGGGGAAGTATCAAATTATCAATACAATCATGTTATGAAAATAGTTCTTTATACCCACTAGACATATTATTGATTCCAAATTTCCAATAATCAAATACCAGCAGAGATCTTCACCAAACAATTTGGAGATTCAATACACCCTGCACATCCTCAGTATCAAAATAAAAAAGCAAAACAATAATATAGTCCCGACTGATCTGATTATACATATCATTCATCACCAAATAAATAAACTTAAATACAGTTTTAAAGTCAGAGTCTTTGGTTTGCAACAATGTTGGGATCCATTCCTTAAACTCAATTAACAAAACTATGATGATGATGTGAAGATTAATCAAATCCTAGAACAAGTTACTACTCATCTGTAGGGGGGAATATCGCAAGATGTTGGGTTACGAACATAATAACAAAGACAGAAGGAAAGTGTCGCAAGATAATGCGATAATAAAGAAACACGGGATAAGTGTGGAAGGTTTGCGAATATGAAATAAACTTACGAATGGAAGTTGCGATTATTCGCAGGATATATACAGTTGTACAAATTTCACTATAAATAGTAGTTCAAATGTTAAATTGAGGGGGTTCTTTTGGTGAGTGTTAGAAAAGATCTTAGGAGAGAGAATAGAGAAAGTGGTAGCTGTTCTAAAGTTCCATTAACACTTTTCTTTGTAATCAGTTGAGAATATTAATCAAAAGTGTCATTTTCAATCAAGAACTTCTTAAAGTTTTAAGAATTATACTGAGGGTGTAGTTGTAAGATATTCTGCGACTACATCATCATATTCACAAAATAATTACTTATTTTGTCCTAATTAAGCAAGAATCTGGTTGGAAGGAATCAAGAAAATCGCTTCATTTTAATACCGAATAACGAACAGGACATGGATAATGTACGAACGGAACCATTTCCAAGGGAAAATAACCGTAATGACGGAGAAAATCGAGAGGAAGAGCAACAACTTGTGGAAGAAATTGATAGGCAACATACGGAACGAACGCGTTTAACTCGAGAGCGAGAAATATTGCGAATGGAAATGGAAGAATTGGAACTGCAACAAGCGATGCATCAAAACAATTACGAGGATGGAGAAAGAAGACATGAACATGCTCGCAACAATCAAAATCTTGAGTATGATAGAATTCAGAGGAGAATTGGAAATCAACGAAGAGAAATAGTAAGGAATGAACCAAATCCTCAAATCAGAATTCAGGTAAAACAAAGAGAGGTAAATCGCAAAAGGAGGATAAATAAAGAAGAAGAAATTCCTAATATTCACATGAGAAGGATGAGGAGAACAGAAATGGAAGAACAAGAATTTCAAGATGCTTTGCAACAAAACAATTATGACAATCTGGAAAGAAGATATTTGCAAAATTGTACAAATGGAAACATTAATGAAGAGTATAATAGAATGCGAAGGATCGCAAGAGAAGAAATGCAAGAACGTAGAAGAAGAGAGGATGCGTTGAAGAGACCAATGGATGAGAATTCTGAGGCAAATGGACGGATCTTTCGAGAATTAGCTGAAATGAGAGGAATGATAAACAATAGAGGATGAGGAGATAGAAGGTAATTAGATGAAGCGATAGAAGAAGCTGCGAAGACTCCTTTTTCTAGAGAAGTGCAATTGGGAGGGATTCCACCAAAATGCAATCTGCCTACATTAACCAACATCTTTGATGGGACTTCATGTGCTATTCAACATATTAAATCATATATAAGATGCATGTTACAATGGGAGAATCACGATGCTGTATTATGCAAGTACTTCGCATCAAGCTTAACAGGAGAAGCTCTAAAATGGTTCGAAGGACTCCCAAAGAACACTATTACATCATTTAATCATATACAAGTCACTTTCTTATGAGCATATATCACAAATCATTCCTTGCGACTTGGCATTGAAGATGTTTTTGGCTTAAAACAAAGAATTGGAGAAATTTTGAAGCATTTGGTAAGAAGATGGAAAACTATGTGCAGTGATATGGCAGGACGTGTAGATGAGAGATACCTGATTTTATCTTTCATAAATGCGATGTTCGCAACTGAACAATTATATGTTCAAATCTTCAGAAGAAAGAATTCTATTATGATGACAGAGTTGCGAGAATTGCAAGAGGAGTACATTACATTAGAGTAAAATCAAAACAACATGGAGTCATATCCAGTGACAAACACCAACACTCTAGATACAAGAACAAACTTACTTCCCAAAATAATCAATGTCGTAGCAGGTACCTCGCAGACATCCTCGCAAACATCTTCGCAGATATCAGAAGAGAAGAAAATTGACAATGGTCAACTAAAAATGGTAGCAATGGGTAGCAAGGATCAAGAAGAGTATGATAGAGAAAGGAATTTCTATAGCCGATGTAGTTGCAGAATAACCTACAACTACACCCTCAGTAGAATTTGTAAAACTAAAGAAGTTCATGATGATGAATGATAATTTTCTTATTAATTTCTCTCAATTGATTACAAAGAAGTATCTAAATGGAACAAGAATAGTTACAACTCTCTCTATTCTCTTTCCTAAGATATTTTCTAACACTCATTAAAATAACCTCCCAAATTTTACATTTGAACTCCTATTTATAGTAGAACTTGTACAACTGTATATGTATTGCGAAGTATCGCAATACATCCTCGTAAGCTTATCTTATGTTCGCAAATCTTTCCTTCTTCTTCGTGCTTCTTCTATCATCGCATTGTTTTGTAGCTCTTTCCTCTCGTATTTGATATGATGTTCATAAGCTAATATCTTGCGGTATTCGGTACCTACATCTTGCCTCTTCTCATGTCAATTCTGCGAAGGAGAAATGATCGTGAGAACCTTTATTCTCGTAAATTTAACATAGTTATTACCTCCTATTAGATTCGCAACACGTATTCTTCTCTTTCATTAAATTTTTGACACGTTTCTTCGTAACCGTTCATATCCAATCGCATTGATAAGTTTCTATCTCCATCGAACTTTTTCTTCTTTATAAATATTATCTTTAATTCTTTTATTTTTATTTTATTTTTACCTTATTCATCTTCCTCATCACTTCTGCCTCTGCAATTTATTCCCTTTTTCTGCTATTACGATCTCTTATCCCTTTCACCTCTATTCTTTCCTGTTTTCTATCCTTCACTCAATGGCTCCAAAGAAGAAAAATATTGAGCAACTTAATGCAGAGTTTGCTGATAGAGACCTTATTCTTTCTGAAATTGATGGTTACAACAATAAATCTTCTCTTTGTGTAAAGCTCTTTACCAATTATATTTGGAATGATCGGAAAATTTTAATCTCACGAGGTCAAATCCTCGCAGGTCTTCCTCTTCCTCTGTATGATGTTAATCTTCCTTTATTCTATGAAATTATTTCCCACCCCAGTTTTTCATGTGCCATTTATCAATTGACTGGTGATTGCATTCGCATTCTGGTTGAATTCGCAACTCGTGCTGCCACTGGAAGATCTTTGTATTCAGTTGATCTTAGGAAACTTGGATTTCAAGATATGGAAATTATTGATGCGGACCATACAGTTGAGGGTTTCTTCAAAAATTACACGTTAATTCCTGCGAGGAAAGAAGATAAACGTTGGGATGTCCGTCTTCATCGTAAAGCTAATATCTCACCAGATGACCTTCTCATGCACGATATTGATTATGCCTCGGGAAATAATAAAACTCCTCGTCGTTCCAACGATGAAGATTGGTATAACTACCCTTTAGCATTATCGGGTTCTTAAATTTATGGGATAGTAGACCTTCCTGCGAACCTTCGTGACCGCAATTATCAGCCTTGGGTTTATAAAAGTGTATGTACCTCCTTCTTCTTATTTTCTTGTTATTCTTCTATTTATTTTCAAATGAGGTAAGAAACACTCTTTTATGCTTGTTAAACAATATATTGTTGCCTCTGTTTCTTATCCTTATTTGAATTTGAAGGTTCCACTTCTTGAGGTTGTTGCGAGTGAGAATAAGAATTCTACTTCTTCCCAAAGGTTAACTGCGAGACAAAAGACACTTCGCTCTGCAAAGGATACCCAAACTTCTTGTAGTCAATATGATGCTCTCCACAAAGGAAAAAGGAAGCTTAAAGATGTTGTTTATGAGGGGAAGAAAAAGAAGAAGCTCTCAACCAAATCTTCTTCCCACATAATCTCTCCTAATGAGAATGTTGAGGAAGATCAAGATGATGAGGGTGATAAATTTCTTGAAAAGGACTTTGATTCTAACTCTGATACTCTTTCTGATAGAGTAGAAGGTGATGGTGATGATGATGCTAATGAAAGTGAAAATGAAGATTATAATAAACCGGAAACTTTTGCTTCAGCAATGATTAGTGTATCTGAGGCTTTTCTCCATTCTTCTCGTGGGTTAGGAAGCTCTCCTACTGCGAATGCTCGCAAACTTATTGCGAAGGCTTGCAAAGTTCCTACTGTACTCAATAACAACTCTCTCAAAGGAATTTCAAGATTTGTTTCACCTGCTTCATTATATGCCTTAGGGAATATGGTAAGTTTGTCTTGCGAAGCTTCAACTATTTGCGATTGTGAATAAGAAATCCTCCCTTTGAAATATATGAAATACGAAGTATGAAATATCTTTAAAGAAGTATATAATATCTTTGAAGAAGTATTAGAATTATTCAATCCATGAAAAAGTATAAGAATTATTCAAAGTATGAAGAAGTATAAGAAGTATTTATCCTTCGCAAAATTTGATAAACATGAAATATCCGTTGAAGAAGTATAGTGGATATGAGATGTTCTGGAAGAATTATAAGAAGTATTCAAATTGTTGAGAAATATTCAGTATATATGAAGAAGTATAAGAAGTATGTAATTCTCGTAAAATTTTAAGGAATATGAACTATCTGTTTTTGATTGCGAATAAAATCACGTCTTCTGTTATGTCTTCGTGATGTATGTATTCTTGTAAAAAATTCTTCAATGACATCGACAGGATTGCCTTCTTTGTTAGGACTTCATGATATATATTCTTGTAAAAATTTCTTCAATGATGTTGACGGAACTGTCTTCTTTGTTGGGACTTCATAATATGTATATTCTTGTAAAATTTCTTCAGTGATATTGATGCAATAAATTTCATTAATTGATGTGGTCTTATCATGCCTTCCTAAGTAAAGGTCTTATTTTGCCACCACTTTCGTGATAATATCTTTGTATTTGCAATAATATGACAAGTTTGAACATTCTTACGAATATACAATCTTGTGACATTATCGTCTTTCGATGAAATTGCAGGACGCTATTACACTTTCATGTACTAGCCCATTGATCTCATCTTAACTTCATTATTATGTTCTGCGAGTTCTCTTTCTCTCTCTCTTTTTTTTTTTTTTTTTTTTTAGAATGCTCGCAGAATTTCAGTTGTTGCACAAATATGACAAGCCTTTACATTCTTGCGAACAAAAAGCCTCGTGACATTTGCGTCTTATAGCACGTATCAGCTCCCTAATGGAGGGTGCTGCCCTTTATCTTCCCCTTGGTTTCCCCTTCAAGGAAGCGTACATCGACCATACAAGGTTAGCTCTTCCCATCCGGTTCTGCAAACAACCAGCTTTTGTTCGCAACCTCTTATCCTTTTTGCCTATAGGGCTTATAGTTACGAGGTTGCACCCTATGGGGTATCTCTGGGCCAAGTGCATCATTTGCCAAGACTTGTCAAAAATGGCAGATGTGCTTCAAGCTCACCCGGCACTCTTGACTCAACCGTGTACCTCGGCGCCTTGATCGTTTTCTGCACTTCTTGGGAAAGACAGTATGCCTTAGTCGCCCAGCCTAAATCACGTTACACCGCATAATATTGCGTAATGTCTTATGAATAGGTGAGAATCCAAGGTGTCTAACCCGGATAGGTACCCCATTATTGGGTTGTACCCCGTAAAAGTTCCCACGTACTCAAAGGTGTTCCGGTTACCTTGAGCCATGGTTATAGGTACCCCCTTAAATGACGCACTTTAGGACTTTGCCTCTTACGAAATGTTTCTTCGCGAACTAGGGTGTACGCCACAAAGGTTTGCCTGTGTAATATTTCTGCGGCTTTCTTTCTTTTTTGAAAGCTGATCACAGATTGCGGTCTTTTATTCGCAAATTAATGTGTGCGTCTTTCTTTAATTAAAGTTTATCGCAATAAAAAATTTGAAATTCGTGACTTTTTCTAATTACCTGCGATCAAACAATATTCGTAAAATTTATCATGAATTTTATGGATAATACCTTTTCAAATACAGTCTATTCCAATGGTATACCAAGTCTTAAACCCGTGTCTCTCCCTTCTGCATTCTTCTTGTTAACCCTCTTGTTGCACTACCTTTTTTCTTCTTTCTTCGCAAATCGCAACCCTTTGTTATCATAGATTTCCTGTATGATTAACATTGTAATTTTACTCTATCATGCCCTAATCCTCTGCCATCAGATTTTCACTTCTTCTTGCAGCCTTTGCTATTTTTCTCCAATTCTCTTTTTCAGCAATTTTTCCTTCGCAAACTTCCACCTCTGTATCGTAACATTTCTTCCCTTCAGCCCAATCACCCTTGATAATTCCAATACCTTCTAGATGAGGAAACTTTATGCATTGATGTAGAGTCGAGGCTACGCCCAGAATTCCATGAATCCACGGTCTTCCTATTAAAGCATTATATGGTGATTCGACATCAACAACGCAAAACAGAATTTCAGTTCGCATTCCACTCAAGGGAATTCGCATGCTTACTTCTCCTTTGGGCTTATTAGCAGTTCCATTGAAACCATGAATCCTATAGGTAGAAGGTATTAGATCTGCGTCTTTTCCCCCATAGTTTTGTAAGCAGAATAGAAGAGGATATTGACAGAACTTCCTGTATCAATCAAAATTCTATTGAGATCAATTGATTCTTCCTCTGTATCGTCTTCGCTTTCTTCCATATTCATGCAAATTGCTAACCTTACTACCAATGGATTATCATGCGCTTCACAACCTTCTGGAATTTCAGTTGCTTCAAAAGAAATTTCACGTTTCTGCCAATCTTCAAGTCGTGCAATTTTTGCGATGTTCATTATTTCCTTTCCTTCACCATCTCTCGCATATACCCTACTCAACACATTATCATGAAAATCCTCTATGGTTTTATATGTGTGAACAATAGAATTGCAGAAAACATTCCTTGCGGTTGATCCCACTTCTATATGTAGGATTTCTTTTCCCTTTTCTTGTACTGTGTTTTCCTTGCGAGTTATGACTGGAGCCTGTGGTAAATGTTGCGACTGTGTTTGCTTAAGTAAAATTTGATCCAGTTTCCCTTGATCAATCATCCGCAAGATAATTCTCTTGATATTATTGCAGTTATTTGTAGCATGTCCATGAAAATGATTATACGAACAAAATCCATGACTTCTTGGACCCATTGGTGGCTCCTTTCCCATATTCCATGGAGTTGGTATATGTTCTACTAAAATAATTGCCTGCCATATCTTTTCTACACTTGTATTCAAAGGTGGCAACTTTATTTCTTCTCTTAACATTCTCTGACCATTGTTATAATTTTGTCGATGGTTCCCTTGTCCAAAGTAATTCTGCCTTTGTCCCCCATAATTTTCTTGTTGTTGATCTAATCTTGGGATCTGGTTATTTCCTCCACGATTATAGAAATTCCTTTCTCTATCATACTCTTCTTGATCTTTGCTACCCATTGCTACCTTTTTTTGCTGGTTATTATTGATTTTCTTCTCTTCTGATATTTGCGAAGATGTTTGCAAGGATGCTTGTGAAGTATCTGCTACGACATTGATCATTTTAGGAAGTAAATTTGCTCCTGTATCTTGATTGTTAGTGTTTACTACTGGGTATGATTCCATATTATTTTGCTTTTCCTCTAATGTAATGTACTCTTCTTGCAATTCTCGTAACTCTGTCATCATTATGGAATTCTTCCTTCTGAAGATTTGAACATACAGTTGTTCAGTTGCGAACATCGCATTTATGAAAGACAGAATTAAGTATCTCTCATCCACGCGCCCTGCCATATCACTGCACATAGTCTTCCATCTTCTTACCAAATGCTTCAAACTTTCACCAATTCTTTGTTTTAGACCAAACACATCTTCAATACCAAGCCGTGAGGAATGATTTGTGATATATGCTCCAAGGAAAATTGCTTGTAAATGATTAAATGATGTAATAGTGTTCTTAGGAAGTCCTTTGAACCACTTTAGAGCCTCTCCTGTTAAGCTTGATGCGAAATACTTGCACAATACAACATCGTGATTTTCCCATTGTAACATGCATCTTATATATGCTTTAATGTGCTGAAATGCGCATGAAGTCCCGTCGAAAATACTGGTAAGTGTAGGCAGATTGCATTTTGGTGGAATCCCTCCCAATTGTACTTTTCTAGCAAATGGCGTCCTCGCAGCTTCTTCTATTGCTTCATCTAATTGTCTTCTATCTCCTCCCCTTCCATTGTTTATCATCCCTCTCATTTCCTCTAATTCTCGGAAAATCCGTGCATTTTCCTCAGAATTCTCATCCATTGGTCTCTTCAACGAAGCTTCTCTTCTTCTACATTCTTGCATCTCTTCTCTTGCGATCCTTCTCATTCTATCATTTTCTCCATTAATATTTTCATTTGCACAATTTTGCAAATATCTTCTTTCTAAATTATCATAATTGTGTTGCTGCAAAGCGTCTTGGAATTATTGTTCTTCCATTTCTATTCTCCTCATCCTTCTCGTGCGAATATCGGGAATTTCTTCTTCTTCATTTCTCCTCCTCCTGTGATTTATTTCTCCTTGATTTACCTGTATTCTGGTTCGAAAGTTTGGTTTATTCCTTACCATTTCTGTTTGTTGATTTCTCATTCCTCTCGGAATTCTTCCATACTCAGTATTTTGATTATTACGAGCTTCTTTATATGTTCTTGCTCTATCTTCGTAATTGTTTTGTTGTACTGCTTGTTGTCTCACAGTTTCTTCCATAAGTTGTTGCTCTTCCTCTCGGTTTTCTTCACCATTCTGATTGTTTTCTCTAGGATCTGGCCTGGTTCGTAAATTCTCCAATCTTTGTTCACGGTTTGGTACTAAAATGAAGCGATTCTCTTGATTTCTTTCATCCTGATTTTGTGCTTGTCTTTGCATTGTACTTTCACTATTGATGGTTGGTGAATTTTGTCCTTCTCTTTCTGGTCTAACATTTGATCTTGCAACACTCTGAGATTTCCTCCTTTGTAATATCTCATTTTCCCTCCTCAACTCTTGATTCTGTCTTGTTAGATTAGCACGTTCTTCACCTTCAAGCCTTCGTTCTTCTTGAATTTCTTGTCTCAATGTTTCCAATACCTCCCTTTCTCTCTCACGAATTATTCCTCCCATCAATCTCCCATTTTTTCTGATTTGTGGTTCTCTATATTCTTCTGTTGGTGTATCAGATCTCCAAGTGTGTATACTCACTCGATCATGATCTATTGTTTGTTGAGTTTGATTTCTTCGATTACTTCCTCTCCTACTAGGTTCTCCTGTTATATTTGCTTCTCCTCCTGCGAGTCTTACACTTCTTCTTACTGCAGTTAATGGTTCTGATATATTTCTTCTTCTTTCCATTTTTCTGATGCAAAAACTCTTCAGTCCCTGTTTCTAGCGCCAATTATGTAGTTGCGGAATAACCTACAACTACTCCCTCAGTAGAATTTGTAAAACTAAAGAAGTTCATGATGATGAATGATAATTTTCTTATTAATTTCTCTCAATTGATTACAAAGAAGTATCTAAATGGAACAAGAATAGTTACAACTCTCTCTATTCTCTTTCCTAAGATATTTTCTAACACTCACTAAAAGAACCTCCCAAATTTTACATTTGAACTCCTATTTATAGTAGAACTTGTACAACTGTATATGTATTGCGAAGTATCGCAATACATCCTCGTAAGGTTATCTTATGTTCGCAAATCTTTCCTTCTTCTTCGTGCTTCTTCTATCATTGCATTATTTTGTAGCTCTTTCCTCTCGTATTTGATATGATGTTCGTAAGCTAATATCTTGCGGTATTCGGTACCTACAGCCGAGGAGGAAATAATCAGATCCCCAGATTAGATCAGCAACAGAAAAATTATGGAGGACAAAGGTAGAATTATTTTGGACAAGGGAATCATAGACAAAACTATAACAATGGACAAGGAGGTCAAAGAATGATAAGAGAAGAGATAAAGATGCCACCTCTGAATAAAAGTATAGAAAAGATATGGCAAGCAATCATCTTGATGGAGAATATACCAACGCCATGGAATATGGGAAAGGAACCACCAATGGGTCCAAGAAGTCATGAATTTTGCTTGTGCCATCACTTTCATGGGCATTCTACAAATAATTGAAATAATATCAAAAGGATTATCTTGTGAATGATTGATCAAGGTAAACTGGATCACTTTTTACTCAAATAAGCACAGTCGCAACAATTACCGCAGGCTCCAGTGATAACTCGCATGATGAACACAATACAAGAAAAGGGAAAGGAAACCTTACACGTAGAAGTGGGATCAAAAGCAAGGAATATTTTCTGCAATTCTATTGTTCACTCATATAAAACTATAGAAGATTTTCATGATAATGTGTTAAGTAGCGTATATGCGAGAGATGGTGAAGGAAGGGAAATCATGAACATCACAAAAACTTCACGACTTGAAGATTGGCAGAAGCGTGAAATTTCTTTTGAAGCCACATAAATTCCAGAAGGTTGCGAAATACATGACAATCCATTGGTAGTAAGATTGGAAATTTGTCTGGATATGGGAGAAAGCTAAGATGATACAGATGGAGAATCATTTGGACTTAATAGAACTTAATTGATACAGGAAGTTCTGTCAATATTCTTTTCTATCCTGCTTACAAAACCATGGGGGGAAAAGATGCAGATCTGATACCTTCTACCTATAGGATTTATGGCTTTAATGGAACTGCTAATAAACCTAAAGGAGAAATAAGCATGCGAATTCCATTAAGTGGAATGCGAACTGAAATTCTGTTTTGCGTTGTTGACGTCGAGTCACCATACAATGCTCTGATAGGGAGACCTTGGCTTTATGGTATTCTAGGAGTGGCTTCAACTCTTCATCAATGCATAAAATTTCCTCATCCGAAGGGTATTGGAGTTATCAAGGGTGATTGGGCAGAAGGGAAGAAATGTTACGATACAGAAGTAGAAGTTTGCGAAGGAAAAGCTGTTGAAAAATAAAGTTGGATAAAAAGAGCAAAGGCCGCGAAAATAAGCGAAAATTTAATGGCTGAGGACTAAGGCATGAAGGAATAAAGTTATAATGTTAAGCATACAAGAAATTTACGATGAAGAAAAAAGGTAATGAAACAAAAAGGTAATCAATATATTTGTTCACAACGAATAACAAAATGTATTTTGAAAAACAAGAAAATGAAATGAGGTATTTCGCAACATGAAAAATTTGTGATGAACTTTTACGAATAAAACAATTTATTGCGAACAAAAAACCACGAACTATGATCAGCTTTCAAAAAAGAAAGGAAGTCGCATAAATTTAACACAGGCAAACCTTTGTGGCGTACACCCTAGTTCGCGAAGCAACATTTCGCAAGAGGAAAAGTCCTAAAGTACGTCATTTAAGGGGGTACCTATAACCAAGGCTCCGGGAAAATGGAACACCACTATGGAACATGAGTACATGGATATTACGGGGTACATAACCCAATAACGGGGTACCTATCCGGGTTAGACACCTTGGATTCTCAACCTAATCTTGCGATGTAACATGATTTAGGTTGGGAGACTAAGGCATACTGTCTTTCTCAAGAAGTGCAGAAAACGATCAAGGCGCCGAGGTATACGGTTGAGTCAAGAGTGCCGGATGGGTTTGAAGCACATCTGCCATTCTTGACAAGTCTTGGAAAATGATGCACTTGGCCCAAAGATACCCCATAGGGTGCAACCTCGTAACTATAAGCCCTATAGGCAAAAAGGACAAGAGGTTGCGAACAAAAATTGGGCGTTAGTGCATTCGCAAGTATGTTCAGGCCTATCATATTATCGCAAGTACAAAAATATTGTTAAGATAAAGTCAAGGGGTTGGGGCATGCGAATGCACTAACTTCCTGCGAATTTATCGCAAAAGAGGTGGCAAAATAAGACCTTTACTTAGGAAGGCATGATAAGACCATAGAAACTAATGAAGTCAATACCATCAACATCGTTGGAGATACTTCATATTCTTAAAAAAGAATATATATCAAGAATTCCTACCAAATGAGGCAGTTTTATTCGCAATACTTCTCACATTTCATACAAGTTAAATTTTACGAGGATTAAATACTTCTTACACTTCTTCAAGGATTGGATACTTCTTATACTTCTTCAAGGATATTTCATACTTCTTATACTTCTTCAAGGATATTTCATACTTCTTATACTTCTTCAGGGATGTTTCATAATTCTTCAAGAAGGTTTCATACTTCTTATAATTCAAGGGGAAGATTTCTTATTTACTTCGCAACAACCTGAAACTTCGCAACTTACACATAGGCAGATATTCTAATACTTACAATAATAATTGATCATCTGAAGAGCAATAATAAGGGGAAAGGGAATACTAAGCTAGGTCTTCAAAGTATATTATTCCTCTTCAAATGATCAAATTATGCAAATAAGGAAAGTATTCAATTAAAGAAATATCAACTCATCATCGCAAAATCAAGATATTGGTACTAATTAAGTTGCGAAAAGAAAATTGTCGATTGATTAAAAATACAAGAAAGATGAAAATATTGTACTCAAGAAGACAATACGAAAAGAACTGAAGAAAATATACAGAAAGGAATAAAGCTACTTTGCGGGAGATTCATCCTCATCAAAATGATCTTCTTTTTCTTCTTCGGAAATTTCATCTTCAGCCTCACTATCAGAGATCTCCAAATATGGGGTATCATCAGGGATTTCTTCAGAAAGGAGCGTCTGGTATTTATTGAGAGGAATTTGATTGTCTTCACAAATCTTGCGAGTCATCTTGTCTCGGAAGTGTTTGATATTTAAGTTATGGTTGTTCTGAGAAATTTGATGTTGAGACTTGAAATCAGAAATCTTCTGATTACGTACAGAAAGAATAACCTTCAAATTGTCAATACTCTTCGTATAATTTTCTTCAGCATTTGCAAAGAAAAAGGATAAATAATAAATAAGAGAATAAGGAGAAAAGGAAGAAATTAAGGAAGTGATTAACAAATTATGGAATTAAAGTGATCAAGACTTGCGAATTTACCATGTAATTGCTTAACTTCAAGCTCCAGTTGATTATTCTTCTCAAGAAGAGAAGAACTTCCAGTTGCGATACTCGCAGATTGCGCATTACCTTTGCATTGGGATTTTAATTCTGCGTTATCAATATTCAAATCCTCTACTTTCTGAAGAAGTTTTGCATTCTCAGCCTCCAATTTTTTACAACGATTTAAAGTTTTCTGCTCAGTAATTGCATGACGTCTTTCCCAATCTGAAGCAACTGCACAGCTAACCCTCCCGACCTGAACAAATAAAAGGGATTAGAGATCAATGAAATAGGGGAAATAAACAAGGAACAGAAGAGAAACTTACCATGCTCTCTAAAGAATATAATGCAACAGGAGAAATAAATCTTGAAATTCCATTAAGGGAATTATTGTTGATTACAATGGGGACTTTGCAAGCCTTCGCAATATGTTTATGAGCACTCGCAGTAGGGGAGTTTCCACGAGAAGAATTGAGAAAAACCTCAGACAATCGATTCATTGAAGATGCAAGAGTTTCTATATTACCATAATCTTCATGTTCTTCATCATCATCATCATCATCATTCCTCCTATCAGAAATAGTATCAGAATTAGAACTAAGATTCTTCTCAGAAAGCCTATCATCTTCATCATTTAGTTCTTCATCAACATTCTTGCTAGAAGAGATCACATTGGAGTGAGCATTGAGTGGGAGTCTCTTCCTCTTCTTCGCAGAAGTAATATCCTCAAGTTTCCTTTTTCCTTTGCGAAGAACATCTTTTTCCTCATTACCAGAAATCTTGGTATTCTTCGCAGAGCGAAGTGTTCTTTGTCTCGCAGTTAGCACTTCAGAAGAAGTTGAATTCTTGTTCCTACTCTCAACAGCTCCAGGGTAGTCAGGAAGAATCTACAAATTCAAATAAGGATAAGAAACAGAGGCAACAATATATTGTTTAAAATACATATAAGAATGTTTCTTACCTAATTTGAAAATAAATTGAAAGCCTCATGAGTGCTGGACTTCCCATTTTTAAGATAACTTTCCTTAAGATCATTCACCTAGAAAATATTGCAAAAGGATTAATAAAAGAAGAAAAATAACAAGAAGATAAGGAGATGGAGATACATATATCTTTATCTCTAGAAGGCCAAGAAAAGACCCAAGGTTGATAGTTACGATATTGAAGGTTCGCAGGAAGATCTACTATCCCAGAGATATAAGAACCCGATAGTGCTAAAGGATAATTGTACCAATCTTCATCATGAGAACGGCGAGGGTTTTGATTATTTCCAGAAGCATAATCAATATCATGCATAAGGAGATCAGCTTCTGCGACATCAGATTTACGATGAAGACGAACACCCCAACGCTTATCTTCCATCTTCACAGGAATTAATGAATAATTTTTAAAGAAATTCTCGACCGTATAATTTTCAGCAATAATCTCTACATCTCTAAATCCAGGTTTCCTAAGTTCAATTGGATATAAAGATCTTCCAGTAGCAGCACGGTTTGCGAATTTAACCAGAATACGAATGCAATCTCCAGTTAATTGATAAATGGCTCATGAGAAATTTGGATGTGAAATAATCTCATAGAATAAATGAAGATTGACATCATAAAGAGGAAGAGGAAGACCTGGGAGGATTTGACCTCGTGAAACTAAAATTTTCCGATCATCCCAATGAAGATCAGTAAAGAGATCCATACAGAGATAGGATTTATTGGTATGACCATCAATCTCAGAAAGAACGAGATCTCTATCAGCAAGCTCTGCATTAAGTTGTTCCACAGTTTTCTTCTTCGGAGCCATTAGATAAAGGATATAAAACAGAGAAGAAAAGAAATAAAAGAAGGAAGAAGTTGTAGAAGCAGATGTAACGGAGAAGATAGAAAAAGAGATAAAAGAATAAAAAGAGGAATTAAAGATAGTATTTATAAAGAAAAGAGTTTGATGAAGATAGAAATTCATCAATGCGATTAGACATGAGCGGTTGAGAAGGACGGTTACGAAAAAACGTGTCGAAGATTTAATGAAAGAGGAAAACACATGTTGCGAATATAACAGGTGATGATAACTATATTAAATTTACGAAGAACAATGATTCTCATGACATTTCTTCTTCGCAGAAATGACATGAGAAGAGGCAAGATGTAGGGGGAGAATATCGCAAGATGTTGGGTTACGAACATAATAACAAAGACAGAAGGAAAGTGTCGCAAGATAATGCGATAATAAAGAAACACGGGAGAAGTGTGGAAGGTTTGCGAATATGAAATAAACTTACGAATGGAAGTTGCGATTATTTGCAGGATATATACAATTGTACAAATTTCACTATAAATAGTAGTTCAAATGTTAAATCGAGGGGGTTCTTTTGGTGAGTGTTAGAAAAGATCTTAGGAGAGAGAATAAAGAAAGTGGTAGCTGTTCTAAAGTTCCATTAACACTTTTCTTTGTAATCAGTTGATAATATTAATCAAAAGTGTCATTTTTAATCAAGAACTTCTTAAAGTTTTAAGAATTCTACTGAGGGTGTAGTTGTAAGATATTCTGCAACTACATCATCATATTCACAAAATAATTACTTATTTTGTCCTAATTAACCAAAACCCCCAAATTTAATATACACATAATAAATCAGTTAAAACTCAAATCCTAGGGTATACTAACCAAAACTTTCCAACTAAATCCAATTTAGGCAAAACCCATAAAAGGTTAACTTTTGTTGAGTTCTGAAATCAAATCATTGTTTCTTCACTTCATAAATCCTCTCAAGTTAGATTTAAAATCCTAACAAATTTGTCGCGGAATAAAGACCCTGACTACCTCATAATTTGTTGTGAATTACAATGCTGCATATCAATTCGATGATAGTTTCCCGATCAGTATTGATACTATCTGAGAAAGAGAAAAGAGAGAGAGAGACTAAGGAAAGAAAAGAGATAAGTTATGAGAGGTATCGAGATTTTTTTCTTTCTAGATAACAAGTTTGTGGTCTAAGACGAGTCAGATTTATAACTGACTCAACTGAATGGGTTGAACCGCATCTTAGCTGGATTATTTAGTCTGAAATAAGATTGTGTATATGCCATTTCTAAGAATTTGGATTGTAACACATTTGAAGTTTATGTTCAGTATGCAAAAAATTATGAGTAAAAGACTGAAAAATAGGTTGAAAGCTATGTAAGAATTAGAAAATAGAAAAAGAGTATTGAAACACTTGAATAAAACTGAACAAGATTGATTCATTAGATAAAAGCAGGGCTCTGAAACCTGCTGAAGCTACATATCCTTAGAAGTTGCAAGACACTTCTTTACATGTTTTGAATCTCTTCTTCATCACAAAAAAAAAAAGATGAGACTCAAAACCATACAAACTTGCAAGTCTAACCCAAAATACTTACATCACCCAAAATACTTACATCTGAGATTCCCATACAATAGAAGTTGCAAAACACTTATTTATATGTTTTGAATCTTTCTTCATCACAAAAAAAAAAAAAAAGAGATGAGACTCAAAACCATACAAACTTGCAAGTCTAACCCAAAATACTTACATCACCCAAAATACTTACATCTGAGATTCCCATACCTAGTTACATATACTTCCGAGTACGTAATATATCCAAAAAACTTACATGTATACCAACCATGTATATATATACCCAAAAAAAAGTCCCAAACCTCCACATAAAACCAGAAATCAATCCATTAAATGCCAGCACCACCTGCGGCAATTGGGCAAACATAGTGTTGTGGCCACATAACCTTGTCACCTATGGAAACATCTTTAAAAGTTCCTTCACCTTCACACAAACTCTCAGAAGGTAAACATATTTCATCAATTAGGAACAAATGAAATTTATCATCTATTGGAGGCCTATTGGTAAATATATAGCCTACTGCAATAGCTCTCTTTCTCATGTTTCTCAGAATTACTCGTTGAGATCTAGCTGGTTGACAGCCACCACCATCCATACCCTGCAAATGATAAGCACAATCAATTTGGCAATAATATTTTACGGGTGTACATAAAAACACTGCCAACTAAAAAATCATATCTTGACAAACTGAAACTAGCAAGCATAATGAGTTGCAAACTTAAAAATAGTTATAGAATGTAATTATGTACCAGAGCATTAGCATTGCAACTAAAATGAGCTATTAATGTTTCAACAGTTTCCTCAAGATTACATACACGATCTTCTACAACTCTAGTCTTCAACACTTGCTGTCGTAACTGCTCCCTAGAAACTGCAGAAGCTAGTAGTTCAGTCTCAGATATCCCACACCCCATTCCTCGAACACAACCTCTATCATATACTCCAAACACCTACAAAGAAGTAAAAAAAATCAGTTAGCTAACAATTTTTTTTTTCCGGAATACGTCGTCATCAAGGACGAAAACACTACTGGTATGCATCGAATTTTAAGAAGCAAGATTAACATGAAAGCACCTTTATTATTAAATCATGTTTATACTAATATAGTTTATGCTGAAAACCTCCACAAACATGATACCGTAATACTCTGAAGTCTGCTCTATTATGGTATCAAACTTGAATAATCCTAGATCCTAATCATGTTAGGAAAGGTGAATAGAAACACAAGTTCATGCGCACTCACCTTGGTGACTGCATCTCTATCCAAATGAGTTTCATCTCTATACTGCCCAGTTTCATTCAACTCCCTTACTTGTGCCTGCAAAGTACATCAAATTGTAAGTGGAAAACAAATTACAAAGAAAACAAATAAACAAAAATACTAGTCAATTAAAACCAAGTAAGAAAGCCGAACTTACAACATATTCTCTGCATTTTACTTCATAAGAGTTAGGGTCCATCAATTCAAGATCTTCTTGAGGGATTTCTTTGTAAACATGTGTAGCCAAGTATACAACAGATCTGCTTACACTCCCAGTTGGAGATTGTTGTTCCATAACATGTCGACGACGTGCAATTCCATCCCTTCCAGTAGTATGCAAAGATTTCAATAGCTTCCTTTATTCCTTCCACATCTCCCTTAGCATTTGATCAGCTTATGAATCATGCAACTCCACAAATTTCTCCCAATCCTCTCTCTTCACACCATTTGGTTTGTTGTTCTTTCTCTCAGCAACAGTAGAAAATTGATCGCACCATTTCCTTAGTGTAGTCTTTTTGTTCTTCCATGATTTATTTTCCATCCTTAGAGCCTTGCACTTGATGACTTCCGGTACCCTATACTCATTCTTGATGGCTCTCCAGATTTCTTCCTTAAAAACCCAAGAAAGATCTCTCCAATCTTCGTGATGTGGTGGGACAATACTCCTGGCTATCGTTCTAACCCTGGTGGCATATTTCTTAGAACCATCTTCTATTGGTTGTCCTATATAATTTAACTTGATTTCCAAAAGGTGATCATCTGCTGGAAACAGGCAAAAATTAGAAGAAAACTTGATAACATTATAAGGACATAAAGTAAACTAAAAGACAATATTGCGTGTTACCATTAATCCCGCTTTCCTCGGTATTTTTAGCTTCACTATTTTCTTGATGAAAAGCCTCATGCCATCCATCTCCTTCATCCTGATTCTCATTACCATGGATTGGAGAATGATGGCTATCTGACGAAGACAAACGATGACGACTCCCTTCACTTGAACTTATCGCGATGTGACCACCTTCAGTTGATGGGGACCCTTGTGAATTGAGCAAAGCCCTAAGCCAATTAGATGCACCTGACCTCGGAGTAGTACTAGCAGACCTAGTACTTGCAGACCTGGATCGACTGCTACTACCAACATGAAGTCGCATAGTTGTCTAAAATAAAACCAATTTAAAAAATTACCAACCATAATACAAATCATTCGATTTCAATAACTAACAATCATACTATAAAACCTAGTTCCATTCTTGTAAGCTTCTATTATACAAGTAACACCGATCAACAGGTGAGATTTAAAGAGCACATTAGCGCTAAAACTTATGCAAAACAATATACTCATTAAATGACTTGATGATGTCTGACATACTTGCCAAGGTCAGGTGTGTTATCTGCTATAGAACATGTGAAAGATTTTCCACAAAAGTTGAAACATGTAAAACTTGTACATAAAACTCCTCAACCAGAAATCATTCAAGTCATTCAACAAAAGGAACTAATTAAAATTGTCTTTAGCTCAAAATTGAATAACTTATTAATCCATCAAATAAAACAGAAAGAACTAATTAACAATGCAAACCAAAAGGAAGAACAAAGAAAAAACTATACTAACAAGAGCAACAATACTAAAACATGATTCTATTCAACAAGAAACAAGCAACACTAAAAAACGATTCTGTTCAACAAGATAAAAACTAATAAATGACCCAGAAAAATATATCTTTAACTAGTTAATGCCATATGAGAAAAGAATTCAAATTATTATGTCAATCTATCAACATGAAATATTACAGGGGATGCTCATAAAAACAACACAGACCCTAATCTCACACTACTTCTCAATGACATGGTCAACAATAAAATCATAACAATAAAATCAGAACCTGTCAATATTTGCATCTAAATCTTATCTAAGCAATTAAATTTAATGCACTAAAAAAAGCACTTCAAAATCTAAAATCAGAACATAATCACCATTAAATGAAAATAAATAAGCTAAATACAAATCAAATCACATGATATCAGAACTAAGAACATAACCTAAACCAAAAAATTATCACCCAAATCAAATAAAATTAGACATACCTGATGAAATTTCTGAGCTTCAACTTAAGTTGTCCAGATCTACCTGAAATCAACCAATACAACAGTTCTGGTTAAACCGCATGAACAAAATTGACCAGTAAAAGAAAAATAAAATAAAATTGAATCCAAAACCCTAACTTGCCTGAGGAAGATATGAACTACAATTAAGCTCTTGAGATTAACTAAAATCCACCAATAAAAAAATTATTGTTAGACCCCATGAACAAAATCGACCAGTAGAAAAAAAAAAAGAAAAAAAAATTGAATCCAAAACCCTAACTTACCTGAGGAAGATATGAACTACCACTAAGCTCTTCAGATTTACCTGAAATCCAACAATAGAACGATTATTGTTAAACCCCTATGAAGCAAATCGATCAGTAAAAGAAAATGAGAAGAAAAATAAAACTTCAATCAAAAACCCAAACTATATACCTGTAACTGGTGATTTTGAAAATTAAACCTAACTGCTGATCGATTAAGATATGTAAAAGGTTAATCTCAGTGAGGGTTTGTGATTTAAGGGTTTAATTAGTCATGAGTTCTGAGAGAGGAGAAGAAATTTTGGGTGGTCTTTTTTTTTCCTGTGAATGACTCAATGCGAACTGGAGAGAGAGAGAGGATATGGAGATATATATCACCGATAATAACGAGGTCGAAATTAGTGGGAAACGAGTTAGGTTTCCCGCGTAAGAAAAGTACCAATGATTCAATTAAGTAGAGTTGTCGCGGTGTGGGTTGATGAATCGAGGACATGGAAGTAATTAAAAAGTTTATGGAACGACTGGTTTTAGCAATCTGGGATGTGCTCCGAAAATTTACTTTGACCGGTTCAAGGCCCGTTGACTGATAGTGAGGGTCGGGGCTATGGGTCATTTAAGCCCTCTTCCCCACTAGTGAATCATCATAATGAATATCAAAAACCCTACAGACCATAAATGGATATAAATGGAAAAATCTGTTGAAAAGATACAAAAAGCCATACCCAGTAGTTATGTCCACACCTCTTCTTGCAGTTACAACAATACCCAATTACATAAATGCACAACACAATAGTGGTTCCCAAGTCATTCAGTCTTATAATGTTATACATAATATTTTAAACCAATTCTCATATGTCTATTTCCCGCCTCTATCATATATGGTCTACCTCTCACATGATCATGAATTCATTTACAAGGTAGTAAGTGTGAAAAATTCGACTTACCTGTAGTAGATCATAATGTCCTGGTTGTACACTTGTATAGGATAGAACTGGAACTGAAAAGTACCATGTATGGGTAGCTCTCCTTCATGTTCACTAACCAGCTGAAGATAAAAAAAAGGATACAGTATTAATAGTTGCTACTGAGAATATAAATAAATCCTTCTCCCTCCTCCTTTATCCGGTATTGGGACCGGCAACGCAAACATTGGCTGAGTTAAAAAGGTTTTGGTGAACACCAAATTAATAAGATCATTATATTCATTTTCCTTATAGGCATTTACAGACCCAAAAATAAAAACCTAACCTCACTGTGCTAGACACCACTACTAAGGCTGGAATAACAAAAAAGGACACTAACAAGAAAATTCTTATATGCAACAAGTTGAATTTGCCATGTGCTAGTGTCGAACATGTCCTTGCTGCGCAAAAGATCTCAGCTAAGGCTGAAATAACAAAAAAGACCAAAAAACAAGAATATACTAATGCTTAATGCCAACTGATTGTTATGCTTGTGTTGAACCTATCATCGTTGCACAAAAGAACACAAAAATATCACAAACTACGAAGATATTATACCTTGACCGACACGAACCACAACTTATCCTTAGACCAGACCAGATCAGAAAAGTAGGTAATTCCAGATCCTTCAAAAAGTTAACGTCATCTCCTTGTGGACCATCCCATACTAACACAGACTGATCATGAAATTCCTCGATATATACCCTCTTCTTTGTTGGCTTGACCTTTATACAATGAACATAATCGCCAGCAATAATACATCATGATGCAATAACCCTTCTTCTATTATCCAGTAGTTGAACATGCAAGGAAGGAGGTTTATTGGTTACACTGTGAGCATGATCCAAGATTTGATCATGTTGATGAACTAAGTGAGAATTGGACCCTTTCTCTGGGCTGGGAGTGCCTATGCGAGCTGATGATATAACGTCTTACGTTTCATGCAGTTCAACATCTCCTAAGAACAAGAATAGATAAAATCATTATCTATTAACTATTAAACCTGAACATATTGCCTACATTACGACAAGTTAGAACTTAAAAATGTCTCAATACTTTGCAATGAACTTTTGTAGTTATTGGTCCATCTTTATCCTGTTTCACTACATACCTAGATGCTCCACAGTTGGGACACACAACTTCCTTCTTATTTTATTTTTGGTACAAAATACAATGATTAGGACATGCATGAAAGGACTCAACCTTCATTCCTAGATCTATCGGCATAGATTTCATTGTTGGGTATTTTTCAGGAAAAGTGTTGCTTTTCGGGAACCAATTTTTCAGTCGTCCCAAGAGGTATGTAACATTATTTCCTGACCAACCAAATACCTTTTTCATATGTTGTAGTTCTATGATTACACTAAGTGTTGTTTCATCACCTTCATAACCCAGATAAATCTCTTCCTTCGCGTTATACTTGTGGTATTTCTTACCTAGGTCATGCACCTCACTACCTTCGTGTACATCCTTATTTAACCCTTCAAATACTCCATAGGCCTTATCGACAAAATCCCCTAACCTACATTGTTCATCTCTAATACTCTCTTCTACATGTTCCTCAACAGAATTTTCTTCCTCTACATTTTCTACCTATACATTATCAATATCCACATTTTCTTATACATGTTCCAGCACTACTTGTGATGATTTCTCCCAGTGTAGACACCAAAGTACATATGACTTGTCTATTAAGTGTACTTCTAAATGATACTTGACAAGAGAAAAAGATATTGAATACTTATTTCTACAAATACGACAAGGACAGGGACATAATGGTGAATTTTTTATCCTGTTACTATATGCAAAATCAATAAAATCAAACACCCCTTTTCTATAAACATCACTATACCTATCTTCTTCATTCATCCAACCTTTGTCACCTACTTGCACCATTCTACAACAAAATAACATATATAGTATGTTAATCAAGGACCAAACATAACAATTAACAATCTTCACACAAGCATCAACACCAACAGAAACTAAAATTGCAACAAAATGGTTCTTTTTTAATACATTACTAAAATAATACAAACCCATATACAATATCACTCTAGAATTCAAATTAAAAATAATGCAAAGTATACATAAGCAAAAAAAACATCAATCGATCTATAAAACATTGTCGAATCTATCAACTGAAACATGTAATAGTAACCAGCAAAACATGTTATAACAATCCTCTACCATACTCATATCCCTCCTTAAAGATCAAATATGTTATTATAACAACCAGCAAAACACACAGACCCTTACTTGTTTAACTTGTTTATCTGGTCTCTACATCAACTACAAACAAAAAAAATCAACATTTATGATTGTAGTTTGCTGGTTTGATTCATAGATTTAGACTCTTTTGTCAGTAGCCGATTACATCGAACTCTGATCAAGTCTACAATTTGTGCAACTTTATAGTTCTCAAGCAAGCTCTATACCTAAACTATGATCCTAAAGATGAAGGATCTATCCCTCTTTTTAGAAGAGGTCATGTTCAAATATATTCATTCAGGAGCTCACAATCGCCAGGTTTGCGCTAACAAACCAAAACCCTTGACAAAAACCCAAGTTTGAGAAAGACTTGAATTTATGTGAGACTCAAAAACAAAATCAGACTAAGAATATACATTTAAACATCACTAACATGAATTAAAATAATAAGCAGAGACAAAGATATATATCTTAGGTTGTTACTAAGGAGGTTATAAGACACGTGAAACTCATCTGATTGTTGTAGTAAATACCGCAACATGATGTATGCAATGCCATGCCATGATACTAGGATACCTTTGCCATGTTAATCTTTGTAATCATGTATAATGTTTGTATTCTATTACGGTTCTACAGGTTAATGATAACTTCCTCAAGCCCATACATTCACAACTGCGAAACTCTTTCGGTACATCTTTTTGGGTACATAATACTTTTCCTTAATCTTTTTGTTTTTAACGAATTTTAAGAATGAATCTGAAATGAAAAAGATATTAGTTCACACTTAATGCTGACAAGTCATTGGCATAACTGCATTACGCAACATTCATCGCAAATGTAAAACCAACTTTTATTCTAGAAGTGTATCCAAGGAATGCAAATGGCAATGCAGTTTTCCAGTTACACAAGACATACAGTAGATGGACCTATCGAAAAAGGGAACTGAAACCCCAAAAAAACAACTTAAAAATACAAAAACCAATGCATAAGAACATGGAGTGATGGAGAGATATGGCAAATAATTTATCTCCTCATCAAGCATACATACTTAGTCCGGGACCATTCTGTTTCACAAGACATTTAACCACATCACAAGTTTGATTTAAAATGTAGGAAATTTCTATCGACTTCTGATTGGGTAACAGTCCAGAGCCATGATTGAATAAGATCTACACCTTAAGATGGTACTCTAGTTGGAAACCATACTGTGAATCATCTTCGCGGAAGCCCAAAAGTGATATGAAGGATAAAAATGGGAAGATGTTTAAGAAGTACACCACCTTCAGAAAGGAATTGAACATACATATAAAGTCATAAAACTTATTTTTATTATAACATCGCTCCAAAATTATAGAGCTGAGGTTGTCCCAATGAACACACGTTTGAGGAATCTTATCCCAGCAAAAACCATAACATATATACATAAAAAGATAAAGAGGAAAGCCAAAAACCACTAGAAAACATGGGAAAGAAGCATCTCAAAGATCAAAAGTTTGATGAAGCTGTGCACAAAAGCAGCATCTCAAAGACTTTCATTAACATTCATTTTAAAACACTTGCAGAAAAATATATGCACTTAACACTTCTAGAACTGCAAGAACATGTTCAAGATCAAAAATGCAAAACTCACATACCCACAGTGAAAAACAAAACACATAACCCTCAAATGGAAATCAATTTATAAATACATAAATCAAATACACAACTTGCAAAACATAGAGAGGAACAAACAAACAAACAAATAGGGTTAGAGGTAATACCTGAATCTTTAAGGATTTTACTTCAATCTTCTTCTGCGAATTTCAGACACAAAAATTAGAAATCTCAAAATTTTAAGGTTTATCAATCAAAATCGATTCTGTAAAAAGGATATTTCTTACTCGAGGATAAAGATTTCTAGGGTTTCTACTTCTCAATTGAATCTTCTTCTGAGAGTTTCAATCCAAAAGCAAAACTCAGTTTACAAAATTAAAGATTTTGATTTGTAAATTAGGGTTTTTCAAATGATATTTTAGGTTTAGAAAATCATAAATCAGTTAAGAATTTTGGTTCAGTTTCTGTTTCAGATTGATATTAGTTTTCTCTCGATTTCTCTCATTCTTACTTTGGTTTCTTTTGAGCGGAGTAGAAAGAAGTCGAGAGGAGAAAAGGAAATAAAACATAGTGAGAGAGAGGAGGAGTTGTACTGAGTGGTTTTATTAATATCACACGGACCAGACTTTCATAAACATTAAATATTGTCCAAATTTTAGACAACCCAAAAATAAAGGTGGAGAGTAAAAATAAATGGTGGGAATAAATGAAAATCATGTTTCAAAATGATTTGGTGTGAGACAAAAATTTAGGGAGGAAATTTTAGGGGAAAATTTTTGGGGGGAAATTTGAGATGGAAAATAATGTGAGAGATTTAGAAAATTGGACATGGGGGAATTTTGGGGAAAGTTTGGAATTTTGAAGGGAAATAAAATGGAATTATAATGAAAAAGATATGAAAAATTAGATATATATTACAATTATAAATTTTGTAGAGACATTTTAAGACACTTGTAAGAATAGTTGAAAAATCAGAATTAAAGCTACTCATATATTTTATTTAAGACACTTATATAAGTGGAAGCACTAAGGACATGTATATGTTCTCGAACCCAAAAATCAATATATCTCAAATCGGGCAATATGGTGTAGTGATTGCCAAACAAAATATTGGGTGTGGTTGTTAGACCCCCGCTTTTTCAGCAGATATTTGGTTCTTCTTTTTATTATAATTTGATTAAGAGTGAAAAAAAGGAGGTATTTCCGTCAGCATCATAAGTATGAATTCCTTTTTTTTTCCCTGAAATAATCCTTCTATATATATAACCACTATTGAAGTCCATTAGTTAGACTACAAACATCTAGATGAGTGGTTGGTAGATTCTGATTATAACAAAGATTAAGCTAATGATGAATGCTCTGAATGTTGGATTCAATATTACCAAATGAATGTTTCTTCCACAAAAGCAGTTGATGTTTAGTGAATTTTAGTTTTGATGTAAACTGAAAGGATGGTGATCCTAAGAAAGTTTATGACCAGCTATTGTTTATGGTTTCAGAACATGAAGTATCATAAAACCAACATCTGTATAAACGAAAATAGCTATTTTTATGACGTATATCTGGAGCCGTAGACATGAGAATATGTGAGTGATCCGACACAACAGGAGGAGGGTGTTGTAAAATTATTATAGAGTAGTTATTCAACCATAAAACATTAACTAATGCTTTGTCTAACCTTGTTGCAGTATAATCACTATTAGTTCTATTATTAGACCAAGTAGTCGAATGACCTGAAAATCCCAAATCAATTAATCCTAGTTACTGGATAATAGGCCTAATCATGCGAGAATGTTGATGATGTGAAGCATGAGTATAGATTGTTTCTAAATCATACATTGTAAAATTTAAATCCCCAATCAGAATCCAGGGAAGATCAACATGAGGTTGCATCTTTAAAAGATAATTTTATTCTTCTTGGATTTAAATAGGATCACAAGCACCATACATGCAGCTTAACATAATGTCATAATGATGAGTGTTGGTTTCCACTAATGCATGAATAATGTGCCTAGTAGTATGCATAATTTTAAGATCAATCCCTTGTTTCCATGTAATTAAAGATACCACAAGACAGACCAACAAGAGCAGCATACCAATAATTAGGATATTTGAATTATTCGATTTAGAAATGCATACTAGAACTCTGGTTTTTGGTTTCCGAAAGAAAGAAAATATATGGGTTATGTTTGCTAACGTATTAATTCAAATGATCCCTAGTATAAGGATTGGCAAAACCTTGACAATTCCAAGATAGAATTTGCATGGTTACGGACAAAAGACAAAAACATACAGTAAAGGGGATAAAAAGGAAATAGATCAAAAGAAGAAGTTCGATTAAAAAGTGGAGAAAATGAACCTGTTGTCCATCAACAATGACACTACGATTCAGAAATTAATTCGTAGTAGCAATGTCTCTAGCAGTTGGCTCCAAATTACCCTCAAATGGCTCATCAGTAGTTTTAATACCTTGGTTATCATGACTAACATGAGGAAGAGCTGTAAAATTCTGAGCAACAATATTCCAAGGTTGACTAGTGAAAAGCGGTGGTCTAACAACCTCACCAAATATTTGGATTAGAAAGCTGTATGGACAACTCCGAGTTATTTTCTAGAGAATCAACTAGACAGTTAGAGTCAATCAATAGAAACAACTCAATGATTTATTATCTGAATCTCTCGATTTGATTTACTCAAGCAAATATGATTCACGAGTCTAATCAAAGAGATAACTTGGATGGTACCAAAGACCAATATCTAAGTGTCAGTCGATCTAAATCAATTACAACCAATAAGTTCGGATATTCTAATCGATTGAACAACGCACAACCTGTATTATTTCAATTATATAACAAAATATAATGTAGAATAGAAATAACACAGACACCATAATTTTGTTAACGAGGAAACCGCAAATGCAGAAAAAACCCCGGGACCTAGTCCAGATTAAACATACACCAGATTAGCCGCTCACGTACACTAACCTACTTCAAATTAACTTCGGTCTGGACTGTAGTTGAACCCCAACCAATCTCACACTGATCCAAGGTACATTTATGCTCCTACGCCTCTGATCCCCGCAGGATACTGCACACTTGGATGGTACCAAAGACCAATATCCAAGTGTCAATCGATTTAAATCAATAACCAATAAGGTCGGATATAATCGATTGAACAACGAACAACCTGTATTATTTCAATTATATAACAAAATATAATGCAGAATATAAATAACACAGACACTGAAAATTTGTTAACGGGGAAATCGCAAATGCAGAAAAACCCCGGGACCTAGTCCAGATTAAACATACACTGTATTAAGCCGCTACATACACTAGCCTACTTCAAATTAACTTCGATCTGGACTGTAGTTGAACCCCAACCAATCTCACACTGATCCAATATACATTTATGCTCCTACGCCTCTGATCCCAGCAGGATACTGCGCACTTGATTCCCTTAGATGATCCCAACCACAACCAAGAGTTGATGCGACCCAAAGTCGAAGACTTTAATAAACAAATATGTCTCACACAGAAAATTCAACATGTAATAGATAAATTCGTCTCCCACGAATAAAACTACAAGTTTTGTTCCGTCTTTTGATAAATCAAGGTGAACATGAACCAGTCGATAAAACCAGACTTATATTCCCAAAGAACAGCTCAGTTTCATCAATCACCTCACAATAAACTTAATCGACGCAGCGAAGAAGATTATTGAGGAATCATAAAAAATGAGACGAAGATATTTGTGACTACTTTTATCTTGCATATTGGAGATAGAAATTTCAAGCCAATTATTACAATTGTACTCGTACGATAGAAACAACAAGATCAAATCACACAACTATAAGAAAAGTAGTATCGTTCTGGCTTCACAATCCCAATGAAGTCTTTAAGTCGTTAACCTGGTTTTAGAAGAAGAAAACCAAAGGTTAAAGGAGAATCGACTCTAGATTTAGCAAACTAGTATCACACAGAATGTGTGGGGATCAAGTTTCCCAGTTGCTAGAGTTCTCCCTTATATAATCTTTCAAATCAGGGTTTGTAATGAATGTTATCTTACTAACAAAGCATTCAATATTCACCGTTAGATGAAAACCTGATTAGATACACGCTAATATCTCTCAACCGTTAGATCGAAAACTTAGCTTGCCATATACACATGTACTTGACGTTTTGAGTTCATGTAACTGTACCCAAATGTGTACAATGCTTGGTTCAATATTAGTCAACCAAATGGTTAGCCAAATGATAACTTTCATATCAACCATATTCCTCTTCACCATAACTAGTCCAAATGACTCAAATGAACTAGTTAGAGAGTTGTTAAATTGCTATGAGATCTCAAGTATTACAAGAGACACGATTGAATAAAAAACAATGTGATTCACTCGAATCATTTCATGAACTATAAAGCTACGGTTTGCAAAAGAATTCCTTAGTAATTTAAGATAAGTTGATGAACAACGTTTTCAGACATAACCTCTTGAGTTCGCAAACTCAAGCTAACCGTTTGAAGTTAATAAACTCTGGCAGAATTTCTCGGGATGAGAACTTCCGTCAGTTCGCGGACTGGGTTCGCGGACTGCACCTGAGCTTCAACTTCAGTAGATATTCTCGGGTTCGATAACTTACGCCAGTTCACGGACTGAGTTGTTGCTCACGTTCCGGTTCCACTTGATCAACAAAGTTCGCAAACTTCGGTTCAAGTGTTAAGGACTTATATATATATGTGTTTCCACAACAATGTTTATATCCCACAATGGTTATATAGTCTAAACTCTCATTTCAATCATTGAAACATTCTCAGAGGGCATTATATAGTTATTATTCACAAACTATTTTTCTTCAAAGCGATTTCCAAAGTGATTGAAACATAACATGACTTTCGTCACTACGCAAAGATGAACTTGGCTAGAGCAAAAGCTTTAGCAACACCCATTTCGAGAAATAGATAAGCGAGATATACTCATCTCGAAATGTCACATGTGCATATTCTTAGTCTATATAGTAAAACGACTTTTGTCTCAAGATATGAGATAGAGTAGATAGACTTTTGAGTGATAGATAAGTTCAAGTCTCCACATAACTTTTAGTCGATGAAGATCCAATGGTTCCTCGAGCAGTCCCTCGTCTTGTATGATGATCGCCATGGAGTTCTTGAGCTCAACTACACTTTCTATCCTAGTCCGAGACCTTAGCTATAGTAGACTAGAAATCAAGACTTTATAGTTTTGATCACTAGGATTGACAAACATGCTTGAGATAGCAACGCATGCGAGTTTGACCGAGCAGTGCTCTAGCAATCTCCCCCTTTGTCAATTTTAGTGGCAAAACTATTAATACATATGGAATACAAAAATTATATAAATAAACTTTGTATCTCCTATTCCACATGCCTAATCTTCAACAATACTCGAAATCTTCTTCACTTCCAAGTAGTCCAATGATCCCAAAGGTTGTAAGTTTAGCATCATCGTTGTTGAAAATCCGTAGCTATAACAATGAGAAAAGCATTGGTTCTCAATCATTGTTATACAGTGTCATAGTATTATTACACAGCATCAAAGTCCAATTGTATCACAACTTCAACAACAATACTATGGTGATACTTCACTCCCCCTTAGTTAATACTCCATATCACATGGAAACCACTCCCCCTTACATAATGATCCGAAAATCATATGTATTTGTAGTATGAACTACAATTAATTCTCCCCCCTTTTTGTCAATAAAATTGGCAAAGTTACAACAACGGGATCCTAATGAAATTTTCGTAAGAGACATTTCATGATCAAAGGTAAATGTTCTATCATCTTGTTTAGATGCAATCATAAAACCGAGGCTAAATGCATTCATCAAGGAGTTTATAAAGATACAAGATAACCCCTAAAAATTCCATAGACGCACTCCCTACAAAGATTTGGAAATTAAGCGCAAGTTCAAAAGAACTCTCCCCCATAAGATGTCATTCCCAAAGGAACAACAAGAGCGACCTTAATTTCAAGAGAAAGAAGGATTTCTGTATACTCAACAAATTGCATACAAGTATGAATTTGGAATCCAAAATATTCAATCATATTAACCAAAGCTAACCAAAGATTAATTTGACTAAATATGCTCAACACAAGTAAACTTATGGAGACTTAATTTATCGATTAGATTATTCACAAGAGAACCCATAAATACTCTAACCGGATTACACAATTAAACTAATCACAAAGTAATCAATTCAATTGTCCACACTCGACATGAGAAACATCTATGGAGTGCTAACTAAATAATCACACAAGATGATTGATTTAGTTCATTTGGGATCAACATAAGAGATTATGGAACCCCGACTATGATTATCATAGGAAATGACAACCTTAACCATACATGTACTCAATATGAGAGAACTCATGGAATACAAACTAAATAACCATACAAGTTGATTAATTTAGTTCTTAATGCTCAACATTTTGCATCTTTATGGAACAACCAGCCATGCCAATAAGAAATCGACTTAGTCATATCATGCTCAAAATAAGATACAAGATGGAACTTTCACGGTAATACATAACAATATGGAACAATTAAGCTTTATACCGTAGATAACACAAGGATTCATTCTATGTTTCTATCACCATTTGCACAATCACACACAATAGACATAATCCTTGAATCACAAAATATTTTAACCTATCTTACATCAACAATTTACAATATAGGCTTAACTTTTGTGTTTTGCCAAAAGTCCATTCATTCCTTTATCAATATTTGCATACCAATACTTGAACGACTTTACTTTTGACAAAATATGGGACAATCAAGTTGACGGACGTAAACATACATATCCCATCAAAATATTGCAATATATAAAATCATAAAGATTAATACTGCAACCATCATCTTCCAAACCAGTTTAGAATTAAAACCAGTAAATCTAAAAATAAGAAGATGAAATCATTGGATATAGCTATGTGTAATCATAATCATTGTTATTCCAAAATAATTAGTTATTCTTCTAAATAAAACAGAAAACATAGAAGATTTACTAGACATCAACACATTACTCGTCATCTTCATTGGAGATACACCAAGAAGCTTGAATTGTGTTCAATTCATTTTTGAGCTCGGGAAACTTAGTTGCAACCACCAACAATTGTTCTTGAACGCATTTGACCCTTGAATTGACATTACACACTCCCTTGTGGATTTTTTTGAAGTAAACTCAAGGTGGTAGGGTCACACTCATTCAATGAAGCGTCTCTTTGTCTTTTGCATACATTCTCCCTTATGCGCCTGAAGGTACAGGGATGAACCGGTTTGGGTACCCCAAGAGAGTTGCCATAGAATCAACACCACAATCATGGCAGATTTGACTAATCAAACAAGGATAGCCTAACATCTTGACGGGAGAAGTCATTGAAACCATTTGATGTACAATGAATCCAAAAATATCAAGACTCTGAACTCCGGATTCAAGAAAGTAGACTAATTCAGCAAACTCAAGACTCCACCAAGAGTTCTCATTTGTGGAGGGACAATGATTGGGAATACCAAGTTTTCCGAATGCCATTAATACAATACTAAGATCATTAGTAGGAAACTTCCCTTGATTCCAAGATACCTTCTTACCACAAAGCTCCATAGAGATATCATCACACGAGGGACGTTCATCACTTGGTCTAGGGAGATGCACGTTTCCCAATGATATGTTAATATTTGAAATTAACTCTCTATTAACAAGAAACCCTTTTCTATTTACCATGGATTTGAATTCCATCTTATCAAGATCAACATCATGGATGTTGGCATAGAAAATTCATGTTAGAGAATCAAAACCTTGACCAAGACCATCAAAAATATTTCCAAGATTGAATTTTTTGAAACAAGTTAAATCCTCATCATGTCCACTAGACAAATCCAATTTCTTTTCTAAAATAAAACCTTTAGATGAAATCTTATCAAAAATTCTAGCACATGAATCATCCAAAAATCTAATCCTAAGAGAATTTTGATCACAAGGAGGATCCATACTAGAGCTATTTAACACCTTGGGAATCCTTTTTGAGCCCTTAAAGTTAATCATGAGATCCAAGAAATTAAAAGGAACAAGAGGATTTTAGTTACTTGGAGTGAATCTTCAACACCCTTTCTCTTAGTTTATCCAAAGAGTCTTTAATGGAGATGACACACAAAACCTTTCTATTTTGACCAGCTAGTTAAACTGTAATATAATATTGAAAGTTCCAAGTTTTTTTCCTCTTCGGTTTCTGTTTTCCTCCTTATGGAGTAAGATCTTCGCCTATCAGGTTGACGATCTGTGTTGGTGGGATGTTTATCAATCCAGCTTCTCCTCTGTGGTCACCAATGACCACTTTTTCAAGCCTTTAATTTTTGCTCGTTCTTGTATTCTCGGTTTCTTTATCCCTTTTGCCTTCTTACTGTTTCTTCTTTCTCTTAATTGACTAATGTTTGCTTAATCTTTCTGCAGAGCCTCATCCTCGTTGTAGCATGGGGGGCATCCTATATTGGACCTGGTCTATTCTCTTCCTCGTTCTCTCTCTGATACATCATTCCACAGCAATATGCACTCCATTGTCTTCGGCGGTTTTGCAGACCATCAAACTCGGGATGGATTCAAACAAGATGTCCCATTATTTTGCTACCGATCATGTTTATGAACAACACATCGCTCTCATTATTCGCTTCACCGCCGAAGAAACAACTATTCCTCTCCGACCCATCACCCTCAAAAGTTTGGAGCCTATTAATTTTCAAATTTTCAAAACTTTAGTTTGGCGGGGTCATTACGGCTGTTGCATGGTAATTTTGGAAATGGCTTTACCTTCTGATAAGTTAATAACTTGTCATCATCACACGGTCAATACTCATCTCCCACTGATCAAACATCTCGTACATGTTCTCAATGATGATTATTCTCAAATGATTTCATCTGGTTTAATCTTTATGCTTTCCAGAGATTATTCTTCTATTTTTATAAAAAACTTGGAATTATCAGTCCCCACCTGCTTTCTCTTTTCAACTATCCAGAGAATCCAACTCAACTTTTCGAAGCATCTAGAAATTCAAAGTTATAAATCCCTTGATTTGCGGCATTATCGTTGCAAACACTTCCTTACGTTAGTCGAGCACAGCTCCTTTGCCGACAATGATGATTATTCCACCAACACAGATGATTACACGTTTTGGCTCCTCTCCATCATAAACTTTATAACAATCCGTCATAAGTATCATAGTCTGTTTGATACTTCTTACATTGCTCCCAGGAAAAAAATGTCTTCTTCTTCGACGAACCCCATAACATCGATCACCAATCAGCTTCAGAATGCAAACCTCAGAAATGTCTCCATGACTAGATTAAGACAAGCGGTTGGCTCAGTGAGAGCTCTTTCAGCTGCTCAAGAAGAGCGAGGTCACACCCTAATTGGAAAAGTTTTTAACATTGATGCTCTTGAAACAGATGATGTTAGAAGAGAACTCAAATTACTGTGGAAGGCTTACAAATTCAGAGATATGCGGGCTATTGACAGGAACGTTTTCCTCTTCATGTTCCCCTCACTTGAAAATATGAATGACGTGCTTAAGAAAAATCCCTGGAACATATGCAAGTCTCACCTGAACCTTCAACCATATGATGATGATGTTCCTCTACAAGACTGGAATTTCTCTCTTTGTGAATGGACAGTCCAATTCAAAAATTTATTACTCGAACACCACTCGGTTCAAGTAATTGATGAAGCGTTGGTTGAACTCGGCACGAAGATCTCGACTAATCCCCAGAACTGCAGGCCGTCCTATGGGAGCATGATTTCTGCTAGAATCAAAACTGACTTAAGCAAGCCTTTCTTTAGGGGGGGATGGTGGAATACAAGAGCAGGAGGCGTCACGTGGGTTAGATATCATTGGGAGCGCCAACCTCACAATCTCTGTAATCATTGCTGGACCGTAAATCACAACCAGGAGAATTGCGCTAACGTGGAACATGACTTGAAGATTAGAAGCTACACGAACGAGGAATACATCAAGTACACTCACGACTTGGCTGCTGAATATGGGGTCGAAATTTGTGTTGACCCTAATATGTTAATTCAAAGAATATGTGAAGCCAGCAAAAAGAAATTAGCTGAACAAGAAGGGATTCGTGAAGAAGCTAGAAGACCAAAACGATCAAGAGGAAATGAAGATACGGTAGAAATCTCTTCTGATGATCAGGAAAACATTGTTTTTCCTAACCTGCATAATAATTCAAAGTGTCCTTCTCATGCTGAGTTTGATGGAATGGAGCATGATTTATCAGAGGAGGGAGAGAATATCACCAAGGAGTCCCCCCAGGTGTTGGATGAGGCTACTGCCCACGCTACTTTGGTACTCTCTCTTCCTCTTTTGGTTACTTATAGCAATTTTCTTTTTCAACAAGTTTTTGGTACGGTTTTCCCTAGGATCCATTTAAAGTTTCACCCGATTCCTCATCATATTTTCATTATGAAAATTGTTAGTTGGAACTGTCAAGGTTTCATGGGCAAAGACACTAGAGATCACATGCTTTACCTTAACAACCTTCATCATCCGGATATTATCTTCATCTGTGAAACAAAAATAAACGACAGTAGAATCTTAAAATTATCAAATTTTCTAGGAATGCCTAATAAGTCCTATGCTCCATCTATAGGTCTAGCAGGTGGCATCCTTTTGCTATGGAAAGATGGTTTTACTCTAAAAATTATTCACCAAGATGACAAAATTTTTCATACCCATATTGTTAATGATTCTAGCAAAGGAGATTGGTATTTAACATGCGTCTACGGTTCACCATATATTCATGAAAAAGAAGCTCAGTGGTCCTTCATCAAAAACCTGGAAAGAATTAATAATAAACCATGGGCTGTTATTGGAGACCTAAACATCACTTTTACACCGGCTGATAGAAACTCTAGCTATCATAATATAACATCTACTGATGTTCTTGATACTATTAAGCAAGCCGACCTTAGTGATTTAGGTTTTACCGGAAAGAAATTCACTTGGACTAGCAATAAACACGGGACTGGCCGTATTAAATCTAGGCTAGACAGAGCCTTAGGAAATAGTGACTGGTTTCTAACTTTTCCAGACTCGGTTCTTAAACATCTCCCCCATTATGGCTCGGATCATACGCCGATAATGCTAGACATTTCTAATGAATTTAGAGCTACAGGTAGAAACTGGAAATTTTTCGAGCATTGGCTAAAACATGACTCCTTTGCTAACAATATTAAAACTGCTTGGTCTACTAATTCTTCTGGATCCAATGCTTTTGTCCTTTCGAATAAGCTCTCAAACACAAGACAGGTGTTATCTCGCTGGAGCAAAAGTACGTTTGGAGACTTTAATAAACGTATAACTGAACTTCAGTCTGACCTGAGCTCTCTACATTCAACGGATATCAATGGCTCCAATACTGAAGCTGTAATCAAACTGGAAAGCGAGGTTCGACAACTTAATGAGATTCAAGCGAGCTCAAACCGTCAAAAGTCAAGAGACCACTTCTACAAAGATATGGACATGAACTCAAGGTATTTTCACCTAAGGATGAACCGAAGGAAAAGCCGTAACAGAATTGATTCTCTGTTGACACCGGATGGAAAATGGTGTAACGATAAAGATTCACTTTCTACTCTTCTCAGGCAACACTTCATCAATATTATGTCAACCTCAAATCCTCCAAACAGTCAAGAGTTTCTCAAACACATCTCCCAATGCATATCGACAGAAGATAATGAGGACTTGGAAGCTCTCCCATCTGATCAAGAAATTTACAAGGCTCTTATGACAATGGAGCCTTGGACTTCTCCAGGTCCAGACGGTTTCCCTCCTGGCTTTTACCAAACACAATGGCTTGTTGTTAAGGAAGATGTCTGCAAAATGATTAAATCGTTCTTTCACTCGGGTTTCCTTCTCCAACAGCTTAACAACACAAGAATTTCTCTGATCCCTAAGGTGCAAACAGCCAACAAACCGGAAGATTTTCGGCCCATTGCTCTCTGCAATACTGTGTATAAGATTATTTCTAAAATCATTGCTTTGAGGATGAAGAAACATATTAATAAAATCATCTCGCCAATGCAGTCGGCCTACGTTCCAGGTAGACTTATATCTGAAAATATTTGTCTAGTTCAAGAAATAGTTCAAGCCATGAAGAAAAAAGAAGGCTTGAGTGGTCATCTAGCTCTTAAGATGGATATGTCCAAGGCGTTCGATAGATTAGAATGGAGCTTTCTGTTGGACATTCTTAAGAAATTTGGGTTTTCTGATAAATTCCGGCAACTTATTTCTCAATGTATCTCTACAACTCAGTTCGAAGTAATGTTAAATGGTTCCCCAACGCAGCCCTTCAAACCTACTCGTGGCATCAGACAAGGTGATCCCTTATCACCCTATCTTTTCATCCTCGCAATGGAATCTTTCTCCCGGTACTTAGCCCACTGTGAATCATCTGGTTCACTTACAGGTATGAAAATTTCCCGTTCGGCGCCAAAAATAAATCACCTGCTGTTTGCGGATGATTGTCTCCTTTTTTGTAAAGGCAATGATACTCAAGTTAGTAAACTGATGAGTGTCATTCAGCAGTTTTCCACTTGTTCTGGTCAGTTAATCAACTACCATAAATCGGCGGTTTACTTCACTCTAACTCCTCCGAAACTTGTCAAACAATCGGTGGTACCTTCAAAGTGAGATACTTAAATATAACAGATGAAAAGTACCTAGGGCTTCCTTTTTTTCTAGGCCGGAAGAAACGAATCCCTTTCTCCACTCTTTGCGACAAGATGGACAGTAGATTTTCGAGTTGGAATGGAAGCAATATGTCGGAGGCTGCAAGATCGGTAATGATTCGAAACGTCTCAAATGCAATACCAATACACCACATGACGAGTTTCAGTTTGCCAGATGTAACTATAAAGAAGATGAGTTCGAAACAGCAACAATTCTGGAGAAACAAAAAAACCTGTCGTGGAAACCATGTCATCACATGGAAGAGAACTCAAAAACCAAAAGAAGAAGGAGGTCTGGGCTTCCGCGATATGCATATTTTTAACAGAGCCTTGCTAGCGAAATCGGCCTGGAAACTGTGTTCTGACACGGATTCAATGATGACCACATCTCTTCGGGCAAAATACTTCCCTGATGGAGATCTCTATAACCTAAAGAAAAAGTCAAATATTACTTGGTCATGGAGAAGCCTAAGCTCAGAGCTGTATTTTGTGCAAAAAAACTCGTGTTGGTGCGTTGGAGATGGCAAGAAAATTCTGATCTGGAAGTACAAATGGATTCCAGATATTAACAAACCACCAGCCCCAAAACAAAACTGCACTTCTCATCACCAATACAACCATGTTCACGAACTGTTTTGTCAGAACTCGTCTTCATGGAACGTACCTCTCCTACTCGACCTGTTTGATACCAACACGGTTCAGCTAATCAAGGGATTACAAATCCACAACAGTTGTGAAGACAAGTTGATATGGATGTTGGAAAACAATGGCAACTTCACTGTAAAGTCAGCATACAGAAATATGTACGAGGAATACGATAGCTCGGAATCAGTGGGACCAAGATTAACTAAAATCTACAAGGTGCTATGGAAACTGCCTCTTCTTCCCAGAATTAGGCAATTTATGTGGAAGGCTGTTTCTACCATTCTTCCTACAAGAGACATTCTTAGCGACAAAATACCGGGAATATCTTCTCTCTGCCCCTTATGTGAAGGAGCTACTGAAACACCTATGCATGTCCTGGTTGACTGTAACTTAGCTAAGGCATTGTGGTTTTCTATCATCGGTCAGTCAGCAGTTGTGCAGATATCCTTCGCAGACTGGACTCAATCCTGGTTCGATGATCTTCTGGCCAAGAGAATTTCTGAAAAGGAAATATGCACAAGAGCCATTATAGCTTGGTGCATATGGTCTGATAGATGCGAAAAAACCTTCCAGAATAAAAATCCAAGCATAAACAAATCCATCTTAAAAGCGAAAAGCTACATCAACGACCATACTGCACAGACTAGCCTCCTTCCTACCATGAGTAATAGAGTCTGTCGTAGAAATATCCACTGGCTACCACCTCCTACCAATGTTATTACTATTAATATAGATGGTTCTTTTCTTTTTTCAAATAAAACAGGTGGAATTGGCCTAATCATTCGTAATTCTGCAGGTGAGCAGCAAGCCGCTGAATGCTTCTTCCTAAAAGACCTAAGAAATGCGGTCCAGGCGGAGTGTTTGGCCTTATGGGAAGCAGTTAATGTGGCTCAAAGACTAAAGCTCCAGAATGTCCAGTTCGAGATGGACGCGCAGATGGTGGTGGAAGCTGTCAACAACAACACTTCTATAGATTGGCAATTACTCAACTATGTTAAAGATATTCAGTCTTTTTTTCGTACTTTTCGTCTCTGGAAATGTATCTACATTCCTAAAGAACGAAACAAAATAGCAGATAGCCTAAGTAAACTAGCTAGAGCTCACACTATTTCAGTTGCCTGGTCCAATTTTTCTCCTGTGGAAATTAGACCTCAACTGTTAGAGGACATGCCTCTTGTATTGAACTGATCTTTTGGCTTAATGCATTCTGGTTTCAAAAAAAAAAAAACCTATAAGTTCACGTACGCGGACGGTGAGAGGAAGAAGATAGTATGTGAACTTCCCTTTAATAAGACCAAAAATGGGCTTGGACCCGTTCGCGAACTTCAACCCATAAGGAACAAGGCAAGGATTTGTTAAACGTTTGCATATCAAGGATTATGTATTTCGCAACATAAAGGATGCACATAGAAACTTAATTTAAAGCTTGTACATTATTCAACCATTTCTTGCCCCACTTCAAGATATATACATATGGGGTAGTGCCAGTCTTGTTATACAGAGGCATAATCTGCAGAGAAATTCTCATGCAACATTTTCGGTTGATCAGTGTAAACAGTCCCTGTAAGGTAATCACCATAGTGATGATATTCCGGGTTGTACACTATTATTCAAGGGTTTAATATGTACAAAGTCCTTTTTGGAGTGATTATTAGAATTAACAGAATTAAATTTTTCTAAGGATCTAAAAACGTCTTCGAACTCTTTGAAAAGATCTTTATCAGCTGATATTCTTTAGATTGACACATATCATCTAAACCTTCCTTCTCATATGAAATGAAATTATCATGAGAGATCAGAGGTTTTGACCATAAAAGATCTTGATCAATCTTGAAGAATTTCTGGTGTGCGTTACAGATTCTAAGAGCAAATTTTCCAAAGAAATTTCCCATGAGACAAATTTCAAGGACCGAACAAACACAAACTTATCAGGTTTAATGTGTTTGCCTGCTCTGATAACAATTGAAAAAGCGGGGGCTAACAACCTCACCCAATATTTCGATTAGCAATCTGTATGGACAACTCCGAGTTGTTTTCTAGAGAATCAACTAGACAGTTAGACTCAATTAATAGAAAATACTCAAGGAGTTGTTATCTCAATCTCTCGATTTGATTTACTAAAGCAAATATGATTCGCGAGTCTAATCAAAGAGAGATAACTTGGATGGTACCAAAGACCAATATCCAAGTGTCAATCGATTTAAATCAGCAACCAATAAGGTCGGATATTCTAATCGATTGAACAACGCATAACCTGTATTATTTCAATTAAATAACAAAATATAATGCAGAATAGAAATAACACAGACACCATAATTTTGTTAACGAGGAAACCGCAAATGCAGAAAAACCCTGGGACCTAGTCCAGATTAAACATACACTGTATTAAGCCACTACAGACACTAGCCTACATCAAATTAACTTCGGTTTGGACTGTAGTTGAACCCCAACCAATCTCACACTGATCCAAGGTACAATTATGCTCCTACGCCTATGATCCCAGCATGATATTGCGCACTTGATTCCCTTAGCTGATCTCACCCACAACCGAGAGTTGCTACGACCCAAAGTTGAAAACTTTAATAAACAAATTTGTCTCACACAAAAAAGTCTACAGGTAATAGATAAATTCGTCTCCCACGAATAAAATTACAAGTTTTGTTCCGTCTTTTGATAAATCAAGGTGAACAAGAACCAATCGATAAAACCAGACTTATATTCCCGAAGAACATCTCAGTTTCATCACCTCACAATAAACTTAATTGACGCAGTGAAGAAGATTATTGAGGAATCATAAACAATGAGACGAAGATGTTTGTGACCACTTTTATCTTGCCTATCCGAGATAGAAATCTCAAGCCAATTATTACAATTGTACTCGTACGATAGAAACAACAAGATCAGATCACACAACTACAAGAAAAGTAGTATCGGTCTGGCTTCACAATCCCAATGAAGTCTTTAAGTCGTTAACTTAGTTTTAGAAGAAGAAAACCTAAGGTTAAAGGATAATCGACTCTAGATTTAGCAAACTAGTATCACACATAATATGTGGGGATTAGGTTTCCCAGTTGCTAGAGTTTTCCCTTATATAGTCTTTCAAATCATGGTTTGCAATCAATGTTAGCTTACTAACAAAGTATTCAATATTCACCGTTAGATGAAAACCTGATTAGATACAATCTAATATCACTCAATCGTTAGATCGAAAACTTAGCTTCCATACACACATGTACTTGACGTTTTGATTTTGTGTAACTGTACCCAAACGTGTCCAATGGTTGGTTCAATATTAGTCAACCAAGTGGTTAGCCAAATGATAACTTTCATATCAACCATATTCTTTTTCACCATAACTAGTCTAAATGACTCAAATGAACTAGTTAAAGAGTTGTTCAATTGCTATGAGATCTCAAGTATTACAAGAGACACAATTGAATCAAAAATGATGTGATTCACTCGAATCATTTCATGAACTATAAATCCACGGTTTGCAAAAGTATTTCATAGTAATTTAAGATAAGTTCACGAATAACGTTTTCAGACATAACCTATTGAGTTTGTGGACTCAAGCTAACCGGTTGAAGTTAATAAACTCTAGCAAAATTTCTTGGGATGAGAACTTCCGTCAGTTCGTGGACTGCACCTGAGCTTCAACTTCAGCACATATTCTCGAGTTCAAGAACTTACACCAGTTCGCGGACTGGGTTCGCGGATTGAGTTGATGCTCACGTTCCGGTTCCACTTGATTAACAAAGTTCGCAAACTTCGGTTCAAGTGTTTAGGACTTATACATATATGTGTTGACACAATAATGTTTATATCCCACAATGGTTATATAATCTAAACTCTCATTTCAATCATTGAAACATTCTCAGAGGGCATTATATAGTTGTTATTCACAAACTATTTTTCGTCAGAGCGATTTCCAACGTGATTGAAACATAACATGACTTTCGTCACTAGGCAAAGATGAACTTGGATAAAGTGAAAGCTTTACCAACACCCATTTTGAGAAATAGATAAGCGAGATATACTCCGCTCGAAATGTCACATGTGCATATTCTTAGTCTATATAGTAAAATGACTTTTGTCTCAAGATAGGAGATATAGTAGATAGACTTTTGAGTGATAGATAAGTTCAAGTCTACACATACCTTTTAGTCGATGAAGATCCACTAGTTCCTTGAGTAGTCCTTCGTCTTGTATGATGATCGCCATGGAGTTCTTGATCTCAACTACACTTTCTATCCTAGTCCGAGAGCTTAGCTATAATAGACTAGAAATTAAGACTTTATAATTTTGATCACTAAGATTGACAAACATGCTTGAGATAGCAACGCATGCGAGTTTGACCAAGCAATGCTCTAACAAGTAGTAGAATCTTGGTCAGTGTTATCATCTAAAAGGACTACAATACTGAGATTACGACTTCTTTTACGAGGAACAAAAGTATGACTGCTAGAACAAACACTTGTAACAAACAAAGTTGAATTAGAATGAGGTAAAGCTCTGTTAGCATGTGCAATAAAGGAGTTTGATTGAGAATCAGTAGCCTAAAAGTAAGATAAAAGCATAACATCAAGATGGCCAGACTCAAATAAAATAGGTTCTCTGAGATTTGTTCCTATAGTGACCATGCTGCATGTACAAATTAGCTAGTTCTCCTATATTTATAACAGGCAAGACCACTTGTTCAACAACAGGACCGAAATTTCTAATAGTGTTTTCCATGTTAATATGTCTAGTCTTTCTGTCAAAACACAAGTCAGAATCATGATCTAAAAGGCGACATTCTGGACAAAGTTTGTATGTTTGCTTCTCAAAAAAAAATCCGACTCAGCAAGATACACCCACAATATTAGCAACATGAATACCTTTCGACATAGGAGTTGAAAATTGCATTATAATCATAGATCTGAATTTTGTAGAAGTAGTAGGATGAACTCCATCCGGTTCTACAACAATAGTTTCTCCTATAATATCACCAATTTTTAAAAAAAATTAATGGGTAGGTGAACTCAGGGAGGATATTTTTATCTTCTAACCAGAAAGGTGAAGTGTCAAAGTGCAGGTGCTGCTAAGGAAAAGAATGATGCCAATAATCTCTAAGAAATACTCCCTCCGTCCAACTTTACTTGCCAAAATTGTGTTTTTTTTAGCAAATTTGTACCAAAAAATCAAAATATTTCCCACTAAAATTTTCTAATTATCAAGACAGAAACAAAAACTAGGATATCAAAATTTGTATATTAAACAAACAATTTGGAATTTCTTTCAAGTTTTTGCAAAATCCAATTTTGGCAAGTAAAATTGGACGGAGGGAGTACTAGGTAACCATTAAAATTTCAAGAGCCTCCAAAAAAATTGCATCTTTATCTTCAGTTGTACAAAATCTAATCACAAAAATATAAGGATCAAGAGCTCTAACCATTAATTGCCATTTATTATTACATTTCAGGTGACACCAAATAAACCTATCTGCTTTTTCTGCATTCTGCCACAACATGATACCATGAGAAAAAAGCTTACTAGCTAAACAATGGCTTGAATAGTATTTATAGCGGGTGTTGTTAGAGTATTGCTCGGTCGAACTCGCAAGCTTTGCTATCTCGATCTTGTTTATCAAGTTTAGTTGCCAAAATTATAAGTCTTGATTTCTAGACTACTTAGTTAAGTCTAAGATTAGGATAGATTGTGTAGTTGAGCTTTAGAATTCATGGTGTTCATCGATTGAAGACGAAGAACTACTAAGGTGAGCTTGTGGAACTATATCAACAAAAGGTATGTGAAGAATTGAACTCATCTATCACTCAAAAAGTCTATTTCTATTCTATCTCCTTCTTGAGACAAAATTCGTATAACAAAATACTTTTCAGTTTATACACTTTTGAGATTTTCAGTTGAGTTTAAATCACTTACATATTTCTCGAAATATGTGTGGGTAGGCTTTTGGTTTAACCAAGTTCATTTTATGTTCTTGACGCAAGTAAAAAGATGATCATGTGGAAATTGCCTTATAACATCTTACATGATTTGTTTGAGAGAATCATTTGATGTAGACTCAGAATGTTTCGTATTGATCATTCGATCACTTGAAAATTTCTTTGAAAATAATAGTTTGTGTGAGACAGCTATTCCCGTGTTCCGAGAATGTTTCAATGATTGAAATGGGAGTTTAGAACGATTAACCATGATTGGATATAGCATAGTATGCATACTTGCATATATGTTGTCCATATCCGGAAACCATGGTATGCATACTTGTATGTGTACTGTTTGGTTTAGTGGAAGTCCGGGAACTGTGGTATGCATACCCGTATGCGTACTGTTTGGTTTTGTGAAAGTCCATGAACTTAAGTATGAATACCGGTATGCATAGTGTCATGAGTTTCAAGTTCCGAAATTTCAACTGAGTTCGGTGGTATGCGTACCCATTCGCATACTGCGAACCCAAACTTAGTCCGGCCACTTAGGTATGCGTACCCGTTTGCATATTTGGGTAGGTTAAGTTCTAAAATCGGTTTTTTCATGAACTAATACATTTATATATTAAGGAATGCAATCTTTTGAAAACCGTGGCTATAATGTTCATGAATTGATTCAAATGAATCAAAATTGATTTTGCTTTAATTGTGTCTTGTATACTTCTACGAGAATATAAACAATTGAACAACTCCATAACTAGTTACATTTGAGTCATTTGAATTAGTTGTGATTGAGATGAACAAGGTTGATAAGAAAGTATTCATATGGATTGTAGGATCAGAATATCGCTACAATAATATTCTTACAAAGTTTATAAACAACATTTCTGCGAAGCTCTCAACAACACTCTGCGAGCATCGCAGAGTAACTCAAAGTATGACCCAAAGAAAGACGTAATGGATGACGATAGCAGAAACAAGAAAAGAGTATGACGGTCCTACGAAGAATGAGAAATCTGCGAGAATAGAATTATAACTGCTGCAAGAGCATCGCGAGCCAGATACGAAATTAAAGGTTGACTTAGCTATCATCCACTATGTACTTACCCTATATAAAGAGAGCCAATAGACTCAGTTGGGAGAGATCAATTTGAGAGTGTTGAGAAAGTCTTGAGGAGAGAGAAAGTTCTTGTGAGCGTGATCGGTTGTCAGCCAGTCAAATATAATTTCACTTTCTTACTTCACTAAAATAAATGTAGTATGCAATAAGAGAGAGTTCGTATCCACAGGGAGGTTTTTGTTGTTATGCAAATTTTCAGTTTCTTAGTAACCAAGGGGGGATGTTGTTTTATCTAAGCAAAAATAAATAAATTGAAAGCAATAAAGTATGAAAATAATCAAAATGGAGAAAGTATTGGTCACGGGATAGTTTCATTCACAAACACAAATTTTCATCAATGACTAGAATTGAAATTTAATCTCTTATTTACTAAAAGTCCTAGGATACCTTGATCGCAAGAATACCCCGCTAATTCCCTGATTTCATCACAACCACATTAAAAGATGCATATGTGAATTCTTCCTAGAAAGCAACCTAAAGTGTAAAAGCAAATTAGATTTAACTTCCTAGAAGCAATAAGCTATATGGAATAAGACTAATCAAGGCAATCAAAATGTGTAAAAGCACTAAATCAATTTAACCCAAGTTATGATTCATATGTGACTAGTAGGATATATCTCTACAAGCACTACCCACATTTATGCTACTTAGAATCGAGGATGAACAACGTTTTCATTATTGAAAACCCTAATATAGCTCTAGATATGAATGCAAATCGGATTGATTCCGGACTCAATCAAATAAACAATCAAATCATAAATCAATATCAACAATGAAACATAAACAATAAACTTGAGACAAAACTAATGCATTGAATCAGATTTTATTTGTGAAATCCACTTATTATCCCATAACCAATATTAAGAATTTAGCTACTCATGGTTTTTGAACTCAACATAATTATTATTAAAAATAAATTGAAGAACATGAAAAGTAAATGAAAGCAAACCCTAGTCGCTGCTCTCCCTTCAAAAACCCAGTAGAAAAATACGTGATATATCTTTTTTTCCAAAAAGAATAGAAACTTTTATTTTTATAGCCTTCCCACTTTCCAAAATTAGGTCTTCAAAGTCCATCACAGAAAAGTCCACCAAGCCCAAAAACCATGTGTGAGAAACCTATGTGAAAATATGACCCAAAAATATGCTCGCCGGAAAACTGGTGCACTGGCCGGAAATTGACCGGAATCCGGCGCCGGCGCCGGCGAGTATCTCCGGTCACCGGTCAAAGGTGATCATCACTGAGTCAGGTGAATCTGTTCTAACTGGATGACTAGTCTGAGTTGAGTTCTTGGCCAAAAACTGAGCCATTTCCAAGCCATAACATCATTGCACTTCACTTGGCCACTCCAGCCATGATGGCTGGGCAATGCCACCATTTCTTCTCAGCATTCCCTGGAACTAACTCTACTTTGCAAAACAACCGAATCGCATAACCAGCTTGAATTCATTACTACCTAAATTTCAGCTGCATCATAACCTAAGCTATATGTTCTGTCATTCCCTCTCAACTCAGTTCATACTCTCAATTCCACTCCTGAAAATTCATTCTAACCACCTAGCAGCAGCACACAACAACACCAGTTCAGACTTTTAAACTCTAGTACCTGCAACAACTATACAGCCTCACTGTCAAGCTCAGAACCCATTGATGTTATTGCCCCTTGCTCAACAGCAACCACCAGCAAAACCAGTGCCCATCTCAGCAACTCCACCAGTTCTTGTCTCCACTGCAATACTACAGCTCCTTAGCACAGCCAAGCCACTACTCTGCCATCTGCAGTTCCTGTAATCACTGGCAAACACCATTTACATTAACAACGCAGTGTTCGAGCCATCTTCTCAGCTCTTAGCTCCACATAACAGCAAGCACCAAGTCCCTGGCAGCAAACACAACACAATCTCTGCATTCGCTTCGACTCCAACTGCTCAACTTAACCTCTTGTTACTTCCATGTCAGTAGCAGCACAACCACCTGTAAAACAATTCATAACTGCAACCTGAGCACCAACAATTCACCCTGCACTCAGCTTTTGTGCCCAGCCTGCACCTTCAACTGCAATTGGCAGCAATCAATACCACCAGTGCAATCTCCTTCCACCTGCTACCAAATTCACCACCTGAAATCGCAGCTTTTGGATCCTAAACATACATCTATATCAATCAATTTGCACTTGCCATGGTCATTTGAATTCACACCAACTCTTGCGCACTTGCCAACTGCAGTCAATTGCAGCTACTCTAGCCAGTCTACCGCAATCAATACCAACTGCAGAACTTTAACTTAGAGCAGCAACAGCTTGTTCTCACTGCAAACAACTTTGTAGCTTCAGCCAAATTCTCAATTCCTTGTAACTCCAACTCTGCCAAGCTCCTAGCCACCAAACTGCAATTCAGTTCTGCATCTTCTCAAGCCTATACACCTATAGCAGCTCCAGTTCAGGTACCACCAGTTCAACAGCTGCAAACAACCAACACCCAAAACCTTGCTGCTCAATTGTCTCAGCATCATTTCAACAGACCCATTCGAAGCTCCACCTGAATCACTACAACCCAGTTTCATCTCCTTTTTTTTCTGAGTCATCTCAGTACCCCCTGCAATTACTTGTATTCAACCACAATAGACTATCCATCTAAGTTGTTCTGCCCTGTACCATTCACCAACAGTGTCTCAAACTCAATTGGCAGCAGCTACACTGCTCACTTGATCAGCTCTTCTAACCCATCATATCAATCAGTTCCAGATTCTGTTTCCGAGCCACATTCTCAGTTTTCCACTAGCTCCAACTGCAGCTCCATTACTTGCAAATCAACATCTGCAATGTAAAACCTGCAATCATCTCTTCTTTCCATCAGTACCAACACCAGTGGCTCATTCATCTCACAGTAATACCAACACTTCACACTAACTGCAATTCTTTGTTTGGTTTCCTTCGCAACTGCATCAACCCAGAGCCGTAACTCCATCTTCCCTGTAACACTTACAAGACCACCTGATTTCTTCATGACAAACATCTCATCTCAGTTCACCAATTGGAAGTAAACTCCTCTCTGAATTTCTCATCTTCACCAAACCCTAACCTGGGAACCCATAAATCCAATTAAATCACCACTGCAAATTCGAATTCAACCCTTGAGCATCACCAATTCACAAATCGAAACCAGATTCGAACAACATCAATAACTTCTCCCTAAGTTCATCAGAAATCCATTCTTCAATTCGGCTTCAACTGTCGAATTTCAACCACAGATGTAGATCCCCTTTTGTTCTTCTTTTATCAATGCCATGAACACCCGCAGCTATTCTTTCTTCTCTGAATTCGGGCACAGTGAAGGAAAGGAAGAATAATGATAAGATCAATCATTGCTCCTCAATTTTAGGTTTTGTGTTAGAATGAAAATTGATATTTCCACCCAAAGAGAATGGATAAGGGATGTCTTTTTCTTGCTTCTCTAGACTAAGCTGCAATAGTTGGCTCGGCACGGCTTCGCTCTCCGACAATAGTTGTACTGAAATTGACGCTTTGGCCCTTTTACGCTCCAAATGAAAGCTTTCTCCTTCTCTCGAGTTCCTCCACCAGCAGCAGCCTCCTCTTACTTCTCAAACCCACTTCATCTCTTCAATTTCTATTCATCACTAAAGTTGTCATGCCTTTCGACAAAATTGCATCACTAAAGCCGACAAACTTTTCAGATAGGGATGAAGAAATAAAAGCAAGTATGAGAAATAGTCGCCTCCAATAATATTTGCACCTTTTGCCCTGTTTCTTCTCCTTTTTGCTCCAACGACTCCAAAGTGCCTAACAAACTCAAATTCACACATAAGATACACAATTTACATGAAAACTCGCAAAGAAAGCATAAATACTAGATATAAAATTAGGTGTTTATCACACCTATCAAATTCCCCCACACTTAGACTTTGCTAGTCCTCGAGCAAATCAAACAAAATAATTCTAAAACGAATACATACAACTCCGTGACGTCGAGGCTACGGTTAATTTTAGCATAAATAACAAGCCTTTAAACCCCTAGGTGTCCCTAGTGGACGAGTTATAGTCTCGTGAAGGTTTACAAGAGGTCTGCCTACAAAACCTATATTTCAAACTCCATCTATTTGTGACAAATCAATGAACGAATCCAAAATGACTACAGGAGGAGGTACCTTGAGCAAATTCAGTTCATATATTAGTAAATAAAGCTTAAATTAGATAGTCGAACAAGCCACAATACTCGGAAACTAACAAACCACAATCACAATGAAAAGATTAAGAAGATGAACATAGATGTAGATGTTGGCGAATGCTCACAAGTGTTCGATGTTTCACATATCTGTCTGAAGGTCACTACTAAGGTGAACCTATTCCTATTGGATTGAGCTACTGGTCAATTCTAGAGTTAACACACTGGCATATACAAGGGAACCAGGAGTGACTTTATTCAACAATAATAATAATATTTCCTTTTCTTTTTTTCTTTTTCTTTTTCACTTCTTTTTTTTTTTTTTTTTTTTTTTTTTAGACGGCATGATTAGATCTTTTGGATCCAAGCGCATGCTTCTTGTCAGCAAGTACATGATAGTTGCCTTGGATCCTGCATTCCACGCTTGTTTAGGCGACGGAGACAGGGACAACGTTTCACACATACTGTTATTCCCAAGTGTCATTTTTATTCCGTTTGGTCTAATTGGTCGGTCTCTTTTTTTTTTCTTTCTATTTTTTTTTTCGCATTCTAGCAACTCAATCATTCTAATCATCCTAGCAGCAATAACAACTCGATTTTTAGTGACCCACCAAAGCACTTAGAGAACAATAGAAAAATATGGAAAAACCAAAAAAAAAGAATGTGATATGGTGATATTCCGAGATATGGTAACAACTATCATGGTATTTATGATTCATGAGCTATGTTCATCCCTTTTAGTTAATTGGTTCCTCAACTCCTGCAATCAACATGGTTCCATCCACTAATGGTGTCATCCTAAAGGCACAATTTTTTAGATTTCGGAGTTCAAAAAGCACAATTTTTTTTTTCTTGGTTTTCTATTTTTCTGATTTTTCTGATTTTTCTGATTTTTTTTTTTTTTTTTTTTTTTTGAACTAAAAGCATACAATAAACTAAAACAAACTATACAAACATATAAATGCTCCCCCACACTTAAACTTTACATTGTCCTCAATGTAAAATTGAATCATCCAAAGAAGGTTCAAGGTGGGAAATTCCGCAAATGAAATGCAAAAACAAGAAAATAAAGATAAAATGCTTAAAAATAAAAAAGATAAAGGTAAAGATACAAAACCGGTGGGTTGCCTCCCACTTAGCGCTTGGTTTAAAGTCGTCAGCCCGACTTGCTCCTTGTTTTCTATGACTCCTCCAGAGGGAGTGCATCCACAAAATTGGCTCCTTCCACCACTTCGGAAGTGAAATTCTCATAATATGGTTTCAACCGGTGCCCATTAACTTTAAGTTCCTTGCCTATAGCCATGCTACGAATTTCTACTGCACCATGAGAAAACACATTAGTAACAATAAAAGGTCCGATCCATCGTGACCTTAATTTACCCGGAAATAAATGCAAGCGAGTATTAAACAAAAGCACTTTCTGCCCAACACAAAATTGTTTTCTAGAAATCATAGTATCATGAAAGGCCTTCGTTTTCTCCTTATAAATGCGAGAGCTTTCAAATGCATCATTTCGAAGCTCCTCTAGCTCTTGGAGTTGTAACTTCCTTTGCTTTCCAGCCCCATCCATATCCATATTGCATTGCTTAATCGCCCAAAATGCTTTATGCTCAATCTCCACGGGTAAGTGACAAGGTTTACCATACACAAGCCTAAAGGGAGACATCCCAATAGGTGTCTTGTATGCGGTTCTATATGCCCACAAAGCATCATTTAGTCGCAAGCTCCAATCTTTCCTTGTTGGATTCACCGTCTTTTCAAGAATGGATTTCACCTCTCGGTTAGACACCTCGGCTTGTCCATTTGTTTGAGGATGATAAGGTGTGGCAACCTTATGTGACACATTGTACTTCTTCAACAAGCTTTGCAAAGTCCTGTTGTTGAAGTGAGAACCCCCATCGCTAATTATGGCTTTCGGAATTCCAAACCTTGCAAAAATGTTAGCTTGCACAAAATCTGAAACAACCTTGGAATCATTAGTAGTGGTGGCCTTAGCTTCCACCCATTTAGAGACATAATCAACAGCAAGTAAGATGTAATAATTCCCATGCGAGTTGACAAAAGGACCCATAAAATCAATACCCCATACATCAAAAACTTCAATAAATTGAATAAAGGTTTGTGGCATTTGGTTTCGGGCACCTAGATTGCCTGTTCTTTGGCACCTATCACAAGTTGTGCAAAATATATGTGCATCCTTAAACAAGGTTGGCCAATAGAAACCGCTTTCAAGTACCTTGTAAGCGGTTCTTTTACTTCCAAAATGTCCTCCGCAAGCATAGGAGTGACAAAATGACAAGATAGAATTAAACTCGGATTCGGGAACGCACCTTCTCATTACTTGGTCGCTGCCATGCTTCCATAAGTATGGATCATCCCATATGTATTGGTTTCCTAACCTCTTTAGTTTGTCCCTCTCAGCACGAGACAAGTTCTTTGGGATTTGTTTAGTTACCAAGTAATTTACAATATCCGCATACCATGGTTCTCCACATGCAATTGAGAAGAGTTGCTCATCCGGGAAACTTTCACGCAATGGGATAGCTTCCTTGTCCACAGCAAGACGGCTCAAGTGATCCGCAACGGTGTTCTCAATTCCTTTCTTATCTTTGATTTCAATATCAAACTCTTGCAAGAGTAAAATCCAGCGTATAAGCCTTGGTTTCGCTTCTTTCTTCATTAGCAAGTACCTAAGAGCTGCATGATCAGAATAAACAACAACTTTCGTACCAATTAGATAAGAACGAAATTTCTCCAATGCAAATACAATAGCTAAAAACTCTTTCTCAGTGGTTGTGTAGTTTTGTTGAGCCTCATTTAACGTTCTAGAAGCATAATAAATGGCATGAGGTATCTTCCCCACACGCTGCCCAAGCACCGCACCAACCGCGTAGTCACTAGCATCACACATGAGCTCAAAAGGCTTGCTCCAATCCGGTGGTTTAATGATAGGGGCTGAAATCAAAAGTTCTTTCAAACGATTGAATGCCGCCATACACTTCTCATCAAAGTTAAAAACCATATCTTTTTGCAATAAGTTGCAAAGTGGTGATGCTATCTTGGAAAAATCCTTGATAAATCTACGATAGAAACCTGCATGACCAAGAAAAGAGCGTATCTCCCTCACCGTAGTGGGAGGGGTTAAAGCACGAATAAGGTCAATCTTAGATTTATCAACTTCCAAGCCCTTAGAAGATATTATATGGCCTAAAACTATGCCATGAGTTACCATGAAATGGCACTTCTCCCAATTAAGCACAAGGTTTGTTTCAACACATCGTTCAAGAATTAATGACAAGTTGTTCAAACAAAGGTCAAATGAATCACCAAAGACACTAAAGTCATCCATAAACACTTCAATGATGTTTTCAACATATTCGGAAAAAATACTTACCATACACCTTTGAAAGGTAGCTGGAGCATTGCATAAGCCAAAAGGCATCCTCCTATATGCAAAAGTACCGAAAGGACAAGTGAAAGTGGTCTTCTCTTGGTCCTCCGGTGCTATCACAATCTGATTGTAACCTGAATAACCATCAAGGAAACAATAATAAGCATGTCCAGCTAAACGTTCAAGCATTTGATCAATAAAAGGTAAGGGAAAATGATCCTTCCTAGTAGTAGCATTCAACTTTCTATAATCAATACAAACCCTCCAACCGGTTTGCACACGAGTTGGGACAAGTTCGTTCTCATCATTCTCTACCACCGTTACCCCTGATTTCTTTGGTACAACTTGTACCGGGCTCACCCACTTGCTATCGGATATGGGGTAGATAACACCCACTTCCAAAAGCTTGAGTATCTCCTTTTTCACAACTTCCATCATGGGAGGATTCAAACGACGTTGCGCTTCCCGTTTAGGCTTTGCATCGTCCTCCAAACGAATCTTATGCATACAAATGGCAGGGCTTATACCCTTGATATCAGCGATTGTCCATCCTATGGCCGTCTTGTGCTTCCTTAACACCCTTAGAAGTTTTTGCTCCTGTAATTCACTAAGCTCGTTAGAAACAATCACATGTAACTCTTCATTGTCACCCAAGTACAAGTACTTTAAGTGACTTGGAAGAGGTTTCAATTCCAACTTTGGAGATTTAACAATAGAAGGTAAAAGCTTTTCATCACTGCATGGTAAAGAAATAAAAGAGACATTATGAGTTTCCGGAAATCCTTGTAGTGAGTTGAGATCACCAAGGGCTTCCTTAACTTCATTACCACACTCTACTCCATTATCCATGGATGTAGTTAAAACAGTTTCCAAAGCATCATCACCATTTAATTCAAACACTTTTTGTGCCAATGCATCCATAACATCAACGGAGAAACAAGAGTGGACATCACTAGGATATCTCATCGTTTCGAAAATGTTGAAACGTATTATTTCTCCATCAAACTCCATAGTCAACGTTCCCTTATCTACATCAATGATCGTCTTAGCCGTTTTCATGAAAGGACGTCCAAGTAGAAATGGAAGAGACGAGTCCGGTGCACCTTCATCCATCTCTAACACACAAAAGTCAGCAGGGAATACAAGTTGATTGACCTGCACAAGAACATCCTCAACAATACCCATTGGGTAAACATTAGAGCGATCGGCTAATTGCAACACAATTTCAGCTTTTTTCAAAGGACCTAGATTAAGTGAATTATACATGGATGCCGGCATAACATTAACGGATGCACCTAAGTCTAACATTGCTTTGTCAAAAGTTGTGTTATCAATTGTGACGGGAATGTCAAAGCTACCGGGATCCTTGCATTTCAGTGGGAGTTTGTGTTGTAAGATTCCCGAAGCATTCTCCCCCACACTTAGCACTTCATTGCCTTTAAGCCTTTGCTTGTTGGTGCACAAGTCCTTCAACACTTTCGCATACTTGGGAACTTGCTTGATAGCATCAATGAGTGGTATATTCACATGAATCTTCTTGAGAACGTCTAAAATCTCCTTTTCTAGTTCCGCCTTCTTAGAACTTGCAAATCTGCGAGGAAAAGGTATAGGAGGAACATAAGTAGGAATAGGAGTTTTAGAGTTAGGAGTTGGTACCTCGGGTGTTTGGGGAATTTCATCCTTCTTTTCCTCCAAAACCGGCTCCATTGGAGCTTCTTCCTCACCCAAATCAGCAACTTTGGGTTGCTCAAGTTGTGTACCACTTCTCAATGTAATAGCATTAACACCCTCCTTTGGGTTGATAGGTTGAGAAGGGAGTCTCCCACTATTTTGAGCTTTCAACTTGTTGATGTCAATTGCCATAGAGCCCACTTGAGTCTGCAAATCCTTAATCGCACTCTTGGTTTCTTGTTGGCTCTCCTTGAACATGGTAGAAATACCTTGCATCATTGTTTGCAACTTTGCATCAATATCGGAACCTTGGTTTTGCACCGGTTGTTGTTGTTGTTGCTGAAATTGTTGCTGTTGAGGTTGGAATTGTTGTTGATGTTGCTGGAATTGTTGATGTTGCGGTTGAAATTGTTGTTGTTGTGGTTGGAATCCACTTGGATGGTTGAAAGAAGGTTGTTGAGCCGCTCCTTGCTTGTTGGCATAGCTGAAATTTGGATGATCTCTCCATCCCGGATTGTAGGTGTTGGAATAGGGATCATACCTTCTTGGTTGGTTTGGAAAAACCGCATTAGCTTGCTCCAACTCTTCACCATATGAAGGTAATATAACCGCAGCCATCTTTTGCATCATGTGCTCCATATTGTCCATCCTTTGATCACGGTGTGATGATGATGAATCACTAACTTCATGCACTTGCCTCACCATTGGCTCACCTCTTGTGTAGAATTGTTGCGAGTTTGCAGCCATGCTTTCAATCAAATCGGTAGCTTGGGCCACCATCTTGTTCACTAACGCACCACCACCCGCAGCGTCTAGAAGATATCTATCACTTGATTGGAGACCTTCGTAGAAGTATTGGATGATCATAGCGTCGCTGAATTGATGGTGTGGACAGCTCGCAACCAATCTCTTGTATCGCTCCCAACATTCATACAATGATTCTCCCACATGTTGCTTTATTCCACAAATCTCTTTGCGAATTTGAGTGGCCTTTGACGCAGGAAAATACCTCTCTAGAAAGATTTTCTTCAATCCGTTCCATGTAGTGACACTTCCAGCAGGCAAACAATACAACCAATCCTTAGCGCTATCCATCATAGAAAATGGAAAAACTTTCATCATTGCACCATCGGCTTCAGTCTCCGCTGGAAGCATAGCCTTGAAAATGGTATAGAACTCCATGAGATGCTTGTTTGGGTCCTCATTCGCCATACCATGAAACTTTGGCAACTCTCTAAGCAACCCCGGCTTGATCTCGAAAGTTGAGTTGGTTTGGATACACCATTGTTGTGCATCAAGCCTATGAGAAGCCAAATCCTTGAGTGTACGGTTTGCATCACCCATTGCTTCTTCTTCTTCTAGTGGTTCTTCTACGAATGGAACCTCTTGTGCTTCTTCCTCTTCTTGATAAAGAGCTTCGTGTTCTACTTCCAAGACTTGTTCTTCCGTTGTGTCTTGCCTTGGTTGGAGTATTATGCCTCTTCGAGTAGCTATCCCGCACCTTTGGTAATTCCAATCTTTGGAAGCCAGGGATTAGTACCTGAAAAACAATTCTCGCAAACAAGTGAGAATCAAGACAATAAACGAAAAGCAAGTATAAAAGCAGAAATTGTAAAAAGAAACTAAAAACTTAATAACAAGCCGTATGCCTCCCCGGCAGCGGCGCCAAAATTTGATCGGTTGTCAGCCAGTCAAATATAATTTCACTTTCTTACTTCACTAAAATAAATGTAGTATGCAATAAGAGAGAGTTCGTATCCACAGGGAGGTTTTTGTTGTTATGCAAATTTTCAGTTTCTTAGTAACCAAGGGGGGATGTTGTTTTATCTAAGCAAAAATAAATAAATTGAAAGCAATAAAGTATGAAAATAATCAAAATGGAGAAAGTATTGGTCACGGGATAGTTTCATTCACAAACACAAATTTTCATCAATGACTAGAATTGAAATTTAATCTCTTATTTACTAAAAGTCCTAGGATACCTTGATCGCAAGAATACCCCGCTAATTCCCTGATTTCATCACAACCACATTAAAAGATGCATATGTGAATTCTTCCTAGAAAGCAACCTAAAGTGTAAAAGCAAATTAGATTTAACTTCCTAGAAGCAATAAGCTATATGGAATAAGACTAATCAAGGCAATCGAAATGTGTAAAAGCACTAAATCAATTTAACCCAAGTTATGATTCATATGTGACTAGTAGGATATATCTCTACAAGCACTACCCACATTTATGCTACTTAGAATCAGGGATGAACAACGTTTTCGTATTGAAAACCCTAATATAGCTCTAGATATGAATGCAAATCGGATTGATTCCGGACTCAATCAAATAAACAATCAAATCATAAATCAATATCAACAATGAAACATAAACAATAAACTTGAGACAAAACTAATGCATTGAATCAGATTTTATTTGTGAAATCCACTTATTATCCCATAACCAATATTAAGAATTTAGCTACTCATGGTTTTTGAACTCAACATAATTATTATTAAAAATAAATTGAAGAACATGAAAAGTAAATGAAAGCAAACCCTAGTCGCTGCTCTCCCTTCAAAAACCCAGTAGAAAAATACGTGATATATTTTTTTTTCCAAAAAGAATAGAAACTTTTATTTTTATAGCCTTCCCACTTTCCAAAATTAGGTCTTCAAAGTCCATCACAGAAAAGTCCACCAAGCCCAAAAACCATGTGTGAGAAACCTATGTGAAAATATGACCCAGAAATATGCTCGCCGGAAAACTGGTGCACTGGCCGGAAATTGACCGGATCCGTGGCCGCGGCGAGTATCTCCGGTCACCGGTCAAAGGTGATCATCACTGAGTCAGGTGAATCTGTTCTAACTGGATGACTAGTCTGAGTTGAGTTCTTGGCCAAAAACTGAGCCATTTCCAAGCCATAACATCATTGCACTTCACTTGGCCACTCCAGCCATGATGGCTGGGCAATGCCACCATTTCTTCTCAGCATTCCCTGGAACTAACTCTACTGCCAAAACAACTGAACTGCATAACCAGCTTGAATTCATTACTACCTAAATTTCAGCTGCATCATAACCTAAGCTATATGTTCTGTCATTCCCTCTCAACTCAGTTCATACTCTCAATTCCACTCCTGAAAATTCATTCTAACCACCTAGCAGCAGCACACAACAACACCAGTTCAGACTTTTAAACTCTAGTACCTGCAACAACTATACAGCCTCACTGTCAAGCTCAGAACCCATTGATGTTATTGCCCCTTGCTCAACAGCAACCACCAGCAAAACCAGTGCCCATCTCAGCAACTCCACCAGTTCTTGTCTCCACTGCAATACTACAGCTCCTTAGCACAGCCAAGCCACCACTCTGCCATCTGCAGTTCCTGTAATCACTGGCAAACACCATTTACATTAACAACGCAGTGTTCGAGCCATCTTCTCAGCTCTTAGCTCCACATAACAGCAAGCACCAAGTCCCTGGCAGCAAACACAACACAATCTCTGCATTCGCTTCGACTCCAACTGCTCAACTTAACCTCTTGTTACTTCCATGTCAGTAGCAGCACAACCACCTGTAAAACAATTCATAACTGCAACCTGAGCACCAACAATTCACCCTGCACTCAGCCTTTTGTGCCCACCTTTCACCTTCAATCGCAATTGGCAAAGAATCAATACCACCTGTGCAATCTCCTTCCACCTGCTACCAAATTCACCACCTGAAATCGCAGCTTTTGGATCCTAAACATACATCTATATCAATCAATTTGCACTTGCCATGGTCATTTGAATTCACACCAACTCTTGCGCACTTGCCAACTGCAGTCAATTGCAGCTACTCTAGCCAGTCTACCGCAATCAATACCAACTGCAGAACTTTAACTTAGAGCAGCAACAGCTTGTTCTCACTACAAACAACTTTGTAGCTTCAGCCAAATTCTCAATTCCTTGTAACTCCAACTCTGCCAAGCTCCTAGCCACCAAACTGCAATTCAGTTCTGCATCTTCTCAAGCCTATGCACCTATAGCAGCTCCAGTTCAGGTACCACTAGTTCAACAGCTGCAAACAACCAACACCCAAAACCTTGTTGCTCAATTGTCTCAGCATCATTTCAACAGACCCATTCGAAGCTCCACCTGAATCACTACAACCCAGTTTCATCTCCTTTTTTTTCTGAGTCATCTCAGTACCCCCTGCAATTACTTGTATTCAACCACAATAGACTAGCCATCTAAGTTGTTCTGCCCTGTACCATTCACCAACAGTGTCTCAAACTCAATTGGCAGCAGCTACACTGCTCACTTGATCAGCTCTTCTAACCCATCATATCAATCAGTTCCAGATTCTGTTTCCGAGCCACATTCTCAGTTTTCCACTAGCTCCAACTGCAGCTCCATTACTTGCAAATCAACATCTGCAATGTAAAACCTGCAATCATCTCTTCTTTCCATCAGTACCAACACCAGTGGCTCATTCATCTCACAGTAATACCAACACTTCACACTAACTGCAATTACTGTTTGGTTTCCTTCGCAACTGCATCAACCCAGAGCTGTAACTCCATCTTCCCTGTAACACTTACAAGACCACCTGATTTCTTCATGACAAACATCTCATCTCAGTTCACCAATTGGAAGTAAACTCCTCTCTGAATTTCTCATCTTCACCAAACCCTAACCTGGGAACCCATAAATCCAATTAAATCACCACTGCAAATTCGAATTCAACCCTTGAGCATCACCAATTCACAAATCGAAACCAGATTCGAACAACATCAATAACTTCTCCCTAAGTTCATCAGAAATCCATTCTTCAATTCGGCTTCAACTGTCGAATTTCAACCACAGATGTAGATCCCCTTTTGTTCTTCTTTTATCAATGCCATGAACACCCGCAGCTATTCTTTCTTCTCTGAATTCGGGCACAGTGAAGGAAAGGAAGAATAATGATAAGATCAATCATTGCTCCTCAGTTTTAGGTTTTGTGTTAGAATGAAAATTGATATTTCCACCCAAAGAGAATGGATAAGGGATGTCTTTTTCTTGCTTCTCTAGACTAAGCTGCAATAGTTGGCTCGGCACGGCTTCGCTCTCCGACAATAGTTGTACTGAAATTGACGCTTTGGCCCTTTTACGCTCCAAATGAAAGCTTTCTCCTTCTCTCGAGTTCCTCCACCAGCAGCAGCCTCCTCTTACTTCTCAAACCCACTTCATCTCTTCAATTTCTATTCATCACTAAAGTTGTCATGCCTTTCAGACAGAAATTGCATCACTAAAGCCGACAAACTTTTCAGATAGGGATGAAGAAATAAAAGCAAGTATGAGAAATAGTCGCCTCCAATAATATTTGCACCTTTTGCCCTGTTTCTTCTCCTTTTTGCTCCAACGACTCCAAAGTACCTAACAAACTCAAATTCACACATAAGATACACAATTTACATGAAAACTCGCAAAGAAAGCATAAATACTAGATATAAAATTAGGTGTTTATCACACCTATCAGAGCGGTTGTATTCTTGATTTCTTCCATTTCTTGTAACATTTCTAGAATTAATCAATAAAAGTGTTGTTCTTAATCTTCAAATATGTGTTGACAATGGTGAAATCTTGTATGGGGTGTAGTGTGGGAATTCCTGGTACTACATAATGGCGCTAGAAACAGGGATTGAAGATTAAAAACCATAGAAAAAGCAAGATAATAGGTCAATATGCAAATTAAGAAGATGAATGAACAAGTTGGTGAAGTTGATGGAAAAATGATTGAAGATAAAAGGAATCGTAGAAAGTTGGAGTGTAATACGATAACCAAAACAATGATCAACCAATTCCATGAAGATTTCAAAGGAAGGATTCATAAACGAGATTTTGAAGGAAAGAAAATTATGACGGTGGAGAAGGTTTCACCACTAAAGAATTGGAAAAAGCAGAAAATTACATTCACAGTAACAGAAGTATCAAGAGAAGATTTAGGACATTCATCACCTTTAGTAATCACGGTATCCGTTATACAAATGAACAAAGAAAAATCAACAAAATCAGCAGAAGAATGGGCTGTGAATAGAACTTTGGTGGATGCAGGAAGTTCTGTAGATATAATATTTTATCAAGCATTTAAGAAAATGGGATACAAGGATGAAGAAATGACTTGTTCAACATATCACATTCATGGCTTTGGAAAATCTTTAACAAAACCTAAAGGCGAAATAGTGGTGCGAATTCTTCTAGGAGAGATTGAAACGCAAGTAATGTTATGTGTGGTAGATATGGAGTCACCATATAACATGCTATTGGTAAGACCATGGATACACGCAATCAAGGCTGTAGCATCAACGTTGCATCAATGCATAAAATTTCCTATGCCTAGTGGAATTGGAGAAATTAGAGGAGATACCGACCTTGCGAAGCTATGTTACCAAATTGAGGTGAAGAATTATGAAGGAATTGCAAAGCTACGAAAATCTCGCAGAAAGATGGCGAAAGAGACAAAGAAAGAAGAAGAATTTAAGGTTTACATGATAAGAGCTAAAGAAAGAAAAGGAATACCCAGCGAAATCTCGCAAGATGGAGAAAAACCTGCGAAAACTATGAAAACACCAACACCAATGGGAGAACCTGAGGCCAGCTATACCGCAGCAAAACCAACAAAGGAAGTAAATATTGGGAGTAAAGAAGAACCTAAGATGCTGAAAATTGGAACTAAAATGGAGGCAAATGAAGAAGAGCGAACTGTAAATCTCTTGCAAGAATATAAAGACATCTTTGCGTGGAGCATGGATGAGATGCCAGGAATAGATCCGTCAGTAGCATGTCATAAATTAGAAATTAACAAAGATGTAAGACCATTTAAGCAAAGGATAAGAAAAATCGCAACAACATACCATTCCCAAATAGAAAAAGAATTACAGAAAATACTCGACGCAGGAATTATAAGGCAAGCAAAATACCCAGAGTGGATTGCAAATATGGTGTTGGTTCCAAAGAAGAACAAGGGGATAAGAATTTTCATAGACTTTACCGACTTAAGCAAAGCTTGTCCTAAAGATAGTTTTCCATTACCAGATATTCCACAAATGGTTGAATCAGCAGCGGGAAATGCTAGAATATCTTCATTGGATGGATATAAAGGGTACAACCAGATTCCGCTCGCTGAAGAAGATCAAGAAAACACCGCATTCTTTGCTCCAAGAGGGTCATATTGTTATACAAAGATGCCACTTGGCTTGCGAAATGCTGGTGCAACATATCAAAGAATGGTGGAGAATGTGTTTGCGAGATGGACCCACAAAACATTAAAAGTATATGTAGGTGATATGTTAATCAAAAGTAAAGAAGCTGAGAACCATGTGCAGGACTTGAAAGAGATTTTTGATCAAATGCGGTAGTTTAACATCAAGGTGAACCCCGAAAAGTGCATTATTGGAGTAACTTCAGGAATTTTTTTAGGATATATTGCATCAAAAGAAGGAATACAAGTCAATCCTGAAAAAGTGCAAGCAATTCGCGACATGCCAATGCCAGCAACAGTAAAAGATGTGCAGAAGTTGAATGGGATTTTGGCTTCGCTTGGAAGATTCATCTCGCGGTTATCAGACAAATACAAGCCTTTCTTCGATATACTCAAGAAGGGAACAAAATTCAAATGGACGGATGAATGCGAAATGGCCTTTTAAGGAATTAAAGAACACTTAATGAACATATCCATCTTACAGATAGCGGATCCAGGAGAAGAATTATTGATTTATCTTGCGACAACTTCACATGCGTTAAGCGCATTGTTGTTGCGAGTAGATGCAGGAGTAGAAAAACCAATTCATTACATCAGCAAAACATTTAATTCTGCAGAAAGAAATTATTCAAAGATTGAGAAGTTAATCCTGGCATTGGTTCATGCAACCTTTAAACTTCGCATCTATTTTCAATCTCATAAAGTAAAAGTATTAACAAAGGTGCCAATGGAGTCAGTAATGAAGAATTCGAAAAGATCAGGCAGAGTTGAGAGATGGAATGCGCAAGTATGACATTTTGATATCAAGTATGAAATTTTATCTTCGCCAAAATCACAAGTTATAGCAGATTTCTTAGCTGAATTTCCTCTAGAGGATGACGAAGTTGTGGATGAAATGATGGATATAGAAGAAGAACATGGAGATCCAAGAGATTTATTAACAGAACCCAACAGATGGGAAATATTAGTGGATGGATCATCAAACAGAGAAGGTAATGGAGTTGGAGTTGTCTTTATCTCGCCGGTAGGAGAAAAAATAGCTTTTTCATTTAGATTGGAATTTGCATCTACTAATAATGAGACATAATATGAAGCTGTGATACATGCTCTAAAATTCGCAATAGAATTGAAGTTGAAGAATGCCAGAACTACCAGTGATTCGCAGCTGGTTATTCGCCAAATCAAAGGAGAGTACATAACAAATGAACCCTCGTTAAAGAAATATAAAAAACTTGTTGAAGAGCTATCAGCGAAAATTCCAAAAATAAAGTGGAGACATATCTCCAGAAATGATAATAGACTCGCGGATGCATTCGACTTCATATAAACCATGATAAAAAATCCAGTTGCGAGATGCATAAAAATTCAGACACTTATAGCACCTTTAATCAACAAAGAAGAAGAAGAAGAAGCAGATGTAATGACAATAGAAGATGGCGAAGAAAAACCAAGAAGCAATATTGCAGATTGGCGAGAAGAACTTCATGCATACCCGGCGAGAGGAGAAATACCAAGAAATAGATTAGAAGCACACAAGTTGAAAAGTCGTGCAACAAATTATGAATTAAGAGATGGAGTATTATATCGCAAATCCTTCATTGGGCCGTCACTTAGATGCTTAACACGAGAGGAAGGAGAAAATGTGTTAAAAATTTTGCACAGTGGGGATGCTGGAAATCATAGCGGAGGAAGATCTTTGCCATACATAACAAAAATGCAAGGCTATTACTGGGCATATATGCATGAAGATGCGAAACAGTTATCAAGACGTTGCGAAGATTGCCAGCGACACGGAAAGAAGATACATGCACCGGGGTCACCACTATCATCTTTGACAAGTGTGTGGACCTTTGGAAAATGGGGGTTAGATATCATGGGACCATTTGTACCAGGATCAGGACAAAAGAGATACTTAATTGTCTCAATAGATTACTTCACCAAATGGGCAGAAGTAAAGGCAGTACAACATATCCGCGACAAAGACATATTTACGTTCATATTTGAAAATATTATTTGCAGGTTTGGAATCCCAGCACATTTAGTATCTGATAATGGAAAACAGTTTGAAGGGCAGAACATAGAACTCCTACTCAATGCATTTAAGATAAGATGTGGAAAATCTACTCCTTTGTACCCACAAGCTAATGGTCAGGCTGAAGCAACTAATAAGACCATCTCAGCCATCTTAAAAAAGAAGTTAGAAGGGTACCATAGATCATGGTGTGAACAGATCCATAATGCAGTCTGGGCTTACAATACAACTAGAAGAGAAGCAACGGGGATGTCACCTTTTTGCTTAACATATGGTGTTGAAGCAGTACTACCAACAGAGGTTGCCATTCCTACAACAAAAAGAGAGGCTTGGGAGAAGAATCTTAGTGCTAGCATGATTCTAAATAAACTTGATGAATTAGAAGAGAAGAGAGAAAAAGCTTTACAACACATGAAAATATACCAGCGAAGATTAGCTCGCGAGTATAACAAACGTGAATTCCAACCAGGTGATTTGGTGTTGCGAGAAACACCAAGTTATCAGCGAAAATCTGGTGGTAAATTGGAGAGAAAATGGGATGGACCTTATATCATTAAAGAGATAGTTGGAACAGGGGAATATAAACTAATGGATCCAGAAGGTAAAGATGTTGGTCAAAGAATTGATATGCCATGGAACAGACTGTATCTAAAAAGATATTACCAGTAACAGATTCTGAGATCAATTAGATGATGATATGATGTGTGGTGAAATAGAAAAGAAATAAATGAAATAAATATTTATCAGAGTTGCGAGACTATTCGCAAGAATATGATAAATATTTAAGAACTGGCGATATTTGCAAGAGACATAAGAATGGGACAAACCTTTATAGCGTACACCCTAGTTCGTGAATAAAATTTTGCAAGCGGAAAATGTAAGACCTAAAGTACATCATATAAGGGGGTATCTCTTTGCATGGCTCATGGATAAGGTTATACCACTGCTGGAACCTGAGCCATGGAGATTTGGGTCCCATGAAAGCCTATCCAGGAGAGATATCTTGGATTTCCAACTATATAAGGTTATACCCTGGTTAGACGACCGAGAGTCTCTCTTAAGGAGTGCAGAGTATGACCAAGGCGCCGGGGTACACGGTTGAGCCAAGAGTGCCTAGGATGGATGAACCTACCCTGGCCATTCTTGGCAAGTCTTGGCTATGATGCACTCGACCCGAAGAAATCCCCACTTAGGGTGAAGTCTCGTAACTATAAGCCATATAAGCATAAAGGATAAGAGGTTGCGAAAACAACTAGTTGTTGCTAAGACCGTATGGGGGGAGCTAGTCTTGTATGTCCGATGTGCCCTCCTTGAAGGGGCAACCAGGGAGAAGATAAGGGCGGAACCCTCCATTAGGGATCTGTTAAGTGTCTTAAGAATACAACTATACAGAGGCAAAAAGCCATGAGAAAAAGATAAGATGAGATCAATGGGTTTTTACATGAAAATGTAAAGACGTCATGCGATTTCATCGCCAGATAGACAATATCATAGGGCTTTGTTTTCGCAAGAAACTTAGGCTTATCATATTGTCGCATAGAAAAATGACAAAGCATGGATAAGGCAAGGTCAATGGGTTTTTACATGCAAGTGTAAGGATGTCCTGTGATTTTGTCGCTAAAGCATAAAATTGGCTAAATAAGACCTTTAACTAGGAAGGAAAAATAAGACCAACATAATAATCTTAAACATTAACTATTTTGTTTAAATGCAGGTAAATTTTGTTGATCGCCAGAAAGATAATGAGAGGCAAGTATGGGAATTGATAAAACAAAATATCATTATCTTTCTCGCGAAAAATGTTATTATTTTTCTCGCAAGCACAATTGAATTCAAGATATAATGAAAAGTACATCATTCGCAAGAGAAGAAAGAAATAACTCAAGAAAATAAAGATAAAATCAATCATTCAATGTTATCTTCGCCAGCTCCAGTATCTTTGCCAGAGTTATCATCTTTGTCAGCTGCATTATCTTCGCCAGCATTCCCTTCATTCTGGTTAATTCTACCTTCTTCTTCACCAGTCTTATCACCAATAATTGTTCTATTTTCGGTGGTGGCTTCTTTTGGAGTAATTTCTTCTTCATCTCCTTGGTTTACTTCAGAATGGATTTCCTCACCATCTTCACAATAAAAGTCACTGTCAGCAGGACGGGGAACTTGACCGGTTGTCAGCCGACACAAATATAAATTACACTTTCTTACTACTCAAAATATAAATATAGCAAGGCCAAGAAAGGATCGATCCCACAGAGATGTCTAGGTTGTCAATATGTTTCGGTTTCCTATATAAAACACCGGGGGTTTTCTGATTTTTATGAAACTAAACAAATATAAAAGCGAAGAAAGAAATAAGCAAACAAATCAAATAAAAGAGATATTGGTTAAGGATTTCGTTTTCATTCACAAACATGCTTTTTAACAATAACTAGAATTGATATTTAATATCAACTTTTATCAAAAGCCCTAGGATACCTTGATCGCAAGAATATCCCGCAAATCTCCTTTTGTTATCAAAAAACACATTAAAAGATGCGAGTATGAGTTCTATCTAAGAGAACAACCTAACGTGTAAAAGCACTAATCAAGTTCAATTCCCTAGATGCATTAAGTTCTATGAAATCAGGCCAATCAAAGCAATTGAACGTGGAAAGCGCACTAATTCAATTTAACAAAGGTCACAATTCACATATGATCATAAGAATATATCACTACAAACTATAATCATATTTATGCTACTTGTATTCAAGGATTATCACTTTTACGTATAATAAACCCTAAACTAGCAATAGATGTGATTAGAAGTTCTACCAATTTGCAACTTGACAAAACAATCAATCAAATCATACAACTATATTTTCAGAGAATTGCAAACGATAAATATGAGACAAAACTAATATATTGAATCAAAGAATCATGCTTTGTGAAATCCAACTATTCCATAACCAATAATAGAATTAAGTACTTATATTCAAGGAGTTCATAACAAGAAGGAAGAGAAACCCTATCATGTTTCTATACCCTAGAACAAAAGTAGAAGATAAGATATTATGCAAAAGATTTAAGATAGAAGATATTTGTTTTGAGAAAAGTCTTCTCTTTTATATCTCTTCTTGTTCCAATTAGGTATAGCTTTCAAAGGTCCAATAGATAGAAGTCCACCAAGCCCACAAGTGAGATAAACCCGTGTAGAAATTCTGTCCCAAAAGCGCTCACAGGAAAACTAGGGATTTGGCCGGAAATTGGCCAGAATCCGGCAAGAATAGTCACCGTCGGTCACCAGAATCTTCTTCTCCGTCGACGGAATATTACGTCAGTCCACCGTTAAAGTCAACGGTCAAGATAACGGTCCTCGTTAGTCAGATAAGTCAAGGTCAAGCTTCAGTTACTGAGTCAGCTAGATCTAGTCAGAACCGAGTCAGCTGGCTAACTCGGCTGACTGGTTTTGACCAAGGCTATTGCACTGGCCTGATCGCGCTCAGCCATGATGGCTGAGTCTTCTACCCTGCAACATTCTTGTAGCTCTTAACTTTGTCTCTAGCCATCATCTCCATCTCCCATTCAATCATCAGTTCAATCCACCAATCATGCACACTTCAAGAACATTTTCTGAGCAACAACCACCATTAAACACTACTGCCATCAGGCCAATTGCATCACCAGCTGCACAGCTTAACTTGCAGAAGCAACACATTTGCATCTGCATCAGCAATCACTGCACTTGCAACTTTAGTACCACATTTCAGTTCATTACAACACAACTCCAGCTGCTTTACTCTCCCAAGCCAACACCTTCTTGTAACATGTAGTTGCAGATTATCTTACAACTACACCCTCCGTAGAATTCATAAAACTTTAAGAAGTTCGTGACTAAAAAATGACACTTTGATTAATATCCTCAACTGATTATAAAGAGAAATGTTAATGGAATTTAGAACAGCTACAATTCTCTCTATTCTCTCTCCTAAGACCTTTTCTGATACTCACCAAAGAACCCCTCATTCTTACATTTGAATTACTATTTATAGTGAAATATGTACAAATGTGTATGTCCTACAAAACATCGCAACTTATATTCGTAAAATTATTTTATATTCGCAATCTCGTCATTCTTCTCCCGTGCTTCTTCTATCGTCGTATTATCTTGCGATGCTTTCCTTCTATTTTTGTTGTTATGTTCGTAATCCAATATCTTGCCTCTTCTCATGTCATTTCTGCGAAGAAGAAATGCCATGAAAATTGTTATTCTCGCAAATTTTATACAGTTATCATCCCTAGTTATATTCACAACACGTGTTTTCTCTTTCATCACATCTTCGACACGTTTTTTCGTAACCGCCCTTCTCAACCGTTCGCGTCTAATCGCATTGATGAATTTCTATCTTCATCAAACTCCCTTCTTTATAAATACTATTTTTAATTCCTATTTTTATTCCTTTATCTCTTTTCATCTTCTTCGTTATATCTTCTTCTGCAACTTCTTCTTTCTTTCTTCTTTTATTTCTTTTCTTCTCTGTTTTCTATTTTTCATCTAATGGCTCCGAAAAAGAAGACCGTGGATCAACTTAATGCAGAGCTTGCTGATAGAGATCTTGTTCTTTCTGAGATTGATGGCCACAATAATAAATCCTCTCTCTGTATGGAACTCTTCACTGATCTCCATTGGGATGATCGGAAAATTTTAGTCTCACGAGGTCAAATCCTCGCAGGTCTTTCTCTTCCTCTTTACGATGTTAACCTCCCTTTATTTTATGAAATTATTTCACATCCAGATTTTTCACGATCCATCTATCAATTAACTGGAGATTGTATTCACCTTTTGGTTGAATTTGCAAACCGTTCTGCTACTGGACAATCTTTATACCCTATTGAACTTAGGAAACCTGAATTTAGAGATGTAGAGATTATCACTGCAAATTATACGGTTGAGATTTTTTTTAAGAATTATTCATTAATTCCTGCGAAGAAAGAAGATAAGCGTTGGGGTGTTCGTCTTCATCGTAGATCTGATGTCGCAGAAGCTGATCTCCTTATGCATGATATTGATTATGCTTCTGGAAATAATCAAACCCCTCGCCATTCTCACGATGAAGATTGGTATAATTATCCTCTAATGCTATCAGGTTCTTACATCTTCGGGATAGTAGATCCTCCTTCGAACCCTCAAGATCGCAACTATCAACCTTCGGTCTTTTCTTGGCCTTCTAGAGATAAAGATGTATGTATCTATATTTCTTTATCTTCTTGCTATTTTTCTTCTTTTTCTTAATCCTTTTGCTATATTTTCTAGGTGAATGATCTTAATGATAGTTATCTTAAGACTTGAAAGTCCAGCACTCGCGTGGCTTTTAATTTATTTTCAAATGAGGTAAGAAACATTCTTATATATATTTTAAACAATATATTGTTGCCTTTGTTTCTTATCCTTATTTGAATTTGTAGATTCTTCCTGATCACCCTGGATATGTTGGGAGTAGGAACAAGAATTTAACTTCTTCTTAAGGGCTGACTGATAGACAAAGAACACTTCGCAGCTCTGCGAAGAATACTAAGGTTTCTGGTAACGAAGAAGAAGATGTTCTTCGTAAGGGAAAAAGGAAACTTGAGGATGTTACTCTTGTGAAGAAGAGGAAGAGACTCCCAGCTAGTACTCATTCCAATGTGATCTCTTCTAGTAAGAATGTTGATGAAGAATTAAATGATGAAGATGATAAACTTTCTGAGAAAATTCTCAGCTCTGATTCTGATACTATTTCTGATAGAAGAAGTGATGATGACGATGACGATGATGATGTAGAAAATGAAGATTATGGTAATATGGAAACTCTTGCGTCTTCAATGAATCGATTGTCTGAGGTTTTTCTCAACTCATCTCGTGGAAACTCTTCTGCTGCGAGTGCTCATAAACATATTGCGAGGGATTGCAGAGTTCCTACTGTAATCAACAATGATTCCCTCAACGGAATTTCAAGATTTGTTTCTCATGTTGCATTATATTCTATGGGGAGCATGGTAAGTTTTTCTTCTATTCCTTCTTTATTTCCTCTATTTCTTTGATTTCTAACTCCTTTTATTTGTTCAGGTTGGGAGAGTTAGCTGTGCAGTTGCTTCTGATTGGGAAAGACGTCATACATTGGCTGAGCAAAAAACTTTAAATCACTGTAGAAGACTGGAGGCTCAGAATAAAAAACTTCTTCAGAGAGTAGAGGATTTGAATATTGATAATGCACAATTAAAATCCCAATGCGAAGGTAACGTTCAATCTGCGAATATCGTAACTGAAAGTTCTTCTCTTCTTGAGAAGAATAACCAACTGGAGCTTGAAATTGAGCAATTACATGGTAAGTTCTCTGTCTTGATCACTTTGATTCCTCAATTTTCTAATTACTTCCTTAATTTTTTCCTTTTCTCCTTATTCTTTTACTGATTATTTATCCTTTCTCTTTACGAATGTTGAAGAAAATTATACAAAAAGGATCGACGATTTGGAGGTTATTTTTTCTGGACGTAATCGGAAGATTTCTGATTTAAAATCTCAACATCAAATCTCTCAGAACAATCATATCTTAAGTATCAAACGCTTCCGAGCTAAGATGACTCGCAAGATTTGTGAGGACAATCAAATTTCTCTTAGTAAATACCAGAAGCTCCTTTCTGAAGAAATCCATGATGATACCCCCTATTTGGAGATCTCTGATAGTGAAGCCGAAGATGAATCCTCCGAAGAAGAAAAAGAAGACCATTTTGATGAGGATAAATCTCCCACAAAATAGCTTTATTCTTTTTTGTATGTTTGCTTCAGTTCTTTTTGTATTATCTGCTTGAGTACAATATCTTCTTCTTTCTTACTCTTTTAATCAACTGGTGACATTTATTCGCAACTTAATTAGCTCCAACGTCTTACTTTTGCGATAATGAATTGATCTTCCTCTTATTGAATGTTTTCCTTCTTTGCATAACTTGATCATATGAAGAGGAATAATATATTTTGCAGATCTAGCTTAGTATCCCATTTCCCCTTATTATTGCTCTTCAGGTGATCCATTGTTATTGCAAGTATTAAAACATTAACTCAATTTAAGTTGCGAAGTTTTAGGTGGTTGCGAAGTAAAATAAGAAATCTTCCCCTTGAATTATAAAATATTCCTTTGAAGAAGTATAAGAATTATGAAATATCTTTGAAGAAGTATAAGAAGTATCTAATCGTTGAAGAAGTGGTTGCGAAGTAAAATAAGAAATCTTCCCCTTGAATTATAAAATATTCCTTTGAAGAAGTATAAGAAGTATGAAATATCTTTGAAGAAGTATAAGAAGTATCTAATCCTTGAAGAAGTATAAGAAGTAGTATAATAAATCCAACCTTTGAAGAAGTATAAGAAGTATTCATTCCTCGTAAACTTTAACTTGTATTAAATATAAGAATTATTGTGAATAAAACTGCCTCAATTGGTTAGAATTCTTGATATATATTCTTTTTAAGAACCTGAAGCACCTCCAACGATGTTGACGGTATTTACTTTATTATTTTCTGTGGTCTTATCATGCCTTCCTAAATAAAGGTCTTACTTTGCCACCTCTTTTTCGATAAAGTCGCAGGATGTCAGTGCATTCGCATGTCCCAACCCCTTGACTTCATCTTAACAACATTATTGTGGTTGCAATAATATGACAAGTCTGAATACTCTTGCGAATATACAGTCTCGTGACATTATTGTCTTGCGATGAAATGGCAGGACGTTATCACACTTTCATGTAACAACCCATTGATCTCATCTTAACTTCTTTGTATTCAATTCTGCGAGTGTATGTATTTCTTTTTTTTTACTCGCAGAAAGATGATTGTTGCACAAATATGATAAGTCTTAATATTCTTGCGAACAAAAGCCTCATGACATTTGCGTCTTATAGCACGTATCAGCTCCCTAATGGAGGGTGCTGCCCTTTATCTTCCCCTTGGTTGCCCCTTCAAGAAAGCGTACATCGACCATACAAGGTTAGCTCTTCCCATCCGATTTTGCAAACAACCAGTTTTTGTTCGCAACCTCTTATCCTTTTTGCCTATAGGGCTTATAGTTACGAGGTTGCACCCTATGGGGTATATTTGGGTCAAGTGCATCATTTGCCAAGACTTGTCAAGAATGGAAGATGTGCTTCAAACCCACCCGGCACTCTTGACTCAACCGTGTACCTCGGCTCCTTGATCTTTTTCTGCACTTCTTGGGAAAGACAGTATGCCTTAGTCGCCCAACCTAAATCATGTTACATCGCAAGATTAGGTTGAGAATCCTAGGTGTCTAACCCGGATAGGTACCCCGTTATTGGGTTGTACCCCGTAAAGTTCCATGTACCCAGGTTCCTTGGTGGTGTTCCGGTGTCCCTGAGCCATGGTTATAGGTACCCCCTTAAATGACGTACTTTAGGACTTTGCCTCTTGCGGTTGCTTCGCGAACTAGGGTGTACGTCACAAAGGTTTGCCTGTGTAAATTTTCTGCGGCTTTCTATCTTTTTTGAAAGCTGATCACAGTTTGCGGTTTTTTGTTCGCAATAAATTGTTTTATTCGTAAAAGTTCATCATAAATTTTTCATGTTGCGAAATACCTCATTTCATTTTCTTGTTTTTCAAAATACATTTTGTTATTGATCAAACATATTGATTACCTTTTCGTGCCATTACCTCTTATTCCTTTATGCTTTAGTCCTCAGCCATTAAATTTTCACTTCTTTTTGCAGCCTTTGCTCTTTTCCTCCAACTTTCCTTTTCAACTGCTTTTCCTTCGCAAACTTCTACTTCTGTATCGTAACATTTCTTGCCTTCTGCCCAATCACCCTTGATAACTCCAATACCTTTTGGATGAGGAAATTTTATGCATTGATGAAGAGTTGAAGCCACTCCTAGAATCCCATGAAGCCAAGGTCTCCCTATCAGAGCGTTGTATGGTGATTCGATATCAACGACGCAAAACAGAATTTCAGTTCGCATTCCACTTAAAGGAATTCGCATGCTTATTTCTCCTTTAGGTTTATTAGCAGTTCCATTAAAGCCATAAATCCTATAGGTAGAAGGTATCAAATCTGCGTCTTTTCCCCCCATGGTTTTGTAAGCAGGATAAAAGAGAATATTGACAGAACTTCCTGTATCAATTAAGATTCTATTAAGACCAAATGATTCTCCGTCTGTATCATCTTCGCTTTCTCCCATATCTAGACAAATTTCCAATCTTACTACCAATGGGTTATCATGTACTTCGCAACCTTCTGGAATCTCTGTGGCTTCAAAAGAAATTTCATGCTTCTGCCAATTTTCAAGTCGTGAAATTTTTGCGATGTTCATAATTTCCCTTCCTTCACCATCTCTCGCATATACTCTGCTTAACACATTATCATGAAAATCTTCTATAGTTTTATATGAGTGAACAATAGAATTGCAGAAGATATTTCTTGCTTTTGATCCCACTTCTATATGTAAGGTTTCCTTTCCCTTCTCTTGTATTGTGTTCATCATGCGAGTTATTACCGGAGCCTGCGGTAATTGTTGCGAAGGTGCTTGCTTGAGTAAGAAGTGGTCTAGTTTACCTTGATCAATCATTCGCAAGATAATTCTTTTGATATTATTGCAATTATTTGTAGAATTCCCATGAAAGTGATGATATGAGCAAAATTCATGACTTCTAGGACCCATTGGTGGTTCCTTTCCCATGTTCCATGGTGTTGGTATATTTTCCATCAAGATGATTGCCTACCATATCTTCTATACGCTTGTATTCAGAGGTGGCATATTTATCTCTTCTCTTATCATTCTTTGACCTCCTTGTACATTGTTATAGTTTTGTCTGTGATTCCCTTGTCCAAAATAATTTTTCCTTTGTCCTCCATAATTTTCTTGTTGCTGATCTAATCTGGGGATCTGACTATTTCCTCCTCGGCTATAGAAATTCCTTTCTCTATCATAGTCTTCTTGATCCTTGCTACCCATTGCTACCATTTTTGGTTGAGCATTGTCAACTTTCTTCTCTCCTGATATCTGCGAAGATGTTTGCGAAGTGCCTGCTACGACATTGATTATTCTGGGAAGTAAGTTTGCTCCTGTATCTTGAGTGCTGATGTTTGTCACTGGATATGAATCCATGTTGTTTTGCTTTTCCTCCAATGTAATGTATTCTTCCTGCAATTCTCGCAACTTTGTCATCATAATGGAATTCTTTCTTCTGAAGATTTGAACATATAGTTGTTCAGTTGCGAACATTGCATTTATGAAAGACAAAATCAGGTATCTCTCATCTACACTTCCTGCCATATCACTGCACATAGTTTTCCATCTTCTTACCAAATGCTTCAAGCTTTCTCCAATTCTTTGTTTTAAACCAAAAACATCTTCAATACCAAGTCGTGAGGAATGATTTGTGATATATGCTCCTAAGAAAGTGACTTGTAGATGATTGAATGATGTAATAGTGTTCTTTGGGAGTCCCTCGAACCATTTTAGAGCTTCTCATGTTAAGCTTGATGTGAAGTACTTGCATAACACAGCATCATGATTTTCCCATTCCAACATGCATCTTATATATGCTTTAACGTGCTGAATAGCACATGAAGTCCCATCAAAGATGCTGGTTAATGTAGGCAAATTGCATTTTGGTGGAATTCCTCCCAATTGCACTTCCCTATAAAAAGGAGTCTTCGCAGCTTCTTCTATTGCTTCATCTAACTGCCTTCTATCTCCTCCTCCTCTATTGTTTATCATTCCTCTCATTTCAGCTAACTCCCGAAAGATCCGTTCATTTGCCTCAGAATTCTTATCAATTGGCCTCTTCAACGCAGCCTCTATTCTTCTATGTTCTTGCATTTCTTATCTTGCGATCCTTCGCATTCTATCATATTCTTCATTAATGTTTCCATTTGCACAATTTTGCAGATATCTTCTTTCCAGATTGTCATAATTGTTTTGTTGCAAAGCATCTTGAAATTCTCGTTCTTCCATTTCTGTTCTCCTCATCCTTCTCATGTGAACATCTGGAATTTCTTCTTCTTCATTTCTCCTCCTTCTGCGATTTATCTCTCCTTGATTTATCTGAATCCCGATTTAAGGATTTGGTCTATTCCCTGCTATTTCTACTTGTTGATTTCTAATTCTCCTCTGAATTCTACTATACTCAAGATCTTGGTTGTTGCGAGCTTGTTCATGTCTTCTTTCTTCATCTTCGTAATTGTTTTGATGTAACGCTTGTTGTAGTTCTAATTCTTCCATTTCCAATCACAATCTTTCTCGTTCTCGAGTTAAACGTATTCGTTCTGTGTGTTTCCTTTCAATTTCTCCTCTGAGTTGCTGTTCTTCCTCTTGATTTTCTCCACCATTCCGGTTATTTTCCCTTGGAAATGGTTCTGTTCGTAAGTTATCCATGTTTTGTTCGTTATTCGGTATTAAGATGAAGCGATTCTCTTGATTCCCTCCAACCAGATTTTGTTCTTGTCCTTGTATAGCACTTTCACTGTTGATTGTTGGTGAATTTTTTTCTCCTCTTTCTGGTCTAATATTTGATCTCGCAGCACTCAGTGATCTTCTTCTTTGTAACATCTCATTTTCCCTCTTTAATTCATGATTCTGTCTCGTAAGATTTGCACGTTCTTCCGCTTCAAACCTTCGTTCTTCTTGAATTTCTTGTCTCAGTGTTTCCAATGCCTCCATTTCTTTTTCATGAATTGTTCCTCCCATTAATCTCCCATTTTCTCTGATTTGCGGTTCTCCATATGTTTCTGCTGGTGTATCGGTTCTCCAAGTGTGTATACTCACTCGATCATGATCCATTGCTCTCCCTTGTGTTATTGTTTGTTGAGTTTGATTTCTTTGATTATTCCTTCTCCTACCAGGTTCTCCTGTTATGTTTGCTTCTGCACCTGCGAGTCTTACACTTCTTCTTACTGCAGTTAATGGTTCTGATATATTTCTTCTTCTTGCCATTTCCCTGATGCAAAGTTCTTCAATTATCTCTTTCCTTCTTTACAAATTTCTTCAATACTTCTTATCGATCACACTTTTAGAATATCTTATCCAACCTTTTGATTTCCACAACTTCTTCAAATTTCTGCTATTACGATCCTCAGTCCCTGTTTCTAGCGTCAATTATGTAGTTGCAGATTATCTTACAACTACACCCCCAGTAGAATTCATAAAACTTTAAGAAGTTCGTGACTAAAAAATGACACTTTGATTAATATCCTCAACTCATTACAAAGAGAAATGTTAATGGAATTTAGAACAGCTACAATTCTCTCTATTCTCTCTCCTAAGACCTTTTCTGATACTCACCAAAGAACCCCTCATTCTTACATTTGAATTACTATTTATAGTGAAATCTGTACAACTGTATATGTCCTACGAAACATCGCAACTTATATTCGTAAAATTATTTTATATTTGCAATCCCGTCATTCTTATCCTGTGCTTCTTCTATCGTCGTATTATCTTGCGATGCTTTCCTTCTATTTTTGTTGTTATGTTCGTAATCCAATATCTTGCGATATTCTGTCCCTACATAACAGCTCAACCATCACTTCCCTGTGAGTCTTAATCCTAACATTCATCAATTACTAGGCCAAAGCTCCAGTTCAACTTCCTAATTCATTCACACTCCTCTGCAAGTCCTCAGCCAACCTGCAATTCTTGCAATCCTTGGCTTCACTATAACTTCCCTGCAAAACAATTTAACCAATGCACCACCAGTGCATCACCCATTCTCCACAGTTCTGCTACCAGGTACTGCTTTAGTTCAACAATCCACCAATTCCAGTTGCCATCTTCCCTGCATTGCACTGCAAAATCAAGTCCTAACATACATATATTTAGCTATCTCCATTATCAGAGCCACCAATTACCAACCACTGCTACCTAACCATGTTCTTCTCAGCTCAGAACTCATCACCAGAACCATGATATCATTTCATAATCACCTCAGCAAACCCATATAACCAATTCAATCCCAGACTCAATTACAACGAGAACCCATCAAACTCAGGCCATATCTTTCCAAACCCTTGCTGCCAATGAAACCAAACCACAATCACAGAACATTTATTTAAGCAACTTGCAATTCTATTAACCCATTAACTCAGAAATATCATACCCTGTACCAGTCATTCCAACCTCAACTTTCTGAAACTCAAGCCACAATCTTCTAGTGAAAAACCAACCTAGACTTCAGATTTATCAATAACACCAGTTCCTCCCTGCATCAAAACACTTGCACTTCTTCTTGCATTCTACCAACTCCAAACCCTATACAACAGACCACAACCATTAACACAGCCCTTTGAATAACATGGCAATTCCAACTCATTCATTCCACTTCACCAACACAACAGTAATCAAACCCATGTTCTTCAATTCTGCTCAAATCTGTGTCTATTTCAAACCCCAATTTCTACATTTGCATCTTCTCTCTTACTGGCAACAGCAATCCTAACTCAATTCCTGCAGAATTCATCATCTAAGCAACACAATTCCCATATCAAGTTCACCAGATTCAGGCAACAACGAACCCTAACTGCTTCTCAACCTAATTTCTTCACAAACCACCGATTCATGGCTTCTCCCAAATCATACCCTTCTGCTCTCTTATTAACAGCTACCACCAGAACCCATCTTTTGCATCTTCTGTTGAACAATAACCAAAACCCATCTTTGATTCATCATATTCTCTATCTGAACCTTCATTACTCATCACGATCATCTCCATTCGTCGTCTCTTCTTCTCAGACTCTTGTATACAACCTCAAACCCATGAGATTTAGCACCATTCTTCTCTGATTCTGTTGCAGAGACTCACCATCATCTTTAATTCATCACTATCTTCAACTAATTTTCGATCTGAGACTTGGTTATCGCAGCAGCTGTGCTGCTTTTCTTTGTTTCTCAATTTCAGGGGAAACTGGTACAAATGAGAGATTTTCTCTCGAAATAAGATTAGATCAATCATTGGGATGGATTTAACCATCCACCTGTGTAAGAATCACCCAGCTGATATCCCCTTATCCTCAGCTAGTCTGGCTTTAGTGCTCCTCCAAAATAGTTGACCCTTAACATTGACTGGGCTCCAGATAGTGTTCTCCCCTCAAATGACAGATTTGCCCTTTTTTCTCAAATAAGATGATTTCTTCTTATTTTCCTCCGTATGACTCCATTGCCCTGATAAACTCGAAAGCAATCATAAGATACGTAATTTACTAGAAAGCTCGCAAAGAAAGCATAAATACTCAATATAAAATTAGGTGTTTATCACACCTATCAGAACTTCATCTTCACCTACTTCCATAGGTTTGATTGATATAGGAGGAAGAGAATTGGCCAGCAAGGCATCATTTACTAGAACTTGTGCAACAAGATGAACTTGATGAAGATGAGCTTTATCACGATTTCTAATTTCCATATCTTTAAAGTATTCAAGGTAGTCATACTTCCTTTCTACTAGATCGTGAGAATAAGCAAGATGGTAAGTAAGAGTATAATTTTCTTTGCGAATCTTCGCCAGCTCAGCACTCATAGTAGAAATAGTAGCATGAAGCTTTTCCTCAGATGTTGCGAACAACAACAACAAAAATAAAGGTTGTCTTATTAGAAATTTCGCAAGGAGTTTAGTAAAATAAAGTAATCAAGGCAGTCAAAAGACTACCTTTCTTTTGCGAAATAAGGTTTTTAATTAATTCCAAACAAGTATTTTCCCAGTGACTCATGGCATCATCAAATTTATCTCCAACTAAACCTTGTAGGCGAGATTTTAAATTCTTTACTTTGGAGAGGAGAAAAGCATTTTACTTCTCGAGAGATGAGTTGGATTCTTCTAGTTTGGAATATTCTTCTTTGAGTTGGCTTACCTTTATACTTAAAGAAATTTTACCTTGGATAATAGTATTTTTTTCTCTCTGATAGAGGACTCAGTTACTTCTCTAAGTTCATCTTTTAGTGAATAGAGGGATCGTTCTTGGTTATCATACATTCTTTGAAGATTATTTAATTACTGCGAGGAGGTCGCCATCCTATTTGAAATATCCCGCCTTTCTTGAGATAAAATAGTTTTTATCTGATAAAGTTTCTATCGCAAGATTAGTCTTGGTTAATAAATAAGAGATGCGAGTTACTTCGCCACTCAATACATCTTGTTTCTGTGCTAATTGAGTGTTCTCTTTGGTAAGGTTCTCTATTTGATCAAGGGAATATGTATAAAGGTTATCTAGTCGGTTATATTAGTCCATCCAAGAATCTCTATCAGCAACTGATTTAGCTTTGAATATCCCCATTAATCGATTCTGGTTTAAGGCTTAATATGCGAACAAAGAATTTAAGAAAATGAAGTATGAAAAGAAGAAAAACAATTAATAAAGTAAAATTAAAGGCAGAGGTAGAAAAATATATATACCTTTTAGTTCATCATTTTTCTTGCGAAGATTATCGCCAATCAATGAGGAATTGTTAAGCTTGTGGTGAAGAGTGTCACATTCCAAGGTCTTGGCTTGGAGAGATCTCTTTAAAGCTTCAACTTCACCCTTTAGAGATGCATGTGAATCCTCGCTATCAGAACCAAAGTATTTGCTTAAAGTTTCGCAAACATTATGCTTGACAGGATCAATAGAAGACTTCTTAGCGTCATCTAAGATGTCAGACAAAACTTTAAAGGCAACATCTACTGCTATCGAAGTTTCTTTAGAAGGAGGGAAAGAGGCAGATGGTGAAGTGGTAATAATGGAAAGTTGGAGATTGGAATCATTTGCAATTAATACATCATCTGAAGATGAAGTATCAGGAAAAGTAACAAAGGGAATTGAAGAAGAGTTAACTTGAGAGGTAACTCCGGTAGAAGGGGAAGAAATTTTATTTACAGTAATTTCAGGAGTGCCATCTGCAGTAGTTGAGGAAGGAACATTGCTGGCGATATTTTCGTAGACAGAAATTATAGGTTCAACTTGCGAAGGTGCAGGAATAGAACTGGCAGGAATTAGCTGAGGAATAGGAACAACAAGATCAACAGCTTTAATTCGGCGAGACTTCTTGCGAGGAGCATTATTATTATCATCACCCTGCGAATAACAATCTAGATAAGAAACAGAGGCAACAATATTGTTATACAGAAAACAAATGTTTCTTACTACCTTATGATTCGCATGCTTCATTTTCTTCTCAGTAGGTTGTTGCTGCGAATTTACGGAAGGGTTAGGGTTTTGAATTATAATTCTGGTGCTGGGGGTGGTTCCTCTAAAACAAAGATATAATATAGGAATTACATAAAATCAAATAAGAACAGATCAAATAGATATTTATGAACATAATCTAAATCAGTAAGATCGAATTTAACAACATTAGAAGAAGAAATACCTTGATGACTCCATGAAAGCAGTAGCAGAAGGATCTTTGAGAAAAGAAAGTTGCAGACGAAGAACAAATAAACAGACGGAAATATAAAGAAGATAGAGAAATAAAAGAAGAAAGTTGGTTCTATAACCATACTCTACCTTTTATAGGTAAAAGGAGGTGACATGTTAAGAAAAGACGTGCCGGTAAAAAGAGAGATACTTAACACGTGTAGCCGTTTATACTACATTTACGGAGCCTTGTCGAGAGGAGAATATGGAAAGATAGTAAACTGCGAAGTTGTGGCATTCTGGAGAGTTGGAGATTCTCATATCCTCTCCACTTCGCGGAAAAAACATGAGAAGAAGCAAGATGTAGGATCAGAATATCGCTACAACAATATTATTACAAAGTTTATAAATAACATTTTTGCGAAGCTCTCAACAACACTCTGCGAGCATTGCAGAGTAACTCAAAGTATGACCCAAAGAAAGACGTAATGGATGACGATATAAGAAACACGAAAAGAGTATGACGATCCTGCGAAGAATGAGACATATGCGAGAATAGCATTATAACTGCTGCAAGAGCATCTCGAGCCAGATACGAAATTAAAGGTTAACTTACCTGTCATCCACTATGTACTTACCCTATATAAAGAGAGCCAATAGGCTCAGCTGGGAGTGATCAATTTGAGAGTGTTGAGAAAGTCTTGAGGAGAGAGAAAGTTCTTGTGAGCGGTTGTATTCTTGATTTCTTCCATTTCTTGTAATATTTCTAGAATTAATCAATAAAAGTGTTGTTATTAATCTTCAAATATGTGTTGATAATGGTGAAATCTTATATGGGGTGTAGTGTGGGAATTCGTGCTACTACATGGCTAACTTCGGTTAACTATTGTTGAACCAACCGTGTGTACATTTTTAGGTACGGTTACCCTTATCTAAATGAAAGTACATTTCATTTGTGTATAACAAGCTAAGTTTGATCTAACGGTTGAAAGATATTAGCTTGAATCTAATCAGGTTTTCAACTAACGGTGAATATTGAATGCTTTGTTACCAAGGTAACTTATATTGCGAATCCTAATTTGAAAACTATATAAAATAGAACTCTAGCAACTGGGAAACCTAATCCCCATACCTCTTGTGTGATACTAGTTGCGACTAGAGTCGATTCTCCTTTAACCTTAAGTTTTTCACGAAACCCTGTAGGTTAACGACTTGAAAACTTCAGTGGGATTGTGAAGACATACCCAACTATTTTATCTGTAGTTGCGTGTTCTGATCTTGCTATTTTTTATTGTATTAAGTACTATCTTCTCTAAGATTTGCTCGAGATTTATTCTTCGATAGGCAAGATAATAAGTAGTCACAAACATCTTCGTCTTATTGTTTTTGATTCCACAATATCTTGTTTCGCTACCATAAGATTAAGATTATTGTGAGGTGATTGATATTACTAGGCTGTTCTTCAGGAATATAAGATCCGTGTATCAACTGGATCATGTTCACCTTGATTTATGAAAAGAAGGAATAAAACTCATAGGTATTTCTGTATGAGACAAATTTATCAATTAAATAGACTTTTCTGTGTGAGACAGATTTGTTTATTAAAGTCTCCGACTTTGGGTCGTAGCAACTCTTAGTTGTGGGTGAGATCATCTAAGGGAATCAAGTGCGCAGAGTCCTGTTGAGATTCAAAGGTGTAAGGAACGCGACTGTACCTTGATCAGTGTGAGATTGATTAGGTCTCAACTACATTCCAGTCTGAAGCTAACTTGGAGTAGGCTAGTGTCTATAGCGGTTTAATACAGTGTGGTGTTCAAATCTGGACTAGGTCCCGGGGTTCTTTTGCATTTGCGGTTTCCTCGTTAACAAAATTTCTGGTGTCTGTGTTATTTCTTTTCCGCATTATATTTGTTTATATAATTGAAATATCACAGGTTGTGCATAAGTTCAATCAATTTTATAATCCAACCTTTGGTTGTTGATATAAATTGATTGACACTTGAACATTGGTATTTGGTACCGTTCAAGTTGTTTCTCATATTAATCTGGTTCACAGATTTATATTTGGTCGATTGTATATTGATTTGAGAAACCGAGATATAACTCTTGGATATATTTTCATTGATTGAGTCTGACTGTCTAGTTGATCCTCTTGGAATAATATTGGAGTTAGTCCATACAGATTACCTAAACGAATTGTTGGGTGTGGTTGTTATACCTCCGGTTTTTCATGTGTGGATAAGAATTCGAAGAATAAACAACGGACATGTGTAACTAGGAGGATATTATATCGATGATAAGCACTGAAAAGTATTAAAACTAGAGAAGGTGAGTGATACAAGTTAGCACCAGGTGTTGAATCGGTTGTATAAGGATTGAGATACCAGCAATTAAAGTTTCCATAACCAATCTTGAAATATCAAGTATCAAGTAAGAAAAGAAGTATGATTATAATGATGCACCACTACATATAAGATAATCCAACGGACCTGTAACCACTGAAAATTTAGCCAACTGAAGGTGGGAGACACTGTTGCAGTCACTGATGCAGACAACACGTCTTCAATATTGCATAACACTGTAGGGAAAAACACAAGAACACAAAAACCACATTAATAATAGCAAACGATGAATCAGAATCAAACAACAAGACCATGGTAAGAAACTCAATTAATTGAGAGATTCGATTACATCAAAAGAAGAGAATTTTTGTTAAAATTAGGTTGAAAAATAGAAAAAAAAATGATAAATATGAACAAGAAATAGGAAAAAAAAAAAGGGGGGAAAAGAAGGAAAAAGTCGATCAGGATACAATCAAAGAAAAATTTGAGGAATAAGAACATAAATCAAAGAGAAATTGAACATAAATTGAAGGTTGACTAATGTTGACTTTTTTTCTTTTTCTTGACTTTTCACCAGGTTGTACTATTTATATTGATTGTATATTGGCATTTAATCCAAAAAACAGACGAAATTCTCACTGAACCCTGCCTTAATGTTTGCTTTCATCAACCTCTACAACTCGTACTTTCTTGAGTCTAAATATAGATAAGACCACATATTTGGATTTTGAACTTGTTCAACTCTCAGGTGGCATATGCAAGGTTCTTATATATATTAGATAAAGAAATGGGGATTCCTTTCAGATGAGGACAATGGAAACTTGATAGGTACACAAATATTTTGATATACTTCATCATTTCCTTGTAATGTGCCCTATTATAGTCTGTTTACTTATGTTTTTGGTGCACTTTTCCATCTGTAGGAACTTTAGTTAGAACTCGTCAAATACGTCTTCTCATATTTTATTTGAACATGTATTAATGTTGTAGCATCCGAATGATATATGATTGGAGGAATGAGTATGGGTACTTGCAAATTTCATTACTAGACTTTTTGTGTTGCTTTTAGAAATTATTAAAGTTGTATAGTTGATTGCTCAAAAGTTCATAATTCTTTGCAAAAATTTATATCTATGCAAGTGATCAACTTTAGATGTTATGTTGGTTAATACGTACACAGAGGTCTGAATGTTTGAAAGAAAGTGGTAAACTGAGATTTGTAACCTCAAGCATCTTGTACTCTATTTGTAAAAAGAATCCTGGTTTTCGATACGAGAAATACCATATGATAAACTTACACATTTTATTATTCAACCTTAACCGGAGCCTTGTGGGGAATTGGTCTTGCTAAAGGAGACTAAGGAAAGTCTTAGTCACATCTTAGTCCCACATTGCTTACTACCCAAATATGATCCTAATATATAAAATGTGGATCCACTCCACTCATTGTCAATTGGTTTTGAATTGGAAGCTCACACACTTATATCACTTGTCATATCAGGAGAAAATGCATTTGGTAGGGACATTTTCAGAAAAAAATAACAGGCATTTGTTTTCTGTTTTTCAAAACAACAAATTATTGTTTTTTTTTTTTTTCTTTTTTGTTTCTTCTTCTTCTTTTCAAAACAAAGTAAGAGGTCGGGGTAATGAGTGCAAGTGAGTCATGGCCAGTATCACTATCTCTTAGACAAGTCTTGATATTTGATCTGATTTAGTTGATTTTCCTTGGTTTTCAAAAACAGTTTTTATCCTACCAAACAATTTTTAGAAAAAAGAAAAAAAGAAAAAAAAGTATGTTTTTAAAATGGTTTCCCTATTTCCTAACCCATATTTCTTATTTCCCATCTTCCTTAAGTCCTATACTCAATTTTCCTAAGTACCACTCATGTGAATTTTGATATATCCTAAATCCTATCCATTGACTTTTTATGTATACCAAAGATCTCAAACCGCCTCTTCTTCTTCTCCATCTCATATCCGCCTTTTCTTCTCACCTTGTTGTTGCACACCTGCACCGACTTATAAGATACTATTATGGCTAGACTAACGAGTAGCAATGGTCTGTTAATTAATGGACAATTAGTGATATGATAATTATTTTATGAATTTCCACCACTTATGATATGATAATTATTTTATGAATCAGTACAGTAGGGTGAACGCAACTAGTGGATATATGAAATCTAATCAAGCTGTTACATCAACAACCTAAACACTCAATCACATCTCTCACACCATGTCGAGAGTTGCGCTAACCTTCCCTCCTATTGGATGGTCAACAGAACCCTCGCTCCTGATTGCCTGAAATCAAAGTTAGTCCCCTTACATTTCGTGGCCGTCAATTTTTGATTAAATTGAGTCGATTTGATGCTCCAGATTGGTCGATAGGCTTAGGATTTTCTTACACCGCGTTTACATGATTTTAATAAAATCACAGCCTTTGGATTGGGTGCAAACAAAATGCCATATATAGAGCACGAGAAAAAATCAACCAAAATCATTAGAAAAATAACGTTAAAAAGTAAAAAAAATCTTAGTGAAAATCCGAAAATTTCCATGTAAAAAAATATAACTTTTATTGTTAAGGATTTGCTTTCATAGGGTACATGTCTAATTTCAGAAATAATTCTAAAATTCCTGAATTGGTGTACGTACTTAGCATTTTTGTTAAGTCTACTTTAAGAAACAAATGTAAGACTTTTAACCGAATGTAGATTCTTGCCATTCCTATTAAATATGGACTCCATTTTAAGTATCGAACATTTTTGTTTAAGGATTTTATGCTATATTTGGAGATTCTTTCATAGGGTTTTCTTTTTTTAGAAAACGAGTGATTTTGGCATTTAATGGCTAGGATGGAAGTTTCGTAGAGAATAAGTTTGGGGGATTTCGTAGAAAATTTTCAAACATAGTAAAATTACGAGTGTCCATAAATTATGATACTTACTTAATTTTAGTTTTCAAAATTTCGAAACTTTTGAACTTTTAAATTTAGTATTTAGTTAATTTTGGAAAGTCCTGGATTTCTTTTTTTAGTATAGATTTTTCGGTAGCATGTATATGGTGGATTTCTTCTTATACGTACACCATATTCTTCTTCTTTCTTCTGTATTCAATAACACTTACAGTTGCTTTCTTTTATTTGGACTCACTGTTTTGATCGTTTGTTTCGCTTATTCTTTGCAGAGATGTTTGTTTGCAAGGAGCATCAACAAAAAGGTATGTAAATCAATTATTTGATTGTTTTCTCATAATTTCCTAATTCAATTGTTTTCTCTATGGATTTTACGGGATTAACTTTAATTAACTTTCTTTTGGTATTGCTGGTGATAAAAGGTTTTCGTGATTGGGTTCTCATCAATTTTTAGGTTTACTTATATTAATTGTTGCATTATCAGTTCGATGCATATAAATAGTCTACCACTACCATCAAGTGTAATCTAACTAGATGATAATTGAAACTCAATACTTGATTCTCCTTCATTCTGGACCCACAAAATACTGATGTGGATAACTATGGTGTGAGTATTCACAAATAGAGCCATCTCATTCAATCTGGACCCAAAGAATTGAAAGTGAAAATTTGTTCAAGTCGGTTTACACCAACAACTACCCCATTTCCTCACTTCTATCAGCAGAACTACCCACGTACAGTATTTGAACGAACCGTATTCTCGATCACCACAGAGGATTTATTTCTCTCCACTTCCCCTAAAAGTACTATCTTATGGATTTTCTACCAACAAAAAAAGATCCATCCACTGATGATCCAGGGCTCCGGTTTCGTTTGTAGCTACGCAATTGGTTTCCTATTTTCCATTTAACCAAGATCAAATTTAGGGTTTGGAAGGTATGGAATCTGTTTTTTACTTTCCATTTGACCCAGATCAATCTAGGATTTAAAGTTATCAGCTGATTTTTATTTTAATTTTATGTTTAGTATATAATCATGGGAATATTGACCTGAAGATTATAGTATTTTTTTCGCAGGTTCTGATGGAAGGAAAGAAATAGTGAAAATTGAAGAGTTCATCCGAATTGATTGGTTCAAATGATGTTGCTGCTACAAAAGTGAGTTCGCTGCAATTCCAAAATCGGGCATGCATTCTCCATCAATATAATAAGTCTTAATATAAATTCGGATGATCGAGCGAGTTTACAAACACAATAATGATGATGAATAGGTAAAAAATGATGAATAAACATATCATTTTGCAGAAGTATCAATTGGCTTGGGAAAATGGGTACCAATTGTTTTGATCTTTCATTATACTTCACCAGAAGGAATTTGGTAGATTGCATTTGCTTACAAACTGGGTTTGTTACAGGTTATTAACTCAAATCATTTGCAGTTGTTACAGTTTATTCACCCAATTCATTACTGTTACAGTTTATTCACCCAATTCATTATCAGACCATAAGAGGAAGCTCAAGAAGGAATTCGCATGCTTATCATTTGTTCTACACTTGCTTGAATATTTGGAAATTAGTGCGTTCTATTTAATATCATATCTAAGGCGCATCTGGGTTGGGTATACATGTATTGAACCTTGGACCTATGTACAACAACTTAGAGATGCAATGTTAATCTTCAGCGGGTTGCCTGCATCAAGAATGAAGCTCCAAGGTATAAAGAGATTTCCTTCCTGTTTTAGTAAAGGTTTGAGTTGTCAGCAGTTGTAAGGTGCTGGACATCTTTATATGTATACTGGCAATGTTTCTGAACCATAGGAGTGTTGCCCATCATGTAGTGCTACGGAAATTGTAAATGATACATGACAGAAACAACTTGCCTTAGTGTGTCATAAGGAAAAATTAGCCTTTTAGTAAGAATTTGTTCATTTAAAATTCAGTTATTGCTATTGCTGCCATTTGATACAAGGAAAATATTTGTATTAACTCAACTTTAGGGGTATAAGAACAAAGCATATTGCTAAAGTTATTGCTTTTATGTTGAATGTTTTGATATAAGGTTTTTACTACTGGATTTCTCATGATAGACGATTTTACACTCTTCTTCTAATAAAAGTCTTCGGTCCGTTCATATGAAATTTCATTTACAGAATCGGTCTGTTGCTGAGGTTAGTAAAGGTTTTTGCTCAAGTCAGCTTTTATCTAAAAGTACAATTATTTGATGATAAATTGGTTAAATCCATTGTTCCAAGGTGAAATTAGTATGACCATCCATAGTAAAACGCAGGAAAGATGTTTGAGCAGGAAAGGTGTTTGAGCCCCAACATTTTTCTAAAGTACAGATTAGAATGCACGAAAGGTCTTTGAGCCCCAGCATTTTTCTATGCTAGAATGCCTCCAGGATACCCGAAAAATGTGGATCATAGTGACTTTCCATTCCCAACATGCGCAAGCTTCAGTGGATCTGATTATCCAACTTTGGTGTCTTCATAAGTAGAATGAACCAGACTAAAATGGGCTCAAAATTAAATAAGCTTAGTTACAACTGCAAAGACTTGGCGAGATCAGTATGTCTCTAATGACATTTCAGTTCCAGCTTTGTTTTCATCTTTTTGGTGGGGTCCTCTTTTGCCATGGTTAGATTTTAGGATTGACCAATTTCACCAAAGACTTGGTGGCCACTGGCCGATGGGAAACTTACTCATAGGAAGCTTTGTCGGTTTCGTGTTAAGAGTAGTTAAGTGTTCCCTAATTTTGTGAAAACAAGTCACCATCCCAGAGGCCCCAGACCACAACATTATTGTGGTTCCGCAACGGAAGGCGAGGAGGTATATTAGAGGATTATAATTAAAAGAAACGAGATAATCAAACACTGAATCCTATGTTCTAGAACCCGCAACATGATTGAGAAAATCAAATTCCCAGCAGATCCACATATGAAATGTTATCTTTGTACACTTACTCAAGATGGCAAACCAACATTCCTAAAGATGAGGAAAAGAATGGTGGACCAAATCAGTGCCAGTTATACCATTAGTTCTTCTATACTCATCTCATGCATACTACAGCGATGATTTAAATGACGACTTAGCATCGAGGTTCAGGGAATTTTTTTTGAGACATCACTACGTTTCCGGTGCGAAGCATGGGTTACTATCTAGTGTTAATTGTATGAATGGGTGTTTATTTTTCCTCCAAATGTTATCAATCAGGGAATGGGTTGCTTATTTTTTCTATTCTTTTTTGTTCAATAAGGAATGGACAGTAAACTTAGTATTAACTTAGTATTCTTATTAGGTGATGTACACTTAGTATTCTTATTAGGTGGTGGACAGTAAACTTAGTATTAACTTATTAACTGCCAAAATTTCCTACTCATAATATCTATCGAGATTTTTTCTAATAACATTGTTGCGGTGTTAAGGTTTTCTCTCTAGATTACAGTGAAGAATTGAAACTCTAATGGAGACTTATACCAGGTGAAAACGATATTCTAGTTCTCACTTTTTTTACATTTTTTCCTGTTTTATTTGTTTTTTAGGTTTCTAGATAGGACACGGTTTCTCAATTCAAATCAGAAAGAAATTAGGGTTTGCGTTTATAGTGAATATGATCGGGTCAAATAGGTACTTACCCAACTATAACCTCTTCAACACTTTATATATTTATATGATATGACTAGCCAGGTACTTCAAACCATCTGAAATTCAAGGAGTTTGATTATCTCAAAATTTTCATTTAAATTATTTAACTCATATTTAAATATTATCCAATTTCATATGTATGTCATTTTCATTATTTGAACCAGTTGTAAGTTGCAAGAGGGAGAAACGCTTTGGTATATGTTACACACAAGGTACTTTTGGATTCCCTTGCACTCTCTTGAACTCTTAGATGCACAGTTAACACCACCTTTTTATACTTATATTGAAAAGCACTTGAGCCTTTTGGATTTCAGCTTTCCCGCTTAGGTTTGACACTATTCAAAATTCCTTTGGGGCTTACTATACCTTACTATACCGCACCTGTTGATAATCACCTTTGGTATTGCTGGAAGGAATTTGGAGGCACCGTCACTTTTTCTTACATGAAAGAAAATAAGAAATAGTAAGCTTTTTCCCATGTTTATTCTAGGGTGTACTAATTTGTAGTTATTTTCCGAGATTTTAACGAAAGGAGATTCCAGAATTTTGGGTTAATAGATTTGCAGCTCAAACAAAATATATGGGGCCTGCCACTCGGTACCCATTTTATCGCATCAGTAAAATGCAGCTCCCTTTAGTGTGGCTCCTAGTTAGCAATACGGGGTACGGAGAGGAGTTCGGGACGGCATACGTTCGGGAATTTTACGGATTTGGATAGGTCAGATTCGGTCAAAAAGTCGGTCAACGGTTCGTTGTTCGGAGGGTAGTTCGGAACGGATACGTACGTGTATAATTCGTTTTTAAGATATGAAGTCGTATTAATAAATTCGGCATGTATTAGAAAATAAAAATATAGAATTTACATGCGGGGTGTCATGATTTGTAGTTGAAATGCATTATATATTAAATACCTTGTAATAATAACACCAACATAAGGGTGGTCTGGTGGTTCTGGCGCTAGTGGGGGAGTTTAAGGTTCCGTGTTCGAACCTCACAGAAAACATTTTTGAAAAATGTTATAAATCGGCCGAGTGGAACCACCTAGTCCAACGAGTTGGACCGAGTTGACCTAACCAGGCTAACGAACTAGTTAGCCGAACAATTCAGAAACGCGAATAGTTCGCGATATATTCGTAAAACCCATAATATACGCGTACTGTACTCGGTGTTTGAATAATTCGGACGAATACATCGGATTCGGATAGGTCGTACGGATTCGCGAAAAATTCGCCAAATTGCTAACTAGGGTGTGGCTTGCTCTACTCATGTGTTAAACTGACAGTTCGGAAGTATATATTTCTTATATACATGGTTTAGCCATTTGGTAAGACAAAATGGTTTAGCCTCATATTTTGCTATCTCATTTGACAAAATGGTTTAGCCTCATTTAGCCTCATATTTTGCTATCTCATTTGACAAAATGGTTTAGCCTCATAGTGTGTCAGTGTCTTACCTTATGAATGTCTAACAATTTTTATGTGGCGTGCAAAACAAAATTACCTAAGGCCCATATCTTGCTATCTCATTTGGTAAGACCCCAAAACATCCCGTTATCATGTTGATGATTACCCAAAAATTGCGTGCTTACATATATATAATTGACGAATGCTCATTCACTATTCATGCACACGAATTTGTGGTGCAGTGGCAGCGAATCTGGCATCAGCACCGGAAAGTTGCATGTTCAATGATCTGTTACTTGCTTTCGATTTCAGAAAAAGACCATTCTTTTCCGAGGTTTGATCCATTTCAATGATTTCATTACTTGCTTTCAATTTCAGAAAAATAACAGATTCCATCATCCATCATTTTGATATATAATGTATGTCACCTTTCTCGAACAAGCTTCAAAATGTTAAAAGAGACAAGGCACTGTAAGCAAAAACATTTATACTAAGACATCTCTACAAAAACATTTTTTGCATTACCAGGAGTAGACTTTTAATGGCTTAACAGTCGTTCTTATATGCATTCTTTACCAAGACGGTAGTGGTTAGTTTCTATGGGTGTTGGATACTTGGATACATACTTTTGGTTATAAAATCTCCGATTTTAATTTTTTCTTGAGAAGTAGTTGTAGTTGCAATGGATTTCTTTCTATATCACTCTACTGTGTATCAATTAGGCTCCAACTCCAAATTTTGTTGTTATTTGCTTTCTCATTCTCACTTGGTGCCGATGCAGTTGCCGGAGGTTCCATTTTGTTGAGCATTAATTTATGGCCACACATGCAAGTTCGTAAGTTCCCGCTTTCTTTGTATTGCAAAATGCAGGCATCTTAAACATTTTCATTTGTCATCGCGTTTGAACTTTATCATCCTCTCATCGACCAAATCCTTGCATGTTATGGTTTTAAAAGATTATTTTTGAAAGTCCAAAGTCCTAAATAGTTGCTTAAGATGACAATGTATATTAGTTGCTTAAGATGACGATGTATATTACAGCGACCATGGAAACATATTCTCGAAGACAAGGGAGCCTTTAAATCCCGATCCTGAATTACAAACCTAATTAAGAAGCCCACACTCCAAAACAACAACGAAAAACTTCTAACTTTGCTTTGTATTACAAGTAGGGCTTCGCATTTGGGAAAATATTTTGCTTATGCGCAAATGAAGGTGTTTTCTGTCCATATGTGGTGTTTGTTCCCATTCAAGTTGGTGGTTAACTACAGAGCCATGATAAGTCTACATGTCAATGGTATCCTCCATTTTCAAGCTTTTCACACTTACGTCTTTGTCTTTGCAACGCAAAAGCGTGCATCCTTAGAAAATGTGAATGATCCCAGGTTGAGAAAGTTTACATTTCTTGCTACAGCTGAAAAAAAGTGCAAGTTATATCTCAAATTACATTTCTTAGGGAAAATTTATCTCTAAGTTAAATTTTTTTGTCTTTAGAGGTTACAGCTCCTTCCACATGTGAAGGAAGATGGATACAAATAAATTTTACCAGTCTAAGGTTCCATTCCGGGTGGTGCTCGGTTACTGGTGGTACTGGTGGTATTATAAAGGTTTCTTCTTTGTAATTTTCTTATGATTGCCTTATTAGGTTGTGCCTGCGATAAACAGGAAGCATAAACATTTTGAATGCCAGTGGAGGATTTTTAGCATTTAATTGTAACCTGCTAATTAATAAGATGATGATGAGGATTTTTCGCATTTACTTGAAGCTTTGAGTAGTTTTTAATCATAATTGAAAAAATCTATTATTTTCATAAATAGGAAAAAGTTGTTTTGAAAATTTATTATAATCAATTATTTTTCTAAGAAACTCAAATTAATTTTTTCTTCTTATTTTTTCTATAACTATCAAGAGAGACAAAAAAACAATATAAGACTAAAAGAATGTGGTAGATCATTGTTCTTTCCTTTCCTTTTCAAGATCATCATTATAATATAATCAATTATTTGAAAAAAAAGTGTTTGGAAAAATTTATTTTGAAAATGATTATATCAAAATCGTTTATCAATTTATGATTATTTATAATCATAAATAGATAAACATAAATTTTACCAAACAAGGCCTATGTACTTTGTTTTGCGATTTCATCACTTGGGATATCAGCTGAAATATGAAGTTATCAATTAATCTATCCGAAAGAAAGGGAACTCATACGTTGTTTTATTTTAAAGCGTTTTGGATCTCCAAAAAGCACAAGCAGGACATAAGGGAAAGGAGTGTATAGTCATTTGAATGAGTGAGCTGATGTCTATTCAAGCCGTGACTACATTACATACTTTCAATAATGTTAATATCATTTCAAATCAATAATTTATAAGAGTAAAATTTGTTGTACATCTATATTTGAATGATGTTAAGATTTCTCACATAATGTTTTCTAAGCAAGCTATTGGTACCACGAAGGCTCCATAAAAGCTGTAGTGATCTTGACATTTTCCTTATATTTTCCTCCTAATTATGTATTTTGATGGGTCAGGTGGGATAATTACATAGTAATTTTGTTTTGTCCATGCTGGCTGGCGTGCGTGCTTATAATAATAGTAAATTCGCACTTCAAATTCTATATTATGCTGTAATTGATTTGGATATTTTGGAAGTTAAATTTTAAACAAAATTCTATCTGAATTCACCTTTGGTTGCAGCGATTGAAACCAAACCTTGGAATTGGATGTGTCCAAAATCTAAATACATATTTATTTTTCCTTTGTGAAGAAGACCTACTTGGATCATATAATGTATTTGAAGTTTTTCTTCCACAGCTGTTGCTATACCCGAACCCTTCCGTCCTACTAAATGAGGAGACAGCATTCACCCAAGTAATTGTTATGGTATAATTGGATAAATTGCAAGTTTGAATAGGCCACTGCACCTTTTTAGTTTGTGGAATGGTGAAGTTTTTGGTAAGGATGATCAAGGTGTTATGACAACATTGCTAATAGGGATACCAAATTTCTTGGGGATGTACCGCTACAAGGCTTTAAGAAATTTTGTCCTATATGAATATTGATACACCCCCAAGCAATTTGTCACCCCCATTAGCAGCTATGGTGTTATAAATTGGAATTTTCTTCTTTGGTAAGGATGTTGACTTTATGGTTGAGTTGAGTAGTAGCGACCAGGGAATAAAATAGCAGAATTTGGAACGTTGATTAGAGAGACAGATATTCAAGTAGGATTTGATGCATAAACTCATACTAATATAGTATGTGCATGTTCGATTTGTTTAGAATTTTAAGAGAGATTTCGTATCGCAATTATCTAGACGGTCATAAAGTAAGGACCTAGCTTTTGGGAAACAAATTTGAAGCTAATTTTTGTGATACTCTTACAAAGCTCTACATAACTACCAAAAATGAGCATATTTCGAAACTTATAACATCATTATCTACTACTCTGAAAATAAGCCGTTAAAAGTAAACGGATTTTCAACCATCGAAATTGAGTCTGGTAGATTATGAGGTTTAGTATCTCGAAATGTTTTAATTTTTAGTAGGCATGTAGAGCTTTGTAGGAGGACTATATCTCGAAAATGTTTGCTTCAAATTCGTTACCGTTTGGTATTTATTCACCAGAATGACGTAAAAAGTGTGAGATGATGTGAGATTTATGTAATTTTGGTACAAAATCAAAACGGTAACAAATTTGAAGTTAATTTTTTTTGGGAATGTTCTCTCTTTTGCAGTCTTATTGGTGATCAAGTTAGAGTAGCCATTTTTGAGCGCCACATTTAAAGAAAAATAATAAACTGGCCGGTCTTATTTTTCCCCTTCCACGTGGCCTTAATATTTTGTTTTTAGTCTTCAGAGTTTTTTTTTTTTTTTTTTTTAACTTCTAATGGGGAATATCGTTTTTTTTTCTCATATGCTTATTTTTTCTATTTGTGTTCCTTCTTTGGTTAATATATGTATGAAATCTGTTAGATACAATTTAATTTCTTAGCCTTTTAAATTTTATTGTTTCCTGCATAGAAGAAGTCGCGTCAAGAGTTGTCATCGGTTGTTGTTGGAAGTGTGGAGAGTATACGTATTATTTATTTATGTTAGTTTGCTGATCTTGGTAAATCGGATTGTCGCGGCTTTTGAATTTTACTAAACTGTAGACAAATTTTTTGTTGAGTTTTGAGCAATTTCAACAATTTTCTCCCAGTTTAGAAGTCCATATTCGTTTGTTGTGTATAGTGGATAAACCTCATGGAAAAAAATTGGAATAGACACCTCTATTATGAACCTCATGGAAAAAAATTAACTTAATTGGATAAGTGAATTTCAAAGTGAATTTCAAACCACATGCACCGCAAATTGTATTATTATTGCTCACTTCAATGATTATTATTTTCTGCTTCTACTGCCTTACCATGCAGACAACCACACTCCGATCTCTACAATGGTGCAAATATAAATTCTGGTTTCAAAAAATATGTAAATGCATTATAGTGCACACTTGAGGGAAGCGTACATATGTATCTCAAGTCGGGTAAAAATTGAAGGAATAATCATGTTATTTGTAATTTCATATTATAAAGTACAAGGAAATATTTTCTAACAGCTTTTGCATGGCACGAAGAAAAAAAAGTTCAGACATGACAGCATACCCTAGGTTTGTAGGTTGGAAAAACACAAATACATTACAGACGATTCAGAGACGAAAGATAAAAAAAACTCTTATATTTTATGAAACCAAGGCCAGGTGTAAAATTAGCCAGGAGTCTCCTTATGCAAGAAAAAGAAGAAAGACAACAAAAATAACGAAAGCAGCAGCTCAGTAAGGTGTGAAAAATAGCTATATAACACTAACTATCTTAAACCAAGTATTGCTTATGCAAAAAAAAAAATTGTGATCCCTAGATTCCTCAGATTTTGTATCTTTGATAATAACAATATTGATCACAATTTAGATTGGATTTTTATAGATCTTGATTTGAATTTTTATTATTTTATTTTAATTTATTAATGATCAATGATTTTTTTTTTGTGTGTTAACGGGTTTATCAATAACCTGGAGTTGGAGAAAGTATCCATATAGCTGAGGACACTGCATTGGAGACATCAAGTGAGATTTGATTGCATAGGTGGGATGTCGGATTTAGTCGCATCATCTGAATAGAAAATTATTAAATTGATAAATAATTAGTCAGACATAAGTATGGGTGAGTCAGAATTTCAAGTTTCAATTCTATTGTTGTAAATTTGCTTGGTTAATTCTGGTGACGTAAGACGTAAGCAAATCACTAAAAATGTTACTTAACAAAGAAAAGGATATGGGGAGATCTGATAAATAATTAAATTTAAATTATATTTTGAAGAAAAAATAATCTACAGTTATGTGTAGGATGCAAGAAAAAACATGTTTACAAGAAAAAAAAAATACTTACGAATCGAGAATATATAAATAAAAAGAAGTGTTTATTTTCGAACTCATTCAATTTAAAACGTATTGTTATCTTCCGACACTTTATTTTCAAACTTTATACAACAAAAATCTAAGCCGTGAAACTTTTACTATAATATATTTCATTGTTATTAATGTATTGGATGGTAATTATGCTTCAATTGTATTATATTGTTTCCAATTAGAATTCCATTTGAGTGGGTGTTGGGTGATGGCCCGTCCAAGTGGATGGATACTTATGGTAAAAACCTATGCACTCTGAGTATAGTTTAAGCTTGCCGTTTGTTTCCCGTGTTGATTTAGACCATACGCATACGATTTACAAGAAATTAGGTGGTTAGTAATACTCATGCTTTGATGGTTCGGTACGGACGACGATTAGTCAACCAACAACTGATGGGAATATTTTCTGGCTACAATTCGAACTAAACTTTGTCTATAATTAACGCACAATATGCAAATACTTGGTTGAGGCTTTTAGTTGTCATTGTAAAGGATGTATAAAGTAGATTATTCGAATAATACTTTCACCGTATAACATAGTTTGATTATTAAAGATGTAAAATTATCCCTTAAAAATAGTTAGGCTAACCAAGATTTTCCTAACACGTTCTATTGCATATGCATAACGGGAGCGAGGTGAAGGCCTGCCACACAAAATCATCAATTTCCACTGTCCCCGGCATGTGGCATGGGTTACATACTAAAGATAACAAGTGGAATTTCAGCATGTGTAGTGTGTAGTGGAATACTTCCTACTTCAGAGATCAATTCGCAATAAAGGTCTCTTTTACCATGAAAATAAACGATATCTATATATTGGATTTGCAAAGTATTATTTGAATTGCTTTGGAATTTCTCACCGGAAAAATCACGAGCCTTCACACCTGGAGATTAAAGTAATACCTATGAACTCTTTTGCCAATGGATACGAAAAGACCATTTTACACGTTCCGAAGCTCGACAGTTTATGTTTCATAGATCGTATTATTGATAACGCATTCAAATTATTTTGTTGTGGTCCTTTAGTAGTGTTCTTAAGTTAATAGATTATTTCTCTTTGGGGACTGCCTTTGTTTTGCTTCTTTGCTTTTAGAGATTAGATCAATAGTTTGTTTTACGCATGTTATTTTTTAGTCAAGTCATGAATTTTTAGTATACTGTTCTGAAATATTCTTAACTATGGACCATAATTTGTTGTTAATATGGTTTCCACAATCAATTTTCACATGATATATAAGGAGACAAGGTGATATTAACTTTCACAGTGGCTTTTTTTCAGTTTTCCATAATTTGTCAAGTCATAATTGTTTTTTTTTTTTAGTCATAATTTGTTTTCCATAATTTGTTAAGTCATGATATATAAGGAGACAAATTATAGAAAATTTCACAGTGGCTTTTTTTAGTCAAGTCATAATTTGTTTTTACACGTCATCGGATCCTGCACCGAATTTAATTGCTAAGAACTGATACATTTGCAAAATGTAAATTTCGGTTGTCTTTAAATTTTTTGATTGACGATAAAGTTATTAACTCTTACTACATACATTTTTTTTTGCTAAACGCCTTTAGGAGAGTTGTCGGAAAGAAAACCCGAGCAATATCATCTATTCGCAGATGAGGAGGAATGACATGAACCGAGAGAACGCAAAAAATACGACAGGACAAATGTACAGCTTGGAGATGATTCTCATAGAGTCAGAGTTAATTAGAATAGTTTGAAAAAAAAAATAGAGCGGTTATTATTCACATAATATCCCCAAATTTTATCTGTTTTTTAGTATTTAGAAATATTATAATATGTAATATGAAACAATATATTACAAATATTGTTTTAATGGCCGCCATATAACAGTGTATGTGTCTGATAAGAATAGTTAAATGAGTGTATAAATGTTGCTGAGAATTTGAGGGATTCTTCAAAAATCCAGATGAAGCTTAGGAAAGGCGAAACCGACGCACATGTACGTGATATTCTAATAGAAAGCCACTGTGAAAGTTTGAGAGAGGATTTCTATGAAAGAATTTGAACACCCAAGTAAGCAGATTCGATGCTAGAAAATTATGGGGTTAGTCGAGTAACATTATTTATTTTTTTGAGATGTGAGATTGAGAAGAAATTAGCTCAAGTGAAAAGCACAAAGAAATGTTTAAGCAGTTTAAAGGTACGAATTACATTTTGTACATTAAAAACGGTCTGACTAATCAAGATTTTTTTGAAGATAGTCTTATGCATTTGGGACACGGGTGTGGGGCAAATCCCAGCCACACAAAATCGACAATTCCCACTGATCCCGGGAGGTCACTATAATTTTGTCAATACTAGCTTCCAGAAATAACTTATGCTATAACTTTCATAGTAAGGGAAGCTCTCCGTATTGTAAAGAAACCAGAGAATCAAAAATTTAGCTATTTTAGCTATGTGCGGACATGGTCGGTTTGATCTTCATGCATACGATAAGTATATATAGAGAACAATGGTTGATTTATCTTTGACGACGAGAGAGTACAAGCAGCACTGGCTAATGCTCCTGTAAGAAATAAGAATTGTTAAAATGATAAATGGTAACAATTATGGTAGTTCCCAGTAAATAATAAGATACCATTTTTTTCGATAATGAAAAAAAGGAAGCATCATATTGACGTTATAATATTTCCAAGTAAAATTGTCTGTGATTATTTATATTTGATTATAAGTTTTGTATTTATGATGAACACTGCCACTACTTAGAACTTGGAATTAATAGAATGTTGGGTTATTAAGAATAGGATTAGCAGGGTTGTCAATGGATGTTGAAAACATTTCCAATGACATGTAAAAGCACTCAAATCTGTTGGTTTTTATGTTCAATTCATGGGTCGATCTTGAATATACGATATGAGAGTTTTATTTAACATACGACGTGATAGTTTTATTTAATAAAACCTAAATCCATTTTGATCGGTCTATATCGTGCAAAGAAAAATTGAGACCGGTGATTGTTTTTTTGTTCCATCATGTGATAGTTTTATAGTCTTTATGATTTAATTGTCTGGCAATGTGCTATTAGTGTGATTGTGTGCATATAAATGAATAAGAAATTCCATAAGCGAATAGATTACTGATAATTGAATTAAATCTGGGACCTGACGTAGCTTAATTTTTGTATCAGCAATCAATGTATCAATTTCAAACAAGAATGAAAATTGGTCGCCAGGAAGAAGGTTAGTCCAATAATTCCAATAGTTGAGGAAACAGAAGGATGTGCAAACTCCTCAAGTCCAACAGTCCAACTAAAATTTTGAATCGCACACACATCAAGTTTATATTACAAGTATGTGTATAAGAAAAAAAAGGAACAAAAGAATGGAGATCTTTGAACAAGGGACCTTGCAATATCACGCTCGACATCAATCTAAAGTAGAGAACTTGAGACTTAAAAGTAACTTTTTGACTTCTTGGAAGAATTCAGTTTGGGTATAAAATTCAGATCAACATCTAGAAGCAAAAAAGACCGAAACTTTTTGCGAAGAAAAAAATATTTTGCCTATGATTTATCCAAACGCGTTATAATTGGGCGTTTGGATGTACACTGAGAACTAACTTTTTGATTTCTATAAATCAGCTTGCAGATATGTTTCAAAATGACTTCTAGAAGTATAAATTTTTTCTTTTAAACGAAATAAACCTTTATTGCTTTTGACTTTTGGAACTGACTTCAGGTATTCAAACATGTTGTAACGACGATTGAGTTTGTACGACTTCCAAAGCTTACTACAGTAGCACTTCTATTTTTGAAGCATAAAGTTGTAGCCTGTAGGTACTCGCGTAGGATTCTTAAAAATCCAAGTGCCGATGTCCTAACGTGTAGCAAATGCTAAAACCTATCCGATGCATACATAATATGTTTGAGAACTGAGACCAATTATAACACGAATCGAGATAACAACTAATATATATATAGATTCAACGTAGATGAAGAAATTACACTAATAACTTAATAAAAAACTCTTATGATCCTTAACCTTCGTGTATTTCGGGAAAACAAATCTCACGTGGAATCCAGAAATAGGTAAACACATCATAACCCACTGTTCCAAATTTAACGACCAAATGGAGCCGAATGCATTAACAGGTGGATCTACGCCATCATTCAAGATAAGAATAAAAGTATTTCAATTAAATGTATATTTAAAATTGTCTTCAACGATGTAAAGTAACCACAATGTTTAAGATAAGCACAATTTTCGGGGAAAAAAATAGAATGCAATTTGTTAAAAAATAATTTTGTTTTACTGAAAACGGGGCAGATTGCGTAGAAAAAATATTAACTGTAATTGGGGAAATCAATGCTCATTAAATTCAAACTCGACGAAAGAAACTTCATATATCTCATTCTAAAATCACGTGACATATTTCATTGTGATAATGCTTTGGACAAAGCATATCTATTAAAGAAAAATGAACAGGTAAGTACAACTTCTGACATAGAGCAACTCTAGACACCTACTAAGAACGACCTGGTAAAAAAATAAAAGTATGACACAATAGAAAACGATGATGACATGCCAATGTTAAGCGAACTGGATGAACATGATGATGATATGGACGAGATTATGGAGAAGGATCATGACGTGCCACCGTTGGTTGAGATAGATGAAAAATGCAATGAAGTGCTTACTTATTAATGGAGGTTATTGATAGCATGAGCATTTGTTTTTAGGTACACTTCTTTTGAAACATATTATTATTCTCTGGCAGTATATTATTTAATTTTTTTAAACCGTGGAAATTTTAAACTAAATGGATGCGAATTCTATAATTAATAGTGTTGTCATGGCGTTCTTTATTGGGTACCAGTGTATAAGACCTATTAAGCTGTATCATGAAACTACTCTTAAGGAGAAGCAGTTCAAATACCACCAACAAACATGTAATGCTGGCAAGGTCATAAGAAAAATTGGACTCAACATAGTACTATTGCATTAATCAACTTCTAAATCTAGACATAAATAAAGGCGTCTCTGTAGTAGCCCTGCATGCACACTTTTAGCATTTCACATTTCTTTTTGTTTTGTTTTAAAAATTGCATTTCACAAATTTACATGTGATATATATATATATCTTCCAAAACTTCAACAAATAAAATCGTTGGATAAGACAATTTATTAACAAAAAAAAGGTTGGACAAAAAAAACATGTAATTATGTCTAATTGCAAATATCCATAGGAAAATTTGATTATTTTAAATCCAAAATCTATGGAGTCAATTTCTTTTTAATAATTTTAATATATTCATATAATAATTTAGGTTTATAATATCAAATTTAAATCATAAAATCAGAGTTTCATATCCCTTTAAAAGATCAAATTAATCAAAGACTTTACAAAAAAATCTAATGAATTTGACTACGGGCGCGGGGCGAAGCCCCGCCACTCTAAATTAGATGATCCACCGTCCCCGATGCGTAGCACGGGTTACATACTAGGAAAAAAAATTATTGTATAGCGCATGTGCAATGGTAACGCATCTGACTTCACGTCAGAAGGTTTTGTTCGACTTACGTCATGTCCAATCGTCGGTATGCCGTGTTCTGCAGATAAGTGAAGTCTAATTTTCGGTTTTGGTTGGGACTCTCACTATTTAGATTGTTATATGACTATTTTGCAAATCAGTTGTTATAGATTCTCACGACATTGAGAAACAAGCTGGACTTGCATTAGAGAGATTGGTTGCTTCTTTGGTTGGCTGCCGGAACTGAGAAGGCTCAGGAAAACGTAAGCAATGCCAAGTTTACAAAGGTTTCTTTTACGGTAGATATGCTACTGTGTAGTCTGTACTGGAGGGAAACTTGGAACTCTAAATGGGGGATAATACCATTTGGCGACATATAAAACAAGAAGAATGAAGAAACTCAATGATGTGTATGTGCAAGTTTCTGAATTCTTCAAGAGAAAATTTGCTCTTTTAGGTCAGTTATCTTTGAGATTGTTTTTTTTTTTTTTGAAACATGTTATCTTTGAGATGACATGAATACACTTTATCATGGTACATGTTTAAATTAGGTTAATTTAGTAGCTTAAATACAATAATTATTTAGGTTAGAGGGATATATAAAAGCTACTCAGAAGAGCTCATGGATTTTCACGTTCAGACGGAGCATCATCTCTCTCTCTCTATTTTTTAAAGAATCTAGCAATAATTTTCACGGTCTATTCAATGGAAACAGGTTCAACGTCTATTCAATGGAAACAGGTTCAACGTTTGGGAAGGAATACCAGGGAAACGATGAAGATCCAAGAACAAGGTTAGTAGCACTTTGTGTTTTAGTTTTTTTTTTCTTTTTTCTTTTTTGTATTTTTTTTTTGTTGGTAAAACTGCTTATTAGACCTACTTTTTAATGAGCCACATATTTTTTTTTTATCGTGAAATGAGCCACGTATTGAATAAGCAACGGTGTTTAGATATTCAATTTTATTGGTTATTTATCTTTTTGTTGTTTCTTTACTGACTTGCAGTGGTTAACAAATCTGCAGGGACTGTTTACACACCATTCATCAATCTTGAGCCAGACAAGACAACTAATGAAGTTGTGAAAGCATTGGTGTTGACGAGTGGGAAAGTATGAAATCTTGAGATTCATCTTATTGATCAGAATGTGAGTATCTTTTCTCCTCTAATGGTTGTATATTAACTAACTATGAGGTTGTTTGTTTCACAATAACGAATAAATAACATCTTACATAGAAAACAAAAACTGCCAGTTAAAGTTTGATTTACTTTATAAACGGAAGCTTGAATTGATAGCTGCCTCTATAATGTGAGTATCTTGAATTGGTGAATTAATGTCTAAGTTTCATGAATGATGCTTATACATCATGGATTGCAGTAACGAACACATTCATTATACTGATTTGCTTTTCATCCATTTGATTTAGTACAAGAGTGTTATACTGAGTTATTTTCATTCATTATACTGAGTTATTTTCTTCCTGTAGTTTTCATTGAATCAATCTGTACATTAAGTCTGCCAAATGTCAGTAAGCATTCACTTCTCATGGTTTTCTTTGCGATAGAGTTTCGATAGTTTCAGTTTCTGAGAGAGCAAAAAAAAAAGAAAAAAAAAAGGCAACAATGGTTGATAACCAGGGTATGTAAACCTATATTTCAGTATTATTATTATTGATTAAGATGTTGTTCCACTATTTGAATATACATCTATGGGGTTCTTACTGTTATTTTTTCTTAACATTTTTTCTTTTTTCTGCTTAGGAATCAGAAAGTCGTCCAAGCATTGATGCTCAAAAATAAATAAAAAATCAGTCCAATTATGGAGTCTTTGACCTTCATCTCATTGATGAGTAGGTGAGTTAGTCGACTAAATTTTCCTTTCTAATGCTAAAAAACTATTTTATATTGGACATAAGCAATGCAGGGTACTCAGATGCATGTCAGGGTATGTAGGTATCATATTCAGTTGTGTGAAGGGAATTGTGTGAAGGGAAGTTTGAGGAGGGGCATGTGTATTTAATTCAAAGTTTTAGCATTGCCAAACCAACAGCCGGATAAAGAATAGTTTCTTTCGTAATGTGGCTCAACAGGTTTACCAAAGTGGAACATCTAAAAGATGATCTCCCATCTTTTTCCCAAGAGATATTCAGTTTCCTTGCTCTTGAGAATGTTTTGGCCAGAAAAAACGATACTGAAAGCAGTCAATCAATCAGGATACTAATTTTTGTATGAACGACTGCAGTAATATGCCATTTTATGTTGTTTTATCATTTCAAATCATTATGTCCTATTTGAAAGTTCTCAAAAGTCTGAAGTATTATTCAGAAGTTTTCCCTGTTAGCGACACTCCAGGGATAAGTATACTTTTTAGTTAAGAGTGAATATTTGATATCCTTGATGCTATAAATATATTGAGTTTAGTCTTGCCTTTTGTGGTTCTGTATAGTAATGCCGGTGTAATTTATTGAATAGATTAGTTGGTATTTGCAGAGGTTTTTCCATTACATCTTTAGGTACTGGATTTTTTGTACATAAAAATGAAATTAAAACAGAAAGTAACTGAGTTGTAGTTGTTGAGTAAAGTATGCTCGGTTCGAGAATGCTGTAATGAATTTTTTATCGAGTATTGCTAAATCCATTGGGTTCAATTATGTAGTCTATACTGAGGATACACGAGTGATTAAATGTGATTACATTACTTGAATTTAAAGTTAGAACGACGAACAAACAAATATAGACATGATAATAAGGCCTGTTTTTTTTCGCAAAGCTATTGAAATCTTATGCAGTTGATAATGCTTTCCTCCTTGCTTTAGGTTAAAGAAATTAAAGCTCGGTATGACAGAATTGCAAAATGAGGTTCATCTGTTGAAAGGCTCTCTCTGGCTCATATGCAATAGCATGTTTGTCGGTCCATATATATATTCCTCTACCATATTCGAACATTTTGACTGCCTGATTAGACTATTTCCAAACTAATTATGCATTTACATTCAAATTTTTGTGACTTCCAAGTATAGCGGCTGTAGGCAAGGAAATTAATTCTTTTTAGGAGCGAAATGAGGCAGATGATTTTGAGAAGCCATAAAAGTGAATCTGAAATGGGGTCTGACTAGGGTTTTTTAGGAAAAAAAGGTGATTACTGATTCATTTCCATTTTAGTGGCCAAATATGTTACTCTGATTACATTTTATATTGGTTAAAGTGTTATTAAGCGAGTACAAACACAAAAAAATGACCAACGAAGCCAACGGTTTAGAGTAACACTATTAGTTGTATCTGAAAATGTTGAGTGCGGAGGTGTAGGATTTGAATGATATTACATCAAATCCTGCAAGCTAATTTAGGATTTGCTTCTCTTGATCCTTTAAGAATTAATAGTTTGAACTTTACCAGTAAATGTAGGGTAACTCAATGGAGTTCAGGGGTGATTTATTGATTTACCCTTCTCAAAAATTAGTTTTTGTTTATCATGTTGATACGTGGTCACTCACTTGATGAAGATGACCAAAAATAAGATTTTATTTGTCATATTGAACACCAGCACATGCACTAAATTTTCAGTATTCATAATGAAATCAAATGTATGCTTTCAGTATTGTCCATTTATCTTTCTCAAGTTTTTATGAGGCTTGATCTTAATTATGCTGCACTAAAACCTTTTTGACCGAGTTAAAAGGATATAGCAACATAATAGAATTGATAAGCGTAAGAAGTTTGTTGGTACAATACGCCTTCCCTTAAAAGAGATGGATCATACTAAGTCTTATGGGCTAGATTGGAGGTGCTAGATTAGCACATAAGTGTTGCAAATCCAAAAAAAAGTGTAGCAAAAAATTTAACACTACTTCTCTTTCCAGCAGTTTCTAGCATGTGAACTAGTATGCTAGATTGATGCGCAGAATGATTCAGCGCAAAAAAAGTAACTTTTCGCGGAATGATTCAGCGCAGAAAGATTTATTTTTGATCTGACGGCTGAGATTGGTTGCGCGGAACCATTCAGCGCAGCGCGCGGAATGGTTTAGCGCAATGCGCTGACGTGGACTGCTAATCTAGGTGCTAGATTAGCACTCCCATAAGACTTAGGAGGTAGTTCTGTCTCCTAATCTAGGTGCTAGACTAGCACCCCATAAGACTAAGTCTTTGTAGAAGAACCATATGGTCCAGATAACAAGTGGAGACAAAATAGATCCACTTAGAGCAGCAGTTATTTGGCTAAAAACATACATTTTGCTGATGCAAAAGCTAACTAACGTGGAACCTGTCCTTAAATCCTGCATCATATCGGGTGTTTTGATACTCAACATTTCTCTAAATCTAATTTAAGAAACAAATCTAAATACAAAAATATAGTATTATCGAACAAATTATTTTTGTGAGTTTCTTCACTAACCATCGTATGGTAGGGGAATAAATGTAAATATTTTAGCCCTAAACATCTTTTTGTTCTCTCAAATTTCTGGCGGCACAAAGAGAAAACTCAACCCTAATATTTGCATTTTCTCTATTTTTCTGCAGTCACCAGGCCTTCATTTTGATCAATTTGTTATTGTGTCCTTTGTATTTAGGTTTTATATGAAAAATCATCTGATATGGCTGCTACTATCACAAGGAAACTTTTGTCCTCTTCTTTTTTTTTTTTTTTTTTTTTTTGGGTTTGTGAGATAAATCTTAATCACTAAAAGCTATCAATAATTAAAAGATTTATCTAATTGATTTCTTTAAAAGATAAAAATTACATACTAGGCAAGCGAGCGACAAGCTGTGCCGCTAGCCCTTTTTGAATAGCAAAACCTATCCTATTAAAAATAAAATCTCGTGAGCCAGGGGTCATTACATTGCTGCGCATGACTTTCTGGACCCTCTTGAGTAGTCCAACTGCTTCTGGAGCCAAATAGCCAAAAGTATCAAAAGCAAAGGGGACGAAAGCATGCCCATTGTCAACACATGCTTTCTCATGCTTCGATATCTTACCCGAGGCATCCTTTAGCGCCGCTCGCCCGATCGTAAAGGTGCCATGTCCAATTCCTACCAAAGGAGATACCCGGTGAGGTCAACACATGTGTGTTTCCCATTAGCCCATCCAAAAATAAGAACATCAGCTGGTCTTAGTGTCGATCTCCCTTCAAGTGGGTCTGTCGGAAATGCACAGTGCTTCTTTCTTTGCCGAAATGCCAGACCTCCACAAGACATCATACAAAATATCCCTCACATGATCATGTCTATATTTATAACCAGGGTCTACTTTACAATGAACCGCATGTTCACCATATGAATCCAAGCAACCTTGTGATGCAAAGCGGGGCAGCGAGAGTCGAGGGATAAAGCGGGATCATTAACCCGTATTTGAGGATAGACCGGTACTCCAAAGGAGACATCTTCTCGCCCTAGCCCCTCAATCGGAATAGCCGGAAGAAAATCTTGGGCATGTGCTGCTTGCAAACAACCAAAAACCGCTTCGTCTCTCCGTTAGCATGTAAACTCTATCAATGTCCTTAACCACTTTACCAAAAAGAGCACTCGCCAGATGCTTTGTGCTTTAGGGGGGCGTTGTCTTTATTGGTGAAGTTGTTAAGATCAAAATCAGGAAGAGTCACTTGTAACGTTTCCAAAGCCTTATTAAAATTATCATCCATACCGTCCACACCACTACTCCTCAATATGTGATCCTGTAATCCCCAAGATTGCACACGTGAAGCCACAAAAACATACTCGAGATGCCTCCCTAGCAAAGATATAAAGTCCAAGACCTCCATATCCGATAGGTAGAGTAGATAGTCTCCACCGAAGCTCTCCAAAGAACGGTCCCCCGCACACCACGATGCCTTCCACCACTTCTCGCAAGCCTCTATCAAATATATCTACCGCCTCCATAATATAGTCTGGGTGACAAATACGAAGGCCAAAAAGAAGCTTGGAGATACCCATACACGTTCGTAAAAGCAACAATTCACTTTGAGGATCATGGAGCTTGGATAAAATCTGCATCAAATCCACTGCTTTTTCAGCCCTCTTAATGGCAAGGCCCTTCACAAAACCATCGTCGAGGCTAACTGCACCACCTAATAGTTTGACTCCCTTATCTCGGTCTTGAGATTTCGACAGAAACATCCCATCACTTATCCTTCGTCCATCACAAGAGGGCCAAAATATTTCAGTTTTCTTAATATTCGGTATAAGCCCCAGTAGCAGCCCTTCTGTTTTGATAATAGTGAGTGCTTTTGCCACTTCTTCGGTGTCTCCAATAACAGTGCCATCATCAAGATACCAGGCATGTAGGGATAATATGCAAGTGCTCATTTATCTTAGCTATAAGTGATGAAGTACCAGAGCAAATAACAAAGGCCCTAAAGGGTCACCTTGTTGTACTCCCGTGGATGAGTAGATAAAGGAGTCCCCCACATAGAGCCGTGCAGGTTGACCATACAAGTATTCTACCCAAGGCGATATAGATGGACAAAGCTTACGTACCTCAGAAAGCATAGCCGTTCGGTCAACTAGGTTAAAAGCATTGGTAAAGTCAACCATTAGCATAGAGAGGCTAGCGTCTACATGATGTTTACTTGACAAACCTATTCACAGATGTAGGATTGCCTCAAGCACCACCCGAAACACCTACACCAAACTGGAAATCCTGTAGATACGCTGCCATGTCCTTACCAACCCCTTTCATCGCCGCTTTGGACACCAGTCGACGCCAAATTGTCCCAACAGCAATGGGACGAATGCTCTTATCCGGTTTAAGGAGGGGTGTGGGATTTTTTGTGGGATGTCCTTGCCATGTCTTTTTTGTGGGATTTTTTTTTTAATTATTTAGTTGAATTTTCTGACTCTATTTAGTTGAATTTTCTGACTCTAATCTTCTCACAACACCTACAGAGCATAATCCGTTTAAGTTTTTCTTATTTGTTTCCTAGACATAAATTTTCATTATTTTTTATTTGGTTTTAATATTTTTTCTCTTATTATGAATTTATATTTTGAGTTTTAGTTTAATCCCAACAAGGTATTATGATGTTGTCTAGGAGAGAACCAGGACATGAAGGGAATTTCGAATTTCGATAAGTAATCTCTCTTCTTTTTTTTAGCTCAATTTTGAGGATAGATTGGAGTATATGTAGTTTACCCTGGAAGTATGATAATATGTTTGTAGGTTGAAGCAACAACGTTTGAGGTTATAGTACTAATCGAGAATCAAATTGAAATTCTTTTTCATGGAACTGTGATATTTCTCTTAAGGGGAAAAAATATGCTTATTAATTTAGACAAAAGATCTGTTTCTTAGTACTCTTTTTTTTATCTGTATGCAACATTTGCTAATTAGTAGCTCATACATCCTACTTAGCTTACATATAGGTATATTTTTTGAAATATTTGTTCGGTTTCTAGATTGTTATTTTTGATCATCTGAAAGGGTGGCTCGAGTTTGGCATCGCCGAAGCAAAGATTTCTAGATTGTGTTGAAATATTTTTCCGGTTTTCTAGATTGTTGGTTTTGATCATTTGAAAGGATGTCTTGAGTTTGGCATCGACGAACCAAAGATTTCTTTCAAGCTCCGCCAATACATATAAATGATCAATTTCTCTTTTTTGAATTTGAGATACGAGCCTTAAGTGGATGTTATGCTTGGTATAAGTTATCAAGTTGTATGTTCACGCTGTTGATTTTTATGGCCGAATGGGGAAACTTTATTTATAGATGGGTAATTTTCTTATTGAACAGTCGACTTGATACCCGAATTTTGCACATCTTCAGATAAAAAAAAAAGTGGTACTTTTTTTTTGACGATCGCAAATGAGAAAAAGATTATTAGGAATAGTCAAAGATTCTAGATTTGGTTTAATGTTTCACAATTGTGTAGACAGGTTGATTCTTCATTCAGTATTTATATTCGTTAGTACAAGATACAAGGAGAGAAAGACCTAACAGATAGAACGAGTTTACAGGATTTGTTACAGGACTTTACATAGGACTCGGATTTACATAGGACTCGGATTTATAGAACGAGTATACTCCTAAAGACTTGGACTCTACACGTACTTGCGGTGCAGCTGTGCAGTCACAGCTGCCTAGACTATATACACGTCCAATACCCCCCCTCAAGTTGGAGGCTGAGGACCATCTGCCCGAAGACCCAACTTGCTAGCAAGTCGGCGAAAATGATCAACCCCCAGTGGTTTCGTGAAAAGATCAGCTAATTGTAATGCTGACGGTAGATAAGTAGGCTTGATTAGACCAGAAAGAAGTTTGTCACGGACGAAGTAGCAATCAATTTCAATATGTTTAGTTCGTTCGTGAAAAACTGGATTTTCAGAAATATGAATAGCAGCTTGATTATCACAATAAACGGGAATAGGTTTTGGAATAGTGATACGAAGATCAGTGAATAAATAATGCAACCATTGCAGTTCAGAAGTTAGGCGTGCAAGAGCACGGTATTCTGATTCAGCAGAAGAAAGAGATACTGTGGTTTGTTTCTTGGATTTCCACGAAATAGGACTATCTCCTAACATTGTAAAATAACCTGTCGTTGATCGACGGGTGGTAGGACAACCTGCCCAATCAGAATCGGTGTAACCCGAAGGAGACAGAGTGCTTGAAGCAGACAAAAAAATACCATGACTAATGGTACCTTTAAGATAACGAACAACACGATGTACATCATCCAAGTGACCCGAACATGGTTGCTGCATAAATTGACTTAAATAATTAACAGAAAAGGTAATATCAGGACGTGTCACTTGAAGGTAAAGAAGTCGACCGATGAGTCGTCGATAAATGCTAGGATCAGACAACGGATCACCAGAGGATGGAAGTAATTTGAGATGTTGCTCCATTGGAGATGAAGAAGGCTTATCTCCTAAAAGTCCAGAATCTTTAACAATGTCAAGAATGTATTTTCGTTGACACAGAAAAATACCTTTTGGAGAACGAGATACTTCGATGCCCAAGAAATATTGCAAGCGACCAAGATTCTTGAGAGAAAATTGAGATTCGAGTTTCTGTTTGAGTTCCTGAATAGCAGAATCATTATTACCAGTGATAATAATATCATCAACATAAACCAAAACATAAATAGAAATTTTAACAGAATGAAAGGTAAAAAGAGAATAGTCAGCACGAGATTGCGTGAAACCTGCATCAAGGAGAGCTGTTGAAAACTTAGCAAACCATTGGCGAGAGGCTTGTTTAAGGCCATATAAAGATTTATTGAGTTTGTAAACACGAGTGTCTCCCTTTTTGTGAAAACCAGGAGGAATCTTCATATAAATATCTTCTAGGAGATCACCCTGTAAAAATGCATTGTTAACATCAAGCTGATGAAGAGGCCAATTATAAATTGCCGCAATAGATAAAAGAACACGAACAGTAACCAATTTGGCTACTGGAGCAAAAGTGTCATGAAAATCAATTCCTTCTTGTTGCGTATAACCTTTAGCAACAAGACGCGCCTTACGGCGTTCAATCGTACCATCAGGTCGATATTTGGTTTTAAAAACCCATTTGCATCCAATGGCAGTTTTGCCAGGTGGGAGATCAGTGATAGTAAAGGTATCATTGTCTTCTAAGGCCGTATGTTCTTTGAATATGACATCACGCCAATCAGGAATTTTGATGGCTTCAGAAAAATTGCGTGGTTCATCATTGGTGATAATTGATGAAATAAAAGCGCGATGTTGTGGAGTAAATTGAGTAAAAGAAATATAATTGGTAAGAGGATAAGGCGTGGTCGACTTACATTGCTCAACGGAACAAATATAATCCTTTAAATGGGAAGGACGATGACGTTCTCGTGTAGAACACCGCAAAGTATCATCAGGTACAGCAACTGTGTCCTGCACGTCCGTAGTGTCTAAACCAGGCAGAGAATGTGCCGGAGAAAAAATACGATGCGGAGAAGTATCAGTATGCTGTATGGGTGAAGCAGCAGTAGACTGTATTGGGGAAGCACCAGTAGACTGTAGTGGTGAAGCAGGAACAAAATGAGAAGGAGTCTTAGTAGAACAGTCCATATGAGAAAGAGCAGGTGAATAAGACGAATTCAAGTCTAAATTAATTAGTGAATCGTCATAACAAAAGTCATCCTGACTAACATATTTAAAAGCATCAAGCGTAGTAACCTGTGCATCCTTAAATGGAAAATTATTTTCATGGAAAATAACATCACGAGATATATAAGTGGTTTTTGTTGAAAGATCAAGAATAATATAACCTTTATGATTGTAAGGATAACCAAGAAACACTCCCTGTGTAGCACGGGGATCAAATTTATTTGTTATCTTAGTATTACGAGCATAGCATAAGCAACCAAAAATACGAAGATGACGATAATCTGGTTTTAAAACCTCATGAGGGGATCGTTTAGAGAGCACCGGAGTTGGCATTTTATTGATGAGGTATGCTGCAGTTAAAATACATTCACCCCAGTAGGTGATTGGTAAATTGGCCTGGAAACGGAGAGCCCTAGCAACAGTCAGTAGATGGCGATGTTTCTTTTCAACTACCCCATTTTGTTGTGGAGTATAAGTACAACTGCGCTGATGATGAATACCATTTTCATGGATCCATGCCTGAAATTCGCGCGATAAAAATTCAGTTCCATTGTCTGACTGAATACGCTGTAAGATTGGTAGAATAGGTAAAGACGTACCTGTAGAAATGTTATGAATTGTCTTAGAATATTGAGTCGCAACATGACGAGCGAAGAACTTTAGAAATTTGAATGTTTCACCCTTTGTATGCATAAGATACACCCAAGTACATCTGGAGAAATCATCGACAATGGTGAGAAAATATTTAGCACCCGTTATAGAAGGAGTTGAAAATGGCCCCCATATATCACAATGAATGAGTTCAAAACAACGACTAGAAGAACTATGATTTTTATTAAAAGGTAAATGCGATTGCTTCGCCATTGGACATACATCACATGAATTAGAAAAACTTGACTGAATATAGTCATATGAATTACATAGAAAACGAAAACGAGCTAAACTAGGGTGTCCGAGACGGCAATGCCAAATGTCAAAGGACGTCTTATGATTGAAAAGAACTTTAGACGATGCTGGGTGTGATGTAGAAGTCCGTAGCTGATAGAGACCAGATGTGAGTTCACCCTGACCAATCACTTTGGTCGTGACTGGGTCCTGAAAAGTGAAGGAATTATGTGTAAGAATAACTACACATTTTAGAGAACGAGTTAATTGACTTACAGATAATAGATTGAACTTAAAATTCGGAATATGATAAACATTAGATAATTTCAAAGTTGGTGAGAAAACAACTTCACCAATATGCTTGACAGTAGATAGAGTACCATCAGGAAGTTGCATTTGAATCAAAGATGTAACAGGATAGTATGAAGTAAAATAAGACAACGAATTACAAATATGGTGAGTAACACCACTATCAACAAACCAGGGTTCAAAGAAAGAAATGTTAAACAACTTACCAGCAAAATTCACCCGTGGCTCCATAGTGGTATCCTCAGGTGGAGTATTGATCAGTGCCAACAAGCGAGAGTACTGCTCAGCAGAGAAATGCGGCATGGAAGATTGATGCGCAGGCTGGGAATCAGGTGGAACAACAGTTGTATTGGCCGCAACAGGTTGAGATGCAGCTGGCGAAGGAAAACCATGAAGGCGATATCATCGATCTCGGACATGGCCATGACGATTGCAAAAGTCACAGTAAGGTCGTTGCCTCTTGTGCTGACTGGTAGCAGATCTAGGAGCCGAAGAAGATGCTGAAAAACGATTCGTGTTAAGAGCAGTTGAGTCGATGCTTGGGAGAGGACTAGCCGTGATGTGTTGCTGCTCCTCCTCATGTTGTACCATATTGAAAATACGAAGAGCAGTGGGAAAAGGGTCCATCATCAGGATTTGGCTTCTGAGGTTAGAGAAGCGATCGTGCAAGCCCTGAAGGAACTCCATTGCTCTTTCACGTTCTAGTCTCTCCAGAAGGGACTTGCCGGCACCACAGATGCATACTTCGGTTGTAGCAACCAATGAATCGTACTGATCCCATAAGGTTTTGATTTTGGTATAGTACATAGAAACAGACATGGATTCTTGCCTAATTGCAGCGATAGCAGATTTGAGACGAAACAAAATTGGAGCATTAGAGATACAGAACCTCACCTGTAAGTCCTTCCATATTGCTCGAGAGGAAGGAGCATATAAACAGCTAGCCCTGATGTCCGGTTGACAAGAGTTTAGGAGCCAGCTGCCGACGAGATCATCACATCGCTTCCAGCATTGATACTGTAGTTTATCTTTTGGCGGAGGAAGAGATCCGTCAACGAAACCGAGCTTACCCTTTGCATTCAGAGCCTTAGTGATTCCCCTAACCCAGGAGCCATAATTATCCCCCTGTAAAAGAGGAGAAGATAACACTGTTGCAGGATTGTCGCTTGGGTGGATTATGTAAGGATCTAGGGTTCGATTATTCCCTGAAGAATTGAGTGGGGTTTCATTGTTGGTTTGATTTTCATTGGTTGGAGGAACTGGACTGGAAGGAGGTGTAGTTTCGGATGATTCCACCATTGTGAGAAAGAGATTAGAAACTAATAATACAGCGGAAGAGAAGAGTTTAGGTCCTAGGATGGATCAAGATGATACCATCAAAGATTCTAGATTTGGTTTAATGTCTCACAATTGTGTAGACAGGTTGATTCTTCATTCAGTATTTATATTCGTCAGTACAAGATACAAGGAGAGAAAGACCTAACAGATAGAACGAGTTTACAGGATTTGTTACAGGACTTTACATAGGACTCGGATTTACATAGGACTCGGATTTATAGAACGAGTATACTCCTAAAGACTTGGACTCTACACGTACTTGCGGTGCAGCTGTGCAGTCACAGCTGCCTAGACTATATACACGTCCAATAAATAGGGATACGTCAATGCACAAATATAGGTGAAGAAAGCTTCTTAATGAAGTTGGATTGGTAGCTAAACTTGATCATGTCGAATGCATATGAATCCATGCCTACTGCATGATCAATTCATATTCCCACCTATACACCCTATATCTCAAGACTTCACTCTAAATGAGATTTTCTTTTTAATAGTGGCAAATGCAAATGCAAATGCAAATGCAAAAAAAAAAAAAAGACACAACAGACAGAATAACCTTTAACATAAAATCATGGGGTGCATCTTGGTTCTGTTCAATTCGTGGACATCAGTTTGCCTCCTGGAAACCATATATCTCAATATTTCACCATCTATATAATCTGAGATATTATTGCTTCTATGGCGATGTCGACCTAAAAATTATAAATTGAAGTAAAATTGAATTAAGTTAGTACTTTAAATATATATCTCTTTGTGCTGGAATTATGGAGTATGCATGGACGGATGTTGCTAAATATGAATGAGAACCAACTTGGTTGAAGGTGATTTTTTTTTTTTAGTTTATGCTCTTTTTGTGGTTATGTAGTTATATGGTTTCTTTGTAGAATTCTTATTCATAAATTGTTGTGTTGATTTTGAATTTATTGGTTGCAGATGCCGAAAGAATCGTGGCCTTAATCTTATGAATCAATTCCCAAGAACACAACCGTAGTGCAATTGCTACTACATAAAGTATGTTTTCCCTTTCCTGCAATTGTCGTTGTTTGTTTCTATTGAAAACACAAGCACCATAGGATAACTCTATTCGTCCAACATCCCTTTATTCACTTAATAATAAAGTAAAAAAAGTTTTTGCTAAAACAATCTCAATTTTTATATAAAAAATTCTAAACAAACAACACAAAAAACAACACTAAAACAACCACACACATAACCAACACTAATGGCGGGACCCCTGCTAGCTTCCGCGGGCCCCCCCGGGACCCACGCAAAAAAATATGAGGAGAAAAGAGAATATTGTTTTAGTGTTGTTTTTTTGGTTGTATGTGTAGAAGGGTTGTTTTTATATTGCCTAAGTTTTGAAGATAAGTTTTGTCTCTCTGTCTATCTATGTACAAGTGAGTTTGGTGTTATTGTGAGTTTTGTGTTGCTATACTGTAAAAATAAAAGAGTTAGATGCTTGGTAAACTATATAATATGTAAGCGTTGTGGAACCGATAAACTGTAAAAAAAAAATTGGTAAATTGTTATGTTGAGGTGCTTATGATGCGGCTAATATACATGATTCAGAAAGTATTTTTATCACATCCTTGCGTTATTTTGTGTCTTATGTATAACTAAGGTATTTTATTCTATTTTTTACAATTGAGCCGTGTCCAAACATGTTTGACACGGTTCAAAAATTCTTTTTGTTGTATCGCCGTAACACAAGTATGTACAAAAAAAGGTTAATCAATTGAATCTTTATCATAAATGGCGATTGCACGAATACGCTCTCCGGTAAAACATGCCAAGTCATTACACCATTTTAAATGCACGCACTTTGTGAACACTATTTATGCTCAGAAGGTATTTTTTTCGAACTTGGAATTCTTTCTTTAAATCAATGTGTTTAACAAAATATGTAGATTTATGTACGCATTTGTGATTTGCATTTCCAAGTTGCTCAACAAATATAATGAAGAGAAGCAAACAATTGTAGTACACTAGAAACCACTTCAGTAAGATGCATTTAGATGGAAAAAAGAACTCCAAGACCATTATTGTAGAAGAAGAAGATAAAAAGAAATCATGTTTTATAGGTCTCCACAAATTAGAAGATTATATATCTTATTTTAAAAAGAAATCAACTTTTATAGGTCCCCACAAATTAGAAGATTATAGATCATATTTGTAATTTTCTTATGACATCTTATTATGTTGTGATTGCAATAAATAGGAAGTGTAAATTATTTTGTATGCAGTAGATAATCCTTAGAAGCAAATTTCAGAAAAAATAACTCCAGGTGGAATAAGATTGGCAGCATGAAGCATAATCGTTGAATGAACAAGTTAGGGAGGGGTATTAAATAAAAGGTATTTTAATTAGCAGTTGGTTGTAGCCTGTTTACATAAATGATGATGTGGTTCTTTGTTGTTGCCGGTCTTATTCTAGCATATTCCATTAACCCCTTATTTTCTTTTTACATTTTTATGTAGTTCATATATACAACAACAAGCACTTTTATGTTCCATTGTGAATTACTATGTTTTTTGAATAAGAGAAAGTGGTGATCTCTGGAAGAGCTATGGGAATTTGTGACTTCACTTAGTTTCATTATGAAACTTCTCACTAATACAACCAAAGAAATCGAAGGTGTTTTAGTTGACGATTACTATGTCTCTATTAAACTTTCCTATTTCTGTAATTTGGTCACATCTTAATTCACAGTATTCTTAGGAGCTAAAGATGAAGTTATTGTTAAATTAAGATAACCTAAACTCCTAGATCAAGGAAAACAAGTGATTTTCTCGATGTGCATCATACAAATCTAAATGTGAGATAATTTATAGATATGTATGTTAATTTCACTTGAGGCTCTGGGGATTTTAGTAACTTTTGGTGTTACTGGTGTTGAGGGGAAAAGGTTAACACATAGGCAATCACTAAACAACATGTTCACTGTGTACTTTGTTTCAAGACTTATCGTTGGGGCTTTACTGAGATATGAAGTTATCATTATATTGAAAAGAAGGTGAACTCACTGGTTGTTATGTTGGGAAGAGGGAACTTATGTATTCCTACAGTATACTGGTACCTCATATTTTCACTAAGATATCAACTTCATAATGTAGCTTTCAGTACGATGGCATAGACCACCAGTGTGGGAGACCACGTCTTGAATCTTCCCCACGCGTACTGTTTAGACTCTACCTCATATGACTGAGGTGCTCAAAAATAAATTTTCTAAGTATTTACTGAATTGAAAGCTGGAAAATAACATCGTTTAGGGATGGGTTTTGGGTACTTAGGTCCCAGTGAGTCACCTACAACTGTTTAATATAAAGAATTCAGCTTAAATCTAATTATGATATGGTTGAAGGTGGTAGTGCACTTTCTGTAAGTAATGAAAGATAAGTTAGTTTTATAATACAAGGAGGTATAAGGTTGAAATTGTTGTTGCTATGTTTGTAGTTTTTTATTGGATGTAATACACAATCGGAATAAATGATTTTTCTTTTTGTTCATTTTATTTCTTTGGTTTAGTTCCTCTTAATATTATTTAATCCATATACATGTTCATCTTAATATCCATTCATTTACACCGTCTTTGTTTTGATAACGGTAGGGAAGTATACTTTAAATATTTTTCCACAAACGGCTGGTGATGTTTATCATTGCCAATAGAAGCTAAATTGATTTGAAAGTTTTTATTTTATTAGCAACTTTATCTCATAGAAATTTTTAATAGTTTCGTGCTAAAATTAATGTAGGATGATCATGGTGCATAGATTTATTAATACCGATTTAATAAAATAGTTTGTTATCCTCCACCATTTTTGCAGTTAACCAAGCTTCATGTAACTATATAAAGATTTTGAGTGAAGAAGGCCTTTAATGGGATGCCTTCTTGATTAGAAAAACATATTATTAATATAGCTAAAAGCTTATAATGCTTAAAATACTTATGGATTCCATTCGTGAAATGTATTGCCTAGAAAATATAAAACCTATGGGAATTTCTCGAAAATGCTTTCCTGAGTAGAATTATAATTTAAGCTTGGATATACGTATTATTTAAAGAGCATCAGTTCTGATTTCAGAGACGACAAGTAGAGACTACGTAGACATAAAATATTTTTTAGGTGATATCAAATAATACAATAATAATACTATTTTTATGAGCTTCGTATTATAGTGTGTGTATGATAGTTAGGATATCTTTACGAGTGGTTCTTTTCTACAGATGATGTTGGAATCTTGAGGATCCTTCCAAAAATCTAGATGAAGCGAAAGGAAAGAAGAAGCACCACTCACGGATTTTTTAATAGAATATCACAGTGAAATTTCAATGAGACTAACTCTACATGATATTTGATCACCCAAATAAGTGATGGGTGGGTTGAGTAATAATAATTATTTCAAGGACAATTTAGGAGTTTTGAGTAGGGATTAAATATAAAATTTTCTATATCGGGTTATTTGATTTGATTGGATTTGATTTATTTATTTTCTGATGATATGCTATCGGTTTTATCGTATCAAGCATGACGGAAAATCAACAACTTCAGAAACTTTCAAAGTATGTCGATGAGGAAATTCAAAGAAAGAATACTGCTCACAGTGAAATGGTTGATGCTGGTTACAGTGAAATAGATTTTATCATATCGAATGAAGATGAATTACTGAATACAGTAATTTCCATCTCATATGTGAACCTTTTGGAGAACAAATTCGAAAAAAATATTTGGCTCAGACGAGCATCTTGGCCCTTGAAGCTGTAAAAGTCATGGATATAAACAAAAGAATGGTGGTGTTGTTCCAGGGGAAAGAATATGTATATCTAAGTACATATTACATATCACTTGCTTCTGAAAATTACAATACCAATGTAGAATTATATCCTGAAGTATTGTTGAATGAACTGGACTATACACATATGCCAAGTCATAGGCTACAATTGAAGGTTGGATACCAATTATTCTTCTCAATGGGGTCACTCGAATAGTGATAATAACTTCAACAACTGTTGAGCAGTTTCAAGGTTTATATAACATTTATATAAAATTGAGATGAGCATCATATTTAGCATAGATTGAGATAAACATTGAGATAACGAATATGGATGATCACATGGGAGATCTATCTATAGTCCACTAAAAAGCTACAAGAATTTACATAAATCTCGATGTGTAGGGTTTGGTAATCTATAAGGAAATGTACGTTATGATACATACATGTTAGAATTAATCAACTTAATGTGTAATAAACTATTTATTATTTTAACACTAACACATTGGCAGCAGGAAATATACGCCGGTGGAAGAACTAATTACTTCAGGAATTTCAAACCAGTCAAAGGAAAAATTGATGTTTGAAAATCGTATACCACTCAACGAAGCACTAAATATTTTGCATGACGATGAAAAGTTTATGGTGAGATATAAAAAGTAATTCAATTTAAATTATAGTATTTCAATACCAAAAAAAAATCTTATAAATGAATCAAATGCAATGCAGGGTGCAACTTTTACCATAAAAGCAACAATAGGAAGGATCTCCGTGGTACTTTATGGCATGGCCAGGGTGTAGAGAGAAACATGTTTACATGGAACGCACACCATGATGAAATACATGTGTATCCATGGTAAATGCACCAACGCCAAGGGAATAAATAAAAAAATATATATATATACATATCTTATTGCGTTTAAATAAAATAAAAAATGCAAAACTAACCCATGCTTTGTGACAGTTACATTCTAAAACTAATAATATATGACGGCAACAACAGTGGTGTAATCATGGTAATGGGACGAATGGTTGAAATGGTTGTGGACAACATTAGAGTAACATGGATGATGTCATTGCCAACAGTGGATGTAAAGGTAACTAAAATGTGATAAATAAGAAAAAATTTCGGTCAAAATAACACTTGAGTAATGATTTTCTTTTGCAGAAAAATAAGGCAGACTGTGTTGAAGAAATAATAGATGCAATAGGGCAAACAATGGTCTTTAGAATTTCTGAAATGGTTGTGGACAACATTAGAGTAACAGGGATGATGTCATTGCCAACAGTGGATGTAAAGGTAACTAAAATGTATTAAATAAGAAAAAAATTTGGTCGAAATAACTCTTGAGTAATGATTTTATTTTGCAGAAAAATAGGGCAGACTGTATTGAAGAAATAATAGATGCAATAGGGCAAACAGTGGTCTTTAGACTCATTCTTGATGAAAGTAGCTTCCTCTATCATAGTCTAACCGCACATGACATATTTCATTATGATGATACTTAGAGGAAGCATATCCATTGAATAAAAAAGAAAAGGTAACTACATGCTAGCATTATTTCAGGCATACCCATACAAATTATGTAGAATTCAGTAAAATTGATTTGGTCACAAATAATAAAAATACATGTTTTTACAGGATATAAATACAATTGGAGACCAATCGTTATGTCCATACAAATCACCAGAGAAGGGTCTCTACAAAAAACAAACAATTGGCGATGTATTTATTATCTGACATAGAACAACTCCAAACACCTCCTAAGAAGGACCTGAAAAACAAAAAGAAGTATCGTGACATGTCGACATTGACAAGACTGGACGAACATGACATTGAAGTGTACGATATTATGGAGAGGGATCCTGACATGCCACCATTGGTCGAGATAGATGAAGATGGCAATGGAGTGTTTACTTATTAGTAGAGATTATGAATAGTATGATTAAATGAATGTTATTATTATTAGAACATATTATTATTATACTATGGTATATTATTTAAATTTCTTTAAAACGATCATGTTTTTCTTTAAATGAATGTTACTATAGTATGTTTTTCATAATTATTTTACTATGTAGAGAGACAAGGTTTTGTTCTCACTTTACTTTAATTGAGTTGTCAACACGTATTATGGACAAGTGCATTCATAATATAAAAAACCCAATAACAAAATTCTGATATGGGCTTGACCGGTCAACATATTATTGACTACCAAACTACAAGCAACATCCTAGAAATCCTTATTCCTATTGACATAAAAAATCGACCCCTATTCAAAAGCATTAAAATCTCAACATATTTTTTTTAAATTATAAATAAATTTTGGTAAGTGTATAATTTTTTTCAATTGTAAATAAATTTTTATTTAACTATGAAGTCAATTTTTTTTTGAATTATTGTAATATTTGTCCATACAACTAATACATTAACATAAATTTTTTAGTACCAAATTTAAAATAATAAGACACCTAACAAGTATCAAAGTTTCCTATCTCTTTAAAAATGAAACCAATCACAATTTTTTCAAAAAAAATATTAATATATTTGTCTACGGGTGCGGGGTGAAGCCCCGCCACGCTAAATTGGACGATCCCACCAGTCCCGGTGCGTAGCACGGGTTAGATACTAGTATACTTAATTCGTTTAAATGGTGTGTAGATTTAAATGGTTAAACCAATACTATGGTTACCGAAGTCAAATCTAGGGTTTGATTTTTTATAAAAAGGGAAAGATTGATCTTACAACTGAACGCGTTACTAGAGGCCGATATGCTCGTATTTGTGTTGAGTTGAATTTGGAGAAACCCCTGTTATCTCAAATCCGAGTAGGCCGATATGCTCGTATTTGTGTTGAATTAAATTTGGAGAAACCCATGTTAACTTAAATTTGGAGAAACTTGTACTTGTTAAAAGTTAAAAGCATCGTGGATACGAATTTTTCTCTTTCTTCTGATTTTTGCTATGCAAATCGGAGGCCTACTCATCCCCTTGTCTAGGCTTAGTTTTTGTTCCATGTTCTCTGAATTGTTTCAGAAATCTGCCATTCTTCTAGTAATCATCCTTTTCAGTTACATTAGAATCAGTTTTTTGCATTATCTAATCAATCTTACAATCATAAAAGAACATCATAAGAATATCATTTCTACTAAAATCAAACACAAATCCTATTTAGACAAAGTTCAAAGCAACAACCATATATCCATAATTCATTACAAAAGTAGTTTCCAAACTATGTTTTACTATTACATTTCAACCACTTCTTCTTTATACCAAAATAACAATACTACAATTAACCAAGATATCAAACCAAGTTCCAAGGGCATAGCTCCCAAATCTACCTATATAAAAAACCATCAAAAATCTACCAAATACCTGAACAACCACCACAACAATAAAACATGTGCAAGAACAAAGAAAACTACCAACAAAGCCATCCGTTTTGCTTCAAAAAATAGCAAGAAGCTTACCATCAACAGTAACATCAAATTCAAAAAGTTGGGTAAACAGGGAACATACCGGAGAAGCCTTTTCATAAAACATTTTCTAACTATAGCCAGGCTTTACACCCAACATATAAATTTGGCTCCTCCAGTAAACTCTGTGGCTCTCACCACATATCATCCTGTCCACCATCTCCTCCTCGCTTGCTATCCTCACTATATGATGGAGCCGGTGAAGTTTCACTTGAATTGATCTTCAGTACCATAATAAGCTTTGGCACTTACACTTAGGCGTACGGTTTCACCTTCGTTCATGGTACTCGAGAATATCTTTAGATTATCAAGTTCATATGCAAATCGACTTTTCAAATGCTCCTCATCATAAATAATTTCCATATTCCCATTTCTTTTACTGTCTCCATCATCTTTTGATTCCAAGTCACTGGTATCCATTCCGCCATCACCTTCATCATCTGTCTCAAACCCTTCTGAAGCATTAGTATCGTCATCTGTCGAGCTTCCATATTTCGGTATCTTGGCATGTTTCTCCTCTTGCTGCTCTTCCCATTCACCATCCTTTATCTCCCGCCTTTCATAATACTTTGGTATCCATGCTTCATAAACCCTTTCACGCATTCTCTCCTCTAGATTTCTCTTCTGGGCAGCAAGCTCTTCTTCTATCTGTTAGATTTGCTATTGCTTCTTTTTCTCAATCTATGAGTGAACAATACCCTCCAATTTCTGCAACTCCTCCAACTTCAATGCTGATAGAAGTGATTTGGCCAACTCATACTCTGGAGATTCCGAAAATGCAGCAGCGCTGGTTTGCATATCTCCTTTTGGAAATCTATCACATCCTGCACTCTGAGAAGATGTTCCGGCCATTCTCTAATTTTGCTAAATTCTCTCTTAACCTTTCATATTCTGGTGAAAGTGTTATGATTTCCTACTTCGTTTATGCTAATTACCTTCCCAAACCACCTTTTAAAGCCACCAACATACCCATTCATTACCATTTAAGTCTCTTGGTTAAGAGTCACGTCGCTTTGTTTATCACGCCGCTTAAAAGCTATGCATCTGATTTCACCCATTCTCACCATAATTACACCACCAAGACCTATTTTCAACACCTAAAATCAATTATAACCTCTATACCCTACATATTTTGTTTTAAGAGGAGAATTGGTAGGTTACCAGACTTTGAATTTTATCTTTGGGGTCTAATTAACATTTTATGTTGCATGCAGATTAGGATTTGGCAGCACCAGTTGGGGGGCACCACTACAGTTCGGGTCATATTAGCCAGGATCGTGTCTAGTTTACCCACCAGAAATAACCGCACAACTATTGGAACAATTTCACCACCCCCTCAATCTTCTATAAAGAAAAATTTCCCTTGCCTTTCTACCATTATTACCTTTGGATGTTTACATCATCATCTCAACGTCATCATAAGAAATGACAAACACAATAAATACTCAAGAATCCAATCAACAAGTATCCACTTTCATCCCAATTCGTACCAAAATTATCATTACAATATCACTAACCTCACCCTGTTGTGCTTCTCTCCCTATAACATTCACGTGAACACTTTACAGGAAAAACATACCCAAAAGTATGTTACTGATAATGATGTACCATATGCTAAACCTCTCAACCAAAGTACTACTTTTAACCTCGTTCTTGTAACCTTACAAAAAAACCTCCAGGAAAAACATACCCAAAAGTATGTTACTGATAATGATGTACCATATGTTAAACCTCTCAACCAAAGTACTACTTTTAACCTCGTTCTTGTAACCTTACAAAAAAACCTCCCTGAAACCTGCTTAGATTTTAATCATCAATATTCTCATTCTATTTTTAAGGTTCAAATACAAAAAACTACAAACTTTGCTACTATTTCCATCTGGTACACTGTTTACACCGTTTATCAACACAATACTCAGCAGAACTTCATTTCTTTAACTATCTATTTTATAATAACTTCTGAGAATCCTAAGTTTACTCAAATTTTTGAAATATATATTCTCATAACCTTCTCTATGGAAAAACCATCTTCCTCAAGGAACTCTCATACTCTTAATCTTGAGATCCAATCTCTCTCTACCCAAATGTCTGATAAGTTAAACCTTCCTACCACTCTCACTAAACCTGTTTTCATAGATAAGAGAGTTATTATAGCAGAAGCTGACACTAACTGGAAATGGTATATGTCCGGTTACATCTGCTGTGAAACCTTTATTCCAACTTCCTATATCAGATATTACATTTGCAACAATTGGCCTCTGGCTCAAAACCCTACTGTTACCACTTTAAATGGTCAAAGAAATAAAGTTCTCATACTCTTCCTCTCGGAGGAGGATTTCAACAGAATTAATTCACCAAAACCTTGGTTTATTTGTGGTTATTTATCTATTCTGAAAGTGGTACCATCTGAAGGTTGGCCTCCAAATCAGCAACTCATTTTTGATGAAGAGATTATGTGGTTCATATTATGCAATATACCAAATGAATATACTGAGTTTGAATATTTGAAGCTTCTCACTACAAGTATGGGCGAACACATTGAAGCTCATAACCCATTTGGCAAGCACCCACACAAGAAGAATGTTAAAGTCTGTATCGGATTTCCAGTTCAGAAAGCTTTACCAACATGCATCCCTTTCTTTACTAATGGAAGAAATGAACCCTTTCTTATTGAGTGCAGACACATTATAGTTCCAAGATATTTCTGCACATCTTGTCGCATCCTTGATCACAAGGATCAAAACTGCCCTGCCTGGAAGCTTAAACACAAGAAAATTAAAGACATGGATCCCAGTTGTAATAACTACAATCTCCCAAGTGTTTCCAAGCTCATGATGCCTTCTACTGTCAAGGAAAATGGTACCTCCTCTACTGGTATTGCTGAGATAAATATGCAAAATTTTGAGGATGTTCAAGATACTCATATGAGTCCAACAATTGAAGAAAAATCCATAGGTAAATATGTTGTTGTTGACACAATTCTAGATGATTCTACAAAGTTTTTTTTTTGTCAAATACCTTCCAGATGGGCCCATTTGTCAATCGATCTCCAGCTTTGAAGATTTTTGATATTGGTCCAGCGCAACAACACACAACTCAAGTGGAAAAAGGTTTACCAGTAATTGGGAAGCAAACTACCATCCAAACTAATATTGTTACTATCCCAATTGCTGGGTCTGAGTCAACACCTAGTGGTCCGATTCAGACTACCAATTCTTCAAGAAGATTCAAAACCGCTGCTGTATCAAATATCATCCCTATTGTCACTAGAGGAGCTGTTAATTCTTCGGAAAGAGAAGCCATAACTAACCTCAAAAGAAAGATTAATCCAAGAGATAATCTAAGGAAGCGTACCAGAGCTTCCCCTAATGTGGCTACTTTAGACACTATTTCTGAAGACCAGTACTCCAATGAACCGGATTATGCTCAACTATGTTCTCCTATCACCAACTTGGATGAATTATCTGATATAGATCTTTCTAACAGTTCACTCAATACCCAAACCATGCTCAACTCAATGTGTAACTTCACTGTTCCTACTGGTACCTCCCTTGCAAGCAATGGTGTTCACAATAATTCCCCTCTCAATGCTGCTAATCCTAATCTGATTTCTTCCCAAAGTTCAACTCAGAGTGGTGACAATGCTAATTCTTCACTTGGAAGTGGTTCTGGCTCTCCTTCTCAGTTAAACTCTATTCTCAGTAACCCTATTCTTGACAATTCAAACCCTATTTTGAATCAATTTCCTGTCAATAATATAAATCTTATAGCCTAGAACATTAGAGGTCTTGGGAAAAAATCTGCTAATAAAGAACTTAGCATGCTATGTAGAAATTTCAATCCTGATATTATTTTCCTATCTGAGACCAAAATGGGTAAAGATATGGCTTATAGGAAACTCAAAAACATGGGCTTCCCATGTACTTTCAATGTTCGTAGCATTGGTAGAAGTGGTGGTTTAGTGCTAGACTGGAAAAAGGAATTTCACTTGTCTATCATATCTTCTAGCTTAAGGGGCATCCATGTGACTTCAACTGATATCATTCACTCTAAGACTTGTCATATTCATTTTGTGTATGGTGAACCTAATAGTGCTCTTAGAGCCTCTTTTTGGGATCAATATTTTCAGCAAACTATAGCTCCCATAAATGAACCAGTTTTTGTCATTGGCGATTTTAACACTCTTCTAGAAAATGAAGATAAGAATGGTGGTCTATAAGTAAAAGAGTCTGATTTTGAACTTTTAAAAAACTTTTGCTCTACTCATAATTTGCGTGATCCTGGCTTCTCTGGTCCAAGGTTTACTTGGTCTAACATGCAACAGGGTCCTGATCTGAATCTTGAAAGACTTGATAGATGTTTTCTAAACCAAATGGCTGAGGAACTTTGTGTGTTAATAACCTACCAAGAGACTCTTCTGATCATTGTCCTATGCATGTAGGTTTTAATTATGAGGAAAATTGTATGCCTAGGCCCTTTCATTTTATGGCTATATGGATAGAGGATCCTACCTGTAGGGATATCATTGCTAACTCTTGGTCTGTTAATGTCGTAGGCTCCCCTTCTTATAAACAAAGCCAAACTCCTTAATACTAAGAAGGTTCATAGAAACTGGAACAAATCTTCTTTTGGTAATATTCAATCTGATATATCTACCACTAGGAAAGATTTGTTAAATTTGCAAATATCTAATCCCATTGATACCACATCTACCTCTAGACTTAAAGCTAGACTAGAGTATCTCTACACTCTAGAGGAACTGTATTGGAAAGATAAGTCTAGAGAAGTATACCTCATTGAAGGAGATAGAAATACTCCTTATTTTCCATAAAGTTACTCTCTTCAGAAAGAAAAGGAATGCTATCAGTTGGATCAAGGATTCTACCAATGCTACTATAACTAATAGAGATAGTATTGGGAAATACTTTTTAGATTATTTCAAAAGTCTTTAGTCTTCTCAACCCCAAAAATTTCAGGAGGAAATTCTAAAGGATCTACCTGTTAAATTTTCTGCTGAGAATAATGATTTGCTGAATGTCCCCCTCACTGCTGAGGAAATTAAAAATGTTGTTTTTCAAATGGGAGGGAAAAAATCCCCTGGACCTGATGGTTTCACTGGTCTCTTTTATCAAAAGCATTGGGTCATAGTGGGTGATGCTATGATTGATATGACCCAAACTTGCTTTAGAACTGGTCATATTACTAAAGTTTTCAACCATACTAATATAACCCTTATTCCCAAAGTCCCATTAGCTGAGTTAGTCAACCATTACAGACCTATTGGTTTATGCAATTTCATTTATAAAATCCTCTCCAAAACTCTAGCTAACAGGCTCAAACCCTTTATGAATAACATTATCTCCCAAAATCAAAGTGCCTTCATTCCCAAGAGGAGTATTTATGATAATATTCTTCTAGCCAATGAAGCCATATATTCTATCAATCATAATGAAAAAGTGGAGGGCACTGCTGCCATAAAACTTGATATGTCCAAAGCCTATGATAAACTGGTATGGGGTTTTCTAGAAAAGGTCTTGAGGAAAATGGGTTTAGTTGAACACTGGATTAAACTTATAAACCATTGTGTGTCCACTGTCTCTTATTCTGTTCTACTCAATGGTAGTACCACTGGTCTTTTACAACCTGGGATAGGTCTTAGGCAAGGGGATACTTTATCCCTTTACCTTTACATTATTTGTGTTGAGGCTCTATCTTCTTATATAAACAGTCTCCAAAGAAATGGCTCTTTTTTTTTTGCTAGAAAAATATTATATTAAAGAAAAAGGATTACATTTCAGAGTTGAGAAAGTCAGGGACATTTCCCATCCATTCTCCAGAGGTTCTAGACCTTTTACCGAACTTAGCTGCTTGATCAGCTAGAGTAGTATTGTTTCTCTTAAGAAATTCAAACTTAACCAAATGAAAGTAAGAACTGATATTTTTACAGTCTTGTAAGACTGATTTATTATACCAAAATAGTTGGTTACTAGTGGAATTAAGATCATCTATAATTATTTTAGCATCACTGATAAAGCATACTTTCTCCAGGTTTTTAGCTTTTGCCCATGTCACAGCCTCCGGTAATGCTAGACTTTCCGCATCCTATGTATTCCTCACTGTCCCAGCTTTGAGTTTGCATCCAATGAACGAATCTGCAATGTTTAATATGACTAGACCAATGCCAGACAAGTTAGTATTTTTATCATAATCAGCATCACTGAAAACAAGCACACAATCAGAATACAAAACATTGGTGATAGAGGAAAGATTTTCCTCTTCAGAAGAGTGGAAATGTACAGACTCTTGTGAATTAGTATCATTTAAATAGGTCTCAGTGTCAGTGACCAGTTTCATTGCTAATCTAGCAGAAGCATGATAGTTTAAGATTTTTCCTTGGAATACACAAGAGCATCTGTCTTTCCAAATTCTCTCTTAAAGGTATCAAAATTTGTAAAAATTCTCCTGAGATGACTCATCTCCTTTTTGCTGATGATTCCCTTCTTTTTTCTTCTGCCACTCCTGAAAATTTCAATGTCATAAAGAATTATCTTCAAATGTATTGTCTTGCTCCTGGTCAGGAAATAAACTTTGAGAAGTCTAGTATCCTTTTTAGTAAGAAGGTCCCTGAACATAGAAAAGTTATTTTAGCCAATATCCTGGATATTCAAAGCAGGGATTTGGGGGAGAAATACCTGGGTACCCCCACTATTTTTCAGTCTTCCAAAATTCAAACCCACATAAGTATTTTACAAGCTGTGGATGCTAGGATTATTATTTGTCTCCATAAACTCCTCTCCCAGGATGCTAGAACCACTCTGGTTAAACATATTGACCAGTCTATCCCTCTCTATCAAATGTGAGCTTTTCTTATCCCTAAGCACCTTTGTAGACTGATGGATGCCCATCTATGCAAGTTTTTGTGGGGAGAATCTTTAGACCCAAAAGATATAAAGCTTCATCTTTTGGGGTGGAATACTCTTTGCTCCCCTAAATCTGAAGGTGGTATGGGTTTCATAAAAGCTGAGCTGGATAATTTGGCCATGCTAGCTAGAAATGCTTGGAAAATTATTAAAAATCTTGACTGTATGTTAGCTAAAATTTTAAAAGTTAGATATTTTCCCAGAACTGATTTTCTTAATGCCAAGTATCCTCCCAATTGTTATTGGACTTGGAAATGCCTTCATGCTATAAAATAGTTGATTAAACCCTTTGTTTCCTGGATTGTTAGAGATGGTAAATTTATCAACCCTTGGTGTGATAAATGGATACCAATTCTAGGGTATGCTTCTCCTAATCCTAGTACTCCTCCAAACCCCAGTTTGACTGTTAATTATTTCACCGACAATACTACTAGAACTTGGATTGTCTCTATACTTTCTACTCATTTTAATGCTTCTATTAAGAAGATTATCACAATTCCCTTAAGCCAACTTTGCACTCCTGACAGGAGGGCTTGAGACCTTTCGAAGAATGGGAATTTTTTCTTCAAAATCTGCTTATTTGGGACTCAGAGGCTCCTACCCCTCTCCCTATAAGACTCTTTGGTTACATATCTGGAAAATTAGAGTTCCTTAAAGAATTCAACTTTTTCTTTGGAAGGCTGCTAAAAATGCTTTACCAGCTAGAACTGTTCTACATACTAGAATGCCCATGCATTCTGTTGATTGCACTAGGTGTAAGGATCCTCTGGAAACCATTATGCATACTTTGGTTTTGTGTCCCTTTGCTTCTAAAGTTTGGTTTCAGTCCAAGTTCTGTATAAATACTGCTTTCTTCACTCAAAAAACCTTTCAACAGTGGCTTATTTTCTGGTTGCTAGACAATAACTCTAGATTATCTGATGATGATCAACAACTCTTTACTGCTATTTTATGGTCTTCCAAAACTTGTCTGAAACTCATAAGTCTGTCTTAGAAAAAGCCAAAGATATGCTGCTAACTAGGAAGAACCCTGTTATAGCCCCTCTATTTTGTCCGATCGGCCTGAATCATAAATGGATACCCCCTTTGGTTGGTTGGATCAAATGTAACACTGATGGTGACTATGATGACATCTCTGGAGATAATGGTACAGTTTATGTGATGAGAGATCACACTAGTAAATATTCTCTTTGTGCTGCCATGGTCTTTGAAGTTTTGACAGTAGAAGAAGCCGAAGCTAGAGTTATCTGGGGAGCTCTCAAGAAAGCCGTGGAACAGAAGTTTACCCACTTTATTATTAAAAGTGATGTAAAACAACTGGTGGAACAGTTCTCGTCAGGATATTTTGATGGTGATTCCAGGACTGATGCCATCTTTAAAGACATTCAGTTTTTTGCTTCCTGCTTAATCTCTTGTATCTTTACTTTTCAACCTAGCACTTGTAACTCTGTAGCCCATGAGTTGGCCCAATGGTCAAAACAAAAAAAACTTCTATGTTTTGTTCTATTCCTCCTGCTTGGCTAGCTCCAGCAATCGAAGCCGATCTTTAGCCTGTTTTAGGCCTTTGCTTATTAAAATAAAAAAATAAAAAAAATAATAATTCGAGTAGGGTATTCTCTGCAGAAGATAAAATATGAAGGCATTCATGTTATTTGTTTTGAATGTGGACGAGCTACTCATAAACATGCTTACTATCCTTTCGGTGCTGAAAATGTTAATGCTCCATCTTCTACGAGTAATGATGATGGGATACAGAAGCATAATCATGATGATTTTGGCCCATGGATGATTGCTGATAACCGGAGAAATCGTCGACGTTTGGTTTCTCTGACGGGAGAAGGTTCAGGAATACCTATATCTGTCGGTCTATCTACCCAATCGGATATGGGTTTGAACCATTTCCGTAAAACATATCCAGGTAAGAATATTAGATCTGGGCTTGTCAAGCCCACTACCGAAAACAAGTCTCCTTTTTTGGATAAGTGAGATTCAAACCAAACGCCGATATCAATGAAAACTCCTCCTCTTCCGTAAAACATATCCGGAAAAGAATAAAATTTCTTCTCGGAGCTTCTCTCTCTTCTCTGAGAATCGGTTTTCCCATTTTCATGACTCACTAAAATTTCTTCATGACTCACTAAAATTTCTCCACTTTCTCTCCTGAATTCTAGATTTCTAGTCCAACTATTGTTAAACTCTTTGATTATATGTTTGAGATTATCCTTTTTAGTATCGTTTCGACTTAAAATGTTCTAAACCGTTTTTAAAATCTGTTTTTGGATTTCTCTGATTTTAGAATGTCTAGCTAATTTCTTTTCTCCCAATGTGTTTACAGATTATGTTTTTCCTGATGGCGTTGTCCAGTTATCTGAAGTGGTTAAGGCGTATGCAGAGATTACTCTATAGCTCGTTGAAGCTATAGTGTTGTAGTTGCAGATTATCTTACAACTACACCCTCAGTAGAATTCATAAAACTTTATGAAGTTCGTGACTAAAATGACACTTTGATTATTATTCTCAACTGATTATAAAGAGAAATACTAATGAGACTTAGAACAGCTACAATTATCTCTATTCTCTCTCCTAAGATCTTTTCTAACACTCACCAAAAGAACTTCCTTTAATCTTGCATTTGAACTACTATTTATAGTATAATCTATACAACTGTACATAACTTGCGACCAACCGCAATCTATATTCGTAAGTTTATTCTATGTTCGCATATTCATCACACTTTTCCCGTGCTTCTTCTACTGTCGCATTTTCCTGCGACACTTTCCTTATGTCTTCGTTGTTATGTTCGTGATCCAATATTTTGCGATATTCTGTCCCTACATCTTGCCTCTTCTCATGCCATTTCTGCGAACAAATGTCATGAGAATCATTATTTTTGCGAATTTAATACAGTTACCATCTCTAGTCATATTCGCAACACGTGTTTTCTCTTTCATCAAATCTTTGACAAGTTTTTTCGTAACCGTTCTTCTCAACCGTTCGCGTCTAATCGCATTGATGCATTCCTATCTTCATTAAACTTCTTTCTTTATAAATACTATTTTTAATTCCTCTTTTTACTCTTTTATCTTTTTTCATCCTCTTCGTCACATCCGCTTCTGCAACTTCTTCCTTCTTTCTCCTTTTATCTCTTTTCTTCTCCGTTTTCTATCCTTCATCTAATGGCTCCAAAAAAGAAAATTGTAGATCAACTTAATGCAGAGTTTGCTGATAGAGATTTTGTTCTTTCTGAGATTGATGGCCACAACAATAAATCCTCTCTCTGTATGGAACTCTTCACTGATCTTCCTTGGGATGATCGTAAAATTTTAGTCTCACGAGGTCAAATCCTCGCAGGTCTTCCTCTTCCTCTCTATGATGTCCATCTTCCTTTATTCTATGAAATTATTTCCCATCCAGATTTTTCATGAGCCATCTATCAATTAACTGGAGATTGTATTCGTCTTTTGGTTGAATTCGCAAACCGTGCTGCTACTGGGCAATCTTTGTATTCAGTTGAACTTAGGAAACCTGAATTTAGAGATGTAGAGATTATTGCTGCAAATTACACGGTTGAGAATTTCTTCAAAAATTATTCATTAATTCCTGCGAAGAAGGAAGATAAGCGTTGGGGTGTTCGTCTTCATCGCAAATCTGACGTCGCAGAAGCTGATCTCCTTATGCATGATATTGATTATGCTTTTGGAAATAATCAAACTCCTCGCTATTCTCATGATGAAGATTGGTATAACTATCCTCTAGCACTATCAGGTTCTTACATCTCTGGGATAGTAGATCTTCCTGCGAACCTTCAAGATCGTAACTATCAACCTTGGGTCTTTTCCTGGCCTTCTAGAATTAAAGATGTAAGTATCTCTGTTTCCTTATCTTCCTGTTATTTTTCTTCTTTTCTTAATCTTTTTGCAATATTTTCCAGGTGAACGATCTTAAGGAAAGTTATCTTAAGACTTGGAAGTCCAGCACTCGTGTGGCTTTCAATTTATTCTCAAATGAGGTAAGAAACATTCTTATATATATTTTAAACAATATATTGTTGCCTCTGTTTCTTACCCTTATTTGAATTTTTAGGTTCTTCTTGACTATCCTGGAGCAGTTGGGAGTAGGAACAAGAATTCAACTTCTTCTGAAGGGCTGACTGATAGACAAAGAACACTTCGCAGCTCTGCGAAGAATGCTAAGGTTTCTGGTAATGAAGAAGAAGATGTTCTTCGCAATGGAAAAAGGAAACTTGAGGATGTTGCTCTTGCGAAGAAGAGGAAGAGACTCCCAGTTAGTACTCATTCCAATGTGATCTCTTCTAGTAAGAATGTTGATGAAGAATTAAATGATGAAGATGATAAACTTTCTGAGAAAATTCTCAGCTCTGATTCTGATACTATTTCTGATAGGAGAAGTGATGATGACGATGATGATGAAGAAAATGAAGATTATGGTAATATGGAAAATCTTGCGTCTTCAATGAATTGATTGTCTGAGGTTTTTCTCAACTCATCTCGTGGAAACTCTTCTGTTGCGAGTGCTCATAAAACATATTGCGAGGGCTTGCAGAGTTCCTACTGTAATCAACAATGATTCCCTCAACGGAATTTCAAGATTTGTTTCTCCTGTTGCATTATATTCTATGGGGAGCATGGTAAGTTTTTCTTTTATTCCTTGTCTATTTCCTCTATTTCTTTGATTTCTAACTCCTTTTATTTGTTCAGGTTGGGAGAGTTAGTTGTGCAGTTGCTTCTGATTGGGAAAGACGCCATACAATAGCTGAGCAAAAAACTCTAAATCGCTGTAGAAAATTGGAGGCTCAGAATAAAAAACTTCTTCAAAAAGTAGAGGATTTGAATATTGATAATGCACAATTAAAATCCCAATGCGAAGGTAACGTGCAATATGCGAGTATCATAACTGAGAGTTCTTCTCTTCTTGAGAAGAATAACCAACTGGAGCTTGAAGTTAAGCAATTACATGGTAAGTTCATAAATTTTGATCACTTTAACTTCTCAATTTACTAATCACTTCCTTAATTTCTTCCTTTTCTCTTTATTCTCTTATTTATTATTTATTCTTTTTTCTTTGCAAATGGTGAAGAAAATTATACGAAGAGGATTGATGACTTGGATGTTATTCTTTCTGGACGTAATCAGAAGATTTCTGATTTAAAGTCTCAATATCAAATTTCTCAGAACAACCACATCTTATCCATCAAGCGTTTCCGATCTAAGATGACTCGCAAGATCTGTGAGGATAATCAAATTCCTCCCAGTAAATATGAGATGCTCCTTTCTGAAGAAATCCCTGATGATACCCCTTATTTGGAGATCTCTGATAGTGAGGTTGAAGATGAAACTTCCGAAGAAGAAAAAGAAGATCATTTTGATGAGGATAAATCTCCTGCAAAATAGCTTTATTCTTTCTTGTATATTTGCTTCAGTTCATTATGTATTATCTGCTTGAGTACGATATCTTCTTCTTTCCTATATTTTTAATCAGCTGGTAACTTTTTATTCGCAACTTAATTAGTTCCAATATCTTACTTTTGCGATAATGAATTGATCTTCCTCTTATTGAATGTTTTCCTTCTTTGCATAACTTGATCATATGAAGAGGAATATAATAACTTGATCATATGAAGAGGAATAATATATTTTGAAGATCTAGCTTAGTATCCCCTTTCCCCTTATTATTGCTCTTCAAGTGATCAATTATTGTTGCAAGTATTAAAACACTACCTCAGTTTAAGTTGCGAAGTTTCAGAAGGTTGCGAAGTAACTAAGAAATCGTCCCCTTGAATTATAAAACATTCCTGAAGAAGTATAAGAAGTATGAAATATCCCTGAAGAAGTATAAGAAGTATCCAATCCTTGAAGAAGTATAATAAGTCCAATCTTTGAAGAAGTATAAGAAGTATTCAACCCTCGTAAAACTTAACTTGTATGAAATATGAGAATTATTGTGGATAAAACTGCCTCAATTGGTAGGAATTCTTGATATATATCTCCAATGATGCTGATGATGTTAATTTTATTATTTTCTGGGGTCTTATCATGCCTTCCTAAGTAAAGGTCTTATTTTGCCACCTCTTTTGTGATAAAGCCGTAGGACGTTAATGTATTCGCATTCCTCAACCCCTTGACTTTATCTTAACAACATTATTGTGGTTGCAATAATATGATAAGTCTGAATACTCTTGCGAATATACAGCCTCGTGACATTATTGTCTTGCGATGAAATCGCAGGACGTTATCACACTTTCATGTAACAACCCATTGATCTCATCTTAACTTCTTTGTATTCAATTCTGCGAGTGTATATATAATTTTTTTTTTTACTCGCAGAAAGATAATTGTTGCACAATATGACAAGCCTTAATATTCTTGCGAACAAAAATCCTCGTGACATTTGCGTCTTATAGCACGTATCAGCTCCCTCATGGAGGGTGCTGCCCTTTATCTTCCCCTTGGTTTCCCCTTCAAGGAAGCGTACATCGACCATACAAGGTTAGATCTTCCCATCCGGTTTTGAAAACAACCAGTTTTTGTTCGCAACCTCTTATCCTTTTTGCCTATAGGGCTTATAGTTACGTGGTTGCACCCTATGGGGTATCTTTGGGCCAAGTGCATCATTTGCCAAGACTTGTCAAGAATGGCAGATGTGCTTCAAACCCACCCGGTAGTCTTGACTCAACCGTGTACCTCTACGCCTTGATCTTTTTCTGCACTTCTTGGGAAAGACAGTATGCCTTAGTCGCTCAACCTAAATCATGGTACATCGCAAGATTAGGTTGAGAATCCAAGGTATTTAACCCAGATAGGTACCCCGTTATTGGGTTGTACCCCGTAATGTCCATGTACTCAGGTTCCATGGTGGTGTTCCGGTTTCCCTGAGCCATGCTTATAGGTACCCCCTTAAATGACGTACTTTAGGACTTTGCCTCTTGCGAAATGTTGCTTCGCGAACTAGGGTGTACGCCACAAAGGTTTGCCTGTGTAAATTTTCTGCGGCTTCCTTTCTTTTTTGAAAGCTGATCACAGTTTGCGGTTTTTTGTTCGCAATAAATTGTTTTATTCGTAAAAATTCATCACAAATTTTTCATGTTGCGAAATATCTCATCTCATTCTCTTGTTTTTCAAAATACATTTTGTTATTGAACAAACATATTGATTACCTTTTTGTGCCATTACCTTTTACTCCTTTATGCCTTAGTCCTCAGCCATTAAATTTTCACTTCTTTTTGCATCCTTTGCTCTTTTCCTCCAACTTTCCTTTTCAACTGCTTTTCCTTCGCAAACTTCTACTTCTGTATCGTAACATTTCTTTCCTTCTGCCCAATCACCCTTGATAACTCCAATACCTTTTAGATGAGGAAATTTTATGCATTGATGAAGAGTTGAATCCACTCCTAGAATCCCATGAAGCCAAGGTCTTCCTATTAGAGCGTTGTATGGTGATTCGACATCGACAACGCAAAACAGAATTTCAGTTCGCATTCCACTTAAAGGAATTCGCATGCTTATTTCTCCTTTAGGTTTATTAGCAGTTCCATTAAAGCCATAAATACTATAGGTAGAAGGTATCAGGTCTGCGTCTTTTCCCCCCATGGTTTTGTAAGCAGGATAAAAGAGAATATTGACAGAACTTCCTGTATCAATTAAGATTCTATTAAGACCAAATGATTCTTCGTCTGTATTATCTTCGCTTTCTCCCATATCTAGACAAACTTCCAATCTTACTACCATTGGATTGTCATGTACTTCGCAACCTTCTGGAATTTCTGTAGCTTTAAAAGAAATTTCACGCTTCTGCCAATCTTCAAGTCGTGAAATTTTTGCGATGTTCATGATTTCCCTTCCTTCAACATCTCTTGCGTAAACTCTGCTTAACACATTATCATGGAAATCTTCTATAGTTTTATATGAATGAACAATAGAATTGCAGAAAATATTCCTTGCTTTTGATCCCACTTCTATATGTAAGGTTTCCTTTCTTTTTTCTTGTGTTGTGTTCACCATGCGAGCTATCACTGGATCTTGTGGTAATTGTTGCGAAGGTGCTTGCTTGAGTAAGAAGTGGTCTAGTTTGCCTTGATCAATCATTCGCAAGACAATCCTTTTGATGTTATTGCAATTATTTGTAGAATGTCCATGAAAGTGATGGTATGAGCAAAATTCATGACTTTTTGGACCCATTGGTGGTTCCTTTCCCATATTCCATGGAGTTGGTATGTTCTCCATAAGGATAATTGCTTTCCATAATCTTTTCTATACTTGTATTCAGAGGCGGTATCTTTATCTCTTCTATTATCATTCTTTGACCTCCTTGTCCATTGTTGTAGTTTTGTCTATGATTTCCTTGTCCAAAATAGTTCTGTCTTTGCCCTCCATAATTTTCCTGTTGCTGATCTAACCTGGGGATCTGATTATTTCCTCCTCGGTTGTAGAAATTCCTTTCTCTATCATACTCTTCTTGATCATTGCTACCCATTGCTACCATTTTTGGTTGACCATTGTCAACTTTATTCTCTTCTGATATTTACGAAGATGTTTGCGAGGATGTCTGCGAAGTACCTGCTACACCATTGATTATTTTGGGAAGTAAGTTTGCTCCTGTATCTTGAGTGTTGGTGTTTGTCACTAGGTATGACTCCATGTTGTTTTGCTTTTCCTCTAATGTAATATACTCCTCTTGCAATTCTCGCAACTCTGTCATCATAATAAAATTCTTTCTTCTGAAGATTTGAACATATAATTGTTCAGTTGCGAACATCGCATTTATGAAAGACAAAATCAGGTATCTCTCATCCACACGCCCTGCCATATCAATGCACATAGTTTTCCATCTTCTTACCAAATGCTTCAAAATTTCCCCAATTCTTTGTTTTAAACCAAACACGTCTTCAATACCAAGTCGTGAAGAATGATTTGTGATACATGCTCCTAAGAAAGTGACTTGTAAATGATTAAATGACGTAATAGTGTTCTTTGGGAGTCCTTCGAACCATTTTAAGGCTTCTCCTGTTAAGCTTGATGCGAAGTATTTGCATAACACAGCATCGTGATTCTCCCATTGTAACATACATCTTATATATGCTTTAATGTGCTGAATATCACATGAAGTCCCATCAAAGATGCTGGTTAATGTAGGCAAATTGCATTTTGGTGGAATTCCTCCCAATTGTACTTCCCTAGAAAAAGGAGTCTTCGCAGCTTCTTCTATTGCTTCATCTAATTGCCTTCTATCTCCTCCTCCTCTATTGTTTATCATTCCTCTCATTTCATCTAATTCCCGAAAGATCCGTTCATTTGCCTCAGAATTCTAATCAATTGGCCTCTTCAACGCAGCCTCTCTTCTTCTATGTTCTTGCATTTCTTTTATGTTCTTGCATTTCTTCTCTTGCGATCCTCCGCATTCTATCATATTCTTCATTAATGTTTCCATTTGCACAATTTTGCAGATATCTTCTTTCCAGATTCTCATAATTGTTTTGTTGCAAAGCATCTTGAAATTCTCGTTCTTCCATTTTTGTTCTCCTCATCCTTCTCATGTGAACATCTGGAATTTCTTCTTCTTCATTTCTCCTCCTTCTGCGATTTATCTCTCCTTGATTTACCTGAATCCCGATTTGAGGATTTGGTCTATTCCCTGCTATTTCTGCTTGTTGATTTCTAATTCTCCTCTGAATTCTATCATACTCAAGATTTTGGTTGTTGCGAGCTTGTTCATGTCTTCTTTCTTCATCTTCGTAATTGTTTTCATGTAACGCTTGTTGTAGTTCTAATTCTTCCATTTCCAATCGCAATCTTTCTCGTTCTCGAGTTAAACGTGTTCGTTCTGTGTGTTACCTTTCAATTTCTCCTATGAGTTGTTGTTCTTCCTCTTGATTTTCTCCACCATTCCGGTTATTTTCCCTTGGAAATGGTTCTATTCGTAAGTTATTCATGTTTTGTTCGTTATTCGGTATTAAAATGAAGTGATTCTCTTGATTCCCTCCAACCAGATTTTGTGTTTGTACTTGTATAGCACTTTCACTGTTGATTGTTGGTGAATTTTGTTCTCCTCTTTCTTGTCTAATATTTGATCTCGCAGCACTCTGTGATCTTCTTCTTTGTAACATCTCATTTTCCCTCCTTAATTCATGATTCTGTCTCGTAAGATTTGCACGTTCTTCCGCTTCAAACTTTCGTTCTTCTTGAATTTCTTGTCTCAATGTTTCCAATGCCTCCATTTCTCTTTCATGAATTGTTCCTCCCATTAATCTCCCATTTTCTCTGATTTGCGGTTCTCCATATGTTTCTGCTGGTGTATCGGTTCTCCAAGTGTGTATACTCACTCGATCATGATCCATTGCTCTTCCTTGTGTTATTGTTTGTTGAGTTTGATTTCTTTGATTATTCCTTCTCCTACCAGGTTCTCCTATTATGTTTGCTTCTCCACCTGCGAGTCTTACGCTTCTTCTTACTGCAGTTAGTGGTTCTGATATATTTCTTCTTCTTGCCATTTCCCTGATGCAAAGTTCTTCAATTATCTCTTTCTTTCTTTACAAATTTCTTCAATACTCCTTATAGATCACACTTTTAGAATATCTTATCCAACCTTTTGATTTCCACAACTTCTTCTAATTTCTGCTATTACGATCTTCAGTCCCTATTTCTAGCGCCAATTATGTAGTTGCATATTATCTTACAACTACACCCTCAGTAGAATTCATAAAACTTTAAGAAGTTCGTGACTAAAATGACACTTTGATTATTATTCTCAACTGATTATAAAGAGAAATACTAATGAGACTTAGAATAGCTACAATTCTATCTATTCTCTCTCCTAAGATATTTTCTAACACTCACCAAAAGAACCTCCTCTAATCTTGCATTTGAACTACTATTTATAGTATAATCTATACAACTGTACATAACTTGTGACCAACCGCAATCTATATTCGTAAGTTTATTCTATGTTCGCATATTCATCACACTTTTGCCGTGCTTCTTCTACTGTCGCATTTTCCTGCGACACTTTTCTTCTGTCTTTGTTGTTATGTTCGTGATCCAATATCTTTCGATATTCTATCCCTACAAGTGTTCAAGTTGTTTGTCATTGTTGATTTGAAGTTCTCCATGAATGTTCCTAGCAGTTCTGACTCAACTCAGATTAGAAATCGGTACAACCGTAAATCTCGTGTTTTCAAATTTCAAAATTTCAAATTCCGTCAAATCAGTTACTTAATTTGGTGCTTACCTTTCTTATCAATCCTCTGGTCAAACACAAATCTCGCAGTTGCCTTCCCAATAATATATTTCTATACCAAAAATCTTCCATGTTTGATAGATTATTCTCAAGAATATTTCAAAACCCTAAATCAGAACAGTTCATGTTATATATACTTAAGATTTCATACCAATATACAAGCAGTAATCGTTTTTCACTATCAAAAAATGGTTGAGGAAACTGTTCAGAACATAACAGATTTGGTTCAAAGGTTTAAAACTGCTACTTTAGAACTTGGAGATCTTCTGAGATAATAGTCCACAATCAAGAAAAAGAAGTAACTGAAGAAAGCTCTGAATGGGAATTTTTCCTAATTGGTAAGATCATTATTGAAGGAAATATGGGTTTGAAGGCGGTTGAAAATCACATAGGCTTTTCATGACATTTCCTTGCTGAAGATGAATTGCAGATTGTGGAGATAGACACTAACTTCATGGTATTTAACTGTAAGGAATGGGATACTATGAAGAATTTTTTTTGACACAAGACCATGGAGCATCAATGGGTGGCTTGTTATTCTGCATCACTATAGTGCTGATATGATCTATCAAGAGTTGGATTGGACCCATTAGTGTTTCTGGATTCAACTGAAGAAACTCCTCCCAGAGCATATGAATGTGGATGCTGTCAGAAAGATGGGGTCTTTAATGGGTGAAGTCATTGCTATAGATCCTCCAAATGCCATTCCAAAAGCTGAAGATCCAGTTAAAGTATGTGTTATTGTGGATATTAACAATCCATTAAGGAGAGGATTTCTGGCTATGAATGAAGCTGGATGTACAAGATGGATAAAATATTTTTATGAAAAACAACCTAAGAAGCTATGTCCCAGCTGTTTTATCCTTAATCAAATTAAAGGTGTCTGTAAAGCTGCAACTGAATACTTGGAAGCTGTGCACAAGAAAGCTCATTATTTTCGTATTAAGAATCTCAAAGGAAAAAACAAAATTATGGAACCAAAGACTTTAAGACAAGTCCCAGTCAGAATTCAGAAGAATAAAGTTAAAATCTAGCTTTTGTTCCTCCTTAAGATGGTATTAAGATTATTGGGAGAATTGTAGATTTTGATGAAGATGATGCTCATGATTTTTCTAGACTGGGAAAGCGTTAGAGAAACAACCAAACTGATAATGCCTATGGAAATCAGACTGCCCAAATCTTGGAAGCTAACAAAAATGACAAAAATCTTGCATCACAAGTAATCTCACAGACCACTCAGCAAGGAAAAGAAATCAATAACATTATTGGGATTGAAAAGGTTTTTTCTAGACTCTACTCTTTCTATTATCTTCAGCTCTTATTTATTACAAAAATTCTCAAAATGAAAATATTATCATGGAATGTTCAGGGTATAAACAATAGTTTTACAAAACAACAACTTGAAAATCTTGTTAGATCTCAAAGTCCTGATTTTGTCTTTCTTTGTGAAACTAAAATTGATGTTCATAGGATGGTCTCTATTGCTCAATCTGTCCATTATCACAATTATGATTACATAGATATAGATGGTCGTTGGGGAGGTCTCATTCTTATGTGTAAGGATGGAATCACATGTAACATTGTTTCTACTGCTGATAACATTATTCATGCCCTTATTAAACTGGATCCTAGTAAACCAGAATCTCTAGTCTCTTTTATGTATGGATCCACTTATAATGATCCTAAAAAGAAACAATGGAATTTCTTGCAGGGCTTGAGTCGAGATATTTTTCAACCCTGGATAGTAATAGGAGACCTAAATTTTCACCTCTCTAGAAACAGTAGCTCTGACAGTTGGGTCCAAAACATAGTTAGAGATTCAGGATTAATTGACTTAGGTTTTGAGGGTAAAGATTTTACCTGGACTAGTAAAAATTATGGTACTGGACCAAAAAAGGCTAGGCTATATATGGCTTTAGGAAATAATGAGTGGTTTTTGCATTTTTCTCAGGATAAAATTATCCATCTAAATCATATAGCATCTGGCCATTGCCCTATTTTGTTGATAACTGATCTCATTCCTAGGAAACTTTGGAAACCTTTTAAGTTTTTTGGAACTTGGATGCAGCATGATACTTTTGGTAGTCAACTTGAAAGTGCTTGGAATGTGAATATTAATGGTAGCCCTGCTCATAAATTTAAGTTTAAACTTCAGAGTACTAGGTTATCTTTATCTCAATGTAATAGACTAGAGTTTGGAGATATTCAGAATAACATCAATATTATTCAAACTCAGCTTGATATTTCCCAAAAAGATGTTAGCTCAGAGGGTCAATTTACGAGAGTTAAAGCTCTTATTAAAGATCTAGAAAACTGGTACAATATTCAAACTAGTTTCTATAGAGAAAAATCTAGGAATAAACATGTTCTTGACGTGGATAATAATACTAGGTATTTCCACTCTATGGTTAAAAAAATGACTTCATAGGAATAATATTTCTACTCTTTGTGATGTTAACGGTAATTGGTGTACTGATAGGAATGATGTCTCAAATCTTCTTACTAATCATTTTAGCACTATTGCTTGCACCAGTAATCCTGTTTTATCTGAAGCTGATTTTGATATTATTCCCCATGTTATTTCTGATGCTGATAACTTGTCTCTAGTTTCTGTTCCCACTTCTGAGGAAATAATTCATGTTGTCAAGACTATGCCAGCTTGGAGCTTTCCTGGTCCTCATGGTTTTCAAGCTGGTTTCTACCAATCACAATGGCGCATAGTTGGTAAGGATGTTATTGATGTGGTTCAAAAAACTTTTGAGTCTGGTTTTATGCCAAAATGTTTGAACAAAACTTATATCTGTCTTATTCCTAAGGTAAAAGACCCTAAAAATCCGGATGAATTTAGACCCATAGGCTTGTGCAATGTTTCTTATAAGATAATTTCTAAAATCTTAGCTAATAGAATAAGACCCTTTCTTAAGAAGCTAATTTCTCCTTATCAAGCATATTTTGTACCTGGGAGAACTATCCATGATAATATCATCATAGATCATGAAGTTATTCATTCAATGAAGCAGAAAGAAGGTGTTAGTGGTACCATGGCTTTGAAATTAGATTTATCTAAGGCTTTTGACAAGCTTGAGTGGACTTTTCTGTTGAAAGTTTTATCTCATTTTAGGTTTAATGATGCTTTCTGTGGTCTAATCCATCAATGTCTCTCAACTAATAGTATAAGTGTCCTTCTTAATGCAGCCGTGATAGATGTATCGCGGATCTGTACCACAACATGCACCGAGATAGGATCCAACGGCTGAGGGGCTCCCTGTGGGGGAGACATATAGGGGGGTGGGGGCCAAAAATGGGGGCCACTTATTTTTTTCTCTCACACTCTCTCTCCTCGGTGTGCATTAAACATTTTTGTTCTTAATATATCACCTTGTCAACAATTTGAGCCATCTAGGGGGATTAGACAAGGTGATCCTGTGTCTCCCTATTTGTTTATATTAACAATGGAATTCTTATCTAGAAGTTTATTGATTGCTGAGACTAATAAGAATATTGCAGGTATCAAAGTGACTAGAAGAGCTCCTTCTATATCTCACCTCTTATTTGCAGATGATATCCTTATTTTTGCAAAGTCCGACAATCACAATATTGATAGTATTTTAAGTATTTTGCATAAATATGGTAGTGTTTCTGGTCAGACTCTGAATTTTGACAAGTCTTGTGTCTATTTCAGCAATAATCTCAGTCCAGGTGTTTGTGCGAATTTGGCACAGCAGTTGAACATGTCTATTGTTGATGATTCTGAAACTTATCTAGGTGCCCCTCTCCTTCTTGGCCATTCAAAAGTTAAATCCTTTGAACCTATAGCTCAATCCTTTGAAGATAGGCTCAATAACTGGGTTGGTATCTCCCTTAATCAGGCAGGTAGGTCTACTCTAGTCAAATCTGTTCTAAATTCTTTACCCACTTATCAAATGGGTTGTTTTAAAATACTTGTCACCATTATTGATAAGTTAGATGCTTTGCAGAGGAATTTTTGGTGGGGACATAAGGGTAATAAGGGTATCAATTTCTTAGCTTGGACAAACATGAATAATCCCAAAGATTTAGGTGGACTTGGTTTTAGGAACTTAGAAAATTTCAACAAGGCCTTAATTATGAAACTTGCTTGGAAAATTAGCTCCAAGGAAGAAGAACTGTGGATTCAGATTCTTGAATCTAAATATTTCAAGGATAGTAGTTTTCTTCACTTAAGTAAACTCAATGACAAAAGTTCTTGGATCTGGAAAGGATTATACAGATGCTTAGATATCATAAAAAAAAACAGTTTATGGTCAATCAGATGTGGTACCAAAACTAATGTCTAGCTATATAAATGGGTCATTGGTCTTGATCAACCACCTGAACCTGCTGACAGTTCACAAGATATTTCTACTTTGACTCTTGTGTGTGATTTATTTTTAGCAGGATCCAGAAGTTGGAATATTCAACTCATTCTCTCTATTTTTTCCCTTGATACTGCCACTAAAATCTTAGCAATGCAGGTCCCCAGGTATGGTTCTGATAAGCTTATATGGCTTCTAGATAGGAAAGGCAACTTTTCTGTAAAAAGTGCTTACAATGTTCTTTGTAGTTCCAACACTGATAGCAATCTTCCTCAACCAGTTTCTAATGCTACTTGGAAAGCTCTTTGGAAATGCAAGTCTCCTCATAAGGTTAAATTATTAGTTTGGAAATGTCTTAAGACTATAGTCCCAACTAGAGCCAAAATTTATAGATACAAGAAGGATATAGATACCCATTGTAGCTTCTGTAATGCTAGTTTAGAATCAGCTGAGCATTTATTTTTAGATTGCCCCTATGCTAGATCTGTTTGGCTTGGAGTTAACATTAATGTCAGTAATATTTTGTCTATCTATGGTGATTTAATGAACTGGATCATAAGTTGGTTTGATGCAGGTAATTACCAAGTAGGAGTTTCTCAAACTGATATGGTTTATAGACAGAACTTGCTTATGATCACTTTATGGCATATATGGAAGCACATATGTGCTCTGGTTTTTCAGAATTTTAAACCTAGCATCATGTTAACTATTAGCAGAATTCATACTATGCTTGATAGCTGTAAACTCATTAATTCAAATGTTATTGTGGTTTATGCTAACTTGCAGTTACAGGTTCAAAGCTGGGATCCTCCAGACATAAATTTTGTGAAAATTAATATTGATGCTTCTTTCTTAAAGCAAAATCTTACAGGTGGAATTGGACTGATTGTGAGGAATTTTGCAGGAAACTATTTTGGTGCAAAAGGAGCATACTTCAATGGAGGAATGATCCCTCATCAAGAGGTAGAACAGCTAGAATATCTTGCGATGAAAACTGCAGTGGAGCTTGCAATTGAAAGAGATTACATAAATGTCATTTTTGAGTCAGATAGTGAGGTCTTAGTTAAATCAATAAATGAACAAACTACATATGTTCACTGGATGAATCAAGGTACTATGCTTGACATCAAATTTATGTTAGAAAGTCATGAAAACTTTAAGTGTCAATCAGTTAATAGGCTTAAGAATGGGGTAGCTGATAAAATAGCTAAGAAAGCTAGAATCAGTGGAGTGAATTTTAACTTCATAGGAAACTACCCACAAGACGTATTGGAATGTGTAAATGATGACATTATCAGATGCAATTTTTCTGCTTAATCAATGAAATTTGTTTTTGCATCAAAAAAAAAAAAAGAATATTAAAACGGGGCTTGTCAAGCCCACTACCGAAAATAAGTCTCCTTTTTTGGATAAGTGAGATTCAAACCAAACGCCGATATTCAAACAAGCCCACTACCTATATCTGCCAACTCCTCCTCTTCAGGTAATAATCTTCAGCAAAAGCTACACCCTCCCCATGGCACTATTCGAGGAGAGTTATGTAACATTTCCATAGGAACAATCTCAAATGGAGGAACCGATATCAATGCATAATGTGTTTCCTCGCGCCTTACCCAGGCTCTTAATGGAAACGTGGATTGTGGAGGATTTAACTCTATGGGTCATGAAGCAGGAGATCCAAACTTGGGGTCCAAAATTTCAGCGACTCCTAGCAACACAGTGGACTCAAATGGTGAATCTTCGAGACTTGTTTCTACAACTGCTGGCTCCACAAGAAGAGGAGGATTTGGAAGCCCTTATGACACAAATTCGGACACTAATATCTGAGATCAATCTTCCACAGTTCTATTGGAAACGACTTTTCCACATGATTCGAGAGTTTTATCAGCAAGCTCCAATCGGGATAAGATGCGTCTCAAAGGTTTGTCACGCCGACTGCATGCTCGAGGTAATTCTACCACCAACAGTAGATACCCCTGCCCTAGTAAGAGGTCCAAGCGATCTCATGAGGTTCGAGATGGAGATATTAATATGGTGGGATAGGATTGAGCGAGATGGAAATGAGAAGGGGGTAATGCAGTTGATGAACATGACGAAAACAAGGGATTGGAAGATTCTTCCAATTGAGTCTGATACTTCATCTCAGTTCAACTCTTTTCCAATGAAAATTATGACTTGGAATTGGCGTGGGGCAGCAAAAATATCTTTCTGTAGAGTGGCTCGTGATTTTATATCACACTATAAACCTACTGTTTTTGTTATTTTGGAAACTCGTGTTAGTGGTGATAGGGCTAGTGAGCTTATTCAGAACTTGGGATACACAGATTCAATTTTTGTGGACTCCCAAGGATTTTCTGGGGGCATTTGAATTTTATGGAATAAAGGAGAAGTAGATATTAAAGCCACGTCAGTGTCTCGTTGGGATATACATGCTGTGGTTACTGTTCCGGAGGTTGAACATTGGATTTTGTCCTCGGTGTATGCTAGCACTAATCCGCACCTGCGCCAACAAGTCTGGAAAGATCTAAAATGTCTTTCTGAACTTGATTTGCCTTTGGGAGTTATAGGGGATTTGAATGTCTTATATTCTCTTGCAGATAAAACAGGTGGTACTATCCCTACTTATGCTCAACTGCAAGAACTTCATACTGTCATGGATGACTGCAACCTGATGGACAAACTTCTTGCTGGGCCTCGGTTTACTTGGAAGAATAAACAAATCAATGGCAGACATATCCAGGAATGAATTAATCGGCTCTTAATGAATGCACAATGGCAATTGATGTATCCTAATGCGAAGGTATCTTATCTTCCCTTTTACAACTCTGATCATCGGGTTCTTTTGGTTGATACAAATCTTGCGTTTAAATTTAAACCTCGACCTTTTCATTTAGAGGCAATGTGGTTGCTTGATAGTCGCTTTCGAAACTTATTTAATCAAATTTGGTCCCAAAGATCTCCCGGTCTTGCTTCTCATCTCAATTTAGCTCAGAAGTTAAGTATTCTTGGAGGCTAGATTGTGGAATTCAAATGTTTTTGGTAATATACATCGAAATGTTGCCAAAACACGAACAAATTTGGGTCATGATCAGGAGATTTTTGCTACTAACCCATCTTTGGAAAATAAGGATAAGGAAGCAGCTTGTTTGCAAACCTACTTGGATATGCTTCATTTACAGGAAATCTTTTGGGCCCAAAAATCTCGTATTCAGTGGCTTCAATGTGGCAATCAAAATACTAGATTTTTTCACCTTTCTACTTTGGTTCGTCGGCATAGAAATAAGATTACATGTCTTAAAGATGATTCTGGCACGTGGATCCAAGATGAGAATGCCTTAGAAATGCTTATTTACTGAATATTTTCAAAGTTTATATACTTCTAGTCATCCTCCTAACCCTATGTGGGTTTGGAATACCTAGTGCCAATTGGTCTTATAGCCTAACTCACGTTGATAGGAAGCTGTGAGAGCTGCTACCATTTGATTTTGTTTGGGGAGTGTGGAAACAAAGAAATAAGTGCATTTTTGAAGACGCTGAATACTCGCAAGAGAAGTTGATTATGAATATTAAGGCTCTCCTTCTGTATTGGACTTCTAAAACCGTTTCTTTTAGAGGCATTACTTTTCAAAGTCTGTATTATAACTGGGGTCTTGTTGTTAATAGGCAGTAGCTCGCATTCAACTGTCCTCTTGTCTGTTTGAGGAGCATCACTATTCCACCATTTCTTCTCTTTCTTTTCATAGCCTCCTTTTCCGCTACTCTATCTGTATCACTTCTTATTAATAAAATTCTTTGTTGTATTGATCAAAAAAAGGTGCTTACTTTGGAGGATAATATGCTCCTCACCCAACCGGTTACTGAGGCAGAAATTCTTCAAAGTATTAACCAGATGGGTCCTCTTAAGGCCCCTGGACCTGATGGTATCCAAGGTTTATTCTACAAGTCTTATTGGGACATTGTTGGCCCTTCTATTATTGCGGTTATTCAAGATTTTTTTCTCTAAAGGTATTCTTTCCCCTGATATATGAACAGTACTTTTGTAACTTTAATTCCTAAAGTGGATTTTCCTTCTCATATTAAGAACTTTCGTCCTATTAGCCTTTGTAATTTTTGTTATAAGATCATATCTAAGATCATGGCTAATAGATTAAAGCCTTTCCTTCCTTTGTTTATTTCTCCAAATCAGAATGCCTTTGTCCAGGGGAGATCAATCTTTGATTCGATTCTTATAACTAATGAAAATTTTCATTCTTTCCGCTATAAATCTGGGTCCTCTGCTTTTATGGCTCTGAAAATTGATTTCGATAAAGCCTATGATATGTTAGAATGGAATTTTATTTATAAGGTCTTTGAGGCTTTGGGTTTTAATTCCACCTGGCTTCATTGGTTGAAGCTTTGTATTTCTACTGTGTCTTTCCAAGTTCTTTTGAATGGTGCTCCGTCCCAAGCTTTCTCCCCGTCTCGCGGAATTCAAGGTGATCCATTATCTCCTTTATTTTTTATTATGTGTCTGGAGGTTCTTAGTCGTATGATTCATCAGGGTATTGAATCCAAGCTCCTTTCTGGGTTTAAAGTTTGTCGAGGTGCTCCTTTAATTTCTCATAGTTTTTATGCTGATGATAGTTTAATATTTCTCAAATCCACTCTACCTAATGTGCATGGCATACGCCATATTTTGGATTAGTTTTGTGATTGGTCTGGACAATTAATAAGTGCGTCTAAATCCCTGGCAGTTTTTTCTTCTAATCTGCCTAAGAGACTGGCTAGACATCTGTGTCGTGGTTTGCATATGAAATATAGCTCTCAACCAAGAAAATATTTGGGTGTTAACATTTAATGGGGACGGCTCAGGTATGCCAACTTTACTGAGTCCTTAGTTAGATTAACTAATAGACTTGGAGGATGGAAGAATCATGTCTTAAATTTTGTTGGTCGAGATGTTCTTATTAAGTCTGTTTTGGATCCTTCTTTAAACCATCTCATGTGTGCTTTAAAGATTCCTTCTTTTATTTTAGATAAAGTTGATAAATTGAGATGCAACTTTCTCTGGAAAGATAGGAATGGCGCCAATAAGACTCATGCTATCAGTTGGAAGAAAATTTGTAAACCAGTATGGTTAGGGGGTTTAGGTATTCGGGATTTAGAGTATCACAATTTGGCTTTCCTTGCTAAATCTGCTTGGAAAATTGCTGGTTCTCCTAATTCCTTGGTCTCCTTACTTATCAAAGCTAAGTACTTTAAGTCTTCTTCTTTTTGTGATGCTTTCCCCCTTAAACGTGCGTCTTGGAGTTGGCGAAGTTTATTGAAAGGTAAAGAAATTATTAAAGCTGGTTTACGCTGGGCTATAGGTACTGGGGAGAAGGTTGATGTATGGAGGGATGTATGGTGTGATGACATCCCCATGCTCCAATTGATCAATAACATCGACCATGGTTTACCTCCTATGAAGGTTTCTGATCTTATTGATCTCACCACTCGAGAGTGGAACCTCGGTGCTATTACTCCTTATGTTGCCCCTGTTGCCTTAGACTGCATTCGAGCTCTTCCAATTGCTCAGTGTGATCCTTGTCCTGATTCTAGAATTTGGTCCCCTAGCAAGGATGGAAGTGTTACTGTCAAGTATTGTTATAATTGGTTAATCAATACCGGTGGTGCCCATTCATTGGATGGTTCTAAGTGGAAATCCTTATGGAGGTTTAAGTGTCCCGCTCACATTAAACATTTTGTGTGGTTACTTGCTCATGGTCGCGCCTTAGTTCACACAAATCTTCGCAAAAGTGGCTTGGATATTTCTGTATCTTGTCCCTTGTGTCAACGGGAGGAGCAATCTATTTCCCATTTGTTTCTCTCATGTCGTTGTATCCTTCCCATTTGGCAGTCGTTGGGTTATGCATTTCATCTTACTATTCCTTCTCATTCATTATCATTGGATTGGTTGATTAACACTTTAACTTTGCAGGGAAGGTCTACTAATTTAAGCTGGAAAGTGCTTATTCCCTTTATTCTTTGGAATATATGGTGTCACAGGAATAAACATGTTTTTGCTCATACACATTTTCAGTGGAAGACTATAGTTGCAGAATCTTATCAGTCTGCAATTGAATTTTCTTCCGCAAATGACTTACATTCCCCTAAAAATAACTCTAATACTTACCATGTTTGGTGGAATCCACCGATGGTGAATTTTGTGAAACTTAATATCGATGGGGCTTCTACGGATGCAGGTTTGGCGGGTATTGGTGGTGTACTCCTTGTATGTGATGGTGCTTTTTTGGCTACATTTGCTAGACATATCTACCGCAACTCCAGTAACGTTGCTGAGTTGTGGGCGATTAGTATGGTTTGAAGTTAGCCTCGAGCTTGGGAGTGCAACATCTTATAGTGGAAAGTGACGCTAAATATGCTGTAAATGTTTGTAATGTTTATAACCAAGTACCATGCAACAAACCATTACAAACTGTTTTTGGTTAAATCCGAACAATCAGTGTTATCCATTGTTCCGATTTAACCAAAAAAAAGTTTGTAATGGTTTGTTGCATGGTACTTGGTTATGTAAGGGTCTGGTGAAGGACATTCTTCAATTGTCCTTTTTTGATCAAGTCGTTTTCCAACATCACTACAGGGAAGGTAATCATGCGGCTGATATTTTATCTAAAAAAGCGGCAAATGATGGCCTTACTTCTAGTTGGGTGACTATTCCCCCTGATTTTTTGTGTAGTGTTTTGTTTGGTGATGTATCAGGGAGAGCCTTCCTCAGATCTGTAAGGATCGCGTAGATTTTTGTTTAATATATTGCTCTTACCAAAAAAATAAAATAAGAGACACTACTCGTTAAAAAAAAAAAAAAAAAAAAAAAAAAAAAACTGAGACTAAGATTTCTTGTTTGTGTTATCCGGGATTTGATACCCTCCGGGAAAACTGGTACCCCTAGTTAGCAGCGACCCCACATAGAAGAGGCATCAAAGTTTGCTTTGCTTTTATACTCTAGTGAAGGACACCTTACCAGCTCCCCCAGGCATGCTGGATCTGTTGCCAAGTTTAAAAAGACTTTTCTAAATTTTATTCTGATAAACCATGGAAGCTTAAAACTGCTGAAGTTGCTGCTAAACCATCTCATGTGTACTTTAAAGATTCCTTCTTTTATTTTAGATAAAGTTGATAAATTGAGATGCAACTTTCTCTGGAAAGATAGGAATGGCGCCAATAAGACTCATGCTATCAGTTGGAAGAAAATTTGTAAACCAGTATGGTTAGGGGGTTTAGGTATTCGGGATTTAGAGTATCACAATTTGGCTTTCCTTGCTAAATCTGCTTGGAAAATTGCTGGTTCTCCTAATTCCTTGGTCTCCTTACTTCTCAAAGCTAAGTACTTTAAGTCTTCTTCTTTTTGTGATGCTTCCCCCCCTAAACGTGCGTCTTGGAGTTGGCGAAGTTTATTGAAAGGTAAAGAAATTATTAAAGCTGGTTTACGCTAGGCTATAGGTACTGGGGAGAAGGTTGATGTATGGAGGGATGTATGGTGTGATGACATCCCCATGCTCCAATTGATCAATAACATCGACCATGGTTTACCTCCTATGAAGGTTTCTGATCTTATTGATCTCACCACTCGAGAGTGGAACCTCGGTGCTATTACTCCTTATGTTGCCCCTGTTTCCTTAGACCGCATTCGAGCTCTTCCAATTGCTCAGTGTGATCCTTGTCCTGATTCTAGAATCTGGTCCCCTAGCAAGGATGGAAGTGTTACTGTCAAGTATTGTTATAATTGGTTAATCAATACCGGTGGTGCCCATTCATTGGATGGTTCTAAGTGGAAATCCTTATGGAGGTTTAAGTGTCCCGCTCACATTAAACATTTTGTGTGGTTACTTGCTCATGGTCGCGCCTTAGTTCACACAAATCTTCGCAAAAGTGGCTTGGATATTTCTGTATCTTGTCCCTTGTGTCAACGGGAGGAGGAATCTATTTCCCATTTGTTTCTCTCATGTCGTTGTATCCTTCCCATTTGGCAGTCGTTGGGTTATGCATTTCAGCTTACTATTCCTTCTCATTCATTATCATTGGATTGGTTGATTAACACTTTAACTTTGCAGGGAAGGTCTACTAATTTAAGCTGGAAAGTGCTTATTCCCTTTATTCTTTGGAATATATGGTGTCACAGGAATAAACATGTTTTTGCTCATACACATTTTCAGTGGAAGACTATAGTTGCAGAATCTTATCAGTCTGCAATTGAATTTTCTTCCGCAAATGACTTACATTCCCCTAAAAATAACTCTAATACTTACCATGTTTGGTGGAATCCACCGATGGTGAATTTTGTGAAACTTAATATCGATGGGGCTTCTACGGATGCAGGTTTGGCGGGTATTGGTGGTGTACTCCTTGTATGTGATGGTGCTTTTTTGGCTGCATTTGCTAGACATATCTACCGCAACTCCAGTAACGTTGCTGAGTTGTGGGCGATTAGTATGGTTTGAAGTTAGCCTCGAGCTTGGGAGTGCAACATCTTATAGTGGAAAGTGACGCTAAATATGCTGTAAATGTTTGTAATGTTTATAACCAAGTACCATGCAACAAACCATTACAAACTTTTTTTGGTTAAATCCGAACAATCAGTGTTATCCATTGTTCCGATTTAACCAAAAAAAGTTTGTAATGGTTTGTTGCATGGTACTTGGTTATGTAAGGGTCTGGTGAAGGACATTCTTCAATTGTCCTTTTTTGATCAAGTCGTTTTCCAACATCACTACAGGGAAGGTAATCATGCGGCTGATATTTTATCTATAAAAGCGGCAAATGATGGCCTTACTTCTAGTTGGGTGACTATTCCCCCTGATTTTTTGTGTAGTGTTTTGTTTGGTGATGTATCAGGGAGAGCCTTCCTCAGATCTGTAAGGATCGCGTAGATTTTTGTTTAATATATTGCTCTTACCAAAAAAATAAAATAAGAGACACTACTCGTTAAAAAAAAAAAAAAAAAAAAAAAAACTGAGACTAAGACTAAGATTTCTTGTTTGTGTTATCCGGGATTTGATACCCTCCGGGCAAACTGGTACCCCTAGTTAGCAGCGACCCCACATAGAAGAGGCATCAAAGTTTGCTTTGCTTTTATACTCTAGTGAAGGACACCTTACCAGCTGCCCCAGGCATGCTGGATCTGTTGCCAAGTTTAAAAAGACTTTTCTAAATTTTATTCTGATAAACCATGGAAGCTTAAAACTGCTGAAGTTGCAGCAAGAGATGTATAAGGTCTGGGGCTCGTTGATGGTGTTGTACCCTTCTGGGGCGATAGTTTGATTGGAAGAAAGATTTACTGAAACCTGAAAGGGTTCAAGCATCTAAGAGATGTCAAAGTATCCAAGTGGAATACCAAATTTTTGTATACAAAATACTCAGAAACCCAAGCCCCACAGCTGTGTACCTGTCATGAGAGAAATCACCTCTCCTTTAAATGTCTGTCTTCTCAAGGATCATAACATAACAAGAATATAAGATGCTGTTCGCCTTGAAAGAAAATAAATGGTGAATTTCTTATAACTAGTAAAAACAATGATGATAGCAGACAGATGATTAGGTTGCTTTTGCACCCCACCCCACCCCCACCCCCCGCACACACCTACAAACCATCCTATACATATTGTGCTGATGAGGTAAATCATGGAACATTTGCGAAAGATAAAATAGAAGAGCATTACCGGAAGGTACACCAAACACCTGCTTCTTTGTTTTTTTCTAACGAACTGCACTATTTATATACCACAATTAGTCATCCAAATATCATTCTAGACGCTTTTTGATGCCCCCATCTCGACTGCTTGATATAACAAGTCTCTCATTCAACTTGATGGAAGCCAGAGAAAGTATGGAGTCACGGAGGCAACCCGCAGAATCAGTAGCAGCAGCTGAGAGTAGCTGGAGACCTCTTGTTCATCTCCTAGTCTAACGACTCTAGCTGGAGTTGAGATCGATCTTAAGCACAATCGAGGGTTAATGTCACCTATACTTTAACATGCAACTATTCAAAGTGTGTGTAAGCTAAATTTGCCACAATAATTCAAAAACATACCTGTACAACCTGCAGTCCTGCACCCCAAAACTAGATCTGGTTTCATAGAGGTCCTCATTTCTCATTATCCTTAACATTGGCCCACAAATGCAGTAACTGCGATCAGGACTGCCAAAGCATCAATCGTCAAAGTTTATCAATGCAGTGAACTTAATATCAAAATTAAAAAATAATAATAATAATAATACTCCATCCGTCCCGCTATTAAGTGACCTATTTAGATTTTGTCTCACTAATAAATGGCATATATCACTAACCAATGAGATATTTCTAAAATTATCGTTTTAGTTAATTATAAAAAATATAAGAAATATGCATAATTTGATAGGCATGTTTATATTCGTTACATAGTGTTTTAAAATGTTTTTCAATGGTATGAAGTTTGCGAACATCCGTGGAGTAGTTTGAGAAATAAATTATTTCTAAATTTCACTAGTTATTATCCATATGAGTATAATTGGAAAAAATTCTTAAAAGTACTATTTTTCTTGTTTGCCTTAAAAATTGTGCAAACTTAAACGATGTCACTTAATAGTGGGACGAAGGGAGTAATAAATAGGGAAAAATACGGTTTAGTCCAAAAACGCGTCAAAAAGTATGGATTAGTCCATCCCGAATTAACTAGGTACAATTTAGTCCAAAAATTATTTAAAATATAGAAATACATAAATAACAAGGATTAATTGGGGGCCTGAAAAATTTTGTTTACACCCAGGGGTGTACCAATAGTATAGGTGAAAATACTGTTTTACCCTTTATTTTTTTAAAATTTTTAAATAAAAAACAAAACTTAAAAAAAAAATCAAAACTTTAAAATCAAAATAAATTATTTTTTTTCGATTTTTTTTCTGCTCAAATTGTATGAAAAGTCGTCATTGTTTCTTTGACGACTCTAAACAGTCGTTATTATTTCAAAAACGACTCTCAAGAGTCGTCATTGTTTCTTTGACGACTCTAGACAGTCGTTAATGCTTATAAAAGAGTCGTTACCTTTTTTAAAGATTCATTAATGGCGGAATACATAAAAGGGTCGTCGTTACCTTTTTTAAAGATTCATTAATGGCGGAATACATAAAAGGGTCGTCATATGTTTTGTTTTTAAATTAACGACTGTCTAGAGTCGTCAAAGAAACAATGACGACTCTTGAGAGTCGTTTTTGAAATAATAACGACTGTTTAGAGTCGTCAAAGAAACAATGACGACTCTAGACAGTCGTTAATTTTAAAAAACAATTGGTGACGACTTTTAATACACATTTGAGCAGGGAAAAAAATCGAAAAAAAAAAATTGATTTTGATTTTAAAGTTTTGATTTTATTTTTTATTTTTTTTAAGTTTCGTTTTTGATTTAAAAAAAATTAAAAAAAATAAAGGGTAAAACAGTATTTTCACCTGTACTATTGGTACGCCCCTGGGTGTAAACAAAATTTTTCAGGCCCCCAATTAATCTTGATAAATAACCTTCCCGATTTACAATTCAATCCAAATATTTACAGTTTAGTCCAAAGTGACTCGTGATGTTGTCAACAACTTTAAATAATATAAAAATAATTTAAAAACAATTTATCTTTTGAACTGCTTGGCGCTCGTCCAATATTCACAAACTTAGTATATTCAGAAAACTCTTTCTGATAGCTACAAAAAGAGTACCCATATGACTATATAATTCTCATTTTTAAATTTATTTAATTTACACTAGTGTACAACTATATACACATCTGCAAAAATCTAGAAAATCCAACATCTTGGGTAGCCAACGGCCACTCTAGTCTACACAGACTGACAAAACTATCAACCACGCTAAGCTCTAGTTGATTAATATCCAGATTTGCAGAGGTTGGTTTAGTAGTTAACCTGCATCAAGGATAAAACGATAAAAAATAAGAATTCGCAGCTTGAAAAAGCAGTGATTAACCAAAAAAAAAAAAAAAAAAAACACCACCTAAGGAACAAACCAAGAAAATGATTAAAGTAAAAATTTAGTTAGTTACTGACTTAATCCCTTTGGGCCTAACTGCACAAAACCTAATATGGCTTTAAAACATCTCAGTACAGTGATTTACTAAACAATTGCAATTCTAATACTTACACAGAATAGGCAATATATACACGAGACGGGACAATGGTGTTTATGGGTGAAAACTATTCCTGACGGTTTTGGTAATTTGGGGTGTGGATGAGGAATGAATCTAAACCTTAAACAAATGCACCGCGCGGTGAGTGCTTGTAGATTCGAGAGATCAATTTGTGCAAGTCCGGCCTAAACCAAGAAATGGTCGTTCCAGACTTGTTTCGGTCACAAAGTGAAGGAGATGGGGTTGATCTTAGGGATGGAAGTGAAGAAGGTGTTGATAATGTGAAGGTGTAGGCCATGTATGACTTGTATCAGAAAGCTGAACTGGCTTGCAAGGTGTAAGCTATCAGTTCCGGTATTTGAATACGATTGTATCAACACTTGCATCTGTTGTCTTGTTTTAAAAATAGGATGGAGAACCTAGTTATACAAGTCTTTTAGCCTAACCTTCGTATCTCGTGGGAAGTAGAGAAAGTGGAGTGATGGAGTAGTGGAGTAATGTGTTAGTGTCACACGACCAGGCTTGCCCACTTCTCCCATCATCACTAACCGTCCATGACTTCCTGACACGTTCTTGTGATGGCGCGTTGTGCACTGCACGTTGTAAACCGCCAGACCAATACCCCAGTATGTATCCCTCAGTTTGTGATATGATTGATGTCTCGAGTGTGTGGATCATGGGACCCACAAAAAATAACATGTAATGCTAGATTGAATAACTGCGTTATTCAGGAAGTCGATACTTGTGAAGTATCGTGTGTATACTATGCAGGTACTGTATCGAGTATATTCAGCATGTATGAAGCATCGCTGTTTGAGCGTCTCAAAACAACTTCATGTCCAGCCTACTTCATGTGATGGTTTGGAGGTTGCGCAAGCAAGTCCTCCCTTGGCCGACCACATGGTGTGGTAGAGTGACGGGTGGTGATCACCATGACGCCACACTGACTAATTAACTCCTTACCAGGGTTGTATAACCAAGCCGGTGAAGTTGGACAGACGAGGTGGTCTCTGAGACACTCATCTGCGACCATTGGTGAAGTTAGGGTTTTGGAGTAGGCGCACAAGCACAACTCTTAAACCTGATCGAATCCAAGCTTGGGATACGAATTTTGGCTGGCCGACCATACATGCATGTAGATGACATGACAGTGTAGGCGCCCATACCCCATTCTTTCACGAAAGTGTGATCTGGGCCACTAAATTCGTCTGGCGAAGTTGAGTGGTCGAGATCAATTTGCGACAGAAAACTGGCGCCGCAAAAGCCGCACGTCGTGCCAACATCAGGCGCGCGTTCCAAGACGACCAATCTTGGTCGGTCTTGGCCGATTGGCCTGACGTGTAGGTGGTAGGCTGGTGTTCACGCCTATACCTGAATGTCCCATGAAAACGTGATCTAAGCCACTCAAATTGTCTGGAAAAGTTGAGTGTTCGAGATTAGTTTGCAATTCGGGAAGTGTGACCACTCTAGTTTGGGCGGACGATTTGGGATAACCAGGCATGCAGGGCCGTCTCTGAAGTTTCAACGACCTTGTGCGAAAGAGATCGGAACGCCCTTTTATCCAAAAAAAATATTTCACACATAAATAAAATCTACTTAATAGCATCAAAGCGAAATAATTTGTGTCGCTCAATTTAAGAACAAAGTATGGTAAAAAGTATTAGGAAGTTGAGAACTTTCCATCAGAAATGTAAACAAAGACATAACTACTTGAGGACTAAACTACGTTGATTAACAGATCCAAATAAAAATAAAATTTGAGGACTAAACTACATCCAAAAACAGACTGAAGCAAATAGCAATTTATGAGGATCAAATAATTTCTACATGTATAACAATAAATTGGTGCAGTACGGTATATACATATGAACAAGTGTGGAAGTTACTGGCCTAAATGTATTATGCAACAAAAATTGAAGCAACGTAGGTGGTATAAGATATTTACCTCTTGTTAATTGTGTGTTCAATCGTCATTTAAACTTCGCCCGTCTTGCATTTTTGCTAGCAAACTTCTCGAATAAGTATAGATGATAGATCACAATTAAAATTCAAGAACTAACCTGTTAAATTATGAACGAAGGGAAGCGACTAACCTGTTGGATTAAATTTTATCTTTTCTTTATGGTTTCAATTTTATTTAGAGATGCATGTTGATTGACTTCTAAGGTTTTCGTTAGATTTAAGAGAATCAAAAATGGGCTTTTTTTAGTTCGATTCCAGCCAAAAAAGATAGTGACTCAGTTGGGCCCAATACTGAACACTGCATAATAAAAATACACCTTCACAAATGGGACGCCTTGTGCGGGAGCATACCTTGCTCCCCTTCATAACCGGCCCTGCAGGCATGGTATGCCTTGACCGATCAGGTGAGGGGATAGATGGGTCCACGGTGGACATGTTGGTATGACCGGACCTTCTTAATCCAATCTTGGACCCTCATTCGTGCCGGAGAAGAAGGACGCTCGTGATTTCAAAACCCTAATTTTGGGTTTCAAGGCCGTGCGTCAGGGCGTACGAATCGGGATGACCAACCATGGTTGGTCCTGGCCGATCGGTCAGGTATGTAGGCGGTCCCACGATGATTGTGTTGACATGCTCTGGGCCCTTTGAATCTACATCTACACCCTCCATTTATACCTACGAAGATGGATGGTTGAGACTGTTTTGCGGCACATGTAATGTGCCGCAAACCCTAATTTAGGGTTTTCGTCCATACTGCTTTGGTTTGGACGTTTTTTGGCAAGCTAGGCCAATCTTTCGGGGAGGCCGACCATGCGGGCCCCGCATTGGTTCGACAATGGATATTCCATACCTGCTCGGGGGTTATGGAATCGATTTGGGCCATCCAATCATGTTGGTGGAGTTGGATGGTCGTGATCATTTCCAGACTGATACGGACAGTCCGGATGCTCAATCAGGCTAGTATAACACACCGAGAGTGGCTCAATCGGGCTAGTATAACACACCGAGAGTTGCAGCCTGTACGGGTATTTGGTACATGCTGTCATTATAATGCTTGGAGATTCGTGTTGCTCTGATGAGAGCAACACCCAGTCGTCATGCCGCACTGATAATGAGTACAGGAAATACAAGGATGGTTTTGCATGAATTAATAATGCTGGAAATTCATAGGGTATATGAGATTGTTGCTACATGCTCCAACCTGGATGAATTTCGTGTATTTAATTCACAGAAAGGGATTGTTGCCACATGCTCCATTCTAGGTGAATTAGTAAGGTGAAGAAGTATTCATCACTTATTAATGGCTTTATCTTTTACAAGATGTTAGCACATAATTTTCTGGCTTTTACAATCTTAGCCTTAAATTAAAATCAACCATCAACAATAAGTCCCCTGCCTAGCACATAATGGTTACACTATTGTGGGGTAGGTATGAGATGGTGACAAATTTGTACACTGAAATGACCAAGCTAAAGTGAATGCATATTTACCGGATAGGACGACATCGTCAGGCGTTGCCCTGGGAGTCCTGATTAGGGTTGTGAAGGAAGCAGGACTTGATCTGGTGAGTCGCTTTGGTTTCCTTTGTACAAATATGGGCAGAGCTTGGTCCCTTCCTTGGGTCAGGTGTACTCTTTTTCGTTATACGACAGCTTTCCTCAGATGTATGCGATAAGCATCATTGATTGCTATCCCGAAATAGTAGCCTTCATAGGTGGCAAGTAAAGACTTCTTTTCTCCTGGGATTCTGTCGACTTGCGTGATTATAAAGAATCATCTCACATAGTTGTTCCTTCTATATCTCAGGTACTGCTCCACACTTATTTGATCTTATGATTGACCGATTGATTTTTTTTATAACTTCTTCTTCTTTGCAGTTTATCATGGAAACGGTGGACGACCATCCTGTAACCTCTCCAGAAAGAAGCTTCGAAGTTGACAAGCCCGAAACCCATGCGCACGAAGAAGTAATGGCTAAGATCGATCTTCCACTTCGCGAAGTCGATTGTGCTATACAAGGGATGTCTATTTTGCACCTGCGTATTGCCAGAGGACGCATCTGTGCACTTTCAGCTGCGATTGACATGGAGGAACGGTGGAGGCGCGAGGAAGCGTTGCAAGCACCAGTAAGTGCAAGGGAAGAGATATTTGCAGCGCGGTTGAAGAGATGGAGGGTTTAGCATAAACGACCTCTGAATGAAGATAAGTGCAATTACCCAATCCAGGATGGCGTGATAATTCTCGATTCTGACACAGACGAACCTGAATGTTTGAAAGGAAAAGGCACGACTCTTGATGTTGTTGTGGCTTTTGATGCTCCTGCTAATGATGTTGGGATGGAGTGCGTTGCTGCGGAAATGTCTGATGCAGAAGCTGAGGCAGATCCCAAGGGAAGAGCATCACCTGCGGAAACGTCTGATGCAGAAGCTGAGGTATATCCGAAAGGAGGAGCATCAATAGGTGATGGCGTTGAAGCAGAACTTGACGGTGGTGCAGGCGCGGTCGACCCTCTTGACGACTAAAACCTCTTTTTTTCAAGTATACTCTGTAATTTGTGAACATCTTCCTTGTACTCGGTGGCAGCCGAGTTCAAGGTTTTCTTATATTTGATTGTTTGAATAAAGGTTTTTGCTTTATAGCCCTTTTTCCTGTGTTCCTGATGCAAGATCTTCCTGGCCTTGCTGGGGTGAGTGGCTCAAAGCTCATTCCCTTTCCGCGCACATATTTTCCCTCAACTCTTTTCAGTATGTTTTTGCTTAAGGTTTCTTTCCTGACCTACTCTAGTGGGTTGGTTTAGGCTGGACTTTGTGTCTTTAGGGATAAAGAGGTTCTCAGATGGAAATAATACTTCAATTAATTTGAAAATTGAAAATTGAAACCCTAACTATGAATGCAAGTATTGAAATAATTTTCTAGAGGAATTACAAATATGATGTGAAATTGTAAGGGAAAACACACTAGAGGAAGTAGCACAACATATTAAAGCGTGTAAGATGCTGGAAAGTGATAGCACAATGTCTTAAGTACGGTAGGGTTTTAGTCACCGCGAGTGAATTGTTACGCCTTCTATCTTTTCAGTGTTGATGATTTTGCAGTAGCCGCCTAGGATGACATCTTCTACCAGGTACGGTTCATCCTCCTTCTCGGTGGGTGAATTAGGTGAGGTAGCCATTTTCACCGTAATGCTTCCGACCTTGAATGCGGTCGTCTTTGTTACTAGGTCTCCAATTCCGAATGGGTTTGGGCGTGTAGACATCAGGGTCTTGGTTTTGTCGTCTTTGATCGAGACAACTTCTAGACTCCTGATAAACTGTTTAAAGGGGCCGGCCTCCTATTCACATCTCTTAGCCAAGGTTGATTTTTTTTTTCTAGAGCCAGTCCCCAGAACTTATCATAATGAGAGGCGGTTGGTTGTAAAGAGGGTTTCATGATAAGACTTACTTGAGATCGGAACCTTTCAACGTATGCCGACAGGCTCTCTCCAGGAAGTTGTGTCACATTGGGAAGTTGTTGGTGCGGCAACAAACAGTCGTCAGGTCCAAAAGGTGTGTTGGAGATTCTTTCAGGTATCGAAGCCGGTAGAGGACAGACTCATAGCATTGCCTTGTTGTCGTGTATCCAAGTGCGCCCTAGGATCATGTCATAGTTGGGATGATCTTTGAATATGTAGAACTTTGCTTGTGTCGAGGCATCACCCAATTTGACTTCAAGATCAATGTATCCATATGCATCTCTGAGTTCTCCTTCTGGATCCTTAACCACAGTTGGGTGACGAGTAGCCTCATGCTTCGGAATCTTTGCTGATCTCAAGGTCTTGACAGTAATGATGTTAAATTCGGAGGCCGTATCAACCAACGCGCTATCGAACTCAACGTCTCTCAAACGAGTGACGGTTAGGAGTCCCCAGTTTCCCTTGCTCGCATCTTCCAGGAAAGACTGGGGGTTTATGGACTGCTTCCGGATACAAATGCCTGCCTGATACAATGCGGTTGAGGGCCGTAAATATGTCTTGACGCTGTCCCTTGGAGAAATACAAGATTTCACACAAGTGCTCCATCACAGATTGTACAGTCTTGCGAACAGAATTCCAGAAATCATGCAGTTCCTGATAGGAAGAGGATCTCTATGAACACCTTCGTTTCCAAGTTGGAGTTCTCCTGTCTCTATCTTTTCCCTGAAGATTTGTTTTATCCTGTTACAATCATTGGTTCAATGGTGAACGAATTTATGGTAGCAGCAGTATTTGGGATCCGCCATGTCTTTCTCAGTTGGAGGACGTCTGATAGGAGGCATCTTGATGGCATCGTCTTGGATCCACGCTTCTAAGAGTTCTATCACTTCATTCATGGGGAAAGGAAAACCCGTATCTTCGGTGTCTTGTGCATGAGTTTTGTCCTCTCCTTTCCGAGATGAAGTCTTGTGTGCCGGGGATGCCCGCTTGGTTTGTTGTTCCTTCGCTGAAGCTTTCCTTTTTTCTCCTCCGCCCACTACACTCATAGAAGGACCAGTGTTGTATTGCTTGTTTGTGAGACGCCTGCTTCCTCGACTTTCACGTAAATCTTCACTTCGAATAACTCTGGTTCTTTCTAGCAATGCTGGTGCGGTTGTTGCTGAATGTTTGGCAGCTTCATGGAGTTCAGAGAACGTTTGAAAGCCCAAATTCTCTAATAGAGCACGGTATATGGGTATCATCCCATTGATGCACAACTCCACCAATTGTCGTTCAGTGACGTTCGGGTTATGACAATCCAGTGCTTGGGTTCTGAACCTATTAACGAAGTCGTCCAGATGCTCGTTGTTCCGCTGAATAATTCTTCCCAGATCTGAAAAGGTGATTTGTTCAGACACGAAGAAATACTTTCTGTAGAAAGCACTGACCATCTCGTTCCATTTGGATAAGTTGTTAGGCGCGATGTTGTTACACCAGGTATATGCCCTCCCCGTAAGTGACTTTGAGAACTCTTTTAGGCGTAGAACATGATTGTATTCATGTTCCCCTAAGGATTCCAAGAATAGAGAGACGTGTTCACGAGCATTACCAGTACCGTCGTAGAGGGAGAACTGGGGAGAGGTGTAACCTCTTGGAAGAGGAATTCGTTGCACATCTTGAGGGTACGATGACTGATGCTGGTGTACATCTGTTCGGTCCCCTTTGCCTCGATTTTGGAGAAGTCATTCCAGGTCCTCGCATGTGATGAACTTGGACGGTAGGTTCCTTTCTATTGGGCGTACAAGAGCAACGCGAGTTTCTTCATCGGTGTGGGCCAGGATGGAAACGTTTTCCCCGGGCTATCATGAATCTTGTGCCGAACGTTTAGTCAAAGTTTTGAGGAAAGTGAGTACCTCTTTCTGAGGTTCGGCCATATCCGTTTGAGTCTTATCCAAGACTTCCTGCTTCTCCATCAAGTCTGCAATGGTAACGGGCGGTGGTCCTCCTCTCGTCCCTCCGGATCCTCGTCCTGATGAAGGAGTGAAAGTTGTTGCTCTGGTGACCACCGAAGGCGTTACACTTGAGGAGATACCAGGATTCGCGGCCAATCTGGCTCTGGTTATGGGAGGCATTACACCTAGTGGAATATTCCCTGCTCCGCTAGCGTTGGCACTAGGAGTGAGGCTCCATGAGATGTATTGACTACGGAAGCTCCACTGATAGGTACATCGACACCAGGAGTGTTATCCACGCTAGCTCCATCAGAATTGATTGCTGATCCAGACCTGAGTTCCACCATCTTGAAATGAATTGCTGATTGAACTGGTTCTAAGATCTACCTTTTTTGAAATTGATCAAATTGAATCGAATTTCGAAGAAATTGACTTTATAACCGAGAGATTAACCTCCCACTATGGTCGCCAATTATTTATGGGTGAAAACAATTCCTTCCGGTTTTGGTACTTTGGGGTGTGTGGATGAGGAATGAATCTAAACCTTAAACAAATACACTGCGCGGTGAGTGCTTGTAGATTCGAGAGATCAATCTGTACAAGTCCGGCCTAAACCAAGAAATGGTCGTTCCAGACTTGTTTCGGTCACAAAGTGAAGGAGATGGGGTTAATCTTAGGGAGGGAAGCGAAGAAGGTGTTGAGAATGTGAAGGTGTAGGCTATGTATGACTTGTATCAGAAAGCTGAACTGGCTTGCAGGATGTAAGCTATCAGTTCCGGTGTTTGAATATGATTGTATCAACACTTGCCTCTGTTGTCTTGTCTTGTTTTAAAAATAGGATGGAGAACCTATTTATACAAGTCTTTTAGCCTAACCTTCGTATCTCGTGGGAAGTAAAGAAAGTGGAGTGATGGAGTAGTGGAGTAATGTGTTAGTATCACACGACCAGGATTTCCCACTTCTTCCATCATCACTAACCTTCCCTGACTTGCTGACACGTTCTTGTGATAGCGCGTTGTGCACTGCACGCTGTAAACCACCATACCAATACCCCGGTATATATCCCCCATTTTGTGACATGATTGATGTCTCGAGTGTGTGGATCATGAGACCCACAGAAAATAGCATATAATGCTAGATTGAATAACTGCGTTATTCAGGAAGTCGATACTTGTAAAGTATCGTGTGTATACTATGCAGGTACTGTATCGAGTATATTCAGCATGTATGAAGCATCGATGTTTGAGCGTCTCAAACCAACTTCATGTCCAGCCTACTTCATGTGATGGTTTGGAGGTTGCGCAAGCAAGTCCTCCCTTGGCCGACCACATGGTGTGGTAGAGTGACAGGTGGTGATCATCATGACGCCACACTAACAAATTAACTCCTGACTAGGGTTGTATAACCAAGACGGTGAAGTTGGATGGACGATATGGTCTCTGAGACACTCATCTGCGATCATTGGTGAAGTTGGGGTTTTGGAGTAGGCGCACAAGCACCACTCTTCAGCCTGATCGAATCCAATCTTGGGATACGAATTTTGGCTGGTCGACCATACATGCATGTAAATGACATGACACTGTAGGCGCCCATACCCCATTGTTTCACGAAAGTGTGATCTGGGCCACTAAATTCGTCTGGCAAAATTGAGTGGTCGAGATCAATTTGCGACAGAAAACTGGCGCCGCAAAAGCCGCACGTCGTGCCAATTTCAGGCGCGCGTTCCAAGACGACCAATCTTGGTCGGTCTTTGGCGATTGGCCTGGCGTGTAGGTGGTAGGCTTGTGTTCATGCCTATACCTGACTGTCCCATAAAAATGTGATCTAAGCCACTCAAATTTTCTGGCGAAGTTGAGTGGTTGAGATTAGTTTGCAATTCGGGAAGTGTGACCACGCTAGTTTGGGCGGACGATTTGGGATAACTAGGCATGGTATTCCTTGACCGATCAGGTGAGGGGATAGATGGGTCCACGGTGGTCATGTTGGTATGACCAGACCTGCTTAATCCAATCTTGGAGCCTCCATTCGTGCCGGAGAAGATGGGCGCTCGTGATTTCAAAACCCTAATTTTGGGTTTCAAGGTCGTGCGTCATGCTCTATTCAGGCATACGAATCGGGATGACCAAACATAGTTGGTCTTGACCGATCGGTCAGGTATGTAGGCTGGCCCACGGTGATTGTGTTGACATGCTCTGGGCCCTTTGAATCTACATTTATACCTGCGAAGGTGGATGGTTGAGACTGTTTTGCGACACATGTAATGTGCTGCAAACCCTAATAGGGTTTTCGTCCATACTACTTTGGTTTGGACGTTTTTTGGCAAGTTGGGCCAATCTTTCGGGGAGGCCGACCATGCGGGGCCAGCATTGGTTCGGCAATGGATATTTCATACCTGATCGGGGGTTAGGGAATCAATCTGGTCCATCCAATCATGCTGGTGGATTTGGATGGTCGTGATCATTTCTAGACTGATACGGACAGTGCAGATGCTCAATCGGGCTAGTATAAGACACCGAGAGTGGCTCATTTGGGCTAGTATAACACACCAAAAGTTGCAGCCTGTACGGGTATTTCGTACATGCTTTTATTATAATGCTTGGATATTCGTGTTGCTCTGCTGAGACAAACACTCAGTCGTCATGACGCACTGATAATGAGTACATGAAATACAAGGCTGGTTGCTCATTAATTAATAATGCTGGAAATTCACAGGGTATATGGGATTGTTGCTACATGCTCCAACCTGGATGAATTTCGTGTATTTAATTCACATAATGGGATTGTTGCCACATGCTCCATTCTAGGTAAATTGGTAAGGTGAAGAAGTATTCATCACTTATTAATGACTTTATGTTTTACAAGATGTTAGCGCATAATTTTTTGGCTTTTACAATCTTAGCCTTGAATGAAAATCCACCATCAACAAATGGTGTACAACTATGTATACATCTACTAAAACCTCGAAAATCCAATATCCATACCCATAGAACAGTCTGTATATCAATTTATACATCTACAAAAATCTAGAAAATCCAACATCCATACACATAGAACATGTCATATATCCATGGTAAATTTATAAGAAATAAAAAGTGAGTTTCGTCATTTAAGCGTACAAGCATTTTCTACATCCCGTACGATTAATATTAGTATATGGGTTTGGATAGTATGGTCTAAAACATCGAACTTAAGCGATATTTTACCATTTTATATCTGATAGGAAGATCCCAAACTCTAAAATAACATTTTTTTCATGGAGTCACTCAGAGTTCCAAGCTGAGGGTTAAATTGAGCAGTTGCATTAGATATTGCATTTTGTAGTTTAACTACAACAGATGCTCTTTACACATTAACAATTAACAGGTGTACAACTATGTATACATTAAGAATCAACAGGTTTACAACTATGTACACACTAACAATCAACTTGTGTATAAGTATATACACATTAAGAATGAACATGTGTATAACTATGTGGCCTAGGTTACTCTCACCAACAAGGCAACAACCATTTGAGTATCCAAAATAATGTAAGCGAAAACACTATCAGGAATCTCCTTAACCAACTGTGTCATTTTCTCACATGTGAACAAATTCGTACACCCTAGTTACGATAAAAAAAAGAAGATAAACTCACCTGAATCAATGATTTTCCATGTCGTTCGTTGCATATCTTGAGTAATGGCTGCAGTAATGCCTGCAGCCTTCTCTTTACAAATCCCTAGCTGCAATAATTATCATCCAGATTAAAACCTTCAACACCACACTTGGAAACAAAATCATGTAAGAACTATTCAAATTCTTAAAAAACAAGTAAAAAGAACCTCGACTGTTACAACATATGGTTTTAGTCTTTAAAAAAAACTAATGACATATTGTCTTATTGATCCCATACATAAGGAAGATAAGCAAATTCAACAAAGGTGATGAGAACATTATGTCTGCACCTTTCTGTAATCCTAAAAAACAAATGTCCAAGTAAACAACATAACAAAGGTCCTAGCTGGATTAATTAGCATAAAGAAAAACAAATGATAAACCAATACCTGTTGATCCACTTACATCTCTTCCACGTGTGTATATTCTCAAAAATATCATCTACATGATCATAAAATCAATTCAACTAATACGCCAAACACATGAATAAAAAAATCACAAGAAAATTAAGAAATGTACATCAAATGGAATCAACAGTTTATTTTTTTGTGAAGACGATAATCGCATCTCGTCCATCATTTGGTTAAAGAACAGCCATGAACAATAATAATACCTAATATACGCACCATATTGACAATCAACATGTGTGTAAAATTTTGTACATATTAAAAATATGCCATTTCACATGTTTACTCCTAAGATTCTTTAACCATTCAAGTAGGAAAGTGACAAAATTATATATTACAAAAAAAAATTTATGACAAAACTAATAGGTGTAGGACTATGTGCACATTAATTATCAATAGGTGTATAACTACGTGCACATTGAAAATCAACATGTGTACAACTATGTACACATTAAGAATCCACATGTGTACATTTATGTGCACATTAACATATCAATAAAAAACTATAGAATAGATATCAAAACATGGTCTGTGGACATTGTAGTTAATGTACAGATGCATCTAGTGACAAACCCAAGTTGTTAGTATATGTCATAAAGATTGCATGTAGCTAACTATGGGGTTTAACATGTATCCAGTATATATGAATAAAATGTTGGAGAAAAAGAGTTTATTGTTTTGGTTTTATGGTCTCAATGGGAATGGAATTGAGGACCTTTGGGTCTCTAAGAGCACTTACTCATTTTCTTATGAGTGAATGAAAGAGAACCTTTAGTCCCACGTTTACTAAAGAGGATTTCCACTATATAGTTGTTCCTTTATGGATAGTTAGTAAAACAATGTGGGTGGAATGGGTGCAGCAAAATATTTTTGCTTCACTAAGGTTTAGGCTTAGTGCACGGGCTCATGTATGCATCGTGGACAAGAGCAACCAAGACTTACCATTTTGAGAAAAATCTTTTAAATTATTTCCTTAAATATTTTGCAATCAAAAAAAATATTGTCTTAATTAGGGGGGGGGGGGGCGTCTGACCATGCGCAATTTATTTTGCTTACCAAAAATATTTTATGCAGTAATGACCGGTTTAATTGAGTGAAATATTCTTTCTGTTTTAAACTTTATATTGATTTGAAAATTAAATTCAATTGGCTTTTTTATTTCCGTTTTAATTTAATTAGCTTCATGCAAGGATTTGATTGAGAATAAATTGTCATTATTGCGCATCTCTCACACTTCTTCCTATAAAAGGGACTCGAATTCCTCATTTCAATTTGTGTCCAGAAGAGCTACTATCCTCTTCTTTTCGTCTCTCTCCCTCTGTGTGTTTTTACTTTCTTTCTGTGTCATTGATGTTGAGTTCGTAAGACTGGGCAAGTATTGTAGTGCTAATAGTGCTTGCAATGGGCAGTTTTATCCTGGATATGACTTGACCACATGGTATAGGCATCACTCATTCTTGAGGCGTACAGGTCAACTATCGTGTTAAGGACAGCTTGATGATCAAGTGACTTTGTCCTCTGTTTGTGATTCAATTGAGTGTTTATTTCCCTTTCAAAAATTTATTTCTAATATCTTCACATTTTATTTTAGTGTTTTATTGTTACAGACGCAACAATCTTAACACGATAGTTCTTCTTATGTCTGTAACAATGGGTAAGAACGATGTTGAAAGGCCTTCAAAATTTTCTGGGAAAGACTTTAAGAGGTGGCAGTCAAAGATGTTATTTTTTCTGAGTTACCATGAACTGGATTCTTGTATTCTGAAACCTTTTGATGAATCCTTGAATGATGCTGGTACTGAGTCTATTTTAGAAGAATGGAAGAGGAATAACTACATGGCCAAAAATCATATTCTGAACTATTTAAAAGATGCTTTGTATGATTTTTACAATGCTAAGGAGAACTTTTCGGCTTTTGATTTATGGGCTGCTTTGGAGGCAAATTACCAAGCTGAAACTGTTGGAAGTAAGAAATTCTTGGTAGCTAGGTTCATGGAATTTAAAATTTCGAATGACAAATCTGTGGTTGATCAATTCCTTGAATTCCAGCAAATTATCAATGAAATTCTTGCGGAAGGTATGGTGATTGATGAAACTTTTCAAGTGTCTTCTGTCATTGAGAAATTGCATTCTTCCTGGTCTGAGTACAAGAAGAAACTGAGACATGAAACTGGTGAAATCACTATGGTTGATCTGGGTAAGAAGATTCAAGTTGAAGAATTATTATGCTCCAAGGAGAAAAATGTATCTTCTGCAAGGGACGTGTCCAAGGAGATGATGAATGCCATGTTAATTATTTCATGATTACCTTCGAACTTATGGGGGGAATCTGTCCTCACAGCCTGCTATATCCTGAATAAAGTACCCTTTAAAGGATCATATAAAACTCCATATGAATTAGGGAAAGGTAGACATCCTTCTTTTGCATACTTCAAAGTGTGGTGGTGTTAGGCTAAGGTTCAAATCCATAAACCTAAGGCAACCATAATGGGACCCAAAACTATTGACTGTGTCTTCATAGGGTATCCTAAGAATACTCCTGTATATAGATTTATGGTTGTGAGTTCTGATATTTCTGAAATTGGTGTGAATACTATTATGGAGTCCAGGGATGTTGTGTCTTTTTAAAATGTTTTTCCCTTGAAAACTGAATCTCGTAAGAGAGGTGTTGATTCCCTAGATGTCCCTTCAACCAGTCAAACTTTACCTTTAGAGGAAGATGAAGTAGAAACTGAGCCTAGGAGAAGTAAAAGGGCTAAGACCAAAACCTCCTTTGCACCTGACTTCGTAACACTAGCAAAGTCTGATCCTCAGACTTATAAAGAAGCTATGACTTCTCCTGAAGCTCCATGGTGGAAAGATTCTAGTATTAGTGAAATGGAATCCATCAAAGAGAATGATACGTGGGAGATAGTAGATTTACCTCCTGGGTGTAAGACCATAAGATGTAAATGGATCCTCAGGAGGAAGCGCAACATAGATGGAACAGTTCAAAAATATAAGGCTAGGTTAGTAGCTAAAGGCTATAAATAACAAGAAGGTGTAGATTTCTTTGATACTTACTCACCCGTTACGAGAATTACTTCCATTAGGATGTTAATTGCTATAGTTGCGGTTCATGACCTAGAGATACATCAAATGGATGTAAATACAACTTTTCTAAATGGTGAATTAGATGAAGAAATTTGCATGGAACAACTTGAGGGATTTGTGGTGAAAAATTGTGAAAACAAAGTTTGTAAACTGAAAAAATCTTTGTATGGATTGAAACAAGCACCTAAACAATTGCATGAAAAATTTGATCATGTAATGTTTTCTAGTGGTTTTAAAATCAATGAATCTGACAAGTGTGTCTAACTAAACTTGTGAATGATGCATGTGTGATTGTATGCTTGTATGTTGATGATATGCTTATACCTGGTACAAACATGGATGTAATTAATTCCACGAAGAGCATGCTAAATGAGAACTTTGACATGAAAGACTTAGGCCCCGCAGATGTAATCTTAGGGATGAAAATTAGAAGAAATTCTAACGGTTATAGTCTTAGTCAATCTCATTATGTTAAATTTGTGCGTAGGAAATTCAATCATTTTGATTGTAAACCTGCTTATACTCCGTATGATCCTTGTTGTAGACTTAAAAAGAACAAGGGTAATGGAGTATCACCACTTGAATACTCATGAGTTATAGGAAGTCTGATGTATTTGATGAACTCAGATCGGCGACATTGCTTATCTTTGAGAGTAGGTTAAGTAGGTATACTTGTAATCCAGGGCAGGAACACTAGGATGCACTTTTTAGAGTGTTAAGGTATTTGAAATACACTTTGACCTTTTCTTTGAATTATCAAAGGTACCTTGCCGTCCTTGAGGGATTTTGTGATGCAAACTGGATATCGTGCTCAGATAAGTCTAAGTCTACGAGTGGATATGTTTTCACTCTAGCAGGTGGGGATGTTTCTTGGAAGAGTTCCAAACAGACATGCATAGCTCGATCCACTATGGAATCCGAGTTTATTGCGTTAGATAAAGCAGGAGAGGAAGCCGCTTGGCTAAGATGCTTTTTAGAAGACATTCCTCTCTGGCATTGGCCTGTGCCAGCTATATCTATACATTGTGATAATCAAGCTTCCATAGCTAAAGCTAAAAACAGCTACTATAATGGGAAGTCTATACATATTCGTAGAAGACACGATACCCTGAAAGAACCAATCTCAAAAGGCGTTATTTTCGTTGAATGGTTAAGATCCAAGGAGACTATCATGGACCCTTTGATGAAAGGTTTGTCCAGTGAGATAGTTAATACTGCATCGAGGGGGATGGGGCTTAGGCTCATTAAATAAACTTTCCATGAAGGATACTCAACCTTGCTGACTGAAGATCCCAAGATCAAGGTTTTTAATAAGACAACTAATTTGTGGCGGGTCAAGGTAAACATTATCAGAGAATTTCACTCTCTGCCCCTTCCCTATGGTGTAGACGTGATAGTGTGACTGCATGTGAAGGATGACTTTTAACTAAGTCTTAATGAGTTCTATAGTTTCAATTTAAGATTTAAGTGGGGTGTAGCAGTAAACACTCTTGATGGAACTCACCTATCTGAATGTGGAAGTGGGTCGCTTCCTATGAGAATAGAGCTGATTCTCTAGAGCATTCTGAGAAACGGGATTTGTCCAGGGCCAAAAAGGACACACCAAAACGAACTTGACAGCACCTATAGAGATATCACGCGTGGTTATTATTGCGGATTACACCAAACGATGGCAGTTCAAGACATCGCGTTTGCTATCCATCAAGTAGTCCCAGAAATTTCTCACTAAGCAAAGGTTCAAGACCTCATGGACACCTCTTGCCTAAGTGGTATTTCTCTCTTTCCGTTTTCTGATTTTTATCGGTATTTCATTCATGTGGGGGATTGTTGGAGAAAATGAGTTTATTGTTTTGGTTTTATGGTCTTGATGGGAATGGAACTTAGGACCTTTGGGTCTCTAAGAGCACTTACTCATTTTATTATGAGTGAATGAAAGAGAACCTTTAGTCCCACGTTGACTAAAGAGGATTTCCACTATATAGTTATTCCTTTATGGATAGTTAGTAAAACAATGTGGGTGGAATGGGTGGAGCAAAATATTTTTGCTTCACTAAGGTTTAGGCTTAGTGCACAGGCTCATGTATGCATCGTGGACAAGAGCAACCAAGACTTACCATTTTGAGAAAAATCTTTTAAATTATTTCCTTAAATATTTTGCAATCAAAATAAATATTGTCTTAATGTGGGGGGCGTCTGACCAGGCATAATTTATTTTGCTTACCAAAAATATTTTATGCGGTAATGACCGGTTTAATTGTGTGAAATATTCTTTCTGTTTTAAACTTTATATTGATTTGAAAATTAAATTGGTTGTTTTATTTCCGTTTTAGTTTAATTAGCTTCATGCAAGGATTTGATTGAGAATCAATTGTCATTATTGCGCATCTGTCACACTTCTACCTATAAAAGGGACTCGAATTCCTCATTTCAATTTCTGTCCAGAAGAGCTATTATCCTCTTCTTTTCGTCCCTCTCTCTCTGTGTGGTTTTTACTTTCTTTATGTGCCATTGTTTTTGAGTTCGTAAGACTGGGCAAGTACTGTAGTGCTAACAGTGCTTGCAACGGGCAGTTTTATCCTGGTTACGACTTGACCACGTGGTATAGGCATCACTCATTCTTGAGACGTACCGGTCAACTATCGTGTTAAGGACAGCTTGATGATGAAGTGACTTTGTCCTCTGTTTGTGATTCAATTGAGTGTTTATTTCCCTTTCAAAAATTTATTTCTAACATTTTCACATTTTCTTTTAGTGTTTTATTGTTACAGTTGCAACAATCTTAACACGCTAGTTCTTGTTCTGTCTGTAACAATGGGTAAGAACGATGTTGAAAGGCATTCAAAATTTTCTGGGAAAGACTTTAAGAGGTGGCAGTCAAATATGTTATTTTTCTGAGTTACCATGAACTGGATTCTTATGTTCTGAAACCTTTTGATGAATCCTTGAATGATACTAGTAGTGAATCTGTTTTAGAAGAATGGAAGAGGAATAACTACATGCCCAAAAATCATATTCTGAACTGTTTAAAAGATGCTTTGTATGATTTTTACAATGTTAAGGAGAACTTTTCTGCTTTTGATTTATGGGCTGCTTTGGAGGCAAAATACCAAGCTGAAACTGCTGGAAGTAAGAAATTCTTGGTATCTAGGTTCATGGAATTTAAAATGTCGAATGACAAATCTGTGGTTGATCAATTCCTTGAATTCCAGCAAATTATCAATGAAATTCTTGCGGAAGGTATGGTGATGGATGAAACTTTTCAAGTGTCTTCTGTCAATAAAAAATTACATTCTTCCTGGTCTGTATACAAAAATAAACTGGGACATGAAACTGGTGAAATCATTATGGTTGATCTGGGTAAGAAGATTCAAGTTGAAGAATTATTATGCTCCAAGGAGACTAATGTATCTTCTGCAAGGGACATGTCTAACAAAGCTCATGTGACTGAACACAAAGGTTTCAATGCTGAAAAAGGTGATAAGAACCAAAACAACTCCAAGAAACCCCCTGGAAAGAAAGGTATGTTTCAAAGACCTAAATCTAGCATGAATAAAACTATTAAGGGTGATTGGTATGCGTGTGGAAATCCTGATTCACTGTAGAAACCGTAAGGACCTTAAAAACAAAAATAATGCTAATTTGGTTGAAAACAGCAAAGATGGATTTTCTGGCACTGCGTCTGAAGTTAATTTGGTAACCAATGTAAGAGACTGGTGGGTAGACTCTGGTGCTATCAAACATGTCTGTGGAAATAGACATATGTTCACCTCCTATACTAAGGTAGGGGAAGGAGAGAAACTCTATATGGCTAACTCATCTGCAGCTGTGGTTGTAGAAAAAGGCAAAGTTTGGCTCAATCTCACTTTTGGCAAGACTCTCACATTGAATGAAGTTCTTCATGTTCCAGACATCGGCAAAAATCTTATTTCTTGTGGTGTGTTAGATGATAAGGGTTTTAAAATTGTAATAGAATCTGGGAAATGTGTTGTAACTAAGGGTAAGGATTTTTTGGGGCATGGCTATAAGATTGAGGGTCTATATAAGCTTAATGTAAACTCTGTTGTAATTAATAAGAATGATTCTTCTGCTTATGTTTGTGAGTCTTTGAATGTTTGGCGTGGTAGACTTGGACATGTAAATTATAAGTCAATGCATAAACTAGCCAATGTAGGCTGCAAACCCAAATTTAGTTTGTAAAAAGAACACAAATGTGAAATATGTGTTGAATCAAAGTATGCTAGAAAATCTTTTAGCAAAAATGTTCATAGAAATTCTAAACCCTTAGAATTAATTCACTCAGATCCAGTGGACATGAAATCAGTTCAAATTAGAGGTGGTAAGAAATGGTTTGTTACTTTTATAGATGACTGTACTAGGTACTGTCATATATATTTGCTTAGAGGTAAGGATGATGCCTTATTAGCCTTTAAGATGTTGAAAACCAATTGAATACTACCATTAAAACAGTTAGGTCTGACCGTGGTGGTGAGTACAGAGTTCCGATAGGAGATTTTTGTGTAGAACATGGCATAATACACGAGGTTACCCCTCCTTATTCACATCAGTCCAATGGTGTAGCTGAACGTAAGAACCATACCCTTAAGGAGATGATGAATGCCATGTTAATTAGTTCAGGATTATCTTCGAACTTGTGGGGGGAATCTGTCCTCTCAGCCTACTATATCCTGAATAGAGTACCCTTTAAAGGATCAAATAAAACTCCATATGAATTATGGAAAGGTAGACAGCCTTATTTTGCATACTTCAAAGTGTGAGGGTGTTTTTCTAAGGTTCATATCCCTAAACCTAAGGCAACCAAGATGGGACCCAAAACTGTTGACTGTGTCTTCATAGGGTATCCTGAGCATACTCCTGCATATATATTTTAGGTTGTGAGTTCTGATATGTCTGAAATGGGTGTGAATACTATTATGGAGTCTAGAGATGCTGTGTTTTTTGAAAATGTTTTTCCTTTGAAAATTAAATCTCGTAAGAGAGGTGTTGATTCCCTAGATGTCCCTTCAACCAGTCAAACTTTACCTTTAGAGGAAGATGAAGTAGAAACTCAGCCTAGGAGAAGTAAAAGGGCTAAGACCAAAACCTCCTTTGCACCTGACTTCGTAACACTAGCAGAGTCTGATCCTTAGACTTGTAAAGAAGCCGTGACTTCTCTTGAAGCTCCATGGTGGAAATAGTCTAGTATTAGTGAAATGGAATCCATCAAAGAGAATGATACGTGGGAGATAGTAGATTTACCTCCAGGGTGTAAGGCCATAGGATGTAAATGGATCTTCAGGAGGAAACGTAACATAGATGGAAGTGTTCAAAATTACAAGGCTAGGTTAGTAGCTAAAGGCTATAAATAACAAGAAGGTGTAGATTTCTTTGATACTTACTCACCCGTTACAAGAATTACTTCCATTAGGATGTTAATTGATGTAGTTGCGGTTCATAACCTAGAGATACATCAAATGGATGTAAAGATAGCTTTTCTAAATGGTGAATTAGATGAAGAAATTTACATGGAACAACCTGAGGGATTTGTGGTGAAAGGTTGTGAAAACAAAGTTTGTAAACTAAAAAAAACTTTGTATGGATTGAAACAAGCACCTAAACAATGACATGAAAAATTTGATCATGTATTGTTTTCTAGTGGTTTTAAAATCAATGAATCTGACAAGTGTGTATATACTAAACTTGTGAATGATGCATGTGTGATTGTATAGTTGTATGTGGATGATATGCTTATACTTGGTACAAACATGGATGTAATTAATTCCACTAAGATCATGCTAAATGATAACTTTGACATGAAAGACTTAGGCCCCGCAGATGTAATCTTAGGGATGAAAATTAGAAGAAATTCGAATGGTTATAGTCTTAGTCAATATCATTATGTTGAATTTGTGCTTAGGAAATTCAATCATTTTGATTGTAAACCTGCTTATACTCCGTATGATCCTTGTTGTAGACTTCAAAAGAATAAGGGTAATGGAGTATCACAACTTGAATACTCACAAGTTATAGGAACTCTGATGTATTTGATGAACTATACTAGGTCATACAATGCTTATGTTGTGAGTAGGTATAATTGTAATCCAGGGCAGGAACACTGGGATGCACTTTTTAGAGTGTTAAGGGATTTGAAATACACTTTGACCTTTTGTTTGAATTATGAAAGGCACCCTGCCGCCCTTGAGGGATTTTGTGATGCAAACTGGATATCGGTCTCAGAGGAGTCTAAGTCTACGAGTGGATATGTTTTCACTCTAGCAGGTGGGGCTGTTTCTTGGAAGAGTTCCAAACAGACCTGCATAGCTCGATCCACTATGAAATCTGAGTTTATTGCGTTAGATAAAGCATGAGAGGAAGTCGCTTGGATAAGATGGTTTTTAGAAGACATTCCTCTTTGGCATAGGCATGTTCCAACTATATCTATACATTGTGATAACCAGGCTGCCATAGCTAAAGCTAAAAACAGCTACTATAATGGGAAGTCTATACATATTTGTAGAAGACACGATACCCTGAAAGAACTAATCTCAAAAGGCGTTATTTCCGTTGAATGGTTAAGATCCAAGGAGAATATCGCAGACCCTTTGACAAAAGGTTTGACCAAGGAGATAGTTAATAATGCATCGAGGGGGATGGGGCTTAGGCTCATTATATAAACTTTCCATGAAGGATACTCAACCTTGCTGACTGGAGATCCCAAGATCAAGGTTTTTAATGAGACAACTAATTTGTGGCGGGTCAAGGTAAACACTATCAGAGAATTTCATTCTCTGCCCCTTCCATATGGTGTAGACGTGATAGTGTGATTGCATGTGAAGGATGACTTTTAACTAAGTCTTAATGAGTTTTATAGTTTCAATTTAAGATTGAAGTGGGGTGTAGCAGTAAACACTCTTGATGGAAGTCACCTATCTGAATGTGAAAGTGGGTCGCTTCCTATGAGAATAGAGTTGATTCTCTAGAGCATTCTGAGAAACGGGATTTGTCCAGGGCCAAAAAGGACACAACGGCACGAACTTGACAACACCTAGAGAGATATCACGGATGGTTATTATCGCGGCTTACACCAAATGATGGCAGTTCAATATATCGCATTCACTATCCATCAAGTATTCCCGGCAATTTCTCACTAAGCAAAGGTTCAAGACCTCATGGACACCTCTTGCCTAAGTGGTATTTCTCGCTTTCCGTTTTCTGATTTTTATCGGTATTTCATTCATGTGGGGGATTTTTGGAGAAAATGAGTTTATTGTTTTGGTTTTATGGTTTTGATGGGAATGGTACTCAAGACCTTTGGGTCTCTAAGAGCACTTACTCATTTTCTTATGATTGAATGAAAGAGAACCTTTAGTCCCACATTGGGTATGACTAAAGAGGAGTTCCACTATATAGCTATTCCTTTATGGATAGTTAGTAAAACAATGTGGGTGGAATGGGTGGGGGAAAATATTTTTGCTTCACTAAGGTTTAGGATTAGTGCAGGGCTCATGTATGCATCGTGGACAAGAACAACCAAGACTTACCATTTTGAGAAAAATCTTTTAAATTATTTCCTTAAATATTTTGTAATCAAAATAAATATTGTCTTAATGTGGGGTGGGGGGGGGGGGCGTCTGACCAGGCACAATTTATTTTGCTTACTAAAAATATTTTATGCAGTAATGACCGGTTTAATTGAGTGAAATATTCTTTCCGTTTTAAACTTTATATTTATTTGAAAATTAAATTAAATTGGTTGTTTTATTTCCGTTTTAATTTAACTAGCTTCATGCAAGGATTTGATTGAGAATCAATTTTCATTATTGCGCATCTCTCACACTTTTACCTATAAAAGTGACTCGAATTCCGCATTTCAATTTGTGTCCAGAAGAGTTACTATCCTCTTCTTTTCGTCTCTCTCCCTCTGTGTGGTTTTTACTTTCTTTTTGTGTCATTCCTGTTGAGTTCGTAAGACTGGGCAAGTATTGTAGTGCTAACAGTGCGTGCAACGGGTAGTTTTATCCTGGATATGACTTGACCACATGGTATAGGCATCACTCATTCTTGAGGCGTACCGGTCAACTATCGTGTTAAGGACAGCTTGATGATCAAGTGACTCTGTCCTCTGTTTGTGATTCAATTGAGTGTTTATTTCCCTTTTAAAAATTTATTTCTAACATCTTCACATTTTCTTTTAGTGTTTTATTGTTACAGACGCAACAATCTTAACACGATAGTTCTTCTTCTGTCTGTAACAATGAGTAAGAACGATGTTAGAAATCAAATTAATATGGGTGTTAGCTGAGCTAACTCTAGCATCAGAATTAACCCACAAAAGATAGTCAAGATTATTACAGTCATCTCTGAGAGCATTGTTTTTAGAATTTTGTAAGACTAGCATAATAGTATGTAAATCAGTTCCTCTCCAGCTAGAATCAGAAAATAAAGTAGATTGCCTAGCTAGTCTGGCAAGGTTAATGGTGGGTTGATTTTACTGAGCATTAACTTTGGTGAGCTTCCCTAAGACGAAATCAATAGGATCATGGTTGTGGATATTGTTCTGACTGTAAATTCTCTTTCCCGTGAAACGATGTTGAACTTCTAGTTGGTATCCATTCTTGATTACTTGTAGAACTTCTTCTGATTATGCATCAAAGTTGATGTTTGCTTGCCGCATAGTCCTCCCCCATGTCAGAGCAAGTTGAGCTCATCTGCTTGTTCTATCTGCTCCTATGAGTCCAGTGTTGTAGTCCTTAAAGTTTCTTGTGCCCATGCATTGACTTGTGGAGGAAAAGGCAACAAAGGAATAGTTTTGATAGTCATTATTAACATGGCATGGGTTAGCTTGGGCAATATGCATGCTAATAGTGATTCCAAATTTATCAGAACTATTCCTTTGCTGACTGTAATTCTCAGGAGGCGAATGAGAGTTGTTAGGCAGGTAGTAAGGGTTATTAAGTATATGCCCAGGTTTATGGTGAACTCTGGAATGGTTACAAAGATGCTGAGTAATTATCCTAGTAGTGGTAGAAGCAGAGGGGGTGATTTTTTGGAAAACCCAATCGCATCTGGCTTTCCAGATAAACCAGCAGATAGTGGCATAAGTAGCATTCCAACTGGCATAATGGTTATCTGTCTGAAACCAGTTATTGAACCAATCATGGAAAGTGTTTTATGAATAGAAGAGTTGATGTTGATCTCCAAAGAGCTTCATCCAAACAAAAGAGGCAGTAGGGCAAGTTAATAGAAGATGTGTAATGTTTTCAGCCCCATTTTGACAGAAAGTGCATATGAGATCAATGTAACTCAGGATGCTAGCTGTTTTGGCATTAGTTGGTAGAATCCCATGAGCACATTTCCAGATAAACAAGTGGATAGATGGGTTTGTATCAAGCCCCCAGATTTGGTTCCAAGGAGATGACTGAGTGTCATTAGCATACTTATCATGAATCTGCTTGTCATATAGAGATTTAACAGAGAACTTGTTTTTGGTGGTGAGAGCCCATTGAATTCATCCAAATCATCAGGGGAATGAGGTGTTTGGAGAATGAGTTGTTGAGTTTCAGGAGTGAACCATTGGTTTAAGATGTTAGTATCCCATTCTCCTTGGGTGTTGAAAATTTTATTGACAGTTATAAGATTTTCTAGGCATAGGATAGGTTTGGGTATTCTGTCAGGAGTATTGTTAATCTATCTGTCCTCCCTAATATATATCTGACTTCCATTACCAATTTTCCAGATGTAGTTCTGCTGTATTAGAGATATGCCTTCTAGAATTCCTTTTCAGATCCAAGAATCCGATGGTTTGGGATTGGTGTCCATTCTTATAGCTGCAGTAGCTAGATAATGTGAAGCCTTCATGGTATTGCTCCACAGGGAATCTGGCTCTATAATTAGTCTCCAAGTTATTCTGGTAAGCATAGCCAAGTTGAAGAGTTCCATATTCTTGAATCCCAGCCCTCCTAACTCTTTGGGTTTGTTAACAGCATCCCAAGCAAAGTAGTAGATACCTTTAGATTTATCTTGATCTTTATTCCAGAAAAAATATCTTTGAATGGCATTGATCTCATTACAGGTGGTTTTGGGGATTTTGAAGCAGTTCTTTTGGTAGATAGTAGAAGTAGAGGTAACAAAATGAATCATGGTTAGTTTCCCAGCTATTGAGAGGTTGGTCTTCCATCCAGCAAATCTGAATTTAAGTTTTTCAACACAAGGTTTGAAATCTTGTATCTTACTCTTGGTGGTGAACAGAGGGGATCCCAAATATTTATCAGAAGGATTGATTCTTTGGACTTTCATAGTATTACTGATATTGGCAGCTATTTCAGGATCAGTATTCTTGCTGAAGAAAATGCGCAATTTGGAGAAGTTTATCAGTTGACCTGAGGACTGACCAAATTCTTGGAAAATATTTATTAGGTTGTTGCATTCTTGCATGTTGGTTTTGCAGAATATCATGTAGTCATCAGCAAACAGAAGGTGATTGATGGCTGGAGCATCCTTGCAAATTTTGACTCCTTGAATTTGATGTTGAGTTTCAGCATGTGTCAGATAACGAGATAGAGCTTCCATGCAGAAAAGAAACAGATATGGTGACAGTAGGTCTCCTTGTCTTAGACCCCTGGAAGGTTTGAAGAATTTTCCTGGAGATCCATTAACCAAGACAGCTGAGCTAGTGGTAGATATGCATTGGTGAATTAAGTTACACCATTGAGAACTGAATCCCATTTGAGATGAGACCTTTAACAAGAAGTCCCAGTTGACTCTATCAAAATCTTTGGCCATGTCAATTTTGATTCCCATTGTGCCATTGCTTCTTTTTTTCCCTCTTCTGGTGTTCATGTGGTGAATTACTTCATGGGCTATAGCAATGTTGTCAGATATTTGTCTTCCATGAATAAAAGTCGATTGGAAAGGGGATATTAATTTAGGTAACAGAGGTTTCAATCTTTGGGCAAAAAGTTTAGAGATGATTTTTTAGGTGGTATTACACGGGGATATAGGTATGAAATGAGAGGGTTTAGTGGGTTTTTCTATTTTGGGAATGAGGAAAATGAAGGTAGAATTCATCTCTTTTAGGATGTAACCAGTAGTAAAAAATTGTTGAACCATGCTTGTGATATCTTCTCCTACAATGTCCCAGTTGGCCTGAAAGAAGTTCGGAGGGAAACCATTTGGGCCTTGAGCTTTGTCTCCAGCCATGCTGAAAACAATCTGCTTGATTTCCAAAACTTTAGGGATTCTGATGAGGTTTTTGTTCTCTTGATAGGTTATGGTGGAGGGGATAAGGATTAAAATGAATGGGTTTCAATTAATAGGTTCAGTAGTTGCCATGAAGGCAAAGTGATTTGTGAATGTCTGAGTGATCTCACAGGTTTCATGAATCCAGGTTTCATCCTCCTTTTGTATGGAGTCAATTTTGTTTCTTCTGTATCTTTTCTTGGCAGCAAGGTGGAAGTAACCAGTGTTTCTGTCCCCAAGTTTGATAAGTTGGTCCCTGCTCTTAGTTTTCCAGAAGGATTCTAGTACTTGTTGCCAATGCTCCACTTGTTGTTTAGCTTCTTGAATATCATTTCCCCTAGTAGAATTAAATTGAAGGTTGGATATCCAATCCATATGATGTATGCCTTTTTCTAGGTTGTTCTTGATATTTCCATAAACTTCTTTATTCCATTTCTTTAGTTTAACTTTCACATCTCTGAGTTTCCTTGCAATTTTTATGGCTTTAGAGCCTTTGTGTTGGGTCTTCTAGCAATCAGCAATGATTCTTTTACATTCAGCATGGTTGAGCTAGGGGCCAAAGAATAGGAGTGGGATATGACCATGATTCCATGAAGGGTTGGTGTTGAGAATGATAGGGTTATGATCAGAACCAATGGCAATGAGGTTGGAGATAGTGGCACTGGGTTGCAGTTCCAGCCAAGTTTCATTAGCTAGATCTCTGTCTAATCTCTGCTCAGTAAGTTAAATAACAGATCTTCTGTTGGTCCAGGTGAAAGAACATTCAGTGTGGTTCAAGTCAGTGAGATTAGCTTCTTCAATTTTGTCTAAGAATAACTCGGCTTAAGCTTGATCTATAGGATGTTGGCTAAACTTCTCATGCTCATGAAGTACAAAGTTGAAATCACCCATGATTAGCCAAGGCAGGGAATTAGAAGCATTAGTATTTTTAATCATTTTCCAGGACTTGACCTTTTCACATGTAGTATATGGGCTGCCATAGAAGCATGTAAACAACCAAGGGTCTCCATGCATAGGATGAGTAATGAAACTAATATGATGGTCTGAGAAGTCCTCAATGGTGACATCTAGATTAGTTTTCCAGGCCAGAGCTAGGCCTCTAGCAGTTTTGTCCTTGCCTTTAGGTTCTACAAACTAAAAATTAGTGACTCCTATGTTACCTAGAATTTTCTTAAGATTGTTAGACTGTTGCTTAGTTTCAGATAAGAAGAAAATATCAGGATTATGTTTGTTAAGCATTCTATTTAGGTGTTGACTAGTGCTTGGTTGTCCTAAGCCTTGACAGTTCCAAGCAATGATGCAATAGAATTGTCAAAAGTATGATATGATTGGGTAGCTAAATATGATGATTATGTACCCTAGATAAAGAGTGATGAAGCTTCTAGAAAGTAATTCAAGATTAACCCAAAGGAATGTGTGTAATATGAGTAAAACAAATATGTCATTGTGGTAAGAGAGGATGCGGGTTGAGTGAGTTTTACCTGAGAGTTATTGAAGGGGTTGACTCCTTACAAATTGCTAGTAGTTTCTTCAGTTAGAAATTCTTCTCCCATTTGGGTAGACTGCAGATTGCATCTTTTTGTTGGTTGATGCCGAGTCCATTGCAAAACATGGTGATCAGATTGAGTAGGTAAGTTGCACATTTTCCTTTTAGTATCAACTAGATGGGGGTGTTGTTCAGGGTCAACTCCTTTGAGTTTAAACTCAGCCTTTCTTCTTTTTCTGATGATTAAAGTCTTTCATTATCTATTATTGAATAACATCCAGGTTGGGAAGGTTATTGAGAGTATTTTTGGGAGTGATGTTGGTGTTGATATGAGGGTTGGTATTATTGATTTTTGGGAAAATTGTTGTAGGGTCTATTATTTCCTCTGGGTTAGTTGGAGTGGTATTAATAATATCTTTCTTTCTTGCATCTACCTTGATGTTACCTTTCTTTTCTATAGTAGAGTCTTTGTACCTGCTACCTTCCACAAGTTTCTTGTGCTTCTTTTGACATGAAACGACCTCAGGATTGAGTGTAGGGATTTCTCCAGTGATTGGTTGATCAAGACCAGCTTTGAAGATAAGATAATGAGTGGAACCATCAAGTTCCTCAGTAGTGTTTTGCGTAAGAGTTTCTGTTGTGCCAATCTCATTTTGATTGCAAACTCTTCAGCTGCATCCTTATCAGTATAGTGGCGGAAATGAGTTGGTATTTGGGAGGGGGGGGGGAAGGCTTGTTGGAGGGTTGCTAGTATTGCAAGAGGATGGGGTGGGGTGTGTGGATGGGTAAAGATTTCCAGAATTGAGGGTGTATTGGTTAATGGGGGTTTTCTGAGGGTCTTCTCTTTCTTTAATGCATGGAGGGCTAGGATGATCAAGAATTCTGGATACCTTGCAGAAGGATATACCAGTGAGGGCATAGGCAAGCTCCAACCAGTAAGAGATATTAGCATCCTCATAGGCATCAATACCATACTTTAGAGCTCTGGTTACACCTATTGTGAGAAGGACTTCAAGATTCTTTTCATCATCATCTCTTCCATAAGCTTTCTTAGATTCCTGATAGATACCAGCTGGTCTTATTAGATTTCTTATGTCAGGGATGATGTGTGTTGGGATTATTTTTACCAAAGTCCAGATCCAGACTTTATAGAAGTTTGCTTCATCAATGAAATATGGTCCTGAGGGTGGAATCTCAGTGAGAATAATAAGCTTGTCAAAGATGCCTCTGGCTCCTCCTTTTCTGAACACTTTGTAGTCTTCAATACTGTTTAACTTGATAGAGTAGTAATTCCTCATTTTCTTCCATAAGGAGACATCAGCATTCCTTCTAAGCTCCCAATTATTGTTGATGAATCTGGAAATAACTCTTGTTTCATGTGATATTGTGTTGAAGTACCTTCTAATGAATACCCATTTCCAGTCCAACCTTTTCATTGGTAATACATTTTCTTGGTTTATGAAGACCTTTGGTAACAAATCCTCAGGTAAGGTAAGAGAGGAATTCATTTTCTTTACAAGATTGTCTATATTTTCAGTGTTCTTGGTTCCTGAAGAAGAGGCCATGAATGTATGAGTAATAAAAGTTATGTTGATTATAAGATATCTGAGATAAGTATGATGGTGGGTTTTAATATTTAAGGTAAATGTTGTTTTGTAGTGGTGAACTTTAATTTGAATTTTGGACTTTTTATCAGTATAGATCAGTAAGTACAAGTTGATGTTTTGTTATAGTTGGGTAGGTTGTGTAGAATGATAACCAAGTCTGACTGTGTTGTAGTACAGTGACCAGAAAGCTAGCAACCATGTATATGACCACATTTGCCAGCTAAGATTATATATGATAGTGTTGGGAAGGTTGGTAAAGTTGACTACTAGCAATCTGTTGGAGTGGTACCTGTCAATAAGACTTGAAACAAAACAATATACAGGAACTGAATTGTAAAATTGCCAATGGATAAGAAGTTTTAGTTCTATGGTAGGGTAATTTTTGTTTTTACTCAGGTTGTTGTCCTGCCAAGCAAAGGTTAAAGTCTCCCATGTGATGTATTTGTTCTTCCTATAATGATGTGGCCTTAGGCTATGTGTATTGATTAAGGTCTTGTGAGGGTGACTTATCATGTGACTAAGAGGTGAAGGTCAGTCTAAACCTAATTACTTGAGGATTCTCTTATGCTGGAGTATCTTGATGTTAAAATCAGAGGTAATATTAGTGTACTGAGAATAATTCAAAGTTTGTGAGTGATTATACCTGAGGTCATACCTGTGGGTTATGAGTTTGTCTACCTTGAACCTTTTTTCCACTTTGGTCTTGCCTCTGAACGGGTTTGGGTCCCTTAGCGGGTCGAATTTTTGCTCCAAGAAATGTTATGGTGAGGCCGAATCCGAATTTATGTCAATCCCTTGTAATAACTGCCAAGTATGTTGACTGTCGCCTCATATTAGCCAATAAACTTGAATAGCGTGAGTGAAGATTTTGCATGCACCCATTGAGATTGAAGTTCTGCAAGATCCATAGTGACATATCTCTAGGTTGAAAAACCAATGGTTGGGATGCAATAATTGTTGGCCTTCCCGTGCATATAACCGTCTGTGAAGAAATAAGTTTCAAATTTCGGACCTGGAACTTCCAAAATTGCACAGACCCAAAATCTCTAAGGCTAAGGAAAGTCCAATTGCAATTTAGAATTTGAACGCGATTCTTGCCAAGATTGGAGGAAGGATGGCTGATGATGTTCCAGCAGTCAGACAACCCAATTTCAACATGCATGCTAAACAGGTACTTGATTTTTCCACTTAACTCCCAAAAGAAAATCATTAGTTTCAGATTTTGTTTTTCTAGCATGAAGCAAGTAATGATTACCAATTTGACGAATCTAATCCCAAGTAAATTCAAATTCCTCTATTTTGATAGGTTATAGAAGTAAGTAGTGATAGCGAATCTCCGGAGGGGGACATGCATGAAATTGTAGGTGGTGCTAAAGGTGATAGTGGAGAGAGTGTGGCTGGTACAAGATGGTATAAAGTCCCAATAGAAGATGGCGCCCCAGTACCACCACAAGAAATTCAATCTCAACTCCGGGGAGTGAATGATGGTTGGGTAATATATGTTGAGCATCCTGGAAGAGGGCGGTTTGTTGTGAATAAAGGGGTGGTTCTTATTGGTGATAAATAGGTGGTGTGTGGTGGTGCTAGGCAGGGTTTTTTTTCTTCTCCAGTTCCAGAGGAAAGCATATCCAGAATTCATGAGAATGATTCCCTTCTCCTCCCAAAAGATGAAGTGGTGTTCCCCAATATGTTTATGTGGCCCTTGAGTTGCGGCAGCTGGATGAGGATGTTTATTACATTGTTATTTTTGGTCATGGTGGGATTACAGAGCCACAAGAGATACCAGAGGATGAACTTTTTCATATGGCACAGCCGATAGTTGGAGGGAGTTATTCCGTTGCAAGGAGGGTACCTGCACCAGAAGTTGAAGGAGCACCTGTAACTGCACATGGGTGTGCAAGAAGGGGTGCAGGTGAAACTGGTGGTGCATCCAAGGTAGGGACATGATGCACACATCTCAACAGTCAAAGTGGTGTAAGTATTTTCATTTTTTGGTCTTTGAGGAGTTTTATGGTGTTTCTCTAGACAAAGATTTTTTGCTATCTTGGTAACAAAGATGTTAGGTGTAAGAACAATGTTTAAATATGTGGTTAAATGGTAATGATTGTGGGTTGTTTTAATTGATGAAATGGTTGGGTTTGTAATCTTATTTTCCTAATTATCTATGGGTTGGAATTTATCATAGGGTAGGATTTTGTCAGGTTTGGTATGTTGAGAGGCATGGTGAAAGTGTTGGGTTGGTATTATGGGATTGCAAAGAGGATGGAATTTCATGCTACATAGCTGATAGTTTATAATCCAAATATTTAAAACCAGGGGGTAGGAGATACCTGTAAGAATGGGTAGGTAAAGCAAAGATTCCAGAGCATAGTGGTTCAGAAGCAAAGCAGAGCAGGATTCAGATTCTAGAGAAATTTCTTTGGAATCAGCACTTGGTGGCAGCTTAACCAAGATCAGGGGAGAAAGAAGAACTTTTAGATGGTGTTTAATCTTGAAGTGCACTGGATTATCAAACCGGTTCATAGTGATAATCAAATTTGGTTTGTGATTTCTCTTATAAAATGTAGTACTCTTCAGATGATTAGGCTCCATAAGAGAACGGTAGGTGAAATGAAAGACCTTAGGGTGATCAAAAGCAGTTTGCTTGACAGCAGATTTACCCAGAGAAATTTGGGATTCAATTGAGAAATAAGCTGAATGGGTAATGGTGATGTATGTGATTGTGTGTTTGCTATAATTTCTGTGTTGATTGTGTAATTTGTGATTTCATCCAATTTTGGGTTACTTAGGAGTTTTCGATTCAATTCTCATCTTCTCCACTTGGGAGAAAGTTAGGATTGGTGTCCTCCTGATCGTATTGATGTGAGTCTGGTCGATGAATAAGCAGTAGGATTGATTGGAGAGAGTTTTTGGCAGCATTGGGTGATTTCCGGTAGGTTCATCCGGCGAAAACTAGCCGTTGAGACGACCGTTGAGGGTAGCGTACAAGAGAGATATGGGAATCTAACCGGAAGAGGGGGAAAGACCGGTAGAATAGAGAGTAAATAAGGCAGAGCTCATTTTATCCCCTGACTACGACTCCACAATACTAAACAATCCAGTGTCCTATGTTGACCAAGAAAACATGAGAATATAATGTAATAACAATAGAGTATATGCATGAAACATTCACATATCTTAGACGCTTCAGATTACTACCATTTTCCCCATAAACTGACCCAGCAACATGTTCAGGAACTTGGATTTCTAGAGTTGTAATTGTCACAATAGCGGACTTCCTACCATTTAGTGAAATGCATTAAACAAGTATAAGAACAAAAGTTTATGCTATTTAGGCAAAGAAGACGTGGACACATATAATAAAAACTAGTCATTAAAGGTTGTGACTAACCTTTCAAGTTCCATACTGTCTCCATGACTTGTCATCCCTTTTCCAACATCCATATTACTCCTTAAGATTCCCCCGATCTGTTTGTTGTCAAACAAACCTCTAAATAATGAAACCAACCATCAAAATACACATCTCTCTCATAACAAAAAAGCAGACAGCTAGGTGAATGATATTGACTTTGCATGAGTATTTCATTTGTAAAAGAATTTCAAGTTGTAATTTGAATTATATTGGCTTTGCAAGTGGGTGTGATCTGTATGAGTAATGGTTACTTAGATTTTTGAGTCATGACTAGGTAGATTTCAGGTAGATGTTAGCGTCTCAGTCGTTCTTGTATTTTTGCTAATACAATAACTCAAATTCTAGTTGTAACACTAATTACTTGTGATTCGGTTGGGGAAAGAAGATGATAGTATCTAGTGATTTATAACCTGCTAATTTTCATGGTCTTTGGCATTTCAAAGAACAAAAACAGACTATCAAAGGAATCTTAGTATATGTGAATCACTAGGAGAATCCGTTGGAACTGATAGCAAAATGGTGTACCAGTATGTGCATATTAAAAATTAATATGTGTACAATTAAGTATACATAAACAATCAACAAGTGTACAACTATGTACACATTAACGAACAACAGGTGTATAACTATGTACACATTAAAAATCCACATGTGTATAATTATGTATACATTAAGAATCAGCATTGTACCCCTATGTGCACATTAAAAACCTTAACATCAACTATGCCATTCATTCATTTCATAATTTAAAGTACCAAAAAAATGTAGGAACTCTCTAAAGGAAATCTAAAACTTTATAGAAATATTCAATGTTACTAAAATCTGGTACCAATATTGGTTAAGGAACTAATCCATGTCTTTTAGCAAACATGCAGCTGATACTTCAAACATCCTACGCGGAAGATGCATGCATATATAAGCACAATTTTTTTAATATTTTTAAAATTGGTTTAAAATGACCATCCATTTTAAACTATGGTCAGCTTCGAAAAGAAGCAACCTGTGTACAAATATGTACACATTAACAACTAACATGTATACAACTATCTACACCTGTGGTTATTATTTTTCAGAAAAGTACTACAAAGTATGCATGTCTCCCAGTCAGGGCGCGTCAAAAACTAATACATCTCACTAGATTTGAGAGCTCTTACAAATGCCTGAATCTGCAACCCAAGCTGTCAAAATAATAGATTGAGAGTGGGATGTGGCAGCGATTGAGGAATATGAGGTTATATGAGTGGTGAATTTATATATGCCCAGACAAAGGTGAAAGGAAATTGGAATAAACAAATGAATGGAAAGCAACTAGCAATATGGGAAAGCAAAAACAAGAATCCCTTCTAACAACAAATTACAATTATGAGGAGGGACCCCCTCACACTTTATTATCACACTATCTCACATATTGGGCGTCATTTTTGCGAATGAAAACCAAACCGTAATGGATTTGAAACTAATATTTTGGTGATATGTTCCTCTTGATAAGTTCTACATACTACCAAAAATGAGCGTATTCCGAAATATATAACACCACCATCTACTAATTTGAAAATGACCCGCTAAAAATCAACGAATTTTTGGCCGTCGAAATTAAGACTGGTAGATTGTGAGGTTTCATACTTCGGAATGTGCTCATTTTTGTTAAGCGTGTAGAACTTGGTAAGAGGAATATATCCTCAAAATATTAGCTTCAAATCCGTTACGGTTTGATTTTATTCACAAAAATGACGCCCAACGTGTGAAATAGTGTGATAATAAAAGTGTGAGAGGATCCTTCCTCTACAATTATTAGACAACTAGCAAGAACTGTTTTATCCACTTATTTACTCAACTCATTTTTGTCTCAAGTCCGATTCTATGATCGAATCCACGGCTTGATCTCATAGAATAGCAATGAAACAACTATATTATCTCATTACTCCGATTTCATGATCGAATCTACTGATCTCATGAAATGGTGATGGATAAATCTCAATTACTCTGATCCTATGGTCGAATCCACGATCCCATGGGATAGTAATGCTTGTTTTATTATTCTGAATTTGTAGTCGAATCCACGTCTGATCTTATGAATTAATAATGAAATATATATTCACTTTTATTATTCAGTTTAATGAATTATTCTCCATTGGATCTCATGAATTGATAATAAATACTCAATAATTGGGCATCTGGACCATCACTGAGTAAGCCCCACAAAAATGGTGCAAGTGTACTCGACAATGATACATGACTGAGCATCCAAAAAACATGAAACAATGGAGAGTTCTCCATAAAATAGGAGAGAGAAAATAATAAACAATAAAATAATAGGAAGCGCCCATGGGCCGGGTCCACCGTTCGGCCGGCTGTGCCCTAGCCGTGGCCGGTCCCATGCTTCCCCATTATTTTCTTTATTTTCTCACGATTCTCATAAACCCAGGGAGAGTTCTCCATCTTGGCAAAAATTTCCCAATTTGTGCAAAAACTCGAGAGTTCTCCATAACTTGGAGGATTCACCAAGTAAATTATAAAATAAGGAGAGGTGTGCGGGACCGGGTATCCTAGCCGGTCGGCCATGCCCAAGTCGTGACCAGTCCCTATACCTCACAATCCTTAGCTTTTTATAATTATTATTCCAAAACTTCATGGATTCTCCATATCTTCCTGGATTCTCCATATCTTCAGGGATTCTCCATAACTTCAAGGATTCACAAAAAATAATAATAAAATAGGGAAAGGTGTGCGGGACCGGGAAACTTGGCCGGTCGGCCATGCCCTAGCCATGGTCGGTCCCACACCTTGCAATTCCTAATTTCTCATTAATATTATTTCCCTCAACTCGTGAAACTCCTGGGTTTGAACAAAATTCGTGACTTCTCCATATTTTCTCAAATATTGCTCGAATCACGAAAAAAACAAAAGCCAACATGGTCACACGGCCGGATAGCCCCTCACGAAAATTTTATATTATTAAAACATTTTATTTTAATATTTGCAAAATATTGATGAATTGAGCATACATGCTCATTCCACCAAAAAGTCGAGAATTCTCAGCCAAGATGAAACTCTTCTGAAAATTCACAACATCGCTCAAATGCACATCAGAAAATACTGAAACTCTCAATATGGAGACACGGATATCAAGGAAACACGTGCATGCCTCCATGACCGACCAGGTCATCCCTAGGGCTTGCATGATGTCGGTCCCACATGTTTTCACAATTTTGACCCAATTTGCTCAATCGCTCATACTAGGCCCAAAAATCTCTCTTACCGTCCCTCTTGAATTCTTCCAGAGTTTTAATTTCGAGTTGTTTTCACCTCCCGAACGAGCTCAAAACCTAAATATTCCCGCGTTAGGAGATAGGAAATTCTTTTCCGTATCGAATGGAGGGGCGGATCCGAGTTCGTATGAAAATTCTACATCGATTCTAGTAAAGGATGCTAATCAGGGATTCAACCAAACTGGAGAATCCTCCAAACGGACAACACCTGGTCACGTGACTACCAGGAGCTGGTCCATGCCCTCTTGGTCGGTCCCACATCTCATAACTAGGTTTTACACCTAATGCTGAACCCAACAATATTTTCAGTAAATGGTAAACTCCCCATTTAATCATCACTTTTCACCAACTCTCAAATTGAGAACCCTGGTGCATGTTTACTCGAGCGCTGGGTATCACATGGATGTTCTTCATCCCATGTGGTCGGTCCCTCCATCACTCATAATCAATTTTCGGCAATTATTCAATTGATGGAGGATTGTCCAAAATTAGGGTTTCGAATGAACGCTCTGTGAAACCATCATTCTGAGCAATTTCGAACACTAATAAATTTACGTTGATTCGTCAATCAACATCTAAAATTAATTAAACAATATTCGATAATCTACCAATATTTTAATTAATATTTTACTGGGTCACATCATCAGTAAATAATTCACTGAATCGAGCAATACTTGCTCAATCGCCTGAATAATAGTCAATATTCAACAATTCTCCAATATTTGGTGAATTGAGCAATACTTGCTCAGTTGCCCATCAAATCCTTAATTTTGGTGAATTGAGCAATACTTGCTCAGTTGCCATCTAATCCTTAATTTTGGAGAGTTGAGCAATACTTGCTCAAATGCCCACCAATTTCCCATAATTCGGTGAATTGAGCAACACTTGCTCAGTTGCTCATTGAATTCTTATAATTCACGGCAATACTTTCTCAACCACTCAACTAGTCAGTAACTTGTCATACTGACATCTCTACAAAGAACTACATGTTCGACCCATGAATCGCTGAGCATCCACCATTTATGCTTGATTCACCAAACTTAGACTCAGTGTCTAATCAGTCAACAATTGACTAACCTAAACACGTCTGCCCCGCAGACTCCACGATTCGTGAAATATCAATCACGTCACAAATGGGGGATATCACTTAGGGTTTTGGTCTGGTGGTCTATGACACGTGAATTCATCCTACGACGAGAAATGTGCGTAAGTCGTGTCAACAGTTGAAGGAGTCAGCAAAGTAGTGGGTGCACGATCAGCCAAGTCTCCCCATGACGTGGAGCTGACTTCACCACGATCTCCCACTTTCCCACTCTTTCACTCAAGAAACCGTCACACTTACAGGGGTCAGTGGTGTTACTACTCTAATAGTATAAATAAGTATATGAATCCATGATTGAAGGACATCTTTATCGAAATTCGAACACTCGAATACACGTCTAACACTGAATTTATCGAGTAACTACTCTCAAGAATTCATCAATAACTCAGAACTTATTCGAACTCAACAGTTCACCAATACTGCAGAGACCTTCAACACACCCACAATCCTCGATAATCACTGATCCCACACAATTCTCAGCTTCCCTCCTACAGATCAACCCATCTCCCTCTTTGCGACCGAATTGATTCTGGAACGGCCATTGTCTTGGTTTAGGCCGGAGTCATACATATTGATTTCCCGAATCTAAGCACCCCCTTTGCAGCGGTACATCTGTGTAAGGATTAACATCTTGCCTGGCTGAGGAGTCTCGACAGCACGCTCGACTCTCCATCTTCCCAAAAAACCGGCGACACGTTTTTCCCCATCCACAGTACTCAGTACCCGATTTTTTTCCGTTTTTTTCAATGGAAAAATATTTACCTAGGTAAAAAAGATTTTTTAGAGTAAAAACAAGATATCAAATATGTAAAAAAAAAAGGGTTTTAGTAAAAAAAAAAGGGGGTGAAAAAGGAAAGTTTTAAGGTAAAACTTTAAAACCAGAAGAAAAAAAATACGGGTACTGAGTACTCGTAAAGTGCAAAAAAATACGGGTACTGAGTACCCGTGTGATTTCCCTTCCCTACAAAGTTGAACAGATCTGTTCAACCTTGTAGGGATGGAGGGGTATGACCCTACTCATGTAGGGATATGGGAGACCATAGTACTTGTCTTTTTGGCTTTTTGAGGGAAATTGAGGGATAGGGAAGGGATGACCCCTCTCATAGTGCTAGCTCTTAACCTAAGATCTGTTCGGATGTAACCAAGCATATCCTAACCCCCCTACGAAATGGGTTATACAAACTAAAGCCTCTGATGTTATATCTTTCACTGCGAATTCCCAAATTTAGGATGTTATACCGGGCTATTTTGTGGCCTATAAGGATTATTCGGGCCCAAAAAGGATCATTACGAAGTAAAATAAAAATAGGGAAAACTAGGCTCAAGCCAAAAAAAAAAAAAAATCTTGTTGTCAGGTCCATGGTTAATTTTAGTTTCCGTCACGCCCAAAATTATCCGAAATTATTAAAAATCGCTGCATAGCTCGTTTATGCATACTATTTTTTCAGGGGTATAATTGGTAAGCAAACTTGAATATGACATATCTAAAAAAATCGCGCCTTGGAAGCTTACAAATTTTATATTGTTGGAAATCTTTTTAAGAGAGCTACACAATGAGTACAAACAACAATATCAAATTTTGTTTTTCACGAAAAAATCGGAGGTGATCATCGCTTTAGGGAAAATTTTCAAAAACTGACGACATATTCATTATGCAGCCTCCAAAAAAGATGCATAACACATTATGTAGACGCATAACGAATTATGCAACCATTTTATCGACTGCATAACAAGTTATGCATCCATTATTTTGGTTGATTTTAGTGCGTGCAGAAAATATTGATGCATAATGCGTTATACAACCATATTTAAGGATGCATATCAGGTTATGCATCCATTTTCTCGATGCATATAAGATTATGCAACAATTTTCTTGATGCATATCAGGTTATGCATCCATTTTCTCGACTGCATGATGCATTATGCATCAATTTTCAATTTCACACAAAATAACAAAGATGCCGAATAATGTGTTATGTATCAATTTTTTCAACTGCATAAAAGTTTATGCAGACATTTTCTCATGTGCATGACATGTTATGTAGTCATAACATCATCATCTTCTTCTTCTTCTTTGTTGTTCATCATCACAGCTCAAATAAGCTTTTATTATTCCATGTATTTTTTAAATCTCAAATCAACTTTTCTTCATGTTCTACTTGATTGAAACAATTACAAACCTTATCTCCATGTCAGAACACATCTCAGATCCATCTTCTCAATCATAATACCTAATTAAAAGAAAATTATTCATACATCTTTCAGAAATAACAAACAACAAGATCTCGATTCATCTCAGAACATCACCTCAAACCCTAACTTTCGATTTCATTCATCTATTGTTTCCAATCTTCATGTGATTATACTGTCTATCAATATTATTGATCGGAAGTCACAGTTGGGAGGAAGAAAATAAAAAGAATTGAAGAATAAATTCACGTGAAGAAGAAGTAGAAAAAAAAATACGAAGAAACCAAATTTTATAAATTATGGGTTTGGGAGAAATTTTCTCATGAAAATTGGGTGCGCGCGTATACTTTTTCGCCCGTGGGTTTCACGGTGGAGAAAATCTGTAGAATGGGTGTGGTGGTAGTTTTCATATAAAAAAAATCCTTATCCAACTATTTTCTTCTTAAAAAAAAAAAAAAAAATCTCAATGCTAATTTATCCCTAATTGGTTAGTATTAATTAAGGGGATTAATTGATATTTAATCAAGTTAATCTATATAAATCAACTAATGCTAATTCATCATCAAACATGAAAAGATCTTGATTTTTTATGAAAATACGTCAACCCATAATCGGTGGAGAACCTGCACTCGCAGACAGATCATTCTTGATGAATCAAGAACATTAATCGAGAATTTGTGGATGTTCACATATTCGTATACTGATTGTAGGTTTATATTTTTCAATCACGAAGAACATTAGCAATCGGTGTATAAGACTTAGAACATAGACCGATTGTGAGATTAACTAGTGTTGGTTGATCATCAAAACATGAAAATTTTGATATTTTTGACGTTCTTGATCCCTCAAGAATATCAACCCAGGATCGGCATATGTTCCTAATTTCTATGTACGATTGATCACAATTTATATATAAGATCCTCCACAAGTGCCAATTGTACCAAAAAAACCCAAAAATGAGGATCTTTTACATAAAAATACGTCAGCAATCGATGTATATAGTTCCCCCGTATATCGATTGTAAATAACTAAAATTCAAGATTTTTTCTGTTTTTTTTTTTTTTGCCACAACCAGATTACATAAATGCCCTTATTTACCGATTGTAAATCTGGGCATTTTTGTAACTGTTTTGCTCATAATTTCTTTATCTGATGTCCCAATGACCTCATTCTTTTTGCATTGAACTCGTATATTCTTTTTCTATGATGTATAGACAAAAAAAAAACTTTTGGGTTTGTACTAGTTCTAATCGATCTTGATTCCAAGGTTTCCATCTTTGCATATCGTACTCTTAAATCAAGAAAAATTGGGCATTTTCTTTAACCATAATCGATTTGTATGAATGTCCACATCGACCGATTATGGGTTTGATGTTCTTCAACCATTGAGAACATCAAGAAAATCGGTCTACCTGGTTGTAGTTGCAGGAAATCCTACACTACACCCTTGATAAGAATTTACAATAATCAACTCATATTTGAAGATTAAAAATAACACTTTATTATTTGATTCTCAGAAGTGTTTATAGGAAATGAAAGAAATCAAGATTACAACCGCTCTCTTAAATTTTCTCTCTCCTCAAGACTTTCTAGACACTTCAAAAAATACATCCCCCTTCTCTGAATCTATCGGAACCCTTTATATAGGAAATTACATAGTGGATGACAGCTAAGTTTTCCTTTTATTTCGGATCTACTCTGCGATCTTATCACGACGGTTATAATATCAGTTCTCGCAAGCATTGTAACCATCGCAGAACAATCATGCTCTTCTCGTGTTTCTTCAATCATCAGCCATTGCGTCATCCTTTAAACTTTTCTGTGACACTCGCAAAGTGTTGTTGAAGACCTTGCGGTGATGCTCGTAGTAGTGTTGTTAATCTCGCAAGAAAATTACTGTAGCGATATTCTGGTCCTACATCTTGCCTCTTCTCATATCTTCTTCGCAAAGTGGAGAGGATATAAGAATCTACAACTCTTCATAACGCTCGCAACTTCCTTTCTTTCCATATTTTCTTCTCGACAAGACCCCGTGGATTTAGCTTAACCGCCTACACGTGTCGTAAATTCCTCTATCTACCGGCACATCTCTCTACAACAGGTCATCCCCTTTTGCCTATAAAATGTAGAATTTGGTTACAGAATTAATTTTCTTCTTTTACTTTTTTATCTTCTTCATCTGTTTATTTTGTTTTCCGTCTGCAACTTTTCTCCTTCTTTATATTCACCTGCTATTGCTCTAATGGAGTCATCAAGATATGTGTTTCAATTATGATATTTGTTTGAACCAATTGTTATTCATGTTTTCCAATCTTCTCTATTTGATTCTTTGTAAATCCTTCATTATGTTTTCTCTTCAGTGTAACTACTCCTAACGCTCAGTCTGTTATTCAAAACCCTAATCCTCGTAAAAGGCCAACTGAAAAGAAAAGGAGTTCTGCGAGTAATAAGGTAGTAAGAAACACATTCTATTTATTAATAACAATATTGTTACCTCTGTTTCTTATCTAAATTATTATTCGCAGAATGACGAGAATATCGCTAGACCTCCCAAAAGATCCCGCCAAGTTAAAACTCTTGAGGCTGACATTATCATTCCCAAGTTGACATCTGCGAGAGATATTCCCACTCCCTCGCCATTGAATCCTCCTTCTTCTATCTGCGAGAATATTGCTGCCAATACCCCTATCTTTACTGATTTTTTGACAAACCAAACTCCTAAAATTGATGTGAATGAAACTCCTTCCAGTCCTTTGTTACCTTCAACTGTTATTTTTCCAAATACTCCTCCTTCTGATAATACAACCATCACAAATAATTCAAATCTCCAGCTCTTCATAATTACTACTTCACCCTCTGCATCTCTTCCCTCATCTAAAGAAATATCAATAGGAGTCGATACTGCTTTTAAAGTTTTATCTGACATTTTAGATGATGCTAGAAAATCTTCTACTGATCCTTTAAATATGACGTTTGCGAGACTTTACTCAAATATTTTGGTTCTGTCTGTTCTTCTTCGCGAGCATCTTTAGAAAATGAAGTTGAAGTTTTAAAGAGAAATCTTCAAGCCAAAACTTCAGAATGTGATATTCTTTGCCAAAAGCTTCGCAATTCTTCTCTTGACTGCGAGAATCTTAGCAGTAAAAATAATGAGTTTAAAGGTATAATTTTCTTGCCTCTGTCTTTTTGTTTTTCTGTTTTATTTATTTTCATATTCTCTGTACTCAAGCTTCCTTCTTAAATTCTTGGTTCATACATTAGTTTTAAATCAGACTCGATTCATGGAGAGACTTAAATTTGAATCTATTGTTGAAGAAGCTCGTGCTGAAAAAGACTCTTGGATGGACCAGTATAATAGATTATATAATCTCTACACATATTCGATCGATCAAATAGATAATCTTACTAATGAGAATAATCAATTATCGCAAAGTCAAAATTTATTAAGTAGCGAGATTACTCGCCTCTCATATTTGTTAATCAAGGCTAATTTGGCGATGAAATCTTTATCAGGTGAAAATAGAACTTTATCCCAAGAGAAACATAGATTTTCAAGCTTGATGGCGATTTCCTCGCAGAAATTGAGTAATCTTCAAAGAATATGTGATAATCAAGAGCAATCTCTTCGTTCTCTTAAGGATGAACTCAGGGAAGTAACTGAATCATCTGCCGCTGAGAAGGATAAACTTATCAAGTGTAGGTTAACTTTTAGTTTAAAGGCCATCAAGCTTCAAGATCAATACTCCCAATTAAAGAAATCTTATTCTTTATTAGCAAAGGAAAATTCATATCTCCACTCCAAAGAAGAAAACATAAAATCTCGCCTGAAGGGTATAGTTGGGGATAAGTTTGACAATGCCATGAATCAATGGGAGAACTGTTTCTTAACATTAATTCAAAACTTAAATTTTCAAAAAGAAGGTAGTAATTTTGACTATCTTGACTATTAATTTTTCTATTTAATTTCTCCGTTATACTTCTTGCGAGATTTTCGTCTGAATATTTCCTTGTCATTTTTGTTTCTCGCAGAATCTGAAAGAAGCCTTCACTTTACCATTTCTGATCTGACTGATAAATTGGATAAAGTTCGCAAAGAAAACAGGATTCTCCTTTCTGATTTTGTAAAATCTCGCGACCAGGTAGAGAGAAGATATGATTATCTTGAATACTTCAAGAATATAGAAATTAGAAACCGTGACAGAGGTTTCCTTCGCAAGGTTCATCTTAGTGCTGAAGTTCTTGTGAATGACATTATGATTTCCTAGTCTCTCCCTCCTATATTTGTCCTTCCTCTAGAAGTTGATGATGATGAAGTTCCTCTTCCCATGGACAAAGATTTAGAATATGCAAGTAGTGAAGAAGATATTACTCAAAAAGATGGCGAAGAAGATATTTCTCAGGAAGAGCCAACAGAAGAAGAAAAAGCCCTCATAGAGAAGTAACTACAGGTGGTGAAACAATTATTGGTGATGATTTAAAAGAATGAGAAACTCGCAATGAGAAGAATGTTGGTGAAGCTGACAACATTGGCAAAGATAATGAATCTGGCGAGACCAACACTAAAGCTTGAATTTTATTTTTGTTTTCTTTTTGTTCCTCTTTCTTGCGAGCAATGTAACTTTATGCAACTTTGGAATTCAACTTCTTTCTCTGTTATTTTGAATATTTTCAAGGAAGATAATGAGACTTTATTTATCCACTCCCTTACTTTCCCTTCATTATCTTTCTTGTAATGGTCAACTATTTCATGTTTCTTCTTTTTGCGATCTGTATGGTTATACTTCTTGCGAAATTAAGAATAGATCTGTGATGTGATAAATACTACTGCAATTTTTTCCTCTAATAATCCTGCTTTATGATTTTGAATAATTCTGAAGGAAACTTCTTTCTCATATATTCTCCTGCGATGAACAAATCTTCCCTGCGATATTAAATAGAATAGTTAATGTTTGAGATTATTCTGTTGGTCTTATTTTGCCTTCCTAGTTAAAGGTCTTATTTTGCCAAATTTTTGTGTCTGCGACAAAATCGCAAGATGTGTTAACATTTGCATGTAAAAACCCTTTGATCTTGTCTTATCCATATTTTAAACTTCTCTGTGATAATATGATAAGTTTAAGCTCCCTTGCGAGAACTAAATCTTATGACATTGCCGTCTTGCGATGAAATCGCAGGACGTCTTTACGTTTTCATGTAAAACCCCATTGATCTCATCTAAACTTTTCTATTATGGCTTGTTGCCTCTGTATAATGTTGTCACGAGACAATATGACAGGCTTAAATGTTCTTGCGATCTTAAAGCCACATGACATTGCCGTCTTTAGACACTTATCAGCTCCCTAATGGAGGGTGCCGCCCTTATTTTCCCCCTGGTTGACCCTTCAAGGAGGGCACATCGGCCATACAAGACTAGCTCCTCCCATCCGGATTTACCAACAACCAGTTATTTTCGCAGCCTCTTGTCCTTTATGCCTATATGGCTTATAGTTACAAGACTGCACCCTAAGTGGGGTTTTGTTTGGGCCGAGTGCATCATAGCCAAGACTTGCCAAGGATGGCCAGGGTAGTTTCGTCGCCCCGGGCACCCTTGACTCAACCGTGTACCTCGGCGCCTTGGTCATACTCTGCACTCCTTAGAAGATATATTTAGTCATCCAACTAGGGTATAACCTTATATAGTTGGAAATCCAAAGTATCTCTCATGGATAGGTTTTCTTTAACCCCAATATCTTCATGACTCAGGTTCCAGCAGCGGTATAACCTTATCCCTGAGTCACACAAAGAGATACCCCCTATATGACGCACTTTAGGTCTTACATTTGCCTCTTGCAAAATTGTATCCGCGAACTAAGGTGTACGTCATAAAGGTTTGTCCCATTCTATGAATCTTTGCGAAGTTTATATTCGCGTTTCTTGCGATATGCTTGCATTTCTTACCTTCTCTGTTATTGAAGAATCTCGTAATTATAACACAGAAAGAAAAATTTATTATTTGTTTTATCATATAACATATCAACATCTCTAATCTCGCAGAATTTATCATTGATAATATCTTTTCAGAAATAATTTGTTCCATAGTCTACCAAGTCTTTGACCAACATCTCTACCTTCAGGATCCATCAATTTGTATGCCCCAGTTCCAACTATCTCTTTAATGATGTATAGTTCATCCCATTTTTTCGCCAGTTTTCCACCATTTTCTCGCTGATAACTTGGTGTTTCTCGCAGCACTAAATCGCCTGGTTGGAATTCTCGTTTTTTAACACGTTTGTTGTATTCACGAGCTAATCTTCTTTGATAATTTTCCATATATTGTAAAGCTTTTTCTATCTTTTCTTCTAACTCATCTAGCTTATTTAGAATCATGCCAGCACTTAGATTTCTTTCCCAAGCTTCTCTTTTTGTTGTAGGAATAACAACTTCTGTTGGTAATACCGCTTCAACCCCATATGTTAAACAGAAAGGTGACATTCCAGTAGATTCTCGTCTAGTTGTATTGTAAGCCCATATCGCATTATGCACTTGCTCGCACCATGCCCTGTGGTACCCTTCTAATTTCTTCTTTAATATATGTGCGATTATCTTATTTGTTTCCTCTGCCTATCCATTGCCCTGTGGATATAATGGTGTTGACTTTCCACATTTGATTTCAAATGCATTAAGTAACAATTCTATATTCTGTCCTTCAAATTGCTTTCCATTATCAGATACCAACTGTGCAGGAATCCCAAATCTGCAAATTATATTTTCAAATATGAATGTAAAGATGTCTTTGTCGCGAATATGTTGTACTGCCTTTACTTCTCCCCATTTTGTGAAATAGTCTGTAGCGACAATCAGATATTTTCTTTGTCCAGAACCAGGCAAAAATGGTCCACAATATCTAATCCCCATTTTCCAAAAGGCCATACACTTGTTGAAGATGACAATGGTGCTCCTGGTGCATGTATCTTCTTCCCATATCGCTGGCAATCTTCACAATGCCTTGAAAGTTGCTTCGCATCTTCATGCATATATGGACAATAATAGCCTTGCATTTTTGTTCTATATGCCAAAGATCTTCCCCCGCTGTGATTACCAGCATCTCCACTATGTAACATTTTTAACACCTTTTGTCCTTGTTCTCTCATTAAGCATCTTAGCGATGGTCCATTAAAGGATCTACGATATAATACTTCGTCTCTTAGCTCATAATTGGTTTCCCTACTTTTTAATTTATGTGCCTCTAATCGATTTCTTAGTATTCTCGTAGACAATTCTTCAACAAGTTTTTTGTATTTCTTCAAAGATGGTTCATTTGTTGTATATTCTCCCTTTAACTGGCGAATAACCAATTGTGAATCACTAGTAATTCTTGCATTTTCCAACTTTATTTCTATTGCGAATTTTAGAGCATGAATCATGGCTTCATATTCTGTCTCATTATTAGTGGATGCAGATTCCAATCTAAATGAAAAAGCCATTTTTTCTCCTTCTGGCGAGATGAAAACAACTCCAACCCCATTACCTTCTCCATTTGATGATTCATCCACTAATATTTCCCATCTATTGGGTTCTGTTAATATCTCTTTTTATAATACCCGGTATTTTTAGTTACGGTTTCGGGTCGGGTTATACCTGGATTGGTTAACCTTGTGCTTAGATTGTTGTTCCTTATCCTAGGTGGGTTGTTTGAACTAGAAAGACTAGGAGTTGGGTAGAAATAGAGTTATCTAAAAAAAATAAGAAGGAAAATTATTATTAGTAGTATAAGTTTTAGATTAGAATTTTTGGAGAGAGAATTTAGAGAATTAGAAAACCAAAGGCGTGAGATATTTGGAAAAGAAAGGCTAGGAGAAAAAGAAGGACATGGAGGTAGAGATTTTTGGAGAATAAGGATAAAGAAAATCAGGAGGTGTTTGTAGCAAATTAAGAGGTAGAATGCTAGATTCTCTTTCTCTTTGTGTTTTGATTTTGATTTCGTTAATTTTACACAGTTAGGTTTCTGAAATTTATTCGTCTCTGTTTATGCATCAAATTGATGATCGTCCATTTAATATAGATAGATAACATGCTTAGGTATCTCTAGTTAAAATTTGAGGATCTTTCACCAAATATTCACCGTTGAATGTTTGTTTAAATTTGGATATTGATTTCTTAAATTTCTGTACATTTTCGCTGTGTCTGTTCTTGACTGTGTTTAGGTAATCTTGATGATATCAAAACGATTTTAGGGCTTGCTAAAAGTTGTATATCTATGTGTTATCTTTAATTGTGCTTCGAGTTTGCTAAATATAAAATTATTATGAATTTACTGTGAATATTTTGTTAAAATGAAGTAATCTGCCCAGATTTTAGAAGGATCGTATAAAATCATTATCTTTCAGTTGAACCGTTGGTTTTCTATAAAATTTTGATATCACATAGATCCATATGTTAGAAATTATTCTACGAAATTTGAAGACGATCGGATTGAGGTATCTTATGAAACATTAAATTCGATACTTCAGCTCAACAAAATGTTTGTTTTGTTCTTTTGTTGTATTTCGTATAATACTAAAAAACTACTTGTACAACTACAAAAATCATGAAATTCGGTGTGAGTAATAATCAAGATGTCCACTTTTTTTTGTTCAAAGGGTTTAACGAAATTCCTCATGAATTAATAAATAAAAATAAAAAGGTCATGAGTGGCGGATCCATGAGTTAGTTCTTAAGCCATGAGTTAAGCCAGGGGCGGAGCCAGCCCATTGCAAGGGGTTGCACTTGCACCCCCTGCCCAGCTGGCTCCAAAGCCTATTTTAGCCCAATTAGAGAAATATTTTGTATATACAAGCCCATTTTTACTCTTTTGCACCCCCTAAATTTTTTTTGGCTTCCCATAACAAATTTTTGCACCCCCTTCCCACAATTCTTGGCTTCGCCCCTGAGTTAAGCCATGAGTTACTTCTTAATTATTTTTTTTAGTAAGTGTGTTTCCCACCCTCACATGTCCAACAACAAGTAATGATCAGAAGTTTAGTAATTGTGTTTTCCACCTATCTTTATTTATTTAAGCTTGTCACATGCTTGCCACTAACCAATAATCTGCCACTACATCTATTTTAGTTTTTTGTGAATAGACAAAACATTTCTCACACGTCTTAAGAGACATAGGGTTCTTTTGCCTCTTGTCTTCATGTGGAATCTTCACGCATGCTCTATGTCACGCCTTCTTACTTACTTTTCTCTCTTTTCAACAAGCATATTGCAGAAGTTAAATTTAGTGTTTCTTGAAGAAAAAAAAGGGAGAGGGAAAGCATAAAGTGATGAGTATGTTGGCTTCTAGGAATTGGATGCTTTTTCTCATGGAACAGTATGTTCTTTTGATAACCGACACATTTTATTAAAGAGAGAGGAAGAAAACTGTAAAGAAAAGAAAAGAAAAGAAAAAGAAAAAGCTTTTCCTTTAAATTCCTTATCACACATAATTATTTATCCGTGTGGGTTTCATGAGCCAGGAATAAATTTAAACCACTTTTTTGAACTTAAGAATTTAAAGTATCTCCATTTATTTATTTAAGAAGTTCTAGCGTGTACAGTGATCATTATCACAGTCAGAAATTCAAATAAAAAGAAGAAGAAGATTTCTTCTAATCAGTGCTTAGGTTACAACAAAAAATAAAATAAAATAAATATACTATAGGCTTGAAGTTATTTTTATATGAACCAACCAAGATAGTTAGAGGATCCTTTAGATTCCGTTAATTGGAGATTTCAGAATCATGTTCATATTGCTAACGTTTGAGGTAGGCGCAACACAATCTAAAACTCTTCTTTTATTCAAGTTTCTTTTAATTAAATTTATGTTTGCAAGTTTCCATTAATATATGGATGATAATCAATGTTGTAAGCATGATTATGAATGTTGGGCTGCGGTCCATAGATTGTGATTCTTAAAGATTATTTATGACGGGATACGAGATATCCTTGGAAACGGTATTTGTTTCCTAAACCCACGTGGGGCTCCCTTGGGCGAGCGGATTGATTGAATTTATTAATGTATATGGATGTGGTGTTTCCATATGTTTGTGGTGGTGTTAACCATGCAACTTGTTTTGAAAAGAAATTGAAATAAATTGCATAAAATGTTTTGTTGATTCTTTGCCTACTGAGTGTCACAACTCACGTCGTATTATGACAAAAATTCCAGATTTGACGCATGACAAGGAATTGATCAACGTGGAGCCTAGAGAATAATTATAGATCCTTAAATTTGTTCTTTATGCGTAATTTCTTGTTCAAAGATGTAATTAGTCTTAGATTCAAAGCTGTAAAATATTGTATGATATTGAGTTGACTGTTTATCATTTTAAATTTTTAATAGGTTTTGATTTGATTCTTTTTGAAACAAATGTATAACATCTTAAGGGACATTTTATGAAAATTATAGAATTTTCTAAGTAGTATACGTATTTTTAACATAATTCTTTGTACCATTGTTAAATCCAGAAAATATCAGAATGTTTTAAATATCTCATAAATATCCTATTTTAAAACTATGATACATTAGTTTTTAGACCTTAGTGTCTGCTGATAAAATCCATATCTATCTTTTATTTTTATTTTAAATGACAAACCTCATCCAATTTTTAGTTATGTGTGATTTTTTATAATTTTTATAAAACAGAATGGTACAGTTTTGATTTTCTGCAGTTCTGGTCAACTACACGTTTGACTGTGGTCAAAGGATACTCAACTCATTTAAAAATCCCGAGTAATTTAGGTATAATAGTATTTACAGAATATATTTTATCCGTATAATTACCATAAATTTTGGAACTCTCATGAAGTCTGTAAAATTCTAGTAATCCACCTTGGTATGTTTTCAGTTTTACAATTTGGGGTTGAAATCGTTTCTTATTAATTAATCTTAAGACTTGAACGGTGTTAGTATTTTTATTTGAGAACCAAAATATGTTTTTCTTCCGGTGGCTTTCAAATTAGGTTAAATCTATGGTTTGACCTTCCTAAATGATTTCCGAGCATTCAGCTGCGACAAAATTCTTAAAACGAACATAATTAAATTTGCCCAAATGAATTACTTAACGTGCTTGGGCTTCGTAGCCGGGCCTCGGCTACGGTTTTCAAGTGGCACTCCGGGTTTCGAAAACCTGGGCGTCACAAATTGGTATCATAGCTCTAGGCTTTAGATCTTGAATGGGACCGTAGAATAAAATGTTTTTGTAGTATATTGGTATGCATGCTTGTTTGGTTTGATTGGTCAATTACTCGTTTCATGTTTTAAGTTGTATACTTGCTTTTGAGGAATTCATGGGAATAACTAGTTGTGTGCTGGATTGTTTTGTTATTTGTTATTTTCATTATTTTATGTTGAATTTTGAGATGATAAGCATATTCTAAATTTCGGGACTAAATTTCTTTTAAGGGTGGTAGAATGTAATACCCGGTATTTTAAGTTACGGTTTCGGGTCAGGTTATACCTGGATTGGTTAACCTTGTGCTTAGATTGTTGTTCCTTAGCCTTAGCCTTAGCCTAGGTGGGTTGTTTGAACTAGAAAGACTAGGAGTTGGGTAGAAATAGAGTTATCTAAAAAAAATGAGAAGGAAATTTATTATTAGTAGTATAAGTTTTAGATTAGAATTTTTGGAGAGAGAATTTAGAGAATTAGAAAACCAAAGGCTTGAGATATTTGGAAAAGAAAGGCTAGGAGAAAAAAAAGGAGATGGAGGTAGAAATTTTTGGAGAATAAGGATGAAGAAAATCAGGAGGTGTTTGTAGCAAATTAAGAGGTAGAATGCTAGATTCTCTTTCTCTTTGTGTTTTGATTTTGATTTCGTTAATTTTACAAAGTTAGGTTTCTGAAATTTATTCGTCTCTGTATATGCATCCAATTGATGATCGGCCAATTAATATTGATATATAACATGCTTAGGTATCTCTAGTTAAAATTTGAGGATCTTTCACGAAAGATTCACCGTTGAATGTTTGTTTAAATTTGGATATTGATTTCTGAAATTTCTGTACATTTTCGCTGTGTCTGTTCTTGACCGTGTTTAGGTAATCTTGATGATATCAAAACGATTTTAGGTCTTGTTAAAAGTTGTATATCTATGTGTTATATTTAATTGTGCATCGAGTTTTCTAAATATAAAATTATTATGAATTTACTGTGAATATTTTGTTAAAATGAAGTAATCTTCCCAGATTTTAGAAGGATCGTATAAAATCATTATCTTTCATTTGAACCGTTGGTTTTCTGTAAAATTTTGATATGACATATATCCATATGTTAGAAATGGTTGCTCAAAATTTGAAGACGATCGGATTGAGGTATCTTATGAAACATTAAATTCGATACTTCAGCACAACAAAATGTTTGTTTTGTTCTTTTGTTGTATTTCGTATAATACTAATAAAATACTTTTACAAATACAAAAATCATAAAATTCGGTGGGAGTAATAATCAAGATTTCCACCATTTTTTGTTAAAAGGATTTAACGAAATTCCTCATGAATTAATAAATAAAAATAAAAAGGTCATGAGTGGCGGATCCATGAGTTAGTTCTTAAACCATGAGTTACTTCTTAATTATTTTGTTTAGTAAGTGTGTTTCCCACCCTCACATGTCCACCAACAAGTAATGATCATAAGTTTAGTAATTGTGTTTTCCACCTATCTTTATTTATTTAAGCTTGTCTCATGTTTGTCACTAACCAATAATCTGCCACTACATCTATTTTAGTTTTTTGTGAATAGACAAAACATTTCTCACACGTCTTAAGAGACATAGGGTTCTTTTGCCTCTTGTCTTCATGTGGAATCTTCACGCATGCTCTATGTCTCAAATTCTTCACGCCTTCTTACTTACTTTTCTCTCTTTTCAACAAGCATATTGCAGAAGTTAAATTTAGTGTTTCTTGAAAGAAAAAAAGGGAGAGGGAAAGCATAAAGTGATGAGTATGTTGGCTTCTAGGAATTGGATGCTTTTTCTCATGGAACAGTATGTTCTTTTGATAACCGACACATTTTATTAAAGAGAGAGGAAGAAAACTGTAAAGAAAAAAAAAAAAAAAAAGTTTTTCCTTTAAATTCCTTCTCACACATAATTATTTATCCGTGTGGGTTCCATGAGCCAGGAATAACTTTAAACCACTTTTTTGAACTTAAGAATTTAAAGTATCTCCATTTATTTATTTAAGAAGTTCTAGCGTGTACAGAGATCATTATCACAGTCAGAAATTCAAATAAAAAGAAGAAGAACATTTCTTCTAATCAGTGCTTAGGTTACAACAAAAAATAAAAGAAAAAAAATATACTATAGGCTTGAATTTATTTTTATATGAACCAACCAAGATAGTTAGAGGATCCTTTAGATTCCGTTAATTGGAGATTTCGGATTCATGTTCATATTGCTAACGTTTGAGGTAGGCGCAACACTATCTAAAACTCTTCTTTTATTCAAGTTTCTTTTAATTAAATTTATGTTTGCAAGTTTCCATTAATATATGCATGATAATCAATGTTGTTAGCCTGATTATGAATGTTGGGCTGCGGTCTATAGATTGTGATTCTTAAAGATTATTTATGACGGGATACGAGATATCCTTGGAAACGGTATTTGTTTCCTAAACCCACGTGGGGCTCCCTTGGGCGAGCGGATTGATTGAATTTATTAATGCATATGGATGTGGTGTTTCCATATGTTTGTGGTGGTGTTAACCATGCAACTTGTTTTGAAAAGAAATTGAAAAATATTGCATAAAATGTGTTGTTGCTTCTTTGCCTACTGAGTGTCACAACTCACGTCGTATTATGACAAAAATTCCAGATTTGACGCATGACAAGGAATTGATCAACGTGGAGCCTAGAGAATAATTATAGATCCTTAAATTTGTTCTTTATGCGTAATTTCTTGTTCAAAGATGTAATTAGTCTTAGATTCAAAGCTGTAAAATATTGTATGATGTTGAGTTGATTGTTTATCATTTTAAATTTTTAATAGGTTTTGATTTGATTCTTTTTGAAACAAATGTATAACATCTTAAGGGACATTTTATGAAAATTATAGAATTTTCTAAGTAGTATACATATTTGTAACATAATTCTTTGTACCATTGTTAAATCCAGAAAATATCTGACTGTTTTAAATATCTCATAAATATCCTATTTTAAAACTATGATACATTAGTTTTTAGACCTTAGTGTCTGCTGATAAAATCCATATCTATCTTTTATGTTTTTAAAATGACAAACCTCATCCAATTTTTAGTTATGTGTGATTTTATATCATTAGTATAAAACAGGGTTTGGATAAGTTTGCCTTTGTTAGTGGTGGTCAGGATTTGTCTGGATAAAGATAAATCAAGGGTTGTGGTTCTCCTGACCACCCCCTACATCTCGCACGTGTGGCGTTAATTCCAATATTATGAATGAAAAATGAATACTCAAGTCAAGATATGGAAATTCAAAAATTATAACAGGGAGGTTCGAACTCATGCCCTATTGTGTCATAAGAGTGGCCTCTAACTAGTGTTCCACCTTGGTTGGAATTGATATAAAATATAAATCAACAGTGGTGGTTTGTTCAACTCAAATACCATAATTGCTTTATTAATTAGTGTTTCACTAATTGCTTTATTAATTAGTGTTTCACTAATTGCACATAATAAATAATCTATTCATTATAAAGTGTTTTATTATTAGTGTTTCACTAATTGCTCATAATAAATGACTAATCATTTTTTAATTATAAATGTTTTCTTAATTAATTATAATATTTATTTCTATTAATAAGTAATTTTGATAAATAATATCAATAGACATTTTCTGCGACAATGAGTAGTAGAAGAGGTGGAGGCCGAAATATTAGTGGTGGTTAAGGGCATAGCCAAGCACAATTATATTTATTTTTGCTCTTTTATCGTAAAATGGGATACAAAGTCCATTTTTCACATGTATCCAACTTGCCAAGAATTTTTTCTCCCTCTCTCCTCAAAATCCTGGCTCTGCCCCTGGTTTGTGGTGGAAGAAGTTGTGACGATGAATGCTGGTGAGTAGTGATGGACAATATTAATTTTATGTTGTCGTCACCATATCGATAACATCGTAGCGTGGAAGATGTGGTTGGTTATTTTTAACACTTATTTCAGGGATGATGATATCATACAAGACAATATTTTCATGATCATAGTTGGATCACCCAAATGGTGCCCCTGTTATCTTTGGTACTATATCATATAAATCATGATATTTTAATGTTAAAATAAAATTGATAGAAATACAAAAAAGAATATATATACACGGAAAAATAATAATGAAACTAAACAATTGACGAAATTTTGTTTAATCTAAACCTCATGCATGGCATTTGTGATTGAAAATTAGAATTGCGTCCAACAACCTACATGGGATGGGCGGCAGTGATGGTGCCAGTAGTGGAGTCAAAAATTGACATTGAGGAGGCCTATTTTTGTTTAAAAAAGAAACATGTAAACTTTGTTGGACTAACCCATAAATATATATGGACAAAGTACTATTTATAAAATAAACTAAAAAAATTATGTAGTTATTAAAAATTTAAGGGGTTAAAGACAGGTTAGTCAACCCTTGGGTCCACCACTAGGTGGTGGTGGATAAAAAAAGTGGTCTCATATGGTTTTATGGTGGTGGCGGGTATTGTTGAAAAAAAAACATATTATGCTAATTTCGTAACGCCACAAAATATGTAACGTTATATTATAAAGTATAAAACGTGGTTGATCATTTCAATGTTAAAATAAACTCGATAAAACACGTGTCCATTTTAAAAAATTGGTGCAATCAATTTCCATGTTATGTAATAACTAAACGAACGACACGAATCAAGATCAGAACATATGAAATTATTTATTATCGATTTGTTTATGTAAAGAGTGGTCAGGATTTGACCTTGGCAAAGGTAAATTTACCGCTAGGGTTTGTTCAACTTAACCATTTTTAAACGTTTTATTAATTAGTGTCTCATTGATTGTTCATAATGATTAATTAAATTTCTATTATAAATGTCCCTTTAATAATCTAACATAAATACATAATTTTATTAATAAATAATTTTACTAAAAACTATACTAATTCGAATGGTGAGTATAAGCGGTGGCTGGTGTTTGTGAATAGTAGAGGCGGTAACATTACTATTGGTGGAAGAAATACTGGCGGTGGATGGTTTTTATGATGGTGGGTGTTGGTAATAGTAGTGTATAATAATAGTTTTTGTTTTTTTAGTGAGTTTTATTGACCAAGTAAAAAAATAATCTTCACACAACATGAAACATTGTATTGTGAAAGATGTAATTGGTTGTTTTTAGCACGGTTGATAAGGACAAAAACCAAATATTTCGATGATGATACCGGAAAGTATAAGACATTATGATCATGACTATTCGATCACCCATATTATATAAAGGAAATTGGTGTACCCGCGTAAGAGAACATTATCGCCATCTCAAGTACTATTACATTCTTTTTCCTGAAAGACCATCAATGTCGAGTTGTTTCGCGATAACTACCTACAAAGACAACAACTTTCACTCAATTCCCGATATAAAACCTTATAGACCGGGAAAATGTATTTGCATTCTAAAATATTTGTTTGAATAATTATGTTTGTTCATCAAAATCATCATAAAAAACTCTAAATCATAAATCTAAATTTCGACTCCGATGTTTATGAAATATTTTTTATATTTTACATTCTCAAATCATGCGACCTCTTGATAGTAAATCAACAATATAAAATTACGGATCAATATGTATAGGTTTTATTCACTGGGTTAAAAGGTAGAGTAGACACCGATGGGTTGATCACACAAAGCAAAACATGACTAAGAATACTTCAATAATTTGGTCAAGAGATAAGGTCAAAAATTTAAGATTAACTTTCTATAGGAATAATTAGATCGGCTTCGATAGGAGCTGACTAAAATATGGATTAATAATAATTTTCATGTAAGACAATTGCAAAACATAGTTTGGCTATCTCTGCCTATGTAAAGAGTGGTCAAGATTTGTCCTTGCTCAATTGCTATGTTATGTGAGAAGAAGGTGATATCTAAGATTGAGGTATAATTCAAATATATTAGATTCATACCATTTACAACCGGATGCCTTGAAAAAACATTGACGTGTTGTTATTATTATTACAGGCAAGGGATACATTTACATTGACCACACTTGCGCAAATAGCTCACTTCGCAAATGATTGGTGTTGCATGTACTGTCTAGAATGCAACGAGAAATTTGAGGAAACAAGACACCAAAAGCAGTGTCCGGAGTATTTTGGATATAGTAACTTAGACCCGATGTAATACTTATGTTTTTTTTTTTTTTTAGTTTTTCCACAATCTATTTATTTAAGAAAAAATAACATTATAAATACATAACATCAACAAAAATTAGACATATTGCATTTGACAATAATGGCTACTGATGGTCCGTAAACGGCAAAAAAAAAGGAATTGTTGGGATATACAACGGATTACTTGATACGAATGAAAGAGGTATAACTATTTCGATTCTGAAATCACATAAAGTTCATAGTAGAAGATGACATCAAGTTTAAAGTTAGTAACAAACATAATATGGCTAACTAAAATGTTAAAAACAAACAAGATATATAAACTTAGAAAGCCGTGGGGCTTGAAGAGGCCAATTTTGAAAACTACAATCTTAGAAAGCAACGATCCACAATACCGTATTTATTTTTATATAAATATTCACCGTAAAATATGTCAACTTTTGGTAAAGGATCTATTGATAACCTATTAATTTGAAATAGGATCAGGGAGTACAATATGTGTTCAAGGTTCTTTATGAGGTAATGTGTCGCTAGATTGTATTCCAAGTGAAGGTAGGAACATACGAAAGTGACAAAATGTCCAAGACTTTTGAAGTCACCAAAGCCTTCGTGAACACGAATTGATGGGCATAATACTTTGTTGAATATTTAATGGCAGAGGTTCGCATATATACAATCCCTTCGAAAAGGTAATGGGTACACATTTTAAACATTGTCATATAATGGTGTTGAAAAATTACAAGAAAATCATGTCATATTGGATAGTTTGTATCATTCGTTCAATGCAAAATAAATAAATTATTCTCTGCCTATTTGGAGGATCGACAACATGACCATGATAGATGAGTCAGCTGGAGAGAAATAGGAGCATGTGGAGACTTTTATGGACGATATTGAGTAGTTGATTTCACTGATATGAGCGCTGATGACGACATATTTCCAAAAAATATTTAAACTTCCATGTTCATGTAGATCATTATCTCATTATAAGCAATGAACATAAATAAAAAAGTGTCTGGAAGTTAAGGTTATATTTATTTCGTTTGAGCGAATCTCCGGCGGTAAAATATTAAAGGAAAAAACAAAGAAAAAAAGAGAGGAAAATCCCAACTATTTTTATGACAAACACATATTAAATCATAAGGAGTTGATAAGTATTCGGGACACAAATTATATGATATATTAAAAATGAATCAACATCATGGCTCATGCCGTTACGGCACGGGTTAAGGGCTAGTAATTTTTATAAAACAGAATGGTACAGTTTTGATTTTCTGCAGTTCTGGTCAACTACACATTTGACTGTGGTCAAAGGATACTCAACTCATTTAAAAATCCCGAGTAATTTAGGTATAATAGTATTTACATAATATATTTTATCCATATAATTACCATAAATTTTGGAACTCGCATGAAGCCTATAAAATTCTAGTAATCCACCTTGGTATGTTTTCAGTTTTACAATTTGGGGTTGAAATCGTTTCTAATTAATTAATCTTAAGACTTGAACGGTGTTAGTATTTTTATTTGAGAACCAAAATATGTTTTTCTTTCGGTGGCTTTCAAATTAGGTTAAATCTATGGTTTGACCTTCCTAAATGAATTTACGAGCATTCCGCTGCGACAAAATTCTTAAAACGGACATAATTAAATTAGACCAAATGAATTACTTAACGAGCTTGGGCTTCGTATCCGGGCCTCGGCTACGGTTTTCAAGTGGCACTCCCGGTTTCAAAAACCGGGGCATCACACTTTTGGATCTCCATGTTCCTCTTCTACATCCATCATCTCTTCCCCAACTTCATCATCTTCTAAAGGAAATTTAGCTAAGAAATCTGCTATAACTTGTGATTTTGGCGAGGATAGAATTTCATATTGAATATCAAAGTGTCCTACTTGTGCATTCCATCTCTCAACTCTGCCTGATCTTTTTGAATTTTTCATTACTGATTCAATTGGCACTTTTGTTAACACTTTCACTTTATGTGCTTGAAAATAAATGCGAAGTTCAAAAGTTGCATGAACCAATGCCAGAATTAACTTCTCAATATTTGAAAAAAAATATAAAAATATCATGCTTATTATTGAAAAAAATAATCTTTGAATAATTTCTTTCTGCAGAATTAAATGTTTTACTGATATAATAAATTGGCTTCTCCACCCCTGCATCCACTCGCATCAATACTGCACTTAGCGCGTACGTGGTTGTTGCGAGATAAATTAGTAGTTCTTCTCCTGGTTCAGCTTTTTGTAAGATAGATATGTTCATCAAGTGCTCTTTAATTCCTTGAAAAGCCTTTTCACATTCATCTGTCCACTTGAATTTTGTTCCCTTCTTAAGTATATCGAAAAAATGTTTGCACTTGTCTGAAGATCGCGAGATGAATCTTCCTAGCGAGGCTAAGAGTCCATTCAGCTTTTGCACATCTTTCACCATCGCAGGCATTGGTATGTCGCGAATTTCTTGTACTTTTTCTGGATCAACTTGTATTCCTTCTTTTGACACTATATACCCCAATTTGTTTCCTGAAGTTACTACAAAGGTACAGTTGTCGAGATTCACTTTGATATTAAACTGTCGCATTTGTTCAAAAATCTCTTTAAAATCTTGCACATGATTCTCAGCATCTTTACTTTTGATCAGCATATCATCTACATACACCTCTAATTTTTTATGAATCCATTTCACAAACACTTTCTCCACCATTCTTTGATATGTTGCACCAGCATTTCGATAGACAAAGGGCATTTTTGTATAACAATATAACCCTCTTGGAGCAAAAAATGCGGTGTGCTCTTGATCTTCTTCAGCGAGAGAGATTTGATTATATCCTTTATATCCATCCAATTAAGATATTCTAGCATTTCCCACTGTTGATTCAACTATTTGTGGGATATCTGGTAATGGGAAACTATCCTTAGGACAAGCTTTGTTTAAATCAGTAAAATCTATGCAAATTCTTATCCTTTTGTTCTTCTTTGGGACCACCACCATATTTGCAATCCACTCTGGATATTTTGCTTGCCTTATAATTCTTGCGTCGAGCATTTTCTGTAATTCTTCTTCTATTTGGGAATGGTATGTTGTTGCAATTTTTCTTATTCTTTGCTTAAATGGTCTTACATATTTGTTGATTTCTAATTTATGACATGCTATTGATGGATCTATTCCTGGCATCTCATCCATGCTCCACGCGAAGATATATTTATAATCTCGCAAGAGATTTATAGTTCGTTCTTCCTCATCTACCTTTATTCTAGTTCCAATTTTAAGCATTTTAGGCTCTTCTTCGCTCTCAATATTTACCTCCTTTGTTGGTTTCGTTGCGGTGTAACTGGCTTCAGGTTCTCCTATTGGTGTTGGTGTTTTCATAACTCTCGCGAGTTCATATCCTTCTTGCAATATTTCGCTAGATATTCCTTTTCCTTCTTTTGCTCTTATCATGTAAACTTTAAATTCTTCTTCTTTCTTCGTTTCCCTCGCCAATTTTCTACGAGCTTTTCGCAGCTTTGGACGCTCTTCACAATTTCTCACTTCAGTTTGATAACATAGCTTCGCAAGATCTGTATACCTCCTCTAATTTCTCCAATTCCACTGGGCACAGGAAATTTGATGCTTTGGTGCAACGCTGATGCTACAGCCTTGATTGCATGTATCAATGATCTTCCCAATATCATGTTATACGGTGATTTTACATCTATCACACATAATGTTACTTGTGTTTCAATCTCTCCTAGTAGGATTCGTACTACTATTTCGCCTTTAGGTTTTGTTAAAGATTTTCCAAAGCCATGAATATGATATGTTAAACAAGACATTTCTTCGTCCTTGTATCCCATTTTCTTAAAAGTATGATAAAATATTATATCCACAGAACTTCCTGCATCCACCAAAGTTCTATTCACAGCCTATTCTTCTACAGATTTTATTGATTCTTCCCTTCTCATTGGTATATTGGATACCGTAATTACCAAAGGAGACGTGTGATTTAAATTTTCTTCTGGTATTTCTGCTGCTGTAAATATGATCTCCTGCTTTTCCCAATCCTTCAATGATGATATTTTCTCCACCGTCATAATCTTTTTTCCTTCGAAATCTCGTTTATGTATCTTCCCCTTAATATTTTCATGGAATCTATCAATCATTGTTTTTGTTACCATACCGCACTCTAATTTCCTACAATTCTCTTTGGTTCTGATCATTATTTCACCTAATTTGTTTAATTATCCTCTTTATCTTGAATACTTCTCATCTTCTACTTTTTTTTATATGATTTTCGCTAATTCAGTCCCTGTTTCGGGTGCCAAAATGTAGTTGCAGGAAATCCTACACTACACCCTTGATAAGAATTTACAATAATCAACTCATATTTGAAGACAACACTTTATTATTTGATTCTCAGAAGTGTTTACAGGAAATGGAAGAAATCAAGATTACAACCGCTCTCTTAAATTTTCTCTCCTCAAGACTTTCTAGACACTTCAAAATATACATCCCCCTTCTCTGAATCTATCGGAACCCTTTATATAGGAAATTACATAGTGGATGATAGCTAAGTTTTCCTTTTATTTCGTATCTACTCTGCGATCTTATCGCGGCGGTTATAATGTCAGTTCTCGCAAGCATTGTAACCATCGCAGAACAATCATGCTCTTCTCGTGTTTCTTTAATCGTCAGCCATTACGTCATTCTTTAAACTATTCTGTGACACTCACAAAGTGTTGTTGAAGACCTTGCGGTGATGCTTGCAGTAGTGTTTTTAATCTCGCAAGAATATTACTGTAGCGATATTCTGGTCCTACAGTGGTCACGAACATCGACCGATTTTTATCAAATCGGTTAATGCGGACATGAACTGTTAGAGTACTTCTTGGTCGAACTCGCATGCGTTGCTATCTCAAGCTTGTTTTTCAATGTTAGTGATCAAAACTATAAGTCTTGATTTCTAGTCTACTTATAGTGATGTCTCAAACTAGGATAGATTGCGTAGTTGAGCATTAGACTCCAAGTCGTTCATCAATTGAAGACGAAGAACTACTAAAGAGAGCTTGTATAACTTCATCAACAAAAGGTAAGTGGAGACTAAAACTCATCTATCACTTGGAAAATATATTTCTACTCTATCTCCTATATCTATAGAAAAGTCGTATTACTATATAGTATTTGATTATACACATTTGAGATTTCGAGCTGAGTTTAACTCGCTTACGTATTTCTCGAAATATGTATTGGGAAGCTGTCGCTTCAATCAAGTTCATCTTATATTCTTGACGAAAGTCAAAAGATGATCATGTAAAAATCGTCGAGTAACATCTTACATGGTTTGTGTGATATAATCATTTGGTGTAGACTTGGAATGTTTCGTAATGATTATTTCAATAAATTGAAAATTGCTTTGATGCTAATAGTTCGTGAAAACAGCTATTGTCATCCTCTAAGAAAGTTTCAATGATTGAAATAGAGTTTAAAACACTTAACCAGCATTGGATTATGAACATAGTATGCATTCTTTCATGTATGTGAACCATGACCGGAACTATAGTATGCATAAACGTACGCGTACCTGTTAGTTGTGGAATTTTGAGTACCTAAGTACACATACCCGTATGCATACTAGCGAAGGATTTGGGTTTGGAAATTTCTGTTGTGTTTGGAAGTATGCGTACCCGTTTGCATACTCGCGAACCCAAACTCAAACCGGCTACTCTAAATATGCGCACCCGTTTGCATACTTGAGTGGATAAAGTTTTAAAAACTATTTTCTCATGAACTAATACATTTATATATTAATTAAGGAATGCATTCTTTGCAAACCGAGGCTATAATATTCATGAATTGATTCGAGTGAATCAAACTGATTTTGCTTCAATTTTGTTCTTGTATACTTCTATGAGAATATAGCAATTGAAAGACTCTATAACTAGTTTTATTTAAGTCATTTGAACTGTGGTTAAAATGAATAAGGTTGATATGAGAGTGTTCATATAGATAACCTCGGTTAACTACTGTTAAGCCAACCTAGTGTACACGTTTAGGTAAGGTTACTCAAACCTAAATGAAGGTGCATTTCATTTGCGTATAACAAGCTAAGTTCGATCTAACAGTTGAAAGATATTAGCTTGAATCTAATCAGGTTTTTATCTAACGGTGAATATTGAATGCTTTGTTACCAATGTAACTTAGATTGCAAACCCTGATTTGAAAACTATATAAGGGAGAACTCTAGCAATGGGGAAACCTAATTCCCACACTTCCTGTGTGATACTAGTTGTGACTAGAGTCGATTCACCTTTAACCTTAGGTTTTTCATGAAACCGAGTAGGTTAACGACTTAAAGAATACATTGGGATTATGAAGCCATCCTAACTATTTTCTTTATAGTTGTGTGTTCTGATCTTACTTCTACTATCGCGATTGATTATTATCATTGCTAAGATTTGCTTGAGATTTATCTCCGATGGGTAAGATTAAAAGTAGTCACAAACATCTTCATCTCATCGTTTGTGATTCCTCAATATCTTGTTTCGCTTCCATACGATTAAGATTATATTGAGGTGATTGATAATACTAGGTTGTTCTTCGGGAAAATGAGTCTGGTTTATCAATTGGTTCATGTGCACCTTGATTTATCAAAATACGGAACAAAACTCGTAGGTATTTTTGTGGGAGACATATTTATCTATTCCAATAGACTTTTCAGTGTGGGACAGATTTGTTTATCAAGTCTTCGACTTGGGTTCATAGAAACTCTTGGTTGTCGGTGAGATTATCTAAGGGAATCAAGTGCGTAGAATCATGTTGGGGTTCAGAGACATAAGGAGTGTAACTGTACCTTGATCAGTGTGATATTGATTAGGGCTCAACTACATTCTAGTGCGAAGTTCATTGGTAGTAGGCTAGTGTCTGTAGCGGCTTAATACAGTGTGGTGTTCAAAGCTGGACTAGGTCCCGGGGTTTTTCTTTATTTGCGGTTCTCCTCGTTAACAAAATTCCGGCGTCTTTGTTATTTCTTTTTGGTATTATATTTTGTTATATAATAGAAATATCACAGTTTGTGCGTTAAGTTCAATCAGTTCTTGAATCCGAACTTTGGGTTGTTGATCGAATTGATTGACACTTGGATATTGGTACCGTCCAAGTTATTTCTCTTGTAGTTGCAGGAAATCCTACACTAAACCCTTGATAAGAATCTACAGCAATTAAGTCATATTTGAAGATTAAAAACAACACTTTATTATTTGATTCTCAGAAATGTTTACAAGAAATGGAAGAAATTAAGAATACAACTGCTCTCTTGAATTTTCTCTCTCCTCAAGACTTTCTCAACACTCAAAAATACATCATCCTTTTCTGAATCTACTGGGTCTCTTTATATAGGGTAATTACATAGTGGATGACAGCTAAGTTATCCTTTAATTTCGGATCTGGCTCGCGATGTTCTCGCGGTAGTTATAATGCTAATTCTCGCAAGCATTGTAACCATCGCAGGACAATCACGCTTTTCCCGTGTTTCTTCATTCGTCAGCTATCACGTCATTCTTTAAATTATTCTGTGACACCCGTAAAATGTTGTTGAAGAACTCGCGGTGATGCTCGCAGAAGTGTTGTTAATCTCGCAGGAATAATACCATAGCGATATTCTGGTCCTACATCTTGCCTCTTCTCATGTATTTTCTGCGAAAGAGGAAAGATCATGAGGATTAAAATGCCGCAGCTGTTCATCTTTTCGCTTTTTCCTGTTTATTGCCAGATTTATTACATGTGTTATTTCTTCCATTCAACTTTTGACACGTCCCTTTGAACCGCTGCATTCCAACCGTTCACGTCTCTTCCTCATATTAATTACACTTATCTTCTCGAAATTTTTACCTTATATATATATATATATCTTCTTCATTCCTATCCTTTCTTCTTTTTACTTCTTTCTTCCTTCTCTCCGTAATTTCTCTGCAAATTCATTGTTCTTCCGTAAATTCTGGATCTGCTACTATTAAAAATTTTCTTTCGATCTTTTACTCTTTCAATCTTCATTCCCATACTAAATATGGTTGTAGCTGGTCGCAAATATGAAATGGCTTTCGAGAAGATTCAAAAAGAATTTCAAGACAAAGGTTTTACTTTATCCACTATTCCCAATCAAAACCCTAAATCTGAACTTTCTGTTCCATTATTTTCTGATTTTCCATGTAACCGCAAGAAGATCATAATCTCGCTAGGACAGCTTGAGGCTGGTCTTTCCATTCCTCTCTATAACCCTTAACTTCCTTTATTCTATGAGATACTCTCTCATGAGAAGTTCTCACGAGCGGTATATCAGTTGAGTGGGGATTGTATTCGTTTAATGCTTGAATATGCTTCTCGCGGTGCTGATAAAAAATCTCGCTACCCTGATACTGCGAAGAATCCTAAATTTAAAGATGTTCCAATTGTTCCCGCAAATTATACTATGGAGAATTTATTCGAAAATTACAAAATAATCCCTATGAAGAAGGACAACACTTGTTGGGGTGTCCGCTTACAAAGGAAGGATAATATCGTTGAAGATAAAGTTCTTATGTTAGATATCGATTGGCATACAAATACTAATCAAGGTCCTCGTCACTCCAGCGATGAAAAATGGTTCATTTTTCCATTATGTCTTGAAGGTCCCTACATCTCCGATCTTCATGCATTGCCTGCGAATCTCACAGAATATCAACCGTGGGTTTTCAACTGGCCTGAAAGGACTAAAGAGGTATGTTCCATCCAATTTCTTGCATAATTATCATTATTATCTTCCTCATATTTTCATTTTCTCATTGACTACTTCAATTTTTCCAGATCAACAGGCTGAAACTCAATTACCAGAAATTTGGGAAGCTCAACACCTTTTTATCCCTTAAATCTCTCACAGATGAAGTAAGAAATATTCTTTTATAAATCTTGACAATATATTGTTGCCTTTATTTCTTATCTTTATCTGTACTCGCGGGATATTGAAGAAATAGTACCAGTAAAACCCGCGAGAACCAAGGAGAAATCTACTACTGCTCACAAGGGGAAATATATTGCCTCTTACAGAGAGAAATCTGGTGCTCCTCTCTCGAAGAAAAGAAAAGTTCAACTTCCTTCTTCTTCAACTCTTCAATCTAATGAAGAAGTTTCGAATGATGATTCTGATAGTGACGTCGATGATGATGATGATGATGATGAAGATAGTAATGATGTCTCTTCCATGAAGGATTCCTCCTCTCCTAAATCTTCTATGACTCAACTATCCATAATTTTTGGCGATGTTACACATGGCATCGCAAATGATTATGGAGACGAAGTTCTTAATGGAGTATCCCAGGCTCTCGCTAAGGTCTGCAATGCTCCCATATTGGTTGATAATGATTCTCTCCAAGGGATCTCAAGATCAGTGACTCCTAGTCTCTTGAATTCACTTGGTATTCTAGTATGTTTCCACTTCTTCATCATATTTATGTATTTATTTCTTCGCCAAATCTTGACTTATATTGTTCTCTTGCAGGTTGGAAAAGCTTCTTTCGTTGTTGCCTCTGATTTAGAAAAAAGGCGTGCATCTTCTCTTAAGAAGAACATGGTTCTTCGTAAGAAAAATGAGGAATTAGAATCTGGGTCTGCTAATCTCCGCGAGAAGAACACACAAATGGAATCTTAACTTGTTGATATTCGTAAGAGAAATAAAGAATTACAATCTACCTCTGCCGATCTTGGCAAGAAGAATAAAGAACTAGAGAAAAATCTTTCTCAATAATTTCTCAAAGTGTCCAACCTTAAAAGTGCCAATAAATAACTTTTAGGTATGAGAATTTTCCTCTTTTCTTTCATGTTTCTTATTTCCATTGTTTCTTCTTATTTGATTTACCATTCTCGCAGACATTTATGGTCTCTCTGATGAGGCTTCAACCCTCCGTACTTTTCCTGAACCAATAGATGATGATGCTCTTCTAGAACTTCTCAATAATTCTTTGAATAACTCCTCTAATTATAAAATTAATTCTCTTTCCATAGATGAACTCAGATCTAAGTTTCACCTCTTAGAAATTGATCACAAATCTTGTTTAGATATGGCTAATAAATTTAAACAATTTTACCACAATTCTAAGGTAGAGATTAATACTTTAATGGCCAAGAACAGTAACCTCTCAAAAGACAAAGATCGTATATCTAGACAAGGAGCTGAAACTTTAGCGGATTTTCATAAAACCCTTCTTGAAGTCCAAATAGAAAGAGATAGACTTATCCGCGAGAAAGAGGGTCTTGTTGAAAGGGAAAACCAAATTCGTTCCCGCCTTCTTATTAATAATGATGACGAGTTTGCTTGGGCTGCGAAGGTTCTTGACAATGCCAGAACTAATTTAGGTGTAGATGTTAGTCTTCATGTTGAACAAGCAGCTTTAATTAAAGACATGATTTCTGAAAGAGAAGGTTGTTAACCGTTCTTCCTTATTAATTTCTTTTTTTTATTATTTTTTCTTGCAAAATTTCCAACTTGTTGTTATATACTCGCAGGAACTGAGAAGAGATATTCTGAAAGAATTGGAGAACTTGAAGCCGACAAGGGTCAACTCGCAAAGACTCTTGCTTCTCGCAATGAAAAATATTCAAGACTGAAATACCAATTAAAGATTACTGCTGCGAATTTTAGTAATGCTCTTATTGGTGTTCGTAATAATTACGTCAAAATGGTCTGTGATGATCATAACATTTCTCATTCTTTGTATCATTTCCTCGCGGAAGAAGTTCCAGCAAATACTCCAAACCTAGTTATCCCTGATAGTGAAGCTGAGGAATCTGGCGAAGATGAAGATGATGGGAAAGATAGAGAAGAAGAGAAATCTAGCGAAGATGATGATGGATCTAATTAGTCTTGAATCCCTCTGTAATATTTGTTCATTTATCTCTTTTTCCTTGTATTATACTGCTGCGAGCATCTCCAACTTCTAGCTGTATAATTAAAAAACAATTCTTTTATGCAATATAGTTAATCAATCTTGACTATTAGTGTTTACCTATCTGCGTAAATTTACCATATAATTATGTCTACGAAAATTTATCATATAATGATGAATAACAATTTTATCATTCTGTTCATTCCCATACTTGCCTCTTGTTATTCATCTGCAATATGAAAAAATTAAGTAAAACTTAGATATTAATTGTGAATGAAATCTATTTGAATATTCTTGCTTCTATCTTTGCGATAATATCGCAAGTCTCATTATGTTTGCGCCAAAATCGCAGTCATTCAATCTTGATTTCTTGTGGTCTTATTATGCCTTCCTAGTTAAAGGTCTTATTTTGCCATATTTTGTTTTGGCAACAAAATCGCAGGATGTCCTTACAATTGCATGTAAAAACCCATTGATCTTGCCTTATCTGTATTTTGTCAATTTCTCTGCGACAATATGACAAGTCTAAGTTCCCTTGCGAGATCAAAGCCTTATGACATTGCCGTCTTGCGATGAAATCGCAGGACGTCTTTACACTTTCATGTAATAACCCATTGATCTCATCTTAACTTTTTCTTATGGCTTGTTGCCTCTGTATAATTTTTTTCACGCGAAAATATGACAGGCCTAAAGGTTATTGCGATCAGAAAGTCCCATGACATTGCCGTCTTTAGACACTTATGAGCTCTCTAATGGAGGGTGTCGCCCTTATCTTCCCCCCGGTATCCCCTTCAAGGAGGACACATTGGCTATACAAGACTAGCTCCTCCCATCCGGATTTACCAACAACCAGTTGTTTTCGCAGCCTCTTGTCCTTTATGCCTATATGGCTTATAGTTACAAGACTGCACCCTAAGTGGGGTTTTCTTTGGGCCGAGTGCATCATAGCCAAGACTTGCCAAGAATGGCCAGGGTAGTTTCATATGCCCCGGGCACCCTTGAGTCAACTGTGTACCTCAGTGCCTTGGTCATACTCTGCACTCCTTAGAAGAGATCCTCAGTCGTTCAACCAGGGTATAACCTTATATAGTTGGAAATCCAAGGTATCTCTCCTGGATAGGTTTTCTTTGACCCCAACATCTACAATGACTCAGGTTCCAGCAGTGGTATAACCTTATCCCTAAGCCACGCAAAGAGATACCCCCTTTATATGACGTACTTTAGGTCTTACATTTGCCTCTTGCGAAATTGTATCCGCGAACTAGGGTGTACTCCATAAAGGTTTGTCTCATTCTATTGATCTCTGCGAAATTTTTATTCGCGTTTCTTACGAGTATTGTAACTATGATAAAGTTTCTTTTCTTTGATCTTTTCTTTTCTTATATAAATTTTCAATTTCATCTTTTTCATTCAAACAAAATATTCTTTTGAAACATTTTCTTCAAACAATTTATTTATAAATTTCTTAAAATCCATCACTTTACCTTTATACTTACTACTTTCTGCTTCTGCTCTTTGGTTGCGTTTTGTTATTTTCTCTCCATTTGCAAAATGCTCGCCATTTACTTCCTCTTGCCTCTTTATTGTACCAACCATTAATTTGTCAATCCTTGTCTTTGCTTGATGTTTTGCTTCCAATTGCTATTCTTCGCAGCTCTCTCTTCGCAGGATTTTACATCAATCTCATAACATTTCCTTCTTTCTCCCCAATATCCTTTAATAACTCCAACAACATTAGGATGAGGAAATTTAATACATTGGTGAAAAGTAGATGCCACACCTAATATCCCATGTAGCCAAGGTCGACCAATCAGGGCATTATAAGGTGATTCAATGTCAACGACGCATAATAGGATCTTAGAAGATATCCCCTTTAATGGAATTCACATTGTGATTTCCCCTTTGGGCTTGTTAGAAGTACCATTAAAACCATAGATTTTATATGTTGATGGTATCAAATCCTCGTCTTTTCCACCCATGGTTTTGTAGGTATGATAAAATAAGATATCAACTGAACTTCCAGTATCTATTAGAAATTTGTTAATGGCCCAAGAATCTTCAGTTTCATCATTATTTTCTTCATCTTCTTCTTCTATTTGTTTTGGATTTATTTCTAACCTTACTACCAGTGGGTTGTCATGCATCTTGCCAGGCTCTGGTACCTCTTACGCAGTGAAATAAATAGTTTGATTTTGCCACTCTTCTAATGGTGATACTCTCGCAATATTCATTATCTCTCTTCCATCTGCGTCTCTCGCGAAGACTCTGCTTAGAACGTTGTCGTGAAAATCCTCAATAGTCTTGTATGAATGTATGATTGAATTACAGAACAAATTCTTCGCCTTTGATCCAACCTCTATCACAAATGTTTTTTCTCCTTTTACAGTATTCACTCTGCGAATATCTGGTGGTGGTGGTAACTGCTGAGATTGCGGATGTCCTGTTAAAAAGTGATTTAACTTTCCCTGATCAATCATTCTTAAGATTATCCTTTTTACATTTCTGCAATCATTTACTGAGTGACCATGAAAGTGATGGTAAGGAAAAAATTCTTGACTTCGATTATTTTGATGTGGTTCTTTTCCCATATTCCATGGCGATGGTATATTTTCCATCAAAATGATATCCTCCCATTTTTTTTCTATACTAGCATTTAGAGGTGGCATCTTAATTTCTTCCCATATTATCTTCTGATTACCTTGCCCTCTAAAATTATTTTTCCTCTGTCCACCATAAGTTTCTTGCGGCTGATCAAGTCTTTGAATCTTACTATTTCCACCGCGATTTTAATAATTTCTTTCCCTTTCATACTCTTCTTGATCTCGACTTCCCATGGCTACTAATTTCTGATGGTTATCAATCACCACTTTCTCTTGTTGTGTCTGCGAGGTGCTCGCCACATTGTTAATCATTTTAGGAAGTAAGTTTCCATTTGCCACTATTGAGCTGGTGTTTGCGACTGGATATGATTCCATTTCATTTTGTTTCTCCTCCAAAGCAATGTACTCCTCTTGTAATTCTCTCAGCTCCGTCATGGTGATTGTATTTTTTATTCTGAAAATTTGTATGTACATTAGATTGGTTGCAAATATTGCATTAATGAAAGATAAAATGAGGTATCTCGCATCCACCCTTCCTGCCATTTCACTGCACATGGTCTTCCATCTTATGGTTAGGTGTTTCAAACTCTCACCAATCCTCTGTTTTAACCCAAATACATCTTCAATACCAGTTCGCGATGAATGGTTGCTGATATATGCTCCCAAAAATGTAGCTTGGAAATGGTCTAAAGAAGTTATAGTATTTTTAGGAAAACTTTCGAACCATTTTAGGGCCTCGCCAGTTAAGCTAGATGCAAAATATTTTTATAATACAACATCATGGTTTTCGCACTGTAGCATACACCTAACATAAGATTTGACATGTTGAACATCACTGGTAGTCCCATCAAAAATACTGGTTAATGCTGGTAAATTGCATTTTGGGGGTATTCCTCTCAGTTGTACTTCTTGAGTGAATGGAGTTATCGCAGCTTCTTCAATAGCTTCATCAAGTTGCCTTCTGCCTCCTTATCTTCTATTGTTTATCATTCCCCTCATTTCTGCTAACTCCCTTAAAATCTGTTCATTCGCAGCTGAATTGTTCCATTGGTCTTTTCAGTGCAGCTTCCCTTCTTCTACGCTCATGACTTTCTTGTCTTGCGAGATTTTGTGTATTTTCATCTGCATCTTCATTCTGCCTTCTTTTGCGATTTTCATCTTCACCTCCTTCTCGAATTCGCAATTGATTATGTCTTCCAATTTCTTCTCTGCAAGTTTCTTTATTTGTCATCATTTCTCTTCGTTGTCTTTTTATTCTTCTTTGTATTCTATCATACTCCTCCTAAATATTATCATTATGGCGATTTTGTATACGTCTCCTTTCTCGATTATCATGGTTATTCTGTCATATTGCCTCTTGAAACTCTTTTTCTTCCACTTCTGCTCTCAACCTTTCTCTCTCGCAGGCTAGACGTGCGTGTTCATCATAATGCCTCTCAGTTTCGTTCTCAATGATTCTTTGATTTCTTTGGATCTCTCACCCGTGTGATATTCTCCTACCTTCTTCTCGATTTTCTTCACCATTTTGGTTATTTCCACCTTCTTGATTTCTATTATTACATCTACCCTCCAAAGCTTCACCGCATGGATCATAGCGATCATTAATCATCTCATGACGTTGCTCTTTATTTGGATTTTGCATTTCTCATAGGGGAATTTTCCTTGGCTCTTCTCTAAATGATCTTGAACTTGATCTAGCAGTACTTCTTGATCTTCTGCTTTGTAATCTCAAATTCTCCATTCTCAACTCATGATTTTGTCTTGTTAGATTCGCACGTTCTTCCGCCTCTAATCTCCTTTCCCAATGTACTCTTTGTCTTAAATCATCTGTTGTTTCATTTTCACCTTCTCCATGAATTAATCCTTCAACCACTCCTTGATCTCTTTCTTCTCTTCTTTCGTTTCTTAATTGTTGATCCTATGCTTCTTCCATAGAATCTGATCTCCAAGTATGCACACTCACTCTGTCATAATCCACAGCTCCATCTTGTATTGGTGTTTGTTGATTCGGCTGTCGAATTTGATTTTCTCCTCCATTTCTTGTTCTATTTCTTCTTGTTCTTATCCTTGAAGATTCTCCCATTTCATTTGTTCCTCCACCTGCAAGTCTTTTACTCCTCCTCATAGTTTTTGGTGGTTCTGACGTATTTCTTCTTCTTCTAGCCATTAATCTTTATTAAAATATTGAATATTGCGTAAAATCTTTCGTTAATTGTTCCAAATTCCTTCCAATCACAATGTCAATTTTTATCTCTTTCTTCAAATAATCATCAATTCCTCCCTGTTTCAGGCGCCAAAATATAGTTGCAGGAAATCCTACACTACACCCTTGATAAGAATCTACAACAATTAAGTCATATTTGAAGATTAAAAACAACACTTTATTATTTGATTCTCAGAAATGTTTACAAGAAATGGAAGAAATTAAGAATACAACTGCTCTCTTGAATTTTATCTCTCCTCAAGACTTTCTCAACACTCAAAAATACATCATCCTTTTCTGAATCTACTGGGTCTCTTTATATAGGGTAATTACATAGTGGTTGAAAGCTAAGTTATCCTTTAATTTCAGATCTGGCTCGCGATGTTCTTGCGATAGTTATAATGCTAATTCTCGCAAGCGTTGTAACCATCGCAGGACAATCACGCTTTTCCCATGTTTCTTCATTCTTCAGCTATTACGTCATTCTTTAAATTATTCTGTGACACCCGTAAAATTTGTTGAAGAACTCGCGGTGATGCTCGCAGAAGTGTTGTTAATCTCGCAGGAATAATACCATAGCGATATTCTGGTCCTACCTCTCTTATTCAATCGGGCTCGCAAATTCATATTTGCTGATTGCATATTGAATTAGATATATCAACTCTATGATATACTCTTCTATAGATTGAGTCTGACTGTCTACTTGACTCTCTTGAAAGTATATTGGAGTTTTTCTATTCAGATTGCCGTACGAAATATTGGGTGTGGTTGTTGAACCCTCGTTTTTTCATGAACATCGACCGATTGTGTTTAAACACATAAAATTAAGATTCATTGTGATTTTGAATTTTAAATGGGTAAACCAATCACAAGTATAATTAAGTTTTAATCAACGATTTTAGTTTGAGATTTCGTTTAAAAAATATAACAAATTTTTAAATTAAATCAATCGATGTAGTTAGTTTTTTATTTTAATTTGTGATGTAACTGATTTGAATGAGTTTTAGTTTTCAAAAGATTTGAATATGTTTCAAATTTAAAAGGATAAGGTTTATGATTGAATTTTAATAGTGAGGATAACTCACTACTTTTACCTATTTAGACACCCCTTATCCCTTTCTTTAGGTTGAATGTTGAAATTGATAGGCCCTAAATTAGCCAGAATTTCATAATTCCAAGTACGTGGGTTTATATAAATGCCGTAATTCTAAATATTCTTACGAATTACAATACACACTAAAACTTGCATATAAGAATATCCAAGTGACCACAAAATAATATACTTACAGGGTGTATCAGATTATAAATTATATGGATTGTTTAATAATAATTATTCCAAAATCTATAGGACTTATATAAAATCTAAAAAAATCAATAAAGTTTGATAAATTATAAAAAAAAAAGTAATCTAAAATGAGAATTATTTTGGTGAGAGTATATTTGTGATGGCGTCAGAAATGCTAGTGGTTGTGGTAGCGGTGTCGGCGGTGTTATTGGAGGTAGGGATGACCCTGGTAATATGGTGGTGGTAGGGGTAATATTGGTGGAAATGGTAAGGCCTGATGCTAATGGTGGTGGTGGAAGAGGTAGGGGAAGTGCTGGTAGTGATGGTGGTGGCTCTGGTGGAAGTTGTGGTGCTTGTGGCGCCAGTATTGGTGGTGACACTGGTGGCATAGGTAGGGATGCTAGGGAAGGTGATGATTGTAATGCAGGTGGCATGTGGCGCGAATTTATAAGCAAAATATGAGAATCCACGAGTTTCCTCAAAAGTCTTATGCCTTGGTTTGAGAATTTTGGAGTAAAAAAAAATAAAATTTCTCACCTAAAAAAAAAGTAATGAAGACCCAGCCGCCTGCAAACTTTTCTGCTCAGATCGGCTCACCATGAGCTGGTCTGAGCAGATCAACAATCTTCTCAAGCTTTTTCTTTCATCCCTTTTGAGATTTTGTTTAGTTTGTTTAACTTTTGGTTTTTAAAAGGTTTTGTTCTTTGAGATTTTTGGGTTGCTCTGTTTGGATCCTAGGGTGGTATGGGTTGTGATCTGATTAAGAGAAGAGATCAAGGCATACCTCTGATTTCTGCTTTGACTATCAACTTGGTTGCAGCAACATCATCTTTTCTGGCTAAATTTTCCAGATCTGCTCCATATGGTAGTGGTACATGGTATGTGAATCCTTTTGGGTTTCTCTTTAATCTAAAATTTTATTAGATCAAGTATTTGTCAGGTTATTAAGTTTGGTCTTTCTTTAATTTCAGTATTAATTTATGTTTGACATCTAATTGTTTGCACTTTTAATTTGTGTTTTTTAGGGTCTTTAAGTATAATTTTCAATTTTCTTTATCTTTTCTGGTGCTTGCTGATGGTTAGGGTACAAGGCAGAGATTTGGGTATTGTTCTTTCACAAACGATTTGGAAACCGTTGCATGTGTATTTACCCATGATTCTGCAGGTAAAGAAGCTCTGAACAGTTGTTTCAACTTTACCGGCTCTGTATGGACATAATATCGCAAGATATTAGATTACGAACATATTAACAAAGACAGAAGGAAAGTGTCGCAAAATAATGCGATAATAGAAGAAACGCGGGAGAAGTGTGATGAATTTGCGAATAAAGAATATGCTTACGATCATATGTTGCGATGCTTCGCAAATTATGTACAGTTGTATAGATTACACTATAAATAGTAGTTCAAATGTTAAACTAAAAGAGGTTCTTTTGGTGAGTGTTAGAAAAGGTCTTAGGAGAGAGAACAGAGAAAGTTGTAGTTGTTCTAAGTCCCATTAACACCTTTCTTTGTAATCAATTGAGAATATTAATCAAAAGTGTCATTTTTAATCAAGAACTTCTCATAGTTTTATGAATTCTACTGAGGGTGTAGTTGTAAGATTTCTTGCAACTACATAATAGGCGCTAGAAGGAGGGGACACTAGAAGCTTGTTTTAGCAGAAATTTGAAGAAGTTGCGGAAATCTAAAGATCAGATAAAGCCAGTGGATAAAGATTGTAAATGAAGAGAAGGTAACGTGATCATAAAGATGTTCTGAAAGTGTGATCTGTAAGAAATATTGAAGAAATCTGTGAAGAAATAAAGAGATAATTAGATAATTTTGCATCAAAGAAATGGATAGAAGAAGAAATATATCAGAACCATTGACTGCAGTAAGAAGAAGTGTAAGACTCGCAGGTGGAGAAGCGAACATAATAGGAGAACCTAGTAGGAGAAGGAGTAATCAAAGAAATCAAACTCAACAAACAGTAACACAAGGGAGAGAAATGGATCATGATCGAGTGAGTGTACACACTTGGAGAACTGATACACCAGCAGAAACATATGGAGAACCGCAAATCAGAGAAAATGGGAGATTAATGGGAGGAACAATTCATGAAAGAGAAATGGAGGCATTGGAAACATTGAGACAAGAAATTCAAGAAGAACGGAGGTTTGAAGATGAAGAACGTGCAAATTTGACGAGACAGAACCATGAATTGAGGAGGGAAAATGAGATGTTACAAAGAAGGAGATCGCAAAGTGCTGCGAGATCAAATGTTAGACCAGGGAGAGGAGAACAAAGTTCACCAACAATCAATAGTGAAAGTGCTATACAAGGACAAGCACAAAATCAGGTTGGAAGGAATCAAGAGAATCGCTTCATTTTAATACCAAATAACGAGCAAAATATGGATAATTTACGAACAGAACCATTTCCAAGGGAAAATAACCGGAATGGCGGAGGAAATCGAGAGGAAGAGCAGCAACTTATTGGAGAAATTGAGAGGCAACGTACAGAACGAACACGTTTAACTCGAGAACGAGAAAGATTGCAGATGGAAATGGAAGAATTAGAACTACAACAAGCGTTGCATCAAAACAATTACGAGGATAGAGAAGGAAGACATGAACAGGCTCGCAACAACCAAAATCTTGAGTATGATAGAATTCAAAGGAGAGTTGGAAATCAACAAACATAAGTAGTAAGGAATGGACCAAATCCTCAAGTCAGAATTTAGGCGAATCAAGGAGAGGTAAATCACATAAGAAGGAGAAATGAAGAAGAAGAAATTCCTGATATTCACATGAGAAGAATGAGGAGAACAGAAATGGAAGAACAAGAATTCCAAGATGCTTTGCAACAAAACAATTGTGCCAATCTGGAAAGAAGATATTTGAAAAATTATGCAAATGGAAACATTAATGAAGAATATGATAGAATGCGAAGGATCCCAAGAGAAGAAATGCAAGAACGTAGAAGAAGAGAGGCTGCGTTGAAGAGGCCGATGGATGAAAATTCTGAGGAAAATGAATGGATTTTTCGAGAATTAGCTGAAATGAGAGGAATGATAAACAATAGAGGAGGAGGAGATATAAGGCAATTAGATGAAGCAATAGAAGAAGCTGCGAAGACTCCTTTTTCTAGAGAAGTGCAATTAGGAGGGATTCCACCAAAATGTAATTTGCTTACATTAACCATCATCTTTGATGGAACTTCAAGTGTTATTCAGCACATTAAAGCATATATAAGATGCATGTTGCAATGGAAGAATCACGATGTTGTGTTATGCAAGTACTTCGCATCAATCTTAACAGGAGAAGCTCTAAAATGGTTCAAGGGACTCCCAAAAAACACTATTACATCATTTAATCATCTACAAGTCACTTTCTTAGGAGCATATATCACAAATCATTCCTCACGACTTGGTATTGAAGATGTTTTTGGTTTAAAACAAAGAATTGGGGAAAGTTTGAAGCATTTGGTAAGAAGATGGAAAACTATGTGCAGTGATATGGCAGGGCGTGTGGATGAGAGATACTTGATTTTGTCTTTCATAAATACGATGTTCGCAACTGAACAATTATATGTTCAAATCTTTAGAAGAAAGAATTCTATTATGATGACAGAGTTGCGAGAATTTCAAGAGGAGTACATTACATTAGAGGAAAAACAAAACAACATGGAGTCATATCCAGTGACAAACACCAACACTCAAGATACAGGAGCAAACTTACTTCCTAAAATAATCAATGTTGTAGCAGGTACTTCGCAGACATCCTCGCAAACATCTTCGCAGATATCAGAAGAGAAGAAAATTGACAATGGTCAACCAAAATTGGTAGCAATGGGTAGCAAGGATCAAGAGGAGTATGATAGAGAAAGGAACTTATATAGCCGAGGAGGAAACAACCAAATTCCAAGATTAGATCAGCAATAGGAAAATTATGGAGGCCAAAGGCAGAACTATTTTGGACAAGGGAATCATAGACAAAACTATAACAATAGACGGGGAAGTCAAAGAATGATAAGAGAAGATATAAAGATGCCACCTTTGAATACAAGTGTAGAGAAGATATGGCAAGCAATCATCTTGATGGAGAATATACCAACACCATGGAACATGGGAAAGGAACCACCTATAGGTCCAAGAAGTCATGAATTTTTCTTGTACCATCATTTTCATGGACATTCTACAAATAGCTGCAATAATATCAAAAGGATTATTTTGCGAATGATTGATCAAGGTAAACTAGACCACTTTTGACTCAAGCAAGCACAGTCGCAGCAATTACCGCAGGCTCCAGTGATAACTCGCATGAACACCATACAAGAAAAGGGAAAGGAAACCTTACACATAAAAGTGGGATAAAAAGCAAGGAATGTCTTCTGCAATTCTATTGTTCACTCATACAAAACTGTAGAAGATTTTCATGATAATGTGTTAAGCAGGGAATATGCGAGAGATGGTGAAGGAAGGAAAATAATGAATATTGCAAAAATTTCACGACTTAAAGATTGGCAGAAGCGGGAAATTTCTTTTGAAGCCACAGAAATTCCAGAAGGTTGCGAAACACATGACAATCCATTGGTAGTAAGATTGGAAATTTGTCTAGATATGGGAAAAAGCGAAGATGATACAGATGGAGAATCATTTGGTCTTAATAGAATCTTAATTGATACAGGAAGTTCTGTCAATATTCTTTTCTATCCTGCTTACAAAACCATGGGGGGGAAATACGCAGATATGATACCTTCTACCTATAGGATTTATGGCTTTAATGGAACTGCTAATAAACCTAAAGGAGAAATAAGCATGCGAATACCCTTAAGTGAAATGCGAACTGAAATTCTATTTTGCGTTGTTGATGTTGAATCACCATACAATACTCTGATAGGGAGACCTTGGCTTCATGGGATTCTAGGAGTGGCTTCAACTCTTCATCAATGCATAAAATTTCCTCATCCAAAGGGTATTGGAGTTATCAAGGGTGATTGGGCAGAAGGGAAGAAATGTTACGATACAGAAGTAGAAGTTTGCGAAGGAAAAGCTGTTGAAAAAGAAAGTTGGAGAAAAAGAGCAAAGGCTGCGAAAATAAGTGAAAATTTAATGGCTGAGGACTAAAGCATGAAAGGTAATGAAACAAAAAGGTAACCAATAGGTTTGTTCACAACGAATAGCAAAATGTATTTTGAAAAACAAGAAAATGAAATGAGGTATTTCGCAACATGAAAAATTTGTGATGAATTTTTACAAATAAAACAATTTATTGTGAACAAAAAACCGCAAACTGTGATCATCTTTCAAAAAAGAACGGAAGTCGCAGAAATTTTACACAGGCAAACCTTTGTGGCGTACACCTTAGTTCGCGAAGCAACATTTCGCAAGAGGCAAATTCCTAAAGTACGTCATTTAAGGGGGTACCTATAAGCATGGCTCAGGGAAACCGGAACACCACCATGGAACCTGAGTACATGGACATTACGGGGTACAACCCAATAACGGGGTACCTATCCGGGTTAGACACCTTGGATTCTCAACCTAATCTTGCGATGTAACATGATTTAGGTTGGGAGACTAAGGCATATTGTCTTTCCCAAGAAGTGCATAAAACGATCAAGGCACCGAGGTACACGGTTGAGTCAAGAATACCGGGTGGGTTTGAAGCACATCTGCCATTCTTGAAAAGTTTTGGCAAATGATGCACTTGGCCAAAAGATACCCCATAGGGTGCAACCTCGTAACTATAAGCCCTATAGGCAAAAAGGATAAGAGGTTGCGAACAAAAAACTGGTTGTTTGCAGAACCGGATGGGAAGAGATAACCTTGTATGGTCGATGTACGCTTCTTGAAGGGGCAACCAAGGGGAAGATAAAGGGCAGCACCCTCCATTAGGGAGCTGATACGTGCTATAAGACGCAAATGTCATGAGGCTTTATGTTCGAAAGAACTTTAAGGCTTGTCATATTTGTGCAACAATCATCTTTCTGCAAGAAAATAATAATAATATATATATATATATATATACATATACTCGCAAAATTGAATACAAAGAAGTTAAGATGAGATCAATGGGTTGTTACATGAAAGTGTGATAACGTCCTGCGATTTCATCGCAAGACGATAATGTCACGAGGCTGTATATTCGCAAGAGTATTCAGAATTGTCATATTATTGCAACCACAAAAATATTGTTAAGATAAAGTCAAGGGGTTGAGGCATGCGAATGCACCAACGTCCTGCGACTTTATCGCAAAAGAGGTGGCAAAGTAAGACCTTTACTTAGGAAGGCATAATAAGACCACAGAAATTAATGAAAACAATTCTATCAACATCATTGGAGATACTTCATATTCTTAAAAAAGAATATATATCAAGAATTCCTACCAAATGAGGCAGTTTTATTCGCAATACTTCTCACATTTCATACAAATTAAATTTTACGAGGATGAGAATACTTCTCATATTTTTTTTTCCAAGGATTGAATACTTCTTATACTTCTTTAAGGATGTTTCATACTTCTTATACTTCTTCAAGGATGTTTCATACTTCTTATACTTTTTCGGGGATGATTTATAATTCTTCAAGGAGGTTTTATATTCCTTATACTTCAAGGGGGAGATTTCTTATTTACTTGCAACAACCTGAAACTTCGCAACATAAACTGAGGCAGATATTCTAATACTTACAGCAACAATTGATCATTTGAAGAGCAATAATAAGGGGAAAAGGAATACTAAGCTAGGTCTTCAAAGTATATTATTCCTCTTCAAATGATTAAATTATGCAAATAAGGAAAGTATTCAATTAAAGAAATATCAACTCATCACCGCAAAATCAAGATATTGATACTAGTGAAGTTGCGAAAAGAAAATTGTCAAGAAAGAAGAAAATATTGTACTCAAGAAGACAATACGAAAAGAACTGAAGCAAATATACAGAAAGGAATAAGGATACTTTGCAGGAGATTCATCCTCATCAAAATGATCTTCTCTTTCTTCTTCGGAAATTTCATCTTCAGGCTCACTATCAGAGATCTCCAAATAGGGGATATCATCAGGGATTTCTTCAGAAAGGAGCGTCTGGTATTTACTGAGAGGAATTTGATTGTCTTCACAAATCTTGCGAGTCATCTTAGCTCGGAAGCGTTTGATACTTAAGATATGGTTGTTCTGAGAGATTTGATGTTGAGACTTTAAATCAGAAATCTTCCTATTACGTCCAGAAAGAATAACCTCCAAATCGTCAATCCTCTTTGTATAATTTTCTTCAGCATTCGCAAAGAGAAAGGATAAATAATAAGTAAGAGAATAAGGAGAAAAGGAAGAAGTTAAGGAAATGATTAGCAAATTGAGGAATCAAAGTGATCAAGACTTGCGAACTTACCATGTAGTTTCTTAACTTCAAGCTCCAGTTGATTATTCTTCTCAAGAAGAGAAGAACTCCCAGTTGCGATACTCGCAGATTGGACGTTACCCTCGCATTGGGATTTTAATTGTGTATTATCAATATTCAAATCCTCTACTTTCTGAAGAAGTTTTACGTTCTGAGCCTCCAATTTTCTACAACGATTTAAAGTCTTCTGCTCAGCCATTGTATGACGTCTTTCCCAATCTGAAGCAACTGCACAGCTAACTCTTCCAATCTGAGCAAATAAAAGGAATTAGAAATCAATGAAATAGGGGAAATAAACAAGGAATAGAAGAGAAACTTACCATGCTCCCCAAAGAATATAATGCAATAGGAGAAACAAATCTTGAAATTCCATTAAGGGAATTATTGTTGATTACAGTGGGAACTCTGCAAGCCCTCGCAATACGTTTATGAGCACTCGCAGCAAAGGAATTTCCATGAGATGAATTGAGAAAAACCTCAAAAAATCGATTCATTGAAGACACAAGAGTTTCTATATTACCATAATCTTGATTTTCTTCATCATCATCATCATCATCATTCCTCTTATCAGAAATAGTATCAGAATCAGAACTGAGATTCTTCTCAGAAAGCCTATTATCTTCATCATTTGATTCTTCATCAACATTCTTGCTAGAAGGGATCACATTGGAGTGAGTACTAGCTGGGAGTCTCTTCCTCTTCTTCGCAGAAGCAACATCCTCAAGTTTCATTTTTTCTTTGCGAAGAACATCTTCTTCCTCATTACCAGAAACCTTGGTATTCTTCGCAGAGCTTCGAAGTGTTCTTTGTCTCTTAGTTAGCACTTCAGAAGAAGCTGAATTCTTGTTCTTACTCCCAACAGCTCCAGGATAGTCAGGAAGAATCTATAAATTCAAATAAGGATAAGAAACAGAGGCAACAATATATTGTTTAAAATACATATAAGAATGTTTCTTACCTCATTTGAGAATAAATTGAAAGCCACGCGAGTACTGGACTTCCAAGTCTTAAGATAATTTTCCTTAAGATCATTCACCTGGAAAATATTGCAAAAGGATTAAGAAAAGAAGAAAAATAACAAGAAGATAAGGAAATGGAGATACATACATCTTTATCTCTAGAAGGCCAAGAAAAGACCCAAGGTTGATAGTTGCGATCTTGAAGGTTCGCAGGAAGATCTACTATCCCGGAGATATAAGAACCTGATAGTGCTAGAGGATAATTGTACCAATCTTCATCATGAGAATGGCGAGGGGTTTGATTATTTCCAGAAGCATAATCAATATCATGCATAAGGAGATCAGCTTCTGCGACATCAGATCTACGATGAAGACGAACACCCCAACGCTTATCTCCCTTCTTCGCAGGAATTAATGTATAATTCTTAAAGAAATTCTCAACCGTATAATTTGCAGCAATAATCTCTACATCTCTAAATTCAGGTTTCCTAAGTTCAATTGGATATAAAGATTGTCCAGTAAAAGCACGGTTTGCGAATTCAACCAAAAGGCGAATACAATCTCCAGTTAATTGATAGATGGCTCGTGAAAAATATGGATGTGAAATAATTTCATAGAATAAAGGAAGATTGACATCATAAAGAGGAAGAGGAAGACCTGCGAGGATTTGACCTCGTGAGACTAAAATTTTCCGATCATCCCAATGGAGATCAGTGAAGAGTTCCATACAGAGACTGGATTTATTGGTATGACCATCAATCTCAGAAAGAACGAGATCTCTATCTTCAAGCTCTGCATTAAGTTGTTCCACACTTTTCTTCTTCGGAGCCATTAGATGAAGGATAGAAAACAGAGAAGAAAATAAATAAAAGAAGAAAGAAAGAAGAAGTTGCAGAAGCAGATATAATGGAGGAGATGAAAAAAGATAAAAGAGGAATTAAAGATAGTATTTATAAAGAAAAGAGTTTGATAGAGATAGAAATTCATCAATGCGATTAGACGTGAACGGTTGAGAAGGACGGTTACGAAAAAACGTGTCGAAGATTTAATGAAAGAGGAAAACACGTGTTGCGAATATAACAAGTGATGATAACTATATTAAATTCACGAAGAACAACGATTCTCATGACATTTCTTCTTCGCAGAAATGACATGAGAAGAGGCAAGATGTAGGGACAGAATATCGCAAGATATTAGATTACGAACATATTAACAAAGACAGAAGGAAAGTGTCGCAAAATAATGCGATAATAGAAGGAACGCGGGAGAAGTGTGATGAATTTGCGAATAAAGAATATGCTTATGATCATATGTTGCGATGCTTCGCAGATTATGTACAGTTGTATAGATTACACTATAAATAGTAGTTCAAATATTAAACTAGAAGAGGTTCTTTTGGTGAGTGTTAGAAAAGGTCTTAGGAGAGAACAGAGAAAGTTGTAGCTGTTCTAAGTTCCATTAACACCTTTCTTTGTAATCAATTGAGAATATTAATCAAAAGTGTCATTTTTAATCAAGAACTTCTCATAGTTTTATGAATTCTACTGAGGGTGTAGTTGTAAGATTTCTTGCAACTACAGGCTCCTATTGAAGAATTTTCTCAAGCAGAAACCAAGGCATCATCAACCATATCAAGATTATCACTAAGTTCTTACCTTGCTGCAACTGTTAACAAATCTCACATACCGATTCAGACCGATTCTTTCCGTTTCAGACCACTAAAAACCGATTCAGATAACCTAGGATACTTTAGCCATCGTTATTTTTGTTTGAGATACTGTTACTTGAGACACTGTTACAGTTATTTGAGACCCTATTACCTTAATTGAGTTAGGCAATTTTACTTTAAAAACCTGAGTTCATGTTTTTTTTACATGTTCTTGCAAATACTGAGTTGGATATGATCCAATCATTTCTTTAGGCAGTGACACATACTGATTTTTCTTTAAAATCAGCTTGTCTCTTTGAAGATGTTTGGTCATGTCTCTTTCTTTTGAAAAGGGGAGAGAATAGGTACTCTGAAATAGTCTTTACGTCTGTAGGAATCGAATTGTTAGTCAAGAATTGGGGAAGATACAATATCCTGAACGAATGTATGATGATTTTGAAAAATTTATGTAAGATTTATGATTTCCAAAATCGGCTCTATGAATGTATCGGTTGAGGTTCGCCTCTTTTATGAAAAAAAAAAAGATTTGTGGAGTAAGATAATGTTTATATACTGCCTTGTAATATCCACAAAATTCCACAAAAGTTTTTAGCCTCTAATAATCTTTAAAATTCTAAATAAATTGGATACCTCAAATTTTTATGGAGTCCAATGTGCATAAAATTAAACCTCTGAAACTTTAGGAATCCCAACAATTCTAAATTGAATATTGTGGAAATTTTGGGAATCTTAATTATCCTTAGAGCAAGGGCTATGGGATAGACTATTTTAGAGTCTATCCCTATCAAAGTGAAAGAGAGTTTAAGTGAAGGAGTACAAATCTGACCGTGCGATAGAGTATTAATAAGTCTATACGGTAAACAAATATCCGTTTGAAAGATAAAAAAAGGAACATAAGCAAACATTTAGCCTGGCAGTTATACAGCTGGCATGATGTTATTGGGTAGAGCAATAATTGGAAATAAATCACGTGATATTAGGAAGGAATTTACCTCTGTAAATCAGATACGGCAAACCAACAGCCGTTTGCTTTCCTTTCAAATTTATATGGCAAACTAAGGGCCATTTTTTCCAATATTATTTTGCACGACAAATTATTAACCATATAGGGAAGACTTTCAACCACTCATTCGAATGAAAGAGTGGGTGATTGAGTTTTGGGAGAAAGTGGGTTTCTCTCTACCCATAGTATGACCTAATTTGATCAAACTCTTTCATTTTGAAAGAGAGTCTCAACCCCCATATCTCTTGCTCTTATAACTCCTCATCCAATATACCCCTGTTATATACAGTAAAACATGTATATACCTTTAACAAACCGAAAACATATGGAATTGTACCAAGGTAATACAAATACTACTTAAAGGGAGATTTTGTTTTACGATTCCAAATTTGTACAACCCTCTAAAACTGGGGTGCACATCCTGGTCCATACTATTGGTCAAAATCACTTTCATGGTTGCCGGTTTGTAGTTTTTTACTTTTGATTTTAAAGTTTTCGTTCATGTTTTTTCTCTGACTCATCTATTCCTGATGGTTACCAAATATTGCATAATTCTATGTACTTGTATTGATAAGTTTATCTCATATTTTGTTCTTTAAGTTCCCATCTTATACCAAATTCTGTATTTTTACCGTGTTCAAATAAATGCGCTTGTACTAAGTTATTTTTGTGATTTTAGGTAATTAATGAAGCTTGGAGCCTAGAGAGACCGATAGGGGAAAATAATTGGTACTTAGTGGCAGAAAAGAAGAGGTTTTCGTAAACTGTTGGTGCATCTAGACTTATCAATGAGCTTGGAAGAATCAAGATCGAAGGCCTTAAACCAAACACCATCTATAGATCAATACTTCAGAATTGATGACAATTTCCAACACCGAATACTTCTCCATATCCAAACATCAAATTGGATGATCCTGCTCAACACCGTCAGAACTCCCCCCTTCTCCCATTTTCACCCAACACCACCTTCCCTTCCCCTCTTACCCACAAACATCACCATCCATCTGTTTTAGCACCTAACCCTAGCCTCAAGTACCTTCTACCTCTATCAATTCACTCTCCTTGTCAATCCCCCACAACGATAACCTTATATCTCTGTCAACCTCATCCCTCTATATCCCTATTTCACTCCATGTTTCTCTCAAACCTAATACCATTTCACATCAAGTATCTGTTAGAAGCATGATACGAAGAGACATGGATACAAATTCAGGAGAAGTTGTGAGATGAATGCGTATTTTGAAGTTTGTGCAGTGGTGAGTTATAGAAACATCAAATCCCTAATTTTTTCATTGTACTTTATTGAAAATGAGATTGAGAATTGGGAGAAATTTGTATAAATATAAAATGGGTTATAGATGAAAACTCAAACCTGGAGTAGCCAGTGCAAGTTGTAGTAGTAATATAAAGGTTTTAATTTCAAACTACTTATGTTCTAAAATTCTCTTTTTAGGGTTGAGATGGGACCCTTAATCTACTGCTGGTCTATTCATGTTATATTGTTATTGTTCTTATTGTGCTGAATTGATTAAGGATATATTTAATTTTTGTGCTGCAATACATAACTTTTTCCTTGTATGTCATGCATCCTAGGTTGTTAGAGTACTTATTTGTTGTTGCATCAACTCATGCTTAATCGATTATTGTTAATCTGTGATTAGTTGTGTTGTAATAAGATAACTAATTCTAGGTATTGATACCATAGTTGTGATTAAACTATCCATCTGAGATCACCTTGGATATGTGGCAGACTTGAATCTTCACCGCTATTCCTTATAAGGAACAAGAATAGTTTCATTGGTTGAATTCTCTATTGTGAGTTATGTGGTGGATTCAACTGCCTAGTACCTTAGAGGATAGTCATTCTCTATAACAAGCATCAGCTGATGCTATCATGGAAGCCATGCAACAATTTGACGCACAACAACATGAACATGCAGTGGCTCAGCAGTTGGATAATCCACACATGCAAGAAGACATGTACTTCTTAGAGGATAGTCTACCAGACACTGATTCTGAAGATGCTGCTTCTGAGGTAAAGCAATTAGAGGAGGATAAGGTTAGCCAAGATAGTGTTATGAGAACAAAGTGCATCTCTGGCTCAACTCAGACTTGCGCTCTGAATGCTGAGGCTCCAAATTTCTGTTCTAATGCAAGAGTAGCTGCTGATACTTATATGTGGAAAGCCATTCAAAAGAGGGATAGACCTGGTCAGGGTTTAAGCTTAGATTCTGGGTTTTGGTGTGAGTCTAGCTCTTCCCAACAGGTCTCTGTGAACAGTACTTCTTACTTAAGAAATTGGAGTCTAATGCAAGCGTACTTCCATTGGGACACCCCACTACCTGCTCCAAAAAAGGCAAGAATAACTGCGTTAGACTTAAACTGTCCACCAACAGATCAATTGATTGAAGAGATTAAAGATGTTCATGTTGTAGAAGACACAGATAAAGTGGTGGCTTTTCCATATCAGTGGTTCAAGGGTGAATCTTCTCATGCCAGTACTGTCATTACAGAAGACAAATCCAAAGGAAAAGAAGTGGTAAATTTGGACTAAGAACATCATGACCCCAAAATTGCAGAAACCCCAGTGATAAATGTGCAAACTCCATTAGAGCCTATGGCTCTTCTTTCTTACTTGTTTTAGTCTTGTCTACCTTGTTCTTTATTTTAGGTTTCTTCTTGTTTAATTTCTGTAGTAGTGTTAATTTCTGTTTTAGTTACCTGCTATCTAGGTTTTTCTGCTCACCTTTTTCTGCTCCCTTCCTTGTAACCTTAGTTTAGTTTTGTATATTCTCTGTAATTATTCCTGTGTCTTTCTATCTATTAGTTTTTGTTATTTTGCTTTTCTATCTCTTTGAGATCTTTTCCTTGTTTGTTAGAAATTCCTACTCTTTGTGATACTCAGTTGATTCTATTATTCATTTGTTGGTTGGTCTTTCCTTTGATTTATCTCGGTGTCTGTCGTCTCAATTCATTACTTTTCCCAACTTCCTCCCTTTAAAGTCTTTCTGATCCTTATCTTTCTTTCATTTCTTGCAGCTGTTAGCTCTGGACAGTTGTGAATCCCAACATCTCTTGTTCCTTAACTTAATTTTTTAGCTTTCTCTGCTTCCCTTCTATTTTCCCGCCTTTCGTACTCATGAAATTACTATCCTGGAATGTCTAGGGATTTAGCAATCCTCTGACAAAAGATCACTTCAATTACATTTGCCAGTACTACAAGCCAGACATTATATTTATAGCCGAGACAAAAGCCCCATTGTCTCGAATGGATTTGTTCCTTAGAAACTCACAATTTCATGATTGGTTTATAGTACCATCCGTGGGAATAGCGAAAGGGTTAGCGATAGCTTGGCATAATAATATAGATTTAAGACTAGTATCCTCGAAGCTTAATGTCTGCCATTTCGAAATGACACTAGGAAAGACTGAAATTTTGATAACTTGTGTCTATGGAGCGGTTGAATCGGAGGACAAAATTGAACGATGGTCTTATATATCAGAATTAGCTTTACAGATAAATAAACCATGGGTTCTAATCGGTGATTTAAATGTAATTCTTGATCCAGCTGAAAAACAAGGGGGTAACTCGACGAGCTCTAGCAGCAAATCCTTCATCGCTCAAAAAATCGATTCCTTGGGATTACAAGATGCTGGATATGAAGGTGCTCCGTTCACTTGGTCCAACAACCGAGAAGGAGATGAGAACATATGCGAAATAATTAACAGAGCTCTGACATCATACCTTTGGATGCAAAATTATCCGGACACCAAGGTAATGCACCTACCTAGAGTGGGATCGGACCACTCGCCAATTCTCTGTGATTCCAACCCTGATATTCAAAAAGTCCATAAACCTTTTAGGTGCATTAGGGCCTGGATGTCAAACCCATCGTTACATTCTGTTGTTGAGGCTTCTTGGAAATTACATGCCAATAATTCCACAGGAAAAAATATCTCGGCAAACCTCCAACTCCTAGCCACAGATCTAGCTGAGTGGAATTTTGATGTTTTTGGAAACATACACAAAAATATCAAGATCCTTAATAACAAAATAGAAAACATCCATAGGAAAGGAGGAATTGCTAATGAAATAGCGAACCTTAAAAACCTTCAGGCGGAATTAGGAAAATGGTACAAAATTAAAAACGATTTCTACCATCAGCTCTCGCGGGATAAATTCTTTAAGGAATATGATCAAAACACAGAGTATTTCCATGCTTCGGCCTCATCTCGAAAAAGAATAAACACCATAACCACCATAAGAGAACCATCTGGTCTATGGATCTCAGATAGGGACCAAATAAACAAGCTCCTAATAAACCATTTCATGCAGATAGGATCTTCTCATGGCAACCCTTCGGATTTCGACCTTTCTGAATTAATAAAACCCTGTATTTAGGAGGTAGAAAACCTAAACCTCATTATTATTCCTACCCAAGAGGAAATTTGGCTCACACTAGCCAATATGAACCAGTGGGGTGCGCCTGGGCCTGATGGGTTTCAACCAGGATTCCTCAAAGCTCATTGGGAAACTATTGGTCCGGACATTATACTGGAAGTTCAAAACTTTTTTAAATCAGGAATTCTAAACAAAGATTTAAATTACTCTTTCATTACCTTGATTCCAAAAACCTCCATTCCCCAAACTCCCAGTGACTTTAGACCCATTAGCCTAAGCAATTCCATTTATAAAATCATTTCCAAAATCCTAGCAAACAGGCTAAAGCCTATGCTCTCTAAACTAATCTCCCCAAATCAGTCGGCCTTTCTACCTGGGAGACAAATCACGGATAATATAATCATTGCCCACGAACTCATCCATTCGATGAAAACCTCGAAAAAGAAAAAAGGTTATCTAGCTTTAAAACTAGATCTCTCAAAAGCGTTTGATCGAGTTGAGTGGAGTTTCATCCAAAATGCTCTAGCCGCTTTTGGTTTTGAGGAAAAATGGATAAATCTTATCATGCAATGTATTTCATCGACTTCCTTCTCGATCCTCCTTAATGGGGCCCCGGGATCTAAATTCAATACATCTAGAGGCCTAAGACAAGGTGACCCTCTCTCTCCATACCTGTTCATAATTTGCATGGAAATCTTATCTAGACTTTTAGAAAAAGCTGTGGAAGAGAAAAAAATATCTTGTCTGCAAATCAACAAAAACGCGCCAAACATATCCCATCTTTTCTTTGTAGATGACTGCTTCCTATTTACTAAGGCAGATTTAGGAGAGGCTAAAAATCTATTAGACATTTTATCCTCCTTTGGAAAAATTACTGGCCAAATGATCAATCTCCAAAAATCCAGCGTGTACTTCAGCCCCCGCTTGCACCCCAAACTTGGGAAAATCATTGCAAAAATTCTAAAAGTTCCACTAATGACAAAAAAAGATAGATATTTAGGTACTCCTCTCTTTTTCGACAGAAATAGAAAAGCTAACTTTGAACCTCTTCTCCAAAAATATTACTCCACATTACAAGGGTGGATATCTAAGCTTCTATCCCAAGTAGGCAGGACTGTGTTAACAAAATCGATCCTCCAAGCCTGCCCTACATACCAAATGCAAGTTCTTGCTCTCCCAAAAAGTACCCTCAATCAACTAGACCGTATTCAGCGAAATTTTTGGTGGAAAAAGGAAGGAGAAGGAAGACAGGGGGGGTTTATTAAAGCTTGGAAAGGTTTTTGCAAACCTATTTCCAAAGGTGGTCTGGGAATTAAAAATCCACACCATTTCAACTTAGCGCTCCTAACCAAACTCGCTAACCGTCTCATCACTGATAAAGATCAATTGTGGGTTAAACTTCTTAAAGCCAAATATTTTCCAAACTCGAACCCACTGGAAAACACTAGAACTTCTAACTTATCTTGGATTTGGACTAGTATTAAACGAGGGTTAGACCTTATCAAAGATAATTTCGTCTGGCAAATTAAAGATGGAGCTTCCACAAAAATCTGGGAGGACCACTGGATTCCCAATGAAGACAAAGTTCAAATTCTTCCTAATATTCAAGAACCAGCACCAGTGATGGTTAAAGAGCTAATAACCGAAGACAATCAATGGAACCAAGAAAAATTAACCAAATTTTTTCACACAAAAGACATAGGAAAAATTTAGGCCTTAAACCCAAGAAGACAAGAACAAGATAAAATTAGATGGAAGCACCATCACTCTGGGAACTTCTCGGCTAAGAATATTTACAACTACCTAGTGGAGCAAGATCCGAATTATGAGAATTGTGTTGAGTTTCCTTGGAACAAAATCTGGAAAATACAGGCTCTACCAAGGATAAGACTATTTATCTGGAAATTAACTCAAAAGGCTTTACCTACTTCATCGATACTTGGGGCCCATAACCCAAATATCGATCCCCACTGTCAGATGTGTAATGGACAAATTCAAGAAACAGAACAACACCTTTTCCGATATTGCCCCTTTGCGAAAGCGGTTTGGTTCGGATTATCCTTGGATAATATTAACATGAGGAATAATGCAGAGATGATATCTACTTGGGTTAAGGATTGGCTTTCAGATCCAGATCTTTATCAATTGACAGGGAAGATTTCTACGATCCTTTGGTTTATTTGGAAATACAGATGCTCCGTGGTTTTTGAGAAAATTTCACTGAACCCAACCAGTTTAATTGATCAAATTAATAGATTTCTGCAACTAACCCCCACAAACACAAGATCTAAGGAAACTCTCCCAAACAAAGATCTTCAAAAAAGTTTTTATTGGTCTGATCTAAACTCGGACTGGATTATTTTCGTCGATGCCTCGTTTAAGAAAGAAGACTTATCGATGGGTTATGCCTATATACTCTACTCAGTGGATCAGGAAGAATTTATGCATATTTCTGTAGGCACGGAGCGGGCGTCTTCACCTTTCCATGCAGAATCAAAAGCCCTTCTCAAAGCAACTGCTTGGCTACAAGAAAACATTCTATCTACCGTCTCAATTATCACAGATTGCAAGGAATTGGCGGACAATATTAACAAGAATAGCTCAGATTTTCCTTGGACGGTCGAAAATATTATATTGGAAATAAAAAATACCCCGAGAAACCTACCCCAAGCGAAAGTGAACTTCATAAAAAGAAAATACAATTCCGCGGCAGACCTCATGGCTAAGGAAGCAAGAATCAAGAATATACAGCATATGTACTTACAAGTGCAACAAAAAGTACGGAATGCTAGCTTTGATTCTAATATCTTTGATAAAAATGATATTGTAAATCTCGTGTACTATCTTTGCTAGCTAATATATTTGTTCTTTTGATCAAAAAAAAAAAACTGCCTAGTACCTTTTATCAAGTGTTTGAAACCATTATTTTCAATTGGATTTATGTTTTCTAGTTGACCTTCATAACACTCATATAGTCGTATCGACAACCCATTTGCATTTAAATTAGTAAAAGTATAACTTAGACGTTTACTGTCACCGAAACGATTCCCTGTGGTATCGACCTGCATTTGTCGTTATTTATGTTATAGACACTGTGCGCTTGCAGTTTAATATTGTAGGTTTATAAGCCTACCAATTCCCAACAATAAATATTCTCTTCGGTATAAATTTTGTTTTTATCTTAGGTATCAAATATTGAAGGGAAAAAGATCACATTGTAATTATCTTTTTTATTTGGGTGATTTACCAATGTAACCCTAATTTAGTATGTATTTCACATTTTTGTCCCGTTTTTTTCTGATATTACAAACATGACATGATATAAACTTTTCCTAACATATGGTCAAATTTTGCGAAAAAAACACGACGTGTTATTAATTTTGCAGACTCAAATATATTAAACTACCCTCGATTTTGGGCACAGTTCCGTTCGCCTTCAACGTAGGAACACCTAAATCACTCCTTCAAAAATCATTCTCTTTCGTTAAAAATTAGTATATCTAGCTATTTATTACATGTACCACATTTCTTTCTACTCTATACCGTCGACTTGTTCAGACTGTATTATTTTTTTCATTGAGGGAAGGATGTTAAGTGTTGCCAATGAATTTATATATCTCTATCCATTGCATTAAAAGGGGGAACCATGATTGGGATTTTTTTGATTATTTTTTTTTGACACAGAAAGGGAAAAATTTATAAATAAAAAAAAAGTCAATACATCACTAAGGAAGTAATAATATTGGTGAACAAGAGTACAAAGACAGACTAAACAACTGCCATAAAAGAAAAGGAAAAAAAATGTTAATGAAGTACAGCCTCCCAATAGTGAAGAACCATGTTCAGAGAGATTCCTTCAAAAATTGAGTGCCCACACACCAATTGAAAATCAAAGTTTTGACACTATTCTTTATATTCTCCACCGAATTGTATCTGCCATTGAAAACTCTTGAAGTTCCCTCAAGCCAAATTTCCCACAATATTGCAAAAGGAATTATATCCTAAATTTTACTTCTCAGACTTAAGTTCTTCCCCTTTTTTTCCCCTTCATTCCCATATTGTGTCCCTCACACTGCCTTAAAACACTCATTGAAGATTATAGCCACTCAAAAAGTAAATCCAAATTTCCCTGGTTGTATCACAATGCAAAAACTAATGATGGTTGGATTTAGCAGTCTTCTTGCATAACAGACATCCATTGACATTAAAGGTATTCCTCAATGAGTCCATTGTTGGTGCAACATTGTAACAGAGAGACCAAAGAAAGAAAATCACCTTATATGTAATTTTTGGATTCCACACACTCTTATAAGGGAATACTAGCAAAAATAAATCTTCACAGAAAAATTATTTACGTCATCTGCCAAATCATGTGATCTTCACCCTCACCACTGTTAAAAGTAGATAGAAAATTCAATAAATGAGCAACGTCTTCAATATCTGCTTCTTTTAAGTTCCTACAAAATGAAAAATTCCATATGTATCCTGCATTAACATCTAACACTTCCTGAATAGTAGCATCTTATAATCTGCTCAGACTGTAAAGATTTGGAAAGATTGTCCATTGAACCATACATCCTTCCAGAAAAGCACTTTATCACCACTGTTCACCTGGATAGTAGAATTTTGCTCCACATGACTCCTTCACTTCAATGTACCAGTCCACAAACTCTTACCAACTTACTTGTTTGTAGGATTTCAAAGGAAAGCTTTCTCATTGCCACCAAACTTATGCCTCACAACTTTTCTCCAAAGTGCTTTTTTCTCATTTCCATACCTCCAAATCCATTAAGCATGTAATGACTTATTCATCATCATTAACTTATTCATTCCAGCACCACCTCCCTCCTTTGGTAAATTCACTTTTTTTCCATCCAACCTATCCTTTCTTAGGTTTCTTATTCACAGAACCCAAAAGAAATTGCCTCATAATCTTCTCAATTTGCTTCTCAACAGACTTAGTAATTTGAAAAACAGATAAGTAGTAAACTGAAAATCTATAGAGCACATATTGAATCAATATGAGTCTTCCACCTTTTGAAAGATACTTCCTTTACCACATACTCAACTTATATTGAAAATTCTGAAGAATTACATCTCAAACCCCCACTCCCTTTGATTTACTACCCAAAGGAATTCCTAAATATTTCATAGGAAAATAAGTAATTTGAAAACCAAAAATAACAGCAACATCCATAGCATTTACATCATTGTCCACTGGCACTAGGTAATTTTTTTGAAAGTTCGCCTTCAAACCATAAACCAATTCAAAACCCAAGAAAAATATTTTTAAGGTTGCTCATCAATTCAAAATTATCATCTAGGAATACAATTAGATCATCTGCAAAATGGAGATGATTGAGCTCAAAACCTTCAGAAGATGGCTTGAAACCATATATTAAGTTCAATGATGCAACTCTCTTTGTCATTACATATAACACCTCCACAATAAGAATGAAAAAGGAAAAGGGACATTGGGTCACCTTGCTTTAACCTCTTGGTACTTCTGAACATACTTGAAGCAGTGCCATTCATAGCCATTGCGAATCTTATATTAGAAAGATACCATCTTATCTAATTCCTCCAAACATTACCAAAATCAAACCTTGACATTATGTAATCAAGAAACCCTCAATTCACATTGTCATGGATTTTTTTTTTTTTTTGCTGAAAAAAAGTCTTGTCCATTGCGTATCACTCGGATTTCAAATGATGGGGAATTCTATTATGACGGAGCTTTGGGGAATTTTGATTTAGATAATGATGCTTACAGTGTTGGAAGGTTCTTGAGAAACCCCATTAACACTTTAAGGACTCATATTATACACGCTTTCTAGGAGAGTGCGAAGATGACCCTTTGTATGTGAAACTAAGATATTTCGATTTGCCAATGGATAGTATTTCATCATTTTGCTGTTGCACGTATATTGTAGGAACAATTTGGAGGGAAAATTGGGTATATTTAACTTTTGAGTGTGAAAATTTGAAGCATCAACCATAAACGTGTCTAACTTACATGATCTATAAACGGCCAATGTGACTGGGAGATTTCTCTACATCATGCATAAGTTTGGGCAATTTTCGATAGTTGTATGGTTTTTGTTAATTTGTATACCCGTATACGTGTTAATTTGTATACTCATAATTGTAAATGTTTGAAACTACGGGGACCAAATGAGACGATAAATTTGTAGTATTAGGCCTTGTTCGATAACCATTATGATGATCTGATTATAATTTATAGATAATTATAAATTGATTTTAACAAACACTTTTTTGGAATAATTGATTATAAAAAAAGATGATTTTAATGAAAAATTATTTGGTACACATGTTTATCATTATCATTTTAGTGTTTTTTTAAACCACCAATACACATATTTAGTCATAGGTCTTTCAATACACTAGTAGTTTGACCTATGACATGGCATAAATTTAATCATAGATCTCCACTACTAGTTTTCCTATACATGGAATTGGCATTTGATCTCTCATGTGATTCATTTCACTTCTTCTTTGTTGATGTGCAATATGGGTTCATCGGGCGGCGTTGTATCAACATCTATGACATTTTTTTCATTTGCGTAATATGAAAAAAGTTCATCAGACTTAGATTTCGTCCTAATAAAATTGTGAATTGCGTATGTTGCCATTAGTATTTGTACTTGGGTGTTGTATGGAAATGAGGCAGGATCCCTCAAAATTGGAAAGCGAGTTTAAGAACTACAAAGCTTCGTTGGATTACATTCCTTAACGAAGAATGCCCAAAATTAACAACTCGTTTGCAGTGAACCTTTAATTTCTTCCTCTTCTACGGTCGTGTAATTGATACCAAACTTCCCGGTATGGAGCAAGAAAATTAGGCATGCATGTTTGGATATCCAGTATCAACAACATAATACTTTCCTACAAATGTAAATAATTGAAAAGACCAGGGTACCAAAATATACCTCAATATAAAACTTTTCCGCCTATAAGTCCTTTATCCGAAAGTGATTGTCTATAGACTGAGTCGAGACAATACAACAAATCGGTTCACACTTCGTGTGATCATCTATGGATACGAGACTGAGACAATACTACAACAAGATAACTTGCGTGATTGACTATGGATACAAGATCGAGACAATACAACAACGAAGTATGATTACTTGATAATAGGTTCGGACTTAACCGAACACTATAAGATTGCTATCAAGTAAATAGGAATTAACATTTGTCTATTTTACTTCTAGTTATAATAAAACAATTATAATTGCGGAAATAGAAAAGTAAAAGACATAGCAAGATTTTGTTAATGAGGAAACCGCAAATGGAGAAAAACCCCGGGACTTTGTCCAGAATTGATTACTCTCAGAATTAAGCTGCTATACAAAATCTAATCAACTTCATATAGTTGAGACCAAGGAACTAAACCTATAGTTCACCTAGTTCCCTCAGTATCCATGCGCCTCCAACTTGTAATAAGTCACGCACTTGGAAAAATTCCTTTGGTTCGTATTCCAAACAGTAAAGGAACAACAAATCTGTTTGCTAACAACTCTTTTCAAACAATGTGATATGAGTTTGACAAAGGCTCTCCCTATTTAACAAATAAACTCCTTTGTCGGGTCCTTAGATCAATATATTCAACAACTACCAAAGTAATTATTTAGACTATGCAATCAATACTATGAATCAAAAAGAAATGTATTGATGCCGATATACTCAACTAATCAATCCAAACTATCAAAATATAAACCAATTATAGTTGGACCCTCCAGCCGATCAAGTTTTTTGCACACCAAAGATTATGAACCCAAATATCTTATTTGTCTTCAAATCTTCTTAGATCTTCAATAAACACCTGCACGCAATCAACTTGAATCTCTTGTGATCAATCACACACAGAACGGAGTCTATTAACGTTGGATTATCACAAGACGTCTTGATATCTACAAACAGTTCTAAAGATCCCCGTCGATACTTCGATCTAGTTTGAATGAATTTTATATCAGAAAAAAAGATTTTCAAGCATAAACAAACTAGGTACAATCAAAGTTCAACAGATGTTAGTCAATCAAATCAAATTAAAAAATAATAATTATGCAATTATCTAGTTTCCCACCAACGGTACACGTAGAACTTCTCAATCCCAAAGAAGTCTTTAAAACGAGCGGTCGTAAGAGATTTCGCCTAATTAAGGTACTTTCCTCTCTGAATAGACGGCTCCACCAGTAACAACACAACTAGGTAGTTTTGCTGGCTTTGGGGATTAGTTTGCTCGAAATGCAAACTTCAATATTTATAGACCAAGGAAGTTTAGGCACCAAGGAATTTCCAAAACCGAATATTCTCAAAGATATGCAATAAACCCAAAATCGGTTTTCATAATTCCTAGAAATGCACTGTCCAAAAATTAATTGGCTAGGTACTAGGATCGGTTACCACATATTTATGGTATTTACTTGTAATCGATTGCACAAGTCATAGTATCGGTTACCAATTACTAAGACTTGTTGTACCTCTTACAAGGATCGATTCCACATACTTGTGATCGATTGCACCTCTTATAGGATCGGTTACCCAATGTCTAGAGTTGGTCATACCAATTATAAAATATCAATCATATCATCTTAGGTAATTACTTAAGATCGGTTTCACTAATAAAAGTCATACCAATACAAAAGTCAAGCATTGTGAATAGTGATGCCGACGAGTACGCCATAGCCTATTTGGAGGCAAAAGACCCGACTGTTGTGAAACAGACCGGCGGGTGTCTATTTTGATGGGAAACAGCCCAATAATCATGACAAGGGGTCTATGACCTCTTTGGTCTTCTAAATTTAGCCATATTCCATTGTCTCGGGCGTCTTAGACCCGTTTTTGCCGTTTTAGGAAAGTTTTATTTTGCTAATAACTTCTTCGTTAGGAGTCCGCTTGAGTCGCTGTTTGTGGCCCGAAGTTTGTTTTGATAAGTACTTTCATTATTTAGGAAAATCCCAAATTTGCCAAAAATAGCAAATTTAGAGTTTGAGTCGGTTGTGGGTTGTTTTCATCCTCTCTTGTCGCACAAGTTAGGGTTTTTTCCCATGTCTATTTAAGGGTCTTCTATTTATTGTTTAAGGGGTAGATTTGATTAATAAAATTATTTTTATTGAAATTTTTCAAGTTTAATTGTGATTCTTATTTATAGTCGGGAAACCGAGGTCTAAATAATTATCTTCGTTCATAGTCATTATTCCTAAGAATAATTCGAGGTCTGAACAAACTATCCATTTTCTTTCTTTTCAATATATCCGCTAAACTAAATAGTTTTACCAAGATACATAAACAAGTTATGAGCGGTTATACTAAACACACATATTGGTAATCCAAAGATTTGCAATGAACAACAATACCAATAAGCCTAGCGATTTCCCTTTCTATTCACAAAACAAGTTTATGAATTTTACTTCCTTTTAAGAAATGTAAACATTGTTTCCTAGGATGAAATCTTCACCCATACCCATACATAATCACAATAGCATTCATACGATTATGTCGACGTCTTATATACGAAGTTCAAAAGATAGACATTATACTTCATATTGTAATTCCTTAATATTATGTCTAACTAGAGTATAATCATTCACAACTTCACAGTTATGTTTTCAATATAGCACGACTCGAAAGATACGTTAGGAATGAAACAGTTCAAGTCAAAATATTACTAACCTCAAGAGGAAGGATGATGTCGTCGTTGTAGTTCTTTACTTCTTCACATTCTTCAAGTCTCCGAGTAATACTTGTAAGTATCATATCCTGGTAACTTTCTATCTAACATATACGAAGTTGACTCTAGTAAATAATCAAGCGACTCTTTAAATGAGTTTTGGTTCACTAAAATATGACAACCAAATTTTACATACCAACCCTTGGTGGGTTCAACCGAGCTATGCTCTAATAACAATGACGGAGAATATTCAGAAAAAACAATATAATTAGTCACAATATAAATAGAGATAATTCACAATAAGGCAACGTATTTTGGTCAAAACGATGACATGGTACACAAACGACATTGGTTTAGGTTCTAAGCTATTAATGATTATAATTCAGGACTTGATGGAGAAGATTGACCGATCTCATTAGGGACCCATACATAATGGACATTCTGTATAAAAGAAGATGAAATCTAGATATAAAAATGATCTAACACAAACACTAGTATTGAAAATAAACCTACAACGACAATTGACTCAAAAACTAGTTCTGAACCCCCAGTAAACAACCAAGTATGTGTAGATTTTTTTTTCAGTTAAATAAAAGCAACCTTAATCCACTTCCCCCATTTAACCATGAATACAAGATTATCATAACTCAAGTTCCAGATTTTATGTACAAGATTCCAGTTCGACTATTTAATACTAGAACAACCAATCCAAATCTCTTAGATTAAGAAAATTGTATGTGTTCATTGATGTTTATACATCTTTAGGTTCCTCTAAGTAACATGAGTTTGACTCAACATTTCTAAACTTTCTTGTCTAACATAAAGAAGTTGTCTCTAGTAATCAAATCAGGCGACCTTGAGTTTTGGAGGTAAAATATGATAACCAAACTTGAGATACCTATGTTTGGCGGGTTTAACCGAGTGATACTCAAATATCATATAGACAGTTTCGGTCACAAACTTAAGCTATATATCATGTTACATCTTTTTGAAGCAATCTTTTGGCAGTTATTGTTTCTATGAGATTTCACAAGGTGTGCCTATAATAGGTTAATACAAAAAAAGATTGTGGTGTACTCAGTATAACCTCGTCATTTAAATTAGTATCAGAGGAGGAAAAAACGATGAGATCCAACAATCTATATTTGGTGTGATCCAGCATATATGACTATGAGTCAGACCAGATTCTTGGTAAATCCTAAAATGATCTCATTTAACGTACTACCAGTTTTGGGTATACTCTATTCATGGATTACTCGAATAGGAGACAGTATATTTTCTACTCCTTACCAAAAACTTAATACCATAAGTTTATTTAATAAACAAACTCAAGGAAGTATTAATGCAAATGTGTTAATTAAAAAATAAACACATGTGATGTACATTTCAGATTCGGAAGGCAATGATTAGGTTGATATTTTTGTTAATTATATCATTAGCGAAATGAAAATCTAAAGGATAAAGTCAGTCATCTCTCAGAAAAGGACACTGTCAAAGATTGTTTGATGAAAGCCATGGAAATACTTGCTTCAAGAGAAAATTGAATATCATGAACGAAATAATAAGATCATAACCACTCGTATTTGTGAGAATCAATCTCAAGAAGAATATTTAAAAATGCAACTTCTTGAAACCAAATCTAAATTATCTGATGCTCTCTGAAAATCATAATATATAAGAAGTATCTAACTTGAGAGCAAGATCTAAAGCAAGATTTCTAATGCTAGAGATCATTTTGATGACTCTCAAAATATGAGATCAGACACTCACACCTAATATACTGACTGTAGTGATCAAAAGAAAAATATTTCAGGGCATGATCGATCAACCATTGCTTATTATCACAAAATATTATTCAACATACACCTGTTATACTGTTTCCATTGTAGCAAAAATGGCCGTTGTTCCAAAAGCTGTGAAAATGAGATTAAAGACAAACAACAAGGCGAGATCAAGAATTCTTTTAATTTTTTTTATTGACTATGCATCTAGTCTTAACGATTTTAAGAAATAAATTTTTAAGGTATTGTTTTCAGTATCTAGACAAAGAGGAAAATTTTCGAAATATCATTTGCATATATCTGATTAGGCTAAACCATTAGAGTATATGAAAAGAATGAGTCAACTCTAGGATAGCTTTTATAAACATCAAGTAATGATAAATCTCCATAGAGATCATGTTCGGTTCAAATATCAAGGTTTCACAAAATATAACAAACATGTTTCCATCAGATTAGGTTTGTTAAAGAAACCAAGTCATATATGTTCCAACTTTCAAGTTGGCAATCAGCTTAAATATCGAACAAAAACAAGGAATTTCCAAAAATGTCAATTTACTCAGAAATAATATTATTGAAAATGGTAAAAAGATCTTCTTCTTTCTGAGTCTGTGAACGATTTAAGGCTTATCCCAATATTTCTTAGTCATTTTGGAACGAACTTCCTTATCTTGTTCTCGGTATTCAAAAAAGTGAGGAAGCTCTCAAAGAGCACAAAAGAATATGCAATATTTTGAGATTTTTTTTCAAAAAAATCTATAAGATTAACTTTTTCATGAGAATACTAAGAAATTTTCCATTCTCCTAAGTTTGGTATTTCTAATAATGTATAAGATTCATTTACAATATTTTAAGATCCAGCTTCGAATGAATAAGAATATTCATGATAAATATATTGCAAGATTCCTTACATATTTATTGTCTTTCTGGAAAACTTATTTTTTGTAAATATTTTTTTTTTATTTCCAATTTTTGGTTCTGTTTTACTTGCTTAAATATCAAGCAAACACTATTCTATTTTATGTATTTAGGAGACTTTGGAAAAACGTTTCTTGCTTGATATAAAATTTCTTGTACAATTTTGAATTCTCAGAAGAAAAAAAAAATTGTTCAAAATGGGTAAAGATATTAAGTCTCGACTACGATAGCTTGAAACATATGATACAAGTGAAATTATTTGTCAAATAATATAAGAAGAATCTGATTTCTCTTGAACTCATGATTATCCATGATTCGAAAATGCTCGAGAGCACCTTGATGCTTTTGAAAAGAATGAGGAATAGTTTGGATCCAAACTTATGAAGATGATTGTTGATTTCAATCTGTTGAAAGCATTGTTCAATCTGTTGAATGAAATGAAGAACCTCAAAAGGAACACTTAGAAGTCCGTAATCAGGACAATTGCATCAAAACATTAATAAGAGCTTCATATTTATATCTTTTAAGAATTTATTAATTAGATTGTGAAGTGTAGTATAAATTCTATTTCAATAAAATATGAATGATAAGTTTGTATCTCTACTGTTATTTTTATCTCTGAGGAATAGATCTTCTAAGAGTATAATATTGTGTTATTATATTACACGTAAATCTTACTTGTAATTCTAGCGCAGTGTTTTTTGAACATATAAATATTTATATAACTCTCTGTTTAATTATTAACTTGATTATTTTATATATGTCATATTAGGTTGATTATTTATATAACTCTCCTCATGTGGAGTATATTCACTGGATTATGTTATAGAACTGCAGTTTTAAGACCCTTGTGGTGGTGGTTATGTTGCAGAACTGCAGTTTAAGACTGGCTTCATAAGCTGGTTCAAGTTAAGGGAAGATATGAAATTTAGGACGATACATGCAAGTGTTAGTTACTAAGACACCAAAATTCTGGTTAAGTTGAGTGAGATTATTTTTGTTTGTTTGTTTTGTTTTGTTTTCATAATAATTAAATTAGAATTAAGAACAATCGTAGATTAGAAATAATAAGTATAAATAATTTTGGTATTCTGCAGAGATCTCTGTACATTTTAACCTACTTTTCAATAAGAACAAACAATCATAATAATCACTAATTTACTTGATGTAGTCGGAGAAAGGTATTTATAGAATTAAAAGAGAAACAAACCTTGAATCAATCTCTTGGAGACAGAGGAAAATAATCTTCTCATCATTTTTTATTTTTCCTTCGATTTATTCTTCGGTTTTTTCTTTTCCACTTTCCCCTTTCCTTGAGATCGTATTTTGACCTGTTCTTTGTTTAAAACCAATTCTCCTTCAGTTTTTTCTTTTCCACTTTCCCCTTTCCTCGAGAGCAACTTGATGCTTCTGAAAAGAATGAGGAATAGTTTGGATCCAAACTTATGAAGATGATTGTTGATTTAAATCTCTTGAAAGCACTGTTCAATCGGTTGAATGAAATTAAGAACCTCAAAAGTAACACTAAGAAATCCGTAATCAAGACAATTGCATCAAAACATTAATAAGAGCTTCATATTTATATCTTTTAAGAATTTACTAATTAGATTGTTGAGTATAGTATAAATTCTATTTCAATAAAATATGAATGACAAGTTTTTATCTCTATTGTTATTTTTATCTCTGAGGAATATATCTTCTAAGATTATAATATTGTTGTTATTTTTATTACTCATAAATCTTACTTGTATTTCTAGCGCAGTGTGTTTTTAACATATAAATATTTATATAACTCTTTGATTAATTATTGACTTGATTATTTTATATATGTCATATTTGGTTGATTATTTATATACCTCTCCTCATGTGGAGTATATTAACTTGATTATGTTACAGAACTGCAGTTTTAAGGCTCTTGTGGTGGTGATTATGTTGCAGAACTGCAGTTTAAGACTGGCTTCATAAGCTGGTTCAAGTTAAGGGAAGATATGAAATTTTGAAGGATACATGCAAGTGTTAGTTACTAAGAGACCAAAATTCTGGTTAAGTTAAGCGAGATTTTTATTTTTTTTGGTTTTGTTTTCATAATAATTAAATTAGAATTAAGAACAATCATAAATATAAGATTATTAATCCTAATTTTAAATAAGAATTTAATCAAAAAAAAAAATCATAAATTAGAAATAATTTTGGTATTCTGCATAGATCTCTGTACATTTTAACCTACTTTTCAATAAGAGCAAACGATCATACAATAACTAATTTACTTGATGTAATCGAAGAAAGGTATTTATAGAATTGAAAGACAAACAAACCTTGAATCAATCTCTCGAAGACAGAGGAAAATAATCTTCTCATCATTTTCCTTTTTCCTTCGATTTACTCTTCAGTTTTTTCGTTTCCACTTTCCCCTTTCCTAGAGATCGGATTTTGACTTGTTCTTTGCCTAAAACCAATTCTCCTTAATTACCTATTTGACCTCTTTCACTGTAGATTTTCAAATGAGCAAATCACCCACTTCTAAAATGAGTTTTTTTTTTTTTTGCGCTAGTGTGTCCAACTCCGGTAATACTCTCAGACTTTTCATCTATGAAGCACCTATACTTTTCATCTGTGAAGCACCTATACTTGTACGGGGATATTGATTCGGGTATTTGTTAATTCTCTTTAAATGGGGATACGAAATACAATACGATATTTATAAAATAATACGCGGTCCAATGAGAAAATCGTCTGGGATGAAATTTATAGAATAAAATACTCATAAATTTTATTTCAAAAGATATTTATAAAATAATACGAAAATGGGGATACGAAATACCTACGAAATTTACAAAATAATATGAAATTTTTATAATTCTCTGAAAATGTGAATGCGAAATACAGTAAGATATTTATAAAATAATACGCGGTCCGGTGAGAAAATATCCTGGGATGAAATTTATAAAATAAAATATTCGTAAATTCTATTTCGATTGATAACAAAAATCGACCAAACTAAATGAAAATTACTAAATTCTATTTAGCTAAATGCAAAATGTACGATCATCAGTATCGTCTTTCTTAAAGTAATGCTTCTAATTCTGGCTCGTCAAGTGAAAAGTCTATTTTCTCGAGAAAAAATTGCTAGGTTCAAATTTTCCCGAACATTTTGCATGGTTTTAGTTGTAAAGAGCTTACATCCTTACTCCCAAAACACCCTCAACAAATTGAAACCATAGCGGCATAAATCCTTTTATTTTATTTTATTTTATTTTATTTTATTTTATTTTATTTTTTCCTTTCAGATTTGCTCTCTTGGAAACCATCTGAGCAGGGCAACTTCATTTCCCACCTCTATATATCTTCTTTAATGTATGACACTTCTTTAGGGCCAGTTTTTAGGTGTTTTCTATAGTTTTTCTGTTATATATGAAGTTTTACTTTGTTGTTTTGAGATTATTTTTACTAATAATTAAGATCCTTGTAGCTATGATAGGAATAGTGAGTTTTACGGTGGTTTATCTTTGATCTGCTCCACTATTTCTTACCAAAGACATCCAATTAAGAACAACTCTAAAGACACTGCAGAATCAACATCAGCATGAAGATAACAAATTACACTCTTTTCAAAAGAGTTAGATCTTGATGAAGGTGGTAATAATGAAATTTACCTCCACATGTCAATAACCGGCATTATACTAAAAAAATAAATATGTTGTTATACAAATTTTATCATCCATATATATAAGTTGTTTTTCCTAACATTGGATAATATTTTGATTTGTTAGAAAGAAATTAAATTGATAGATTATCTTCTACTATACCTTATTTATATAGTTGTACAAAACATTAAAAAATCCCTAATATCCTCACAAATTCCTAGACACATGCATGTATTTGTGTATGGAACAACAAAATGGTTGAAAAAAAATCAACCCAAGAATCGGTCTATGTTCATGCTTTCATAAACCGATTCTAACAATCGGTTTATAAGATGTAGAACATAAACCGATTGAATTCTTTTCAATTAATGAAAAAAACCTAAAGTCGGTTTTATTAATGTTCACATAAACCGATTTAATAAACGAACGATTTTTCCATACTCCCATAAACAACAAATTTTCCATGTACTCGATTTGAAAAGACATACTCATTTCTAGTTTGAGTATAAAATCATACTCGTTTTCAAATTGGGTATAAAATCATACACATTTATACGTTTTCAAATTCACGTATAAAGATTATTTTCGTTATACTCGAACTGAAACCGAGTATGCTTTCATACTCATTCTGTGATCGAGTATTAACTAAATAATGGGTTAACCAGAATCGGTATTTGATTTCATATACAATCGGTTTATGTGAACTTTCACATAATCTGATTATAGGAAAGAAAAAAAAACATGCGAAAAACTTGGAATTTCTTCCATGCCAGAATCAGGGATATGGGCATGAACATCAACCAATTCTAGTTAAATGTTCTTCAACCAGAAAACACATACAGAATAATTGGTTGATATGGTCATGAACATAGACCTATTACCATAGGAATCGGTCCATATGGACATGGACATCAACCGATTATGGTCAAACACAGAAACCCAAGATCATTTGTATTTTTTAATTTTGAATGGATAAATCAATCACGAGTATAATTACGAGTTATGTTTTTCAAAGTGATGAAGCAATTTCTTTTAAATCGACCGATGTCGTTAGAATCTATTGATGAAGTTAGATTTGAATTTTAGTTTGTGAGAGAAATGATTTGAGTTGTTTTTAGTTTTGAAAGGATTTGAATATGTTTGGATTTTAGAAGGATATGTTTAGGATTGCATTTTAATAGTAAGGGTAACTTAGTAAATTTACCTAGTTTAGACACCCTTTATCCCCTAAGCCTAGGTGGATGAGGAAATCTATATGCCCGAAACTAGCCAGGTAAGATAACACGAATATGAAAGATAATGTCGGAAGGACATAACTTCAAGGAGATAATATTAGTCATTTGTTAATGGCAAATGACAAAATAAATTTATTAAGAAAAATGTTAGAGTATAGCTCGGTTGTATCCACCAAGCGTTGGTATGTCAAGTTTGGTTGTCATATTTTAGTGAATCAAAACTCATCTAAAGAGTCGCTTGATTATGTACTAGAGACAACTTTGTATAGGTTATGTTAGAGAACTGCTCGGTCAAACTCGCAAGCGTTGCTATCTCAAGCTTGTTTGTCAAGTTTAGTTTCCAAAACTATAAGTCTTGATTTTTAGTCTGCTTATAGCTAAGTCTTAGACTAAGATAGTAAGTGTAGTTGATCTCTAGACTCCACGACATTCATCATGAAAAGATGAAGAACTACTCAAGGAACTGGTGGAACTTCATCGACAAAAAGGTATGTGGAGACTTGAACTTATCTATCACTCAAAAGTTTATCTATTATATCTCCTATCTTCAGAAAAAAGTTGTATTGCTATATAGACTTTTGTTCCTTTACTGTTTGGAATACGAACCAAAGGAATTGTTCCAAGTACGTTACTTATTAATAAGTTGGAGGCGTGGGATTACAGACGGAACTAGGTGAACTATAGGTTTAGTTGTTTGGTCTTAACTATACAAAGTTGGTTTATTTTATATAACGGCTTTTCTACATTTACGGTTTTCCTCGTTAACAAAATCTTGTTGTGTCATTTACTTTATATTTCCGCATTATAATTATTTTATTATAGTTAAAGTTAATTACACAAAAGTTAATTGTTATTTACTTGATAAGCAATCCTATTGTGTTTGGTTAAGTCTAAACCTTTGTATCAAGTACACATACTTCGTTGTTGTATTGTGTTGATCTCGTATCCATAGAAGATCACACAAAGTGTGAACCGATTAGTTGTATTGTCTCGACTCAGTCCATAGACAATCACTTTCGGAGAAAGTACTTATAGGAAGAAAACGTTTTAGCTTGAGGTATATTTGGGTACCCTCACCTTTTCAGGAACAAAACTCGTAGGTGTTTCTGTGGGAGACAAATTTATCTATTCATGTAGACTTTTCTGTGTGAGACAGATTTGTTTATTAAAGTATTCGACTTTGGTCGTAGCAACTCTTAGTTGTGGGTGAGATCAGCTAAGGGAATCAAGTGCGTAGTATCCTGCTGGGATCAGAGGCGTAAGGATCACAGCTGTACCTTGGATCAGTGTGAGATTGATTGGGGTTCAACTACAGTCCATACCGAAGTTAGTTTATAGTAGGCTAGTGTCTGTAGAGGCTTAATATAGTATGTGTTCAATCTGGACTAGGTCCCGGGGTTTTTCTGCATTTGCGGTTTTCTCGTTAACAAAACTTCTGGTGTCTGTGTTATTTCTTTTCCACATTATATTTTGTTATATAATTTAAATATCACAGATTGTGCGTTGAATCGATCAATTGGTAAATCCAACCTTTGGTTGTTGATTTGATATACTTTTTATTAAGATTGAGTATGACTGTCTAGTTGATTCTCTTAAAAAATATATTGGAGTTAGTCCATATAGATTTCTAAGAGAAATATTGGTGAGGTTGTTAGACCCCCGCTTTTTCATTGGTATCAGAGCAGGAAAACATGTTTAAGACCTCATAAGTATGTTTTTGTAGCGATCTGACTCTATGGATAGAAATTATATCTCGATAAACATACCACCAGTCTTCGATGGCTCAAACTACTTGTGGTGGAAAATTTCTAGTCGTGCTTTTCTTCAAGCTCGTGATTTTCAAACATGGGTACATGTTGTTAATGGATATACTCCTCAGGTTGATACATAAGGAGATGTGTCTATACCCAAGGATATTGGTAGATATAGTCTAGAAGAAATCCTTGCTGCAAAGCAAAATTCTGGCGGCTTAAATGCTACCATACATGCCATTACTCCATATCTTCGGCATCATGTGTCTAAGTGCACAAAGTCTAAATAAGCCTGAGATATCTTGGAAACCATATTTGAAGAAAATACCTGTGAAAAGGAAGATAGGATTCAAAACCTAAATTTTTATTGGGAAAACCTTCGTATGGTAGATGAAGAATCTGATGAGTTTAATCACAAAGTGTCTGAAATTGTTAATGCATCCTTTGCATTGGGTAAGACTATTCTTGAAAAGGACATTGTGATGAAGATTCTCAGATATCTGCCATCCGGATATGATTCTAAGAAGCATGCTATCATTGAAGGATATAACCTTGATACACTTTACAGAAATACTCTAATTGGAAATTTAAAAATTCTTGATCTTGATCAAAACATGGTCAGAACATTTGCGTTCAATGCTGAGACCAACGCAAGTGAATCTTTTAGTACTTGTCTTAGGCTGATGAATGTTGTTCTAATGTTGATTTTGATAAATCACTGACAACAGAAAAGATCTGAGAATTTTGTAAAAGAAGCAAAAGATGTGATAAACGTCTCTCTCCAGTTAATGTTTCAGATGATTCAATACAAGAAAAATCTTCCATGGGTGTCAACATCTTGGATGCTTCTGTTGGGTGCAATGAACTTTCATCTCTTGCAACAGAAACCTCCACCTACTTAATTTCTGATTCAGAACTTGAGTCTAACACATAGATATGTGAATTTTTGAACAAAAGTAGAGAGATTCACCAAGAAAATCTTCAACTAAGGGCTTCGTTGAAGAAACTTGAATCATCACTCCAGGTGAAAAATCTTGAGATAGATTATCTTAATGATGAATTCACCAGAACCATGTCTCTAAAGGAAAAAGAGATTAACACTCACAAGAATGACCTTCAAAGGTTATCCAGAAGTTCTAACAAAATCTCAGCAATGTTATTCGGTCAAAAGTCCTTTGGGAACAAAAATGGGTTGGGGTTTAAAAGAAAAACTGTAAACACAAACAACTCTCTTGTTCCGACTAATGCTGGAACAATATACATTGAATGTTATGATAAAGAGAAGGCAATTCAACAGAACAAAAAATCTTTATTGATTTGTTCGGTTTGTGGAAATGAAAATCATGTTCAAAGTATGTGTTGGAGATTCAAGAGGAACAACAAAAGAATCGCCAAACTTCAGGAGAACATGTAAAGGATGAATCTGGCGTTGGATAATCAACAAGGTTTTCCTAAAAAATCTAGAAGTTCCAGATTCAGACGAGGTAAGAAATTTGTTTATACAACAAACCTTGAAAGGCCACTATGTGGTAAAAGATCTAAATTAGACAATTACCGTTATTCGTTCAACTGACAATTCATTACTTATGCTTCACCAAGCTTTGGCTTGGATACCTTCCTGAATACTACCACTAGAATGACCAAAGGAATGAGCTTTTCGCCAACCTAAGTGATGAATTAATGGTAATGCATCATTTTCCAAATTTTTGTCCTATATCAATAATCTCATTACATAAATTTTCAAAATTTAACAAAGAAATGAACCAAAATCACAATTTATTTGTGTTCATCATAAAAATCAAAACTTTACAAAATCAAATCAAATTTCACAAGAGATAGAGACTACCGTCTATTCATATTCCTTGGTGGGTATAAAACTTTAACCCATTCCACAATTATCAAATGCACATACCTCAATTTCATTTGTTACTCCATTGAAATCATCACTAAACTAAATGAATTGTTTCTAATGATTTTGTCTCACCATTTGTATCAAGTAAGACCAGATCCCCAATAATCATGTGTTCCAGCTAATCATCCAAATTGATCAAAACTCACCATAAAAACACGAATTTGATAGAAATGATAAACTTTATTTATTACTAGAAAACAGAAATTAGAAAATTAGGATTTCATTTTGGGTTTCTTACCCTGCTAGCTGCTTTGTAGATGTGTTTCTTAAAATTAAAAATAACCCAATTAAATCCAGCAATGATTCTAACCAAAACATTTTCTCTGAATTTTGTTTATACTCTTCTCCGATATATAACTGATGATAAAATAAAAGGGGGTTCGGGTTCTTCTTTGGTTACATGACGAAATAGAAGAATATTTGATTAGAACCGTAACAGATAAAAGCAAAAATAATAAAAATAAAATTGCATATAAGATTCAAGAAGAGAATGGTTCAAAATTAAGATTAAAGATAGAACATGTTTACAAACCTAAGAAATTGATTAGAGATCTAAGAAATGGTTTTGATTTTGTTTTTCAGAAAACGAAAAAAATAATTGAATACACTAATAAGAATGAGATGAAGTAAAGGGATTTCTTCTAATGGATTGGAGGTGATGAAGATGGAAAAAGAGTTGCAGAGAATCTTAGGGTTTTCCATTCATTAAAAAATAGAAAATAGTGATGAGATAAATGAGATAAGTGATGAAAAAGGCAGGTTTGTTTCTAGAAGCTTTTAGAGAAACCATTTACCATTGCAGACTTAACTAAAGTAGGACCACAAAAATAATTGCTTCTGGCGGACTTAACACAAATCCACGTGGATACCTTTTTTAATTTCCAAACTGCCACTTAATGTTAAGCCTGCTAGTAGGGCTTGATTTACTTTTTCTATAAAAAGGACTTCCATTGAAAGCCCAATATACAAAGAAAGCCCTAGGTAGTCTTATTTATAAAATCCAAACGGACTTACAAAAACATTTTCCACTAGTGTACCAAGATACATAACAATTTATGATCGGTTCTACTAACTCACACATATTGGTAATCCAAAGATATCCAATGAATAAGCCTAGTGATTTCCCTTTCGATTCATAAAACAAATTCATGAATGTACTTCCTTTAAACAAATGTAAACATTGTTTCCTAGGATGAAATATTTACCTATTCTCATCTTCATCTCTACTATAAGCTCTTTTTGCATCTTGGTATAAACCAACATGTTTGACTGTAGGACCAGAATATCGCCACAATGATATGCCTGCGATAGAAACGACACTTCTGCGAGTAACCCAAATATTCCTACAACATTAACAACACTTATACGAGCACATCGTGAGATCATCAACAACCTTTAGCGAATGAAGTAAAAAGGATAATGGAAAGGCTGACGATTGAAGAAACACGAGGAGAACATATTTGTCCCACGTTGATTAACATTACTGCGATAAGCTCGCAAAGTAGAGTAGATCCGAAGCCTTTTTATTACTTTTTAGTTCACTATTTCGTCTGCGAAGATTCTCGCAATCAAGGGAAGAGTTACAAAGCTTTTGGTGAAGAATTTCATATTCAGAAGTCTTGGATTGAAGATTTCTCTTAAGAGTTTCAATTTCACTCTCTAAGTATGCCCGTGAAGCCTTTTTATCACAACTAAAATATTTACCCAGAATCTCGCAAATACCCTGTTTTATAGGGTCAGTAGAGGAATTATTAGCGTCATTCAAAGCATCAGATAAAACATTGAAAGCAGCATCAACTCCTACTAATGATTCATTAGATGGAGGAAGGGATGTAGAAGGTGAAGTAGAAATAATGGCGAGCTGGAGATTTGAATCATTTGCGATGGTTGCATCATTAGGAGGTAGAGTATCAGGAAAGGTAACAGTTGGAAGTGGTATAGGACTGGAAGGAATTTTATTATCAGCATTTTTGGGGGTTTCATTTATCAAAAGATCAGTAAAACTGGGGGTATTGATAGCGAGGTTCTCGCAGATAGAAGGAGGAGGATTTAGTTGCAAAGGTGTGTCGATAGATATCGCAGATGTTATTTCAGGAATGACAATATCAGCTTCAAGAGTTTTAAATTGGCGAGGTTTTTTGTGAAGCCTAGGAAGTTTCTCGTCATTCTGCGAATAATAATTTAGATAAAAAACAGAGGCAACAATATTGTTATTAGAAAATAGAATGTGTTTCTTACTACCTTATCACTCGCAGAACTCCTCTTCTTCTTTTCGGCTAGCTTTTTGCGAGAGTTAGGGTTTTGAGTTATTATAGATTGGATATTAGGGATAGTTCCGCTGAAAAGAAAACATAACAAGAATTATAAAGAAGATTGAAGAACATAAGAGAAAGTTAGTTCAAACAGATGATAGAATTGAAACCCGTACCTTGATGACTCCATTAGAACAGTAGCAGGAGAAAATGAAAAAGAAGAAAAATTGCAGACAAAGAAAGCAGAAGAATAAAGGAAGAAAATTAATAACTTAACCTCACCTTTTATAGGCAAAAGGAGAATGACCTGATTGGGTGGGGACGTGTCGGTAAAAAGAAGAATTACAACACGTGTAAGCGGATAAGCTAAATCTACTTTAATCTTGTCGAGCAGAAAACATGGAAAGAAGAGAAGCTGCGAGCGTGATGAAGAGTTGGAAATTCTCACATCTTCTCCACTTTGCGAAGAAGACATGAGAAGAGGCAAGATGTAGGACCAGAATATCGCCACAATGATATGCCTGCGATAGAAACGACACTTCTGCGAGTAACCCAAATATTCCTACAACATTAACAACACTTCTACAAGCACATCGTGAGATCATCAACAACCTTTAGCGAATGACGTAAAAGGATAATGGAAAGGATGATGATTGAATAAACACGAGGAGAACATATTTGTCCCACGATGATTAACATTACTGCGATAAGCTCGCAGAGTAGAGTAGATCCGAAATAAGGGTAAAACTTAGATGTCATCCACTATGTAATTTCCTATATAAAGGATTCGAATAGATCCAGAAAGGGATGATGTACTTTTGAGAGTTGAGAGAGTCTTGAAGAGAGATAAACTCCAGAAAGAAAGTTGTATTTTTGAGTTCTTATATTTCTTGTAAAACATTTCTGAAAAGTAAAATAATAAAAGTGTTATTGTTCATCTTCTATTATGACTTGATTTCTATAGATTCTTATTAAGGGTGTAGTGTGGGAATTCCTGCAACTATATTTTGGCGCCCGAAACAGGGATTAGATTAGCAAAAATCATAGAAAAAATGAAAGAGAAGGTAAGAGTTGTTCAAAATTAAGAAAATCGTCAAAGCAAGTCGGTGGAATAATTGAAGGAAGAATGATCAGAATCATAAAGGATTGTAGGAAACTGGAATGTGATATGGTAACAAAAGCAATAATTGATAGATTTCATGAAAATATTAAAGGAAAGATACATAAACGGAATTTTGAAGGAAAGAAGATTATGACGGTGGAAAAAATATCATCATTGGAAGATTGGGAAAAGAAGGAGATCACATTTACAGCAGCAGAAATACCATAATAAAATCTAAGCCATACATTTCCTTTGGTAATTACGGTATCCACTATACCAATGAAAAAGGAAGAATCAATAAAATCTACAGAAGAATGGGCTGTGAATAGAACTTTGGTGGATGCAGGAAGTTCTGTAGATATAATATTTTATCATACTTTTAAGAAGATGGGATATAAAGATGAAGAAATGTCTTGTTCGACATATCATATTCATGGCTTTGGAAAATCTTTAACGAAACCCAAAGGCGAAATAGTGGTACGAATTCCGCTATGAGAAATTGATACACAAGTAACATTATGTGTGGTAGATGTGGAATCACCGTATAACATGATGTTGGGAAGACCATGGATACATGCAATTAAGGCTGTAACATCAACATTGCATCAATGCATCAAATTTCCTATGCCCAGTGGAATTGGAGAAATTAGAGGAGATGCAGATTTTGCGAAGTTATGTTACCAAATTGAAGCGAGAAATTGTGAAGAACGTCCAAAACAGAGAAAAGCTCGCAGAAAATTGACGATAGAAGCAAAGAAGGAAGAAGAATTTAAAGTTTACATGATAAGAGCAAAAGAAGGAAAAGGAATACCCAGCGAAATCTCGAACTCGCGAAAGTTATAAAAACACCAACACCAATGGAAGAGCCTGAAGCTAGTTACACCGCAGTAGAACCAACAAAGAAAATAAATATTGAAAGCGAAGAAGAACCTAAAATACTGAGAATTGGGACTAAAATGGAAGAAAATGAAGAAGAAATAACTATAAATCTCTTGCAAGAATATAAAAATATCCTTGCGTGGAGCATGGATGAGATGGATAGATCCCTCTATAGCATGTCATAGATTAGAAATCAACAAAGATGTAAGACCATTTAAACAAAGAATAAGGAAAATCGCAACAACATATCATTCCCAAATAGAAGAAGAACTACATAAAATGCTTGATGCAGGAATTATAAGGCAACAAAAATATCCATAATAGATTGCAAATATGGTGGTAGTCCCAAAGAAGAACAAGGGGATAAGAATTTGCATAGACTTTACTGATTTGAACAAAGCTTGTCTTAAAGATAGTTTTTTGTTACCAGATATCCCGCAAATGGTAGAATCGGCAGCAGGAAACGCAAGAATATCATCGTTGGATGGATATAAAGGGTATAATCAAATCCCTCTCGCTGAAGAAGATCAAGAGCATACTGCATTTTTTGCTCCAAGAGGGTTATATTGTTATACAAAGATGCCCTTTGGTTTACGAAATGCTGGTGCAACATATCAGAGAATGGTGGAAAAGGTGTTTGCAAAGTGGATCCACAGAACATTAGAGGTTTATGTAGATGATATGCTGATCAAGAGTAAAGAAGCTGAGAATCATGTGCGAGATTTGAAAGATATTTTTGATCAAATGCGACAATTCAATATCAAAGTGAATCCCGATAAGTGTACCTTTGGAGTAACCTCAGGGAAATTTTTGGGGTATATTGTGTCAAAAGAAGGAATACAAGTTGATCCAGAAAATGTACAAGCAATTCGCGATATGCCAACACCAGCGACAGTTAAAGACGTGCAAAACCTGAACGAACTCTTAGCATCGTTAGGAAGGTTTATTTCGCGATCCTCAGATAAGTGCAAACATTTTTTCGATATACTAAAGAAGGGAACAAAGTTCAAATGGACAGATGAGTGTGAAAAGGCTTTTCAAGGAATTAAAAAACATTTAATGAACATAACTATCTTACAGAAAGCTGAACCGAGAGAAAAACTATTAATTTATCTCGCGACAACCACATACGCGCTAAGTGATGTGCTGTTGCAAGTAGATGCAGGGGTAGAAAAACCAATTTATTACATCAGTAAAACATTTAACTCGGCAGAAAGGAATTATTCAAAGATTGAGAAGTTAATTCTAGCATTGGTGCATGCAACTTTTAAGCTTTGTATCTACTTTCAAGCGCATAAGATCAAAGTGTTAACCAGAATACTAATTGAATCAGTAATGAAAAATTCAAAAAGATCAGGCAGAGTTGAGAGATGGAATGCACAAGTAGGACACTTTGATATCCAATATGAAATTCTATCCTCGCCAAAATCACAAGTTATCGCAGATTTCTTAGCTGAATTTCCTTTAGAGGATGATGAAGCTGTGGAAGAGATGATGGATGTAGAAGAACAACATGGAGATCCAAAAGAGCTATTAACAGAACCCAACAGATGGGAGATACTAGTGGATGGATCATCAAATGGGATTGGAGTTTTTTTTTATTTCGCCAGAAGGAGAGAAAACAAATTTTTCATTTAGATTGGAATTTGCATCTACTAATAATGAGACAGAATATGAGGTTGTGATTCATGCTTTAAAATTTGCGATATAAATGAAGTTGGAGAATGCTAGAATTACCAGCGATTCACAATTGGTTATTCGCCAGATAAAAGGAGAATACACAACAAATGAACCATCATTGAGAAAATATAAAAGACTTGTTGAGGAATTATCCGCGAGAATTCCAAAAATAAAATGGAGACACATATCAAGGAAAGATATTAGACTTGCGGATGCTTTTGCTTTCATATCTAGTATGATGACGAATCCAGCTGCGAGATGCATAAAAATTAAAACAGTTCTAGTACCATAAGTAAATAAAGAAGATGAAGAGATAGATGTGATGATGGTAGAGTCTGGCGAGGAAGAAACAAAAAACAATGATACAGATTGGCGAGAAGATCTTCATGCTTATTTGGCGAAAGGAGAAACCCCAAGAAATAGATTGGAGGCACATAAGTTAAAAAGTAGGGCAACCAACTATGAGCTAAGAGATGGAGTATTATATCACAGATCTTTTAGTGGACCATCGCTAAGATGTTTGACGAGGGAGGAAGGACAAAAGGTGTTAAAAATGTTGTATAGTGGTGATGCTGGTAATCATAGTGGGGGAAGATCTTTGGCATATAAAACAAAAATGCATGGTTATTATTGGCCATATATGCATGAAGATGCAAAGCAACTCTCAAGGCGTTGCGAAGATTGCCAGCGATATGGGAAGAAGATACATGCACCAGGAGCACCATTATCATCTTCAACAAGTGTATGGCCATTTGGAAAATAGGGATTAGATATTGTGGGACCATTTGTGCCTGGTTCTGGACAAAGAAGATATCTAATTGTTGCAATAGATTATTTCATAAAATGGGGAGAAGTAAAAGCAGTACAGCATATCCGCGATAAGGATATTTTTACGTTCATATTTGAGCATATAATTTGCAGATTTGGAATTCCAGCACAGTTGGTATCTGATAATGGAAAGCAATTTGAAGGGCAGAATATAGAATTGCTACTCAATGCATTTAAGATAAAATGTGGAAAATATACTCTTTTATACCCACAAGCAAACGGTCAGGCTGAGGCAACTAACAAGACAATCGCAGACATCTTAAAAAAGAAGTTAGAAGGGTATCACAGATCATGGTGCGAACAAGTGCATAATCCAATATGGGCTTACAATACAACAAGGCGAGAAGCTACTGGGATGTCACCTTTTTGTTTGACATATAGGGTTGAAGCTGTATTACCAACAGAAGTTGTTATTCCTATAACTAAAAGAGAAGCATGGGAGAGAAATCTTAGCGCTGGCATGATCTTGAATAAGTTGGATGAATTAGAAGAAAAGAGAGAAACAACTCTACAACATATGGAAAATTACCAGCGAAGATTAGCTCGCGAGTACAACAAACGTGTTAAGAAACGTGAATTCCAACCAGGCGATTTAGTGCTACGAGAAACACCGAGTTATCAGCGAGAAAGTGGTGGAAAATTGGCGAGAAAATGGGATGGACCATACATCATTAAAGAGATAGTTGGAAATGGATCATATAAACTAATGGATCATGAAGGGAGAGATGTTGGGCAAAGACTTGATAGACCATGGAATAGATTATTTCTGAAGAGGTATTATCAATGACAACTTCTGCAAGATAAGAGGTACTGGTATGAAGAATGGTGAAACGGATAATAAATTCTTCTTCCTTTATTACCATTGATAAATTCTTTCAATATCAATGAAAAGCAAGATTTACGAGCATCATCGCAAGAAAGGCGAATAAATTTTTTGCAGAGATTAATAGAATGGGACGAACCTTTATGGCGTGCACCCTAGTTCGCGAATAAAATTTCGTAATAGGAAAATGTAAGACCTAATAGCACGTCATATAAGGGGGTATCTCTTGACATGACTCAGGGATAAGGTTATACCGCTGCTGGAACCTGAGTTATGCAGATGTTGGGGTTAAAGAAAACCTATCCGGGAGAGAGATCTTGGATTTCCAACTATATAAGGTTATACCCTGGTTAGGAGATCGAGAATCTCTTTCAAGAAGTGCAGAGTATGACCAAGTCGTCGAGGTACACGGTTGAGCCAAGGGTGCCCGGGGCGTACGAAACTACCCTGGACATTCTTGGTAAGTCTTGGCTATGATGCACTTGGCCCAAAGAAAACCCTACCTAGGGTGCAGTCTTGTAACTATAAGCCATATAGGCATAAAGGACAAGAGGCTTCGAAAACAACTGGTTGTTGGCAAATCTGGATGGGAGGAGCTAGTCTTGTATGGCTGATGTTCCCTCCTTGAAGGGGCAACCAGGGGGCGATAAGGGAGGCACCCTCCATTAGGGAGCTGATAAGTATCTTAAAGATGGCAATGTCATGGGGCTTTATGATCGCAAGAACATTTAGGCCTGTCATATTGTCGCGTGACGAAATTTATACAGAGGCAACAAGCCTAAAGAGAAAATGTTAAGATGAGATCAATGGGTTTTTACATGAAAATGTAAAGACGTCCTGCAATTTCATCGCAAGACGGCAATTTCATAAGGATTAATTCTTGCAAAAGAGTTTTATACTTATCATATTGTCGCAGAAAGAAAAAATGTGGAAAAATAAGACCTTTAACTAGGAAGGCAAAATAAGACCAACATAATAATTTCAAATATTAATTATTTTATTTAAGAATGCAGGAAATTTGTTCATCGCAGCAACAAGATTACTTAAGAATTTTTCAGAACCATAATTCTGAATCGCAGAGCAGGATATTGCAGAAGTGTTCATCACATTGTAAATCTATTCTCAGGATATTTCGCAAGAAAGATAATGAAGGGCAAACAAGGGAGTGAATGAATAAAATCTCATTATCTTCCTTGAGAATATATTCAAAGTAACAAAAGAAAAAGTTGAATTCTAAATGTTGCAAAAAGTTACATCACTCGCAAAAAAGGGAAAGAAAACAAATACGAAATTCAAGTCTCAGCGATGGGCTCGCCAGATTCATTGTTCTTGCTAACATCGGAAGCTTCACCAGTATTCTTCTCATTGCAAGTCTTTCCTTCCTTTAATTCTTCATCAGCGACTGCTTTATCACCGATAGTATCTTCTTTGCGAGGGCTTCTTTCTTCTCCATCATCTTCTTGAGCAACATCTTCTTCAACATAGGCATATTCTAACTCCTTATCCATGGGAAGAGGAATTTCTTCATCGTCAACTTCCAGAGTAGGGACAGATACAGTAGGTAGAGATTTTGAAATAAGAATCTTGTTCACGAGAACCTCAGCACTAAGGTGAACCTGGCGAAGAAAACCTTTATCACGATTTCTAATTTCTATATTCTTAAAGTATTCAAGATAATCAAGTCTTCTCTCTGCTTGGTCACGAGCTTCTACAATATCATAAGTAAGAGATTTATTTTCCTTGTGAACTTTATCCAACTTATCGGACATATCAACAATAGTAGAATGAAGACTTCTTTCAGATTCTGCGAGAAGATAAGAAAGTTATCAGATAAAGATTTTGCAAGAAAGTATAGTAGAGAAATTAAATAAAAGAATTAATGCTTAAGATAGTCAGAGTGACTACCTTCCTTTTGAGAGGTTAAGTTTTGAATTAATGACAAAAGACAATTCTCCCATCGATTCATGGCATCGTCAAATTTATCCCCAACTATGCCCTTCAGACGAGCTTTTATATTTTCTTCTTTGGTAAGGAGATATGAATTTTCCTTCGCGAGCAAAGTATAAGATTTTTCTAATTGGGAATATCGGTCTTGAATCTTGCTGGCCTTTAAACTAAGAGTTATTCTACCCTTGATAAGTTTATCCATCTCAGCGACAGAGGATTCAGTTACTTTCTTGAGCTCATCTTTAAGGGAACGAAGAGATTGCTCTTGGCTTTCACATATTCTTTGAAGATTACTCAATTGTTGCGAAGAAATTATCATTAAGCTTGAAAATTTATGTTTATCTTGAGACAAGGTTTTATTTTCGTCTGATAAAGATTCCATCGCCAAATTAGTATTCATCAACAAATATGAGAGGCGAGTAACTTCGCTACTTAATAGATTTTGACTTAATAATAATTGATTATTCTCATTAGTGAAATTATCTATTTGATCAACCGAATACGTATAGAGATTATCTAATCTATTAAACTGATCCCTCCAAGAATCTCTTTCAACACAAGCTTCTTCAGCGATGGATTCAAATTTAAGTCTATCAATAAATCGGTTCTGGTTCAAAACTAAATATGCAGGCCAAGAATTTAAGAAAGAAATTTAAGTATAAAGAAGAAGAAAATTTGTTAAAACAAAGGCAGGAAAATATTACTTTTTAGTTCACTATTTCGTCTGCGACGATTCTCGCAATCAAGGGAAGAGTTGCAAAGCTTTTGGTGAAGAATTTTATATTCAGAAGTCTTGGATTGAAGATTTCTCTTAAGAGTTTCAATTTCACTCTCTAAGTATGCCCGCGAAGCCTTTTTATCACAACTAAAATATTTACCCAGAATCTCGCAAATACCCTGTTTTATAGGGTCAGTAGAGGAATTCTTAGCGTCAATCAAAGCATCAGATAAAACATTGAAAGAAGCATCAACACCTACTAATGATTCATTAGATGGAGGAAGGGATGTAGAAGGTGAAGTAGAAATAATGGCGAGCTGGAGATTTGAATCATTTGCGATGGTTGCATCATTAGGAGGTGGAGTATCAGGAAAGGTAACAGTTGGAAGTGGTATAGGACTGGAAGGAATTTTATTATCAGCATTTTTGGGGGTTTTATTTATCAAAAGATCAGTAAAACTGGGGGTATTGATAGCGAGGTTCTCGCAGATGGAAGAAGGAGGATTTAATTGCAAAGGTGTGGCGATAGATATCGCAGATGTTATTTCAGGAATGACAATATCAGCTTCAAGAGTTTTAAATTGGCGAGGTTTTTTGTGAAGCCTAGGAAGTTTCTCGTCATTCTGCGAATAATAATTTAGATAAAAAACAGAGGCAACAATATTGTTATTAGAAAATATAATGTGTTTCTTACTACCTTATCACTCGCAGAACTTCTCTTCTTCTTTTCGGCTAGCTTTTTGCGAGAGTTAAGGTTTTAAGTTATTATAGATTGGATATTAGGGATAGTTTCGCTGATAGAATTGAAACACATACCTTGATGACTCCATTAGAACAGTAGCAGAAGAAAATGAAGAAGAAGAAAAATTGCAGACGAAGAAAGCAGAAGAATAAAGGAAGAAAATTAATAACTTAACCTCACCTTTTATAGGCAAAAGGAGAATGACCTGATTGGGTGGGGACGTGTAGGTAAAAAGAAGAATTACAACACGTGTAAGCGGATAAGCTAAATCTACGGAATCTTGTCGAGCAGAAAACATGGAAAGAAGAGAAGCTGCGAAGCGTGATGAAGAGTTGGAAATTCTCACATCTTCTCCACTTTGCGAAGAAGAAATGAGAAGAGGCAAGATGTAGGACCATAATATCGCCACAATGATATGCCTGCGATAGAAACGACACTTCTGCGAGTAACCCAAATATTCCTACAACATTAACAACACTTCTACGAGCACATCGTGATATCATCAACAACCTTTAGCGAATGACGTAAAAAGGATAATGGAAAGGATGATGATTGAATAAACACGAGGAGAACATATTTGTCCCATGATGATTAACATTACTGCGATAAGCTCGCAGAGTAGAGTAGATCCGAAATAAGGGGAAAACTTAGATGTCATCCACTATGTAATTTCTTATATAAAGGATTCGAATAGATCCAGAAAGGGATGATGTTCTTTTGAGAGTTGAGAGAGTCTTGAAGAGAGATAAACTCCAGAAAGAAAGTTGTATTTCTGAGTTCTTATATTTCTTGTAAAACATTTCTGAAAAGTAAAATAATAAAAGTGTTATTGTTCATCTTCTATTATGACTTGATTTCTATAGATTCTTATCAAGGGTGTAGTGTGGGAATTCCTGCAACTACATTGACAATGTTTCTGATATCAGATATGATATGTCTAGCTACCCTTTTACTAATACCCCAAATCTTAACAACATAGAAGTTGCCTTCATCAATAAAATCCTGGCCTGAGGGCGGAACTTCAGTTAGAACAATAAGTATGTTGAAAATACCTCTAGTTATTCCTTGTATGAACACTTTATAATCTTCAATACTACCAAGACCGATGGAATAATAATTTCTTCTCTTCTCCCAAAGAGCTACTCAGCATCCCTTCTAAGTTCCCAGTTGGAGTTGATGAATCTAGAGATGATTCTGGTTTCATGGGAGATGTTTCTGCAAATTCTTCCAACGTAGGTCCATTTCCATTTTTCTTGCTTTTTTGGTAGAATATTTTTCGAGTTTATGAAAACTTTTAGAAATAAATATTCAAAGATATTTAGAGTGGAATTCATCTGCTCAACCAGGTTATCAACAGATTCATTTGGTTTAGTACCAGAAGAAGAGGCCATGAGATTTTTTGTTGAGCGCTACAGGGTGGTGATGGGAGTGGTGGGGTGATAATAGCAATGATATTTAAAGTCAGGAAATAACCATCTTTAGTTTGACAATTGTACTTGATCACCTCGGTCTGTTGATGATACTTTGTATATTTGTTATACAGGTGAGAGGGACTATGTTCAATACGCCAAAAACAATCTGAATAGTAATACAAGTTCCATGTGGCTTTTGAGGAATTCTAGAGCAAGTGTTGCTGGTGAGTTCTGATGTGTTTGTGAAGGTTGACTAATAACAAGAATTGTGAGAGCGACCTGTTTATGCACCAAATCACAAAAGAGATTAACAAGCTCATAGTTTTTTGTTTGTGAGGTCTGTGATGCATAATTAAGGTTATGTGCTTGATTTGTATTATCAGTCTTGGGGTGTTAGACCAAAATATGAGAGAATACTCAACTTGTTCGTTGGTATAGTTTGATTGATTGTCCCTAGCCAGTTTAGTCACTATATAATGGAGAAGTGTGTATAATCTATGTATATGAGTTAGCAGAAACTAAGCTGATAAAATAAAATGATCTTTTGGGCACTACTCAAAAATGGTGGGTGACTACTAAGTGATAAAAATATCTATCCTATAGTTATAAGGGGTGTCCTAAAGTATGGAAATGACTAACCTACCCTTAACATATATATATATATAACCACCTCCTCCCATCTCCACCACCTATATATATATATAACCACCTCCTCCCATCACCACCGACCACCACCACCGACCACCTCAAACCACCGCCACCTCTATATATAGCATAATTTAAATCATTAACAAAACAAAATCAAAATCAAAATTATAACAAACCCATTATTTGTCATTCGTTTTTGGTTGAAAAAATGAGAAGTAATCATAAAAATGAGTTGAAAATGGAAGTTGCAGAGAGAAGTTCGGCTAGGAATTATGTGAAAAACTTTGTCGAACTAGCCGAACTCAACTTTAATGGAGGTTTTTTTTTTCAGAGAAAAGTTCGGTTTCGTCGCAAAAAGTTCGGTTACGTCGCAAAAAATGTTCGTTTACGTCACAAAAAGTTCGGTTACATCGCAAAAGTTCGGTTACGTCGCAAAAAAAATTCAGTTACATCACAAAAAGTTCGGTTACGCCGCAATTTTTCTCCTAACCAAACTTTACTCTGAAATAATAAAAATCCTATATATTTAGTTCGGTTACGTCACAAAAAAAATTCATAGCCCAACTCCTAGTTCGGTTACGTCGCAATTTTCTTCTCCTAACCGAACTTTTCTTTGAAAGAAAAAACCCCCATTAAAGATGAGTTCAGCTACCTGTGTTTTCAGAAATAGTAGCCGAACTGCACTTGCAGATGAGTTCCGCTACATGTTCTTCAGATGTCGTAGCCGAACTTTGTTAACCAAACCGAAATCAATTTATAAATTGTTCATTTTTAGGAATGTTTTGGCCAATTCAAGCACCATGAACTAAATTTGAAGTATCTGTGAGTACCCAAAACATCATACTTTTGTTGTGGCTCTTAAAGAAAAATATCTAACTTTTTTCTTCCAAAACCCTCATCTTCATTATCATCTTCATCTTCTTCTTCTCCCTCTCAATAACTGTTCTTTTGAAAAATATCAACTTATTAATTTAATCTCACTAATCATTAATTAACTCACTAATCACTACACTAACTTATTTAATTACCAAAGGCAAGTTTGGTATTAAAAAAAAACATAGATAAGGGGTGACTCAAAATTACTTCAAATATCCACCCAAAAAATGAAGAGTAGTCCCCCTCCATTTTTGAGTAGTGCCCAAAAAATCGTTCATAGAATAGATAGAGAAGCAGTGCGTACCTTAGCCTTGAGATGAGAAAAGGACGTATCAATTATGTTGTGTTGACCCCAAGGATATTGTGATATATCATAGATGGAGTGAGGCCTGATTCTAATGACCCAGTGATCATGTTGGGCTTGGAATGAAGGGAGAAATGTAGATTTTTGATATAATTTTGGAACCGTATTTTGGGGACCCTTGTTTATTTGGGGGATCATTGTTTTATTTAGGGCAGGACACCCCTTATAAATGTAGGTCACCCCTTATGAATATATTTTTATTAATACCTAATTACCCTTTTGATTAGTTTTGGATTATGATTAGTGAAATAATTAAGTAAAAAATAACATTAACCCACCACCACCTCCGATTATCACCACCACCAACCACCGATTACCACCACCACCTCCTCTCACCACCACCAACACCACCACCGCCGATTACCACCAATATCGCCGCCGATTACCACCACCACCACCTCAGTTATCACCACCACCAGCCACCGATTACCACCACCACCTCTGATTACCACCACCAACCACCACCACCTCCATATATATATCTTAATTTAAATCATGAACAAAGATATTCTCACAAACACATTGCTTGTCGTTCGTTTTTGGTTGAAAAAATGAGAAGTAGTCCTCAAAATGAGTTGAAAATGGAAGTTGCAGAGAGGTTTAATGGAGGTTTTTTTTTTCATAGATAGGTTCGGTTACGTTGCAAAAAAAAATCTCAGCCGAACTCAGAGTTCGGTTATCACGAATTAATTTTTTCTGAACCGAACTCTGATTTCGGTTCATTCACAAAAAATACTTTTAACTGAACTATGAGATAATTCCATATATGCATTTGCAAGTGCAGTTCGGTTGGATCGCAAAAATTGTTAAGTTTTTACTTTAACCGAACGTTTGCCTAATTGCATATATAAGCTCAGTTCGGTTGATTCGCAAAATATGTTCAAGTTTGCGAACCAACCGAACTTCTAACACTAGGTAACTTTTAACATGCAGTTCGGTTGGGAACTTGGTTGCGTTGAAGTTTGCGAACCAACGGAACATACCTATGCAAATGAGTTCGGTTAACTCGCAAAAATAATTTCAAAACCGAACTTTTCTCTATATAGCCAAATGTTGAGTTCGGTTTAATCGCAAAAAACAAAATTTTGCGAACTTACCGAACTTTGTTGTTTAAAGTTCGGTTACAACGTGGTCTAGTCGACTGAACCAAACAAAACTCTGTAAACTCAAGCATAGTAGTTCGGTTACATTAGATTTTTTATCAGCTAGCCGAACAAACAAAAACTCCATTAAAGCTCTGGTTCGGTTGCCTGTAATTTTGGATTTATTAACCGAACTGCATTTGCAGAAAGTTCGGTTACATGTTCTTCATATAATAAAACCGAACTTTGTTGACCTGGTTGAATTTTTTTTGTTACAATTTTGATTTTCAAGATATTTTAGGACGTTTATAGCAACATTCACTAAGTTACAAGCATACTTCGGTACCCAGAGGATGTGTTTTCTCTATATTCACCCATCTCAAAATAAATTTTTTCTCCATCAACTTCTTCATCTATCACTTTACTCACTCAATAATCGAAGGTGGTGGTGGTGGTGGTGGGAGGAGGTGGTGGTGGGCGGTGGTGGTGGTAATCGGTGGTTGGTGGTGGTGGACCTGGTGGTAATCGGAAGTGGTGGGTTAATGTTAATTAGGGTAAAGGGAAAATTGGTAAACTCACGACTTTAGGACACCCCTTATCATTGTAGGGTACCTAGCCTTAAAAAATAATGGTCCCCAAAATAAACAAGGGTCCCAAAATACGGTTCTAATTTTGAGCATCTTGTGGGTCTTCGTGGTCAGATAAGACAATTGAGAATGCGGTTGCACTTGCATGTATCATAGGTATGCCGAGTGTTGCAAATCTATTTCTAGCATATTTTTCGGAATCACGTAATAGGCATAATTATGTTTAATGTAGCCTAGAGGCGTGACCAAGTGAATTGCCGTCTTTGAATACAAATTAAACTTTTTCTCTCTCTCTTCCTATACGACTCCCTCTCTCTCTTAGATAAGTTTTTCAAAATAATACCACCCGTTGGGGTGGCGATTCCCGGTCTGGAAAACTCAAAACTACCTGCAATACCGCCTTTCGTACCTTTTTTAGACCGTTATAAAATATCTTCGACCGGATTATGACCGGAATTTGAACAAGAATTACCAAGGTCACTCTGTTCTGATTCCCTCTCTGATCTTTTGGTTACCAAACACTATAGAAAAAACGAAGACTCCAAGATACCCAGACTCCAAGATACCAAGACTACAAATATCCAGAGCTTCAATACACCAAGACACATTGACACATTTATATCCTTTTATCTTCCTGGTGACTGTTTGGTTGATTTCAAGCTTCATCGCTTTGTGGCCCTGCCCAGTTCTGCCTGAATCTGTAAAAATTTTGAAAATTTTTGTTAACAAGATCCCAAAGTTTCTTTCTTCTATTTTTTCTCTGTTATCTATCTTTGCTAGTAGTAGTGACAAATAACAGAGAACATATTTCAAAACTGTGCTTTTCTTAATGAGTATTCTCAACTGGAATTGCCGAGGCTTTGGCAAACCAGAAGCTATTCGTGAACTGCGGGAACTCGTGAAACTCAAATCACCGGATATTATTTTCATTAGTGAAACTATGTGCAAAACAGAAGTTATTGAAAGAAAATTTAGATCAATTGGATACCTAAACTACTTTGTTTTACCATCTATTGGTAAGAAAGGTGGTCTTGGTCTTGCCTGGAAAGATGGCTTTGATCTATCAGTTCTACACTCTAGCCAAAGAGGTTTCTAATGCACTACTCAGTCTTTTAAAGCTAATACTAAATGCTATCTATATTTTACATACGGAGAACCAAATCGCAACTTAAGATTACACAGTTGGGCTCAGTTCATTAGTGAACAACATGATACATCTTCTCCTTGTATTATTGTGGGTGACTAAAATTGTATACTACTTACTGAAGATAAATGGGGAGGAAGATTGGTTACAGAAAATGATTTAAAAGATCTCCAAACACTTATGTCATCTTGGTACATGAGAGAAATTCCTTTCTCTGGTCCTGATTATACTTGGACAAACGGTCAAGAAGGCGAAAATCTTATAATGGAAAGAATTGATAGAGCAATAATCAATGAGGTTTGGGATTATTGTTTCCCTGATACTCATACCTTACACTTGCCGAGAATTTCTTCGGACCATTCTCCGATTCTAGTATCTCTAAGTGCTGGAATTGATAATCTTCAAAGACCTTTCCATTTTATGTCAAATTGGTCTCATGATAGTACCTGCAAAACGGTCATAGAACAAGCTTGGTCAAGCTGTGTAAGAGGATCAAAATCCTACCAGCTAAAACAAAAGTTGAACCTAGCAAAGAAAAAACTCAAGCTGTGGAATAAGGTTTCGTTTGGAAACATAACTCACTCAATAAGAGACACAAAGGATGATATAAATCATGCTCAAATACATGATCCCGGTAATACTAATCGTGTAGCTGTTTTGAAAGAGAAAATGACATATCTTTATTCGCTAGAGGAAATTCTATGGAAGGATAAATCAAGAGAATTTTGGATTAATGAGGGAGATGAAAACACGCCATTCTTCCATAATTCTACTTTGTTCCGTAGAAAAAAAAACATTTCTTGGATCAAATCGTCAAATGGAAATTGGATAACAACGAGAGAGGCTATTGGAGCAGAGTTTATATCTTATTTTCAAGATATTTATAAGAATTCTAACCCGGAGGGACAAGATGAAATTTTAGAGGCTATGGTATCTAAAGTTACTGATGAAGACAATACAATACTTTCGACACCTTTCTCGGATGAGGAGATCAGAATAGCGGCATTTCAAATGGGAGCAAAAAAAGCTCCGGGTTCGGATGGTTTTACAAGACATTTCTATCAAGATTATTGGGATGTAGTTGGTGACTCTGTGTGCGAAATGGTAAAACATTTTTTCAATACGGGTAATCTACGTACACAATTTAATCACACGAATATTTGCCTCATCCCTAAAAATGCTATGGGTGACTATGTTAATCAGTTCCGGCCAATAGGCCTTTGCAACTTTGTTTACAAAGTGGTCTCCAAAACTTTAGCTAACAGAATGAAACCTCTCATGGACAAAATCGTATCTCCACATCAGAGTGATTTTGTCCCAAAGATACAAATAGCTGATAATATATTAATGGCACATGAGGTGATTCATGCTATAAAGAAAAAGAAAAAGGGTAAAGCTGGGTTGGCGGCCATTAAGCTTGACATGTCCAAAGCTTATGACAAGCTTGAGTGGTCATTTTTGGCAAAGGCTATGATTAAGTTGGGATTTGATCAAAATTGGGTCAACCTAATCATGAATTGCCTAAACATGGTATCTTATTCAGTACTTCTAAATGGAAGTCCAATGGGTATTTTAAAACCCGAGAGGGGGCTGCGACAAGGGGACCCAATATCCCCGTACCTATACATTATTTGCACTGAAGCACTATCTGCTTACATATCAAAACTTGAGAGAACAAACCTGATTCATGGAGTCAAAATTGGAATGACAGCTCCACCAATCAGCCATCTTTTGTTTGCTGATGATAGCTTCACCTTCACTAAGGCAACGATACCGGAGTTCCATACTACTAAAGAGTATCTTCATAAATACTGCAAAGCAAGTGGACAAGAGATTAATTTCCAAAAGTCAGGATTATTGTTTAGTAAGAATGTGCATCCAAGACATGAGAAGTTATTGGCAAGAATTTTAGGTATCTCAAACCTTCACCTCGGCGAAAAATACCTAGGAGCACCAATTAATTTTTTGAAACCAAAAACTCAAACTCATCTGTCCTTGCTAACTGCTATAGAGAAAAGAGCGAGTGGTTGGCTCATACATTTTCTATCCCAGGAAGGAAGAACAACTATGGTAAAGCATGTGGGACAAGCTATGCTAAATTATCAGATGGCTAATTTTCTAATTCCTAAAAACTTATGTCAAAGAATTGACACACACCTCAATAGATATTGGTGGGGAGAGGACCCAAAGTCAAAAAAAAAGAAAAATACATCTTATAGCCTTGGAGAATCTTTACAAAACAAAGAAAGAAGGGGGTCTAGGTTTCCGAAACAGTGAAATCAATAACTTAGCTATGATAGCAAAAAGTGTCTGGAGACTTGTGGAGAATCCTAACTCTTTATGGGCAACTGCCCTAAAAGCGAAGTATTTCCCTAAAACAGATGTTTTACATGCTAATTGTCCAACTATAGCCTTTTGGGCATGGAAATGCATTTACAAAACAATGGAGAAAATAAAACCATTCATCTTATGGGTGGTGGGAGAAGGAAATTTCATCGACCCTTGGTGTGACAACTGGATTCCAAATAAAGGAGTTGCCACACCAAAGGCTAACACAATTCCTGATCAAAATCTAAAAGTTGCTGATCTAATTGACCACCAGAATAGAACTTGGAACTTAACCAAGTTAAATTCTGTTTTTGATCAATCTTTTGTTGAGAAGATTGAAGATATTCCCATTACTCTACTTCCTACTGGAGATAGAAGGATATGGGAGAACGCAAAAGAAGGTAGATTTTCTACAAAAAATGCATATCATTGCCTCTCCACAGGAGGAGACACTACAAATTCTGATTTATGGACAAAGTTATGGGCACAAAAATTACCTGCAAGGATTAATGTCTTTGTATGGAAATCTTTGAAAGGAGCTCTCCCTGTGAGATTAATCCTATACCAAAGAATGCATATATTAGAATTTATATGCCCGAGATGTAAATTGAAAAAAGAAACTATTATGCATACTTTAGTCTCATGTTCTCATCTAAACAATACTTGGTCACAATTAAACTTATCAAATAATCAATTCCAAAATCTCACCTTTGATGATTGAGTGAGATATTGGCTGCAATTGAATCCCTACAAGGATGACTCCGATAGAATTGAATTGTTTCCGATGATTGCTACCATGATTTGGTCAATCTGGACCAGCAGAAATGAAATTGTTCACCATGGGAAAATTGAAGAGCCGAGTTCAATTTTGGCAAGAGCAAAAACAATGCTGCCGGTGCGGAGAAACCAACCGAATCTTTTGAAAATCTCTTCCATAACTGCTGCATCAAATTAATCTTCCTGGAAGCCTCCTCATAGTGATTGGATAAAGATTAACTATGATGGGGCTTGGAATACCTACTCAACAAATGGAGGAATTGGATTCATCTTCAGAAATTCTTGGCACCAGTTGTTAATAGCAGAGGCAATTTACGTCCCTTGCTTTTCTGCAGAAGAGGCGGAAATTCGAGCTATAAGAGATGCTTTGCAGACGGCATTCGCTAGAAAGGAACACCAAATTGAGATTGAAAGTGACGCAGAAGGCATAATCAAGAAGATAAACGATAAAAATTTCAGTGGAAACCAAAGAACTCACTCACTGTTCGTCGACATTGAAAACCTAATATCTAGATTTAGGAAAGTAATTTTTTCTTATGTTAAATGAACATGAAATGGGGCGGCCCATGATGTAGCCCAATGGGCAAAGAAAAACAAAACCAGCATGGCTTGGTCTAACCCCCCGGTATGGCTACTGCCAACCTTGAGTGGTGACCACCACGTGTAATTTTTGGTTCAAATTTTGCTTATAAAAAAAAAAAAGTGAATTGCCGTCTGACTGAAGGCATTTCCGTTGTTTCTCTATCTCATAATATCATTTACATGTTAAAGTGTGTCAGAAATCACAATAGTATTTAAAGTGTGTTTGGGTATTATAAGTAAATGTCAATCTTAGAGGTTATAAGTTGATTTTATTTTTTATTTTGAAACGATGCGATTTCTCGAAGAATTTGAAATATAACTTCTAATATTAAAGTTTGACTGATGTTTCCTTGACTTCATAAACGTCAAAAGTTTTGCTCAAAATCTCAGTATGAAGTTTACTCTCTCGCTCCCCCTCTTTTTTTTTCTTGTCCCGGTGGTGAAACTGAAAATGTCCCCCATTCCGGACGACAATAACCATCAACAGCCAAATAAAGTCTTAAAATGATTTTTCTTTCTTTTTTATCATCCTTTTCCATTAACTTCTCTTATATTCTAGGTATATTTGTTTACAGGACATGATCTGATTATTTGTTATTTGAACCAGGGGCTAGTTCCACGTCCTCTTTGTGCTCCACCGAAAAATCATTAAAAATTTATGCTCGAACAAAGTTTTGACTTCTCAATTAAGTCAAATAGGGTCATAGGGTGTTACGACGTACCTCAAAATTTATTTTTCAGTTTCTGGAAGTCGAAAAGTCAGAAATCACAATAGTATTTTAGAACGACTTTTAGAAATAGGAAAGTCAATTTTTATAAAATAAAATAGTTTTGTTTCTGACTTCTGTTTCTGGCTTTTACTTATGGAAATTACATCCCATAACCAAACTATTTTGCTTCCCAAAACTAATCATGGTTTTGACCTGAGTCAACATTTTCGATTTCGCCGCAGTTGCCTGATGTTCTCTTGACTTTATAAACCTGGCTAGATTGGGGTATACCCAGATTTATTGGGGTATACCCAATAAGACAAAATCAGGTCATTATGAAGTAAATCCAAGCCACCCCTTAACCTAGATTTTTCTAAATGGCTAAAATGCCCCCCATAATGATTAACTCTAATTTAACTAAAATGATTATTAGATTATTCAAATTAGTTAGATTAGTTAGTTGATTTAGTTATAAGTTGGGTTTTAGAAATCATTTAGAGAGAGAATTAATATAAAGTAGTAGAGGAGATTTTGGGGGGAAAAGTTAGGGTTTTTATGAAATTTATGATATGAGTGATTCTAATCCTGATTTTGAAGTGGGGGAGTCTTCTAACTTTCCTCCTACATATGAGTACTTGTATGATGATCTACCAGGCCATGAAAAAATGGATTATTTGTATGATCCTCACTTTTATTTTCCTCAAACTCAAGATGGGTATGGAAGTGATGAATGTCTTGAACCAAACGTAGAATCCAATGACCAAGAAGAAGATAATGGAGTTGCAAGTAATCAGGTAGACAACTTACGTGATCAAGATTGTGATTTTTCGATGCAAATGATCGATTTTTCCTTTTTTTTTTTAACTGTTGCTATCCAGGGTCGGCAAGGTCGAGTTTGTCGATCATGCCGGCCGTAAAAGCCGGCGTGGTTCTACTTTGCACAACGAGTCGACTTTTCATGACCGCGCCGATAGTGTAGAAATTTTTAACCTTGCCGATTCCTTTTTTTTTTTGAAACATAGGAGCCGGTTGTTGCCATGTCGGCATTGTTTATATTCCCTTACTTGCCGGCGTTTTCTAGCCGGTAGTGTTTTATATGTCGAACCTGCCGACCGTGGTAATACATATTAACTAAACTTTTGATATTTTGTAGATTGTGGCATTGGTACCTATGGCGGATCAGCCTCAAGCTCAGAAAATTAGGAGTCCCGATACTTCCGAACATTATGCAAATGATTTAAAATGGAAGGAAAAAAAGGACGTGGTAAATTGGATTGTTGAGAAAGCAAAAGAGAAGATGTGCGTTCTAGTGAAAAACACCCAACAAAAAAGATACGCGATTTGAAATGGTATGCGAGTGTTATGGATTGCCAGACGAAAGTCACAATAGAAAGGGTTATGTGTATGATAAGAAGACGACTAGGGTGTACAAGACGAAGTCAAAAAAGTGTGAATGCCCATTCAAGATCATTTTTTGGAGGAACCAAGAAATCGATAATATGTGGAGAATGAGTAGAGTTGATGTTGGTTGGCATAACCATAAAGATACGGAAAGTCTTATTGGCACTGTCAAGTTGCCAAGTTGAAACCGCACGAGTTCGAACAAGTAAGAACAAGTTGGGGAATTAAACCAAGCAAGCTTCTTCGTAGGTTCAAGAGGGACGACCCGCATAACCTCTCTTCATTGTCTACAATTTATGCGGCCAAGGAAACCATTAAAAGAATTAAATATGATGGAAGAAAGGTGATGGAAGAATCACAATAGTTGGCACACAAATACAACTACATGGTGAGACACCATGAGTCATCGGAGGGGAAGGTGGATCATATTTTTCTTGCGCATCCCGATATGATTCAATTGGCGCGTTGCTTTTACCAATTTTTGTTCATGGATTGTACTTATAAGACGAATAGGTAGAACATGCCTTTGTTGAACATTGTAGGACAAACCTCAAATAAGCAATCGTTCACGGTGGCATGGTGTTTTATGGATCGTGAGAAGGATGATAGCTATATTTGGGCATTGAAAACTCTAAAGCTTCTCTACCACGAAGATGAGACTCTCGGGGTTGTGGTGACTGACAATAAGCAAGCAATAATGAACAGCGTGAGGATAGTCTTTCCCAATGTACAAAATTTCCTTTGCACTTGGCATATACAATGCAATCTTAGAAAGAATTGTAGAAGTCATATCCAAAAACCGAAAGCAAAGAAAGGAACTAAACGTGAAAAAGAGGAAGATGGACGTCTTAGCAAACTAACTAAAGAGGAGCGAGAGAAGGAGAAAGAGAAAGACAAATAAGGTAGTATAACCGGTGTTGCAAAAGTATCGCAAGCAACTCCCTCCAATTATTCAAGATTTCGTGATTGGTACCAACGATGTTCCGAAAGATGGAAATTGTGGGTTTCACGTTATCTCGCAACAATTGGGACACCTAAGTGGAGCGGTTGAAGAGAATCTCACCCAATGCCAATATATTAGAAATAAAATGACCGCTCGACTAGAAAATGACAAAGAGTTCCATATCTCAATTATGCTAGAAGGTTCCATGGAGGAGAAAGAAGCTACTTTCAAAAGTTTGTTAACTATTGTTAAAGTCCCATAGGGAAATGCACCGATCAAATGGGAGAATTGGTTGAGAATGCCGGAGTGTGTCCATCTATTGGCGGATACATGGAATTGCGTGGTACATTTTTTAGTGAGGGACTATCTATAACATTTGCACCGAAACATGCGGTTTGCGTGAACCAACTCAAGCATAGAAGAATTGTCATTGCTTTGGTGGATAAAAATCATTTTATTGGTCTACAACTCAATAAGGAATGTCCATTACCTCCTCTATGTAGGTTTAGTTTGTGGGAGAAGTTCACAGACAACAAGAGCAAGGAATAAATGAAAATTTATGAAGACAACATGGCCCTTTGGAATGTTATAGATGAGTCTAGGGAATGTCCCATAGATTTCACTAAATGAGGTTCAATAGATTTGAATGAGCTCCCTCCAATATATTTGAGTGATGAGTGATTATGATTAGGGAATAAGGAAGCTTTTTGTGTAGTGTACAATGGAGTACTAGACAAAAAAATTATACTTTTTGGAGTACTTTTGTAATCGCATGCGTGTTTTGTGTAATGTACTTTGAAGTGCTACAAATGAATGAAATGGATGTGTTTTTTTGGGTGTATTCTCATTTGGGCGGCATCATAGTTATTACACAACCTTGCCGGATCTCCCAGGTCGGCACGGTATTATTTCGTCAGACTGCTGGCCGCAATACATGACAGTAAAGGAAAAAGCTGCCTCATATTGCCGGCAAGGTATGGCTTTTGCCAGGATGCCGACGTTCACCACGCCGGCTATGTTTATGAAATTCACCATGCCGGCTGATAACTCCCTTAAAAATATTGTTCCTGGATGTTTTTTTCTATCAATCCGGCATGGTACGGCTTTTGCCAAGTTGCCGGCCTTTATTGCGCCGGCATTTTTTTGGAGGATAACCATGCCGGCAAAGATCTCCCTCAAAAATTGTTCATGAATGTTATTTTCTATCAAGCCGGCAATGTGTATTATAATATCCATGCCGACATAACAACCGTCGGCAAGCTTTTAATTTAGGATAATGCCGACGATGAGGCCTCCGACAAGATTATAATTTAGAACAATGCCGACTATACATTGGATACAAACCTTAATTAAAGCATACAAACGTTAAAAATTTAACCCTAACACATTTGGGACATAGATAGTATCTTTTTCCGTTACACAATTTCTTTGGAGAGGTAATTAGCTTCATCTTACCGTCGTAAAATGGATTTGTGCATGGTAGAAGGTTGATTTTAGCAACTTCATCTTCATACGGAGCTAGACGCTCATCTATCCAATATAAAAACCCACAACAAGTGCTTTTTGAAGCATACGGCGGATATACACCTCCTATTGCAGCTTTCATGAGAAATATGAATCCCTTACAACCTTCAATAGTGCATTTGCTTCCTTCAAAGGGACAATCGTTTGCAAAATGACCACTAAGTGTACAAAGACTACAAATATTTGGTTTTGAAACTTTCATTCTTTATGCAAGGTTGAAGATGAAGTTGGGAATGCTTTTATAATAACAACATACCTAATATCTTGATTTTGAAATTTCTATCCGTTGAGCATTTAATGGGTTGTACTTTGTACCTAAAAGGTTCAAATAACATTTAGGTCGGCAAGGTATAGATTTCATACCATGACGGCCTCAAGTACGGTCGGCCAGGTATATATTTCATACAATGCCGGCCTCCAGTACTTTGTCTAAAAATGCATAAACAAAATAATAATTTCTAAAGCAACTAAAACTGAAAATTAAAATAAGTTTAACAAGTCTAAAACCACACTCTAAGAGTCCAAAACATAATGTAATAGTTCAAACCAGAATCTATGTTTCTAAAGCAAGTAAAACATAATAAAGTTTAAGAATTTCAAGGATCCTTCTCATTGTTGTTATCTTCCTCTCCATCACTAGCTTTTTCACCAGCATCAGCTTTTGCTTTTCCCTTCCCCTTCACTGGACCTATGTAGTCACCATCCTCATTGTAATAGGGGTTCACTCCAGAAAAGTCACATGCCCTGAAAAAAGTTCTTGGATCAACCTCCCATTCTTCCTCCTCCTCTGATGATGTGCATTCAACATAGTTGAGGGGATTGCTAGGACTGTTCATAAACCTTAGAAATTCTTCAGGATCTTCCTTACCCATCAAACATAGTTTTCTTACAGGGCAATTCTTTTCAGTTTCATCTTTAGGATCTTCTACATTGGGATAAATTGCGTCAATAAATTCTAATAGCTCTTCTGGAGTAACCGAACAAGGTAGATCTTCTTTTTTTTCCTCTGGGAACCTAAACAATACACAAATAAGAGATATAAAAACAAACAACATTGTTGAACACAAATAAGAGATCAAAATTGTTACACATTGAAATTTGGTTCTGGTCATCCATTAGCTTGCGTGGTCTTCATCCTAAATAACCATGCCTAAATTTTCGACTTAGGTGTGGTCTTAATCATAAATAACCATCTTTGGAACTCGATCGGGATGGTCTTCATCACTTCCGGCGTGGTCTTCATCATTTCCGGCGTGGTCTTCATCATTTCCGGCGTGGTCTTCATCATTTCCGGCTTGTAAAAAAAAAATCAAAGTGAGGAGCCGACAAAGAAGGAACGGTTGAAGAACGATGAAGAAAAAAAATTCGAAAACCTAAACCTAAAGGACTGCCGGAACTAATGTTAGAAAAATTGGGGATATATATTTTGGTTTTTGATTTTAATATTTTAGGGGAAAGGGTATAACAGTATTTTCATAAAGTTGTTTAATTAACCAAAGGGTATTTTAGTACTTTCATATCAATTGGTCATCCCTTAGCCGAAATCATGGGGTGGGGGAAGTAATCAATATCCCTTGATTAATAAATGTATCCCCCAATTACACGTTCCTTAGTAAGGGTAAATATCCACTTAAAATTGGATATACCCCGATCAAACCAGGTTTATAAATGTCAGAATTCTCACTTTATGCAAATTCAAACCCTGGGGTTTACTCTCTCGTCGTTTCCCCTTTCTCCTTTGTTTATATTCTTGTTCCAGTGGTGAAATTGAAAATGATCCCCCCTTTCTCAAAAAGGGACGACAGCAACCATCAATCGACAACCTTCTCCGTCATCTTCATCCAAATTGGTTTTTTTCAATGGGCTATATGGAACATACCTAGCAAACATTCCGAGTCTAAGCTTATAAGCCAGTGTAATCCCTTGCCATGATATCTCAAAGTGCAGTCTGTATACAGACACAAATGTTATTTGAGTCGTTGAACCAACTATTTAGGTTTTCCAGTTAAAACTTTGAAGAGCTGGGGTTAGTCGGAAGATCAAATTCAAACATCTAGGGAAGGCCCTCGTTATACGCTGGCTTCTGAGAAGAAGATTACGGCAGTTATGGATTTCTTTGTGAATGAAATGGGTTATATAATTCGGTGAGAATTGTGGAAACCCCAGGGGTTTTAAAATAACAGCTTGAAGAACAGGATTATCCTTAGGTGCTCTGTCTAAAGGGGTCTCAATTCCCCTTCTTCAGATTTAAAGGTTAGTATGTTACAAAATCACAAATTCCAACTTCTTAATCTATAATAATAAACAACAACTAAGAATTTTTAAGATGAATCAATTATCACGGACTATATCTTCCAGAATGGAGCATTACCAAATCTCATAAACCCAAAATGTACCCTCCTGATGAGTGGATGATTCATCTAATGGTTTAATTTGTTTATATAGAGATGGTATAATGACATCTTTTAAGTTCTAGTTACTTGTATGTTTTAGTCTATGTTGATCATTCATTCATTTTTCTATTAGCTTCAGGTTAAGTGGTTCTGGTACTTGATTAAAATCATTTTTGTTGTGCAGTAAGTAGAAATCTAGCAGCCAGTACTGCCTTTCTAAGGGGTTACTCTCTTGTCGAAGAAGGCACAAGAAGAGTGGGTTGCTACCAAGTTATATCTTGTAAGTCAGCCCGAAAAATTGAAGTATAAAGAAGGAAGCTGACTTGCATGGTTTGGTATGTTTCAGGAGCTGTCCACGCCTTAAAGAGCATCTTTGAAGGATGGAGACTCAGATCTCACTACATTATTCTACTAAATCTCATTATATTTGTTGAATGAAAACTTGGATCTTCAATGTTAGTCGCTTCAGCATGGAGGGCAGGAAATAACTTTGCCAAGCCCACAAGTATTACTTGTTATAGCTTATAACAGGTATCTAGCTTTTATTTTTGCAAAGATAATATACACTCTTCACTGAACTCCCTTATTTGACTTGATTTACTAAAATATTAAAATCATAAAAGGTGTTCATATTAAAATCATAAAAGGTGTTCAGGTCCCTAATTGATGAGAAAGTCTATTTGATGGGAAAGTTTATTTGCATTATTCTACTACTCCATTCGTTATTACCCTACTTATTGGTATGTATTAGTGAGACCTGCTTAATGGGTTGAAATGGAGATGTGCTGAGAATGATTTCTTACTTCTTAGAAGCATGACTTGCTGATCATTTAGGCCACTTAGAATATCTAGATAGAAAATCACATTCCCATAAAACATTTAGTCTCATTTTGAATTATTTATTTGTCTCGAAGCCTTGTACAAAGGACTATTCTTCCACCTTTGAAAGTCAGATGATAGCTCTATTGCTATTTTTCTTGGAAATCCTTTGATGATGGATGAGTGTAAGAAGAGCAAACCTAGACTTACATATGCTAGGGTGTGCGTTGAGATTAGTTTTGATTGCTCGTTCCTAGCCTAATTCCTCTTTGGATCGATGGTGTTCATGTTATGGACTTGCCTGTGGAATATCAATGGAAGGCATAAATGCATTAAGTGCTGCTCTTTTGGACACAAAGCTAGTTCTTGCTCAGTTAAAGGAGTAAAGAAGAAAGCTCACTGGTACAGAAGAAAAACCAACTATTTTCTAAGTCAGTGGTAATATCCCTGAGATCTTTTGCTTTAGGATTATGTCCTACAGAGGGCTGTCAGTGAGATGTAACTTCTGCTCCTTCATTTTTGTTTTCTCTCCGTTTGGATCAAACCTTCTAAAGTGAAAAAAGGGACATGATTCTGTGCTGCAGAGTTTTGTGACTTGTGAAAATATTTGGCATCTTAGTCTCCTGCGAAGCACAAAAGAATACAAAAATAGATGACATTCTAAGAGCCTTGTGTCTCAGGCATGTTTGTCATTGCCAAGAGAGTATTGAACTCTGGCAAATCCCAATTGCCAGAGTTCTAAGACATGTTTGTCCATGTCCACATCAGCTAGACACTGTTCAGGATACACCAGGATGTTAGGTTAAACTTTGACAAACACTCTTTATTGAAATGTGACTTTTTCCAAATTTCTTCATCTTCTCTGGATAGATTTTTTCTGGATCAATTTCTTTACCATTAATCAATCCACCTATGGAGAAATAAGATATCGTCATATTTTCAAGGGTTTCATTTGAATCTCCACTCATTAGGAGAATACATTATGAGTTTATGATGCTCTATTATGGACGATTATAGTCTTTGATAATTGGTTCATCTAATGGTTTGATTTGTTTATCTATACCTAGAGATGGTAAAATTTGGGGATTTAATGATCCCCTCTATATCTTGAATCCTGTTACTGGAGAATACATATTGTTACCAATCTGTAGTCACAGATGTTTGTTTGAAAGGTTGAAATGCATGTAAATTTGGTTGCAATGATAACACGAATGAGTATCCATCAACAAGTGTTGATGTCTTAGTTTGGAGTTCTCACCTCAAGCAAGATTAAATTTTTTTTTATCTTACTTCAATTTTGTTTGTTTTTCTCCTTTTACTTTACTTTTCTTTTCAGTAACTTGTATCTTTTAGTCTATGTTGATCATTCATTCATTTTTCTGTTTACTTAGATTAAAATCACTTTTGTTGTGCAGTAAGTAGAAATCTAGCAGCCAACACTGTCTTTCTAAGGGGTTATGCTCTGTTGAAGGACAAATCTGATGTATGGAAGCTGTACCTGCATGGTTTGGCATGTTTCAGGAGCTGTTCACGCCTTAAAGGAGCGTCTTTCAAGGATGGAGACTCATATGTCACTACATTACTCTATAAATCCCAATATATTTGTTGAACCTGGATTTTCAGCATGGAGGGAAAGCCTGGCTGAGCAGGGAATAACTTTGCGAAGCCCAGAAGTATTGCATCTTATAACTTATAACTTATAACAGGTGTGCAGTTCTTTTTGTTTTGTTTTTGTTTTTGTTTTTGCAAAGATAATATACACTCTTTACTGAACTCCCTATTTGAGTTGATTTAGTAAAATATTACGATGTGATAAAATCAGAAGAGGTATTCAGGTCCCTAATTGGTGAGATTACCTATTTGATGGGAAACTTTACTTGCATTTATTCTACTACTCCATTCATTATTACCCCGCTTATTGGTACATGTCACTGGCACGTGCTAAATGGATTTACATGGAGATGTCCTGAGAATTATTTCGTATGAAGCATGATTTGGTTATCATTTAGGCCCCTTACAGCATCTGGATAGAAAATCAAAATCACGTCAGTTTAAATTTTGAAAACATTTAGTTTCATTTAAAATAATTGATTTGTATCAAAGCCTTTTATTCCTGAGATCATTGCTTTAGTATTATGTCCTACAGAGGGCTGTCAGTGAGATGTAACTTCTGGCCCTTCATTTCTGTTTCTCTTGGTTTGAATCATTTATTGGTTGCGAGGCTGATGAGTGAAAGGTCTTACAACCATTGGAAGTGATAAAAGGGACAGGATTCTGTGTTTATGACCTGTGTATATATTTGGCATCTTAGTCTCCTGCATAGCACAAAAGAATAGATGACATTGTAAGAGCCTCACATCTCAGGGATGTTTATCATTGTCAGCAGAAGTAGCAGTTCTGCCAAGAGCTTATTAAACCTCTAGCGAAAATCCTAAAAATATCTCCTATTCATTTGTTCATGTTGCGTCTTAATTAACAGAACCACACCCAAAAAGATTTTCTGTTATCTTATGTGTACAGGAAAGAGGGGGCTGTACAGTTTGCGGAGGCCTGAGTTTCTTCGGTACATATAGCGGTCCCTCAAAGCTACATGTGAGATCTTTGATTACCGTTGTTGGCGTACTGATGCTGTTTTTTATGCTCTATTATTCTCGAAGGATACTTTCTATTTGTTCTTCAACCCATTTTGTTTGAAAGAGAAAAAAAAAATGTAACTCTACTAGTGCTTAGAAGTAGCTCATTAATATATAGGATAACTTGTGATGTCACTGATGTGAATCACCATTACACCAATTTTTAAGAACATAAATGATGAATTATAGTGTCCATTATTATCTCTGTCTTAGTTAACTTGTGCACCTTAAGTTGTCCCAGTAATTTATCTTTTTACCAGTTATCCTTGTATGTATTTCCAAATATTACGTTTAAAACAAGGCTGATGGATTTGCGAATGGCCAAAATATATTTGATTCCTGCATTGCCTATACTGGACCAGGAAAACACCGTAAGGGATCGTCTATCCACTTTCCTTGTTCTACTTTCACGGGTACTTCTCAGTGTTCAGCGCATGGTTTCTCAAATTTGCAAGTCTCATCGAACCCCTAGGTGTTTTCCTTGGCTTTTCTGCATCAATACAGCATGCAGATTCTGCACTCTAGGCTCCTTTTCAGTGTCGTCGCTGTCTGCTTTATCCGTTCATCCTTCTCTGATGAGATCTCCTTCCGAGCTGGTTCAGCGCAGAAGTATCATGAGGTTGATTTATCGTGCAGTCAGTTTCCACTACAGCTTCCGTCTCCAAGCCTCCTTGGGGAACTCAGATCACCGAAGCATCTAAAATTTTTTTGACTGAAAAGGGCAAATTATATTAAGAGGAAAAGTCACTAGAGTTGACAATTACAAAGAAAGAAAGAAGGACAGATTATATTTAGAGGAAAAGTCACTAGAGGCGACAATCACAGAAGCATCTTAATGTCAGCTAATGTGCCTTCGCAGGCCCTCTTCCTGCAAATATTTGGAATTTGGAGAATTTAGAGTCTCTCTAGACTTGGGTGGTAACAGATTGTTGGGACTGCACCTCCGTCATTGTCTAACCTTAAAAAATGCTCAGAGAACCAATACTTGATGAGAATAGCTTCGCTGGCAGCTTCCATGGTTTGAGAACCTCATCGAACTGTCAGCACACGACAACTCATTTTCTGGGAATCTTCCTCCAGGGCTTGGGAATCTTCAGAATTTGGTGTCGGTATACCTGAGCATGAACCTCTTCTCCGGGAATATGCCTCCGAAGATCGGAAATCTTGGATGTTAGTCGTAACAAATTCGCTGGAGTAATTCTTCAATAGCTTGGAAATTTGGTACGACTCAGAAAACCTGATCTTTCGTGGAACTTACCTGAAGGACACATACCTCTGATACTGGGGAACAATAATCTCCTTGGAGAAGTACTGAAAACCACAGGAGGGGCTTGTTCTGGAGAGTTGTCAACTTATGGGGAGCATTTCCAAATGAACTTTCCTGCTTGAGAAACTTACATTATTCAATATAGTCCCGAACAGTTTTGAAGGAGAAATTCTTTTCCAGTTTTTGTAATTTGTCCTATTTAATTTACCTTGTAGCAGCAAATTCAGGGCTGAGACAAAGAATTCCGGGGAAATTGGGAAATTGCAATAAGTTCAAGATTCTCCATCTGGGGAAATTGGGCTTGAATCGCTCAGGTCATTTGTGCTTGATTCTAACCGTTTATCAGGACTAATTCCCATTTGGACATATTGAACAGGAATGAACTTATTTAAGGCTGAGCAGGAACCTATTCCGTATCTGACCAGATTTGACGCCAGTTCAGACCAGCTTTCTGGTGAGACCTGGAAGAAATGTGCCATGGGATTCATTAACAGCTCTTCTTACTCTGTTGAAAACAGGCCCAGTGCAGTATTCTTCGGTTTGGATGTAGACAAATACGGTTACATCTTCTTAGATGGAAAGATATGAGCTTCGAGAAAACTTATGATCTATCACAGTGGCCGTGTCAGGTTTTATCCGTATCAGTACATCAATTACAGAATCTCTGGCGACAAGAGAGAGGGGTTCCAGATATCCTGGATGAAATTCTTAGATGGGAAATTAGGGGGAAACCCAAAAAAAAATAATACTGTACTGTTCTCATTATTAGGCCCACAATTAATTTTTTGTACCGTGACACCCATAATTATATGAAATTATTAGAGGAATCAATACATAACTCGTTATGCATACTATCTTTTCAGGCATAACTCGTTATGCATCCTAATTTTTCAGGGGTATAATTGGAAGCGCAACTTGGACATAACATATCTAAAAATCCGCGCCTTAGAATTTTACAAATTTTATATCGTTGGAAATATTTTTAAAAGAGCTACGCAACGAGTACAAACAAGAATATCAAATTTTTGTTTTTTCACGAAAAAAATCGGAGGTGATCCTCATTTTAGGAAATTTTCGAAAAACTTGATACATAATCATTATGCAAATCACTAAAAAACGATGCATAACACATTTTGCAGACGCATAACGAATTATGCAACCATTTTCTCCACTGCATAACACATTATGCATTTGGATAACAAAATTATGCATCTATAACAAATTATATTACCATTTCTTTGGTTGATTTTAGCGCGTACATATAAAAAATTGATGCATAATGCAAAGATGCATCCATATTTACTAGGATGCATATCAAAGTTATGCATCTATTTTCTCGATGCATAAAAGATTATGCAACAATTTTCTCAATGCATAACGACATTATGCAATATATTTTCAATGCATAACAGGTTATGCAACAAATTTTATAGATGCATAATAGGTTATACATCAATTTTCACGACAGCATAACATGTTATGCAGTTATTATTCTAGGTGTATGAAAAAAAAAATTGCATTGTCATTGCACAAAATTCATTGCACTGTCATCCATAAAGGAAAACATATGGGTTACAAGTATTCTACAGAGGTATCATTGTGATGTGGCTTTCTTGACTTGCAAATCCCCCAAATCACCACTGTCATAATTAAAACCGAAACTCTCACTCCATCTCCACCTGCAAACCAAAACATCACTGCTTGCCTTCAATCGACCAACAAAAATTGAATCCAAACCCAACAGTCTGTTGCTCCTTCATTTAATTTCAAAACCCACAAAATTCAATTGATGTTGTTGTTGTAATCTTCAACTTCAGTTCATACCAAATCAAAAATAATCTATCTCGTCTTCATTCTCATCTTCTCGCTTCTCTCATTAACTGAACTTGAGTTCGATCCGACACCAAACCAAATCATCACCAACTGCTGATTACAACAACACCAATTCATCCTTTCACCATTACCAACTGCAATTCTCTTCACAAATCCAAACCCATCAATTATTAAAGCATCACCAGCTATCCAGATCCGACAACAGCTTCTTTGTTTCCTTCATCAACGCCAACAAGACCCCAGAAATCCTTTGATATTGCTGTGTATTCTTCATTCAAGATTGCACCTCAACCCAAATTTCAGACCACATACATAAACCCAATTTCAGTCGATGGCAGATGCCAAAATCCCTTGATTTTGTGTTACTAGAAGTCTCAATCAAAACCCATTCTCAGTCCATCAAGATGTCCACTGGCGGCATAAAATTCAGCTCAAAATCTTCACCGATTTAAACCCCCGGATCAACATTCATACTCATCTTTTTCCATCACCCCAGATCCACTTTTTCTCTTGATAAAAGGGAGTCATGAAAAAAAAAAAAAAAGATTAAGGAAATAAACAATTTTAGGAATTCTGGGTGTGGTAGAAATTTTCACGGATGAAATGGGTGCGCGCCTGAAGTTTTCTGACTGTGGAAAAATCAGTGAGAATGGGTCTCACTGTAGTTTTCACTTCTTAGATTAGAAACTTGGTAGATTTTGCTCATGGGTTTCACTTGCAAGCCCAATGTAATTCCTTTTCTTAGCTAAGTCTGCAAGCCCAATATAAACTAAGCTGCCTGCTCTTTAGTTCTGTCGTTTGTTGATTAAAACGGAGTTTCCTTGTGATGCGAACGGGAGGGTTGAAACAAGCACAATGCTAAATTTCAACTAACATGGGGCATGTGCCAGTTTATATTTTCACCCTATTCTTCTTCCTATTTCCCCATTGTATCTTCTCATGTTTAGAAAATCAATTTCTTTCCATTTTTTTTAAGCTAAATTGAGTTTCCTATTATAAAGTCGGCTTCTAGAAAATGTGGATGACCAACCGACTTAAACACTTGATAAGGTTCATCTAGCCTTTCCATTAAAAAATAGGCTTAATCATGGATGGACACATTTCACCCTACGTGTCATTCTCTCTCTCTCCTAAGTCGACTATAAATAGCCCCCTTTTGTAATGGAATGAAGTTAAGTTTGGTTAGTATAATAGATAAAGAAATGAAAAATGAGAAAGAGATCCCACGTTCTCTTCTCACCTTTCTCTTGTTCTTCTTTCACTTGCTTGCTTTACATTAATAATTATAGTTTGATGAATCATTGCAAACCCCATAAATATAATTACTTATTGTGGTACTTGAATATAGGTTTTTGAGTGCCGAGAGTCGGTAATAACACAACATGTTATCAGCACGAATTGCTTCGTGGTGATCGGCGTTGGGCTAACGATATGGAAAAAGGATAATTCTCTTCACCTCTTGCATATTTAATTTAACTATTTCTAAGTAGTTTTATGCATACAATTTTTATTATGTCTAACTTTGTTTTCCTATTTTGATTAGGAATTGTTAAAGAGAGAATTAGACATATTACCGTATTTGTATGTGCTATTTGGAGCACTTGAAATATACGGTATATGAAGAGATATCCAAAATAAGTACGTATTGGCGATGACTCATATTTGTGATGCTATTCGATTTTCGAATTTAGCCGAATATTTGAGTTTTGCAGCGTTTTATTGTTTTCCTCCTTAGCCAACCAACAGAAGGTTTTTCCGCATCCTTTTGGATAGCGTAGAAAATAAAATTACCTTTGTTGGTACACCAATGATTTTTGGTGTTAACGGTTTTAATATCGACAGAGCAAGGAATTATTGCATCCTTGGGGATAGCAAAAATTTTAGTATTCCTTTGCTATAGTAATATCCATAATTTAAAGTCGTTCCGCTTGAGGTCGGAATGCGATGGAAATGAACACCGGGATAACACGGTTAGCCAGTCTCTATCTGCAGTCCTTGAAATGAGCTGCAATTGATATTGAGACAATTTCTTTTAAGAAATAAAGAATGTGTTCATATTTCAACTTTGATAAATTAATATTTCGTCGAGCCCAATGGACAAAATTGGAGATTTGTCGGTATTATGTTAGAACCGTTTCACCATTGATATTTGTGGAAAATAATTCGGCTTGATTTTAGAGAAGATATATGCACCGTATATAATATAGTGGTGAGCAATAAGGAGAGCTGCATATTTTGCGCACTTATGTGTTCCTGCTAATTTTACGGAGTGCATTATATGCGCCTATTATATGCATCGGCGAGCTTTAAAGAGCTAGTGCTTAATTTGCACTTTGTATATGTTGTGTCAACAACACCGAGTGCTGCAAATGTTAACTGCGCCTTATAGATATACAAACATCGAGCGATAATGAGTGTTTCATTTTTGTAAATGATATTTAGAGTTAATATCATGTCTTCTCGTTGCCTGAGCTATTACTTAAAATCTTGAATTTGGTGAATTAAATTTGCAACAGTACATATGCGAATAAATTTAAAATCTTTGGCAAAGAAGGAAAATACAATTGTGGTATGCATATTTTTATATATGGGAACCACAATAATTCTCGGGGTTAAGAACCTGATGACCACCGTACCACCAGGAGTGGAGAAATACGGAACGGTAGCTTAATGATTGGTTTGAACAAGCCGTCTTTGAGCCAGGAAAAGCTCTGATATCGTTGTGACATAAAAGACACAGTACGTGCACCTGGAGTGATGTTCATTATTTTTAAATCTCTATCGATCGTCTTGGCAGGACTGGTACTGATATTGAGATAGTGTCTGTAGTTACAAAATTCATTTACAGTTTACTATTGATTTTACATGGAAATGTAAATTATTTAATTTATTCCAGCTGGACAGTAAACGAGAGAAGAAACCTGATCAATCACCTCTCCTGGGTTGCATGTTATTGTTATTTTTCTGCACCCAGTTGCTCCCTTAATATGTAGAATAATGCGGAACTAGATGTTCTGTTGATGAGACATTCCCGCCTAAGGATCAGGGGGAGAATCGTCGACGATGTTGGTTAATTCCAATTGTCTCATCTAAATTCTCACACCGAGAAGTGCCTGAGGTGTTGGAGATTACTCTGTTGCTAGATTTTGCAAGAGTATGCTTGCTTGATTCGGCATAAATTAAAATCCTTGCAAGGATTGCCATGTAATCGCAGCGATTATTTCGTCTGAAAATATGCTTACATGCATAGACGAAAAACCTCTTGTACGAGGTATGCCAATCTAATCAGATAATATCCATATTCTCTTTGAGTGATGAGTTGATATCTCTCCTGACGAGGAGCACATCCATAAACATTGCGTTGATATCTCATGGAAAAGAATATTCGCATGTCTAAATCTTGGTACCAATGGATTATGGTATCCTCATACTCTGGAGAATGATGTAAGATCGTTTATTAACTGATTAATAACTTGGTTATCGATAATGTTCTGAGTAGCTACTGAAATCGTTGTGGATAGATATCCCCTTTGCAAAGGAAATATCGACAAAGTTCATATGATTGGCAGATATGGATCTCATTCCATATTAAGTTGTTCTATAACTTGTGTTTGCTTTCAGGATCCCGGTCCTAGCATCCACGAATTTTTAATTCGAAAGATGATGCTTATAAGAAAGCATAATGAGAGAATTAAGGTCGCTTGTTATATAGCGATAACCTTGATAATGAGTTTCCACGGACACTAACCAGTTTCATGGGAGTATGGTATGGTAGTCATGCATGACTCGACATATCACTTGGACGGTAACCGCGTATCTATACTCGTATAGATTTTAAAAGAAACTCTTGTTTGTCAATCATTGATGTTGTATCATCCTAGTAATGCTTTGGGCATTGATGGTTTGATGTTCTTGTGCATTTTGAACATATTACTCATGAAACCATTGTCATGTTTTCTGTTTGAGACGTGCTATATTCCACTGCTGTTATTATTCTACTACAAGATTTGAAAATTTGATGAGAAAGTCTTCCCAACGTTTGGGGGAGGAAAGGCTGTCGCCTAAAAATGGCGTGAAGTATCCTGATTTGTACAAACATAAACCAGGATGCATCTCATCTGTATATTTTCAGCAATGAAAGACATGAAGAAGATTTGATATCTTTAGGAATTGCAAATCAAGTTGCTTCATGAGAATATGTGAGTGTTGTAGCTAGTGTGTCATTTAAAACACACCTTGAGCGTGGATGACTAGTTGATTTAAAATATTCTGCAGCTCCTGAAAGGAAGAGCCAGTCACAATCATTGAAAGATAGTGCTCTCAAAAAGACTATCAAAGGAAGATATAATTTCTCTAAATATAGTTCTCTTAACAAGAGAATGTATCTGTAAAGTCCGTGGAACCTCAAAATGAGAGGATTTCCTTAAGGCATGCATGAAATAAAGAAATTTGTGATAGTAATCCAATGATTGTTGATGATATAGTCAAAGTATCCACTGATACTGCCATATATGATGTTGGTGTTGAACCACTCTCTATAAGAATGTCATCAAATGAATGATTGGTTATACGGGAACGGAGAGATTCAAGCAGAATAATAATTTCTCATAAAATGCATGGCTTGGTACTACAACCAGAACACTCGATTATGTGAGCTACTCTTATCCACAGATATGTGTTTGCAGTTCCGACACCTGATAATATAACCCCTAGTGGCTATAGGTGGGTGTATGTGCATAATGATAAAAATAAAGTCAACTAATGGCAGAAAGTCTTTTACAGGAACCTGAGATGGATTTCTTTGTAACATATCCCTTATTATGGATGCAACTACCTCTTTAGTATTTGTCTGGCAGTCTTTTAAGGACTCAACGTGTATCTAGAGGATGTGGTTATTGTGAATCTGTGTGAAAACATGATACAGATAACCGCAGACAACTTCCTGAAGGTTTTCACCTATCAGTAGAATTACCATGTCATATGCATTTTCCCTATAAAGAAGAACATAATCCATCGTCTAAGTGAATGCTTATTATCCAGGGATATGTGAACCATATTATGTACTCATACACTGTGTATTTACTAGATTTGATGTATACAATCTATATCTTATTGGAACTTCTGAAAAATTCTCCAAAGCACAAAAATGTTTAAAGCAGGAGTTCGAGATGAGACTCTCGGTAAAACCAGGTATCAATCTGTTGATTGAGCATTGTAAATGGAAGTCCATTAATTTCGTCAACCTTAAGGGTTTAGACATTTTTAAATGGACAAGCTGACTTGGTTTCAGTCATCCGATCTCTTACAAGATTGATCGATTTGCATCTCAATAATAGAGATGTATCACTTTGTGGTTCGTATTACACAAAGATGTGTAAATGGTATATTAGCAGAAATATGCTATATATACCTGATATTGGATTTGTAGTAAACAAGTAAGTCTGGCTCTACCAAACACCAATATCGAGACATTGGTCCGAAGAAAACTCATTTATCTTCGTGGTACCGTTAAGCTTGATCTTTTGCATAACGGATCTCTGGATGTCTCCCACAGAGAAAAGCTAATCACACTATTTAAGCTTTTGATTTTTGGCAGTTTTGATGAAACAGCTAGACATTTTCCTAGCTAATAGTCTGGTAGTAGAGGATACTTGTTCATCCTACGATCGGTTATGATTATTCAGACAAAGCTAGTGGAGAATATATAAAGGCTAGCACAACTAGATGATCATTATGAAATTGCACAGAGGAAAATCAGACTGGTTTTCTTAACTAAAGGAAGCTAGAGCTGCTGCAGACTTTTAAGGGTGGTTCGAAAATCTAAGCAGTACTACCAGGCATAATGATCAACCAAGAAGGTTTCTCATCAGGGGGAGTAAAGCCATGGAAGACTATGGATATGAGCATATTGGACATTATGTCGTGTACTCTTTTTCCTTAGTCAAGGTTTTGTCCCACTGGGTTTTTCCTTGTCAAGGTTTTAATGAGGCATGCGAGTCCAATGATATCCGCAGTTCGACATGTTGTACTCTTTTTCCTTCGTCTTGGTTTTTATACCTCTGGGTTTTTCCGAGCAAGGTTTTAATGAGGCAACATCTGCGGGTTTATCATAGTTCTCAGAACTCATATTTTCCTACGTTCAGGTTTTGTCCCTCTGGATTTTCCTGACGAGGTTTTTAATGAGATAACAATCTTAGAACGGTGATCACCATCTAACGAGATGCATATCCATAGAGGTTATAGAGATGCGGCACCCAGGTTTTGTCCTAAGTGGTTTCCCTGACGCAATTTTGACAAAGGAAACATTTCATGGCAGTGACCAACTTCACTCTAAGCTCATGATTTTCCTAAATGTTTTTCATGATGCTGTTTCAACGATAAAGAAAGCTCGTGACTACCATCATCAGTACTTTAAAGCCGTCATTTTTGTCCTATCGAATTTTTCTGGCAAAGTTTTAAAGAGATAATATTTTTAACCGTGGTCATCCAAGGGGGAGTATTGTAAAGTCGGCTTCTAGAAAATGTGGATGACCAACCGACTTAAACACCTGATAAGGTTTATCTTGCCTTTCCACTAAAAAATAAGCCCTTCTAAACATACCGCCCGTCCAACAACACTAAAACAACATTCTGCTTTTTTTCTCACATTTTTTTCAGTGGGTCCCGGTGGGGCCGCAGAGAGGGTCCCGCCATTGGTTTTGGTTTGTGTCTGGTTGTTTTTGGGTTGTTTTTGAGGGCGGTACACCCAGAGTTTTTGTTAAAAAATAGGCTTAATCATGGATGGACACATTTCACCCTACGTGTCATTCTCTCTCTCTCCTAAGTCGACTATAAATAACCCTCTTTTGTAATGGAATGAAGTTAAGTTTGGTTAGTATAATAGATAAACAAATGAAAAATGAGAAGGAGATCCCACGTTCTCTTCTCACATTTCTCTTGTTCTTCTCTTCACTTTCTTGCTTTACATTAATAATTATAGTTTGATGAATCATTGCAAACCCCATAAATACAATTACTTATTGTGGTACTTGAATATAAGTTTTTGAGTGCCGAGAGTCGGTAATAACACAACATTTCCAATTTTGAACAGACCCATCACATTGAACCGTATACTTCATTAGTCATTTTCTTCCGTAATAACGTCCATCTCACTCAATCAATTATATCAGCTACACAATTCTAAATGACCCCTACACACATCTTCTACTAATTATCTGATTATCTCCCTCCTTCTTCAGTATTAGTGTATTGCTATCCCACAAATTTTTCTTGCAAAAACTAGGTGAAAACAAAAACACCCAGAAAATCAAAATCAACAAAGCCCACTGTCAACCAGAAGTGTTCTTATCGAAAGAGATGAAGCCCAAAAAAATCCAAAAACGAAAACTTAAAATACCCATGATGAGCTTTCCTTGTGTTTTCTCTATTCTTCAATTTAGGGGTGAACATTTTATCCGTAATTCGCGGATTAAACCGGGACCAACCGTATTTTTGCGGATGGATGACCGGAGCGTTCGCTAATGAGTTGGACGCGGATGAGAGTTTTGAAATCCAACGGATTACGGATTGGGCCCGGATGCAACCTTGAAAATCCGTTGGACATCCATATCCGTTAGATTAAGGGCATTTATATAGTTTCTTGAATACGTATAGATAGTTTTGAATTTTTTAAGGTGTTTTCTTGGAGTGTTGTCCATGACACTTCTATATTTATATACATATATAAAATGTGTAAGTTATATAAGAAGTCATCTATAATGGTTTTATTTTTTCATTATATAATTAAACTAATACAAATCCATTGGATTATTCACACCCAATCTGGTCATCCGTGCATCCATTGGATGCAAATCCGTTGGATTGGATGCGGATGCCAAATTTGAAATCCGTAGTGGATTAGATTGGATGCGGATGAGGTAAAAACCGGTCCATACTCACCCCTAGTCTTCATGCCTAAAAAAATGGGTCCATTGTTGTTGATATAATATAATATAAGAGGCTACAAGTGAATTTGGGGAAAACAAAAGAATCCTGGGCTGTAGGGGAGAGAGATTTTGGGGGCTTAAAATGCTAGTTAAAACCAAACCATGGATGGGGGACCTCATCCATATGAAAAGTCCAATTTACCCTTATACATAAATAAATCAAAATCATACAATTCATTCACTAAAAAAAAACTAAATTAATTATCTTCTCCTTCTCTTCTAATTCATCAAATGTAATGAAAATGATGATCATGATTTCATCATGATGATCATAAAAATAAAACTAAAACTATTATCTTCTCATTCTTCTTGTTTACAAAATATGGTGAAGATGACGATCATGATATCACCATGATGATGATGATGATCACAAAACTATTATCTTCTCATTCTTCTCTTCTCATTCATAAATCACGACGAAGATGATGATCATAATTTCATCAAGATGAAAATGATGATCCTAAAAATAAAAAATAAAGGAAACCCATCATTTATTTTTTCTTGTGAATGACTAAGAAATCTAATTCGAGTAAATTCGGATTTTTTTTTTTTTAGTTTATGTAGCTGTTTACGGTTGGGAGTTCATTTTTCCCAACCATAAATCTCATATTACGGGTGAAAAAATAGAATTTCTAGCCATAGAATTGGTATACGGTTGGGAAGATTTTATTTCCCAGCCGTAATTATTTGTTCACGGTTAGGATTTCCTAGCCGTCGTAAGTAATTCTGATAATCACAGGAAAAAAAAACAGAGGTCTGCTTTCGGCTAGGTTTTTCTAGCCGTTGTAATACAATTGTCCGGGTTTCCCAGTCGAAATTATCAATTACGGCGAGAAAAAACTAGCCGTAACTTGTTCTGATAATAAGAAAAAAAATCACATGTTGAGTATGGCCAGATATTCCAAGCCATAACATGAGTTTCGGCTAGGAAAAATGCTAGGAAAACCTAGCCGTAATTTGAACCTAGCCGTAATACAGACACAGTTGATCCTGGAAAATCTTACGGCTAGAAGTTCTTTATTTCCCAGTCGTAAATTGTTGTTTACGGTTTGGAATCCTTCTATTTCTAATCATAAATACTATTCATGGTTAAGTCGTGTATTATATCCCAGCCGTAATTGTTGAAAAATCCAGATTTTGATCTTGATTTCGGAGGATTTGAATCAACAAAATTGAGATTGGGAGAGGTATACAAAGCTTTTATGACTATTTTCAAGATGTTTTTCATCAGTTTTTTCCAAAGTTTTCAAAAAAAGTACTTCAAAATCATCCATCTCCTTCTACTAAATTAAAAGAAAAAAAAATTGACTTTAAAAAATATTAGTCGGATGATTAGTTTAGTTAATCATTCACTAAGACTGATTAGTTAGCTTAATCAATTTAATTAGCACTAATCAAATTAAGGGTAGATTAGACATTACAAAAAATGATGGATAAGGGGTCTTATGGGTTGTTATTTCATGACCCCATTAAGCCCTCAAAAACCCATCCGTTTTAAGCTACAAAAATAGGATTCAAACAAAAAAAATGAGTCGAAGAAGAGGAAAAACAAAAAAGGGCGGACGAGAAGGAAGGAACCATCAAAGTAAGGTTGAGCCTTTATCTTATAGGTTTCTTCTGATATCTTTTAGAGAATTACTACTTCACATGCATTTGAAATGCGTATATTCACATCACACCTGTTAATCATGCATTATTTTTGTGACACGTTGAACTTAAAACTACTTCAAATTATTGATGGATGTAGCACATTTAGAACAACGGCATAACAAGATACGTTTGTGCAATCACTCAATCTTACGTGGCTACCCAATTAATCGGTGGCGGATAGGTCTAGAGGTATCAAAAAAATCTATTCCTATATATAAAGCGAGCCCACCTTACTGTAGGGGTGAAACTGTAAAACTTGGAATTCCAAATTTGCCCCTATTTTTATATCGTATATGTTTTCCACAACAAAATTTTTTGAGGGCATATCCGTAATCTTGATAAGGTTTAATTAAGAAAAAATTACTCCATAATCTTGATAATGTTTAATTGATACAGCACGCGCTTTTGCGCATGCCGGGTGTTCTTGTAAATAATAAACAGAACATAAATTAAAGCTAGAAATTATACATCATGATATTTTGACCTCTTATAATACTTTTTACTATAACAAGAACGTAATGCACGTGCACAAAACAGTAATGCTTTAGTATGGCAGGTGCCAACTTGAGTTAGTGGCGGGAGTTTTGGATTAACGAAAAAATTTGAAAATCCCACGTGGCGTACTGCCAACCGTTCATACATCTAAATGATGTGTAAAAAATAAAACAAAGTAATTGCTTTATTTTCTCCCCCATCACGTACAAATGCAAATTTCAGATTATATATGTAGCCTTAATTACCATGATATCCTCAAATAATTTTTTTGTGAGAAACAAATACGTTATAAAAAACGGGGGTAATTTCAGAATTTTAATTTTTACAGCTTCAATTCCTGTAGATAAATAGTAAGGGTAGTTGGTTTTATATATTAGAATATAAGATAGATTTTACATTTTAACATGGTATGGTGATCATCAGTACCTAAAAAGACACCCTTATGTGCTAGACTCCACTTAGCCAGAGAGTCTGCTTCACCATTTTGATTCCTATTTACATAGTTTATATTTAAATTGCTATTACTTCCCAAATTATTTTGAACATCAGATAATATTTCTTTTGCTCTCCAGTCACAACTAGATGGCTACAGGTTTAAATAAGAGACTATCTCTTTGCTGTCACTTTGAAGCTGAATTTCCTGAATTTGTAACTCCATAGCCCACTCCACAGCTCCTTTGACTGCTAATGTTTCTGCACATTCTGCACTAGTGGTGTACCCTGAAAAAATTCTAATGTCAATGATCTTATTTATCAAACCAATGAATTAAACTGGCTCCGAAGGAACCATCTAACTCTTCAAATTAGGCATCCACTTGAAACTCATTCATTTTGTTTCTTTCTTGCATTCTTCTTTGTTGTATGTTCCTACACTTTTCATTAGACTGATGATTAGTATTATCAATTGGATGTAACTCCCAAATCATTAAAGATTTTTTAATCATTACGATGCATTCAGTAGGATTAGGTTCAACTTTATTAAAAATCATAGAATTTCTGTAATTCCAGATATGCCAACAGATAACACTATATACTTCCTTCCATTTCTTATAAGGATCCTCAAACCAAGATTTAACCCACTGTTTGAAGTCACCATTATTCTTAGGTATATGCAAACCCAGACCAAACCAAACCGCTCTTATGAAATGACAAGCAAAAAAAACATGAGAAGATGTTTCATTACGATTAGCAATACAAATACGATTAGCATTACAAAGTACACAGATATGATCAATATGTTGAAGGATTTCATGCATTTTTGCATTAAGATGAAGAACAACCGCCACCATTTTCCAAATAAATAGATTAATCCTAAGTAAAAGCTTCATATGCCATATATGCAACCAGAATTTCTCAGACGGAGTGTTTGTTCTATTAGGAAGAATTTTATAAACAGATTTTGTAGTAAACTCACTATTTTTAGTCCCTGTCCATCTGATCCTATCAGATTTATGAGTATTCAAATAAATAGACTTGATATTTCTAGCTATCTCACAAGAGAAAATGTTATCAATCAACATATTATCACAATTACCATTTTCATCTATAAGATCAGAAACCATTTTACATTCACCCAATTGCCCATCGTTCAATATTCCAATATTAGGAATCCAATTATCACTAAGTATGTTAATGGATCTTCCATCCCCAACTTCCCATATACTATTTTTTCTGACAACCTCTAGACCTTTTCGAATGCTAGACCAGACCCAAGAAATTTTAGAAGATCTATGTTTATGAAGAGGATGAGTTCTAGGGAAGTATTTTCCTTTAAAAATCTGGAACCAAAGATCATTTGGATTATTCAACAAACGCCAAGCTACCTTAGTTAACAGAGAAGTATTAACTCTATGTGGATTTCTAATACCAAGACCGCCGTTATACTTAGAAGTGCAAATTTTTCTCCAAGCTCGAGTGTACACACTTTTCCTGGGATTATATTTATTCTACCAAAAATACCTTTGGATACCGTCATACCTATCTAATATTGTAGTTGCAGGATTTCCTACACTACACCCATACTAAGATTCCATGAAAATCAAGACATAATTTGAATATGAATCGACACTTTATTAATTTCACTTTCAGAAATCTTTTACAACAAAAGTATGAACTCAGAAATACAACTTTCTTTCTGGAGTTTCTCTCTCCTCAAAGATCTCTCTACTCTCAAAAGTACATCATCCTCTTTGTGGATCTAGTCGAGTCCTATTTATAGAAAAATATATAATGGAAGACAGCTAAGATCTCCGCCTATTTCGGGTTCATTCTGCGATCTCCTCGCCATATCTTTATCTTCACTATCACCAACTTTGTAACCATCGTGAAGTAATCTTATTCTTCTTTCATATCTTCAATCATCACTCTTTTGTGACATTCGCCAACTGTTGTTGAAGATTCTCACGATGTTCTCGCAGAAGTGTGATTAATGCTATAGGGATTTTCGAGTTGCTCGCAGAAATGTCGTTTCTCTCGTGATAATATCGTTGTAGCGATATTCTGGTATTACATCTTGCCTCTTCTCATGTCTTTTCTGCGAAGAAGAAGAGATATGAGAACCTTCAACTCATCATGCTGCTCGTAACTACACGTGTTGTAATTCTTCTTGACAAGTGTCTCTTGGTTGGTCCCACTATTTTGTCTATAAATATCCAAATCAAGTTTCTAAAACCATTTTTTATTTTTATTTCTTCATCTTCTTCACTCGTTTATATCGCTTTTTTGTCTGTAACTTTTCTTCATCTTCAAATTCATCCGCTACTTGTTTTTGATGGAGCCAATAAGGTATGTAATTCAATTATTTCCCTTATTTAAACTAATTTTTGTTTTCAGTCTTTCTTCTTTGATTCATCATGACTCCTGTTGTATTTTCTTTTAGCGGAGCTATCCCTGTTGTTCAATCTGAAACTCCAAACCCTAATTCTCTCAAAGATCTTATCGATAAAAGAAGAAAGAGGAATTCTGCGAAAGATAAGGTAGTAAGAAACATATTTTATCTTAATAACAATATTGTTGCCTCTGTTTCTTATCTAAATTATTGTTTGCAGAATGACGAGATCATCGCGAGACCTCACAAAAAATCTCGTCGCCATAAACATCTTGGAAGTGGTATTATCATTCCTGATTTATCATTTTTGAGAACTATCGCCACACCCTCTCAATCTAATCCTCCTTCTTCCACCTGCGAGAACCTCGCCAACAACACTTCCCTTCCTTCTGAGAATTTGACAAGTCAAACCCCCACCAAAGCTGTGGCTGAAACTCCTTCTAGTCCATTAATACTTCCAACTGTTAGTTTCCCACAAACCCCTCCTTCTAATAATGTAATTATCGCAGATGATTCAAATCAACTTACTCTTACTATTACTTCATCCTCCACATCCCTTCCTTCGCCAAATAAAATCTTTGCTGGAGTTGATATTGCTTTTAAATTTTTATCTAATATTTTAGATAATGTTAAAAAATCTTCTACTAATCCTATCCAATATGAAGCTTGCGAAACTTTACTCAAATATTTCAATTCTGACAATTCTGATTCGCGAGCATCTTTGGAACATTAAATTGAAGCTCTAAAGGAAAATCTTCAAGCCAAGACTTCTGAATGTAATACTTTGGATCATAAGCTTCATAACTCTTTGCTTGATTGCGAGAATCTTCGCAGAAGAAATGAGGAATTGAAAGGTATGATTCTTGCCTCTGTTTTAGTAAATTTCGGTAAACTTTTTCCTGTTTCTTTCTCTTTATACTTAAGTTTCCTTTTCAAATCTTTGATTTGTATATTTAGCTTCGAACCAGAACCGGGCTATTGAGAGATTTAAATTTCAATCCATCGCTGAAGAAGCTTGTATTAAAAGAGATTCTTGGAGAGATCAATTTAATAGATTAGATAACCACTATTCATATTCAGTTGATCAAATAAATAACCTTACTAATGAGAATAATCAATTATTGCTAAACCAAAATTTATTAAGTAGCGAAGTTACTCGCCTTTCATATGTGTTGACGAAGACTAATTTGGCGATGGAATCTTTATCAGAAGAAAATGAAACCTTGTCTCAGGAAAAGCATAAATTTTCAAGCCTGATGATTATTTGTTCGCAAAAGTTGAATAACCTTCAAAGTACATGTGAGCGTAAAGAGCAATCTCTTCGTTCCCTTAAGGATGAGCTGAAGAAAGTAAATGAATCTTCTGCCGCTGAGATGGATAAACTTATCAATGATAGAATAACTCTTAGTCTAAAGTTCAGCAAGCTTCAAGACAAATGCTCCCAATTAGAGAAATCTAACTCTTTATTATCAAAGGAAAACTCTTATCTTCATGTCAAGGAAGAAAATATGAAATCTCGTCTGAAGGGTATGGTTGGCGATAAGTTTGATGACACCATGAATCAATGGGATAATTTTTTTCTTTTCACTAATCCAACATTTAACCTCTCAAAAAGAAGGTATTCAATTGACTGCCTTATTCATTGATTTTCTTAACAAGTTTCTGTGTTTTGCTTCTCGTAAGATCTTTATTTGATATATGTCTTCATTTCATTTTTGTTATTCGCAGAATCTGAAAGAGAGAATCTCGCTAAAATTGCTGATCTTACTAAGAACTTAGATAAGGTTCGTAAAGAAAATAAGACTACCCTTTCTAATTCCTTAGACATCTGCGATAAGGCAGAAAGAAGGCTTGACTATATTGAGTACTACAAGAATATAGAGATTAGAAACCGCGATAGAGCTTTTCTTCGCAAAATTCATCTCCCCGCTGAAGTTCTAGTGAATAAAATTTTGATTTCCCACTCTCTCCCTCCTGAATCTGTTCTTCCTCTGGAAGTTGAGGATGACGAAGTTCCAATTCCCATGGATCAAGATTTAGAATATCCCCCTTCTGAAGAAGAAGTTGAAGAAGAAGACCTTGAAGAAGATAATCCAGAAAAAGAAATTCGCAATGAAAAAGATGTTTGCGATGCTGAAAAGAATTCTGGTGATACTGATAAAAATTCTGGCGATGCGGATAAGAATGCTGGCGAGAATGATAAGCCTGGGGAGAAGAATACTGAAGAGCCTGTCGTTGAAGTTTAAATTTCATTTTTGCTTTCTTTATCTTCTTCTGTTTTGCGAAGAATGTAACCCTTATAAGTTTTGAAACTTCAACTTTTTCTGTTACTTGGGTTGAACCTTCTCATGAAAGATATTGAAATCGTAATTATCCACTTCTCTTCTTCCCCTGCAGTATCTTTCTTGAGATGGTGAATTATGTTTATTTTCTTCTTTTTATTGATAAATATTTTTGTGATATTTTATAAGTCTGAACTAATCTTCTTTCTGCGATGAATACATATCTCCTGCATTTTCGAATAAGATATTAGTCTGTTGGTCTTATTATTCCTTCATAGTTAAAGGTATTATTTTTCCAACCTTTTTATCTGCGACAAAATCGCAGTACGTCTTTACATTTGCATGTATTGAACCATTGATCTTGTCTTATCATTTTCTTTTTCAATATTTCTGCGACAATATGAGAAACCTAAGTTCTCTCGCGAGAACAAAGCCTCGTGACATTGCCGTCTTGCGATGAAATCGCAGGACGTATTTACACTTTCATACAAAAATCCATTGATCTCATCTTAACATTTATTTTTATGGATTGTTGCCTCTGCATAATTTACGTTATGCGACAATATGACAGGCCTAAGTTTTCTTACGAGAACGAAGCCCCATGACATTGCCGTCTTAAGACACTTATCAGCTCCCTAATGGAGGGTGCCTCCCTTAATCCCCCCTGGTTGCCCCTTCAAGGAGGGCACATCGGCCATACAAGACTAGCTCCTCCCATCCGGATCTGTCAACAACCAGCTATTTTCTCAATCTCTTGTCCTTTATGCCTATATGGCTTATAGTTACGAGACTGCACCCTAAGTGGGGCTTTCTTCAGGCCAAGTGCATAGCCAAGACTTACCAAGGATGGCCAGGGTAGGTTCGTCCGTCCCGGGCGCCCTTGGCTCAACCGTGTACCTCACCGCCTTGGTCATATTCTGCACTTCTTGGAAAAAATTCTCAGTCTCCCAACCAGGGTATAACCTTATATAGTTTTAAATCCAAGATCTCTATCCCGGATAGGTTTTCTTTAACCCCAACATCTGCATGACTCAGGTTCCAGCGCGGTATAACCTTATCTCTGAATCATGTCAAGAGATACTCCCTCATATGACGTGCTTTAAGGTCTTAAAGATTCCTCTTAAGAAATTGTATTCGCGAACTAGGGTGCACGCCATAAAGGTTCGTCCCATTCTTATGTCTCTGCGAAATTTTATTCGCTATTCTTGCGATGATGCTCGCATATATTGTAATAGAAAAAGAAGAATTTATTATCTGTTTCATCATACATCATATCAGTATCTCTTACCTCACATAAATTGTCACTGATAATACCTTTTCAGAAATAGTCTATTCCATGGTCTATCCAGTCTTTGCCCAACATATCTTCCTTCAGGATCCATTAATTTGTATGCCCCTTTTCCAATTATCTCTTTGATGATATAAGGTCCATCCCATTTTCTCGCCAATTTTCCACCATTTTCTTGCTGATATCTTGGTGTTTCTCGCAAAACTAGATCGCCAGGTTGGAATTCACATTTCTTAACACGCTTCTTTTATTCACGAGCTAATCTTCGCTGGTAATTTTCCATATGTTGTAAAGTTTTTTCTCTTTTTTCCTCTAATTCATCTAACTCATGCAAAATCATGCCAACACTCAAATTCCTTTCCCATGCTTCTGTTTTTGTTGTAAGAATAGCAACTTCTGTTGGTAATACAGCTTCAACCCCATATGTTAAAAAAAAAGGTGATATTCCAGTAGCTTCTCGTCTAGTTGTATTGTAAGCCCATATTGCATTATGTACCTGCTCGCACCATGATCTGTGATATCCTTCCAATTTATTTTTTAATATGTCTGCAATTGTTTTATTAGTTGCCTCAGCTTGACCATTTGCTTGCGAATACAAAGGAGTAGATTTCCCACATTTTATCTTAAATGCATTGAGTAACAATTCTATATTCTACCCTTCAAATTGTTTTCCATTATCAGACACCAATTATGCTAGTATTCCAAATCTGCAAATTATATTCTCAAATATAAATTTGAAAATATCCTTATCGCGAATATGCTGTACTGCCTTTACTTCTCCCCACTTCGTGAAATAATCTGTTGCGACAATTAAATACCTTCTTTGTCCAGAACCATGCACAAATGGTCCCACAATATCTAACCCCCATTTTCCAAAAGGCCATACACTTTTTGACGATGATAATGGTGCTCCTGGTGCATGTATTTTCTTTCCATACCTCTGGCAATCTTCACAACGTCTGGATAGTAGTTTTGCATCTTCATGCATATATGGCCAATAATAAACCTGCATTTTTGTCTTATATGCCAAAGATCTTCCCCCGCTATGATTACCAGCATCACCACTGTGTAACATTTTTAACACCTTTTGTCCTTCTTCTCTCGTTAAACATCTTAGCAATGGTCCACTAAAAGATCTGCGATATAGTATTCCATCTCTGAGTTCATAATTGGTTGCTCTACTTTTTAATTTATGTGCCTCCAATCGATTTCTTGGGGTTTCCCCTCTCGCCAAATAAGCATAAAGATCTGCTCGCCAATCTTCATCATTATTTTTTGTTTCTTCCTCGCCAGATTCCAACATCATCACATCTCTCTCTTCTTCTTCTTCTTTATTTACTGATGGTAAAAGAAGTGTTTGAATCTTTATACACCTCGCAGCTGGATTTGTCATCATACTAGATATAAAAGCGAAAGCATCCGCATGTCTGTTATCTTTCCTTGATATATGTCTCCATTTTATTTTTGGGATTCTCGCAGATAATTCTTCAACAAGTCTTTTGTATTTTTTCAAAGATGGCTCATTTGTGGTGTATTCTCCTTTTATCTGGCGAATAACTAATTTTGAATCGCTGGTAATTCTAGCAATCTCCAACTTCATCTCTATCGCAAATTTTAAAGCATAAATCACAGCCTCATATTCTGTCTCATTATTAGTGGATGCAAATTCCAACTTAAATGAAAAAGCTGTTTTTTCTCCTTCTGGCGATATAAAAACAACTCCAATTCCATTTCCATCTCCATATGACGATCCATCCACTAATATTTCCCATCTGTGGGGTTCTGTTAACAGCTCTTTTGGATCTCCATGCTCCTCTTCTATATCAATCATTTCTTCTACATCATCGTCATCTTCTAAGGGAAACTCAACTAAAAAGTCTGCGATAACTTGCGATTTTTGCGAGGACAAAATTTCATATTTGATATCAAAGTGCCCTACTTGTGCATTCCATCTCTCAACTCTGCCTGATATTTTTGAATTTTTCATTACTGATTCAATTGGCACTCTTGTTAACACTTTGGTCTTATGCGCTTGAAAGTAGATGCGAAGCTTAAAAGTTGCATGTACCAATGCCAAAATTAACCTCTCAATCTTTGAATAGTTTCTTTCTGCAGAGTTAAATGTCTTGCTAATATAGTAAATTGGCTTCTCTACCCCTGCATCTACTCGCAATAGTACTGCACTTAATGCATATGTGGTCGTCGCAAGATAGATTAATAATTCTTCTCCTGGTTCAGCTTTCTGTAAGATAGTTATGTTCATTAGGTGTTCCTTAATCCCTTGAAAAGCCTTCTCACACTCATCTGTCCATCTAAATTTTGTTCCCTTCTTGAGTACATCGAAAAAATGCTTGCATTTGTCTGAAGATCGCGAAATAAACCTTCCTAGCGAGGCTAATAGTTCATTTAATTTTTGCACATCTTTAACTGTCGCTGGAGTTGGCATATCGCGAAGTGCTTGTACCTTTTCCGGATCAACTTGTATTCCTTCTTTTGATACAATATAACCCAAAATTTTCCCTGAAGCTACTCCAAAAGTACATTTATCTGGATTTACTTTAATGTTAAATTGTCGCATTTGATCAAAAATTTCTTTCAAATCCTGTACATGGTTTTTAACTTCTTTACTCTTAATCAACATGTCATCCACATATACTTCTAATGTCTTGTGGATCCATTTTGCAAACACCTTTTCCACCATTCTTTGATATGTTGCACCCGCATTTCGTAATCCAAAGGGCATCTTAGTATAACAATATAACCCTCTTGGAGCAAAAAATGTTGTATGTTCCTGATCTTCTTCTGCGAGTGGAATCTGATTATATCTTTTATACCCATCTAATGAAGATATTCTATCATTTCCTGCTGCTGACTCAACCATCTGTGGGATATCAGGCAGTGAAAAACTATCTTTAGGACATGCTTTATTTAGATCAGTAAAATCTATACAAATTCTTATTCCATTATTCTTCTTTGGGACCACCACCATATTTGCAATCCATTGTGGATATTTGGCTTGCCTTATAATTCCTGCATCAAGCATTTTCTGTAATTCTTCTTCTATTTGGGAATGATATGTTGTCGCAATTTTCCTTATCCTTTGCTTAATTGGTTTTATATCCTTATTGATTTCTAATTTATGACATGCTACTGAAGGATCTATCCCTGGCATCTCATTCATGCTCCACGCAAAGATGTCCTTATACTCTCGCAAGAGGTTTATAGTTCTTTCTTCTTCATCCGTATCCATTTTAGTACCAATTCTCAGTATTTTAGGTTCTTCTTCACTTCCAATATTTATCTTCTTTGTTGGTTCTGCTGCTGTGTAACTGGCTTCAGATTCCCCCATAGGTGTTGGAGTTTACATAACTTTCGTGAATTCTTCTCCTTCTCGCGAAATTTCACTGGGTATACCTTTTCCTTCTTCTGCTCTTATCATGTAAGTTTTGAATTCTTCTTCTTTCTTTATCTCTCTCGCCAATTTCCTGCGAGCCTTTCGCATCTTTGGACGTTCTTCACAATTCTTCACATCAACCTGATAGCACAATTTCGCAAAATTTGCATCTCCTCTAATTTTTCCAATTCAAATCGGCATAGGAAATTTGACACATTGATGTAATGTTGATGCCACAACCTTAATTGCATGTATCCACGATCTTCCCAATATCATGTTATACGGTGACTCCACATCTATCACACATAATGTTACTTGTGTTTCAATTTCTCCTAATGGAATTCGTATCACTATTTCCCCTTTAGGTTTTGTTAAAGATCTTCCATAGCCATGAACATGATATGCTGAACAAGACATTTCTTCATCTTTGTATCCTATTTTCTTGAAAGTGTGATAGGACATTATATCCACAGAACTTCCCGCATCAACCAAAGTTCTATTCACAGCCCATTTTTCTGTAGATTTTATTGACTCTTCTTTTTTCATTGGTATAGTGGATACTGTAATTACCAAAGGAGATGTATGACTTAGATCTTCTGGTATTTCTGCTGCTGTAAATGTTATCTCTTGCTTTTCCCAATCTTTTAATGATGAAATCTTCTCCACCTCCATGATCTTTTTTCCTTCAAAATTTCGTTTATGTATTTTTCCCTTGATATTTTCATGAAATCTATCAATCATTGCTTTTGTTATCACATCACACTCCAACTTTCTACAATCATTTTTGATTTTGATGATTCTCCTGTTGGAAAGTACATACTTTTCAAGTCCAGTATTCTTCGCTCGTTCATTCATCAACAAAGATCAAAGACTACTACAACAATTGATTTTTCCTTAAAGATCACTCTTCAAGCAATATTCAAGGAAAAAGAGGCAAGATGTAGGATCAAAATATTGCCACAGCAATATTCTTACGAAATTATTAACAACATTTCTGTGAGTTCTTCAATAACACACTGCGAGCGTCGCAGAATAATTCAAAGAATGACGTAATAAATAACGACAACATAAAACACGAGAAAGATGTGAAGATTTTGTAGTTGGAAAGAATGCTCGCCAGAACAAGGCGGGAGCTCGCGAGAACAAGGAAGGAAATGAAGATTTTGTAGTTGTAGAGAAATCTCGTGAGAACGTAGCGAGGTCCTGAGAGAACATAGCAAGATATCCTAAAATATGGGGAATATGAGTTGCATGTGAGCTGTCATCCTTTCGTTTGTGAAGTTCTGGATCTTTGCTAAGTAAATAAGAAGTATCAACTCTACGAAATATGAAATATCCTTGAAGAAATATAATAAGTAGTCAATCCTCAAAATATAAGAAGTATCCGTCCTTAAATGAAAATCATAAGTATTGCCTCTGTTCATGCGAAATTATTACTTCATTTTTGGTAAAAATCCTTGTCCATTTTGGAAATGATTCTTGCCGAGAAGATAAAGAACATAAAATGTTTTCGTGGTAATCCATAGTTGCCTTTGTTCTTTATCTATGAAGGTGGAATCCTTGAGAAAATGTTAAATGAACGAATTGTTTCTTTATTCTTATCTTGTCTCTGCCTCATGAGATATAATCATATTCTGCGAAATAATCACATCTCCTGCGAAATTCTGGAAGAGTCTGCAAGATGTTGAATGAGTTTGCAAGTTTCTGAATGAGTCTGCAAGATTTTAAATGTGTCTGCGAATTTCTGAATGTGTCTGCGAGATTGTAGATAATCCTCCTGAGAGACTCTGAATAATACTTCTGAGAAATTCTGAATAGTATTTCTGAGAGATTCTAAATAATACTTGGTATCTCTCTTGCGATGAACAAATCTTTCCTGCATTCTTAAAAGAAAATAGTTAATGTTTGAGATTATTCTATTGGTCTTATTTTTCCTTCCTAATTAAAGGTCCTATTTTGCCAATTTTTCTTTTTGCGACAAAATCGCAGGACGTTCTTACATTTATATGCAAAAACCCATTGATCTTGCCTTATCTGTATTTTGTCAATTTCTTAGCGACAATATGACAAGACTAAGCTCCCTTGCGAGAACAAAACCTTATGACATTGACGTCTTGCGATGAAATCGCAGGACGTTTTTACACTTTCATGTAAAAATCCATTGATCTCATCTTATCTTTTTCTCTTGGCTTTTTGCCTCTGTAGAATATTTGTCACGCGACAATATGACTCAATTCATCGTTTTCATACATAACCTCGAGCAAACATTTTTCTCTAATTGAAAATATAGTTTTGATCACTAAGATTGACAAACATGCTTGAGATAGTAACGCATGCGAGTTTGACTGAGAAGTGCTCTAACATAAATACATTCCAAAATTAAATCACACCATTTCTGATTGAACCCAAAGTTTTTAAAAACATGTAAAATAAAACTCCATTCCATTTTATCAAATGCTTTCGTGAGATCTAATTTTAAAGCTAGGAAACCATTTTTCTTTTCATTAGATCTCATACTATGAAGTACTTCCTGAGCAATAACAATGTTATCTACAGTCTGCCTTTTAGGAATGTAAGCAAACTGGTTTGGCGATACAATTTTTCCCAACACAGTCTTAGCCTTGTTTCCAAAATCTTAAAGATAAGTTTATATAGAGTATAAAACTTATTTGCCTAAATTCACCGGGCGTGACCGGGTTCTCAATTTTGGGAATTAAAGAAATTAAAGTATCATTTAATCCCTATGGAAATTTTCCAGTTTCGAAAAAATTGACTACTAATTTCACGACTTCATTCCCAACCATTCGCCAATGAGTTTGAAAGAAGCCTGGAGGGTAACCATCAGCATCTGGTGAACCCCATGGATTCATATCAAATAACACATCTTTAATTTCTTCAAATGAAGGAATTCTGGTGAAGCTTACATTTTCATCATCAGAAATGACATTTGGGATAATATTATCGAAATCAGAATTGATGTTATTGTTACTAGTGGAGCTAATCTAAGCAAAGTGATCCTTGAGTAATCTATTTGATACTAAGATGTAGTTAAATTGACTGGGACATATATGGTTTCCTTCCTAAACAGCCCATCCCAATCCAATTCTGATTTAATCGCCATTGGAGTATTTAGAGAAATTTATTATAATGACCCTGGAAATTATGGGTTTTACTCTTTTCACCCCGGGGTTATTTAATAAAATTTGCAAATTATTCCAGTGACCCTGGAATATTATTGGTGAAAAAGTGGGGGATCTAACAACCACACCAAATATTTCGATTAACAATCTGTATGGATAAATCCGAGTTACTTTCTAGAGAATCAACTAGACAGTCAGACTCAATCAATAGTAAATATCTCAAGGAGTTATTATCTAAATATCTCGATTTGATCTTTACTCAAGCAAATAGAATCTGCGAGTCTTTATCAAAGATAGATAACTTGGATGGTACCAAAGACCAATATCTAAGTGTCAATTAATTTAAATCAACAACCAAAAAGGTCGGATATTCTAATTGATTGAACAACGCACAACCTGTATTATTTCAATTATATAACAAAATATAATGCGGAAAAGAAATATCACAGACACCAGAATTTTGTTAACGAGGAAACCACAAATGCAGGAAAACCCCAGGACCTAGTCCAAATTAAACATACACTATATTAAGCCGCTACAGACACTAGCCTACTCCAAGTTAACTTCGGTCTGGACTGTAGTTGAATCCCAATCAATCTCACATTGATCCAAGGTACAGTTATGCTCCTACGCCTATGATCCCAGTAGGATATTGCGCACTTGATTCCCTTAGCTGATCTCACCCACAACTAAGATTTTCTATGACACAAAGTCCAAAACTTTAATAAAAAAATATGTATCACACAGAAAAGTCTACAAGGATAGATAAATTCGTATCCCATGAATAAACCTATGGGTTTTGTTCTGTCTTTTGATAAATCAAGGTGAATAGGAACCAATTGATAAAACCAGGCTTATATTCCCGAAGAACATCCAAGCTTTATCAATTACCTCATAATAAACTTAATCGACCCATCGAAGAAGATTATTGAGGAATCACAAACGATGAGACGAAGTGTTTGTGACTACTTTTATATCTTTCCTATCGGAGATAGAAATCTCAAGGAAATTATTACAATTATACTCGTATGATAGAAACAGCAAGATCAGATCACACAACTACAAGAAAAGTAGTATCGGTTTGGCTTCACAATCCTAATGAAGTCTTTAAGTCGTTAACCTGGTTTTAGAAGAAGAAAACCAAAAATTAAGGGGAATCGCCTCTAGCTTAGCAAACTAGTATCACATAGAATGTGTGGGGATTAGGTTTCCCAGTTTCTATATTTATCCCTTATATAGTCTTCAAATCAGGATTTGCAATCAATGTTAGCTTACTAACAAAGCATTCAATATGAAAACCTGATTAGATTCAAGCTAATATTTATTAACTGTTAGATCAAAAATATAGCTTGTTACACACACATGAAATGCATGTTTGTAGGCTTGTGAAAACCGTACCCAAACTTGTACATTAGCTGGTTCAACAATAGTTAACCAAATGGTTAGACATATGATAATAGTTAACCAAATGGTTAGACATATGATAACTTTCATATCAACCATATTCTTCTTCACCAAAATTAGTCCAAATGACTCAAATGAACTAGTTAGAGAGTTGTTCAATTTCTTAGATCTTTATGTACTACACAAGACACAATTGAAGCAAAAACAATGTGATTCACTCGAATCGATTCATGAACTATAAAGCTACGGTTTGCAATAGCATTCCTTAGTTTATTAAGATAAGTTCAAAAATACCATTTTTATACATAACCTACTCAAGTTCGCGGACTGGGTTCGCGGACTTAAGTTCCCGGGCGGAGTTCACAAAATCCAGCAAAAATTCTCGGGTTTGAGAACTATGCCAGTTCGCGGACTGAAGTTCACGTGCTTCTCTGATCTCGCTTGATCAAAAAAGTTCGCAAACTCTGGTTCAATAAATAAGGACTTATACATATATGTGTTTCCACAACAATGCTTATATCCTCCAATGGTTATAATGTATAAACTCTCATTTTAATCATTGAAACATTCTTTGAGGGCGTTATATAGTTGTTATTCACAAACTATTTTTCGTCAGAGCGATTTCCAAAATGATTGAAACATAACATGAATTTCGTCACTAGGTAAAGATGAACTTGGCTAAAGCGAAAGCTTTACCAACACATATTTCGAGAAATAGATAAGTGAGATAATACATGTGTATAATCTTAGTCTATATAGTAATGCGACTTTTGTCTCAAGATAAGATAGAGTAGATAGACTTTTGAGTGATAAGTTCAAGTCTCCACATACCTTATAGTCAATGAAGATCCACTGGTTCTTTGAGTAGTCCTTCGTCTTGTATGATAATTTCCATGGAGTTCTTGAGCTCAAATACACTTTCTATCCTAGTCCGAGACCTTAGCTATATTAGACTAGAAATCAAGACTTTATAGTTTTGATCACTAACATTGACAAACATGCTTGAGATAGCGACACATGCAAGTTCGACCGAGCAGTGCTCTAACAATCTCCCCCTTTGTCAATTTTAGTGGCAAAACTATTAATACATATGGAATAAAAATATATATATATAAATAAACGTTGTAGCTCCTATTCTACATGTCTAATCTTCAACATTACTCGAAATCTTCATCACTTCCAAGTACTCCAATGATCCCAAAGGTTGTAAGTTTAGCATCATCGTTGTTGAAAATCCATAGCTATAGCAATGAGAAAACAAGAGTTCGCAATCATTGTTATACAATGTCATAGTATCATTACACATCGTCAAAGTCCAATTGCATCACAACTTTAACAACAATACTATGGTGATACTTCACTCCCCATTAGTAAATACTCCATCTCACATGGAAACCACTCCCCCTTACATAATGATCCGAAAACCATATGTATTTGTAGTGTGAACTACATATTAATTTTTCCCCTTTTGTCAATAAAATTGGCAAAGGTACAAGAACGGGATCCTAATGAAATTTTCATAAGAGATATTTCATGACCAAAGGTAAATGTATATCATCTTATTTAGATGAAATCATAAAGCCTAACCTCAATTCATTCATCAAGGAGTTTATAAAGATACAAGATAACCCCTATAATATTCCACAGCCGCACTCCCCATAAAGATTTGGAAATTAAGCACAAGTTCAAAAGAACTCTCCCCCATAAAATGTCATTCCCAAGGGAACAACAAGAGCGACCTTAATTTCAAAAGAAAAGAATGATTTCTTTGGACTCATCAAATATCATACAAGAATGAGCTTGGAATCCAAAAAAGAAATATTCAATCAAATTAATCGTAAGCGAACCATGATTATTTTGACTAAATATGCTCAACACAAGTAAACTTATGGAGACTTAAGAAATCAATTAGATTAATCATAAGAGAACTCGCAAATAATCTAATTTCCATACTCAATCAAATGAATTACAAAAGTAATCAATTTAATCACACTCGACATAAGAGAAATCTATGGAGCAATGACTAAGTTAATCATGAATAACCAACCTAGTCAAAGAAATGCTCAAACATAAGAAAACTTATGGAGTGCTAACTAAACAATCACACAAGATGATTAATTTAGTTTAACATGTTCAACATAAAGTACTTTACAGAACAACAACTAAGCTAATCGCAAAAGTAATCAACTTTTGTTGTTTTAGTGCTCGATATAAGACACTTCATGGAACAACACGGTATTTGCACAAAAATTGTGGATCTGAGAAGATCAATTACCGTGGAATACACAAGGATTCATTCTATGTTTCCATCAATATTTGCACAATGACACACAATAGACATAATCCTTGAATCACAAAAGATTTTAACCTATCTTATATCAATATTTGACAATATAGGCTTAACTTTTGTGTTTGTCAAAAGTCTATTCATTCTTTTATCAATACTTACATATCAATTCACGAACGACTTTACTTTTGAAAAAATATGGGACAATCAAGTTCACGGACGTAAACACACATATCCCATAACAATATTGCAATATATAAAACCATAAAGATCAATACTGTAACCATCATCTTCCAAACAAACTTAGAATTTTTAAACCAAAAAATCTAAAAACAAGAAGATGAAAACATTGGACATAGCTATGTGTAATCACAATAATAGATATTCCAAACACTAGTTATTCTTCTAGACAAAACAAGAAAAAATAGAAGATTTACTAGGAAAACTAAATCTGGTTTGCAACTAAATATCGAATAAGAATAAGTTCATCAAATGCTTTCTTCAGTTCGTTCTTTAGAAATTCAATATTCCTTGTTGCTATTCCGAGTTGTTCACGAACGACTTCAAAATCTCGAAGAAGATTTCCTACCAGTTGTGAAGACATCTGAACTGGTAGATTGTTTTCATGATCAATGGCTTGATTTCAAATAATGAAAACATGATCTTCATGGAACTCGATAGTCTTGCCCTTCTTGATCACATATTTGTTGCTTCTCTCCATTGTGCTAAAATTTTTAGTAAAATCTTTTTAACCTTATAAAATAAAGTGTCAATTAATGACATATATATAAGGAGGTTCATATAAAACCCTAGGCAACAAGATGTCCGTGTGGGTCTTGTGAACGTGCACAAGTAGTCATAGATGACCAAAACATGAAGAAGCAAACAAACAATGGAGGGATGGTTCAACAAGGAATTCTCTCCCATAAACATTAGAACAACCTTCAAAAAGAAACTAAAAAATAATTTTTTGAGATCAACAAGAGAAGGGCAAACACCTTTGACAGCTTTCTCAAGACACTTTCTTGAGAACACAGAGCATCCTTATTATTCTAAAAGAAGGATGCTACAGGAGGCAGTCATGGTGTATTAGGATGAGCATTTTGTTTATCATTATTGACTTCTTCTTTTTCTCCTTTATGGGAATGTAGAGACGAATCACTCAACAGATTTGAAGAAGTTTTACTAGGAGAGGAACAAGGAGTACCTGAATCAACTGCTTTCCATGTTTTTCTGATGCCCCGTTTGAGTCTGTTTTTGTTTATCTTAAGTTCCGAGACTCGATTATTAATATGTAAGAAATCCGGGACTGAATTGTTGGATTTGAAGCCTTTTTCAGAGAGAGACAAGTAGCTTGAACCTTTCTTCTTTCTCCTGTACCTTTTTCTCTTTTCAGTGTTGTTAGGGAAATCAGTTACCCTTTTTCTACTGAATACATTTTTTGTTTCAAAGACACATTTAGAAATTGATTCACCACGAATGTTGAATGTGTCTTTTACTCCAATGAAACGAGAAACAGGTTTGATAACTTCTCTAGATATCCATGCAAGAATGTTATGAAGTTTTTTATTTCTTAATCGAAGACGACATTTATGCTCAGAATGTCCCTTGATCCCACAATAGTGGAAAATATAAGGAATGTTCTTACCTCGATTTGCATATACTGGCTTTGGAGATTTAAAAAATCTGCTCACTTTGTATTTAACTGCCGGTGAAGGTGTTTCACTTTTTCCATTAGTGGAAACCTTTTGTTGAGAATAATCACTAGCCTTGACAAATTTTACCTCTTTGCTAATACTTGGAGCATCTATTCCCTTATAGCCCAATCCTCGTGTATCACGATGATTTTTACTTGCTCCTAGCATAGTGGTTAACTTGCTTGAACTAGTATTCAACTTTTTAAAGTCATCTTCCAACCTCTTGATTTTATCAAGAGCAGCAGTTAAATCAGCCTCAAGGAATTTTTCTCGGGAAAGACACTCACTTTCTCTGTCATCAAAACATGTTTGCTGGGAGATAACCTTTGCTTCAGAATTTTGCAAGTTTCTCTTCCAACAAAAAATACGTTTGATAAAGATTATCACATTCAAGTGATTTCATACGTAGGTTTTTTTCAGAATCCTTGAGGATTGATTTGTTAGAATGATTTGAAGAATAAATACATGCATAATATCTTCTCAGTTTCTTGTTTTCTCGACAGAGAGGAGTCATAAGAGGTGAGATATGAGAAGTTGTAATTTTCTTCATATTCCATCAATCCAAAAACTTGACATACTCTGAGACTTCCTCATCAACATCTCTATCAATACCTGAATCACCTTCATCAGAAAGTTCATCCAACTGTTCTTCTAGGAGAGTTTTCCAATCAACAGTTTTTGCAATGTTTAGATACTGATCTACACATGACAGTTTTCTCAGGTAAATCCAACCTTTTAGCCTCATCTGGTAATTTCTGAACTGGTACGTTATTAGAGATACTACTCTTGTCCATAGAGTCAGATCGCTATAAACACAGACTTGTAAGGTCTTGAACGTGTTTGCCTGCTCTGATACCCATTGAAAAAGTGGGGGTCTAACAACCACACCCAATATTTCGATTAGAAATCTGTATGGACAACTCCGAGTTACTTTGTAGAGAATCAACTAGATAGTCGGACTCAATCAATAGAAAATATCTCAAGGAGTTATTATCTCAATCTTTCGATTTGATCTTTACTCAAGCAAATAGAATCTGCGAGTCTTTATCAAAGAGGGATAACTTGGATGGTACCAAAGACCAATATCCAAGTGTCAATCAATTTAAATCAACAACCAAAGAGGTCGGATATTCTAATTTATTGAATAACACACAACCTGTATTATTTCAATTATATAACAAAATATAATGCGGAAAAAAAAACACAGATACCAGAATTTTGTTAACGAGGAAACCGCAAATGCAGAAAAAACCTCGGGACCTAGTCCAGATTAAACATACATTGTATTAAGCCTCTACAGATACTAGCCTACTCCAAGTTAACTTCGTTCTAGACTGTAGTTGAACCCCAATGAATCTCACACTGATCCAAGGTATAATTATGCTCATACGCCTTTGATTCCATCGGGATACTGTGCACTTGATTCCCTTAGCTAATCTCACCCACAACCAAGAGCTGCTATGACCTAAATTCAAAGACTTTAATAAACAAATTTGTATCACACAGACAAGTATACAAGGATAGATAAATTTGTCTCCCACGAATAAACCTATGAGTTTTGTTATGTCTTTTGATAAATCAAGGTGAACAAGAACCAATCAATAAAACCAGACTTATATTCCCGAAGAATAGATCAGCTTTATCAATCACCTCACAATAAACTTAAACGGCACAACGAAGAAGATTATTGAGGAATCACAAACAATGAGACGAACTGTTTGTGACTACTTTTATATCTTGCCTATCGGAGATAGAAATCTCAAGATAATTATTACAATTATACTCGTACGATAGAAACAACAAGATCAGATCATATAACTACAAGAAAAGTAGTATCGATCTGGCTTCACAATCCCAATGAAGTCTTTAAGTCATTAACATGGTTTTAGAAAAAGAAAACCAAAGGTTAAAGGATAATAGACTCTAGCTTAGCAAACTAGTATCACACAAAATGTGTGGGGACTAGGTTTCCCAGTTGCTAGAGTTCTCCCTTATATAGTCTTTAAATCAGGGTTTGCAATCAATGTTAGCTTACTAACAAAGCATTCAATATTCACCGTTAGATGAAAACCTGATTAGATTCAAGCTAATATTTATCAACCGTTAGATTGAAAACATAACTTGTTACACATACATGAAATGCACGTTTGTAGGCTTGTGAAAACCGTACCCAAACTTGTACATTAGTTGGTTCAACAATAGTTAACCAAATGGTTAGCCATATGATAACTTTCATATCAACCATATTCTTCTTCACCATAATTAGTCCAAATGACTCAAATGAACTAGTTAGAGAGTTTTTCAATTGCTTAGATCTTTATGTACTACACAAGACACAATTGAAGCAAAAATGATATGATTCACTCGAATCGATTCATGAACTATAAAGCCAGGGTTTGCAGTAGCATTCCTTAGTTTATTAAGATAAGTTCACAAACATCATTTTTAGATATAACCTATTCAAGTTCGCGGACTAGGTTCGCGGACTTAAGTTCCCGGACGGAGTTCATAAACTCCAGCAAAAATTCTCGGGTTCGAGAACTACACCAGTTCGCGGACTGGGTTCGTAGACTTAGTTCGCAGACTGCTGCTCCGGTCTCACTTGATCAACAAAGTTCGCAAACTTTGGTTCAAGAAATATGGACTTATACATATATGTGTGTTAGAGCATTGCTCGGTTGAACCCACCCGGCGTTGGTATGTCAAGTTTGGTTGTCATATTTTAGTGAAGAAAAACTCATTTAAGAGTCGCTTGATTTAAATGTACTAGAGTCAACTTCGTATAGGTTAGCTTGAAAGTATTAGGATGAGACATTACAAGTATTAGAAAGACTTAAAGAAGTAAAGAAGAAAGGAGCTACAACGACAACATAATCCTTCCACTTGAGGTTAGTGATATTTGACTTGAACTGTTTCATTCCCCAACGTATCTTTCAAGTCGTGCATATTGAAAACATAAAATTGCGAAGCATGAACAGTCTAGATATACATAGTATTAAGGAATACAATATGAAGTTTCTTGTTTAACCATTAAACTTTGTATATAAGATATCGACATAATCGTATGAATGTTATTGTGATTATGTATGGGTATGAGGTGAGGATTTCATCCCAAGGAACAATGTTTACATGTGTTCTAAGGAAGTAAGTTCATGAAATGTGTTGTGAATCGAAAAGGAAATCGCCAGGTGTTATTGGGGCTGTTCTTCATTGCATATCTTATGAACGACATATATGTGTGATTAGTATAACCGCTCATAACTTGTTTGTGTTATTGGTAAAATTATTCGCATGAGGCCTGAATTATGTATTGGTATGATTTTTATTAGTGAAACCGATCTTAAGTAATCACCTGGGGTATGATCGGGTTGTGTATGTCTGAACTTATTATTGGGAAGAGGGAACCGATCCTAGTAATAGGTGTAGTGCATCATAAGGGGAACCGATCCTTGTATGAGGTGCAGCAAGGTTTATGGAAGAAATGAGAACCGATTCTATGAACATGTGCAACAAGTTTTTGGTAAGGGGGAACCGATCCTATGGACATGTGTAGTGCATACAAGTTAGATACAAAATATATATGGGGAACCGATCCTAGTACCTAGTCAGCCATATCTTTGGTAAGCTAGTCTAACTATGCACAATATACTCACATGGAGGTAGAGCCGAAACTTGTTTTGGTAGAACCGTAAACCCATGATTTGTGATTGAGTGGAACTTGATCAATCACATAGTTCTTGAAATTCAGATGAACCAATTCTAAACTTGTTTGGAAGTGTGGTAAATCGGTTTCAAGTAAGCAAGCATGGTAAATACATGCAAGAGTAAGATGACGACACTCTTTGAACACGGTGCATTAATGTTTATTCTATTTTGTTCAAAGATATTCCTTAAAGGCTAAGAAGGAAGTAAATCCCAAGATCGAATTTAAATAAGTTAAGAATCTTTTTAATTAAGGGTTTTTAATTATATATGGAAAATAAGAATTACTAATGTGCATTTGCTAATTAAATATTTTTCAAGGAGATTTCGATCATTACATTTGGACAATGCATTCACAGGAATTATGAAAACCGAATTTGGTGGAGTAATGAAAATATCTTGAGAATATTTTCGGTTTTGGAAATTCCTTGGTGTTCAAACTTCCTTGTCTATAAATACTTTGAGTTTGCATTTCTAGCAAATTAATCATGCGTAACCTAGACTTACTCTTTTGTCTTTGTTACTAGTGAAGCCGTCTATCGGAGAGGAGAGTAATCTAATTATGTGAAATCTCTTACGACCGCTCAATTTAAAATCTTCTTTGGTATTGAGAAGCTCTAGCGCGACCCGTTGGTGGGAAACTAGATATTGCGGTTTATCTTTAGTTTTCGTATTGATTTGATTGACTAATGGTGGTTGAATCTTGATTTCACCTAGGTTGTTTATGCTTGAGAATCTTCTCTTCTGATATAAGATTCACTCAAACTAGTTCAAGGTTTGAACATGGATCTTTAGACTGTTATTAGATCTAAAGATGATCTTGTGATAATCTATTGTTAACAGACTCCGTTCTGTGTGTGATTGATCACAAGAGATTCAAGTGATTGTGTGCAGATGTTTATTGAAGATCTAAGAAGATTTGAAGACAAAAAAAGATATTGAAGATTTATTACTTGGTGTTTTTATATGTAGTTGCAGGAATTCCCATAACACACCCCTTGTAATATCTTGATAATAATTTCTTGATTTGAACTCATTTAATGTGAAGATGATGATTTAAATATTAAAATTTTAAATGGACACACAAATTTTTACATGTTTCGATCAATTTGATCTACATCCATGATTCTTCACTATGATTATTTAAATTTACATTTGATTTATATTGATAATCTCCATTAATGAGTAGAATTCTCGATCTAATTTTCTGGGGAAGAAGATGATAAAGAAAAATATATTCTCTCTCTAAAAATCACTCTGCAAAATATATCTCTCTCTTACCAAAATTGTCTCTCCCTTTCTCTCTCCTGCTCTTCTCTTTATATAGGTGTTTACATAGTGGATGACAACTCACATGCAACTCATATTCCCCATATTTTAGGATCTCTTGCTTTGTTCTCTCAGGACCTCGCTACGTTCTCGCGAGATTTCTCTACAACTACAAAATCTTCATTTCCTGCCTTGTTCTCGCGAGCTCCCGCCTTGTTCTCGCGAGCTCCTGCCTTGTTCTCGCGAGCATTCTTTCCAACTATAAAATCTTCACATCTTTCTCGTGTTTTATGTTGTCGTTATTTATTACGTCATTCTTTGAATTATTCTGCGACGCTCGCAGTGTGTTGTTGAAGAACTCACAGAAATGTTGTTAATAATTTCGTAAGAATATTGCTGTGGCGATATTCTGATACTACATCTTGCCTCTTTTTCCTTGAATATTGCTTGAAGAACGATCTTTAAGGAAAAATTAATTGTTGTAGTAGTCTTTGATCTTTGTTGATGAAGGAACGAGCGAAAGAATAATGGACTTGAAAAGTACGTACTTGCCTCTATTCTTTTGTGAAGTTCCATATTTTTGCTAAGTAAATAAGAAGTATCAACTCTGCGAAGTATGAAATATCCTTGAAGAAATATAAGAAGTACTCAATCCTCAAAATATAAGAAGTATCCGTCCTTAAATGAAAATCATAAGTATTGCCTATGTTCATGCGAAATTATTACTTCATTTTTGGTGAAAATCCTTGTCCATTTTGGAAATGATTCTTGCCGAGAAGATAAAGAACATAAAATGTTTTCTTGGTAATCCATAGTTGCCTCTGTTCTTTATCTATGAAGGTAGAATCCTTGAGAAAATGTTAAATGAATGAATTGTTTCTTTATTCTTATCTTGCCTCTGCCTCATGCGATAAATTAATCATATTCTGCGAAATAATCACATCTCATGCGAAATTCTGGAAGAGTCTGCAAGATGCTGAATGAGTTTGCAAGTTTTTGAATGAGTCTGCAAGATTCTAAATGTGTCTGCGAGTTTCTGAATGTGTCTGCGAGTTTCTGAATAGTCCTCCTGAAATAGTACCGTGAATAGTGCTACGAATAGTGCTGTGAATAATGCTGCAAGATTATGAATAGTGCTGCGAGATTGTAGATAATCCTCCTGAGAGACTCTGAATAATACTTCTGAGAAATTCTGAATAGTATTTCTGAGAGATTTTAAATAGTACTTGGTATCTCTCTTGCGATGAACAAATCTTTCCTGCATTCTTAAAAGAAAATAGTTAATGTTTGAGATTATTCTATTGGTCTTATTTTGCCTTCCTAATTAAAGGTCTTATTTTGCCAATTTTTATTTTTGCGACAAAATCGCAGGACGTTCTTACATTTATATGCAAAAAACCTTTGATCTTGCCTTATCCGTATTTTGTCAATTTGTCTGCACAATATGACAAGAATAAGCTCCCTTGCGAGAACAAAGCCTTATGACATTGCCGTCTTGTGATGAAATCGCAGGACATTTTTACACTTTCATGTAAAAACCCATTGATCTCATCTTAACTTTTTCTCATGGCTTGTTGCCTCTGTATAATTTTTGTCACACGACAATATGACAGGCCTAAATGTTCTTGCGATCATAAAGCCCCATGACATTGCCTTTTTTAGACACTTATCAGCTCCATAATGGAGGGTGACGCCCTTATCTTCCCCCTGGTTGCCCCTTCAAGGAGGGCACATCGGCCATACAAGACTAGCTCCTCCCATCCAGATTTACCAACAACCAGTTGTTTTCGCAGTCTCTTGTTCTTTATGCCTATATGGCTTATAGTTACAAGACTGCACCCTTGATGGGATTTTCTTCGGGCCGAGTGCATCATATCCAAGACTTGCCAAGAATGGCCATGGTAGTTTCGTACGCCCCGGGCACCCTTGGCTCAACCGTGTACCTTGGCACCTTGGTCATACTTTGCACTTCTTAGAAAAGACTCTCGGTCGTCCAACCAGGGTATAACCTTATATAGTTGGAAATCCAAGGTACCTCTCCTGGATAGGTATCTCAAAGAGATGGACCCCACATCTCCATGACTCAGGTTCCAGCAACGGTATAACCTTATCCCTGAGCCATGCAAACAGATACCCCCTTATATGACGTACTTTAGGTCTTACATTTGCCTCTTGCGAAATTTTATTCGCGAACTAGGGTGTACGCCATAAAGGTTCGTCCCATTCTATTAATCTCTACGAAATTTTATTCACGTTTCTTGCGATATTTTCGCGTTTCTTTATTCTTTCATTTCTGTCATTTTTGTCATTTATTTCATTTCTTTGCGATATAATCATTATATTCTTCATTCTTTGCGAGATAATCGTCAAATCTTTTCTTTGCCTCTGCGGAATTATAGTACACTTGATGAAACTTTGTTTTCTTTGTGCGATTTTAACTCTCCTCTGCGAAATTATCAAACACCTTGTGAAGTAATTAAAGGCCAAATGTTCGAATAACTATTTTCGTTGGTTGTATTGCTCGCAACTTCTTTGTTGATGCAATTCTCAGGAAAATGTTTGCGAAGTAAATACTTGCGAAGAAAATACTTGTGATGAAAATGTCTGCGAGAATAATACTTATGAGAAATATTCTATTTTTCCCTATGTACTTCATTCCATTCTTCGCTGGCCTATTTGAGGTTAAATTTTGTTGTAGACCTCGTGAATCATGTGCACTTCTCATTTCACTATTAATTGATAATATAATCGGTTTTGTTCTTTATGACTTCTTTGCATGTTAATTTCTCTTTCTATTCACATGTCTGTGTTAGTGAAATAAGCTTCGCAGACAAAATAATATTGTTATCTGAGAGATTTTCTTGCTCTGGTAACGTGGCATGTTCCCTGTTCTTTGTTGTCGTTTTCTTACGTTCTCCGGCGAAGTTAACTCTTGTTCCTTGCAAAGAATTTCTTCCTCTATTGATCTTATTCATGACTTGTTTTGTTCGTACAATTCAGCCGTTAGTATAAACCTCTGTATAGTTGAATACATTTGCTCAATTAACGGATTTGTTTCCTCTATGAACTGTATAAACATCTCTGCAAAAATACCTTCCATGCTAACTTCTTTGCCTGCCAACTTCCTGGTTGTAATATATGTTTGCTCTTCTCCAATGGTAATTGTATTACAAGAGAAAATGGATCTTGATGATGATGCTAGTGATGGTTATGCTAATGATATACATAAAATGATTTTTCTTCCATGGTTGATGGTTCATTTCCTCCTTCTTTTTATCCCTGCGTTCTTCGCAAGCTAGTGATTTCATGCCACTTTCATTGTATGCGATGACTAAACTTTGCGTAATTATATGCTCTGCGCGTCCTGCAAAACTTAGAAATTCACTCACTTCTTATGTTGTATTTCTTATGTGTAGTCCCTCTTCATCTTTCTGTGAGAACCTCTCCAGTTTTTTTTTTTTTACTTTTAGTTGCGGTTGTCTTCGCAGAGAGAATCTTTATCTTCATATGTGTTGTAAACTTCTTTACTCTCATAATGTTGTCAATTGGTAACCTTTTACTGACCATTACTTGTTGTCTTAATTTATTACTTTGCTATGAACATCACCGTCATGGATTGCTTTTAGGTTTAATTCTTTATTTGCTCCGTGGTTGGTTTCCTTTTCAATTTGCTTTGCTTTGTCGGTTTTCTTGACGTTGTAGATAAAGTAATTTCTATATGAATTCTTGTGGAGAAAATACTTGCAAAGAAAACATCGAATAGGTTGGTCATTTTGATCTTTACTGTGGCACCTTCCTTTATCGATGGGTCATCGTTGGTTCCGCTTATATTTTATTTAAGTTGTTGCTTAGTAGGTGTACTTCCTGTTAATTGCAGTATGTTGTTGCAACTTGCGAGATGATTCTAAATTACTGTTGTTGTTCATCTATTATGTTGCTCGCAGTACGAATTCTTTGATAGCTTTCCTGATATCCATTGCCCCAAAGTGAGCTGGTGGATTATAAACTTCATCTTTCTTTATTTTGTTCGCGGTTGCATCTCGCTAGATTAGCTTTCTTGTTTGCTCGCCATTAGGTCTGGTTTGATTGGTATTATCTCCATTTATCTGCAGAACTGGTGTTGCTCGCAAGTGTTGTTCGCAGGTTTGTTAATATATGTAAATGATAAATGGGTATTTCATTCGCATTTCCCTACGTGTTTCGCATACCTCCCTGGTTGTAAATCCATCATGGAAACTTATTTTTAATAAAAAAAATTCCAACTGTTGCAATTTTGATCTTAAACTACTTGCATGATCCCAAACTGTCCTGCGGCACACATCATTCAACTAGTTAGACCATATAATTTCGTTTTCTTCTAGTTTAATGCTTTACAGTTGTTGGTATTCTTCCCTGGTAAATTTCATAGCTGAGATGGTATATCTCGTTGTTTATATCATTTTTGAAGGCAGGGACATCTTGTTATTGATGTGATTGATATCATTGAGTCGAGCTTATGAATTTTGTTGGTTTATTCTGATATTTTCTTCACAAAATTGGGGTTCCTTCTCATCATTTGTTGAGTGTGAGCACTCGAGGAAGACTTGCAGCCGGAGAAGTAGAAAAGTTTTTATATTTGATGTTTGCCAGTTTATTGGGCAGACTTCTGTTACTTAGTGGAACCTCGAGGTGAAATGATTGATCGTCTTGCAGTTGGACTTGCTCGCAAGGTGCCTATATCCGGCGAATAGATTGGGTCCCAGGATCACAAGTACAGTTGATGTTGGTCACAAACATGTTTGTCAAGATATTTGACTTATCTCATGATAAGATTAGTCATGTTCACTATTTTATACTGCTTCGCATGTGATCAAAATGTTTGCCGAGAGAATGTATGTGTAGAGGAATGTTATTGCCTCACACGAAGTTAATTAATATAATAGGACCAGAATATCGCCACAACGATATTCTTGCGATAAAATGATACTTTTTGCGAGAAACTCAGATATTCCTATATCTATGAACAACACTTCTGCGAGAACCTCGTGAGATTATTCTACAACATTTGGCGAGTGTCACAAAGAATGACATAATAGCTGACGATTCGTGAGAAGAACAAATCTGCTTCACGATGGTTACAAAGTTGGCGATGAATAGTATTAGAATTATAGTGACGAGATCGCAGAGTGAACCCGAAATAAGTTGAGATCTTAGCTGTCTTCCATTATATATTTTCCTATATATAGGACTCGAATAGATCCAGAAAAGGATGATGTATTTTTGAGAGTTGAAATAGTATTGAAGAGAGAGAAACTCCAGAAAGAAAGTTGTACTTATGAGTTCTTATTTTTCTTGTAAAACATTTCTGAAAGTGAATTAATAAAAGTGTTGTTATTCATCTTCAATTATGACTTGATTTCTATAGATTCTTATCATGGGTGTAGTGTAGGAATTCCTGCAACTACATTTTGGCGCTAGAAACAGGGATTGGATTAGTAAAAATCATAGAAAAAGTGAAAGAGAAGATAAGAATCGTTCAAAATTAAAAGAATCATTAAAAGGATTGAAGGAAGAATGATCAAAATCAGAGAGGATTGTAGAAAATTAGAGTGTGATGTGGTAACAAAAGCAATGATTGATAGATTTCATGAAAATATTAAGGGAAAGATACATAAATGGAATTTTGAAGGAAAGAAGATCATGACGGTGGAGAAAATATCATCATTGAAAGATTGGGAAAAGCAGGAGATCACATTCACAGCAACAGAAATACCAGAATAAAATCTAAGTCATATATCTCCTTTGGTAATCACGGTATCCACTATACCAATGAAGAAAGAAGAATCAATAAAATCTACAGAAGAATGGGCTGTGAATAGAACTTTGGTTGATATGGGAAGTTCAGTGGATATAATGTTCTACCATACTTTCAAGAAAATGGGATACAAAGATGAAGAAATGTCTTGTTCAACATATCATATTCATGGCTTTGGAAGATCTTTAACAAAACCTAAAGGCGAAATTATGGTACGAATTCCGTTAGGAGAAATTGAAACAAAAGTAACATTATGTGTGGTAGATGTGGAATCACCGTATAATATGATATTGGGAAGATCATGGATACATGCGATCAAAGCTGTGGCATCAACATTACATCAACGCATCAAATTTCCTATGCCTAGTGGAATAGGAGAAATTAGAGGAGATACAGATCTTGCGAAGTTGTGTTATCAAATTGAAGTAAGGAACTGTGAAGAACGTCCAAAGTTGAGAAAGGCTCGCAGGAAACTGGCGAGAGAGACAAAGAAAGAAGAAGAATTTAAAATTTACATGATAAGAGCAAAAGAGGGAAAAGGAATACCCAATGAATTTTCGCGAGAAGGAGATGAACTCGCGATAGAAATGAAAACTCCAACACCAATGGGAGAACCTGAAGCTAGTTACACCGAATTAGAACCAACAAAGAAAATAAATATTGGAAGTGAAAAAGAACCTAAAATACTGAAAATTGGGACTAAAATGGGAGCAGATGAAGAAGAAAGAACTATAAATCTTTTGCGAGAATATAAAGATATATTTGCGTGGAGCATGGATGAGATGCCATGGATAGATCCTTCAATAGAATGTCATAAATTAGAAATCAACAAAGATATAAGGCCATTTAAACAAAGAATAAGGAAAATCGCAACAACATATCATTCCCAAATAGAAGAAGAATTACAAAAGATGCTTGATGCAGGAATCATAAGGCAAGCAAAATATCCAGAATGGATTACAAATATGGTAGTGGTCCCAAAGAAGAACAAGGGAATAAGAATTTGCATAGACTTTACTGATTTGAATAAGGCTTGTCCTAAAGACAGTTTTCCTTTACCAGACATCCCACAAATGGTTGAATCAGCAGCAGGAAATGCTAGAATATCTTCATTGGATGGATATAAAGGATACAATCAAATCCCTCTCGCTGAAGAAGATCAAGAGCATACTGCATTCTTTGCTCATAGAGGATTATATTGTTATACAAAGATGCCATTTGGTTTACGAAACGCTGGTGCAACATATCAAAGAATGGTAGAGAAGGTGTTTGCAAAGTGGATCCACAAAACATTAGAAGTATATGTGGATGATATGCTGATCAAAAGCAAGGAAGCTGAGAATCATGTACAAGATTTGAAAGAAATTTTTGATCAAATGCGACAATTTAACATCAAGGTGAATCCCGACAAATGTACTTTTGGAGTAACTTCAGGGAAATTTTTAGGCTACATTGTGTCAAAAGAAGGAATACAAGTTGATCCAGAAAAGGTACAAGCAATTCGCGATATGCCAACTCCAGCGACAGTTAAAGATGTGCAGAAACTAAACGGACTTTTAGCCTCGCTAGGGAGATTTATTTCGCGATCTTCAGATAAGTGCAAACATTTTTTCGATATACTCAAGAAGGGAACAAAATTTAAATGGACAGATGAGTGTGAAAAGGCTTTTCAAGGGATTAAGGAACACTTAATGAATATAACTATCTTACAGAAAGCCGAATCAGGAGAAGAGTTATTGATCTATCTTGCGATGATAACATACGCATTGAGCGCTGTATTGTTGCGAGTAGATGCAGGAGTAGAAAAACCTATTTACTATATCAGCAAAACATTTAACTCTGCAGAGACAAATTATTCAAAAAATGAGAAATTAATTCTTGCATTAGTACATGCAACTTTCAAGCTTCGTATCTACTTCCAAGCACATAAGATCAAGGTGTTAACAAGAGTGCCAATTGAATCAGTAATGAAAAATTCAAAAAGATCAGGCAGAGTTGAGAGATGGAATGCACAAGTAGGACACTTTGATATCCAATATGAGATTTTATCCTCGCCAAAATCACAAGTTATCGCAGATTTTTTAGCTGAATTTCCTTTAGAAGATGATGAAGCTGTAGAAGAGATGATGGATGTAGAAGAAGAACATGGAGATCCAAAAGAGCTATTAACAAAACCCAACAGATGGGAAATACTAGTGGATGGTTCGTCAAATGGAGAAGGAAATGGAATTGGAATAGTTTTTATTTCACCATAAGGAGAGAAAACAACTTTTTTATTTAGATTGGAGTTTGCATCCACTAATAATGAAACAGAATATGAGGCTGTAATCCATGCTTTAAAGTTTGCGATAGAAATGAAGTTGGAGAATGCTAGAATTACCAGCGATTCCCAATTGGTTATTCGCCAGATAAAAGGAGAATACACAACAAATGAACCATCTTTGAAAAATATAAGAGACTTGTTGAAGAATTATCTGCGAGAATCCCAAAAATAAAATGGAGACACATATCAAGGAAGGATAATAGACTCACGGATGCTTTTGCTTTCATATCTAGTATGATGACAAATCCAGCTGCAAGATGCATAAAAATTCAAACACTTCTTTTACCATCAGTAAATAAAGAAGAAGAAGAAGAACTAGATGTGATGATGGTAGAATCTGGCGAGAAAGAAATAAAAAATAATGATGAAGATTGGCGAGCTGATCTTCATGCTTATTTAGCGAGAGGAGAAACACCAAGAAATCGATTGGAGGCACATAAGTTAAAAAGTAGGGCAACCAAATGTTTGACGAAGGAAGAAGGACAAAAGGTGTTAAAGATGTTACATAGTGGTGATGCTGGTAATCATAGTGGGGGCAGATCTTTGGCATATAAAACAAAAATGAAGGGCTATTATTGGCCATATATGCATGAAGATGCAAAGAAACTCTCAAGACGCTGCGAAGATTGCCAACGATATGGGAAAAAGATACATGCACCATGAGCACCATTATCATCTTCAACAAGTGTATGGCCATTTGGAAAATGGGGGTTAGATATTGTAGGGCCATTTGTGCATGTACTGGACAAAGGAGATATCTAATTGTTGCAACAGATTATTTCACAAAGTGGGGAGAAGTAAAAGCAGTACAACACATCCGCGATAAATACATTTTCAAATTTATATTTGAAAATATAATTTGCAGATTTGGGATTCCAGCACAATTGGTATCTGATAATGGAAAACAATTTGAAGGGCAGAATATAGAATTATTACTCAATGCATTTAAGATAAAATGTGGAAAGTCTACCCCTTTGTACCCACAAGCAAATGGTCAGGCTGAGGCAACTAATAAGACAATCGCAGACATCTTAAAAAAGAAGTTAGAAGGGCACCACAGATCATGGTGTGAGCAAGTGCATAATGCAATATGGGCTTACAATATAACTAGACGTGAAGCTACTGGAATGTCACCTTTTTGTTTGACATATGGGGTTAAAGCTGTATTACCAACAGAAGTTGTTATTCCTACAACAAAAAGAGAGGCATGGGAAAAGAATCTGAGTGCTGGCATGATTTTACACAAGTTAGATGAATTAGAAGAAAAGAGAGAAAAAACTTTACAACATATGGAAAACTACCAGCGAAGATTAGCTCGCGAGTACAACAAGCGTGTTAAGAAACGTGAATTCCAACCTGGCGATTTGGTTTTGCGAGAAACACCAAGATATCAGCAAGAAAATGGTGGAAAATTGGCGAGAAAATGGGATGGACCATACATCATCAAAGAGATAATTGGAAATGGGGCATACAAATTAATGGATCCTGAAGGAAGAGATGTTGGGCAAAGACTTGATAGACCATGGAATAGACTATTTCTGAAAAGGTATTATCAGTGACAATTTCTGCGAGGTAAGAGATACTAATATGTTGTATGATGAAACAAATAATAAATTCTTTCTTCTCTAATTCAAACAAATTAAAATCTGCGAGCATCATCGCAAGAAATGTAAATAACATTTCGCAGAGACATAAGAATGGGACGAACCTCTATGGCGTGCACCTTAGTTCGCGAGTACAATCTTACAAGAGGCAAATGTAAGACCTAATAGTGCGTCATATGAGGGGGTATCTTTTGACATGACTCAGCGATAAGGTTATACCGCTGATGGAACCTGAGTCATGCATAGGTTGGGGTTAAAGAAAACCTATCCGGGAGAGAGATCTTGGATTTCCAACTATATAAGGTTATACCCTGGTTGGGAGACTAAAGAATCTCTTCCAAGAAGTGCAGAGTATGACCAAGGCGCCGAGGTACACGGTTGAGCCAAGGGTGCCCAGGACAGATGAACCTACCCTGGCCATCTTTGGTAAGTCTTGGCTATGATGCACTTGGCCTGAAGAAAACCCCAATTAGGGTGCAGTCTTGTAACTATAAGCCATATAGGCATAAAGGACAAGAGGCTGCGAAAACAACTGGTTGTTGGCAGATCTGGATGGGAGGAGCTAGTCTTGTATGGCCGATGTGCCCTCCTTGAAGGGGCAACCAGGGGGAGATAAGGGTGGCACCCTCCATTAAGGAGATGATAAGTGTCTTAAGACGACAATGTCACGGGGCTTTATGATCATAAGAACATTTAGGCCTGTCATATTGTCGCAGATTATATAAAGGCAAAGAGCCTAAAGAGAAAATGTTAAGATGAGATCAATGGGTTTTTGCATGAAAATGTAAAGATATCCTGCGATTTCATCGCAAGACGGAAATGTCATGAGGTTTTGTTCTTGCAAGAGAACTTAGACTTGTCATATTGACGCAATACAATCAAGAAATACAGATAAGACAAGATCAATGGGTCAATACATGTGAATGTAAAGACGTCCTGCGATTTTGTCGCAAAATCAAAATTTGGCAAAATAAGACCTTTAACTAGGAAGGAAAAATAAGACCAACAGACTAATATTGAACATTAATTATTTTATTTAAGAATGCAGGAAATATTTATTCATCGCAGGAAGAAGATTACTACGGATTTATAAAATATCACCAACATATCCATCAATAAAAAGAAGATAAGGAACATAATTCACCATCTCAAGAAAGATATTAAAGGGAAAGAAGAGGAGTGGATAACTGAGTTTTCAATATCTTTCTTGAGAAGGTTCAACACAAACAACAGGAAAAGTTGAATTCTAAAAGTTATAAGGGTTACATTCCTTGCAAAACAGAAGAAGATAAAGAAAGCAAAAATGAAACTCAAACTTCAACGACAGGTTCTTCAATATTCTTCTCGCTGGATTTATCATTCTCGCCAACATTTTTATCACCATCGCCAGAATTATTCTCAGCATCGTCAGAATTCTTTTCAGCATCGCCAGTATATTTTTCATTGCGAATTTCTTCTTCCCTTGAAGAATCTTTATCTTCTTCTGAATTATCTTCTTCAATTTCTTCTTTTTCAAATTCTTCTTCAGTAGGGGGATATTCTAATTCTTTATCCATAGGAATGGGAACTTCATCGTCCTCAACCTCTAGAGGAAGAACAGATTCAGGAGGAAGAGAATGGGAGATCAGAATCTTATTCACCAAAACCTCAGCACTGAGATGAACATTGCGAAGAAAACCTCTATCGCGATTTCTAATCTCCATATTTTTGAAGTATTCAAGATAATCAAGTCTTCTTTCTGCCTTATCGCGAATGTCTAAATTATTAGAAAGGAGAGTCTTGTTCTCTTTGCGAACCTTATCTAACATCTCAGTGAGATCAGAAATAGTAGCGAGATGGTCTTTTTCAGCTTCTGCGAACAACAAAAATGATAAGAAAATATTCAAATGAAGATTTTGCGAGAAGAAAACATAGAAATTTATCAAGAAAATCAATGAATGAGGTAGTCAATTGACTACCTTCTTTTTGAGAGGTTAAATTTTGGACTAATGAAAAGAGACAATTCTCCCATTGATTCATAACATCATCAAACTTATCGCCAACCATTCCCTTCAGACGAGATTTCATGTTTTCTTCTTTGGTACGAAGGTGTGAGTTTTCCTTTGATAATAAAGAGTTAGATTTCTCTAATTGGGAACATTGATCTTGAAGCTTGCTGACCTTTAAGCTAAGAGTTATTCTACCATTAATAAGTTTATCCATCTCAGCAGCAGAAGATTCATTTGTTCTTTTGAGCTCATCTTTAAGGGAACGAAGAGATTGCTCTTGATGATCACACATACTTTGAAGGTTACTCAATTTTTGCGAGGAAATCATCATCGAACTTGAAAATTTATGCTTTTCTTGAGACAAGGTTTTATTTTCATCTGATAGAGATTCCATTGCCAAATTAGTCTTCGTCAACGCATATGAAAGGCGAGTAACTTCGCTACTTAATAAATTTTGGTTTAGCAATAATTGATTATTCTCATTAGTAAGGTTATTTATTTGATCAACTGAATATGAATATAGGTTATCTAATCTATTAAATTGGTCTCTCCAAGAATCTCTTTCAACACAAGCCTCTTCAACGATGGATTGAAATTTAAATCTCTCAATAGCCCGGTTCTGGTTCGAAACTAAATATACAAACCAAGGATTTAAGAAAGAAATTTAAGTATAAAGAGAAAGAAACAGGAAAAAGTTTACTGAAATTTACTAAAACAGAGGCAAGAGAATTATACCTTTCAATTCATCATTTCTTCTGCGAAGATTCTCGCAATCAAGCGAAGAGTTGCGAAGCTTATGATCCAAAGTATCACATTCAGAAGTCTTGGCTTGAAGACTTTCCTTTAGAACTTCAATTTCACGTTCCAAAGATGCTCGCGAAGCAGTATTGTCAGAATTGAAATATTTGAGTAAAGTTTCGCAAGCTTCATATTGGAGAGGGTTAGAAGAAGACTTTCTAGCATTATCTAAAATATTAGATAAAATTTTAAAAGAAGTATCAACTCCAGCAAAGGTTGATGGGGGAAGAGATGCAGAGGATGAAGTAGTAATGAGAGCAAGTTGATTTGAATCATCTGCGATGGTTGAATTACCAGAAGGGGGAGTTTTGGGGAAAGTGACAGTTGGAGGCAATATTGGACTAGAAGGAGTTTCAGCCACAACATTTGTAGGGATTTGATTTGTCAAATTTTCTATAAAAAGGGGGTATTGATAGCGAGGTTCTCGCAGATAGAAGAAGGAGGATTAGATTTCAAGGGTGTGGCGATAACTCTCGTAGATGTTAACTCGGGAATAACAATATTTGCTCCAAGAGTTTTATTACGACGAGATCTTTTAAGAGGCCTAGCGATATTCTCGTCATTCTGCAAATAATAACTCAGATAAGAAACAGAGGCAACAATATTGTTATTAAGATAAGATGTGTTTCTTATTACCTTATTATTCGCAAAACTCTTCTTCCTCTTTTCTACAAGCTTTTTAAGAGAACTATTAGGGTTTGAAGTTTCAGATTGGACGACGGGGATAGCTCCGCTAAAAAAATAAATAAATAATACAGTAAGAATCATGAAGAATTAAAGAAGAAAGATTGAAAGTAAAAGTAATTCAAATAGATGATATAATCAAGATACATACCTTGATGATTCCATTAAAACAGCAGCAGATGGATATGAAGATGAAGAAAAATTGCAGACGGAAGGTATAACAGATGAATAAAGAATATGAAGAAGTAAGAAAGAAAAACTATTTTTGTAACTTGACTCTACCTTTTATAGGCAAGAGCAATTTGACCAGTTGAGAGGACACGTGTAGGAATAATTACGACACGTGTAGGTGATTAGCTAAATAAATAAAGGTTTATCGTGAAGAAAACTTGGAAAGAAGGAAGTTGCGAGCATTATGAAAATAAAAGTGATTGCAACATTTTTCTCATGATCTTCTTTTCATCATAAAAAAGACATGAGAAGAGGCAAGATGTAGGACCAGATTATCGCCACAACGATATTCTTGCGATAAAACGACACTTTTTGTGAGAAACTCAGATATTCCTATATCTATGAACAACACTTCTGCGAGAACCTCGTGAGATTCTTCTACAACATTTGGCGAGTGTCACAAAGAATGACATAATAGCTGACGATTCGTGAGAAGAACAAATCTGCTTCACGATGGTTACAAAGTTGGCGATGAATAGTATTAGAATTATAGCGATGAGATCGCAGAGTGAACCCGAAATAAGTGGAGATCTTAGCTGTCTTCCATTATATATTTTCCTATATATAAGACTCGAATAGATCCAGAAAAGGATGATGTATTTTTGAGAGTTGAAATAGTATTGAAGAGAGAGAAACTCCCAAAAGAAAGTTGTACTTCTGAGTTCTTATTTTTCTTGTAAAACATTTCTGAAAGTGAATTAATAAAAGTGTTGTTATTCATCTTCAATTATGACTTGATTTCTATAGATTCCTATCATGGGTGTAGTGTAGGAATTCCTGCAACTACATATCTGAAATTGTTGACTCAAGATTATCTTTTAATCTTTATTTTCTCTATTCTATCCCCTTAATTTTCCCTCTTTTCCCTTCTTGTTGTTAGATTTATAGTTGATAAAGTCTGTGTCTGTAACTTTCTTTTGGTTTGGCTTATTTGACATAGCTTGGATATTTCCATATCTGATTTATGAATGACTAATGATATTTTTTGATGGAGATGAAAATCCTCGGCCTAAACTTTCATTTTCGCTCTTAAAACTTACAGATCCAATGGAATTCATCACCAATAGTAGCTAATTTTTCTAAAATTTCTTGAACCAATAAGACTAGGTAGTGTTTCTAGTGCCAAAATGTAGTTGTAGGAATTCCCACAACATACCCCTTGTAATATCTTGATAATAATTTCTTGATTTGAACTCATTTAATGTGAAAATGATGATTAAAATATGAAAATTTTAAATGGACACACAAATTTTTACATGGTTCGATCAATTTGATCTACATCCATGATTCTTCACGATGATTGTTTAAATTTACATTTGATTTATATTGATAATCTCCATTAATGAGTAGAATTCTCGATCTAGTTTTTTGGGGAAGAAGATGATAAATAAAAATACATTCTATCTCTAAAAATATCTCTCTCTCTTACCAAAATTGTCTCTCCCTTTCTCTCTCCTGCTCTTATCTTTATATAGGTGTTTACATAGTGGATGACAGCACACATGTAACTCATATTCCCCATATTTTAGGATCTCTTGGTATGTTCTCTCAGGACCTCGCTACGTTCTCGCAGGCTCTGCTACGTTCTCGCGAGATTTCTCTACAACTACAAAATATTCATTTCCTGCCTTGTTCTCGCGAGCTCCCGCCTTGTTCTCGCGAGCATTCTTTCCAACTACAAAATCTTCACATCTTTCTCGTGTTTTATGCTGTCGTTATTTATTACATCATTCTTTGAATTATTCTGCGACGCTCGCAGTGTGTTGTTGAAGAACTCACAGAAATGTTGTTAATAATTTCGTAAGAATATTTCTGTGGCGATATTCTTATCCTACATTATAATATTTGGTGTGCACCAGTATAGTCAAAATCGCTCTCCAAGGCCGATTACTCGCCGAGTAATCGCTACAGGCTATATGACCGAGGCGATTTACGATTCTAAGGCATTCCTGATTTTTAGCAATTAAGGCGGCTGATTTTTCCGATTTAGACCGACTTTTAAACAAAACGAGTTAACGATTTTTCCGAGTTGGCCTTGCATGCACTAAAATTAGAAAAGAAATTTTTCGTAACCCCTCAGATGAAAGTTATAAAATTGAAAAACCTCTAAATACATGATAAATATGTTTAATATAATAGTATACACACTTAATTGCACGATGGTATAAATCTTTTTCATTCTAATTAGGTAAAATTCATGACTAATGAGCAGCAATATATAATTTATTAGTAATAGATTCCGAGTATTAGACTGAGTTGTGGCGATTTACAAGTCCTAACTTGTTGCTCCTCTCTCCAAGCTCCTCAGTCGAGTAGGACCGAGGAACGATTTTGACTACTTTGGTGTGCACCTTGTTTGGTAAAAAGAGGATCCAATTAATAATCGGTTTATCCTTGTGGTAGATTTGATTGATTGATTGAGGAAGATCGGCATTAACACATATCACTTGATTGAAGAGTGTTGTTGGCTTAATCTTAGTGATTATCTTTAGTGATTAAACGTAAGATAGATCTTGGAACCTGGCAAAGGAGTTTATGTTAAGATAAACAAGGGAACCTTTGCGCAACTCATATCACTTGGTTGAAGAGAGTTGATACCAAACAGATTTGTTATTCCTTTACTGTTTGGAATACGAACCAAATGAATTGGTCCAAGTACGTGACTTGTTTACAGGTTGGAGGCTTGGGAATACAGACGAAACTAGGTGAACTATAGGTTTAGTTGCTTGGTCTCAACTATACGAAGTTGTCTTATTTTGCATAGCGGCTTAATCCTGAGAGTATTCAATTCTGGACAAGGTCCCGTGATTTTTCTGCATTTGCGGTTTCCTCGTTAACAAAATCTTGCTGTGTCATTTACTTTATATTTCCGCATTATAATTGTTTTATTACAATTAAATTAAATTTCACAAACGTTAATTCCTATTTACTTGATACGTGAATCCTATTGAGTTTAGTTAAGTCCGAACCTTTGTATCAAGTAAACACACTTTGTTGTTGCATTGTGTCAATCTTGTATCCATAGACGATTACACAAAGTGTGAACCGATTTTGTGTATTGTCTCGACTCAGTCTATAGACAATCACTTTCGGGGAAATAACTTATAGGAAGGAAAAGTTATAGCTTGAGGTAAATTTTGGGGTACGCTCACCTTTTCAATTGGTATCAGAGCAGGCAAACAAGAAAATATCTAACAATCTATGTTTGGTGCGATCCATCCTATAAGAAATGAATCCTATGCATGATTCAAATAACATATTAAATATTTTAAACGATCTGAAAGAAGACTCTGAGGAATTTTCATCTGTTTAAGTTAAGATACTTGATGAAAGGATTGAACAAAACCGGTTGTGTACTGATGGTATCACGAATATCATGATTGATAGAAAACTGGTAACGAATGCTGATGAATCTAAGTCAAGAGATTCTCATGAACATTCGATCCTCTTATCAGGACAAGTCAAACAGTCTTATAAGAAACAGATCAGAAAAGGCGAATGTGAGGTGGTATTGCTTGAATCAGGAAATTTGTCTTGTAAAACATCTGATTAATCGTGTTAAGAATTTTTTCAAGAAAACAACATACCATCCTAATATTAATGAACACTTTCTTGGAGCTTTTGCACTTAAAACAACCTCATCATTCCAATTGTTTCTGGATAGTGAATGTAGTAGACATATGACAGGTGATCTCTCTTAGTTTAAAAAGACACAGAAGACTACAAAGGAGGCTCTGTGACATTCAGAGATGGAAGCAGCTTTCTTATCAGCAAAAAGGGGACAATCAAACTTCCAGGTATACCCGAAATTCATGATGTTGTTTATGTTAAAGGTATGAAATCTAATCTTCTGTCTGTCAGGCAAATCTGTGATAAAGGTCACAAGGTTATATTCAACATGAAAGGTTGTAATATTGAAGATAAGACTGGAAAAGTAATTATCCGAGGACGAAGAAGTATGAATAATTGTTATCTTCTATATATACAATCTAATTTATATTGTAACTTAACTAAGGTTGATTCCACTCATTTATGGCATGCACATTTTGGACATATCAATTATCGAATGTTAGGAAAGCTCACTAATCAAGAACTTGTCTTCTATGACCAGCTGTGTAGCGGGTCTCAAAAAAATAAAAATAAAATAAAATATATATATATATATATATATATATTGGTTAGAAATTTTCAAGGTTCTACGAAATTCCGAAGTTCATCATCTAAAGTTGAAGACCGAAGACGAAGACGTTTCTATGGATGATCTGAAATTGGAGAAGGTTTTGTGGGTACATCTTTGGTAGGCCCTCACGAGACTACAACTCGTCCACTAGGGACACCTAGGGGTTTAAAGGCTTAGTGCATACGCTAAATGCATTCGAGAGACCAGCGACAGTGGTATAGTAAGGATTTCTTAATTTTTGTTTCATTTGAGGACAAGTAAAATTCAGGTTTGGGGGTATTTGATGAGTGCCAAATATTGCATATTCATACACCTTTTCATTGGCACTTAACTCATGTTTCGCGCTTCAAAGTCATATATTATCCCAAATTCTGCATTTTTACCATTTTCAAGAATAAATATTTGTATTAATTAATTTTGTGTTTTTAAGTACTAAATAAAGCTTGGAAGAATTGAGAAGACAAAAGAGCATAAGGTGGGAAGTGTTGCAACCCGCTCGCGCATCAGTGGCAACCTGTTTACAATACATGGGATTAAACTACCCATGACCCATGATCCAAGACCTAAGACCTAAATCCGTTTCCACCTCACCCCTATTGGATTCTTTCCAAAACATCCACCTCACCCCCATTGTATTCCATTTTATCCATTAATTAAAGAAAACATGTTTTGTTGGGTGAATGAGTGCCAATTTCGAATCCAAGTGTTTGAGAGATTTTTGTGTATAAATAGAGAGGGTTGTTATGTTGAAGAGTCATCCAAGAATAGATTGTTCATGTTAGTTTATTAAATTTCAGTTTTGTTGTAATGTTCTTCATGTTCTAATTTCATTTGCTAGGATTTAAATGAAGCTGTAACTTATTGTTATGTATTCATATCTTGTATATTGTTCCTGAAAGTTTAGAATTGTTTGAAGATATAATTTAATCCAAGTTTGTCAACATCTTGCTCTCACAATGTATGCCATGTATCCATTGTAGTTAGAATATCTCCATGTTGATTATGCTACAAGTCATGCTAAACCAAATATTGATCCTCAGATTATTTGTTCTTTAATTAGACAGTTAATGGTTTGGAGAAATACTTTAGTTGTGATTAAATTATCCATTGGAGAAACACCTTAGTTATACGGTAGACTTGAATCTATTATAAGGACAAGAATAATATTGCAAGTTGAATGCATATCATAGGTTAGTGGTGGATTTGAATACCCTAGTATCCATATTCTCAGTGTTTACATATCGTGTTATTTGCATCTTTTACTTTTATTATTTCAGTCACTTGAAAATCATATCGTTGTATCGACAAAATCAAACCCCTTTTGGTTACTCTCTGAATCAGTTCTAAATAAGGATTTAGAATCAACTTCTACACTCTCCAAGTCTCTGTGGTTCGACCTGTGCTTGGCCTGTGTTGCTTGTCGACACTGTGCACTTGCAGTTTATACATAGTAGTAGGTATCCTTCTGAGCCTATCAACCGCGCATGACTTGTTTGTATTCTTGGTAAAACTATTCACATGAGGCCTTACTTATATATTGGTATGAGTTTTATTAGTGAAACCGATCTTAAGTAATCACCTGGGGCATGATCGGGTTGTGTAAGTCTGAACTTATTACTAGAAAGAGGGGAACCGATCATAGTAAGAGGTGAAGTACATCACAAGGGGAACCGATCCTTGTATGAGGTGCACCAAGGTTTATGGAAGAAAGGGGAACCGATCCTATGAACATGTGCAACAAGTTTTTGGGAAGGGGGGACCGATCCTATGGACGTGTGCATTGCATACAAGTTAGATACCAAATATATATGGGGAACCGATCCTAGTACCTAGTCAGTCGTATCTTTGGTAAGCTAGTGTAACTATGCACAATACTCACATGGAGGTAGAACCAAAACTTGTTTTAGTAGAACCGTAAACCCATGAGTTGTGATTGAGTGGAACTTGATCAATCACATAGTTCTTGAAAGTTAGGTGAACCAATTCTAAACTTGTTTCGAAGTGTGGTAAATCGGTTTCAAGTAATCAAGCATGGTAAATACTTGCAACAGTAAGATGTCGACACTATTTGAACAAGGTGCATTAATGCTTATTCTATTTTGTTCAAAGATATTCCCTAAAGGCTAAGAGGGAAGTAAATCCCAAGATCAAATTTAAATAAGTTAAGAATCTTTTTAATTAAGAGTTTTTAATTATATATGGAAAATAAGAATTAGTAATGTGCATTTGCTAATTAAAGATTTTCCAAGGAGATTTCGATCATTACTTTGGGATAGTGCATTCACAGGAATTATGAAAACCGAATTTGGTGGAGTAATGAAAATATCTTGAGAATATTTTCGATTTTGGAAATTCAATAGTGTGCAAACTACCTTGTCTATAAATACTTTGAGTTTGCATTTCTATCAAACTAATCCTGCATAACCTAGACTTACTCTTTTGTCTTTGTTACTGGTGAAGCCACCTATCGGAGAGGAGAGTAATCTAATTAGGTGAAATCTCTTACGGCCGCTCAATTTAAAGTTTTCTTTTGGATTGAGAAGATCTAGCGCGACCCGTTGGTGGGAAACTAGATATTGCGGTTTATCTTTAGTTTTCTTATTGATTTGATTGACTATTGGTGGTTGAATCTTGATTGCACCTAGTTTGTATATGCTTGAGAATCTTCTCTTCTGATATAAGATTCACTTAAACTAGTTTAAGGTTTCGACAGGGATCTTTGTTGGTAGATCTAAAGACGATCTTGTGATAATCCATTGTTAACAGACTCCGTTTTGTGTGTGATTGATCACAAGAGATTTAAGTGATTGTGTGCAGGTATTTATTGAAGACAAGAAGATATTGAAGATTTCTTACTTGGTGTTTTTATAATCATTGGTGTGCACAATACTTGTTTAGGAAAAAGAAGATCCAATGAATAATCGGTTTATCCTTGTGGTAGATTGGATTGATTAATTGAGGAAGATCGGCATCAACACATATCACTTGATTGAAGAGTGTTGTTGGATTAATATTAGTGATTACCTTTGGGTGATTAAACGTAAGATAGATCTTGGAACCTGGCAAAGGAGTTTATGTTAAGATAAACAAGGGAACCTTTGCGCAACTCATATCACTTGGTTGAAGAGAGTTGATACCAAACAGATTTGTTGTTCCCTTACTGTTTGGAATACAAACAAAAGGAATTGGTCCAAGTATGTGACTTGTTTACAGGTTGGAGGCGTGGGAATATAGACGGAACTAGGTGAACTATAGGTTTAGTTGCTTGGTCTCAACTATACAAAGTTGTCTTATTTTGTATAGCGGCTTAATCCTGAGAGTATTCAATTCTGGACTAGGTCCCGTGGTTTTTCTGCATTTGCGGTTTCCTAGTTAACAAAATCTTGATGTGTCATTTACTTTATATTTCCGCATTATAATTGTTTTATTGTAATTAAAGTAAATTGCACAAACGTTAATTCCTATTTACTTGATACGTGAATCCTATTGAGTTTGGTTAAGTATGAACCTTTGTATCAAGTAAACACACTTTGTTGTTGCATTGTCTCGATCTCGTATACATAGACGATCACACAAAGTGTGAACCGATTTGTTGTATTGTCTCAACTCAGTCTATAGACAATCCCTTTCGGGGAAAGGACTTATAGGAAGGAAAAGTTATATCTTGAGATATTTTGGGGTATCCTCTCCTTTTAAATGTGTTTCCACAACAATGCTTATATCCTCTAATGGTTATAATATCTAAACTGTCATTTCAATCATTGAAACATTCTCAGAGGGCGTTATATAGTTGTTATTCACAAACTATTTTTCGTAAGAGCGATATCCAAAATGATTGAAACGTATCATGACTTTTGTCATTAGGTAAAGATGAACTTGGCTAAAGCAAATGCTTTACCAACACATATTTCGAGAAATAGATAAGCGAGATATACTCATCTCGAAATATCACATGTATATTGTTAGAGCACTGCTCGGTCAGACTCGCATGCGTTGATATCTCAAGCATGTTTGTCAATCTTAGTGATCAAAACTATATAGTCTTGATTTCTAGTCTACTATAGCTTAGGTCTCGGACTAGGATAGAAAGTGTAGTTGATCTCAAGAACTCCATGGTGATCATAATATAAGATGAAGGACAACTCAAGGAACCAGTGGATCTTCATCGACTAAAAGGTATGTGGAGACTTGAATATATCTATCACTCAAAAGTCTACCTACTCTATCTCCTATCCTGAGACAAAAGTCATTTTACTATATAGACTAATAATACGCACATGTGACATTTAGAGCTAAGTATATATCGCTTATCTATTTCTCGAAATGTATGTTGGTAAAGCCTTCGCTTTAGCCAAGTTCATCTTTTCCTAGTGACGAAAGTCATGTTATGTTTCAATCACTTTGGAAATCGATCTGACAAAAACTAGTTCGTGAAAACAGCTATATGACGTCCTCTGAGAATGTTTCAATGATTGAAGTGAGAGTTTAGACTATATAACCATTGTGGGATATAAACATTGTTGTGGCAACACATATATGTATAAGTCCTTAACACTTGAACCGAAGTTTGCGAACTTTGTTGATCAAGTGGAACCGGAACGTGAGCAGTCAACTCAATCCGTGAACCCAGTCTGCAAACTGGCGTAAGTTCTCGAACCCGAGAATATCTGCTAAAGTTGAAGCTCAGGTGCAGTCCGCGGACTAGGTCCCGGGGTTTTTCTGCATTTGCGGTTTCCTCGTTAACAAAATTCTGGGGTCTGTGTTATTTCTATTTCGCATATATTTTGTTATATAATTGAAATAATACAGGTTGTGCATTGTTCAATCGATTAGAATATCCGACCTTTTGGTTGTTGATTTAAATCAATTGACACTTGGATATTGGTCTTTGGTACCATCCAAGTTATCTCTCTTTGATTAGGATCGCGAATCATATTTTCTTGAGTAAATCAAATCGAGAGATTGAGATAATAACTCCTTGAGTATTTTCTATTGATTGAGTCTTGTTGATTCTCTAGAAAACAACTCGGAGTTGTCCATACAAATTGTTAATCGAAATATTGGATGAGGTTGTTAGACCCCCGGATTTTCAATTGGTATCATAATAGGCAAACACGTTTAAGACCTTATAAGTTTGTATTTGTAGCGATCTGATTTTATGGACGAGTCTATCTCTAATAACGTACTAGTTCATAAATCAGTAGATAATTTTCAAAGCTTGGATTCACCTGAGAAAACTGTCACATCTAGGTCAGTATATAAACATTCTCTTAATGTAGAACTGTTGAAGTCTGGGAAATACGCCTAGAAGAACAGTTGGATGAACCTTTTGATGAAGGTGATTCAGATATTAATATAGATGTTGATGAGGAAGTCTCAGAGTATGTTAATGTTTTGAATTCATTAGAAAAGAAGAAGATGACAACTTTTCATGGCACACTCTTCTGATTCCTCTCTATCGAGAAAACAAGAAATTGAGAAGATGTTATGCAGGTGTTTATGTTTCGAATCATTCTAACGAATCGATCCTCAAGGATTCTGAGGAAAACCTGCATATAAAGTCACTTGAATGTGATAATCTTTATCAAAAGTATTTTTTGTTGGAAGAAAAACTTGCAGAATCTGAAGCAAGGTTTAACTATCAACAAATTAGTTTTGATGACAAAGAAAGTGCTTGTCTCGCTAGAGAAAAACGCCTTGAGGCTGATTTAGCTGCTGTTCTTGATAAAATCAAGATGTTGGAAGATGACTTGAAAAAGTTCAATACTAGTTCAAGCAAATTAACCACTATGTTAGGAGCAAGTAAAAATCATCGTGATACACGAGGATTGGGCTATAAGGGAATAGATGCTCCAAGTATTAGCAAAGAGGTAAAATTTGTCAAGGCTAGTGATTATTCTCAACAAAAGGTTTCCAATGATGGAAAAAGTGAAATACCTTCACCGGCAGTTAAGGTTCGAAAGAGCAAAGTATATCAACCTCCAAAGTTAGCACATACAGATCGAGGTAAGAGCATTCCTTATGTTTGCCACTATTGCGGGAATAAAGGTCACCTGGAAATGAGATGTCATTACCGTATAAGGAATGTGAAACTTCATGATGTTCTTGTTTAGGCATCACAAGAAGTTGTGAAACCAAGATTGTAGTAGCAGGAAATCCTACACTACACCCCTCATAAGAATTCATACAATGAAGTCATTTTTTATATAATCAATCACAATCTTTATTAATGAATCTCACAATTTTACAAGAATGAAAGGAATGAAACTAAGAAATTAACAACTGCTCTGGAATTTCTCTCTCCTAAATGACTTGCTCAATACTCGAAAAAGATCTCTCCCTCCCTACGTTTGTTCAACTCTTTATATATGAAATTACATAGTGGATGACAGCTAATTTGTCCCTTATTTTAGGATCTGACTTACGATATTCTCGCAAGAGTTATATTGCCATTCTTTTCAAGCACTTTAATTGTTGCAAAATCATCACACATTTCTCATGTTTCTGCTATCGTCATCTATTACGTCATTATTCAAATCATCTTGCGACACTCGCAAGGTGTTGTTAACCATACTTCGCAAATGCGTCCTTCTTGTGATATTCTGATCCTACATATTGCCTCTTATCATGTCTTCTCTACGAAGGGGAGAATTTCATGAGAAATTAATTCTCAAAATGCCGCAAATGCTCATATTCTCCTTCATCTTTTCCTACCGACAAGGTCCCGTTATTTAAGCATAACCGTTTACACGTGTTTAATATTCTCATAATCACCGGCAGGTTTAGTATTAATCGTCATATTTTTTTGTCTATTTAAAGAAAGGTCTGGAGGAAAGATAATTTCTTTCTTTTGTTTCATCTTCATCTTCATACCCTCTACAAATCTTCATCGTATGCAACCTTCTTTTTTGCCAAATTCATCTTCCTGTTACTGTTCTCTTTTACTTCCATGTAGTCACCAAGGTTAGTTCTTCTTCTTTTTCCTCTTTTAATTTTGAAACTGACTTTGTTTTACTGAATTCATCTTGTTTATTTTCTGTGTAATTCCCATACTGTTTCTGTTTCAGCAAAAGCACTTCCAGTAATAAGTTTTCAGTTCAAAACCCTAATGCTCCTAAAGATTAGCAACCCAAAGCTCATGCGAGAAAAAGAAAGTCTGCGAATGACAAGGTAGTTAGAAACATAGTTCTTTTTAAATAACAATATTGTTTCCTTTGTTTCTTATCTGAGTTGTTATTCGCAGGGTGATGGTATTTCCACTAAATCTACCAAAAAATCTCGCCAACCTAAAGCTGTTGATTTTTCTATTTCTTTTCCCAATTTGATCTTTCAACTTCTTCTTCGCAAACTGATCCTTTGCTTCCTGTTTGCGAGAATATCGCAATAGGTTCTGATACTTTAATTAATCCTTCTACGGATGAAATTCCCATTGTTCAACCTGCAAAAAATGAAACCTCTTCTTCCCCTACAACCAATGCTTCTCAAATTCATTCCACCCTAATCTCAACCATTGAGCTGCCTCAGACTTTGCCCTCAAATGATATATCTTTAATAGAAAATTACAATCATCAACTTCATATTGTTATTGCTACTTCATCTGAGTCTCTTCCTTTTTCTAAAGAAACTGTGAATGGAGTGAATCTTTCCTTCAAGGTCTTATCTGATCTTTTAGTTGATGGTACGAGGTCATCTGTGGACCCCGTCAAATCTGGTGTCTGCGAAATTCTAGGTAAATATCTTGGTTCTGATAGGAAAAATTCGCAAGCATCCTTAAAGAAATAAGTTGAAGTTTTAAAAGAGAATCTCCGTCTTGAAAGTCATAAGTTTCAGACTGCTTCTTTGGAATGCGACTTTTTTCGCAAGAAAAATAATGAATTGAAAGGTATGAATTTCTTATCTTCGTTCTCAACTTTCCTATTAACCAATATGTTCTTTTTATATTGTTCATTCTTAAAGGCTTTCTTCGCTTGTTAAGCTTTAAACCAGAAACGAACAATGGAGAGATTTCAGTTTGAATCCACTGCTGAAGAAATTTGCGTGGATAGAGATAGTTGGATGGATCAATATAACCGATTAGATAATCTTCATACATATTTTGTTGATCAAATAAATAATCTTACCAAAGAGAATACTCAATTAGTTCTAGAGCAAAGCTCATTAAGTAGCGAAATATCTCATCTCTCATATTCTTTGACTAAAGTTAACTTAGAGATGGAAACTTTATCAGATCAAAACAAACTCTATCTCAGGAGAAGGGAACTCTTTTAAATCTGGTGGCGATCTCTTCGCAGAAGTTAAATGTTCTTCAAAAAGTGTGTGATAATCAAGAGCAATCTCTTTGCTCGCTAAAAAATGAACATAAAGAAGTAACTGAATCATCTATTGATGAGAAAAATACACTCATTCAAGGTATAATAGATTTAAGTGTAAAGGTCAATCAGCTTCAAGAACAATATTCCAAATTAGAAGAATCTCACTCTTTACTTGCGAAGGAAAACACTTTTCTCATTTCTAAAGAAAAGAAATTAAAATCTCGCCAGAGAGGTTTAGTTGGAGATAAATTTGATGATGCCATGAATCATTGGGATAATACTTTCTTGGCACTAATTTAAAATCTAATATCTCAAAAGGAAGGTAGTCATTTTGACTGCCTCGGACATCTTTCTTTTGTTAAACTTCTATGCAATATTTTCCTTGCGAAGTGTTCGCCTGAATAATTTTTGTCCTTATTTTCGCAAAATCTGAAAGAAAGCTTCAATTTTATGTTACTTCCTTGGACACTAAACTTGTTAAGCTTCGTAAAGAAAATGGATTGCTTACTGCTCATCTTGCCCGCTCTCGCGATCAAGTAGAAAGAAAATATGACTACCTTACTTACTACAAAGATATGGAGATTAGAAACCGTGATAGAGATTTCCTTCGCCAAGCTCATATTAATGCTCAAATACTTGTGAATGAGGTTTTATTGTCCAAATCTCTCTCTCATGTATCACTCAAAGCCTTGGAAGTGGATGAAGATGAAATTCCTTGGGCTATCGATAGTGATCTTGATTATGGAAGTGATGAAGATAATGTTTCCCAAGAAGATGCAGAAGAAGAAGAAGTCCCTAATAAAGAAGGAGATGCTGGTGATGAAACAACTACTGGTGATAAGTCAAGTATGGAAGAAACCAGAGTCGATCAGAATGAGGAGAACATTGACAAAGGTGAAAAAGATAGTGGAGATGATAAGGCTGGCGCGGAAGATAAAGCTGGCGAAGAAGATATTGAAATCTGAGTTCTAATTTTATTTTCTTGAATTACTCTTTCTCCTCTTGCGAACAATGTATTTTGGATCTCTTTTTGAATCAATTTTGCTCTTGGTATTTTAAGAATTTGCGAGAAAGAACTTGCGTGAAATATAATGACATCTTATTTATTAATTCCCATACTTGCCCCTCATTATCTTTCTAGTGATATATGATCTGCATGAAAAATGATTAGTACTTTATAAAAAGAATTTTCATTATTATGTGGTCTTATTTTGCCTTCCTAATTATAGGTCTTATTTTGCCATCTTTTGCATTGCGACAAAATCGCAGGACGTTTCTACACTTTCATGTGGAAACCCATTGATCTTGCCTTAAATTTTTCTTCTTTTGTATTTTTGTTGCGACAATATGACAGGTCTAAATTTTCTTGCGAAATTAAAGCCCCATAATATTGCCGTCTTGCGACGAAATCTCAGGACGTCTTTACACTTGCATGTAATAACCCCTTGACCTCGCCTTATCTTCTTTTTTGTATTATTGCATCTTCAGGACTGTTGCACAAATATGACAAGTCTAAATATTCTTGCAAAAATATAGCCTTATGACATTTGCGTCTTAAGACACTTATCAGCTCCCTAATGGAGGGTGTCGCCCTTATCGTCCCCCTGGTTTCCCTTTCAAGGAGGCGTACATCGGCCATACAAGACTATATCCTCCCATCTAGTCTTAACAACAACCAGTTGTTTTCGCAGCCTCTTATTCCTTTTGCCTATATGGCTTATGGTTACGAGACTGCACCCTAAGTGGGGTTTTCTTCGGGCCGAATGCATCATAGCCAAGAATGGCCGAGACGCTTCAAACGCCCTAGGCACTCTTGTCTCAACTGTGTACCTAGGCACCTTGGTCATACTCTGCACTCCTTAGAAGAGCTCTTATTACCTTAGTCTCCCAACTCAAGTCATATGCTCAAGTTGAGAATCCAAGGTGTCTCTCCTGGATAGGCTTTCATTGACCCAAAATCTTCATGACTCAGGTTCCAGCAGCGGTGTAACCTTATCGCTGAGTCAAGTTATAGATACCCCCTTCTATGACATACTTTAGGTCTTACATTTGCTTCTTGCGAAATTTTACTCGCGAACTAGGATGTACGCCATAAAGGTTCGTCCCATTCTGGATCTTAAAGATCATTTCTTGCGAAATTTTCGCATATTTCATTCTTTCTTTTGATATTTTGTAATCTCGCAACTTCTTTTTCATAAAAAACTTGTATTCATTCTTTTCATTTTACTCATACATTATTTTGCAATTCACTTCTTCGCAAATTCTCCTAGGGGTAATATCTATTTAGGTATAATCTGTTCCATGGTCTACCAAGCCTCTGACCCACATCTCTACCTTCAGGATCCATCAATTTATATGCCCCGTTTCCAATTATCTCTTTAATGATATAAGGCCCATCCCATTTTCTCGCTAACTTTCCACCTTTCTCTCGCTGGTATATTGGTGTTTCTTGCAGCAATAAATCACCTGGTTGAAATTCCCGCTTTTTTACACACTTTTCTCTGATAATTTTCCATATGTTGTAGCGCATTTTCTCTCTTTTCTTCTAATTCATCCAGTTTGGTTAAAATCATTCCTGCACTGAGGTTTTTCTCCCAAGCTTCTCTTTTTGTTGTTGGAATAACAACTTCTGTTGGTAACACAGCTTCAACTCCATATTTCAAACAAAAATGTGATATTCCAGTAGCTTCCCGCCTAGTTGTATTGTAGGCCCATATGGCATTATGTACTTGTTTGCACCATGCTCTGTGATGTCCCTCTAATTTCTTCTTTAATATATCTGCGATTGTCTTATTTGTTGCTTGTGCCTTCCCATTGGCTTGTGGATATAGAGGTGTTGATTTTCCACATTTGATCTTAAATGCATTTGTAGTTGCAGGAAATCCTACACTACACCCTTGTTAAGAATCTGCAATAATCAACTCATACTTGAAGATAAAACAACACTTTTATTATTTAATTTTCAGAAAGGTTTACAGAAATGTAAGAAATCAAGAATAAAACTATTCTCTTGAAGTTTCTCTCTCCTCAATACTTTCTCAACTCTCAAAAATACATCATCCCTTTCTTAATCTATCGAAACCCTTTATATAGGAATTTACATAGTAGATGACAGCTAAGATTTCCCTTTATTTCGGATTTATCCTGCTATCCTCTCGCAATATCTATAATGTCAAATCTTGCAAGTGTTGTGACCATCGCAGATCAGTCATGCTCTTCTCGTGTTTCTTCAATCGTCAGCCATTACGTCATTCTTTAGATTACTCTTTGATACGCGCCAAGTGTTGTTGAAGTGCTCGCGGTGATGCTCGTTGAAGTATTGTTAATCTCGCAGGGATAATGTCATAGCGATATTCTGGTCCTACATATTGCCTCTTCTTATGTCTTCTTCGCAAAGTAGAGAAGATATGAGAATCTCCAACTCTTCATAGCGCTCGCAACTTCCTTTCTTTCCGTATTTTCTTTTCGACTAGACTCTGTTAATTTAGCTTAACCGCCTACACGTGTCGTAAATTCTTATTTATACGGACACGTATGCTCTCAACAGGTCATCCCTCTTTTACATATAAAAGGTAGAGTTAGGTCACAGAACTAATTTTCTTCCTTTACTCTTCTATATTCTTCATCTGTTTACTTCATTTTCCGTCTACAACTTTTCTCCTTCTTCATATTCTCCTGCTACTGTTCTAATGGAGTCATCAAGGTATGTGTTTCAATTATGATATCTATTTGAGCTAATTTTTACTCATGCTTTTCAATCTTCTTTATTTGTTTCTTCATAATTTCCATATATTGTTGTTTCTTCAGTGGAAGTATCCCTAACTCCCAGTCCGTAATTCAAAACCCTAATTATCACAAAAGGCCAACTGAAAAGAAGAAGAGGAGTTCTGTGAGTAATAAGGTAGTAAGAAACACATTCTACTTCTTAATAACAATATTGTTGCCTCTGTTTCTTATCTGAGTTATTATTCGCAAGATGACGAGAATATCGCTAGACCTCCCAAAAGATTCTGCCAAGTAAAAACTCTTGAGGCTGATATCATCATTCCCAAATTGACATCTATGAGAGATATTCCCACACCCTCGCAATTGGATCATCCTTCTTCTATCTGCGAGAATATCGCGGCCAGTACCCATGTTTTTTCTGATTTTTTAATAAATCAAACTCATACAATCGCGGTGACTAAAACTCCTTCTAGTCCTTTATTACCTTCAACTATTATTTTTCCAGATACTCCTCCTCCTGATAATACAACCATCGCAAATAACTCAAATCTTTAGCTCGCCCTTATCACTACTCCACCTTCTGCATCTCTTCCTTCATCTAATGAAGCATCAGTAGGAGTCGATGCTGCTTTTAAAGTTTTATCTAACATTTTAGATGATGCTAGAAAATATTCTACCGACCCTTTCAAATATGAAGTTTGCGAGACTTTACTCAAATATTTTGGCTCTAACTGTACTGCTTCACGAGCGTCTTTGGAAAATAAAGTAGAAGCCCTAAAGGGAAGCCTTCAAGCCAAAACTTTAGAATGTGATGTTCTTTACCAAAAGCTTCGCAACTCTTCTCTTGACTGCGAGAATCTTCGCGGCAAAAATAATGAACTAAAAGGTATAATTTTCTGCCTCTGTCCTTTTGTTTTTCTTGTTCTAGTAAATTTTCATTTTCCTTGTACTCAATTTCCCTTTAAATATTTGGTTTGCCTATTTAGCTTCAAATCAGAATCGATTAATGAAGATATTTGAACTAGAGTCTGTTGTCGAAGAAGCTCGCGCTGAAAAATATTCTTGGATGGACCAACATAATAGACTAGACAATCTTTATACTTACTCGATTGATCAAATAAATAATCTTGCTAATGAGAATAATCAATTATTGCAAAGCCAAAATTTATTAAATAGCGAGGTTACCCGTCTCTCATATTTGTTATTCAAGACTAATTTGACGATGGAATCTATATCAGATGAAAATAGAACTTTATCTCAAGAAAAACATAGATTTTCAAGCTTGATGGCGATTTCCTCGCAATAATTGAGCAATCTTCAAAGAATATGTGACAATCAAGATCAATCTCTTCGTTCTCTTAAGAATGAACTCAAGGAAGTAACTGAATCATCTGCCGCTGAGAAGGATAAACTTATCAAGGGTAGATTAACTTTTAGTTTAAAAGCCAGCAAGCTTCAAGAACAATACTCCCAATTAGAAGAATCTTACTCTTTATTAGCAGAACAAAACTCGTATCTCCGCTCCAAAAAAGAAAATATAAAATCTCGCCTTAAGGGTATAGTTGGGGATAAGTTTGACGACGCCATGAATCAATGGGATAACTGTTTCTTAACATTAATTCAAAATTTATCTTCACAAAAAGAAGGTAGTCATTTTGAATATCTTGACTATTAATTTTGGGTGTGTTTAATTTCTCCGTTATACTTCTTGCGAGATTTTCATCTAAATATTTTGTCATTTTTGTTTCTCGCAGAATCTGAAAGAATCCTTCACTCTACCATTTCTGATTTGACTGATAAATTGGATAAAGTTCGCAAGGAAAATAGGATTCTCACTTCTGATCTTATAAAATGTCGCGACCAAGCAGAGAGAAGATTTGATTATCTCGAATATTTCAATAATATAGAGATTAGAAACCGTGACAGAGGTTTCCTTCGCAAGGTTCACCTTAGTGTTGAAGTTCTTGTGAACAAAATTCTGATTTCTCATTCTCTCCCTCCTGTATCTGTTCCTCCCCTAAAAGTAGATGATGATGAAGTTCCTCTTACCATGGATAAGGATTTAGAATATGCAGATGGTGAAGCAGATATTTCTCAGGAAGATAGTGAAGAAGATATTTCTCAGGAAGACCAATCAGCGAAAGAAAAAAGCCCTCCTAGAGAAGTAACCACAGGTGGTGAAGAAATTGTTGATGAATAATTAAGAGAAGGAGAAACTCGCAATGAGAAGAATGTTGGTGAAGCTGATGATACTAGCAAAAATAATGAATCTGGCGAGACCAACGCTGAAGCTTGAATTTTATTTTTGTTTTCTTTTCATCCCTCTTTCTTGCGAGCAATGTAACTTTTTGCAACTTTGGAATTTAACTTTTACTTCTGCTATCTTGAATATTACCAAGGAAGATAATGAAATCTTATTTATCTACTCCCCCTACTTGCCCTTCATTATCTTTCTTGTAATGGTGAATTATTTCCCGTGTCTTCTTTTTGCTAGCTGTGTGATTATACTTCTTGCAATATTAGGAATAGATCTGCGATGTGATGAATACTACTGCGATATTTACTGTGGTTTTGAATAATGTTTCTGAAAAATTCTGAAGGAATTTTCTTTCTTAGATATTCTCCTGTGATAAATGAATCTTCCCTGCATTCTGAAATGGAATAGTTAATGTTTGAGATTATTTTGTTGGTCTTATTTTGCCTTCCTAGTTAAAGGTCTAATTGTGCCAAATTATTGCGTATGCGACAAAGTCGCGAGATGTATTAACATTTGCATGTAAAAAACCCTTTGATCTTATCTTATTCATATTTTTTCATCATTTCTCTGCGACAATATGATAAGTTTAAGTTCCTTTGTGAGAAACAAATCTTATGACATTGTCGTCTTACGATGAAATCGCAGGACATCTATACACTTTCATGTATAAACCCATTGATCTCATCTTAACTTTTCTCTTATGGCTTTTTTCCTCTGTATAATTTTTATCACGCGATAATATGACAGGCCTAAATGTTCTTGCGATCATAAAGCCCCATGACATTGTCGTCTTTAGACACTTATCAGCTCCCTAATGGAGGGTGCCGCCCTTATCTTCCCCCTGGTTGCCCCTTCAAGGAGGTCACATCGGCCATATAAGAATAGATCCTCCCATCCGGATTTGCCAACAACCAGTTGTTTTCGCAGCCTCTTGTCCTTTATGCCTATATGGCTTATAGTTACAAGACTGCACCCTAAGTGGGGTTTTCTTCAGGCCAAGTGCATCATAGCCAAGACTTACTAAGAATGGCCAAGGTATTTTCGTACGCCCCGGGCACCCTTGGATCAACCGTGTACCTCGGAGCCTTGGTCATACTCTGCACTTATTAGAAGAGATCCTCAGTCGTCCAACCCGGGTATAACCTTATATAGTTGGAAATCCAAGGTCTCTCTCCTGGATAGGTTTTCTTTAACCCCAACATCTGCATGACTCAGGTTCCAGCAGCGGTATAACCTTATCCTTGAGTCAGGTAAAGAGATACCCCCTTATATGACGCACTATTAGGTCTTACATTTGCCTCTTACGAAATTTTATTCGCGAACTAGGGTGCACGCCATAAAGGTTCATCTCATTCTATTAATCTCTGCGAAATTTTTATTCGCCTTTCTTGCGATATGCTCGTAGTTCTTATTTTGCTTTGTTATTGGAAGAATCTTTTAGTTGTAATAGAGTAGGAAAAATTTATTATCTGTTTCATCATACATCATACCAGTATCTCTAATCTCGCAGACGTTGTCACTGATAATACCTTTTCAGATATAATCTATTACATGGTATATCAAGTCTTTGACCAACATCTCTCCCTTCAGGATCCATTAGTTTATATGCCCCAGTTCCAACTATCTCTTTAATGATGTACGGCCCATCCCATTTTCTCGCCGGTTTTCTCGCTGATAACTTGGTGTTTCTCACAGCACTAAATCTCCTGGTTGGAATTTTCGTTCTTTAACACGTTTTTTGTACTCGCGAGCTAATCTTCGTTGATAATTTTCCATATGTTGTAAAGTTTTTTCTATCTTTTCTTCTAATTCATCTAATTTATTTAAAATCATGCTAGCACTTAGATTTCTTTCCCATGCCTCTCTTTTTGTCGTGGGAATATCAACTTCTGTTGGTAACACAGCTTCGATCCCATATGTCAAACAAAAAGGTGACATTCCAGTAGCTTCTCGTCTAGTTGTATTGTAAGCCCATATTGCATTATGCACTTGATCGCACCATGCTCTGTGGTGTCCTTCTAGCTTCTTTTTTAAGATGTTTGCGATTGTCTTATTAGTTGCCTCATCCTGGCCATTTTCTTGTGGGTATAAAGGAGTAGATTTTCCACATTTTATCTTAAATGCATTGAGTAGCAATTCTATATTCTTCCCTTCAAATTGCTTTCCATTATCAGACACCAACTGTGATGGAATCCCAAATCTGCAAATTATATTTTCTAATATATATGTAAAAATATATTTATCGCGGATATGTTGTACCGCCTTTACTTCTCCCCATTTTGTGAAATAATCTGTTGCGACAATTAGATATCTTATTTGTCCATAACCAGGTACAAATGGTCCCACAATATCTAATCCCCATTTCCAAAAAGGTCATACACTTGTTGAAGATGATAATGGTGCTCCTGGTGCACGTATCTTCTTTCCACTTCTTCTTGTAGTTGTAGGATTTCCCACACTACACCCAACCTAAGAATTTGCTAACATTAATGACACAATTTGAAGATTAAGAACATTTTTTATTGATTTGATCTTAAAAGAATTACCGTAATCAAGAATACAAAGAACTTAGTAATATTTTCTCTCTCCTAAGAACTTTCCTAATCCTCAAAAATACATCATCATCTCTACAACTATTCATTTCCTTTATATAGGTATTTACATAATGGATTACAGCTCATGACAGCTCATTTACAGCTAAGATTCCCTTTAACTTCGGATCTGAACTATAGCGATATATCGCAATTTGCACCGCCTTAATCTTTCGCACATTTTATTGATGCATCGCAGAAATGTCACACTTTTCTCATGTTTCTGTCGCTTTCATCCAAAATTCCTTATCGCTATAAGATGCTTGTTGATATATCGCAGAATCGTTGTTTATGTCGCGCAGGATTATTGTTGTGACAATATTCTGATCCTACATCTTGCCTCTTCTCATATCTTATCTGCGAAGAAGATAAAGATTATGAGAATTTAAGTTTCTTGATTTACCGCAACTTGTTGTCTTTTCATACTCCCTTTATCCTGACACGTTTCTGCATTCATTATTCTACATGCATCCATTGTTCTACACGTGTTTTCAACCATTAAATTCTAACCATTCATGTCTTTTCTTCATTGAATGCATTGATATTCTCGAGAATCCTTTTTTCTTATAAATATCTTCTTCGCCAACCTCTTTTCTTCTTTTTACCCTTTCTTATTATTTCTTCTCTGCAACCCTATTTGCTCTTCATCTTCTTCCGCAAATTCCGGACATATTATTATTTTAATTTCCTTTTTCTTCTTCATCTTAATCATCATTCCCATATTGGAAAAATGGCTCCTGTTAAAAAATTAGGTCAATCCACTTTCCAAAAACATCAACAAAAGCTCCAAGCTTTAGGTTTTACACTTTCTGAGTTCCCTAATCAATCTCCAGATTCTGATCTTTCCATTAATCTAGTCTCTGAATTTCCTTCTTCAGATAACAAAATCCTTATTTCATTAGGTCAATTAGAAGATGGTCTACCTATCCCTCTTTATGACCCAAATCTCCCTCTTTTTTATGAAATTATTTCTCACCCTAAATTTTCCCGAGCAATCTTCCAATTAAGTGGAGACTGTATTCGTCTCATTCTCGAATATGCATCTCGTGGAGCTGGCAAAGGATCTCGATATCCTGATGATGTAAGACATCCTGACTTTTTAAATATCCCAATTATTCCAGCAAAATATACCGTGGAGAACTTTTTTGCGAATTATCAAGTGATTCCCATGAAGAAGGATAGCACATGCTGGGCTGTTCGTTTAAATAAGGATAAAAAGGTTGCGAAGGACAAAATTCTTATGCAAGATATAGATTATCATTCAACTAAAAATCAAGGTCCACGCTTCTCAAAAGATGATAAATGGTGCAAATTTCCTCTCCTTCTTGAAGGCCCATATATTTCTGGCACTCTTGATCTTCCTTCAAATCCTGCAATCCTTGCGGCATATCGTCCTTGGATTTTTAACTGGTCTGAAAAAGATTCTGAGGTATATCTCGCAAAACTTACCATTATTCGCAAACTTGGGTAGATGTATTATTCTTAATAATTATTAAAATATCCTTTTACCAGATTAACAGAATGAAGCTTAGCTATAACAACACTGGGAATCCCAATCTCCTTCAAGTTTTGAAAACTTACACAAATGAAGTAAGAAACAACCTTATCTAAAACCTTTAACAATATATTGTTGCCTCTGTTTCTTACCTTCATATGTGATTGTTTTCCAGGAAATACCATTTGTAGCAGTTGTTGAAACCAAAGATAAAGGCAAAAGAGTGGCGACTCCACATGAAAATTCTAATATTTCTCCTCACCATAGAAATCAAGCCACTGATGGTCGTTTAAAGAAGATAAGGAAAATTCAACCACCATCTTCTTTAAATTCTCCACCATCTTTTATTATCGCTGAAAAAGATAATGAAATAGAAAAGAATAGAAGAACTAATAATGATGCCTCTGTGAATGCTTCAAGACGTATTTCTGCCGCAAGAATTAGGTCTGCGATTGGTTTTTCTCAATCTGAAGTTCCAATGGATCAATTGTCAAATATTTTTAAAAATCCTATACAAGGCATTGGAGATGATGATATTACTCGTACTTGCGATTATCTCTCGAAAATCTGCGATGCTTCAATCTTGACTAATAATGAAGATCTTAAAGGAGTTTCAAGATCTATTAATTCAGATTTTCTTCATGCACTAGCTTCACTGGTATGCCTTTTCTTATTTCATTGGTAAACTTTACATTTATCATGATTATCAAAGATCTTTTTATTCATCTCTATTTTTTTTATTTTTTATTTTTATCGCAGACTGCTAGAGCCTCATTTTCTGTTACTTCAGAATTAGAAAATAGATTATCATCATCGCAGAAAAGACTTGCTAATTCACAATCTGAATCTGCGAAACTTAGTGAGAAGAATAAACAATATGAAGCTGAAATCTCCCTTCTTCGCGAAAAATGTAAACAATTTGAAGTAGCGGGTAATACTGAACTCCTTAATAAAAACAAATCGCTCGAAGTAGAAGTTAAAGCTCTTCAACAGAGATTAGATAACAAGGAGAAATTCTGCAAACAAGTTATTGGTATAAATCTTTTCCTTCTATATTTTTTTATTTTATTTTTATCTTAGCTTATTTGAGCAACCATTTTGCAGATGCCTATAATCTTACTGATGAAGCCCTTATTCTTAATTCTTTTGATGAACCCATAGATGAAACCACTCTTCTTCAGCGTCTTAATGACGCTTTAAATAACTATTCATACGAAAAAATTAACACTTTGTCCATCGATGAGCTTAAATATCACATTTCCCTTATGAAAATGGATTATAGATCTGCCTTGAGTGTATCCAATAGCTTTAAGACTTGCAGAGATGAATTTCAAGAAAAGATCAAAATCTTAAAAGCCCAGAAAAATGAACTGGAGAAGGATAAAGAACGTATTACTCTTCAAGGCGCTGAGGCTCTATCAAAATTCCATAATACCCTTATTGATACTGAACTTGAGAGAGATAGACTTAAGGATGAAAATATTAAACTTCTTAAAAGAGAAGAACAAACCCGTTCCCGTCTTCTCATTCATGATGATAATGAATTTGCATGGGCTGCGACAGTTCTTGATAATGCTAGGAATAATTTAGCGATAGATGTCAGTCTTCATACCGAACAAGCAACCTTAATACAAGAAATGATCCATGAAAGAGAAGGTTATTTATTACTCCTCTAACATCTTTGTATTTCTTATAGATTTTCAACCAGTTTCTAATTTGTTGTTGTATCTTCGCAGAATCTGAAAAAATGTATTCCAAAAGGATAGCAGAACTTGAAAAAGAGAAAAGTGGTCTTGTGGAAAATCTTGCTTCTCGTAATGAAAAAATCTCTAAGTTGCGAAAGAAAATAAAGATATCCAACTCAAACTTGCGGAGTAATCTTCTCATCGTTCGTAATAATGTTATTGAGAAAGTTTGCAAAGATAACAATCTTTCTCTTAGTCTATATCCTTGCCTTATGGATAACATCCCTGCCAATTCTGAAGTACCAGTTGTTTCTGACAGTGAGGGTGATATAAATAAAAATGACAGTGAAGATGAAGAAGAAATTAATGATGAAGATGGTGAAGACAATGATAATGATGAAAATAAATCTCAATAGCTTCTTCTTTTTAATCTTCCCTTATATTTCTGCGACATATTGTAATATTCTGCGACATATGTGATGCTTATGTTATCTTTTAATATATAGATCCCTTTTTTTGCTTTTATCTGTTTATCATTGAAAATTCAAGAAACACTTCTTTTTGCCAAATGGTTAGCATAATCATTTATCATATAATGATAAATAACAATATACCAATTTATGCATCATTCCCATATTTGCCTCTTGTTATTTATCTATAATATGATAAATGACTCATCACAGATAATGCTGTGGATTGTATCACAGATAATGCCTCGCAAATAATTCTTCGCATATAATGATGCCTCTTGTTACTGATCTGCAATATGAAATAAGATTAATATAAAGTCATTAGTAATCTGTTATACGCTTGTAGGTATAACCTCTCTTGTGGTCTTATTTTGCCTTCCTAGTTAAAGGTCTTATTATGCCACTTTTATACGACAAGATCGAAGGACATTCTTACTTTCATATGTAATAATCCCTTGATCTTGCTTTATCATTTATTTTAATCTTTGCGACAATATGATAAGTCTAAATTTTTTTTTTTTTTGACTTATGACATTGTCGTCTTTGCGATGAAATCTCAGGACGTCTTTGCGATTTATATCCTTGTATCATTGATTTAATTTATCTCATATTTTCATCTTATCGCAAAAACCCATTGATCTCATCTTAACATATAGTTTTAGGCTTTTCGGCCTGTTATGCGGCAATATGACGGGCCTAAATATTCTTGCGAATATAAAGTCCCATGACATTGTTGTCTCTGTTACGCGACAATATGACAGGTCTAAATATTCTTGCGAATATAAAGTCCCATGACATTGCCATCTTTTTTGATACACAGCTCCCTAATGGAGGGTATCGCCCTTATCTCTCCCCCTGGTTGCCCCTTCAAGGAGACGTACTTCTGCCATACAAGACTAGCTCCTCCCATCCGGTTCTAGAAACAACCAGTTGTTTTCGTAGCCTCTTATCCTTTTTTCCTATATGGCTTATAGTTACGAGACTACACCCTAGTGGGGTTTTCTTCGGGCCGAACACATCGTAAGCCAAGACTTTCCATGGATGTCCAGGGTAGGTTCATCCGTCCCGGGCACCCACAGATCAACCGTGTACCTCGGCGCCTTGATCATACGTTGCATTCCTTAGGAGAAACTCTCGGGCGCCCAACCAGGGTATAACCTAAATATTATTCTTATATAGTTGGGAATCCAAGTTATTTCTCCCGTATGATGGATTTTCTATAATCCCAAATTCTCCATGACTAGGTTCCAGCAGCAGTATAGCCTTTCCTATAGCCATGCAAAGATATACCCCCCTTATGACGTAATTTAAGGACATTGCCTCTTACGGAATAGAATCCGCGAACTAAGGTGTACGCCCTAAAGGTTCGTCCCATTTTAATATGTTTTTAGGCGATTTGAGCCTATCTTATGCATTTGCATTAAAATTTCTTATATGATTCGAAAGTATCATCATTTTATTTTTGATAGAAAAACTTCTTATTTTTGAGTAACATTTCTTCTAATATTTTGTCTGCCCACTTGTTTCTCTTGTTGATTGTTCGCAACATGATATCGTTACATTTCTTTTCTTCTGTAATGAATGATTATTCGCCATATCTCGTTACTTTTTATTCTTTTGAGAAAAATGAAATTTCAACTTGAATGGAGACTTTAATTTTTCTCCAGCACCTTGCACTTGTTTTCTGCGAAACTTTCAACTTTTATCTTCTTTGCTTTGATTAAGCATCCCTGATTCTTTTGACATAAACTAATCTTGTAATATATCCTTTCCCCGCAACTCTATATTGTCCACCATTAACTTCTCTGCTCTTTGAATTTGCTTCCTATTATGTTTCCAATTACGATTCTTTGCGTTCCTTTCTTCACAAGTATTGATATCAACTTCATAACACTTTTTCCCTTCAAACCAGTCACCTTTAATTATCCCAATACCATGAGGATGTGGAAATTTTATACATTGATGATATGTAGATGCTATGCCCAAGATCCCATGAAGCCATGGCCTTCCAATTAAGGCATTATAAGGAGATTCTATGTCCACTACACAGAACTTGATTTTTGAAGATATCTTATTCAATGGAATTTCCATAGTAATTTCTCCTTTTGGTTTATTTGCAGTACCATTGAAACCATAGATCTTGTAAGTTGAGGGAATTAATTCATCATCTCTTCCACCCATTGTACGATAGGTATGATAAAATAAGATATCTACCGAGCTGCCAGTATCAATTAAAACCCTATCTATTGCCCAAGAATCACTTGCTACATTGCCATCACCTTCTTCTTCTTCTCCATACCTTGGATTTATCTCTAACTTTACTACCAATGGGTTGTCATGCATCTTCCCTGGTTCTGGTATTTCTTGTGCAGTAAAAGAAATGACTTGTTTCTGCCATTCTTCTAAAGGAGAAATCTTCGCAATATTCATCACCTCTCTTCCTTCCATATCTCTCGCAAATACTCTACTTAACACATTATCATGGAAATCTTCTATTGTTTTCTGTGAATGTACAATTGAGTTGCAAAATAGATTTTTTGCTGAAGCTCCTACTTCAATGACAAATGTTTCTGCTGCTTTCGCAACATTGACTCTGTGAATTTCTGGTGCTTGCGGTAATTGCTGGGGTTGTGGATATCTCGCTAAAAAATGATTTAATTTTCCCTGTTCAATCATTCGCAGAATAATTCTTTTCACATTTCTACAATTATTCACAGAGTGGCCATGAAAATGATGATAAGGACAGAATTCTTGATTTTGATTGTGAGGATGCGGTTCTTTCCCCATGTTCCAGGGTGAAGGTATATTCTCCATTAAAATAATTGCTTCCCAAATCTTGTCTACACTGGTATTTAGAGGTGGTAATTTGACATCTTCCCATATAATCCTTTGACTTCTTTGCTCTCTTGAATAATTATGCCTTTGTCCCCCATAAGTTTCTTGCGGTTGATCAAATCTTGGGACTTTATTATTGGTATTACGATTATAGAAATTTCTTTCCTTTTCCCATTCCTCCTGATCTCTACTCCCCATTGCTACCATTTTATGTTGACTATCAATCTCCACTTTCTCTTGCTGATTTTGGGAAGCACTTGCCACTGTATTAATCAGCTTTGGTAATAGACTTCCATTTGCTGCGGCTGAACCCGTGTTTGCGAGAATTGGATATGATTCCATCTTATTTTTTTTATCCTCCAAAGAAATATATTATTCTTGTAACTCGCGGAGTTCTGTCATGGTAATTGTGTTTTTAATTCTGAATACCAGGATGTATAATAGATTTGTCGCAAACATGGCATTTACGAAGGACAAAATGAGATATCTTTCATCTACCCTTCCTGCCATTTCGCTGCACATTGTCCTCCATCTTACCGTTAAATGCTTTAAACTTTCGCCAATTCTCTACTACAATCCAAACACATCTTCAATTCCAGGTCGTGTAGAATTATTGCTTATGTATGCTCCTAAGAAAGTAGTTTGCAAGTGCATGAATGAGGTTATTGTATTTTTGGGGAGACTTTCGAACCACTTCAGTGCTTCACCGGTTAGACTTGATGCAAAATATTTACACAAGATAACATCATGGTTCTCCCATTGTAGCATGCATCTGATATAAGCTTTAATGTGTTGAATGGCACAGGTAGTTCCATCAAAAATACTGGTCAATGCTGGCAGATTGCATTTTGGTGGTATCCCACCTAATTGTACCTCTTGAGTAAATGGAGTTTTAGCAGCTTCTTCGATTGCCTCATCAAGTTGTCTTCTTCCTCCTTCTCTTCTATTATTTATCATACCTCTCATTTCCGCTAATTCTCGCAAAATTTGCTCATTCTTATCAGGATTTTGCTCCATTGGTTTTTTCAACGCAGCTTCTCTTCGTCTGCGTTCATACCTTTCTTGCCTTGCGATATTACGTGCTTCTTCTTCAACATCTTGATTTTTTCTTCCTCTGTGATTTTCTTCTTCTTGAACCTGCAAATTGATTGGCCTTTCATTTTCTTCTCTTCGTTGTTGGTCTACATACCTGCGAATTCTCTCATACTCCTCATTTAGATTATCATTATTACGATTTTGCATGCGTCGTCTTTCTCGATTATCATGATTATTCTGGCGCAATGCTGCTTGGATTTCTTGTTCTTCTATTTCAGCTCGCAGTCTCTCTCTTTCTCCCACTAAATGTACTTTTTCAATATAATGCCTCTCAATATCATCTTCAATTATCCTGCGATTTCTTCGAATCTCTTCATCATGTAACATTTTCCTTCTTTCCTCTTGATTTTCTCCCTCATTTTGATTATGCCTAATGTCCACAGTTTCACCGCGTGGAATGTAACGATCATTTATCAAATTCTCACCAATATTTTGTATAGGATGATTTTGTCTTGTTTCGTCTCTATATGATCTTGAACTTGATCTCATGCTGCTTCTTGATCTTCTGTTTTGTAACCTCAAATTTTCCATTCTTAATTCATGATTTTGTCTTGTAAGATTAGCACGTTCTTCTGCCTCTAATCTTCTTTCTTCTTGTATTCTTTGTCTCAAATCATCTTCTATTACTTCATGTCCTTCATGAATTACTCCTTCCTCCACTTCTTGGTTTCTTTCCTCTTCTTGATTTTCTTGCTCTTCTACCGAATTTGATCTCCAAGTATGCACACTTACTCTATCATAATCCACATTTCTATCTTGTGCTTGTGTTCGTTGATTCAATGGTTGAATTGAACTTCCTGCTCCATTTCTCATTCTTCTTCTTTCTGATCTTATCCTTAAAGATTCTTCTAATTCATCCGTTCTTTCACCTGCATTTCTTTTACTTCTCCTTACTGCTGTTGATGGTTCTGATGTATTCCTTCTCCTTCTTGCCATTTCTTTAATTCTAACAATTTCTTTAAACTTTCAAGTTGCAATTTGAGATTTCTTCAACTGTTCACTCCCTGTTTCTAGCGCCAAAATGTAGTTGTAGGATTTCCCACACTACACCCAACCTAAGAATTTGCTACCATTAATGACACAATTTGAAGATTAAGGACTTTTTTATTAATATGATCTTAAAAGAATTACAGTAATCAAGAATACAAAGAATTTGGTAATGTTTTCTCTCTCCTAATAACTTTCTTAACTCTCAAAAATACATCATCCTTCTCTAAAACTATTCATTTCCTTTATATAAGTATTTACATAATGGATTACAGCTCATGACAGCTCATTTACAGCTAAGATCCCCTTTAATTTCGGATCTGAACTATAGCGATATATCGCAATTTGCACCGCCTTAATCTTTCGCACATTTTATTGATGCATCACAGAAATGTCACACTTTTCTCATGTTTCTGTCGCTTTCATCCAAAAGTATATCGCAAAGTATTGTTGATATATCGCAGAACTGTTGTTTATGTCGCAGGATTATTATTGTGACAATATTCTGATCCTACACTTCCCTCGTCAAACATCTTAGCGATGGTCCACTAAAAGATCTGCAATATAATACTCCATCTCTTAACTCATAATTGGTTGCCCTACTTTTAAATTTATGTGCGTCTAATCGATTTCTTGGGATTTCTCCTCTCGCCAAGTATGCATGAAGATCTTCTCGCCAATCTAAAATGCTACTTTTTGGTTCTTCCTCGCTAGCTTCTACCATCATCACATCTGTCTCTTCTTCTTTCTTGTTTATCGATGGTAACAAAAGTGTTTGGATTTTTATGCATCTCGCAGATGGATTTGTCATCATACTGGATATGAAAGCAAAAGCATCTGCAAGCCTATTATCTTTCCTTGATATGTGTCTCCACTTTATTTTTTGAATTCTCGCAGATAATTCTTCAACAAGTTTCTTGTATTTTTTCAAGGATGGTTCATTTGTTGTATATTCTCCTTTTATCTGGCGAATAACAAACTGTGAATCGCTGGTAATTCTAGCGTTTTCCAACTTCATTTCTATCGCAAATTTTAAAGCATGAATCACAGCCTCATATTCTGTCTCAGTATTAGTGGATGTAAATTCCAATCTAAATGAAAAAGCTGTTTTTTCTCCTTCTGGCGAGATAAAAAAAACTCCAACCCCATTTCCTTCTCCATTTGATGATCCATCCACTAATATTTCCTATCTATTTGGTTCTGTTAACAGCTCTTTTGGATCTCCATGTTCTTCCTCTATATCCATCATCTCTTCCACAGCTTTGTCATCTTCTAAAGGAAATTCAACTAAGAAATCTGCTATAACTTGTGACTTTGGCCAAGATAGAATTTCATATTGAATATCAAAATGTCCTACTTGTGCATTCCATCTCTCAACTCTGCCTGATCTTTTTGAATTTTTCATTACTGACTCAATTGGCACTTTTGTTAACACTTTGACCTTATGTGCTTGAAAATAGATACGAAGATTTAAAGTTGCATGTACCAATGCTAGTGTAGTTGCAGGAAATCCCACACTACACCCTTGATAAGAATATATAGAAATCAAGTCATATTTGAAGGTAAACAACAACACTTTTATTATTTGATTTTCAGAAATGTAAGAAATCAAGAATACAATTATTCTCTTGAAGTTTATCTCTCCTCAAGACTTTCTCAGCTCTCAAAAATACATCATCCTTCTCTGAATCTATTGGAACCCTTTATATAGGAAATTACATAGTGGATGACAGCTAAGTTTTCCTCTTATTTCAGATCTATTCTGCGATCTCATCGCAACAGCTATAATGTTCATTCTCGCAGATGTTGTAACCATCGCAGAACAAACATACTCTTCTTATGTTTCTTCCATCGTCATCCATTACGTCATTTTTTAAGCTACTCTGTGACGCTCGCGAAATATTGTAGAAGAGCTTGCGGTGATACTCGCAGATAAGTGTTGTTAATCTCACAGAGCAATGTTGTAGCGATATTCTGGTCCTACATCTTGCCTCTTCTCATGTCTTTTCTGCGAAGAAGAGAAGATATGAGAACTTCCAATTCTTCATAGCGCTCGCAGCTTCTTTTTTGTAGTTGCAGAATATCGTACAACTACACCCTCAGTAGAATGTGTAAAACCTTAAGAAGTTCTTGATTTAAAATGACACTTTTGATTAATATTCTCAACTGATTACAAAGAAAAGTGTTAATGGAACTTAGAACGGCTACAACATTCTCTATTCTCTCTCCTAAGACCTTTTCTAACACTCCTCCAAAGAACCCCCCTAATCTTGCATTTGAACTACTATTTATAGTGAAATCTGTACAACTGTATATGTCCTACGAAGGATCGCAATATATATTCGTAAGCTTATTATATGTTCGCAAACCCATCACACTTCTCCCGTGCTTCTTATATTATCGCATTATCTTGCAACACTTTCCTTCTGTCTTTGTTACTATGTTCGTAATATAATATCTTGTGATATTCTGTCCCTACATCTTGCCTCTTCTCATGTCATTTCTGCGAAGAAGAAATATCATGAGAATCATTGTTCTTCGTAAATTTAATATAGTTATCATTATCTGTTATATTCGCAACATGTGTTTTCCTCTTTCATTAAATCTTCGACACGTTTTTTTCGTAACCGTCCTTCTCAACCGTTCACGCCTAATCGCATTGATGAATTTCTATCTTCATCAAACTCTTTTTTTAATAAATACTATCTTTAATTCCTCTTTTTATTCCTTTATTTCTTTTTCTATCTTCTCCGTTACATCTGCTTCTGCAACTTCTTCCTTCTTTCTTCTTTTATTTCTTTTCTTCTCTGTTTTATATCCTTCATCTAATGGCTCCAAAGAAGAAAACTGTGGAACAACTTAATGCAGAGCTTTCTGATAGAGATCTCATTCTTTCTGAGATTGATGGTCATACCAATGAATCCTATCTCTGTATGGAACTCTTCATTGATCTCCCCTGGGATGATCGGAAAATTTTAGTCTCACGAGGTCAAATCCTCGCAGGTCTTCCTCTCCCTCTTTATGATGTCAATCTTCCCTTATTCTATGAAATTATTTCCCATCCAGATTTCTCACGAGCTATTTATCAATTAACTGGGGATTACATTCGTATTATGGTTGAATTCGCAAACCGTGCTACTACTGGAGAATCTTTATATCCAATTGAACTTAGGAAATCTGGATTCAAAGATGTAGAGATTATTGCTGCAAATTATACGGTTGAAAATTTCTTTAAAAATTATACATTAATTCCTGCGAAGAGGGAAGATAAGCGTTGGGGTGTTCGTCTTCATCGCAGATCTGATGTCGCAGAAGCTGATCTCCTTATGCATGATATTGATTATGCTTCTGGAAATAACCAAACTCCCCGCCGTTCTCATGATGAAGACTGGTACAATTATCCTCTAGCACTATCAGGTTCTTACATCTCTGGGATAGTAGATCTTCCTGCGAACCTTCAAGATCGTAACTATCAACCTTGGGTCTTTTCTTGGCCTACTAGAGATAAAGATGTATGTATCTCCATCTTATGATCTTCTTATTAACTTTCTTCTTTTACTAACCCTTCTGCAATATTTGTCAGGTGAATGATCTTAAAGAAATTTATCTTAAAACTGGGAAATCCAGTACTCGCGAAGCTTTCAACTTGTTTTCAAATGAGGTAAAAAACATTCTTATATGTATCTTAAACAATATATTGTTGCCTCTGTTTCTTATCCTTATTTGAATTTGTAGGTTCTTCCTGATTTCCCTGGGACTAAGAACCCAACTTCTTCTGAAGTGTTAACTTCGAGACAAAGAACACTTCGCTCTGCGAGGAATAACAAGACTTCTGGTAATAAAGAAGATGTTCTTCATAAAGGGAAAGGGAAACTTGAGGATATTGTTTCCGCGAAGAAGAGGAAGAGACTCCCAGTTAATGCTTACTCCAATGTGATCTCTTCTAGCAAGAATGTTGATGAAGAATTAAATGATGAAGATGACAGGCTTTCTGAGAAGAATCTTAGTTCTAATTCTGAGACTATTTCTGATAGGAGAAATGATGATGATGATGATGAAGAACATGAAGATTATGGCAATATAGATGTAGGTACTGAATATCGCAAGATAATAGTTCACGAGTATCGTAATAAATAAAGGAGGAAAGAATTATAAAATGACACGATGATAGAAGTAACGCGGGGAAATATGAAGTTTTGCGAGGATGAATTGCGATACTTCGTAATTCATATACAGCTGTACAAGTTTTACTATAAATAGGAGTTCAAATGTAAAATTTGAGAGCTTCTTTGAGTGAGTGTAAGAAATTATCTTAGGAAAGAGAATAGAAAAAGTTGTAACTATTCTAGTTCCATTTTGATAGTTTTATGTAATCAACTAAGGGAGTTAATAAGAAAATCGTCATTCACCATCAAGAACTTCTTGAGTTTTTACTAATTCTATTGAGGGTGTAGTTGTAGATTATTCTGCAACTACATAATTGGCGCTAGAAACAGGGACTTGAGAATTGTGGTAGCCTAAATTTGAAAGAATTGTGGAAAATTTGAAGATCAAATGAAATCAGTAAATGGAGATTATAAAAAAGAAGAATGTAATATGATCAAAAAGACAATGATTGATGAATTTCATAATAATATGAAGGGGAAAATATACAAGCGAGATTGTAGAGGAAGAAAGATCATGGAGGAAGAAAAGATAACAACTTTAGAAGAATGGGAAAAGCGGAAAATCACATTTTCAGCAGCAGAAATTCCAAATGAAGACTTGAACCACACTTCACCATTGGTGATCACAATTCCGATCATGCTAGAAGATAAGAAAGCTGTAGAAAAATGGAAATTAAACCGAATTTTGGTTGATACAGGGAGTTCTGTTAATATCATATTCTATCATGCACTTAAGGGGATGAGAATTAAAGATGAAGAAATCACAAATTCAAAATGTCTTATTCATGGATTAGGAAAATCCACAACAAAGTCTAAAGGGGAAATCGCACTGCGAATATTATTAGGAGAAATCGAAACACATGTAATCATATGTGTGATAGACATGGAATCTCCATATAACATGCTGATAGGAAGGCCGTGGATTCATGCGATCAAAGCTGTTGCTTCAACATTACATCAGAAAATCAAATTTCCTGCACCAAATGGAATACAAGAAATAAAAGGAGATCTTGATAGTGCAAAATTTTGTTATCAAATTGAAGTATCGCAATGCGGAGGAAGAGCAAGAAAGAAACAGCTTCGCAGGAAATCTGCAAAGGAAACAAGAAAGGAAGAAGAATTCCAAGTGTATACAATAAGAGCAAAGGAAGGGAAAGGCATACCAAATGAGATTCCAGAAAAAGAAGGGGAACCAGCAAAAATAATTAAAGAACCAACACCTATGGGGGAGCAAAGTCCCAGCTATGTTGCAGCTGAACCAACTAAAGAAATAAATATTGGAAGTAAAGAGGAGCCCTTATTCTTGCGAATTGGAACTAAGATGGATGAAGAAGAAGAAAAAATAACTATTGATCTTTTGCGAGAATATAAAGATATCTTCGCAGGAAGTGTAGATGAAATACCAGGAATTGATCCATCAGTGGCGTTCCATAGATTGAACATAGATAAAAATGTAAGACCATTCAAACAAAGAATAAGGAAGATATCACAAAAATATCATGTACAGATAGAAGAAGAATTACAAAAGATGTTGGATGCGGGGATCATAAGGGAAGCAAAATATCCAGAGTGGATTGCGAATATGGTCATTATTCCGAAAAAGAATAAAGGAATAAGAATTTGCATAGATTTCACTGATCTAAACAAGGTATGTCCCAAAGACAGTTTTCCATTACCAGATATACCACAAATGGTGGAATCAGCTGCAGGTCATGATAGAGTCACTTCACTTGATGGATATAAAGGGTATAATCAAATATCACTTGCAGAAGAAGATCAAGAACATACTACCTTTTTTGCTCCGAGGGGTTTGTATTGTTATGTGAAGATGCCATTTGGTTTGCGGAATGCAGGCGCTACATATCAACGTATGGTTGAAAAAGTGTTCGCGAAGTGGATACATAAAACTTTGGAGGTATATGTAGATGATATGTTGATAAAAAGCAAGGAAGCTAAAGATCATGTGCAAGATTTGAAGGAAATATTTGAGCAAATGAGAAAGTTCAACATCAAATTAAATCCTGAGAAATATATAATTGGGGTTTCGTCCGGGAAGTTCTTGGGATACATAGTATCAAATGAGGGAATACAAGTTGATCCAGAAAAGGTCCAAGCAATTCGTGACATGCCAACACCTGCAACGGTAAAAGAAGTACAAAAGCTAAATGGACTCTTGGCTTCACTTGGAAGATTTATTTCGCGAATGTCAGATAAATGCAAACATTTTTTCAACATACTTAAAAAGGGAGCAAAATTCAAGTGGACTGATGAATGTGAAAAATCTTTTCAAGGGATCAAAGAATACCTCGCAAATACATCTATACTATAGAAACCAGAGAGAGACGAAGAATTATTGGTATACCTCGCAACAACTCCATATGATCTAAGTGCAGTTCTGTTGCGAGAAGATGCAGGAGTAGAAAGGCCCATTTACTACATTAGTAAAACTTTTAATGCAGCGGAGAAGAATTATTCTAAAATGGAGAAGTTAATCTTAGCCCTGGTTTATGCATCATTCAAGTTACGAATATACTTTCAAGCACATGTGATAAAAGTGGTAACCAAAGTCCCAATTGAATCAATCATGAAGAACACAAAAAGGTCAGGAAGAATAGAAAGGTGAAATGCACAAGTAAACCATTACAAGATAAAATACGAAGTATTGTCATCGCAAAAATCACAAGTCGTCGCAGATTTTTTGGCAGAATTTCCTTTGGAAGAAGATGAAGCAGTGGAGGAAATGATGGATGTTGAAGAAGAATTTGGAAATCCAAAAGACTTGTTAACAAAACCAGATAGATGGGAAATTCTAGTGGACGGATCATCCAATTGTGAGGGAAATGGAATTGGAGTCGTGTTGATTTCACCAGAAGGAGAAAGAATAGCATTCTCATTCAGACTAGAATTTGCATCCACGAACAATGAAACAGAGTACGAAGCTGTAGTGTATGCATTAAAGATTGCAATAAAAAGGAAGCTTGAAAGTATAAGGATAACAAGTGATTCGCAGTTAGTGATTTGTCAAATTAAAGGGGAATATACCACAAATGAATCTTCTTTGAAGAAATACAAGAAACTCGTTGAGGAATTATCTGCGAAGATACCAAAATTAAAATGGAGACATATATCTAGAAAATATAACCGTCTCGCAGATGCTTTTGCATTTATTCCAAGCATGATGACAAATCCAAATACAAGAAATATCCAAATACAGACAATTCAACACCCATCAGTGGACAAAGAGAAAGAAATTGAGGAAGCTGTTGCGATGGAAGTAGAAAGAGAGTTATCAAACAACATCGCAGACTGGAGAAAAGAAATTCATGCATATCTCGCAACAGGAGAAATATCCAGGAACATACAAGAAGCGCATAAATTAAAGAGTCGTGCAACAAACTATGAGTTGCGAGAAGGAATTTTATATAAAAAATCTTTCAATGGACCACCTCTCAGGTGCTTAACTCATGACGAAGGAGAAAAAATATTGAAGATGTTACATGGAGGAGAAGCTGGCAATCATAGTGGGGGAAGATCTCTGGCATATAGAGCAAAGATACAAGGATATTACTGGCCTTATATGCATACAGACGCAAAGTTGTTCGTGCGAAGATGCAAGGAATGTCAATGACATGGTAAAAGAATTCATGCACCAGGAGCCGCATTAACTTCTTCAACAAGCTGCTGGCCTTTTGGTAAATGGGGGTTGGATATTGTTGGGCCATTTATACCTGGATCTGGACAAAGGCGATACTTGATAGTTGCAACAGCTTATTTCACGAAGCTCGCAGAAGTAAAAGCAGTACAACATATTCGTGATAAAGATGTTTTTACATTCATATTTGAGAACCTCATTTGCAGGTACGGGATTCCAGCACAACTAGTATCTGATAATGGAAAACAATTTTAGGGGCAGAACATAGAGATGTTACTCAGTGCTTTTAAGATAAAATATGGGAAGTCAACCCCGTTATATCCACAAGCTAATGGACAGGCAGAAGCAACAAATAAAACAATCGCAGATACAATCAAAAAAAAAAAAGAAGGACATCTCAAAGGATGGTGCGAGCAAGTACCTAGCGCAGTGTGGGCATACAATACAACTAGAAGATAAGCAACTGGAATGTCTCCTTATTGTCTAACATATGGAGTAGAAGCAGTATTACCCACAGAGGTTGTAATTCCAACAACAAAGAAAGAAGCTTGGGAAAGAAATTTAAGTGCGGGAGTAATATTAAGTGAATTGGATGATTTGGAATAAAAAAGAGAAAAGGTATTGCAACATATGAAGATTTATCAGGAACGATTAGCTCGAGAATACAACAAGAGAGTCATTGAACGTGAATATAAACCAGGTGATTTGGTCATGCGATAAACACCTCCATATCAAAAAGAAAATGGAGGAAAATTAGCACCAAAATGGGATGGACCGTATGTTATTAAAGAGGTTGTAGGAAGCGGAGCTTATCGGCTGATGGATCCAGAAGGGAGAGACATGGGTTTGAGACTTGGTAGACCTTGGAACAGACTATATTTGAAAAGGTATTATCCATAAAACTCATGAAATTTTTTGCGAATATTGTTTGCTCGCAGGAAATTGGGAAAAGTTACGAGTTTCAAAATTTATATTGCGAATAAACTTTCATTAATTTGCGAATAAAAGACCGCAATCTGTGATCAGCCTCCAAAAAAGAAAGAGAGCCGCAGAAAATTTTATACATGCAAACCTTTGTGGCGTACACCCTAGTTCGCGAAGCTATATTTCGTAAGAGTCAAAGTCCTAAAGTACGTCATTTAAGGGGGTACCTATAAACATGGCTAAGGGTAACCGGAACACCACCAAGGACCCTTAGTACATGGTAAAAATTTAGGGGTACAACCCAATAATGGGGTACCTATCCAGGTTAGACACCTTGGATTCTCACCTAATCTAGTGACATTACGCAATATAAAATGCGGTGTAAGAGGATTTAGGTTGGGCGACTAAGACATGCTGTCTTTCCCAAGAAGTGCAGAAAACGATCAAGGCGCCGAGGTACACGGTTGAGTCAAGAGTGCCGGGTGAGGTTGAACCACATCTTCCATTTTTGACAAGTCTTGGAAAATGATGCACTTGGCCCAAAGATACCCCATAGGGTGCAACCTCGTAACTATAAGCCCTATAGGCAAAAAGGATAAGAGGTTGCGATCAAAAGCTGGTTGTTGGCAGAACCGGATGGGAAGAGCTAACCTTGTATGGTCGATGTACGCTTCCTTGAAGGGGAAACCAGGGGGAAGATAAAGGGCAGCACCCTCCATTAGGGAGCTGATAAGTGCTATAAGACGCAAATGTCACGAGGCTTCTTGTTTGCGAAAACATAAAGGCTTGTCATATTTGTGCAACAAATGAAGTTCTGCGAGCATTCTAAAAAAAAAAAAAAAAAAAAAAAAAAAAAACATACAAAAAGAACTCGCAGAATGAAACAAATAAGTTAAGATGAGATCAATGGGTTATTACATGAAAGTGTAAAAACGTCCTGCGATTTCATCGCAAGACGATAATGTCACGAGGTTGTATGTTCGTAAGAATGTCCAGGCTTGTCATATTATCGCAAAAGAGGTGGCAAAATAAGACCTTTACTTAGGAAGGCATGATAAGACCACAGAAATTAATGAAATTCATTACATCAAAATCATTGAAGAAATTATACAAGAATATACATTATGAAGATCTGAAAAGAAGACAGTTGTCAATACTATTGAAATGTTTTTACAAGAAGTCCTATCAAGGAAGATAACATCATTGAAGAATGTTCACTAAGACTTAACAAAAGATACAATTTTGATAGCAATCAAATTCAGATAAGTTCATACTCGTAAAATTTTACGAGAATTACATACTTCTTATACTTCTCCATATATTGAATATTTCTCCACAAATTCAATACTATTTATACTTCTTCAAGAATATATCATATACTTGTTCAACGGATATTTTATTTGGTTAAGTAATCATTATACTTCGTCATTTGTTACATAATTATTCACAGATTGAATACTTCTTATATCTCTTCATTTGGTGAATTGAGTATTTCTAATACTTCTTATATTTCTTCATTTGGTGAATTGAGTACTTATAATACTTCTTATATTTCTTCATTTGGTGAATCGAATACTTCTTATATCTCTTCATTTGGTGGATCGAGTACTTCTAATACTTCTTATATCTCTTCATGTGACGGATTGAGTACTTCTAATATTTCTTCAAAGGTATTATATATGTAGTATACTTATTAAGGATATTTCATATATTTTATTTCTTATACTTAAAAGGGAGGATTTCTTATTTGCAATCATAACAAGTTGAAACTTTGTAAGATAAGTTAAGGCAGATATTCTAATACTTCCTACAGCGTTTAATCATTTAAAGAGAAATAATAGGGGGAAAAGGAGATACTAAGTTTTATCCGTGAGTTATATATTATTTCTCTTCATATGATCAAATGGGGCAAAATAAGGAAAATATTTAATTAAGAAAAGTTAAATCATCTTCGCAAAATATCAGATGTACTTCTTAAAAAACAGAATTGTTCGCAAATAGAAAACCAACAGTAATTAAGGGAAGAAATTCAAAAGAAAGAAGGACAGGAGAGTCAATAGAGTCAATGATAAATTGAAAAAAGAATGTTATCATGCTTCATCAACACTCTGTGATGGATCTTTAAGATGAGTAGGGTCATTAGAAGCTTTCGTCTTTTGCGAGATATCATCCTTTGAAGAATATGCAACAAGAACATCTCCTTGAGGAATAGATTCTTTCTCATCATCAAAGTCTTCATCATCACTCTCATAATCGAAATCACTATCAGGCTCACGAGCAACTTCATCGTCAGATATTTTCAGAGGAGTAATTTTCACAGGAGGCAAGGCTCTTGATAAGAGAATGTTATTCGTAAAGACTTGAGCTTTCAGATGACTTTCACGAAGTATAGCTTTTTGATGGTTGGTATCTTCGATATCTTTGGAATAAGCAAGATAGTTGAATCTCCGAGTAGCACGGTCACGAGAGTTGATTAAGCGGGTAGAAAGCAAAGCATTTTTCTTACGAAGCTCAGAACAGGAAGCTTCTAATCCATTTTTCGCATTACGAAGGTTGTTCTCAGATTCTGCGAATAAAACAAAATTCAAAGGATAAAATTTGCGAGTATAACGAAATTTAAAGATATATCAGAGGCAGTCAAATTTTAATGACTACCTTCTCTTTGCGAAGTAAGAGATTGAGCTAAAGATAGACAACAATTCTTCATCTGATTCATCGCATTATCAAAACCATCACCAACTAATCCTTTAAGTTGAGATTGAAGCTTTTGATCTTTAGAAAGAAGAAATTTTTTATCTTTCGCAAGTTTGGCATTAAGACTTTTTAATGACGAATAATCTTCTTCAAGTTGATTCTTCTTAGTACTCAAGGCTATATTCTTATTAATAAGGGAATTCTTCTCAATAACAAAAGAATTTCTTTCAGCATCTGAAGGCCTCTTTAATTCCTCAAGTTCACCTTTCAACAAAGAAAGAAGATTTTCTTGATCGCAACATTTATTTTGAAGGGTTTTTAATTCTTGTGAAGAAACAGTCATTGTATTCAAAAACGAACATTTCTCTTCTGATAAGGTTTTGTTCTCTTCTAATAAGGTTTCTATTCTCAAACTAGCTTTAGTTAAGGAAGAAAAAAGTTGAGATATGTCATCATTCAAAATTTTTTGATCATATATTAGTTGAGTATTCTCTTGAAAAAGGGCATCAGAGTTGTCAAGAGCACACGAGTAAAGATTAGATAGATGGGAGAATTGGTTTGAAAGGCTTTCATGCTTGGTTCGATATTCTGCTGCATCTGATTCATGGTGAAGTACCAATCTTCTACATTTCTGGATGGATTCTATAAAGGGGAATGGGTTTTAATGGATGTTTCAAGCATATGAAGAATATAAGTAAATAAAAGGAAAAATATGAAGATAGTAATCATACCTTTCAATTCATCATTTCTTTTGCGAAGAATCGCACAGTCAAGAGAATCATTTTGAAGATGATAATTTTCTTTACGGAGATCTTCGCACTCTGTTTGAGAAGATTTCAAAGATTGGCGAAGCAATTCAATTTCTTTTTCCAAGGATTGACGTGAAGAAGAAATGTCTGGATTGACGAAATTATTTAGCAATTTGCAAAACTCATATTGCGAACGAACATTAGTAGACTTCGCAGAATTGGTCAAAACCTCAGATAACATTCGGAAAGTTGAATAAATTCCATCTCGAATTTCCTGAGGAAGAGGAGAAGAATTTGAAGGAATAAGAGCAAGCTGCAAATTGTTTGGAGAAACAACATTCAAAGGATTTGGGGACAAGATAGGTTTTTCAAGAGAAGAAGTTGAAGAAATATTTTGCGAGGGTTGGTCTTGAAGAAGTGTTGATAAATTGGCATTGATGGGAGATTGAAAGGTAGGTAATGGAGTAGAGGCAGGAGTGTGTGAAAAGGCATTTTCACGAGGAGGAGAGGAAAATTCCTTATCAACTTCAGGAAGGAAATCGTCAATCGGAATTAATGGTGTGGGTTTAATTACTCGAGATCTCTTACCAGGGTTTGGTTTTTCACCAACCTGTGAATCAAAATGTAGATTAAAAACTGAGGCAGCAATATATTGTTCAGGAAAGAAGACAAAGTATTTTAACTACCTTTTGATTCTCAGATTTTCTTCTTCGTGGATTAGGGCTTGAATTTTTTAGTTGAGATTTCATCTAAGAGGATATTTTGCTGAAATAAACCAAAATCAGATAACAAATTATACAGAAATTAAAGAGGAGAACGAATTAAAAATACGCAGAGATAGAAGGAAATTACCTGGGAGAACTCATGAAGATAGAATGAAAGAAAAGATTGCAGAGAAAACAGTAACGAAGAGTGTGAATAAAAGATAAAATTGCAGAAGTAAGAAGAAGAAAAGGAAGAGAGTATAAAGGGGTTATATAAGGGAATAACTAGAAAAGAACGGTTACAAAAAACGTGTCCAAATTCTAAAAGACTAAATAACGGTTATGTTCTCACGGTCATTTCTTCTTCGTAGAATTGACATGAGAAGAGGCAAGATGTAGGTACTGAATATCGCAAGATAATAGTTCACGAGTATCGTAATAAATAAAGGAGGAAAGAATTATAAAATGACACGATGATAGAAGTAATGTGGGGAAATATGAAGTTTTGCGAGGATGAATTGCGATACTTCGTAATTCATATACAGCTGTATAAGTTTTACTATAAATAGGAGTTCAAATGTAAAATTTGGGGGGGGTTCTTGGAGTGAGTGTAAGAAATTATCTTAGGAAAGAGAATAGAAAAAGTTGTAACTATTCTAGTTCCATTTTGATAGTTTTATGTAATCAACTAAAGGAGTTAATAAGAAAATCATCATTCACCATCAAGAACTTCTTGAATTTTTACTAATTCTATTGAGGGTGTAGTTGTAGATTATTCTGCAACTACAACACCTATTGATAACGGTTTGGAGTACGGTGATGAGATTAAGGAAACCATTGGTTCTCTTAATTCATTACCGGAAAAATCTGCACTTAAGAATATTTCATATGTTTCTTTACCCTGCAATGATGAAAAGCTTGAACCTTCAATTGTTAAATCTCCAAAGCTAAAATTGAAACCTCTTCCAAGTCACTTAAAGTACTTATACTTGGGTGACAATAAAGAGTTGCCTGTGATTGTTTCTAATGAGCTTAGTGAATTACAGGAACAAAAACTTCTAAGGGTGCTAAGGAAGAATAAGACGGCCATAGGATGGACAATTACCGATATCAAGGGTATAAGCCCTGCCGTTTGTATGCACAAGATACGTTTGGAGGACGATGCAAAGCCTACAAGGGAAGCGCAACGTCACTTGAACCCTCCCATGATGGAAGTTGTGAAAAAGGAGATACTCATGCTTTTGGAAGTGGGTGTTATTTACCCCATATCCGATAGCAAGTGGGTAAGCCCGTACAAGTTGTACCAAATAAATTAGGTGTGATGGTGGTGGATAATGATGAGAATGAACTTGTCCCAACTCGTGTGCAAACCGGTTGGAGGGTTTGTATTGATTACAGGAAATTGAATGCCGCCACTAGAAAAGATCACTTTCCATTACCTTTTATTGATCAAATGCTTGAACGTTTAGCCGGACACTCTTATTATTGCTTTCTTGATGGCTTTTCAGGTTACAATCAGATTGCAATAGCGCCAGAGGACCAAGAGAAAACCATTTTCACTTGTCCTTTTGGTACTTTTGCTTATAGGAGGATGCCTTTTTGCTTGTGCAATGCTCCAACTACTTTTCAAAGGTGTATGGTGAGTATATTTTCAGAATATGTTGAAAACATAATCGAAGTGTTCATGGACGATTTTAGTGTCTTTGGTGATTCATTTGACCTTTGTTTGAACAATTTGTCACTAATCCTTGAACGATGTGTTGAACAGAATCTTGTGCTAAATTTGGAGAAGTGCCATTTCATGGTAACTCATGGCATAGTTTTAGGCCATATAATATCTTCTAAAGGCTTGGAAGTTGATAAATCTAAGATAAACCTTATTCGTGCTCTAACCCCTCCCACTACGGTGAGGGAGATACACTCTTTTCTTGGTCATGCAGGTTTTTATCGTAGATTCATCAAGGATTTTTCCAAGATAGCATCACCACTTTGTAACTTATTGCAAAAAGATGTGGTTTTTAACTTTGATGAGAAGTGTATGGCGGCATTCAATAGTTTGAAAGAACTTTTGATTTCAGCCCCTATCATTAAACCACCGGATTGGAGCAAGCCTTTTGAGCTCACGTGTGATGCAAGTGACTATGCGGTTGGTGCGGTGCTTGGGCAGCGTGTGGGGAAGATACCTCATGCTATCTATTATGCTTCTAGAACGTTAAATGAAGCCCAACAAAACTACACAACCACTGAAAAAGAGTTATTAGCTATTGTTTTTGCTTTTAGAAAAGTTTCGCTCTTATCTAATTGGTACAAAAGTTGTTGACTTTTCTGATCATGCAGCACTTAGGTACTTGCTTACAAAAAAAAGAGGCGAAACCGAGGCTCATACGATGGATTTTACTCTTGCAAGAGTTTGATATTGAGATCAAAGACAAGAAAGGAATTGAGAACACCGTTGTGGATCATTTGAGCCGTCTTGCTGTGGACAAGGAGACTATCCCGTTGCGTGAAAGTTTCCCGGATGAGAAACTATTCTCCATTACTTTTGGAGAACCATGGTACGCTGATATTGTTAATTACTTGGTTTCTAAACAAATTCCAAAGAACTTGTCTCGTGCTGAGAGGGACAAACTTAAGAAGTTAGGAAACCAATACATATGGGATGATCCATACTTATGGAAACATTGTAGTGACCAAGTAATACGAAGGTGTGTTCCTGAATCTGAATTTAACTCTATCTTGTCTTTTTTCCACTCATATGCATGTGGAGGACACTTTGGGAGCAAGATAACCGCTCTCAAGGTACTAGAATGTGGTTTCTATTGGCCAACTTTGTTTAAGGATGCGCATGCATTTTGTATCACATGTGATAGGTGCCAAAGAACCGGCAATCTAGGTGCTCGAAATCAAATGCCACAAACTATTATTCAATTTGTTGAAGTTTTTGATGTTTAGGGAATTGATTTTATGGGTCCTTTTGTCAATTCTAGTGGAAATTATTATATATTGCTTGCTGTTGATTATGTCTCGAAATGGGTGGAAGCTAAGGCCACCCCAACTAATGATTCTAAAGTTGTTTCAGATTTTGTGCAAGCAAATATTTTTGCAAGGTTTGGAATTCCAAAGGCTATAATTAGCGATGGAGGTTCACACTTCAAAAACAGGTTTTTGCAAAGCTTGTTAAAGAAGTACAATGTGTCGCATAGGATTGCAACAACATACCATCTGCAGACAAATGGACAAGCCGAGGTTTCCAACCGAGAGGTGAAATCCATTCTAGAAAATACGGTGAATCCAACAAGGAAGGATTGGAGTATGAGACTCAATGATACTTTGTGGGCATATAGAACCGCATACAAGACACCTATTGGGATGTCTCCCTTTAGGCTTGTATATGGTAAACCTTGTCATTTACCCGTTGAAATTGAGCATAAGGAGTTTTGGGCTATTAAGCAATGCAATATGGAGTTGTATGGTGCTGGAAAGCAAAGGAAGTTGCAACTTCAAGAGTTAGAGGAGATTCACAATGATTCATTTGAAAGATCACGGATTTACAAGGAAAAGACGAAGGCATTTCATGATAATATGATTACAAAGAAACAATTTTTCATAGGGAAGAAAGTGCTTTTGTTTAATTCTCGTTTGCAATTATTTCCGGGTAAAATAAGGTCACGTTGGATTGGACATTTTGTTGTTACTAATGTGTTTTATCATGGTGCAGTTGAAATTCGTAGTTTGGCTACAGGAAATGAACTTAAAGTGAATGGGCATCGGTTGAAACCATATTATGAAAACTTCTCTTTGGATATCGTGGAAGGAGTTAACCTTGTGGAAGTGCTCCCTATGGAGGAGTCTTAGCAAACAAGGAGAACGTCGAGCTGACGACTTTAAACCAAGCGCTAAGTGGGAGGCAACCCACCGGTTTTGTATCTTTATCCTTATCTTTTTATTTTTATGCATTTTCTTTTATCTTTATTTCCTTTGTTTTTTGCATATCATTTGCCGAATTTCCCACCTTGAACTTTCTTTGGAAGATTCAATTTACATTGAGAACAATGTAAAGTTTAAGTGTGGGGGAGCATTTATATATTTTAGTTTGTTTTATGCATAGAAAAAAAAACCAAGAAAAAATTGTGCTTTTTGAACTCCGAAATCTAGAAACTTGTGCCTTTAGGATGACACCATTAGTGGATGGAACCATTTTGAATGCAGGAGTTGAGGAACCAATTAACTAAAAGAGACGAACATAGCTCAGAAATCACAATTAACATGATAGTTGTTGCCATATCTCGGAATATCACCATATCACATTCTATTTTTACTTTTTCATATTTATCTATTGTTCTCTAAGTGTTTTGGTGGGTCACTAAAAATCGACGTGTTATTACTGCTAAGATGGAATAGAGTGATTGAGTTACTAGAAAAAAAAAAAAAAAAAGACCGACCAATTAGACCAAGACGGAATAAGAATGACACTTGGGAATAACAGTATGTGTGAAACATAGTCCATGTCTCCGTCGCCTAAACAAGCGTGGAATGCAGGATCCAAGGAAACTATCATGTACTTGCTGACAAGAAGCATGCACTTGGAGCCAAAAGATCTAATCATGCCGTCTAAAAAAAAAAAGTGAAAAAGAAAAGGAAGTTTTATATTTGGTGAATAAAGTCACTCATGGTTCCCTTGTATATGCCAATGAGTTGATGTAGAAATAAGTTTGTTGACCACTGGTTCCCTTGTATATGCCAGTGTGTTAACACTAGAATTGACCAGTAACTCAATCCAATAGGCATAGGTTCATCTTAGCAGTGACCTTCAGACAGATATGGGAAACATCGAACACTTGTGAATATTCGCCAACATCTACATCTATATCCATCTTCTTAATCTTTTCATTGTGATTGTGGTTTGTTAGTTTCTGAGTATTGTGGCTTGTTCGACTATCTAATTAGAGTTTATTTACTAATATATGAATTGAATTTGCAAGGTACCTCCTCCTGTAGTCATTTTGGATTCATTCATTGATTTGTCACAATTAGACGGAGTTGGAAATATAGGTTTTGTAGGCAGACCTCTTGTAAACCTTCACGAGACTAAAACTCGTCCACTAGGGACACTTAGGGGTTCAATGGCTTGTTATTTATTCTTAAAGTGACAGTAGCTTCGACGAGACGGAGTTGTATGTATCTTTTATAATTATTTTGTTTGATTTGCTCTAGGACTAGCAAAGTCTAAGTGTGGGGGAATTTGATAGGTGTCTAAAACACCGTATTATTTATCTATTGTTTATGCTTTCTCTGCTAGTTTTCTTGTAAATTATGTATCTTATGTTTTGTTTTTGAGTATTTAGGTACTTTGGAGTCATTTGGAACAAAAGGAGAAGAAACAGTGTAAAAGTCTCATCTCAGGGCAAAGTGTTGGAGCGGACTATTTATCATTACTCGCTTCTATTTCTTGATTCCTATCTGAAAAGTATGTCTACTTTAGTGATGCGATTTTTGTCTGAAAAGCATGACAACTTTAATGATGAATAGAATTGAAGGAAAGGAGTGGATATGAGAAGTAGGAGATGAGCTGCCATTGGTGGAAGAATTCGGAGAAGAGCAAAAGTGTCATTCACAGGCAAACTATACTTGGAACGGGCTAAGGTTGCGCAGCAAAGGAGCAGGAGAATCAACTGTCGGTTTTGCATGGCTGACAGTTGAGTTGATTAGGAATTTGGGCTGTCGGTTATTCAGAACCGACAGTCCATGTATGGATTGGGTGGCATTTATCCTATTTATGGGTGCCTCATCTGGGTATCCCTTATCTACTTCAGTAGGATGGCTATATCCACTGGCCTTACTCTTACACCCACCCTCAAATTCAGAGATGTTTTTCTCTCAATCATATCACACTGAAATTGAGAGAGAATACAATCGCAACCAAATAAGATAAAGATCGAGAAGAAATTAGTTTTGCTAGTTCTACTGTCATGAATCTGTGCCGTTGGAGGTTGAGGGAGAGTTGACAGGGGATGAGATAGATGAAACTGGGGTTGACAAATTGTTGTTGCTGGTAGAAATTGAGGAATTTGAAACTGAGATCCAGATGAGGTTGGGAAGATGATACTGCTGAGTCGAAATTTTATCAAGTTCGGAAGATGGGTCTGTGGTGGATGAACCAGATGAGGTTTCAACAACAGATTTGATTGAGCTGTGGGTTATTTTACATTGTTTTGAACTGAGTTGTAGGGATAATGTAATGGATTGAAGCTGTGTAGGTTTCGGTCTGCGTTTGGGTCACATCCTGGAAATAAATTCAGTCAAGAGAAGCTGTTTAAGACATGGGTTTGTTGTGGATTTGAGTTTACAGGCAAGAGATAATTTATTGACCAAGGATAATACCACCGGGTAATGGCACATACACTGTTTGATAAATGGTCTGAAACTGGGGATATTTGTTGCAGTTTACAGCTTGAGCTGGATTTGTATATGGCAGTGAATATGATTTGAATTCATGGTGGTTTAAGGCACAGGTGGTGAAGCTGTGTAGCAGGTCAATGCAATGGAATAGAAAATAGTGATGCTGTTGCAGTATTGGCTGTATGCTGCCATATTGGTAGCTTTGGTTGGAAAAGATGCAGCTGCAAAGGACTCAAGGTCATGGTGAATAAATGTGCTGTGTATGTTGTTTGACATTACAGGGGTGTGGTTATTGCAATATGTAGCAGTGAACTGAGGTGCACCAGTGAGCAGGATTGGTGGTGTGTGGCTGTCGTTTGGGTGATGTTTTGAATCAAATAAGCTACAAGCCCATGAGATGAGCTATAGAATGGCAATAGTGGAGTTGAGTGGTTGCAGCTGCAACTGTTGGTTCAGAGAATGATTAAAGTTCTGAGATGGAGTGGTGAATGGGAATTACAGTTGGTACATGCCAGGTCTGATGGCTTTGGTAGCATTGAGATACTGCTGGGTTTGAAGTAGAGAGGCAGTGGAGCACATGGATCATGCGTTGGTTGGACAGGGAACCTAGATTGATTAGGTGGATCCTTTTGTTACAAGAATTTTGTCCATACATTACAGACAAAAAGGGTGCAGGAAATATAGTAGCAGACCACTTGTCTAGGCTAATTGTTAGTTCCCCTGATGATTCCCTTCATATAAGGGATAACTTTCCTGATGAACAATTGTTCTCTGTTTCCCAATCACCTTGGTATGCAAATATAGTGAACTATCTTGTTACTTGTCGAATGCCCCAACATTGGGGTAAACAAGATCGTTCTAGGTTTTTAGCCGAGGTTAAGCACTTATTTTGGGATGATCCTTATTTATTTAAGTATTGTCCAGACCAGATTATTAAGAGATGTATACCTGAGAGTGACTAGTCCAGTATTATTTCATTTTGTTATGATCATGCTTGTGGGGGTCACTTTAGTGCTAAGAATACTGATTCTAAGATATTGCATTGTGGATTCTATTGGCCTTCGTTGTTTAAAGACTCCCACAGTTACTGTGTTACTTGTGAACGTTGCCAGAAATTAGGAACCATTTCCTGTAGGAATATGATCCCCTTGAACCCGATTCTAATTGTTGAGGTCTTTGATGTGTGGGGTACTGACTTTATGGGTCCATTTCCTAATTCTTTTGGTAACTTATACATCCTTGTCACCGTAGACTATGTCTCTAAGTGGATTGAGGCGGTTGCGTGTAAAACCAATGACCATAGGGTTGTGATTGAGTTCTTAAAAAATAATATACTTACACGTTTTGGTACATAGCGAGCTATAATTAGTGATGGAGGGTCGCACTTTTGTAATGGACCTTTTAAGCTTTTGATGAAGAAATATGGTATTACATATAAGGTAGCTACCCCGTATCATCCACAGAATAGTGGTCAGGTAGAGGTTTCCAATAGGGAGATAAAATGTATATTAGAGAAAACAGTTAATCCTAATCGGAAAGACGGGTCGTCTAGGCTCACTGATGCCTTATGGGCTTATCGTACTGCTTTTAAAAACCCAATTGGAATGTCGCCTTATCGGCTTGTTTATGGCAAGGCATGTAATTTACCTGTTGAGTTAGAACATAGAGCATATTGGGCTGTTAAGCAGCTAAATTTTTCACTTGACAAGGCAGGAGCCCATAGGAAACTCCAACTCAATGAGTTGGACGAGATTCGTATCGATGCTTACGATAGTGCGAAGGAGTATAAGAACAAAATGAAACTTGTGCATGATAGAAATATTTTACGGAAGTCATTTTCTCCAGGTCAAAAAGTTCTTATGTATGATACCCGCTTGCATCTTTTCCCTGGGAAATTACGTTCTCGGTGGACGGGTCCTTTTATTGTTCGCACTGTCTTTCCTCATGAAGCTGTTGAAATTGAGACACCGGATGGTAGTCACTACACCAAATCGACTGTTTTGAGACACATATATGAGTTGCCTTGATTTTTTGAGACACCTATAAGTGTCTCAATTTTGGCGTAGGGAATGTTTTGAGACGGATTTAGCGACGCTTATAAATGTCTCTTAATTAATTTATGAGACGCTTATATGTGTCTCATAATTGTTTAGTAAGTGAACCAAATTTATTTATTCATCCCATTTAACGCGACGCAAAAAATAATTGAGCGACACTTATATGCGTCTCAAAAAAAAATCAGAATCCAAAAAAAAATACAGAAACTTATTTAAAGATTTCCTGCACCTGCACATTTGATTTCTTCCACCAGAATACAGGTATCTAGCCAATCCATTCCCAATCATATATGAAACCATTATACAATCAATTCTATTATCACATATGGATCCATCCATACAATCAATCAATACAAATACAGACGTAAGATGCCTAAATTTTAACAAAATAAACTATAATTAATCCCTCACCACCTAACTATATAGGTACCTGGTGCTATTTGCAAAGTATAAAATACAAATAAATTCGAAATGAAGAAACAACAAAGAAATATATATAGTCAGATAGGAATAAGGCATACTTAAGAAACTGAGAAGGTCTTTGCTGCTTACAATCCTACATGAAACATTACATATAGTTCGATATAAGATTCAATTTAAAACCACAGGATTCAGAGTGGAACCCTTCTTATGTACTGATGAGTTACTAGCTCACATTAAATCAAATAATAAACTAAAATAGAACGACGCATTGGATGCTAAAGTAATCGAAACAAGTGACGTACCTCATAACAGAACACGTTCCTGGTGGTCTTCACAGCACTATGTGTGTAAACTCGGTAAACACTTAATTCAAAACTGGGCAATGGTATTCTCCTATTGTAACAAATATGAAAGTACTTAAGAGGCTAAATTGATGAAACTAAAGAAATTAACAAAAGCAATATGTAATTAGCACCGGAGAAGTTGATCTGGAAACTACTAAGATTATGACTAATTTAGAGATCCACGACTAACGTAATCATTAAAATCCTGCACCGTGACCAACATAATTAAGTGACGGAATATAAAACATGAATTTCTATTGAAACTCACCTTTGAAAAATTATTAATCTTGTCGACCAACTCACCTTTGGCAAGCCTCTTTCTCTTCTGATGGGCAGTCTTCACTTGTTACTGCAAAAATTACAAGGGAAGTATCAAAAACTCCATACATAAACATACATAGTATTAGCAAAACCACTTGGCCCCCATATATACTCACATATTTTCAACAGCACTAGGGAGCCTTTAAGCTATGGAAATGAACTAATATGCATTCACAGATAGTAAAAATATATATATATATTAAGACATTCACGGTCTAAATCAAATTAACGAGATCTATAAGTTATGGAAATGAACTAATATATAACATCCACTTTTCATCGCTTTCCTGAACCAAAAATACGAATTAGGCAAAGATCACCACCAGCTAGCTACTTCATATAGGAATTATCTAGTCCACAGAGTTCATTTAAATAACAATTACAAGTCTGGTGGCACAAATGAAAGCACTTCATATGCCATATAGAAATGTCAATTAAAGTGTATGCTCCACATAGATGAGCATCGACCAAAGCCTTAGACAATATAGACACATAATCGTCTAGATCAAAAATTGGGTGACCAGTTCCAATATTAAAAATAAGTGGATGGTATTTTGCAAGCAACATATTAGCAACAAGTTTCGCACTTTCATCCATTAAACAGATTAAATCCTTGAGCGTACAGTCGCATGGACTTATTAGAACAAGTATCGACTTATATTTATTACTTCAAATATCACCATCCATGGTGTTCAGTACATATAATGAGAAACCAAAAATTGTTATCTAAAAATGAAATGCAAAAACATGATTCAGCATAAGTACATAGTAGTTGAATACAAAGACATTCCAGTGGAAATGATATATTAGAAGGCCTAGCTACAAGGACATTCCATTTGATCCAAAAAAATTAAATACAAAGCACAATCATCAAATAAATGAAGGAATGTCGCTTAAGAAAATGGAAGGATTTGAAAGTACTCATTCACAAACGTTTATGTTGAAACCCAACATAGCCAGCAACTAAATCCAAGCTACTGCATAAGAGACATAAAATTGTCATTTCCAGTCTATGGAGCAACTTATTTACGATTAGTTCGGAAGAGACAACAAAATGAACAACAACGAATACTAGGATTTCCTATCATCAAGTTCTCAGAGAAAACCCATCATCAACAGAATTTGACCAATACTTTAAAAAAAAAATATTTTTCACATAATAAGTGGACTAAAATTTCACTAAGCATAAATCAAAGCATATTAGATTAACTTTTGAATGAAAGGAAACTCATTGCTCTTGGTAAAACTAATCAACATAATAATAAAAGAAGCAAATTTTGCTAAGACAAGAGTAAAATATGTTTACCCATTTTCTCTTTGAGGCATTTTATCAATCAACTAGCCAGCATGGGTTTGGTGGTTATGAGGTAACATTTTTGCTGTAGTCCAAGCTCTTGTATACCTTGTTCTTTTCCACAAACTCCAAACCCATACTTCCAGGTCACACCAAAACCCTCAAAGCATCGAAAACACACAACAATTCATGTTAATCCATTAACACAATCATGCAACCAGTCTAATTGGTACTCACCATTTGTAAACAATTAAGTTGCTAAAGGAGAAGCTTACAGTTCCGAGGTCATCACAGCGTTGAAGCCAACCACAATCACCTTCCATGGACAACTAAAGCAGAAACACAAGTTTTCAGTTTCAAAAATTATTTTAACACTCAATCTACACTGAAAAGACAACAATATTAAGTTGAAACTTAGTATATTAACCCCTCTCTCAGCTCACAAACAAAATCCAAGACTCAAAATCTTCAATGACAACACAAACAAGAAAATATCAAAACAAATACTAAGATTATTTTCAGTTGAACAAAAGGTTAAATCAAAAATTAAATTTGTAAACCCTTCAGAGACATGACCAAAATTAAAAATCTCACTTCATAAAATTGAAATTATAAGAATACCCATGATTTATAACTCTATGAAATCAACTAAACACGCATAGAAATTGTAAAATCCAGAGAGAAGCAAGCATATCATACGAACTTTATTTCTCACATATTAAGCTTAAATCAAACTCAAAACAATCAATGAGGTTAGGGTTTTATACCTGAATCTTCTAGGTGTGTACCTCAATCTTTTTCTGCAATTTCAAAATTAAAAAATTAAAAATCAATTTATAGGGTTTAGAAAATCAGAATATACAAATCTGTAAAATGGGTCTCATACCTGAAATTAGATTATTCAAGCTCAGTAAAAACGGGTATTTATTTCCGGTAACATGATTGAAACAAGTTTTGTTCAATTTAGGGTTTGGAATCAGAAGAAGAAGAATAGATCTGAGTTCTAACATGCGTATTCATCTACAAAGGGGATTTTCGATCGATTTAGGTATGAATCTATCTTTGATATATTGTAGAGAGGGTTTTTTTTTTTCTCACTCGATTTCTCTCTTTCGGTTTTAACTCTTTGAGACGAAGAGAAGAAAGAAAGAACGGAGAGAAAAGAAAAGAAGAGATAAGAAGGAGATAAGAATGAGATGGAGAGTTAGAGTTTATTAAAAGAAAAATAATATTAGTGTCTAAATTTAAAGACAAAAAAATCTGAATTTAATATATTGTCTAAATTTTGGACAGCCCAAATAAATAGGGGGAACCCAAAATAAATGGAGGGAACCAAAACTTATCATGTAAATTAAATTTCAAAATAATTTGGTGTGAGACAATGATATGGGGGAAATTTGAGAGAAATAATAGAAAATTGGAAAGAGATGGAATTTTGGTGTTTTGGAGGGAAATATATTGGAATTAAAATGAAAAAATAATAATAAATTGATATATGTAAAAATTATTCAAAGGTTTTGTAAAGTTATAAATATTTAAGACACTTATAAAAAACATTTAAGACACTTGTATAAGTAGTTGAAAAATCAGAATTAAAGCAACTCATATTTTTAATTTGAGACTCTTATATGAGTGGAAGCACTAAAGACATGTATATGTGTCTCGAACCCAAAAATCAAAATGTCTCAAATCAGGCCATATGGTGTAGTGAGTAGTTCTTCGAAGGTTAACTGTCAGAGATTGAAACCCTTTTTAGAGCCATTTCCTACAGGTGATGTTGAGGAGGTCCCTCTGGAGGACCCTGTTTACCCTTGATTGACCATCAAGGCGATTGTATGTTGTACACTAGTTTTTTTTTTCTCTCTTCACCCAGGTACTATCTTTCTAACTTCTCCTCGCGTTATTTTACTTTTGGTTTTGCTCTTTCATTAGAAACATTGAGGACAATGTTAGATTTAAGTTTGGGGGTGGGAAAGAACTTTTTAGTTGAACTTTTGAAACTTCTAGCGTCACATGGTATCCAGTTAGCTATGTTTACATACTGTTTCTCATCGAAAAGATAGAAATTGGAATGCTAGGGATAACAACCTATTGAGACATTAGAGAAAAAGACATTGAGATCCTTGAAATTCAGGAGAGAACTTGTTCCTTTTATAGGGTAACCATGATGGACCTAACCATCCATGATGGAAAGGCAAGTAGGTCAGGAAATGCCAGAAAGACAAAGCAATCTCATAATGTAGTCTTAGTTACTGGATTACAACTCTCTCTCAGTAGAAACTTATCATCATCAACAAGCGGAGCGACATCAAAATCTTTGAAGAAAGTTGAAGACGTTTAAGGTTTAGAAGCAACAATAGAAAAGAATAATTCAAAAAAATCAAAGTTGAAGACTTAGTTACAAGAAGTTATAAGAGCAAGAAAAATCAAACAATATAAGTTATTGAAGTTCATGATACTAAGACATTACAAGTTGCGAATATCCAAGTGTTAAAGTCCTTTTGTGATGGCCATGTAAATTTTTGTCTTGTTATACTCTGTTTCCAAAAAAAAAATGAAAAAAAAAAAATGAAAATGAAAAAAAAAAGTGAAAAATAAATCATCATTATGTTCTTTTTGTTCTATAACTAGTTTTGTGTTCAATAAGGCCATAGGGAAGTAGAAGTTTTTATGTCAAGCAAGAAATCGAAGAGAAGAGAAGAGTTAATTATCAAGGTTCTATGAGGTTCGATAGTTTATCATCAACAATTGAAGACCGAAGAAGACGTTGTTTCTACTGAGCACTATGAGAGAGTCGAAGAGAGATGCATTTGGTTGCTTTGTTAGTCCGCTTTCAATCTGGCACAAGATCTTTCTAGCACTGGTTTAACTCATCACACGTAATTAGTCCAGTTGTATAGCAGATGTCCCTCTCATCTTTTTCTCTCTCCTAATCTTATCCAGCTGTAAATCAGCGGACGCATCTTACAATGTTTATCTAGCTGTGTAGCGGATATCTCTTTATCTAGCAGTGTTGCGGATGTGTCTCCCCTTTTCTTCAGTCAGCTTTAGAGCTGGCACCTTTAATTTCTCTGGCATTCTAGTCACTTGGAGATAGGTTGACAATATGTATGTCCTCATAGCTCTTTGGATACTTGTGACCAATTAGAAGTCATGGTTTTGTGGGTACACCTCTGGTAAACCCTCCCGAAATTAACTCGGTTTCATTTTTTAGATTTGCTCGGGACTAGCAAATAATAAGTTTGGGGGTATTTGATAGACGCATTTATGTGTCTAAATTGTCCTCAGTGTCTCTATTGTTAGTCTCGATTTTTATACTTATTATGGTGTTTTTATGTTTGTGTAGGTGTTTTTGGAGGAATACACTTGTGTGGAAAAAGTTGCTCGAAAAGTATTTTTGGACCCCCGGAGAAAAGTGATAAAGGCACCCTCATTTTGGATAAGGGCACCCCCAAAGTGGCAGCTGCTGTTCGCACCCCCGTTTTGGTTAGGGGGACACCATCTTCCTCGTTTGAATTTTGGTTTTGGCGGGAAAAAGAGCTGGCAGATTAGGGTTCGACTTTTGAGCATGCTAGAAGGAGATTCAATGGCTGATTTTCGTTGGGTCGACTCAATTCAGCTAGACAGGGATGGTATGGGCTTTAGAATTGGTTGGAATTGGCTGCATTGTGAGGTTAAAGTAAACAGAGCCAACATGTACATGGGAGGCGTTCTTCACGGGTTTGCATGAGTTTTGGAGTGTTTTGTGCATGATTATTGACTCGAGCAACATTTTGGAGCGTGCAATAGATAAATAAGGAGAGTTTTCAGCTGGAAGACGCATGCAAGAGAAGAAACGGGAAAGAATATCTTCCCGTATCTGGCAGAGTTATTGGGAATTATTCCGGAGTTATTGACGTGATTTCTAGCCCCTGTCGAGTATAAAATGAGTGCTTGGAGGTCATAGATGGGTTACAGAGATATTGAGAGAGAAAAAGAGCACCACAGAGCGAAAAATTAAATTGGCAAAGCTGCCATTTCTGCTGCTGCAAAACTGAAGAACACGGAGAACGGACCTGCACCAGCAGTCGTTTTTGAACAGTGACAGCGACTCATTCTGTTGGTCGCAGTTTACAGGCAGACTTAAAAACGCAACAACAACAGTAACGGCTCTTTGTAACGGTTTTTGCAACAGTTATAAGCATTGCAAAGCTGGTTTTTATTATAAATCTCCCTTATTCATCATTTGTAGCCCTTTGAGCATAAATGAAATCAACTTTTGAGCGTGTTTCCAACATGATGAGCGGCTAATTATCCCACAACCAAGGCAATGAGGAAGCTATTTATGCATGGATAATTGGTAATTAATTTATTTTCTCTAATTAATTATAATTTATAATTCACTCAATCACTGCTTTTGCAGAGTTTTTAATTGTTTACATAATTTTCTTCATTAGTTGTGATTCAATTAGATAGTTTATGCTTTGTATCAAGATAATCTATGCTTAAGGGATACAAGTAATTTTTGAGAATTTGTTTGATGATTTGTGAATTAAGAAACAAGGGATTTAAAAGATAATTAGAGTTTTGGATTGTTTACCATAATTTATTCATGTGTAATAGTGGAATCAGTGTCTTGGTTATTCCTAATATCTTAAAATCAATCTTGAATCAATTTTTCTTTATTTTAAAGTTTTATTAAGTCTAAAATCTTTTGCTTTCACAAGTCTCACGAACCTTTTTACTACAACATTATTGATTCACATCAATTTTTGGTGCCGTCGACACGGAGCTTGTCTTTAGGCTAGAGTTTTTAGGTTTTTATTCTTTTTTTTTTTTTTTAGGTTTTTATTTGATCTTCTTTACATTTTTGTTTTGGTCTTTTTACTACAGATTTTGGAATTTGGAGCGAAAGAAAAATTTGCCAAAGCTTTTGGTGAATACTTAAAGATTTGGAGTTAAGGACAAAGTAAAAGGCGAAGCGAAAGAAGAAGATTTTTTTTTATATATATAAAAAAGAGAGAGAAAAAAAAGAGAGTTATTTTTTAGATTGTATTAGGATTTCTCTATTCTTGTAAAAAAAAATTTCTTTAGCACTTTACTTTGCTTTTTTTGGACTTTGGACTTGGACATTTGGACATTCTTTTATTTTTAAACCCTACGGAAGAGTAGTTTAAATATTAAACTGTTTGCAGAGAATGATGGTGATTACGATATCACCTCGGCCCCTCGGATTCGTACACGACATAGGAGTCGTGGCCCGAGTCGACTACAACGGTTCATCCCCCGTCTGGTACGGGAGGTAAGTTTGTCGAAACACTCGCGAATCCCCTGTTAGCGAGTTACTATATTCCTTCGTTTGCTTATATGTCGAGGAACTTAAACTGGCTATTTTAAATTCCTAGTAAAGGGCAAGGACTGTCCATATAAGATAAGGGTTTGGATTTCATCACCGTTCCCTTCTTGCCCTCCTTAGGAAAACGAAACTTAACGCTAACCTAAGCCTTAAAATTTGGAATAGAACGAGACCGATAGGGTAACGAGCTTAATAGGAAACTCGTTCGGAAAATATTGGTTACTCTTTTGAGCATTATTCGAAGTTCATGATAGTTTCTGTGAGTTGAGTGCATGACTGCGCCGCCCTGTAATGCGGTGAGGCCTTGGGTATCAAAGCTCCAGCAGCTTCCTTCGCCTCTATTCAACTTACTTAAACGCGGATTGATTCCAGAGGGGTTTGCTCAGATTGTAATGAATTCCCTTTCGAAGGAATAAAATATGGTCTAGAAACAATCTAAGTGGAGCCATCATGCTTTTTGTTTGCTAGAAAATTTAAGGTTTGCTTTGGTGGAGTCAGCCTGCTTTGTGTTTGCTTAGAACCTCCCTTCCTTTTTAGGATTTTTTCTTTTTCTTTTTATTTTCTTTTTCTGGTGTATGCCCGAGGTGATTAGAGAACGGGCTTGGAAAAGAAACACTCTAGGTCGTTTGATTAGTGACAAACCTAGTAGTTCTTCTTGTGAATGCAGGGAGCTCGAAGACTCTTCTTTTGAGAGTCCCGTTTTTGGAAACTTCAGTTTTGAGAATCTGTCTCTTTGTGAGGAAAGTACCCCTAGTACGTCAGCTGCGCCAGCAATGACTACTTTGAAAGATTACATGTTCCCAACTAGGGCCAACCGAGCCTCGTGTATTAAATTGCCAGACAATACGGCTAATTTCGAGATAAAACCTAGTATTCTCCAGATGATCCCTATATTCTTAGGAAAATTAAGATGATAAGAACCCTTATTTTCATATTAGGGACTTTGAGGAAATTTGTGGGACAGTTAGAATAAAAGACCTTATTGATGAAGTCTTGAAACTTAAGATGTTTCCCCTTTTCCTTGAGAGATAAAGCCAAGACCTGGATGAACAACCTACCATCTGAATCCATTGAAACATGGCAAGAACTGATTGCAGCCTTCTATATGAAATTCTACCCTAAGCATAAAACTGCAGTTGTTAGGCAGAAAATTAGTGCTAGTGTGCAACAAGAGGGAGAGTCTCTTTATAGGTTTTTAGAGAGATTCAATGATCTCCTATCCCAGTGTCCTCACCATGGGTTTGATAAGATGAAACTTGTAGAGATTATTTATATTGGTTTAGACTATTCGACCAAATCCATGGTCGAGTCTATGTACGCTGGTGAGTTCACTAATAAAAATGTTGATGATGCTTTTACCTTCTTAGGAGCTATCGCTGAAAAATCCCAAAAGTGGGAGCCTTGTGTTGAACCCCCTAAAAGACTCTTGGTCAATAGAAGTAGCACCAATGTGGTAGATACAAGCTTTGGGTCAGATGCTAAGTTAGCTGCTTTGTCTAGAAGGTTAGAATCTTTGGAATTGAATCAGCCTAAACATAGGTCTCTTGTTGAACTCGATGATAGGATTAGAGCCGCTCAAGTCTCTAGTTGTGGAGTAGAACCCAATAACTCTTTTTGGGAAGGTCATGTTAGTGAAGAACAAGCCCATACTGTCTATAACAATGCTAGGTTTGAGAATCGTCAGAAGTTATACCCATACTCTGAGACATACAACCCTGGTTGGAGGAACCATCCTAATTTCTCTTGGTGAAAGGGCCAAAATCAAGGTTAGTCTAGTAATTCTCAGCCTCCCCCAGGTTTTGGTTATAATAAGAATTCTTCAGGTCAAGCCCAGTTCCAGAACCCTTCTAAGAATAGAATGACTAGCTTAGACGAATCTCTTAGTATTTTAAAAAAGAGCCAAGATATGCTATCACAAAGCCAGGAAATATTGATAAAGAGCCAGGTTAATTTTCAAGAGGAAACCAAGCAGAATTTTAAGAATAATTCCCAGTCTCTTGCTAAATTAGAACTTCAAGTCGGCCAAATAGCTAAGTTTATAAGTGAGAGAGAAGAAGGAAAGTTCCCTAGTCATACTGATCCTAACCCTAAAGGAGATAAACCGTACAATCATGTGAATTCTGTTACAACCCTTAGGAGTGGAAAGAAAGTTGACAACAAGGTCGCCATGCCTGAAAGTGAACATGCTGTAGTTCACCCTTCTGAGCCAGAAAATGAAGAGACTGATAGAGTCCCCAAAGAGACTAATGAGGGTCATGTTAAGCTCGGCTTTGTTCCCAGAGCCCCGTTTCCCCAGCTGCTAGTTCCAACTAAGAGTGAATCCAACTTTAAAGATATTTTGGAGGTTTTTAAGAAGATAACTATCAACCTACCATTGTTGGATGCGATTAAGCAGATTCCCGCTTATTCCAAGTTTCTTAAGGACTTGTGTACAAGAAAGCGTAAGCTTAGTGTTCAAAATAAAGCCTTCCTAGATAGTCATGTGAGTTATATTATTCAGAATACCACTACTCCTAAGTACAAAAACCCAGGGTCCCTTACCATTACTTGCACAATAGGTAAATTTCGTGTTGAGAAAGCGTTGCTTGGCTTAGGAGCAAGTGTGAACTTACTCCCATACTATGTGTACCTTAAGCTAGGACTTGGTGAGATGAAACCTACCCAGATGACTCTTCAATTAGTTGATAGGTCCGTTAAAATTCCTCGGGGTGTGATCGAGGATGTTCTCATAGAGGTAGACAAGTTTATTTATCCGGTGGATTTTGTTATCCTAGATTCCCAACCTGTCCCTGACCCAGAGAACCAGATACCAGTAATTTTAGGTCGCCCGCTTTTAGCTACATCCAATGCGATCATTAATTGTCGAACTGGTATTATGAATTTGTCTTTTGGTAATATGACTATTAAGATGAACGTCTTTCATATTAGTAAGCTACCCACTGAACTAGATGACTCGATCATAGAAGAAGTGAACATGATAGGAACATTAGTCGAGGAGTCATTACCAAACACTTTGTTAGAAGATCCATTAGAGAAATTCCTAGCTCACTTTGGGATTGATTTTGATGATGATGATGTGATTAATGAGGTGAATGCTTTGTTAGATTCAACCCCTTTGATAGACATTAGTAATGTCTGGAAACCTAAGTTCGAACCTTTACCCATTTCTGAGTCTACCCTAGTTCCTTCGTTGGAAAAGCCTCCTAAATTGGACCTTAAACCATTACCAGATACCTTGAAGTATGTGCTTTTAGGCCCATCTGAAACTTTACCTGTGATTATAGCATCCGACTTGGATAGTAATCAGGAAAGTAGGCTAGTAACCGTCCTTCAAAACAACAAGGAAGCTTTATGGTGGACCATAGCAGACATTAAGGGTATAAGTCATACTATTTGTATGCATCAGATTTATTTAGAGGAAGATACCAAACCTTCTAGGGAGATGCAACGAAGACTAAACCCTAATATGAAAGAAGTAGTTCGAACCGAGGTTCTTAAGCTGTTAGATGTGGGCATTATCTACCCTATTTCTGACAGTAAGTGGGTTAGCCCCGTTCAGGTTGTTCCCAAGAAATCTGGTATTACTGTAGTCCAGAATGATAACAATGAGTTAATCCCAACCCGAATGACAACGGGTTGGCGTGTCTGTATTGACTATAGAAAATTGAACAAGGTCACTAGGAAGGACCACTTTCCCCTTCCCTTCATCGACCAAACGCTAGAAAGATTAGCTGGCCGTAGCCATTTTTGCTTTTTAGATGGATTTTGTGGCTATAATCAGGTTCCTATTGCCCCAGAAGACCAAGAGAAAACCACTTTTACATGTACCTTTGGTACCTTTGTGTATAGACGCATGCCTTTCGGGCTATGTAATGCCCCTGCGACCTTTCAGCGTTGTATGTTGAGTATATTTTCTGACATGGTAGAACGGTTCTTAGAGGTCTTTATGGATGATTTTTCAGTGTTTGGTTCATCTTTCGATGAGTGCTTGCATCATTTGTCATTAGTTTTGACTAGGTGTAAGGAAAAGAATTTAGTGCTTAATTGGGAAAAATGTCATTTCATGGTTCATTCAGGAATCGTTTTAGGGCATATCGTATCTTCGAAGGGTATAGAGGTAGATAGAGCCAAAGTTGACCTTATTAAAACTTTACCGGTCCCAAAAACTGTAAAATATATTAGGTCATTCTTAGGGCATGCTGGTTTTTATCGTCGATTCATTAAGGATTTTAGCTTGATTTCTAGACCTCTTTGCAATTTTCTTGCAAAAGATGTTAAGTTTGTCTTTGATGATGCTTGTTTAGAGGCTTTTGAGAAGCTTAATACTTTACTCACTACCTCCCCCATAGTCCAGGCACCCAACTGGAACCTACCCTTTGAGATCATGTGTGATGCTTCAGATTATGCTATTGGTGTTGTGCTAGGTTAGCGAGAAAATAAGTTACTTCATGTGATTTACTATGCTAGAAAAACTCTGAATGATGCCCAGATGAACTATACCACTTCCGAGAAGGAACTGTTAGCCATTGTGTTTGCTTTATATAAGTTTAGACCCTATCTCTTAGGTTCTAAGATCGTCATATATACTGATCATGCTGCTTTGAAATATCTTTTGTCTAAGAAGGATATGAAACCTAGATTGATTAGGTGGATCCTTTTGTTACAAGAATTTTGTCCAGACATTAGAGACAAAAATGGTGCAGAAAATATAGTAGCAGACCACTTGTCTAGGCTAATTGTTAGTTCCCCTGATGATTCCATTCATATAAGGGATAGCTTTCCTGATGAACAATTGTTCTTTGTTTCCCAATCACCTTGGTATGCAAATATATCTTGTTACTTGTAGAATGCCCCAACATTGGGGTAAACAAGATCATTCTAGGTTTTTAGCCGAGGTTAAGCACTTCTTTTGGGATGATCCTTATTTATTTAAGTATTGTCCAGACCAGATTATTAGGAGATGTATACCTGAGAGTGACCAGTCCAGTATTATTTCCCTTTGTCATGATCATGCTTGTGGGGGTCACTTTAGTGCTAAGAATACTGATTCTAAGATATTGCATTGTGGATTATATTGGCCTTCGTTGTTTAAAGACTCCCACAGTTACTATGTTACTTGTGAACGTTGCCAGAAATTAGGAACCATTTCCCGTATGAATATGATCCCGTTGAACCCGATTCTAATTGTTGAGGTCTTTGATGTGTGGGATACTGACTTTATGGGTCCATTTCCTAACTATTTTGGTAACTTATACATCCTTGTCGCCGTAGACTATGTCTCTAAGTGGATTGAGGCGGTTGCGTGTAAAACCAATGACCATAGGGTTGTGATTGAGTTCTTGAAAAATAATATACTTACACGTTTTGGTACACCGCGAGCTATAATTAGTGATGGAGGGTCGCACTTTTGTAATGGACCTTTTAAGCTTTTGATGAAGAAATATGGTATTACATATAAGGTAGCTACCCCGTATCATCCACAAAATAGTGGTAAGGTAGAGGTTTCCAATAGGGAGATAAAATGTATATTAGAGAAAACAGTTAATCCTAATCGGAAAGACTGGTCGTCTAGGCTCACTGATGCCTTATGGGCTTATCGTACTGCGTTTAAAACCCCAATTGGAATGTTGCCTTATCGGCTTGTTTATGGCAAGGCATGTAATTTACCTGTTGAGTTAGAACATAAAGCATATTGGGCTGTTAAACAGCTAATTTTTTCACTTGACAAGGCATGAGCCCGTAGGAAACTCCAACTCAATGAGTTAGACGAGATTCGTATTGATGCTTACGATAGTGCGAAGGAGTATAAGAACAAAATGAAACTTGTGCATGATAGAAATATTTTACGGAAGTCATTTTCTCCAGGTCAAAAAGTTCTTATGTATGATACCCGCTTGCATCTTTTCCCTGGGAAATTACGTTCTCGGTGGACGGGTCCTTTTATTGTTCGCACTGTCTTTCCTCATGGAGCTGTTGAAATTGAGACACCGGATGGTAGTAGTTCTTCGAAGGTTAACTTTTAGATATTGAAACCCTTTTTAGAGCCATTTCCTACAGGTGATATTGAGGAGGTCCCTCTGGGGGGACCCTGTTTACCCTTGATTGACCATCAAGGCGATTGTATGTTGTACACTAGTTGTTTTTTTTTCTCTCTTCACCCAGGTACTATCTTTCCAATTTCTCCTCGTTATTTTACTTTTGGTTTTGCTCTTTCATTAGAAACATTGAGGACAATGTTAGATTTAAGTTTGGGGGTGGGAAAGAACTTTTTAGTTGAACTTTTGAAACTTATAGCGTCATATGGTATCCGGTTAGCTATGTTTACATACTGTTTCTCATCGAAAAGATAGAAATTGGAATGCTAGGGATAACAACCTATTGAGACATTAGAGAAAAAGACATTGAGATCCTTGAAATTCAGGAGAGAACTTGTTCCTTTTAGAGGGTAACCGTAATGGACCTAACCATCCATGATGGAAAGGCAAGTAGGTCAGGAAATGCCAAAAAGGCAAAGCAACCTCATAATGTAGTCTTAGTTACTGGATTACAACTCTCTCTCAGTAGAAACTTATCATCATCAACAAGCGGAGCGACATCAAAATCTTTGAAGAAAGTTGAAGACGTTTAAGGTTTAGAAACAACAATAGAAAAGAATAATTCAAAAAAATCAAAGTTGAAGACTTAGTTACAAGAAGTTATAAGAGCAAGAAAAATCAAACAATATAAGTTATTGAAGTTCATGATACTAAGACATTACAAGTTGCGAAGATCCAAGTGTTAAAGTCCTTCTGTGATGGCCATGTAAATTTTTGTCTTGTTATACTCTGTTTCCAAAAAAAAAAATGAAAAAAAAAAAAATGAAAATGAAAAAAAAAAAGTGAAAAATAAATCATCATTACGTTCTTTTTGTTCTATAACTAGTTTTGTGTTCAATAAGTCCATAAGGAAGTAGAAGTTTTTATGTCAACCAAGAAATCGAAGAGAAGAGAAGAGTTAATTGTCAAGGTTCTATGAGGTTCGATAGTTTATCATCAAAAATTGAAGACCGAAGAAGACGTTGTTTCTACTGAGCACTATGAGAGAGTCGAAGAGAGATGCATTTGGTTGCTTTGTTAGTCCGCTTTCAATCTGGCACAAGATATTTCTAGCACTGGTTTAACTCATCACACGTAATTAGTCCAGTTGTGTAGCAGATGTCCCTCTCATCTTTTTCTCTCTCCTAATCTTATCCAGTTGTAAATCAGCGGACGCATCTTACAATGTTTATCTAGTTGTGTAGCGGATATCTCTTTATCTAGTAGTGTTGCGGATGTGTCTCCCCTTTTCTTCAGTCAGCTTTAGAGCTGGCACCTTTAATTTCTCTGGCATTCTAGTCACTTGGAGATAGGTTGACAATATGTATGTCCTCATAGCTCTTTGGATACTTGTGACCAATTAGAAGTCATGGTTTTGTGGGTACACCTCTGGTAAACCCTCCCGTGATTAACTCGGTTTCATTTTTTAGATTTGCTCGGGACTAGCAAATAATAAGTTTGGGGGTATTTGATAGACGCATTTATGTGTCTAAATTGTCCTCAGTGTCTATATTGTTAGTCTCGATTTTTGTACTTATTATGGTGTTTTTATGTTTGTGTAGGTGTTTTTGGAGGAATACACTTGTGTGGAAAAAGTTGCTCGAAAAGTATTTTTGGACCCCCGGAGAAAAGTGATAAAGGCACCTTTGGATAAGGGCACCCCCAAGGAGGCAGCTGCTATTCGCACCCCCGTTTTGGTTAGGGGGACACCATCTTCCTCGTTTGAATTTTGGTTTTGGCAGGAAAAGGAGCTGGCAGATTAGGGTTCGACTTTTGAGCATGCTAGAAGGAGATTCAATGGCTGATTTTCGTTGGGTCGACTCAATTCAGCTAGACAGGGATGGTATGGGCTTTAGAATTGGTTAGAATTGGCTGCATCGTGTGGTTAAAGTAAACAGAGCCAACATGTACATGGGAGGTGTTCTTCACGGGTTCGCATGAGTTTTGGAGTGTTTTGTGCATGATTATTGACTCGAGCAACATTTTGGAGCGTGCAATAGATAAATATGGAGAGTTTTCAGCTGGAAGACGCGTGAAGGAGAAGAAACGGGAAAGAATATCTTCCCGTATCTGGCAGAGTTATTGGGAATTATTCCGGAGTTATTGACGTGATTTCTAGCCCCTGTCGAGTATAAAATGAGTGCTTGGAGGTCATAGATGGGTTACAGAGAGATTGGGAGAGAAAAAGAGCACCACAAAGCGAAAAAACAAATTGGCAAAGCTGCCATTTCTGCTGCTGCAAAACTGAAGAACACGGAGAACGGACCTGCACCAGCAGTCGTTTTTGAACAGTGATAGCGACTCATTCTGTTGGTCGCAGTTTACAGGCAGACTTAAAAACGCAACAGCAACAGTAACGGCTCTTTGTAACGGTTTTTTCAACAGTTATAAGCATTGCAAAGCTGGTTTTTATTATAATTCTCCCTTATTCATCATTTGTAACCCTTTGAGCATAAATGAAATCAACTTTTGAGCGTGTTTCCAACATGATGAGCGGCTAATTATCCCACAACCAAGGCAGTGAGGAAGCTATTTATGCATGGATAATTGGTAATTAATTTATTTTCTCTAATTAATTATAATTTATAATTCACTCAATCACTGCTTTTGCAGAGTTTTTAATTGTTTACATAATTTTCTTCATTAGTTGTGATTCAATTAGATAGGTTATGCTTTGTATCAAGATAATCTATGCTTAAGGGATACAAGTAATTTTTGAGAATTTGTTTGATGATTTGTGAATTAAGAAACAAGGGATTTAAAAGATAATTAGAGTTTTGGATTGTTTACCATAATTTATTCATGTGTAATAGTGGAATCAGTGTCTTGGTTATTCCTAATATCTTAAAATCAATCTTGAATCAAGTTTTCTTTATTTTGAAGTTTTATTAAGTCTAAAATCTTTTGCTTTCACAAGTCTCACGAACCTTTTTACTACAACATTATTGATTCACATCAATTTTTGGCGCCGTCGACACGGAGCTTGTCTTTAGGCTAGAGTTTTTAGATTTTTGTTCTTTTTTTTTTTAGGTTTTTATTTGTTTTTATTTTATTTGTTCTTCTTTACGTTTCAGATTTTGGAATTTGGAGCGAAAGAAAAATTTGCCAAAGCTTTTGGTGAATACTTAAAGATTTGGAGTTAAGGACAAAGTAAAAGGCGAAGCGAAAGAAGAAGATTTTTTTTTATATATAAAAAAGAGAAAAAAAAAGTTATTTTTTAGATTGTATTAGGATTTCTCTATTCTTGTAATTTTTTTTTTCTTTAGCACTTTACTTTACTTTTTTTTTGGACTTTGGACTTGGACATTTGGACATTCTTTTATTTTTAAACCCTACGGAAGGGTAGTATAAATATTAAACTGTTCGCAGAGAAGGACGGTGATTACGATATCACCTCGGCCCCTCGGGTTCGTACACGACATAAGAGTCGTGGCCCGAGTCGACTACAACGGTTCATCCCAAGTCTGGTACGGGAGGTAAGTTTTTCGAAACACTCGCGAATCCCCTGTTAGCGAGTTACTGTATTCCTTCGTTTGCTTATATGTCGAGGAACTGAAACTGGCTGTTTTAAATTCCTAGTAAAGGGCAAGGACTGTCCATATAAGATAAGGGTTCGGATTTCATCACCGTTCCCTTCTTGCCCGCCTTAGGAAAACGAAACTTAACGCTAACCTAAGCCTTAAAATTTGCAATAGAACGAGACCGATAGGGTAACGAGCTTAATAGGAAACTCGTTCGAAAAATATTGGTTACTCTTTTGAGCATTCTTCGAAGTTCATGATAGTTTCTGTGAGTTGAATGCGTGATGATAGGTGTAGAAAACACCGTGTTATTTATCTATTGTTTATGCTTTCTCTGCTAGTTTTCTTGAAAATTATGTATCTTATGTTTTGTTTTTGAGTGTTTAGGTACTTTGGAGTCATTTGGATCAAAAGAAGAAGAAACATGGCAAAAGCGTTGGAGGTGGATTGTGTCTTATTATTCGCTTTTATTTCTTCATCTCAGTCTGAAAAGTTTGCCAACTTTAGTGATACGAATTATGTCTGAAAAGCATGGCAGCTTTAATGATGATTAAGACATTGAAGCGAAGAAGTGAACTCGAGATGCAAGAGGCAGCTGCAGCTGGTGGAAGAGCATATGGAGTTAAAAGGAGCTAAGAAGAGGAAAGGAGTTCATTCCCGCATGAAACGAAGGAGTTGGAAGGCTCAAATACAACTCTTGGATACAAGTTCCAGGAAGATTTACGTCTGGGAAAAGCTTCTCAAAACCCAACCGTAAAATAGATGAATTTCCAATACAAGTTCCAGGAAGATTTACGGCTAGGTCCAACCCAACCGTAAAATTGAGTGAAGATATATGAATATTTGGGCATTTATATGCTTTAGAGGACGACAATATGAGTACAACCCAAAAAGAATGAGGTAAACCGGACATCGTATGAAGAAGTTATAGCCGAAATGGTGAAGAACAAAAAGTTACAGGAAGAATTACGGCCAGGTCCAAAAGACTCGAACCCAACCGTAATTATGGGATTTTTAACAGTATTTTCTGGTCAGAATTTCGGCTGGGTCGAATCCAACCGTAACTCTGGTGATTTTTTGGTGAATTTTGATGGTCATACTTACGGTTGGATTGATATTAACGAACCCAACCGTAACTAAGGGTATTTGGCACGTGAGTGAGACTAAAAATCGAAGAAAACATGGACCCGGAAGAATTTTGAAGACCTAATTCGTGGGAACTATATAAAGAAGCTTCCAAAACATTAAGAAGACATCTTTGAATCTTTTATCAAGTTTTTGCAGAGGACTATTCTAGGGTTTGCTTTCGTTTATGTTTCATCTTCTTCCTTTGAATAATATTATGTTGATGAACTCCATGAATATGTGTAACTAAACACAACTATTGGTTATGGGATAAAGTTGATTTCTTCAAGCATGTTATTTGATTCTATGAATTAGTTTTGTCTCAATTCTATCGTTTATGATTCATTATTCTTATTCTCGTATGATTTGAATGCTAGTTTGGTTGAGTCCGGAATCAATTGGATTAGTTTTCATGTCTAAAGCTATATTAGGGTTTTCAATACGTAAAAGTTGTTATCTCTGATTTTTAGTAGCATCTTGTGGTTAAAACTTGTAGTGATACATCTTTTTAATCGCATATGAATCATAAACTTTGTTAAAACGAATTAGTGCTTTTACACGTTTGTTTGCATCGATTAGTCTTATTTCATAGAACTCATTGCTCTTAGGGAGTTAAATCTAATTGTGCTTTTACACTTTAGGTTGCTTTTTAAGAAGGTTTCACAATAGCATCTTTTAATGTTGTTTGTGATAAAATCAGGAAATAAACGGGATACTCTTGCGATCAAGATATCCTAGGACTTTTGATAATTGCGAGATTAAATTACCAATTCTAATCATTGATGAAAAATACATGCTTGTGAATGATACTATCCCATTACCAATATCTTCTCCTTATTGATTAATCCAATTATTTGTTTTTCGTTGCTTTCAATATTAGCTTTATTACTTAGATATAAACAAAATACAATCTTGGGTAAATTTGGTTACTTTAGAATCTGAAAATTGCATAACAACAATCGCCTCTCTGTGGATACGAACTCTTTCTTATCGAATACTATATATTTAGTTAAGTGAGGAAGTGAAATTATTTTTGACGCATACGACTCGCATCAAATTTTGGCGCCGCTGCCGGGGAGGCATTCGGCTTGTTATATAGTTTTCAGTTTCTTTTTATTATTTTTGCTTTTATCATTGCTTCTTATTTCTGGTTTCATTTTTCTGACTTAGTTTTGAGAATTGAGTTTCAGGTACCTTACTGAAATACAAACCGGAAGAAGCAATGGGTGACGCAAATCGTACACTCAAGGACTTGGCTTCTCACAAGCTGGATACACAGCAGGGTTGTATTCGAACAAACTCTACTTTTGAGATCAAGCCGGGGTTACTTAGGGAATTGCCAAAGTTCCATGGCATGGTGAATGAAGACCCAAACAAGCATCTTATGGACTTCCACACCATTGTCACGGCCGTGCTTCCAGCAAATACTGATGCGGATGGTGCAATGTTGAAAGTTTTTCGATTCTCTTTGGCGGATAACACTAAGGATTGGTTATATTATTTGCCTCCCGAAAGTGTCACAACATGGAATGGGTTGAAGAAACTCTTCTTAGAGATATTTTCCTGCATCTAAAGCCATTCAAATTCGCAAGGAGATTTGCGGAATGAAGAAACACGTGGGAGAATCCTTATGTGATTGTTGGGAACGATACAAGAGGTTGGTGGCAAGCTGTCCTCATCACCAATTTAGTGACGCGATGATTATCCAATATTTCTATGAAGGTCTCCACGCAAGTGATAGGAATCTTATTGACGCCGCAAGTGGTGGTGCACTTATGAACAAGACGGTGACACAAGCTAGGGAGTTGATTGAGAGTATGGCAGCTAATTCTCAACAATTTTCAAGTCGTGGATTAGAACCACCTACCAAGGGAGTTCATCAAGTTGATGAGATTATTGAATTACGTCAACAAATGAGCAATATGATGGCAATGATGCAACAAATTGTAGCTGTGGTTGTAAAACCATCACGCCCAGCTTATGAGAACGTAGAGCATGTTAATGCTATATTCTCAACTCAGCCATATGGTATTTACTCCAATACTTATGAGAAAGTTGCAAGTGCAAGTTCTGTTTACAACCATCCGAATGAGTTCCAACAACAAGTGCAACAACCACAACAAGGGCATAATCCAGAATTGGAGAAGTTGACTACTTTGGTGGAGGCTCTAATGTCCGTGGTACAGCAAAATCAACAACTAACGAACTTAAATCAGCAGAAAACAGATAATGAAATTAAGGAGTTGCAATCACAAGTTGGTCAACCGCAACAACAACAATTCCAGCAACAACAACAACCACCTCAAAGTCAAGGGTCCAATATGGAAGAGTTGCTGAAATCTTTTATGCAAAGAACGGAGGGTGCGGTCAAGAACTTGAAAACACAGGTTGGTTCAATGGCCGAGGAGATTAATCAGTTGCATGCACAAAATGGTGAGAAACTCCCTTCCCAACCTCGTAACTCAATAGAGGGTGTCAATGTTAATACGTTGGGAAGTGGTACACAATTTGTGCAACCCGAAGTTACTAATTCGGGTGAAGAAGAAGTCCCAAAGGAACCAATCTTGGAGGAAAAGAACGCAGATTTTCCCCAAACTCCGGAGGTAACTAAATCAAACTCTAAACCTCTTGTTTCTACTTATGTTCCTCCTCTACCTTTTCCTGGAAGGTTTGCTAAAGCTAATGAGAAGGTGGAACAAGATAGGGATATTTATGATGTTTTTAAGAAGGTCCAAGTGAATATTCCACTCATTGAAGTAATTAGGCAATCTCCTCGCTATGCAAAGTGTGTAAAGGAATTGTGCTCTAACAAGCACAAGCTAACCGGTAATGAGGTAATGAGTGTGGGGGAAAACGCTTCGGCGTATCTTACAAAGAACCTCCCACCTAAATTGAAAGATCTCGGTAGTTTCACTATTCCATGCACTATTGGTAAAACAAGGTTTGCAAAAGCTATGTTAGATTTAGGAGCGTCTATTAATGTTATGCCTACTTCGATTTATGATGCTTTAAATCTTGGTCCTCTCAAGAAAACCGGCATAGTTATTCAACTTGTCGATAGATCTAATGTTTACCCTAAAGGGATTGTTGAGGATGTTTTGGTGCAGGTAAAAGGACTAATATTTCCAGTGGATTTCTACGTTTTAGACATGAGTGATGTGAATTCATCCTCGTCTACACCTTTACTGTTGGGTAGACCATTTATGAGTACCGCTAGAACGAAGATTGATGTCCACAATGGCACCTTGACTATGGAGTTCGATGAACAAGTCATACACTTCAACATCTTTGAGGCGAGGAAACACCCAAGTACCATTCAATCAGATTTCCATAATGTGTTGGAAGCCGGCTAAGGCGTAACAAACAAGGAGTACGTCGGGCTGACGACTTTAAACCAAGCGCTAAGTGGGAGGCAACCCACCGGTTTTGTATCTTTATCCTTATCTTTTTATTTTTATGCATTTGCTTTTGCTTTTATCTTTACTTTCTTTGTTTTTGCATATTATTTGCGCAATTTCCCACCTTGAAATTTCTTTGGACGATTCAATTTTACATTGAGGACAATGTAACGTTTAAGTGTGGGGGAGCATTTATATGTTTTAGTTTGTTTTAGTTTGTTTTATGCATAAAGAAAAAAAAAAAAAATCAGAAAAATAGAAAAATCAAGAAACAAATTTGTGCTTTTTGAACTCTGAAATCTAGAAATTTGTGCCTTTAGGATGACACCATTAGTGGATGGAACCATTTTGAATGCAGGAGTTGAGGAACCAATTAACTAAAGGGATGAACATAGCTCATGAATCATAAATACCATGATAGTTGTTACCATATCTCGGAATATCACCATATCGCATTCTATTTTTATTTTTTCCATATTTATCTATTGTTCTCTAAGTGCTTTGGTGGGTCACTAAACGTCGACGTGTTATTACTGCTAGGATGGAATAGAGTGATTGAGTTACTAGAAAAAAAAAATGAAAAAAGAGAAAAAAAAAAAAAGAAAAAAAAAAGAAGAGACCGACCAATTAGACCAAAACGGAAAAAGAAAGACACTTGGAATAGCAGTATGTGTGAAACGTTGTCCCTATCTCCGTCGCCTAAATAAGCGTGGAATGCAGGATCCAAGGCAATTATCATGTACTTGCTTACAAGGAAGCATGCGCTTGGATCCAGTTTGATCCAATCATGTTGTCTAAAAAAAAAGAGAAATTGGATCCAGTTTGATTCAATCATATAAAAAAAAAAGAGAAGAAATTATTATTGTGTTGAATAAAGTCACTCTTGGTTCCCTTGTATATGCCAATTGATTTGATGTAGCATTCAACACCAATAGCTCAATCCAATAGGATTAAGTTCATCTTAGCAGTGACCTTCAGACAGATATGGGAAACATCGAACACTTGTGAATATTCGCCAACATCTACATCTATATCCATCTTCTTAATCTTTTCATTGTGATTGTGGTTTGTTAGTTTCCGAGTATTGTGGCTTGTTCGACTATCTAATTAGAGTTTATTTACTAATATATGAATTGAATTTGTGCAAGGTACCTCCTCCTGTAGTCATTTTGGATTCGTTCATTGATTTGTCATAATTAGACGGAGTTTGAAATATAGGTTTTGTAGGCAGACCTCTTGTAAACCTTCACGAGACTAAAACTCGTCCACTAGGGATGCCTAGGGGTTTAAATGCTTGTTATTTATGCTTAAAGTGATTGTAGCCTCGACGAGACGGAGTTGTATGTATTCTTTATAATTATTTTTGTTTGATTTGCTCGAGGACTAGCAAAGTCTAAGTGTGGGGGAATTTGATAGGTGTAGAAAACACCGTGTTATTTATCTATTGTTTATGCTTTCTCTGCTAGTTTTCTTGAAAATTATGTATCTTATGTTTTTTTTTTGAGTGTTTAGGTACTTTGGAGTCATTTGGATCAAAATAAGAAGAAACATGACAAAAGCGTTGGAGGTGGATTGTGTCTTATTATTCGCTTTTATTTCTTCATCTCTGTCTGAAAAGTTTGCCAACTTTAGTGATGCGAATTATGTCTGAAAAGCATGGCAGCTTTAATGATGATTAAGACATTGAAGAGAAGAAGTGAACTCGAGATGCAAGAGGCAGCTGCAGCTGGTGGAAGAGCATATGGAGTTAAAAGGAGCTAAGAAGAGGAAAGGAGTTCATTCCCACATGAAACGAAGGAGTTGTAAGGCTCAAATACAACTCTTGGATACAAGTTCCAGGAATATTTACGTCTGGGAAAAGCTTCTCATAACCCAACCGTAAAATAGATGAATTTCCAATACAAGTTCCAGGAACATTTACGGCTAGGTCCAACCCAACCGTAAAATTGAGTGAAGATATATGAATATTTGGGCATTTATATGATGTAGAGGATGACGTTATGAGTACAACCCAAAAATAATGAGGTAAATCGGACATCGTATGAAGAAGTTATAGCCGAAATGGTGAAGAACAAAAAGTTACAGGAAGAATTACGGCCAGGTCCAAAAGACTCGAACCCAACCGTAATTATGGGATTTTTAATAGTATTTTCTAGTCAGAATTTCGGCTGGGTCGAATCCAACCGTAACTCTGGTGATTTTTTGGCGAATTCTGATGGTCAGACTTACGGTTGGATTGATATTAACGAACCCAACCGTAACTAAGGGTATTTGGCACGTGAGTGAGACTAAAAATCGAAGAAAACATGGACCCGAAAGAATTTTGAAGACCTAATTCGTGGGAACTATATAAAGAAGCTTCCAAAACATTAAGAAGACATCTTTGAATCTTTTATCAAGTTTTTGCAGAGGACTATTCTAGGGTTTGCTTTCGTTTATGTTTCATCTTCTTCCTTTGAATAATATTATGTTGATGAACTCCATGAATATGTGTAACTAAACACAACTATTGGTTATGGGATAAAGTTGATTTCTTCAAGCATGTTATTTGATTCTATGAATTAGTTTTGTCTCAATTCTATCGTTTATGATTCATTATTCTTATTCTCATATGATTTGAATGCTAGTCTGGTTGAGTCCGAAATCAATTGGATTTGTTTTCATGTCTAAAGCTATATTAGGGTTTTCAATACGTAAAAGTTGTTATCTCTGATTTTTAGTAGCATCTTGTGGTTAAAACTTGTAGTGATACATCTTTTTAATCGCATATGAATCATAACCTTTGTTAAAACGAATTAGTGCTTTTACACGTTTGTTTGCATCGATTAGTCTTATTTAATAGAACTCATTGCTCTTAGGGAGTTAAATCTAATTGTGCTTTTACACTTTAGGTTGCTTTTAAAGAAGGTTTCACAATAGCATCTTTTAATGTTGTTTGTGATAAAATCAGGAAATAAACGGGATACTCTTGCGATCAAGAAATCCTAGGACTTTTGATAATTGCGAGATTAAATTACCAATTCTAATCATTGATGAAAAATACATGCTTTTGAATGATACTATCCCATTACCAATATCTTCTCCTTATTGATTAATCCAATTATTTGTTTTTCGTTGCTTTCAATATTAGCTTTATTACTTAGATATAAACAAAATACAATCTTGGGTAAATTTGGTTACTTTAGAATCTGAAAATTGCATAACAACAATCGCCTCTCTGTGGATACGAACTCTTTCTTATCGAATACTATATATTTAGTTAAGTGAGGAAGTGAAATTATTTTTGACGCATACGACTCGCATCACGTGACTGCGCCGCCCTGTAATGCGGTGAGGCCTTGGGTATCAAAGATCCAACAGCTTCCCTCGCCTCTATTCAACTTACTTAAACGCGGATTTATTCCAGAGGGGTTTGCTCAGATTGTAACGAATTCCCTTTCGAAGGAATAGAAGCTGGTCTAGAAACAATCTAAGTGGAGCCATCATGCTTTTTGTTTGCTAGAAAATTTTAGGTTCGCTTTGGTGGAGTCAGCCTGCTTTGTGTTTTCTTAGAACCTCCCTTCCTTTTTAGGATTTTTTTTTCCCTGGTGTATGCCCGAGGTGATTAGAGAACGGGCTTGGAAAAGAAACACTCTAGGTCGTTGGACTAGTGACAAACCTAGTAGTTCTTCTTGTGAAGGCGTGGAGCTCGAAGAATCTTCTTTTGAGAGCCCTGTTTTTGGAAACTCCAGTTTTGAGAATCTGTCTCTTTGTGAGGAAAGTACCCCTAGTATAGGTCAGCTGCACTTACAATAACTACTTTGAAAGATTACATGTTCCCAACTAGGGCCAACCGAGCCTCGTGCATTAAATTGCCAGCCAATATGGCTAATTTTGAGATAAAACCTAGTATTCTCCAGATGATCCCTATATTCTTAGGAAAATTAAGATGATGAGAACCCTTATTTTCATATTAGGGACTTTGAGGAAATTTGTGGGATAGTTAGAATAAAAGACCTTACTGATGAAGTCTTGAAACTTAAGATGTTTTCCCTTTTCCTTGAGAGATAAATCCAAGACCTGGCTGACCAACCTACCATCTGAATCTATTGAAACATGGCAGGAACTGATTACAACCTTCTATATGAAATTCTACCCTAAGCATAAAACTGTAGTTGTTAGGCAGAAAATTAGTGCTTGTGTGCAACAAGAGGGTGAGTCTCTTTATAGGTTTTTAGAGAGATTCAATGATCTCCTATCCCAGTGTCCTCACCATGGGTTTGATAAGATGAAACTTGTAGAGATTATTTATAATGGTTTAGACTATTCAACCAAATCCATGGTCGAGTCTATGTGCGCTGGTGAGTTCACTAATAAAAATGCTGATGATGCTTTTACCTTCTTAGGAGCTATCGCTGAAAAATCCCAACAATGGGAGCCTTGTGTTGAACCCCCTAAAAGACTCTTGGTAAATAGAAGTAGCACCACTGTGGTAGATACAAGCTTTGGGTCAGATGGTAAGTTAGCTGCTTTGTCTAGAAGGTTAAAATCTTTGGAATTGAATTATCCTAAACATAGGTCTCTTGTTGAACCCGATGATAGGATTAGATCCGCTCAAGTCTCTAGTTGTGGAGTAGAACCCAATAACTCTTTTTGGGAAGGTCATGTTAGTGAAGAACAAGCCCATGCTATCTATAACAATGCTAGGTTTGAGAATCGTCAGAAGTTTGACCCATACTCAGAGACATACAACCCTGGTTGGAGGAACCATCCTAATTTCTCTTGGTCAAAGGGCCAGAATCAAGGTTAGTCTAGTAATTCTCAGCCTCCCCCAGGTTTTGGTTATAATAAGAATTCTTCAGGTCAAGCCCAGTTCCAGAACCCTTCTGAGAATAGAATGAGTAGCTTAGAGGAATCTCTTAGTATTTTAAAAAAGAGCCAAGATATGCTATCACAAAGCCAGGAAATGTTGATAAAGAGCCAGGTTAATTTTCAAGAGGAAACCAAGCAGAATTTTAAGAATAATTCCCAGTCTCTTGCTAAATTAGAACTTCAAGTAGGCCAAATAGCTAAGTTTATAAGTGAGAGAGAAGAAGGAAAGTTCCCTAGTCATACTGATCCTAACCCTAAAGGAGAGAAACCGTAATCATGTGAATTATGTTACAACCCTTAGAAGTGGAAAGAAAGTTGACAAAAAGGTCGCCATGCCTGAAAGTGAACATGTTGTAGTTCACCCTTCTGAGCCAGAAAATGAGGAGACTGATAGAGACCCCAAAGAGACCAATGAGGGTCATGTTGAGCCCGGCTTTGTTCCCAGAGACCCGTTTCCCCAGCTGCTAGTTCCAACTAAGAGAAATTCCAACTTTAATGATATTTTGGAGGTTTTTAAGCAGGTAACTATCAACCTACCATTGTTGGATGCGATTAAGCAGATTCCCGCTTATGCCAATTTTTTAAGGACTTGTGTACACGAAAGCGTAGGCTTAGGGTTCAAAAGAAAGCCTTCCTAGCTGGTCATGTGAGTTCTATTATTCAGAATACCACTACTCCTAAGTAAAAAGACCCAGGGTCCCCTACAATTGCTTGCACAATAGGTAAATTTCGTGTAAAGAAAGCGTTGCTTGACTTAGGAGCAAGTGTGAACTTCCTCCCATACCATGTGTACCTTAATCTAGGAATTGGTGAGATGAAACCTACCCAGATGACTCTTAAATTAGTTGATAGGTCCGTTAAAATTCCTCGGGGTGTGATCGAGGATGTTCTCATAGAGGTATACAAGTTTATTTATCCGGTGGATTTTGTTATCCTAGATACCCAACCTGTCCCTGACACAGAGAACCAGATACCAGTAATTTTAGGTCGCCCGTTTTTAGCTACATCCAATGCGATCATTAACTGTCGAACTGGTATTATGAATTTGTCTTTTGGTAATATGACTATTGAGCTGAACGTCTTTCATATTAGTAAGCTACCCGCTGATCTAGATGACTCGAGCATAGAATAAGTGAACATGATAGGAACATTAGTCGAGGAGTCATTACCAAAAACTTTGTTAGAAGATCCATTAGAGAAATTCCTAGCTCACTTTGGGATTGATTTTGATGATGATGATGTGATTAATGAGGTGAATGCTTTGTTAGATTCAACCCCTTTGATAGACACTAGTAATGGCTGGAAACCTAAGTTCGAACCTTTACCCGTTTCTGAGTCAACCCTAGTTCCTTCGTTGGAAAAGCCTCCTAAATTGGACCTTAAACCATTACCAGATACCTTGAAGTATATGTTTTTAGGCCCATCTGAAACTTTACCTGTGATTATAGCATCCGACTTGGACAGTGATCAGGAAAGTAGGCTAGTAACCGTCCTTCAAAACAACAAGGAAGCTTTAGGGTGGACCATAGCAGACATTAAGGGTATAAGTCCTACTGTTTGTATGCATCAGATTTATTTAGAGGAAGATACCAAACCTTTTAGGGAGATAAAATTAAGACTAAACCCTAATATGAAAGAAGTAGTTCGAACCGAGGTTCTTAAGCTGTTAGATGCAGCCATTATCTACCATATTTCTGACAGTAAGTGGGTCAGCCCCGTTCAGGTTGTTCCCAAGAAATCCGGTATTACTGTAGTCCAGAATGATAACAATGAGTTAATCCCAACCCGAATGACCTCAGGTAGGCGTGTCTGTATTGACTATAGAAAATTGAACAAGGTCACTAGGAAGGACCACTTTCCCCTTCCCTTCATCGACCAAATGCTAGAAAGATTAGCTGGCCGTAGCCATTTTTTCTTTTTAGATGGATTTTGTGGCTAAAATAAGGTTCCTATTGCCCCAGAAGACCAAGAGAAAACCAGTTTTACCTGTACCTTTGTGTATAGGCGCATGCCTTTCGGGCTATGTAATGCCCCTGCGACCTTTCAACGTTGTATGTTGAGTATATTTTCTGACATGGTAGAACGGTTCTTAGAGGTCTTTATGGATGATTTTTCAGTGTTTGGTTCATGTTTCAATGAGTGCTTGCATAATTTGTCATTAGTTTTGACTAGGTGTAAGGAAAAGAATTTAGTGCTTAATTGGGAAAAATGTCATTTCATGGTTCGTTCAGAAATCGTTTTAGGGCATATCGTATCTTCGAAGGGTATAGAGGTAGATAGAGCCAAATTTGACCTTATTAAAACGTTACCGGTCCCAAAAACTGTAAAAGATATTAGGTCATTCTTAGGGCATGCTGGTTTTTATCGCTGATTCATTAAGGATTTTAGCTTGATTTCTAGACCTCTTTGCAATTTGCTTGCAAAAGATGTTAAGTTTGTCTTTGATGATGCTTGTTTAGAGGCTTTTGAGAAGCTTAAGACTTTACTTACTATTGCCCCCATAGTCCAGGCACCCAACTGGAACCTACCCTTTGAGATCATGTGTGATGCTTCAGATTATGCTATTGGTGTTGTGCTAGGTCAGCGAGAAAATAAGTTACTTCATGTGATTTACTATGCTAGAAAAACTCTGAATGATGCCCATATGAACTATACCACTACCGAGAAGGAACTGTTAGCCATTGTGTTTGCTTTAGACAACTTTAGACCATATCTCTTAGGTTCTAAGATCGTCATATATACTGATCATGCTGCTTTGAAATATCTTTTGTCTAAGAAGGATATGAAACCTAGATTGATTAGGAGGATCCTTTTGTTACAAGAATTTTGTCCAGACATTAGAGACAAAAAGGGTGCAGAAAATATAGTAGCAGTCCACTTGTCTAGGCTAATTGTTAGTTCCCCTGATGATTCCCTTCATATAAGGGATAGCTTTCCTGATGAACAATTGTTCTCTGTTTCCCAATCACCTTGGTATGAAAATATAGTGAACTATCTTGTTACTTGTCGAATGCCCCAACATTGGGGTAAACAAGATCGTTCTAGGTTTTTAGCCGAGGCTAAGCACTTCTTTTGGGATGATCCTTATTTATTTAAGTATTGTCCAGACCAGATTATTAGGAGATGTATACCTGAGAGTGACCAGTTCAGTATTATTTCCTTTTGTCATGATCATGCTTGTGGGGGTCACTTTAGTGCTAAGAAGACTGCTGCTAAGATATTGCAGTGTGGATTCTATTGGCCTTCATTGTTTAAAGACTCCCACAGTTATTGTGTTACTTGTGAACGTTGCCAGAAATTAGGAACCATTTCCCGTAGGAATATGATGCCCTTGAACCCGATTCTAATTGTTGAGGTCTTTGATGTGTGGGGTATTGACTTTATGGGTCCATTTCCTAATTCTTTTGGTAACTTATACATCCTTGTCGCCATAGACTACGTCTCTAAGTGGATTGAACCGGTTGAGTGTAAAACCAATGACCATATGGTTGTGATTGAGTTCTTGAAAAATAATATACTTACACGTTTTGGTACACCGCGAGCTATAATTAGTGATGAAGGGTCACACTTTTGTAATGGACTTTTTAAGCTTTTGATGAAGAAATATGGTATTACACATAAGGTAGCTACCCCGTATCATCCACAGAATAGTGGTCAGGTAGAGGTTTCCAATAGGGAGATAAAATGTATATTAGAGAAAACAGTTAATCCTAATCGGAAAGACTGGTCGTCTAGGCTCACAGATGCCTTATGGGCTTATCGTACTGCATTTAAAACCCCAATTGGAATGTCGCCTTATCGGATTGTTTATGGCAAGGCATGTCATTTACCTGTTGAGTTAGAACATAGAGCATATTGGGATGTTAAGCAGCTAAATTTTTTACTTGACAAGGGAGGAGCCCATAGGAAACTCCAACTTAATGAGTTGGACGAGATTCGTATCGATGCTTACGATAATGCGAAAGAGTATAAGAACAAAATGAAACTTGTGCATGATATAAATATTTTACGGAAGTCATTTTCTCCAGGTCAAAAAGTTCTTCTGTATGATACCTTCTTGCATCTTTTCCCTGGGAAGTTACGTTCTCGGTGGACGGGTCCTTTTATTGTTCGCACTGTCTTTCATCATGGAGCTGTTGAAATTGAGACACCGGATGGTAGTAGTTCTTCGAAGGTTAACTGTTAGAGATTGAAACCCTTTTTAGAGCCATTTCCTACAGGTGATGTTGAGGAGGTCCCTCTGGAGGACCCTGTTTACCCTTGATTGACCATCAAGGCGATTGTATGTTGTACACTAGTTGTTTTTTTTTCTCTTCACCCAGGTACTATCTTTCCTACTTCTCCTCGCGTTATTTTACTTTTGGTTTTGCTCTTTCATTAGAAACATTGAGGACAATGTTAGATTTAAGTTTGGGGGTGGGAAAGAACTTTTTAGTTGATCTTTTGAAACTTCGGTTTTGTTCGTTTTCCGGTACTAAAATGAAGCGATTCTCTCGATTTCTTTCAACCAGATTCTGTGCTTGTCCTTGCATAGCACTTTCACTATTGATTGTTGGCGAATTCTGTTCTTCTCTCTCTGGTCTAACACTTGATCCTGCAGCACTTTGAGATCTCCTCCTTTGTAACATCTCATTTTCCCTCCTCAATTCTTGATTCTGTCTTGTTAGATTTGCACGTTCTACGGCTTCAAACCTTCGTTCTGCTTGAATTCCTTGTCAATGTTTCTAATTCCTCCATTTCTCTTTCATGAATTGTTCCTCCCATCAATCTCCCATTTTCTCTGATTTGCGGTTCTCTATATGCTTCTACTGGTGTATCAGTTCTCCAAGTGTGTACACTCGATCATGATCTATTGCGCTCCCTTGTGTTACTGTTTGTTTAGTTTGATTTCTTTGATTGCTCCTTCTCCTACTAGGTTCTCCTGTTGTATTTGCTTCTCCACCTGCGAGTCTTACACTTCTTCTTACTGCAGTCAATGGTTCTGATATATTTCTTATTCTAGCCATTTCTTTGATGCAAAAATTCTTTAATTATCTCTTTCTTTCTTCACAGATTCCTTCAATATTTCTTATAGAGCACACTTACAGAACATCTTTATGAACATGTTTCATTCTTTTCCTTTGTAATCTTTATCTATTGGCTTTGTCTGATTTTCAAATTTCCAAAACTCCTTCAAATTTCTGCTATAACAATCTTCAACTCCTCCCTGTTTCTAGCGCCAATTATGTAGTTGCAAGAAATTTTACAACTACACCCTCAGTAGAATTCATAAAACTTTAAGAAGTTCTTGATGAAAAATGACAATTTACTGATTAATATTCTCAACTGATTACAAAGAAATATGTTTATGGAACTTAGAACAATTACAACTTTCTCTATTCTCTCTCCTAAGACTTTTCCTAATACTCACTTAAAGAACCTCCTCTAATTTAACATTTGAACTACTATTTATAGTGAAATCTGTACAACTGTATATAGCTTGCGTAGTATCGCGGCTTCTATTCGTAAGTTTTTTCTATATTCGCAAACCCTTCACACTTTTCTCGTGTTTCTTATATCATCGCATTTTCTTGCGACACTTTCCTCCTGTCTTTGTTATTATATTCGTAACCCGACATCTTACGATATTCGGTACCTACATCTTGCCTCTTCTCATGTCATTTATGCGAAGAAGTAATGATCGTGATAATATAACCATTACTTATTCCCTTATCAGAATTCGAATACGTCTTTTATAACCGTCTTTTCCTAACTATTCCCTTTTATATACTCCTTTTATTCCCTTCCTTATCCTTTTTTTACTTTCTCTTTTTACTTCTGCAACTTCGTCTTCTTCTCACATCACATATTCTATTATCGCCTTCTCTTCTTATTAATCCCATCATGAGTTCTCCGAGGTAATTTTCTTTTATCTCTCGCGTCTTTCACTTGTTTATCTCTTTTATTTCTGTTTAATTCATTGTTTGATTTTTATTTCTTTCAGCAAAACTGCTTATCAGGTGAAACCTTCAACTAAGAGCTCAAACCCTAACTCTCGAAGGAGAAAATCCGAGAATTAAAAGGTAGTTAAAATACTCTGTCTTCCTTCTGAAACAATATATTGTTGGCTCAGTTTTTAATCTACATTTTGATTCGTAGGTCGGTGAAGAATCCAACCTTCCCAAGAGATCTCGTCTTATCAAATCCAAGCCATCAATTTCAATTAGTGATTTCCTTCCCGTGATTGATAAAGAATTTTCCTCTCCACCTCGTGAAAGCACTTCTTCGCAAACTCCTGCCTCTACTTCATTACCCAGTTTTCAGTCTCCCACTCTTGTCAATTTATCAACACTTTTTCAAGATCAACCTTCGCAAGATGCCTTCTCAACCCCTTCTCCTGAAAAACCCATTTTAGCTCCTAATCCTTTGAGTGTTGTTTCTCCAAGCAATTTACAACTTGCTCTTATTCCTTCGAATTCTTCTCCCCTTCCTCAAGAAGTTCGAGATGAAATTTATTCAACTTTCCGGATGTTATCTGATGTTTTGAGTAACATTGCGAAGTCTTCAAATGTTCGCTCGAAATCTGAATTTTGCGAAATGCTCAACAACTTCATCAATACTGATGTTTCTATTTCACATCAAGCCCTGGAAAAAGAGGTTGAATTGCTTCGCCAAACTCAGGAGTCTTTGAAAATGGAGTGTGAGAATCTTCGTAAAGAGAATTATCAGCTTCAAAATGATTCTCTAGATTGTGTGATCCTTCGTAAGAGGAATGATGCATTAAAAGGTATTGCTACTATCTTTATATTTTCTCCTTTTGTTTGTTTCTATTTCTCGCATGCCTGAAACATCCATTAAAACCCATTCCCCTTTATAGAATCAATCCAGAAATGTAGAATGTTGGTACTTCATCATGAATCAGACACAGAAGAATCTCGAGCCAAGCATGAAAGTCTTTTGAACAAGTTTTCCCACTTATCTAGTCTTCATTGATGTGCTCTTGATAATTTAGATGCCCTTTTCAAAGAGAATACCCAACTAATTTACGATCAAAATTTTTTGAATGATGAAATATCTCAGCTCACTTCTTTTTTAACTAAAGCCGATTTAAGAATGGATACCCTATTAGAAGTGAATGAAACCTTATCAAAAGAAAGATGTTTGTATTTGAATATAATGGCTGTTTCTTCGCAACAATTGAATATTCTTCATAGTAAATGTTGCGATCAATAAAATCTCCTTTATTTGTTAAAAGGTGAACTTGAGGAATTAAAGAAGTCTTCAGATGCAGAGAGAAGTTCTTTTGCTGCCGAGAAGAAATCCCTTCTTAATAAGAATATAATCTTGAACACTAAGAGGAATAAACTTAAAGAAGATTATTCCCAAGTAGAAAAACTTAATACAAAACTTGCAAAGGATAATAAATTTCTTCTTTCCAAAGATCAAAAGCTTCAATCTAGACTTGAAGGATTAGTTGGTGACGGTTTTGATAAAGCTATGGATCAGATGAAGAATTGTTTTCTATCTTTAGCTCAATTTCTCACTTCACAAAGAGAAGGTAGTCATTAAAATTTGACTGCCTTTGATATACCTTTAGATTTTATTATATTCGCAGAATTGATTCTTTGAATTTTGTTTCACTCGCAGAATCTGAGAACAATCTTTGCAATACTAAAGCTGGATTGGAGACCACCTGTTCTGAGCTTCGCAAGAAGAACTCTTTGCTTTCTTCTCATTTGATCAATTCTCGCGATCGTGCCAATCGGAGATTCAATCATCTTTCTTATGCCAAAGATATTGAAGATACTAACCACCAGAACGCTATACTTCGTGAAAGTCATCTGAAAGCTCAAGTCTTCGTAAACCACATTCTCTTATCAAGATCCTTGTCTCCAGTGAAAGATGAAAATATGGAAATATCTGATGATGAAGTTGCTCGTGATCCCGATAGTGACTTTGATTACTAGAGTGATGATGAAGGACTTGATGGTGAAAAAGAATTTATCCCTCAAGGAGAAGCTCATGTTGAAGGCTCTACAGAGGGTAATGTTTCGCAAGAATTGAACGCTGCTAATGATCCTACTCATCTTAAAGATCCAGCACAAAGTGTTGATGAAGAACATTAAGCATGATAAACATCTTTCCAAAGTTATCGTTAATCCTCTTGTTTTTCTTTCTTTTGAACTCTTTCTCTTGGTTACTGTTGGTCCTCTTTTTACAAACAATTCTTCTTACTATTTATGTTCCTTAAGAAGTATATTTTATATTTTGCGATAATGACTTGACCTTTCTCTAACTGAATATTTTCTTGACTTGCATAAATTGAATAACTTGATCATATGAAGAGAAATAACATATCTTGAAGACTTAGCTTAGTATTCCCTTTCCCCTTATTATTGCTCTTCAGGTGATCAATTGTTGTTGTAAGTATTAGAATATCTGCCCCAGTTTAAGTTGCAAGGTTTCAGGTTATTGTGAAGTAAATAAGAAATCTCCCCTTTGAAGTATAAAAAGTATGAAACCTCCTTGAAGAAGTATAAGAATTATGAAACATCCTTGAAAAAGTATAAGAAGTATTCAATCCTTGAAGAAATATGAGAAGTATTCAATCCCTGAAGAAATATGAGAAGTATCCAATCCTCGAAGAATTTTATGAGTATGAAATATCCGTCCTTGATTGCGAATAAAATTGCTTCTTTTGGTAGGAATTCTTGATATATATTCTTGTTGAGAATATAAAGAATCTCCAATGATATTTACGAAATTGACTTCATTAGTTTCTGTGGTCTTATCATGCCTTCCTAAGTAAAGGTCTTACTTTGCCACCTCTTTTGCGATAAAGTCGCAGGACGTTGGTGCATTTGCATGCCTCTTGACTTCATCTTAACAATATTTTTGTGTTTGCGATAATATGACAAGTCTGAATATACTTGCGAATATACAGCCTTATGACATTATCGTCTTGCGATGAAATCGCAGGACGTTATCACACTTTCATGTAATAACCCATTGATCTCATCTTAACTTATTTGTATTTAATTATGCGAGTATATATATATATATATATTTATTTTTTTTTACTCGCAGAAATATGATTGTTGCACAAATATGACAAGCCTTTATGTTCTTGCGAACAAAAAGCCTCATGACATTTGCGTCTTATATCACGTATTAGCTCCCTAATGGAGGGTGCTTCCCTTTATCTTCCCCTTGGTTGCCCCTTCAAGGAAGCATACATCGACCATACAAGGTTAGCTCTTCCCATCCGGTTCTAGAAACAACCAGCTTTTGTTCGCAACCTCTTATCCTTTTTGCCTATAGGGCTTATATTTACGAGGTTGCACCCTATGGGGTATCTTTGGGCCAAGTGCATCATTTGCCAATATGTCAAGAATGGCAGATGTGCTTCAAACCCACCCGGCACTCTTGACTCAACCGTGCACCTTGGCGCCTTGATCGTTTTCTGCACTTCTTGGGAAAGACAGTATGCCTTGGTCGCCCAACCTAAATCATGTTACATCGCAACATTAGGTTGAGAATCCAAGGTGTCTTACCCGGATAGGTACCCCATAATGTTCATGTACTCAGGTTCCGTGGTGGTGTTCCGTTTCCCTTGAGCCATGCTTATAGGTACCCCCTTAAATGACGTACTTTAGGACTTTGACTCTTGCGAAATGTTGCTTCGCGAACTAGGGTGTACGTCACAAAGGTTTTCCTGTGTAAATTTTATGCGTCTCTCTTTCTTTTTTGAAAGCTGATCACAGTTTGCGTTTTTTATTCATAAAAACTCATCACAAATTTTTCATGTTGCGAAATACCTCATTTCATTTTCTTGTTTTTCAAAATACATTTTTTTATATGTTGCGAACAAATATACTGATTACCTTTTTGTTTCATTACCTAGTTTCTTCATTCTCTTTTCTTCGCAAACCATATCCCTTTTCTATCATCGTAAATTTCTTGTATGCTTAACATCGTGACTTTATTCCTTCATGCCTTAGTCCTCAGTCATTAAATTTTCGCTTCTTTTCACAGCCTTTGCTCTTTTTCTCCAACTTTCCCTTTCAACAGCTTTTCCTTCGCAGACTTCAACTTCTGTATCGTAACATTTCTTCCCTTCTGCCCAATCACCCTTGATAACTCCAATACCCTTTGGATGAGGAAATTTTATGCATTGATAAAGAGTTGAAGCTACGCCTAGAATCCCATGAAGCCAAGGTCTTCCTATTAAAGCATTGTAAGGTGATTCGACATCAACAACGCAAAATAGAATTTCAGTTCGCATTCCACTTAAGGGAATTCGCATGCTTACTTCTCCTTTAGGTTTATTAGCAGTTCCATTAAAGCCATAAATCCTGTAGGTAGAAGGTATTAGATATGCATCTTTTCCCCCCCCATGGTTTTGTAACCAGGATAGAAGAGAATATTGACAGAACTTCCCGTATCAATTAAGATTCTATTAAGACCAATTGATTCTTCGTCTGTATCATCTTCGCTTTCTCCCATATTCAGACAAATTTCTAATCTCACTACCAACGGATTATCATGTATTTCGCAACCTTCTGGAATTTCTGTGGCTTCAAAAGAAATTTCACGTTTATTCCAATCTTCAAGTCGTGAAATTTGTACGATGTTCATTATTTCCCTTCCTTCACCATCTCTCGCATACACCCTGCTTAACACATTATCATGAAAATATTCTATAGTTTTATATGAGTGAACAATAGAATTGCAGAAAACATTCCTTGCTTTTGGTCCCACTTCTATGTGTAAGGTTTCCTTTCCCTTTTCTTTTATTGTGTTCACCATGCGAGTTATCACTGGAGCCTGTGGTAATTGTTGCGACTGTGCTTGTTTGAGTAAAAAGTGGTCCAGTTTACCTTGATCAATCATTCGCAAGATAATCTTTTTGATATTATTGCAATTATTTGTAGAATGTCCATGAAAGTGATGGTACAAGCAAAATTCATGACTTCTTGGACCCATTGGTGGTTATTTTCCCATATTCCATGGCGTTGGTATATTCTCCATCAAGATGATTGCTTGCCATATCTTTTCTACACTTGTATTCAAAGGTGGCATCTTTATTTCTTCTCTTATCATTCTTTGACCTCCCGATCCATTGTTATAGTTTTGTCTATGATTCCCTTGTCCAAAATAGTTCTGCCTTTGTCCTCCACAATTTTCCTATTGCTGATCTAATATTGGAATCTGGTTATTTCCTCCTCGGCTATAGAAATTCCTTTCTCTATCATACTCTTCTTGATCCTTGCTACCTATTGCTACCATTTTTGGTTGACCATTGTCAATTTTCATCTCTTCTGATATCTGCGAAGATGTTTGCGAGGATGTCTTCGAGGTACCTGTTACGACATTGACTATTTTAGGAAGTAAGTTTGCTCCTGTATCTTGAGTGTTGGTGTTTGTCACTGGATATGACTCCATATTGTTTTGCTTTTCCTCTAATGTAATGTACTCCTCTTGCAATTCTCGCAACTCTGTCATCATAATGGAATTCTTTCTTTTGAAGATTTGAACATATAATTATTCAGTTGCGAACATCACATTTATGAAAGACAAAATCAGGTACCTCTCATCCACACAACATGCCATATCACTGCACATAGTTTTCCATCTTCTTACCAAATGCTTCAAACTTTCGCCAATTCTTTGTTTTAAACCAAACACATCTTCAATACCAAGTCGCGAGGAATGATTTGTGATATGTGCTCCTAAGAAAGTTACTTGTAGATGATTAAATGATGTAATAGTATTCTTTGGAAGTCCTTCGAACCATTTTAGAGCTTCTCATGTTAAGCTTGATGCGAAGTACTTTCATAATACAGCATCGTGATTCTCTCATTGTAACATGCATCTTATATACGCTTTAATGTGCTGAATAGCACATGAAGTCCCATCAAAGGCGCTGGTTAATGTAGACAGATTGCATTTTGGTGGAATCCCTCCCAATTGCACCTCTCTAGAAAAAGGAGTTTTCACATCTTCTTCTATTGCTTCATCTAATTGCCTTCTATCTCCTCCTCCCCTATTGTTTATCATTCCTCTCATTTCCGCTAATTCTCGAAAGATCCGTTCATTTGCCTCAGAATTCTCATACATTGGTCTCTTAAACGCAACCTCTCTTATTCTATGTTCTTGCATTTCTTCTCTTGCGATTCTTCGCATTCTATCATACTCTTCATTAATGTTTCCATTTGTACAATTTTGCAAATATCTCCTTTCCAGATTGTCACAATTATTTTGTTGCAGAGCATCTTGAAATTCTTGTTCTTCCATTTCTGTTCTCCTCATCCTTCTCATGTGAATATTAGGAATCCATTCTTCTTCATTTCTCCTCCTTCTGCGATTTACCTCTCCTTGATTTTCCTGAATTCTGATTTGAAGATTTGGTTCATTCCTCTCTATTTTTGTTCGTTGATTTCCAACTCTCCTCTAAATTCTACCATACTGAAGATTTTGATTGTTGCGAGCTTGTTCATGTCTTCTTACTTCATCCTCGTAATTGTTTTGATGCATTGCTTGTTGCAGTTCTAATTCTTCCATCTCCATTCGTAATCTTTCTCGTTCTCGAGTTAAACGCGTTCGTTCTATATGTTGCCTCTCAATTTCTTCCACAAGTTGTTGCTCTTCCTCTCGATTTTCTTCGCCATTCTGGTTATTTTCCCTTGGAAATGGTTATGTTCGTAAATTTTCCATATTTTGTTCGTTTTCCGGTACTAAAATGAAGCGATTCTCTCGATTTCTTTCAACAAGATTCTGTGCTTGTCCTTGCATAACACTTTCACTATTGATTGTTGGCGAATTCCGTTCTTCTCTCTCTGGTCTAACACTTGATCTCGCACTTTGAGATCTCCTCCTTTGTAACATCTCATTTTCCCTCCTCAATTCTTGATTCTGTCTTGTTATATTTGCACGTTCTTCGGCTTCAAACCTTCGTTCTTCTTGAATTCCTTGTCAATGTTTCTAATTCCTCCATTTCTCTTTCATGAATTGTTCCTCCCATCAATCTCCCATTTTCTCTGATTTGCGGTTCTCTATATGCTTCTACTGGTGTATCAGTTCTCCAAGTGTGTACACTCACTCGATCATGATCTATTTCTCTCCCTTGTGTTACCTTTTTGTTGAGTTTGATTTCTTTGATTGCTCCTTCTCCTACTAGGTTCTCCTGTTGCGTTTGCTTCTCCACCTGCGAGTCTTACACTTCTTCTTACTGCAGTCAATGGTTCTGATATATTTCTTCTTCTAGCCATTTCTTTGATGCAAAAATTCTTTAATTATCTCTTTCTTTCTTCACAGATTCCTTCAATATTTCTTATAGAGCACACTTACAGAACATCTTTATGAACATGTTTCATTCTTTTCCTTTGTAATCTTTATCTATTAGCTTTGTCTGATTTTCAAATTTCCAAAACTCCTTCAAATTTCTGCTATAACAATCTTCAACTCCTCCCTGTTTCTAGCGCCAATTATGTAGTTGCAGGAAATCTTACAACTACACCCTCAGTAGAATTCATAAAACTTTAAGAAGTTCTTGATGAAAAATGACAATTTATTGATTAATATTCTCAACTGATTACAAATAAATATGTTTATAGAACTTAGAACAATTTCAACTTTCTCTATTCTCTCTCCTAAGACTTTTCCTAATACTCACTTAAAGAACCTCCTCTAATTTAACATTTGAACTACTATTTATAGTGAAATCTGTACAACTGTATATAGCTTGCGAAGTATCGCGACTTCTATTCGTAAGTTTATTCTATATTCGCAAACCCTTCACACTTTTCTCGTGTTTCTTATATCATCGCATTTTCTTGCGACACTTTCCTCCTGTCTTTGTTATTACATTCGTTACCCGACATCTTACGATATTCGGTACCTACAGAGCACTATGAGAGAGTCGAAGAGAGATGCATTTGGTTGCTTTGTTAGTCCGCTTTCAATCTGGCACAAGATCTTTCTAGCACTGGTTTAACTCATCACACGTAATTAGTCCAGCTGTGTAGCAGATATCCCTCTCATCTTTTTCTCTCTCCTAATCTTATCCAGCTGTAAATCAGCGGACGCATCTTACAATGTTTATCTTGCTGTGTAGAGGATATCTCTTTATCTAGCAGTGTTGCGTATGTGTCTCTCCTTTTCTTCAGTCAGCTTTAGAGCTGGCACCTTTAATTTCTCTGGCATTCTAGTCACTTGGAGATAGGTTGAGAATATGTATGTCCTCATAGCTCTTTGGATACTTGTGACCAATTAGAAGTCATGGTTTTGTGGGTACACCTCTGGTAAACCCTCCCGAGATTAACTCGGTTTAATTTTTTAGATTTGCTCGGGACTAGCAAATAATAAGTTTGGGGGTATTTGATAGACGCATTTATGTGTCTAAATTGTCCTCAGTGTCTCTATTGTTAGTCTCGATTTTTGTACTTATTATGGTGTTTTTATGTTTGTGTAGGTGCTTTTGGAAGAATACACTTGTGTGGAAAAAGTTGCTCGAAAAGTATTTTTGGACCCCCCGGAGAAAAGTGATAAAGGCACCCTCATTTTGGATAAGGGCACCCCCCCAAGGAGGCAGCTGCTATTCGCACCCCCGTTTTGGTTAGGGGGACACCATCTTCCTCGTTTGAATTTTGGTTTTGGCAGGAAAAGGAGCTGGCAGATTAGGGTTCGACTTTTGAGCATGCTAGAAGGAGATTCAATGGCTGATATTCGTTGGGTCGACTCAATTCAGCTAGACAGGGATGGTATGGGCTTTAGAATTGGTTAGAATTGGCTGCATCGTGAAGTTAAAGTAAACATAGCCAACATGTACACGGGAGGCATTCTTCACGGGTTTGCATGAGTTTTGGAGTGTTTTGTGCATGATTATTGACTCGAGCAACATTTTGGAGCGAGCAATAGATAAATAAGGAGAGTTTTCAGCTGGAAGACGCGTGCAGGAGAAAAAACGGGAAAGAATATCTTCCCGTATCTGGCAGAGTTATTGGGAATTATTCCGGAGTTATTGACGTGATTTCTAAACCCTGTCGAGTATAAAATGAGTGCTTGGAGGTCATAGATGGGTTACAGGGAGATTGGGAGAGAAAAAGAGCACCACAGAGCGAAAAATCAAATTGGCAAAGCTGCCATTTCAGCTGCTGCAAAACTGAAGAACACGGAGAACGGACCTGCACCAGCAATCGTTTTTGAACAGTGACAGCGACTCATTCTGTTGGTCGCAGTTTACAGGCAGACTTAAAAACGCAATAGCAACAGTAACGGCTCTTTGTAACAGTTTTTGCAACAGTTATAAGCATTGCAAAGCTGGTTTTTATTATAATTCTCCATTATTCATCATTTGTAACCCTTTGAGCATAAATGAAATCAACTTTTGAGCGTGTTTCCAACATGATGATCGGCTAATTCTCCCACAACCAAGGCAATGAGGAAGCTATTTATGCATGGATAATTGGTAATTAATTTATTTTCTCTAATTAATTATAATTTATAATTCACTCAATCACTGCTTTTGCAGAGTTTTAAATTATTTACATAATTTTCTTCATTAGTGGTGATTCAATTAGATAGGTTATGCTTTGTATCAAGATAATCTATGCTTAAGGGATACAAGTAATTTTTGAGAATTTGTTTGATGATTTGTGAATTAAGAAACAAGGGATTTAAAAGATAATTAGAGTTTTGGATTGTTTACCATAATTTATTCATGTGTAATAGTGGAATCAGTGTCTTGGTTATTCCTAATATCTTAAAATCAATCTTGAATTAAGTTTTCTTTATTTTGAAGTTTTATTAAGTCTAAAATCTTTTGCTTTCACAAGTCTCACGAACCTTTTTACTACAACATTATTGATTCACATCACATACCAGGATACCAAGTGAATTTAAGAGACTTGGAGTTAGCAATCTTGAAACCCCGCGAAGGGAATCACTATCAGCTAATATGGGAGCATCGCAGACTTTAGCAAGAGACTGGGATATTCCATTAATAGCTTCATCTCCGTACTCATTTGGGATACCATGTGTAGCATCGCCAAAAAATTTGGATAGTTGAGCCATTGCAGACTCAGAAGAGGAAGAATCCTTTATGGAAGGGACGTCATTATCATCATCATTGTTGTCCTCATCAAAATCAACACTTAAATTTTCTGGAATAGGTTGAGGAGTTGAAGAAGAAGAGAGTTGGGTTCTTCTTCTCTTTAGGGGAGGACCACCAGATTCCTCACTGCGAGGGGAAGTAGGCTTCCCTTTGAGAGGAGCAGTAGATTTCCCCTTGCGATCAACTGAAGCTTTCACCTTGGTTCTCGCAGGTTTTATTGGTTCTAATTCTTCAATCTCCTGCAATCACAGATAAAGATAAGAAATAGGGGCAACAATATATTGTTAAAATTCATAAAAGGATATTTCTTACTTCATCTGTGAAAGATCTAAGAGCTAAGAGAGTGCTGGGTTTCCTAAATTTCTGGTAGATGAGTTTCATCCTGTCAATCTGGAAAAGATCGAAGTAATTAGCGAGAGTATGAAAACATGAGGAAGATAATAAATAATAGTTATGCAAAAATTTGGAGAGAACATACCTCTTTAGTTTTTTCAAGCCAATAGAAGACCCATGGTTGGTATTCTGTAGCACTCGCAGGAAGCGCGTGGGAACCAAAGATATATGGACCCTCTAAAATTAGAGGGAAGATGAACCATTTTTCATCACTGGAGTGGCGAGGACCTTGATTAATATTTGTATGCCAATCAATATCTAGCATAAGAGCTTTATCATCATCGATCTTCTCCTTCTTCTGCAAGCGAACACCCTAGCAAGTGTTATCCCTCTTCATAGGGATTATCTTGTAGTTTTCGAAGAAGTTCTCCACAGTATAATTTGCATAGACAATTGGAACATCTTTAAATTAAGGATTCTTCACAGATTTAGGGTAGCGAGATCCTTTATCAGCACCGCGAGAAGCATATTCAAGCAGTAATCGAATACAATCTCCACCCAACTAATATATTGCTCACGAGAAATTCTCGTGAGAGATTATTTCATAAAATAATGGAAGTTCTGGATCATAGAGAGGAATGGGAAGACCAGCTTCAAGTTGACCTAGCGATACTATAACTTTCTTGCGCGAACCTTGATGATCAGAAAATAATTTGAGAGAAAGTTCGGATTTAGGGTTCTAATCTGGGATTGTGGACAAAGTAAAACCTTTGCTTTTAAGTTTATCTCGCATCTCACCAAAAGCAGCCAAATTCTTAGCACCAGCAGCAACTATTTTTGAGTATGGGAATGAAAGAAAAGGTTGAAAAACAAGAAAGAAATCACAGCGATAGCAGATGCGCAATTTGCGGAAGAACAATAAACTTGCAGAAGAGTTACGAAGAGAAAGAAGAAGAAAGTAAAAAGAGGAAAAGGGAAGAAGGAAAGGAGTATTTATAGAAGGAGAAATTTCTCGAGAAGATAAATGCAATTAATGCAACGAGAGGACATGAACGGTTAGATCGCAGTGGTTTAAAAGGACGTGTCAAAGATTGAATGGAAGAAAAAATACATGAAGACAACTGGAGAAGGATACAGAAATGTGTCAAAGCATAAGAATGCAAAAAGATAAACAATTGCGGCATTATAAAAGATTTAGTTCTCATGATCTTTCTTCCTTCGCAGACAAGACATGAGAAGAGGCAAGATGTAGGACCAGAATATCGCTACAATAATATTCCTGCGATAGTAATGACACTTCCGTGAGAAGCCCAAATACTCCTACAATATTAACAACACTCATGAGAGAACATCGCGAGTTCTTCAACAACATTTTGCGAATGTCACAGGGTAGTTTAAAGGATGACGTGATAGCTGATGATTGAAGAAAACACGAGAAGAGCATGTTTGTCCCGCGATGGTTATAAAGCTTGCAAGAATGAACATTATAATTACAGCGATGAGCTCGCAGAGTAGATCCGAAATAAGAGGAAAATTTAGCTGTCATCCACTATGTAATTTCCTATATAAAGGGTTCCAATAGATTCAGAGACGAATGATGCATTTTTTGAGAGTTGATAAAGTCTTGAGGAGAGAGAAACTTCAAGAGAAAAGTTGTATTCTTGAGTTCTTACATTTCTTGTAAATATTTCTGATATTAAAATAATAAAGTGTTGTTTTAATCTTCAAATCTGAGTCGGTTATTACAAATTCTTAACAAGGGTGTAGTGTAGGATTTCCTGCTACTACAAATAAAGTATTTCTTACTTCATCCGTGATTGAGCGTAGAGATGACAAAGTGCTAGCTTTCCCAGTCCTGTTGTAGCTTGCTCTCAGCTTTTCAATCTAAATTTTTTGCAAGAGTTAGAAAATAAGAGAGTAATAATATATGAAAGATTATGAGTTGAGAAAGACTTGAAGACATACCTCTGTCTCCTTTTCGGGCCAGTTGAATACCCACGGTTGATAAGCAACGAGATTCTCATGTAAAACATGAGAACCAGAGATATAAGTCCCCTTCAAAATCAACGGAAAGATGCACCATTTATCATCTTTAGAATGACGCGGGTATTATTTTTACCAGAATGCCAATCTATGTCATGCATAAGAAGCTTATCATTCGCAACATTTTCTTTTCTCTTCAAGGCGAACACCCCAGTGAGTTTTATCATTCTTCATGTTTATTATTTCATAATTCTCAAGGAAGCTATTTACTGTGTACTTTTCGGCGACAATTTCTGAATCCTTAAATTCAGGATCCCTAACTTCTTTTGGATAAAGAGATCCTTTACCATCACCACGGTTGGCGAATTCAAGAATTAAACGAATGCAGTCCCCACTTAATTGGTTGATGGCTCGCGAGAAGTTCGCATGAGTAAGAATTTCATTAAAAAAAAAGGAAGATTAGGATCATAAAGAGGAATGGGAAGGCTAGCGAGAATCTAACCAAGTGAAACTATGATTTCTTTATCATCACAATGACGATCAGAAAATAGTTTAGTGGAAAGAATGGATTTAGCTCCTTGATTGGGAATAGTGGATAATGTAAAACGCTTCTCTTTGAGAATCTTCTGAGTTTATTCAAAAGAAGCTTCGTATTTACGACCACTTGGAGGCATTTTAAATATGGGAATGAAGAATAAATTAAAGATCGAAAGAAGTAGAAACGAGAAAATTTACAGCAGCAAGAGCGGAATTTACGGAAGAACGGGGAAGAAAAGTTGCAGAAAAGATGAGAGAAAAGTAAAAAAGAAGGGAAGAGAAGAATGAGAAGAATATATATAAAGAGAAGAGTTCTCGAGAAGATAAACACATTTAATACGAAGAGTAGACGTGAACGGTTGAGAAATAGCGGTTGAAAAAGACGTGTCAAATACAGAATCGTGTCATTATAAAAGAATATGGAAAGATGAACAGTTGCATCATTTTGAAGTACAATTTCTCATGACATTCTCCCCTTCGCAGAGAAGACATGAGAAGAGGCAAGATGTAGGATCAAAATATCGCAACAGCAATACCCTTACGAGATCTTCATTAGTAAAATATTGCGAAGACATCGCATATTTATTACAGAAATGACGTGACAAATGACGTTGGCATAAACACGAGAAAGATGTGAAGATCTTGCGAAATCTAGGAATATTACAAATAAAACATGTGTATGCTTGCGAGAATATCGCAAGCCATATCCGAAAATAAAGGTCAGATTAGTTGTCATCCACTATGTAATACCCTGTATACGGAGCTGAATAGGCTTAAAGAGGAGAGAGATCTTTTTAGAGTAGTGAGAAAGTTTTGAGGAGAGAGAAAGTCTTGAACAGTGTTTGTATTCTTGATTTAATTTATTGTAAAACTTCATAAGTCAATTAATAAAAGTGTAACTGTTGATCTTAAAGATGTGTTGATTATCATGAATTCTTGTGAGGGGTGTATTGTAGGAATTCCTGCAACTACATTTTGGAAGGAAAAAATATTATTTACTGAAAAGATGAGGGTACCCAAATACACCCCAATCTTTAAAATATCCACCTATAAGTTATCTTACCGAAAGTGATTGCCTACGGACAAAGTCGAGACAATACGACAAATCGGTATTCACACTTTGTGTGATCGTCTATGGATACGATATCGAGAAAATTCAACAAACAAAGTATGATTACTTGATAATAGGTTCGGACTTAACCAAACTTTATAGGATCACTATCAAGTAATACGGAGTTAACATTTGTGTATTTTACTTTTAATTATAATAAACAATTATAATTATGGAAATAGAAAAGTAAAAGACACATCAAGATTTTGTTAATGAGGAAACCTAAAATGCATAAAAACTCCGGGACCAAGTCCAGAATTGAATACTCTCAGAATTAAGCCGCTATACAAAATCTAAACCAACTTCGTATAGTTGAGACCAATCAACTAAACCTAGTTCACTCAGTTTTTTCAATATCCTTGCGCTTCGGACATTCAATAAGTGCACACACTGGAACAATTCCTTTGGATCGTATTCCAAATAGTAAAGGAACAAAAAATCTATTTGGTAACGACTCTATTGATTCTTTCCAGATAAAGATTTTTCCAGTCATATGAAAAGGCTCTTCCGTTTGAACTAATAAACTCCTTTGCCTGGTTAGATCAATCTATCCAAGAACTACCGAAGAAGCAGAGTTTAGATTTGCAATCAATCAATATAGAATCCAACAATTAACTATAAATCGATGTCGATTTCACGCAACTAATCAATAGAATAAATCCGATTCTAGTTAGATCCTATTCGATCAAGGTTTATGCTACATAAAGATATGAGAAACCAATCAGAAATCTTCTTTGTCTTTAAATCTTCTTTAATATTCAATTAAACCTGCACAACACCACTTGAATCTCTTGTGATCAATCATGCACAGAACGGAGTCTGTTAACAATGGATTATCATAATATGTCTTTAGATATACAAAGAGTTCTAAAGATCCCGTCGACAGTTCGATCTAGTTTGAGTTAATCTTATATCAGAAGAGAAGATTCTCAAGAATAAAAAAACTAGGTGCAATCAAAGTTCAACAACCGTTAGTCAATCAAATCAATCGAAAACTAATAAACTGCAATTATCTAGTTTCCCACCAATTGTACTCGTAGAGCTTCTTGATCCCACACAAGTCTTTAAACGAGCGGCCGTAAGAGATTTCGCCTAGTTAGGGTATTTTTCTCTCCGGATAGACTGATCCTCCAGAAACAACAAAAATATAAAGTTTGCATGGATCTTAGGGTAGTTTTCTATAAATGCAAACTTAGGTATTTATAGACCAAGGATGTTTGGACACCAAGAAATTTCCAAAACCGAATTATTCTTAAGATATGCAATAAATTCCCAAAATCGTTTTTCATAATTCCTGGAAATGCTTTGTCCAATATTTCTGAAATATCTCAACAGAAAATCTCCAATTAGTAAATGCACATTACTAATTTTTATTCTCTAGAGATATGTATTTAATTGCTGGTAATTAAAGCATATAAAACTAACAACCTTAATTAAGATTCTTAATTTATTTCGGACTGGGATCTCCCTGAGTAATTAAGGAATACTTCGAACAATAAAAGATAAGAGTTATTGTTCGTGTTCAAAGTATGTTGACATTTTTTTTTTGTAAATCCTCTTTCATATTTACAATCTTGGAATCGATTATACCACACTTCCAAACAAGTTTATAATTGGTTCATCTGTCTTCCAAGATAACTATGTGATTGATCAAGTATCAAATCACAATCATGGGTTCAATCGACTCTACCAATCACTAGGATCGGTTATACCTCAATATGTATTACTTGTGATTGAACTCACAAGATACCAGGGCCGATTACGTCAATTACCAGGATCGGTTACCATATACTCATGGTATTGCTTGTGATCGGGTACACAAATCACTAGGATCGGTTACACCAATCACTAGGACCAGTTACACCAATTACAAGGACTGATTACACAATTCTTTTGTGATTACTTAGGATCGGTTACACTAATTAATAAAAATCAGTCATACCAAATCATAAGTCATGCACTGTGATTATTTATACCAAGATACATAACAAGTTATGATCGTTCTACTAACTCGCACATATTGGCAATCCAAAGATATGCAATGAATAACAATACCAATAATCCTAGCGATTTCCCTTTCGATTCATAAAACAAATTCATGAATGTACTTCCTTTTAACAAATGTAAACATTGTTTCCTAGGATGAAATCTTCACATTTACCCATACATATAATCACAATAGCATTCATACGATTATGTCGATATCATATATAAGAAGTTCAAAAGATAAGCGTTATACTTCGTATTCTAATTCCTTAATACTATGATCATGTGATCATGTCTTACTACTAGAGTATAATAATCATTCACAGCTTCGTACTTATGTTTTCAATATAACACGACTTGAAAGATAGTTAGGAATGAAACATTTCAAGTTAATATTACTAACCTCAAGATGAAAGATGATGTCATCGTTGTAGTTCGTTACTTCTTCACATTCTTTAGGTCTTCGAGTAATACTTGTATGTCTCATAATCCTAGACATTCTAGTCTAACCTATACGAAATTGTCTCTAGTGCATAATCAAGCGACTCTTAGATGAGTTTTGATTCACTAAAATATGACAACCAAACTTGACATACCAACGCTTGGTGGGTTCAACCGAGCTATGCTCTAACATTTACAATTTGTAAGGAAATTGGTAAATGCTATTTTAAAATGTGAAGGTGGATATTATGCAAATGTTCTAGTGGAAGTTGATGTTGCCCAATCAATTCCTAGTAAAATTTGGATTGCTACTAAATGAGGAGGTTTCTATCAAGATGTTTTGATCCCTAATTGTCCTATATTTTGCAATACTATTAGAATTGTAAAACATTTAGTTACTGAATGTCGTGTGGAGAAAAACGAAATAAGAGAAGTGGATAGCCATTCTAGTACTAATTTTTAAAGTTAAAAATAGAGTAAAGGAAAGGGAGATGTTAGGGAATCTGCTAAATCTTATATTCCTATTCCTTTTGATATTTATGATAGATCAAAAGTGGAGGGTGAATATTCATTTGTTAATTTCATTCAGGAGAAAGCATAATTAAAGACAACCAATGAGGAAAGGGTATTGGAAATAGGAAGATTTGGTCCTCTTGAACATGAACATAGGATCAGAATATAGAAACAAAGATACATTTGCGAAGTCTTTACCAACAACACATTGTGAATGTCGCAAGATAATTTTAGAAGTGACGTAGCAGACAACGACAATGTAAACACGAGAAAGGTATGAAGATCTAAGGGGATTTAGGACGTTTGCGAATTTTTACTTTGTAAGCTTGTGAAATACCGCAAGCCAGATCCTAAAATAAAGGATAGATTAGCTGTCATCCACTATGTAATTCCCTATATAAAGAGCCGAACAGGCTTAAGAGAGAGAGAGGGAGATCTTTTTCGAGTGTTGAGCAAGTCATTAGGATAGAGAAATTCCATAACAGTTTTTAATTTCTTAGCTTTATTTCTTTCCTTTTTTGTAAAATTTGTAAGATTAATCAATAAAGATTGTGATTGTTCATCCAAAAATGACTTGATTGTATGAATTATTATGAGGGGTGTAGTGTGGGATTTCTTGCAACTACATATTGGCGCTAGAAACAGGGACTGAAAATTGAAAATTATGAAGGTCGTCGAAAAGATTGTTCAAATCCAGAAAATGATGAAAGAGAACAGCAAAACAGTTAAAGAAGAGATAATCAAGATCAATGAAAATAAAAGAAGGTTGGAGTGTAGCGTAATCACAAAAACAATGATTAATGGAATATGTGGTGGATATGGAATCGCCATATAACATGATGTTAGTAAGGCCATGGATACACGCAATTAAAGTCGTAGCATCAACATTACGTCAATGCGTCAAATTTCCAATACCAAGCAGAATTGGTGAAATAAGGGGGAATATTGATAGTGCGAAATCATGTTATCAAATTGAAGTGAAACATTATGAAGAACGTCCAAAGAAGCGAAAACTTCACAGAAAGATGGCGAAAGAGGCAAAGAAAGAAGAAGAGTTCAAAATTTACATGATTAAAGCAAAAGAAGGGAAAGGAAGTGAATGTTGGAACTGAAGAAGAACCCAAAATACTAATAATTGGGACCAAGATGGAGGTAGATGAAGAAGAAATAACTATTAATTTTTTGCGAGAGTATAGAGATATTTTCGCATGGAACATGGATGAGATGCCTGGAATAGATCCGTATGTGGCGTTCCATAAGTTGGAAATTGACAAAGGTGCAAGACCATTTAAACAAAGAATAAGAAAAATAGCTACAACATATCATCCCCAAATAGAATAAGAGCTACAGAAGATGCTTGATGCAGGAATTATAAGACAAGCCAAGTATACGGAGTGGATAAAAAACATGGTTGTAGTCCTAAAGAAGAATAATGGGATAAGAATTTGTATAGACTTTACTGATCTAAACAAAGCTTGTCCGAAGGATAGTTTTCCATTACCATATATTCCATAAATGGTTGAGTCAGCGGCGGGAAATGATAGAATATCTTCTCTAGATGGGGTACAAAGGTTATAATCAAATTCCTCTTGCTGAAGAAGATCAAGAACATACTGCTTTTTTTTCTCCAAGAGGATTATACTGTTATACAAAAATGCCATTTGGATTGTAAAATACTGGAGCAACATATCAAAGAATGGTGGAGAAGGTGTTTGCAAAGTGGATACACAAAACGTTAGAGGTGTATGTAGATGACATGTTAGTAAAAAGTAAAGAAGCTAAAGATCATGTACAAGACCTGAAGCAAATTTTTGAACAGATGCGACAATTTAACATCAAGGTGAATCCTGAAAAATGCATTTTTGGAGTTGCATCAGGAAAAAATTTAGGTTACATTGTATCCAAGGAAGGAATACAAGTTGATCCGGAAAAATTGCAAGCAGTTCGCAACATGCCAACACTAGCGATGGTAAAGGATGTACAGAAGTTAAACAGACTCTTGGCTTCGCTGGGAAGATTCATTTCGCGATCATCAGATAAATTTAAATATTTTTTCAACATACTCAAAAAGGGTACAAAGTTCAGGTGGACATATGAATGTGAGAAAGCTTTCCAAGGAATAAAAGAACATCTGATGAACATATCTATTTTGAAAAAGGTGGAACCAGGAGAAGAACTATTAATTTACCTTGCGACAACTTCGCATGAATTAAGTGTTATGCTATTGCGAATGGACGCAGGGGTTGAAAAACCAATTTATTACATCAGCAAAACATTTAATGCCGCAGAGAAAAATTATTCAAAAATTGAAAAAACTAATTATGGCATTAGTTTATGCAGCGTTTACGCTCCGCATATATTTTTAGGCACACAAAATAAGATTTTTGAGAAAGATACCAATTTAATCGGTGATGAAGAATTCAAAAAGGTCAGGAAGGGTGGAGAGATGGAATGCGCAGGTAGGACATTTCGAAATTAAATATGAAGTATTATCTACACCAAAGTCACAAGTTGTCGCAGACTTTTTAGCAGAATTTCCTTTAGAAGATGATGAAGCTGTGGAGGAGATGATGGATATAGAAGAAGAGCGTGGAGATCCAAAAGACTTGTTAATATAACCAAATAGATGTGAAATATTGGTGGATGGATCCTCGAATGGGGAAGGTAATGGAATTAGAATTGTCTTAATTTCGCCGGAGGGAATGAAGATGGCTTTTTCATTTAGATTGGAGTTTGCATCCACTAATAATGAAACAGATTATGAAGCCATGATACATTCCCTAAAATTCTCAATAGAAATGAAATCAGAAAATGCTAGAATTACCAGTGATTCACAGCTGGTTATTCGCCAAATAAAAGGAGAATACACACCAAATGAACCATCTTTGAAGAAATACAAGAAACTTGTCGAAGAATTTTCAGCGAAAATCCCAAAAATAAAATGGAGGCATATATCAAGGAAGGATAATAGACTCACAGATGATTATGCTTTCATTTCAAGTATGATGACTGATCTAACCGCGAGATGCATAAAAATACAAACACTTATATCAGCATCAATCAATAAATAAGAGGAAGAAGAGGTGGATGTAATGATAATAGAAGGTGGTGAAGAAGAACCAAGAGACAATATTGCAGATTGGAGAACAAAACTTCATGCATATTTAGCAAGAGGGGAAACACCAAGAAACAGATTGGAGGCACACAAATTAAAGAGCCGTGCAACAAATTATAAACTAAGAGATGGGGTATTGTATCAAAGATATTTAATGGACCATCACTTAATTGTTATAGAAAAAGTGGTAGTAAAGTTCGTTCAAAGACTTGTAAAGATTTGATTTCAGACTTAATAGAAAAAATATATACACAAAAAATTGTCACAATATCGAGAGAACTGGGACTTTGGATTTCACCATTAATCACATTCAATTGGTTCATATATGATTCATAACAATTCTAGCTCTTTTTGTTGACTATTTTCTTTGCCAAAAGTATATTTTGCAAAATATTAATTATTAATCACAAGCATGGTGCATCAAAAGCTCTAAGTCTAAGCATACACCATCAAACAAAATCACAATCAATTAATAAAAATCATAAATCAATTAAATCAATGCAAAAGTCATAGAGAATCGATTATAGTTACCAAGAAATTGTGAAACATAGCTTCCTCCGTCGTCCCAGTGTTGGGGTTTAGCTCTTCATGCTCAAAACACACCCAAAATAATAATTCATAACTCAAATGGTGTTTTTATTGAAGAAATATGAGAAAATAGTGAAAACAGCTCAACTGTTACGTTTATAATCGTTACAGAATGACCGTTACAACGGGAACAGAAGAAATAAGATTGCTCTGTAACTATTGTTTATGCTACAGTAAAATACGACACGCTTTGCAACTGACTTGGGGCATCCAATGTTCTTCGTGTTCAACAGTTCAGCAGCAGCAGAAACTTTGCTGTAATTCTTCTATTCTTATTCTCCGGCTCTGTTAAGTCCCAAAACTTGCCCCAAACTCCCGACAGACCTTCTGTGAGTCTTGGAAACCTCATTTATACATCACAGGGCTATAAAATCTTCACGAAATCTTCCATTATCTCTTTCTTCTTCTTCACGGCCAAGTCACGAGAATAAATCCTTTATCTTCTCTGTACGCGGCTGATTCTCTCCAAACTCCTCTCAGTTGAGCATAAAATAATCCCATAGGATATATCTTCCTTTTCTACGCGTAACTTCCCCAAAATACAACCAAGAAAACCCGGTAATAACTTAGTTCCATGTTTCGTTGAGAACCAAAGTTAATCCTCTCCCGTTCGATTTAATCTCTATTACCATCCCTGTTTTATCAAACCATGCCCATCCAAACCATATCCAGCAAGAAAATCCAACAACAACTCCACCAACTCTCGCCTGAAATACCCATGAAAAGTTCATGACCCTATTTTGCTATAACACGATGATACATCCCAATTCACTCGATCCAAACATTCATTATAAGCATGTTATCCTTAACAGGCCTATCCGAGTTAAATCCAACGATTAAATCTATCCCAAACACGTAAAAAATCCAATCAAAGCATATGTAGCTAACTGCCTCCTTTTCCCGCCAATTTTCTCTTTTAAAATGAAGAGGATGGGACAGCCCTTATCCAGGGTAGTGTCATTATCAACTGGGTGTAAATAGTAATTTGGGTGCCCTTAGAAATTCTTCAGGAGCTTTTAGTGATTCTTCTTGGATGCCAATAACACTACTCTGTGGTGCCTTTAACGAATTTCTGGGATGCCTTTAGTAATTTCTCCGGGGGGACTTTTCGAGACAATTTCTCCGTAAATGTGTATTTCTCCAAAAACACCTACAAAAACATAAAATAATCAAATAACTACAAAATTGAGCACTAACAATAAACATAATTGAGACCAAAATAGACACATAAATGCTTCTATCAGTAAACACGAGAAAGGTGTGAAGATATAAGGGGATTTAGGACGTTTGCGAATTTGTACTTTGTAAGCTTGCGAAACACCGCAAGCCAGATCCTAAAATAAAGGATAGATTAGTTGTCATCTACTATGTAATTCCCTATATAAAGAGCCGAACAGGGTTAAGAGAGAGAGAGAGAGAGATCTTTTTCGAGTGTTAAGCAAGTCGTTAGGAGAGAGAAAGTCCAGAGCAGTTGTTAATTTCTTAGCTTCATTTCTTCCCTTTCTTGTAAAATTTGTGAGATTAATCAATAAAGATTGTGATTGTTCATCCTAAAATAACTTGATTGTATGAATTCTTATGAGGGGTGTAGTGTGGGATTTCCTGCAACTACAATGAAGATGGTGAGATTGAAACAAATTGTAGTGAAAATCTTGAATCAGTAATATTGGAAAAATTAACAATTTATTATCTCAAATAATTACTCATAAAATACTCAAAACCATATTGAACCCAATCTCATGTGATAAAACGTTTATAATTAATTATGTGAATTTCGTCGATACACAAAAATATAACCTCCACTTATAAAATATCAACAGTTTCAAAACTGTCCAAAACAATTAAAATGAAGCATTTATGGAAGAGAAATTATTATTCATGAAAGGCACAAATAATAGAGTAATTATTATCTAACAAATAAAACTATTAATAGTACATAACAAAAATAGCTTCCTCCAAAACCCTAGAAAATAATTTAGCTACTCATGAATTGAAATATGGAGAAAAATTGATTAATCATTGTATTCAAAAAGATATAAAATTGCTTACAACGATTTTTGGTCGCTAAAAGTATTCAGCGACTTAAGATATAAAATTGCTTACAACTGTATTTAACAGGTTTTTGTTCTTCGTGTTCTTGAGTTTTATAGCAGTAGAAGAACTTCCTGGAACTTTATTTTCTCTCGTATCTAAGCACTACTTTCTTCCCAGACTCTTCGTCCTCTCTCTGGCGCTCTAAAAGCATCTCCAACAGTGGGTGCTAAAAATCCTACATGGAGTTTTTATTTAGATCCTTATTTACGGGGTACTATATATGTGGTTAAGATAACAATGTTTTGCACATAAACCATATCCAATAGTGGGGGTCTTATTTTTAAGATTTATTTTTTGGATAAAGAATAAAATTGATTTCCCTTTTCCCATTGGTTTAATTTTTTTTCACTTAGAAACAATAATTAAAAAAATAACTAAAAAGATGACATGGAGGTCATTCCCAAGGTCTAGATAAGACTTTCTCTAAGACCTTTATATTTATTTTGACACCCCTCCTGCTTTTTAGGACCTACTGTTGGAGATGGATGTGATTTAAACAAGGGTCTAAAATCCGGTGTGTCATAAGAAAATAAAATTCTCACCTTCTGTTGGAGATGCTCTAAGCTTCCTATTTATACACCACAAGGTCTTCAAATCTTCATGTTTAATGCGAATAATCCTTCTTTATCTCTTCACGCTTTGTTGTTGATTAACTTTCATTCTTTAACTCTTTCACGCTCCAAATACATTGCCAACACAATAGAGATTGCCTCAAAACTTTTCTAAACTCATGCCATCTATTTGACATAGAGATAGAGAAATAAAGAAATAGAAATAGAGAAATAAACCCGTGAAAACTCTACTTCCCTGTTTTAATCAAACCCGATCATCTAACTAAATCTGGTCGATCTTAAGGACAATACCAACCTTATTTAACTCCACCATGCCTAATCCAACCAAATCCAGTGGTTGAATCTCACTCAAACTCGTCCAAATCCTTAACTGAATTTTCGCATATAAACCCGAGAATCTGTTCTTTATTTAAACCCACTGTTCTAGCCAATTCTGGTCGAAAAAAAAAAATCATTACGAGCTCTGTTAAGACAATCAGAACAAACCCAAAAAGTTTCAACGATTAAGTCTCCTTACAAGCCCTTCAAATCAGTAACCCTAATTTTTGCAGTTCAAAAATAATTTTCCCGCCAATTTCAGAATTCAAAAGGTTGAAGATGAACACCCCTTAACCAATCCAGGGGTCCCTTTAGCAGCTGTTCAGGGGTGCCTTTAGTAAATTTTTGGGGTGTCCTTAGTACTTTTGGGTGTATATTTCTTGGATGTTTTTAACACACTTCAGGGGTTGCCCTTATCCAAAGTTCGGGTGCCTTTAGTAGTTTTTCAAGCCAATTTCTCCAAAAACTTTATGTTTCCAAAAAAATACCTACAAGCACATAAAACACCAAAATAAGTACATAAATGAGCACTAACAATATAGAAAATGGAGACAAATTAGACACATAAATTCATCTATCAAATACCCCAAACTTATTGTTTGCTAGTCCTCGAGCAAATCTAGTCTACAAAAAATCCTAACTCACTGTTGCAGGCATCGCGGTTGCATTTAGCGTGTGTAACAAACCTTTAAACCCCTAGGTGGCCTGGTGGCCGAGTTATAATCTTGGGAGGGTTTACCATAGGTGTACCCATGAAAAAGCGGGGGTCTAACAACCACACCCAATATTTCTATTAGCAATCTGTATGGACTAACTCCAATATACTTTCAAGAGAATCAACTAGACAGTTAGACTCAATATTAATAAAGATATATCAAGAAGTTAAATATCTCAATCTCTAATTCAATCTGCAATCAAAAAATAGAAACTGGCGAGCCTGATTGAATACAAGAGATATAAACTTGGATGGTACCAAAGATCAATATCCACGGATCAATCAATTTCCAATCAACAACCAAACGTTGGATTTCACAATTGATCGATAAGCACAACCTGTGATATTTCAATTATATAACAAAATATAATGCGGAAAAGAAATAACACAGACACCAGAAGTTTTGTTAACGAGGAAACCGCAAATGCATAAAACCCCCGAGACATAGTCCAGACTGAACACCACACTGTATTACGCCGCTACAGACTCTTGTAGTTGCAGGAAATCTTACAACTACACCCTCAGTTGAATTCATAAAACTTTAAGAAGTTCTTGATGAAAAGTGACAATTTACTGATTAATTCTCATCTAATTACAAAGAAATATGTTAATGGAACTTAGAACAGTTACAACTTTCTCTGTTCTCTCTCCTAAAACTTTCTCCAACACTCACTAAAAGAACCCCTCCAATCTAACATTTGAACTACTATTTATAGTGAAATCTGTACAACTGTATATAACTTGTGAAGCATCGCAACATCTAATCGTAAACTTATGCTATAATCTTCCACTATCGCATTATCTTGCGACACTTTCCTCTTGTATTTGTTACTATGTTCGTAACCCAATATCTTGCGATATTCTGCCCCTACATCTTGCCTCTTCTCATGTCAGTTCTGCGAAGAAGAAATGTCATGAGAATCATTATTCTCGCAAATTTAATATAGTTATCACCACTTGTTATATCCGCCACACGTGTTTTCTCTTTCATTAAATCTTCGACACGTTTTTTCGTAACCATCCTTCTCAACCGCTCACGTCTAATCGCATTGATGAATTTCTATCTTCATCAAGCTCTTTTCTTTATAAATACTATCTTTAATTCCTCCTTTTATTCTTTTATCTTCTTCATCTTCCCCATTACGTCTGCTTCTGCAATTTCTTCCTTCTTTCTTCTACTACTTTTTCTTGCCTTTTTTATTTCTTTTCTTCTCTGTTTTCTATCTTTCATCTAATGGCTCCGAAGAAGAAAACTGTGGAACAACTTAATGCAGAGCTTACTGATAGGAATCTCGTTCTATCTGAGATTGATGGTCATACCAATAAATCCTCTCTCTGTATGGAACTCTTTACTGATCTCTATTGGGATGATCAGATAGTTTTAATCTCATGAGGCCAAATCCTCGCAGGTCTTCCTCTTCCTCTTTATGATGTCAATTTACCTTTATTCTATGAGATTATTTCCCATCCAAATTTCTCACGAGCCATTTATCAATTGACTGGGGATTGCATTCGCATTCTGGTTGATTTCGCAAACCGTGCTGCTACTGGACAATCTTTATATCCAATTGAACTTAGGAAACCTGTATTTAGAGATGTAGAAATTATCGCTGCAAATTATACAGTCGAGAATTTCTTTAAAAATTACACATTAATTCCTTCGAAGAGAGAAGATAAGCGTTGGGGTGTTCGTCTTCATCGTAAAACTGATGTCGCAGAAGCTGATATTTTGATGCATTATATTTATTATGCTTCCGGAAATAATCAAACCCCTCGCCATTCTCATGATGAAGATTGGTACAATTATCCTCTAGCATTATCGGGTTCTTACATCTCTGGGATAGTAGATCTTCCTGCGAATCTTCATGATCGTAACTATCAACCTTGGGTCTTTTCTTGGCCTAATATGGATAAAGATGTATGTGTCTCCCTTTCCTTATCTTCTTGTTCTTTTTCTTATTTTACTAATCCTTTCGCAATATTTGTCAGGTAAATGAACTTAAGGAAAGTTACCTTAAAACTGGGAAATCCAGTACTCGCGAGGATTTCAAATTGTTTTCAAATGAGGTAAGAAACATTCTTATATGTATTTTAAAAAATATATTGTTGCCTCTGTTTCTTATCCTTATTTGAATTTGTAGGTTCTTCCTGACTTCCCTGGGACTATTGTGAGTAAGAACAAGAATTCAACTTCTTCTGAAATGCTAACTTCGAGATAAAAAATACTTTGCTCTGCGAGGAATATCAAGACTTCTGATACTAAAGAAGATGTTCTTCGCAAAGGAAAAGGGAAATTTAAGGATATTGTTTCTGCGAAGAAGAGGAAGAGACTTCCACCCAGTGTTTACTCCAATATGATCTCCTCTAACAAGGATGTTGATGAAGAACAAAGTAATGAAGATGATAGGTTTTCCGAGAAGGATCTTAGTTCAATTTTGATACTATTTCTGATAGGAGGAATGATGATGATGAAGAAAATGAAGACTACAGCAATGTGGAAACTCTTGAATCTGCAATGACTCGATTGTCTGAGGTTTTTCTCAACTCTTCTCGTGGATTAGGAAACTCTCCTACTGCGAGTGCTCATAAGCATATTGCGAAGGCTTGCAAAGTTCCCACTGTAATCAACAATAATTCCCTAAATGGAATTTCAAGATTTATTTCTCCTGTTGCTGTAGTTGCAGGATTTCCTACACTACACCCATACTAAGATTCCATGAAAATCAAGACATAATTTTGAATATGAATATCGACACTTTATTAATTTCACTTTTAGAAATCTTTTACAACAAAAGTATGAACTCAGAAATACAATTTTCTTTCTAAAGTTTCTCTCTCCTCAAAACTCTCTCAACTCTCAAAAATACATCCCCTTTTTCTGAATCTAGTCAAGTCTTATTTATAGAAAAATATATAATGGAAGACAGCTAAGATCTCCGCCTATTTCGGGTTCATTATGCGATCTCATCGTCATATCTTTATCTTTACTATCGCCAACTTTGTAATTATCGTGAAGCAACCTTATTCTTCTTTCACACCTTCGATCGTCAACTATTATATCACTGTAGGTACTGAATATTGCAAGATAATAGTTCACGAGTATCAGAGGAAAGAATCATAAAATGACACAATGATAGAAGTAACGCGGGAAATACGAAGTTTTGCGAGGATGAAATAATTTTGCGAGGATGAATTGTGATACTTCGTAATTCATATACAGCTGTACAAGTTTTATTATAAATAGGAGTTCAAATATAAAATTAGAGAGGTTCTGAGAGTGAGTGTAAGAAATTATCTTAGGAAAGAGAATAGAAAAAGTTGTAACTATTCTAGTTCCATCTTGATAGTTTCATGTAATCAACTAAAGGAGTTAATAAGAAAATCATCATTTACCATCAAGAATTTCTTGAGTTTTTACTAATTCTATTGAGGGTGTAGTTGTAGATTATTCTGCAACTACATAATTGGCGCTAGAAACAGGGACTTGAGAATTGTGGTAGCCTAAATTTGAAAGAGTTGTGGAAAATTTTGAAGATCAAATGAAATCAGTAAATGGAGATTATAAAAAAGAAGAATGTAATATGATCACAAAGACAATGATTGATGAATTTCATAATAATATGAAGGGAAAAATATACAAGCGGGATTGTAGAGGAAGAAAGATCATGGAGGAAGAAAAGATAACAACTTCGGAAGAATGGGAAAAGCAGAAAATCACATTTTTAGCAGCAGAAATTCCAAATGAAGACTTGAACCACACTTCACCATTGGTGATCACAATTCCGATCATGTTAGAAGATAAGAAAGCTGTAGAAAAATGGAAATTAAACCGAGTTTTGGTTGATACAGGGAGTTCTGTTAATATCATATTCTATCATGCACTTAAGGGGATGGGAATTAAGGATGAGGAAATCACAAATTCAAAATGTCTTATTCATGGATTGGGAAAATCCACAACAAAGTCTAAAGGGGAAATCGCACTGCGAATACTATTAGGAGAAATCGAAACACATATAATCCTATGTGTGATAGACATGGAATCTCCATATAACATACTGATAGGAAGGCCGTGGATTCATGCGATCAAAGCTGTTGCTTCAACATTACATCATAAAATCAAATTCCCTACACCAAATGGAATACAAGAAATAAAAGGAGATCTTGATAGTGCAAAATTTTGTTATCAAATTGAAGTATCGCAATGCGGAGGAAGAGCAAGAAAGAAACAACTTCGTAGGAAATCTGCGAAGGAAACAAGAAAGGAAGAAGAATTCCAAGTGTATACAATAAGAGCAAAGGAAGGGAAAGGCATACCAAATGAGATTCCAGAAAAAGAAGGGGAACCAGCAAAAGAACCAACTAAAGATATAAATATTGGAAGTAAAGAGGAGCCTTTATTCTTGCGAATTGGAACTAAGATGCATGAAGAAGAAGAAAAAAGAACTATTGATCTTTTGTGAGAATATAAAGATATCTTCGCAGGAAGTGTAGATGAAATACCAGGAATTGATCCATCAGTGGCATGCCATAGATTGAACATAGATAAAAATGTAAGACCATTCAAACAAAGAATAAGGAAGATATCACAAAAATATCATGTACAGATAGAAGAAGAATTACAAAAGATGTTGGATGCGGGGATCATAAGAGAAGCAAAATATCCAGAATGGATTGCGAATATGGTCATTGTTCCGAAAAAGAATAAAGGAATAAGAATTTGCATAGATTTCACTGATCTAAACAAGGCATGTCCCAAAGACAGTTTTCCATTACCAGATATACCACAAATGGTGGAATCAGCTGCAGGCCATGATAGAGTCACTTCACTTGATGGATATAAAGGGTATAATCAAATATCACTTGCAGAAGAGGATCAAGAACATACTGCCTTTTTTGCTCCGAGGGGTTTGTATTGTTATGTGAAAATGCCATTTGGTTTGCGGAATGCAGGCGCTACATATCAACGTATGGTTGAAAAGGTGTTCGCGAAGTGGATACATAAAACTTTGGAGGTATATGTAGATGATATGTTGATAAAAATCAAGGAAGCAAAAGATCATGTGCAAGATTTGAAGGAAATATTTGAGCAAATGAGAAAGTTCAACATCAAATTAAATCCTGAGAAATGTATAATCGGGGTTTCGTCTGGAAAATTTTTGGGATACATAGTATCAAAGGAGGGAATACAAGTTGATCCAGAAAAGGTCCAAGCAATTTGTGACATTCCGACACCTGCAACGGTAAAAGAAGTACAAAAGCTAAATGGACTCTTGGCTTCACTTGGAAGATTTATTTCGCGAATGTCAGATAAATGCAAACATTTTTTCAACATACTTAAAAAGGGAGCAAAATTCAAGTGGACTGATGAATGTGAAAAAGCTTTTCAAGGGATCAAAGAATACCTCGCAAATACATCTATACTACAGAAACCAGAGAGAGACGAAGAATTATTGGTATACCTCGCAACAACTCCATATGCTCTAAGTGCAGTTCTGTTACGAGCAGATGCAGGTGTAGAAAGGCCCATTTACTACATTATAAAACCTTTAATGCAGCGGAGAAGAATTATTCTAAAATGGAGAAGTTAATCTTAGCCTTGGTTTATGCATCATTTAAGTTACGAATATATTTTCAAGCACATGTGATAAAAGTGGTAACCAAAGTCCCAATTGAATCAATTATGAAGAACACAAAAAGGTCAGGAAGAATAGAGAGGTGGAATGCACAAGTAAACCATTATAAGATAAAATACGAAGTACTATCATCGCAAAAATCACAAGTCGTCGCAATTTTTTTGGCAGAATTTCCTTTGGAAGAAGATGAAGCAGTAGAGGAAATGATGGATGTTGAAGAAGAATTTGGAAATCCAAAAGACTTGTTAATAGAACCAGATAGATGGGAAATTCTAGTGGACGGATCATCCAACTGTGAGGGAAATGGAATTGGAGTCGTGTTGATTTCACCAGAAGGAGAAAGAACAGCATTCTCATTCAGACTAGAATTTGCATCCACGAACAATGAAACAGAGTACGAAGCTGTAGTGTATGCATTAAAGATCGCAATAAAAAGGAAGCTTGAAAGTATAAGGATAACAAGTGATTCGCAGTTAGTGATTTGTCAAATTAAAGGGGAATATACCACAAATGAATCTTCTTTGAAGAAATATAAGAAACTCGTTGAGGAATTATCTGCGAAGATACCAAAATTAAAATGGAGACATATATCTAGAAAATATAACCGTCTTGCAGATGCTTTTGCATTTATTCCAAGCATGATGACAAATCCAAATACAAGAAATATCCAAATACAGACAATTCAACACCCATCAGTGGATAAAGAGAAAGAAATTGAGGTAGCTGTTGCGATGGAAGTAGAAAGAGAGTTATCAAACAACATCGCAGACTGGAGAAAAGAAATTCATGCTTATCTTGCAACAGGAGAAATATCCAGGAACAGACTAAAAGCGCATAAATTAAAGAGTCGTGCAACAAACTATGAGTTGCGAGAGGGAATTTTATATAGAAAATCTTTCAATGGACCACCTCTCAGATGTTTAACTCGTGAAGAAGGAGAAAAAAAATTGAAAATGTTACATGGAGGAGAAGCTGGCAATCATAGTGGGGGAAGATCTCTGGCATATAGAGCAAAGATACAAGGATATTACTGGCCTTATATGCATACAGACGCAAAATTGTTCGTACGAAGATGCAAGGAATGCCAACGACATGGTAAAAGAATTCATGCACCAGGAGCCGCATTAACTTCTTCAACAAGCTGCTGGCCTTTTGTAAAAATGGGGGTTGGATATTGTTGGGCCATTTATACCTGGATCTGGACAAAGGCGATGCTTGATAGTTGCAACAGATTATTTCACGAAGCTCGCAGAAGTAAAAGCAGTACAACATATTCGTGATAAAGATGTTTTTACATTCATATTTGAGAATCTCATTTGCAGGTACGGGATTCCAGCACAACTAGTATCTGATAATGGAAAACAATTTGAAGGGCAGAACATAGAGATGTTACTCAGTGCTTTTAGGATAAAATGTGGGAAGTCAACCCCGTTATATCCACAATCTAATGGACAGGCAGAAGCAACAAATAAAACAATCGTAGATACAATCAAAAAGAAATTAGAAGGACATCTCAAAGGATGGTGCGAGCAAGTACCTAGCGCAGTGTGGGCATACAATACAACTAGAAGAGAAGCAATTGGAATGTCTCCTTATTGTTTAACCTATGGTGTAGAAGCAGTATTACCCACAGAGGTTGTAATTCCAACAACAAAGAAAGAAGCTTGGGAAAGAAATTTAAGTGCGGGAGTAATATTAAGTGAATTGGATGATTTGGAAGAAAAAAGAGAAAAAGTATTGCACCATATGAAGATTTATCAGGAACGATTGGCTCGAGAATACAACAAGAGAGTCATTGAATGTGAATATAAACCAGGTGATTTGGTCATGCGAGAAACGCCTCCATATCAAAAATAAAATGGAGGAAAATTAGCACCAAAATGGGATGGACCGTATGTTATTAAAGAAGCTGTAGGAAGCGGAGCTTATCGGCTGATGGATCCAGAAGGGAGAGACATGGGTTTGAGACTTGGTAGACCTTGGAACAGACTATATTTGAAAAGGTATTATCCATAAAACTCATGAAATTTTTTACGAATATTGTTTGCTCGCAGGAAATTGGGAAAATTTACGAATTTCAAAATTTATATTGCGAATAAACTTTCATTAATTTGCGAATAAAAGACCGCAATCTGTGATCAGCCTCCAAAAAAGAAAGAGAGCCGCAGAAAATTTTATACAAGCAAACCTTTGTGGCGTACACCCTAGTTCGCGAAGCTATATTTCGTAAGAGGCCAAGTCCTAAAGTACGTCATTTAAGGGGGTACCTATAAACGTGGCTAAGGGTAACCGGAACACCACCAAGGACCTTTAGTACATGGTAAAAATTTAGGGGTACAACCCAATAATGGGGTACCTATCCGGGTTAGACACCTTGGATTCTCACCTAATCTAGCGACATTACGCAATATAAAATGCGGTGTAAGAGGATTTAGGTTGGGCGACTAAGGCATACTGTCTTTCCCAAGAAGTGCAGAAAACGATCAAAGCGCCGAGGTACACGGTTGAGTCAAGAGTGTCGGGTGAGGTTGAACCACATCTTCCATTTTTGACAAGTCTTGGCAAATGATGCACTTGGCCCAAAGATACCCCATAGGGTGCAACCTCGTAACTATAAGCCCTATAGGCAAAAATGATAAGAGGTTGCGATCAAAAGCTGGTTGTTGGCAGAACCGGATGGGAAGAGCTAACCTTGTATGGTCGATGTACGCTTCCTTGAAGGGGAAACTAGGGGGAAGATAAAGGGCATCACCCTCCATTAGGGAGCTGATAAGTGCTATAAGACGCAAATGTCACGAGGCTTCTTGTTTGCGAAAACATAAAGGCTTGTCATATTTGTGCAACAAATGAAGTTCTGTGAGCATTCTAAAAAAAAAAAAAAAAAAAGAGAAGGAAAACATACAAGAAGAACTCGCAGAATGAAACAAAGAAGTTAAGATGAGATTAATGGGTTATTACATGAAAGTGTAAAAATGTCCTGCGATTTCATCGCAAGACGATAATGTCACGAGGTTGTATGTTCGCAAGAATGTTCAGGCTTGTAATATTATCGCAAAAAAGGTGGCAAAATAAGACCTTTACTTAGGAAGGCATGATAAGACCACAAAAATTAATGAAATTCATTACATCAAAATCATTGAAGAAATTATACAAGAATATACATTATGAAAATCTGAAAAGAAGATAGCTGTCAATATTATTGAAATTTTTTACAAGAAGTCCTATCAAGGAAGATAACATCATTGAAGAATTTTCACTAAGATTTAACAAAAGATACAATTTTGATAGCAATCAAATTCAGATAAGTTCATACTCGTAAAATTTTACGAGAATTACATACTTCTTATATTTCTCCATATATTGAATATCTTTCCACAAATTCAATATTATCTATACTTCTTCAAGAATATATCATATACTTTTTCAACGAATATTTCATTTGGTTAAGTAATCATTATACTTCTTCATATGTTACGTAATTATTCACATATTGAATACTTCGTATATTTTTTTTCATTTGGTGAATTGAGTACTTCTAATACTTCTTATATTTCTTCACTTGGTGAATTGAGTACTTCTAATACTTCTTATATTTTTTCATTTGGTGAATCGAATACTTCTAATACTTCTTATATCTCTTCATGTGACGGATTGAGTACTTCTGATATTTCTTCAAATGTATTGTATATATAGTATACTTATTCAGGATATTTCATATATGTTATTTATTATACTTAAAAGGGAGGATTTCTTATTTACAATCATTACAAGTGGAAAATCCGTAAGATAAGTTAAGGCAGATATTCTAATACTTCCTACAACGTTTAATCACTTAAAGAGAAATAATAGGGGGAAAAGGAGATACTAAGTTTTATCTGTGAGTTATATATTATTTCTCTTTATATGATCAAATGGGGCAAAACAAGGAAAATATTTAATTAAGAAAGTTAAATCATCTTCGCAAAATATCAAATGTACTTCTTAGAAAACAGAATTGTTCGCAAATAAGAAACCAACAGTAATTAAGGGAAGAAATTCAAAAGAAAGAAGAACAGGATAGTCAATAGAGTTAATAGAATTGCTATCATGCTTCATCAACACTCTGTGCTAGATCTTTAGGATGAGTAGGGTCATTAGAAGCTTTCGGCTTTTGCGAGATATCATCCTTTGAAGAATATGCAACATGAACATCTCTTTGAGGAATAGACTCTTTCTCATCATCAAAATCTTCATCATCACTCTCATAATCGAAATCACTATCAGGTTCACGAGCAACTTCATCATCAGATATTTTCAGAGGAGTAATTTTCACAGGAGGCAAGGTTCTTGATAAGAGAATGTTATTCGTAAAGACTTGAGCTTTCAGATGACTTTCACGAAGTATAGCTTTTTGATGGTTGGTATCTTCGATATCTTTGGAATAAGCAAGATAGTTGAACCTCCGAGTAGCACGGTCACGAGAGTTGATTAAGCGGGTAGAAAGCAGAGCATTTTTCTTATGAAGATCGGAATAGGAAGCTTCTAATCCAGTTTTCGCATTACGAAGGTTGTTCTCAGATTCTGCGAATAAAATAAAATTCAAAGGATAAAGTTTGCGAGTATAACGAAATTTAAAGATATATCAGAGTCAGTCAAATTTTAATGACTACCTTCTCTTTGCGAAGTAAGAGATTGAGCTAAAGATAGACAACAATTCTTCATCTGATTCATCGCATTATCAAAACCATCACCAACTAATCCTTTAAGTCGAGATTGAAGCTTTTGATCTTTAGAAAGAAGAAAATTTTTATCTTTCGCAAGTTTGGCATTAAGACTTTTTAATGATGAATAATCTTCTTCAAGTTGATTCTTCTTAGTACTCAAGTCTATATTCTTATTAATAAGGGAATTCTTCTCAATAACAAAAGAATTTCTTTCAGCATCTGAAGACTTCTTTAATTCCTCAAGTTCACCTTTCAACAAAGAAAGAAGAGTTTCTTGATCGCAACATTTATTTTGAAGGATTTTTAATTCTTGTGAAGAAACATTCATTGTATTCAAAAATGAACATTTCTCTTCTGATAAGGTTTTGTTCTCTTCTAATAAGGTTTCTATTCTCAAACTAGCTTTAGTTAAGGAAGAAAAAAGTTGAGATATGTCATCATTCAAAAAAATTTGATCATATATTAGTTGAGTATTCTCTTGAAAAAGGGCATCAGAGTTGTCAAGAGCACACGAGTAAAGGTTAGATAGATGGGAGAATTGGTTTGAAAGGCTTTCATGCTTGGTTCGATATTCTGCTGCATCTGATTCATGGTGAAGTACCAATCTTCTACATTTCTGGATGGATTCTATAAAGGGGAATGGGTTTTAATGGGTGTTTCAAGCATATGAAGAATATAAGTAAATAAAAGGAAAAATATGAAGATAGTAATCATACCTTTCAATTCATCATTTCTTTTGCGAAGAATCGCACAGTCAAGAGAATCATTTTGAAGATGATAATTTTCTTTATGGAGATTCTCGCACTCTGTTTGAGAAGATTTCAAAGATTGGCGAAGCGATTCAATTTCTTTTTCCAAAGATTGACGTGAAGAAGAAATGTCTGGATTGACGAAATTATTAAGCAATTCGCAAAACTCATATTGCGAACGAACATTAGTAGACTTCGCAGAATTGGTCAAAACCTCAGATAACATTTGGAAAGTTGAATAAATTCCATCTCGAATTTCCTGAGGAAGAGGAGAAGAATTTGAAGGAATAAGAGCAAGCTGCAAATTGTTTGGAGAAACAGCATTTAAAGGATTTGAGGACAGGATAGGTTTTTCAAGAGAAGAAGTTGAAGAAACATTTTGCGAGGGTTGATCTTGAAGAAGTGTTGATAAATTGGCATTGATGGGAGATTGAAAAGTAGGTAATGGAGTAGAGGCAGGAGTGTGTGAAAAGGTATTTTCACGAGGAGGAGAGGAAAATTCCTTATCAACTTCAGGAAGGAAATCATCAATCGGAATTAATGGTGTGGGTTTAATTACTCGAGATCTCTTACTAGGGTTTGGTTTTTCGCCAACCTGTGAATCAAAATGTAGATTAAAAACTGAGGCAACAATATATTGTTCAGGAAAGAAGACAAAGTATTTTAACTACCTTTTGATTCTCAGATTTTCTTCTTCGTGGATGAGGGATTGAATTTTTTAGCTGAGATTTCATCTGAGAGGATATTTTGCTGAAATAAACCAAAATCAGATAACAAGTTGTACAGAAATTAAAGAGGAGAACGAATTAAAAGTACGTAGAGATAAAAGGAAATTACCTTGGGGAACTCATGAAGATAGAATGAAAGAAAAGATTGCAGAGAAAGCAGCAATGGAGAGTGTGAATAGAAAATAAAATTGCAGAAGTAAGAAGAAGAAATGGAAGAGAGTATAAAGGAGTTATATAAGGGAATAACTAGAAAAGAACGGTTACAAAAAACGTGTCCAAATTCTAAAAGGTTAAATAACGGTTATGTTCTCACGGTCATTTCTTCTTCGTAGAATTAACATGAGAAGAGGCAAGATGTAGGTACTGAATATTGCAAGATAATAGTTCACGAGTATCAGAGGAAAGAATCATAAAATGGCACAATGATAGAAGTAACGCGGGAAATACGAAGTTTTGCGAGGATGAAATAATTTTGCGAGGATGAATTGCGATACTTCGTAATTCATATATAGTTGTACAAGTTTTATTATAAATAGGAGTTCAAATGTAAAATTAGAGAGGTTCTGAGAGTGAGTGTAAGAAATTATCTTAGGAAAGAGAATAGAAAAAGTTGTAACTATTCTAGTTCCATCTTGATAGTTTCATGTAATCAACTAAAGGAGTTAATAAGAAAATCATCATTCACCATCAAGAATTTCTTGAGTTTTTACTAATTCTATTGAGGGTGTAGTTGTAGATTATTCTGCAACTACAATCACTCTTTTGTGACATTCGCCAATTGTTGTTAAATATTCTCACGATGTTCTCGCAGAAGTGTGGTTAATGCTGTAGGAATATTTGAACTGCTCGCAGAAATGTAGTTTCTCTCGTGAGAATATCGTTGTAGCGATATTCTGGTACTACATCTTGCCTCTTATCATGTCTTTTCTGCGAAGTGGAAAAGATATGAGAATCTTCAACTCATTATGATGCTCGCAACTTCTTTCTTTACAAATTTTCTTCACGGAAAACCTCTATTCATTCAATCTTTACTGCCTACACGTGTTGCAATTCTTCTTGACATGTGTCTTCTTAATTGGTCCCACTGCTTTTGTCTATAAAAGGTGAAGCCAAGTTTCCGAAACAATTTTACTTCTTCATCTTCTTCATTCGTTTTTCGTCTGCAATTTTTCTTTATCTTCACATTCACCTGCTACTGTTTTAATGGAGCCAACGAGGTATGTAATTCTATTATTTCCTTTACTTAAAATAATTTTTGCTTTCAATCTTTCATTTTTAAACTAATTTTGTTAAAACAATTTTTCTTTTAGTGGATCTATCCCTGTCATTCAATCTGAAACTCCAAACCCTAATTCTCTCAAAGATCTCATCGAGAAGAGAAGGAAGAGGAGTTCTGCGAATGATAAGGTAGTAAGAAACACATTTTATCTTAATAACAATATTGTTGCCTCTGTTTCTTATCTAAATTATTGTTTGCAGAGTGACGAGATCATCGCTAGACCTCACAAAAAATCTCGTCGCCATAAACCTCTTGGAGGTGGTATTATCATTCCTGATTTATCATCTGTGAGAGTTATCGCTACTCCCTTACAACCTGATCCTTCTTGTTTCACCTGCGAGAATCTCGCTAACAACCCTTCCCTTCCTTCTGAGAATTTGACAAATCAAACCCCTACCAAAGTTGTGGCTGAAACTTCTTCTAGTTCATTATTACCTTCAACTGTTACTTTCCCAAAAACTCCTCCTTCTGATAATGCAACTATTGCAGACGATTCAAGTCAACAACTTGCTCTTATTACTACTTCATCATCCTCATCCCTTCCTTTGCCAAATGAAATCTTTGTTGGAGTTGATATTGCTTTTAAATTGTTATCTAATATTTTAGATAATGCTAAAAAATCTTCTACTAACCCTCTCAAATATGAATCTTGCGAAACTTTACTCAAATATTTTGACTCTGATAACACTGCTTCGCGAACATCCTTGGAGCGTGAAATTGAAGTTCTAAAGAATAGTCTTCAAGCCAAAACTTCTGAATGTGACATTTTGGGTCATAAGCTTCGCAACTCTTCACTTGAGTGCGAGAATCTTCGCAGAAGAAATGGCGAGTTGAAAGGTATAATGTTCTTGCCTCTGTTTTAATAAATTTCATTAAACTTGAATTTCTTTTTACACTTAAATTTCTTTCTTAAATCCTTGGCTTGTATATTTAGTTTCGAACCAGAACCGGGCTATTGAGAGATTTAAATTCAATCTATCGCCGAAGAAGCTTGTGTTGAAAGAGATTCTTGGAGAGATCAGTTTAATAGATTAGATAACCTTTATTCTTATTCAATTGATCATGTAATTGCAGATTATCTCACAACTACATCCCATGAGATTCTACTAATTTGATTTGATAATCTAATTTATTTGATATGAAAATGAGAATTAAAATACTAAAATTATAAAAGAGACACAAGAATTTTTACGTGGTTCGATCAATGTGATCTACATCCACGATTCTTCACTAGTGATTATATGTAATTACATGATTTTACAATTGAGACTCCATTAATGAATACTTGGAGCTCTAGTTTTTTGGGGAAGAAGATGAAAAAGAAAAAAAATCTCTCTCTAAAAATTTCTCTCTCCTCCTAAAATTATCCCTCTCTCTCAAAATGTGTATATCCCCCCTTCCTCTCATGCCTAAATGGCTATTTATATGATCTTACAAAATATGACAGTTGTGTTGTCCCGCCATTTCGGATTTGAGAATTATCTTGCGAAGCTTCGTAACTTCACTTCACGAACTTCTTTTGCTTTCCTCGTGATTTCCTTTGCTCGCAAAATGTTCTTTGCTAGCAAGATGTCATTTCTTTCCACAATTTCGTAAGTTATCATTTGTTGTGATATTCCGCTCCTACATCTTGCCTCTTTTTTCTTGAATATTGCTTGAAGAGCGATCTTTAAGAAAAAATCCGTTGTTGTAGTAGTCTTTGATCTTTGTTGATGAAGGAACGAATGAATGAATATCAAACTCAAAAAGTATATACTTGCCTCTATTCTTTTGCGAAGTTCTGAAGCTTTAAGAAGTAATAATAAGTATCATCTTGCGAAGTATCTTGAAGAAGTATGAAGTATAAGAAATATAAAATATCCTTGAAGAAGTATAAGAAGTACTCAATCCTCGCAATATATAATAAGTATGAAGTGTCCTTAAGAAGTATAAGAAGTATTTTATCCTCGAAATATATAAGAAGTATGAAATATCCTTGATGAGAGTGATAAATATTGCCTCTGTTCATGTGAAATTATTATTCCATTTTTGGTGAGGATTCTTGCTGAGAAGATAAAGAACATAAAATATTTTCTTGGGTATCCATAGTTGCCTCTGTTCTTTATCTATGACGAAATATCCTTGAGAAAATGTTGAATAATTAAATTGCGTATCTATTCTTATCTTACCTCTGCTTCAAGTGGTAACCCTGCTAACTTTTGAATTTTTCTGTGAATTTCTGGGGTTTTCTGCAAATTTCTAAACTTCTGAATAGTGCTGCGAATATACTGTTGCGAATCTGTTGCGAATATGTTGTTGCGAATATGCTGTTGCGAATATACTATTGCGAATATGCTGTTGCGAATTTGATGTTGTGAATATATTGTTGCGAATATGCTGTTGCGAATTATGAATAGTCCTGCGAATTATGAATGTTTCTGCGAAGTTTCGCGGTATTACCCTGTAAAATTTTGTAAAATACTTGTGCGAATATAATATTTATGTAATGATTATGTTATGAAATGTGTATGCAATGCTCATGCCATGAAATGCTTATGCAATGCTTTTATGATGCGAGTATGATGCTTGAATGATGCGAATATGATGCTTGTGTGATGCGAATGCTTATCTATTGCAATGTATATATCTAAAGTTTCTGTTACTTAGCTCATTTTGTACACAAGAATTGATGTAACTCCAAATTGCTTCCATTCATGCACTATTAGTCTCACATGATATAATATAACTAAAATATTAAAAATGCATAATCTCAACTTCATTTCAATATATATGTTCGTAAGCTTGTTTGTTTACATATAATCATCTTCGCAAGTTTATTTGTGTATTCTCTTGTGGTCTTATTTTGCCTTCCTAGTTAAAGGTCTTATTTTGCCATCTTTTTTGTATAGTATTTTAGCCTCTTCAGGAATTGTTGCGACAATATGATAGGCCTAAATATTCTTGCGAACGTAAAGTCCCATGACATTGCCGTCTTGCGATGAAATCGCAGGACGTCTCTACACTTTCATGTAGTGACCCATTGATCTCATCTTAACTTCTTTATTATGTTCTGCGAGTTGTTTTTGTATATTTTCTTTCTTTCTTTTTTTTTTTTTTTTAGAAGGCTCGCAGAAGTTCAATTGTTGCACAAATATGACAAGCCTTTATGTTTTCGCAAACAAGAAGCCTCGTGACATTTGCGTCTTATAGCACGTATCAGCTCCCTAATGGAGGGTGCTGCCCTTTATCTTCCCCCTGGTTGCCCCTTCAAGGAAGCGTACATCGACCATACAAGGTTAGCTCTTCCTATCCGGTTCTGCCAACAACCATCTTTTGATCGCAACCTCTTATCCTTTTTGCCTATAGGGCTTATAGTTACGAGGTTGCACCCTATGGGGTATCTTTGGGCCAAGTGCATCATTTGCCAAGACTTGTCAAAAATGGCAGATGTGGTTCAACCTCACCCGGCACTCTTGACTCAACCGTGTACCTCGGCGCCTTGATCGTTTTCTGCACTTCTTGGGAAAGACAGTATGCCTTAGTCGCCCAACCTAAATCCTCTTACACCGCATTTTATATTGCGTAATGTCGCTAGATTAGGTGAGAATCCAAGGTGTCTAACCTGGATAGGTACCCCATTATTGGGTTGTACCCCTAAAATTTTACCATGTACTAAGGGTCCTTGGTGGTGTTCCGGTTAACCTTAGCCACGTTTATAGGTACCCCCTTAAATGACGTACTTTAGGACTTGGCCTCTTACGAAATATAGCTTCGCGAACTAGGGTGTACGCCACAAAGGTTTGCCTGTATAAAATTTTCTGTGGCTATCTTTCTTTTTTTGGAGGCTGATCACAGATTGCGGTCTTTTATTCGCAAGTTAATCGTAAATGGCGGTATTTTTTCGCCTTTTTTTTAAAAATTCATCGTAAAATTTTCTTGTACATAAAATGTTGAATGTTTTCATGAAATGTTTAGTATAAGAAGTATGAAAAGTATGAGAAGTATTAATCAAAATTGTTCTATAGAAATATAGGAATTTAATTTTCTCTATTTTTTGTAATTTTGAAGTCTTTGAAAAATTTTGAGATCGTTAAATTTTTGCGATAAACTCACTTTTGAATCTTGCGATTATATCACTTTTCACCAATCTAAAAAATCTTGAAATGTTTTGAAATCTTAGAAATTGTAGAAATCTTGCGAGTATATCGCTTTTGGGGAATAAAATCAAAAATCTTTTGTCTTTTGTAAATAAAATATCCAGGGAAATGGTACTTACCTTTTTATAAGTAAAATGTTTAAGGAAAGAGGTACTTAGCTTTTGTGGCTTGTTGTTATCTCTTGCGAAGTGTATGATTTGCTTGCGAAGCTACCATCGTCTTGCATGTTCTCACAGCATACCAATTATTCTAGCCCACTCTTGCGAAATAGAATTCTGCTGCTTTGCGGACTTTTGCGAAGTAAAACATTTTCGCGAAGTAAACGAACATTTGCGAAGTATTGATGCTGGGAATATTCGTAAGAAACATTTGCGAACCCAACAATCTTGCTGCGGATGTTCGTAAGAAACATTCTTCTTGCGAACAGTAGCCTTCTGAGCACACGTGACTAAAGCATATATATACTTTAATTCTTTAATTCTTTCAATGCATATATATATATATACATTAATTCTTTCAATGCATCTATATAGCCTTCTGTTCGTTCGTAGAAGTTCATCTTCCTTGGTTCTTCGCAACTCACTCATTTACTGGTTTTCTTCATGTTTCTTCACCATCAGTTGTGTCTTTCTGTTGTCCTATTCCACTCTCTCCATCTATCTGTATCTGCTCCCAATATCGATGACGGGATGGGGTTCACTGCTGCATCTTCTCCTCTTACCTGTTCACGAAGTCGCACTGACTCTACTTCGCAAATTTGTTTTGACAACAGATCTGAGTTTACCAATCAAAGCTTCTCGTTTACCACTAGTATACTTTTAATTCTTCGTTTATCCACTAGCTGACTTATACTAATCATTGATTTAATCATTAACTTTGGTATAAATCACCTCTAGATTGAACCATAACTTCGCATAACTTCATTTTTCTTCGAATTCTTAAACTATCTGAGACGCGGACTTAGTTGATTGAACTGTAACATCTCCCTGAAGATGATATTGAACTTTCAAATCCGTTTTCTACTCCATTATTGGATCTACTTCTGGAAGACGCCATTACCGTTTCAGATTGAATTTTCTAGAAAGTGAAATTGGGGGAGAAAATAGTAGAGAGAGAAGAGGACCAATTATTAAACGAAATTGTTGATGATATTTACTCCCTCAAAGTGTGGTTAATAACTAATCTTCATGAAAATTTCTTGAACCAACAAGTTACAGGAAGGATAAATCCATTACCCGTCCCTGTTTCTAGCGCCAAAAATGTAGTTGCGGATTATCTCACAACTACATCCAATGAGATTCTACTAATTTGATTTGATAATCTAATTTATTTGATATGAAAATGAGAATTAAAATACTAAAATTATAAAAGAGACACAAGAATTTTTACGTGGTTCGATCAATGTGATCTACATCCACGATTCTTCACTAGTGATTATATGTAATTACATGATTTTACAATTGAGACTCCATTAATGAATACTTGGAGCTCTAGTTTTTTGGGGAAGAAGATGATAAAGAAAATAAATCTCTCTCTAAAAATTTCTCTCTCCTCCTAAAATTATCCCTCTTTCTCAAAATGTGTATATCCCCCCTTCCTCTCATGCCTAAATGTCTATTTATATGATCTTACAAAATATGACAGTTGTGTTGTCCCGCCATTTCGGATTTGAGAATTATCTTGCGAAGCTTCGTAACTTCACTTCACGAACTTCTTTTGCTTTCCTCGTGATTTCCTTTGCTCGCAAGATGTCTTTTCTTTCCACAATTTCGTAAGTTATCATTTGTTGTGATATTCCGCTCCTACAGATCAAATAAATAACCTTACGAATGAGAATAATCAATTGTTGCTAAGCCAAAATTTATTAAGTAGCGAAGTTACTCGCCTTTCATATATGTTGACGAAGACTAATTTGGCGATGGAATCTTTATCATAAGAAAATGAAACCTTGTCTCAGGAAAAGCAGATTTCCTCGCAAAAGTTGAGTAACCTTCAAAGTACATGTGAGCGCCAAGAGCAATCTCTTTGTTCTCTTAAGGATGAACTGAAGAAAGTAAATGAATCTTCTGCCGCTGAGATGAATAAACTTATCAATGGTAGAATAACGCTTAGTCTAAAGGTCAGCAAGCTTCAAGACCAATGCTCCCAATTAGAGAAATCTAACTCTTTATTGTCAAAGGAAAACTCGCATCTTCATATCAAAGAAGAAAATATGAAATCTCGTCTGAAGGGTATGGTTGGTGATAAGTTTGATGACACTATGAATCAATGGGAGAATTGTTTTATTTCATTAATCCAACACTTAACCTCTCAGAAAGAAGATAGTCAATTGACTGCCTCATTCGTTGGTTTTGTTGACAAGTATCTGTGTTTTGTTTCTCATAAGATTTTCATTTGAAATATTTTTTATTTTATTTTGGTTATTCGCAGAATCTGAAAGAGACTATCTCGCACGAATTACTAATCTTACTAAGAAGTTAGATAAGGTTCGCAAAGAAAACAAGACCATCCTTTCTAATTTTTTAGACATTTGTGATAAAGCAGAAAGAACACTTGACTATCTTGAGTACTGCAAGAACATGGAAATTAGAAACCGCGATAGAGCTTTTCTTCGCAAAGTTCATCTTAGCGCTGAAGTTCTAGTGAATAAAATTTTGATTTCCCACTCTCTCCCTCCTGAATTTGTTCTTCCTATGGAAGTTGAGGATGATGAAGTTCCAATTCCCATGGATAAGGATTTAGAATATCCCCCTTCTGAAGAAGAAATTGAAGAAGAAGAACTTGAAGAAGATAATCCAGAAAAAGAAACTCGCAATGAAAAATATGTTTGCGATGCTGATAAGAATTCTGGTGATACTGATAAAACTTTTGGCGGTGCTGATAAGAGTGCTGGCGAGAATGATAAGCATGGGGAGAAGAATACTGAAGAGCATATCGCTGAAGTTTAAATTTTATTTTTGCTTTCTTCATCTTCTTCTGTTTTGCGAAGAATGTAACCCTTATAAGTTTTGAAACTTCAACTTTTTCAGTTACTCGCATTGAACCTTCTCATGAAAGATATTGAAATCGTAATTATCTACTTCTCTTCTTCCCCTGCAGTATCTTTCTTGAGATGGTGAATTATGTTTCTTTTCTTCTTTTTATTGATGAATATTTTGTGATATATCGGCGATATCTCATAAGTCTGAACTAATCTTCTTTCTGCGATGAATAGATATCTCCTGCATTTTCAAATAAGATATTAGTCTGTTGGTCTTATTATTCCTTCCTAGTTAAAGGTCTTATTTTGCCAACCTATTTATCTGCGACAAAATCGCAGGACGTCTTGACATTTGCATGTATTGACCCATTGATCTTGTCTTATCATTTTCTTTTTCATTATTTCTGTGACAATATGACAAGTCTAAGTTCTCTCGCGAGGATAAAGCCTCGTGACATTTCCGTCTTGCGATGAAATCGCAGGACGTCTTTACACTTACATGCAAAAACCCATTGATCTCATCCTAACATTTCTCTTTATGGCTTGTTGCCTCTGCACAATTTACGTTACACGACAATATGACAGGACTAAGTTTTCTTACGAGAATGAAGCCCCATGACATTGTCGTTTTAAGACACTTATCAGATCCCTAATGGAGGGTGCCGCCCTTAATCCCCCCTGGTTGCCCCTTCAAGGAGGGAACATCGGCCATACAAGACTAGCTCCTCCCATCCGGATCTGTCAACAACCAGCTGTTTTCGCAGTCTCTTGTCCTTTATACCTATATGGATTATAGTTACGAGACTGGACCCTAAGTGGGGCTTTCTTCAGGTCAAGTGCATCATAGCCAAAACTTTCCAAGGATGGCCAGGGTAGGTTCGTCCGTCCCGAGCACCCTTGGATCAATCGTGTACCTCGGCGCCTTGGTCATACTCTGCACTTCTTGGAAGAGATTCTCAGTCTCCCAACCAGGGTATAACCTTATATAGTTGAAAATCCAAAATCTCTCTCCTGGATAGGTTTTCTTTAACCCCAACATCTGCATAATTCGGGTTCCAGCATGGTATAACCTTATCGCTGAATCATGTCAAGAGATACCCCCTCATATGACGCGCTTTAAGGTCTTAAAGATGCCTCTTACGAAATTGTATTCGCGAACTAGGGTGCACACCATAAAGGTTCGTCCCATTCTTTATAATTCTGTGAAATTTTTATTCACTATTCTTGCGATGATGCTCGCATATATTGTAATAGAGAAAGAAGAATTTATTATCAGTTTCATCATACATCATATCAGTATCTCTTACCTCACAGAAATTTTCACTGATAATACCTTTTCAGAAATAGTCTATTCCATGGTCTATCAAGTCTTTGCCCAACATCTCTTCCTTCAGGATCCATTAATTTGTATGCCCCTTTTCCAATTATCTCTTTGATGATATAAGGTCCATCCCATTTTCTCGCCAATTTTCCACCATTTTCTTGCTGATACCTTGGTGTTTCTCGCAAAACCAGATCGCCAGGTTGGAATTCACATTTCTTAACACGCTTGTTGTATTCCCGAGCTAATCTTCGATGGTAATTTTCCATATGTTGTAAAGTTTTTCTCTTTTTTCCTCTAATTCATCTAACTCATGCAAAATCATGCCAGCACTCAAATTCCTTTCCCATGCTTCTATTTTTGTTGTAGGAATAGAAACTTCTGTTGGTAATACAGCTTCAACCCCATATGTTAAACAAAAAGGTGACATTCCAGTAGATTCTCGCCTAGTTGTATTGTAAGCCCATATTGCATTATGCACCTGCTCACACCATGATATGTGATATCCTTCCAACTTCTTTTTTAAGATGTCTGCAATTGTTTTATTAGTTGCCTCAGCTTGACCATTTGCTTGCGGATACAAATGAGTAGATTTTCCACATTTTATCTTAAATGCATTGAGTAACAATTCTATATTCTGCCCTTCAAATTATTTTCCATTATCAGACACCAATTGTGCTGGTATTCCAAATCTGCAAATTATATTCTCAAATATAAATTTGAAAATATCCTTATCGAGAATATGTTGTACTGCCTTTACTTCTCCCCATTTCGTGAAATAATCTGTTGCGACAATTAAATACCTTCTTTGTCCAGAACCAGGTACAAATGTTCCCACAATATCTAACCCCCATTTTCCAAAAGGCCATACACTTTTTGACGATGATCATGGTGCTCCTGGTGCATGTATTTTCTTTCCATACCTCTGGAAATCTTCACAACGTCTGGATAGTAGTTTCGCATCTTCATGCATATATGGCCAATAATAACCCTGTATTTTTGTCTTATATGCCAAAGATCTTCCCCCGCTGTGATTACCAGCATCACCACTATGTAACATTTTTAACACATTTTGTCCTTCTTCTCTCGTTAAACATCTTAGCAATGGTCCACTAAAAGATCTGCGATATAATATTCCATCTCTGAGCTCATAATTGGTTGCTTTACTTTTTAATTTATGTGCCTCCAATTGATTTCTTGGGGTTTCTCCTCTCACCAAATAAGCATAAAGATCTGTTCTCCAATCTTCATCATTATTTTTTGTTTCTTCCTCACCAGATTCCAGCATCATCACATCTCTCTCTTCTTCTTCTTCTTCTTCTTCTTCTTCTTTATTTATTGATGTTAAAAGAAGTGTTTGAATCTTTATACACCTCGCAGCTGGATTTGTCATCATACTAGATATAAAAGCAAAAGCATCCGCAAGCCTGTTATCTTTCCTTGATATATGTCTCCATTTTATTTTTGGGATTCTCGCAGATAATTCTTCAACAAGTCTTTTGTATTTTTTCAAAGATGGTTCATTTGTGGTGTATTCTCCTTTTATCTGGCGAATAACCAATTGTGAATCGCTGGTAATTCTAGCATTCTCCAACTTCATCTCTATCGCAAATTTTAAAGCACGAATCACAGCCTCATTTTCTGTCTCATTATTAGTGGATGCAAATTCCAACCTAAATGAAAAAGCTGTTTTTTCTCCTTATGGCGATATAAAAACAACCCCAATTCCATTTCCTTCTCCATTTGACAATCCATCCACTAATATTTCCCATCTGTTGGGTTCTGTTAACAGCTCTTTTGGATCTCCATGTTCCTCTTATATATCCATCATTTCTTCTACAGCATCGTCATCTTCTAAGGGAAACTCAGCTAAAAAGTCTGCGATAACTTGTGATTTTGGCGAGGATAGAATTTCATATTTGATATCAAAGTGTCCTACTTGTGCATTCCATCTCTCAACTCTGCCTGATCTTTTTGAATTTTTCATTACTGATTCAATTGGCACTCTTGTTAACACTTTGATCTTATGCACTTGAAAATAGATGCGAAGCTTAAAATTTGCATGTACCATTGCCAAAATTAACCTCTTAATCTTTGAATAGTTCTTTCTACAGAGTTAAATGTCTTGCTGGTATAGTAAATTGGCTTCTCTACCCCTGCATCTACTCGCAATAGTACTGCACTTAATGCATATGTGGTCATCGCAAGATAGATTAATAATTATTCTCCTGGTTCAGCTTTATGTAAGATATTTATGTTCATTAGGTGTTCCTTAATCCCTTGAAAAGCCTTTTCACACTCATCTGTCCATCTAAATTTTGTTCCCTTCTTGAGTATATCTAAAAAATGCTTGCATTTGTCTGAAGATCGCGAAATAAACCTTCCTAGCGAGGCTAATAGTCCATTTAATTTTTGCACATCTTTCACTGTCGCTGGAGTTGGCATATCGCGAATTTCTTGTACCTTTTCCGGATCAACTTGTATTCCTTCTTTTGATACAATATAACCCAAAAATTTCCCTGAAGCTACTCTAAAAGTACATTTATCTGGATTTACTTTAATGTTAAATTGTCGCATTTGATCAAAAAATTCTTTCAAATCCTGTACATAGTTTTTAGCTTCTTTACTCTTAATCAACATGTCATCCACATATACTTATAATGTCTTGTGGATCCACTTTGCAAACACCTTTTCCACCATTCTTTGATATGTTGCACCCGCATTTCGTAATCCAAAGGGCATCTTAGTATAACAATATAACCCTCTTGGAGCAAAAAATGTTGTATGTTCCTGATCTTCTTCTGCGAGTGGAATCTGATAATATCCTTTATACCCATCTAATGAAGATATTCTATCATTTCCTGCTGCTGATTCAACCATTTGTGGAATATCAGGCAATGGAAAACTATCTTTAGGACATGCTTTATTTAGATCAGTAAAATCTATACAAATTCTTATTCCATTATTCTTCTTTGGGACCACCACCATATTTGCAATCCATTCTGGATATTTGGCTTGCCTTATAATTCCTGCATCAAGCATTTTCTGTGATTCTTCTTCTATTTGGGAATGATATGTCATCGTAATTTTCCTTATCCTTTGTTTAATTGGTTTATATCCTTATTGATTTCTAATTTATGACATGCTACTGAAGGATCTATCCCTGGCATCTCATATATGCTCCACGCAAAGATGTCCTTATACTCTCACAAGAGGTTTATAGTTCTTTCTTCTTCATTTGTATCCATTTTAGTACCAATTCTCAGTATTTTAGGTTCTTCTTCGCTTCCAATATTTATTTTCTTTGTTGGCTCTGCTGCTGTGTAACTGGCTTCAGATTCCCCCATAGGTGTTGGAGTTTTCATCACTTTCGTGAATTCTTCTCCTTCTCGCGAAATTTCATTGGGTATACCTTTTCCTTCTTCTGCTCTTATCATGTAAGTTTTGAATTCTTCTTATTTCTTTATCTCTCTCGCCAATTTCCTGCGAACCTTTCGCAGCTTTGGACGTTCTTCACAATTCTTCACATCAATCTGATAACACAATTTCGCAAAATTTGCATCTCCTCTAATTTTTCCAATTCCATTCGGCATAGGAAATTTGACGCATTGATGTAATGTTGATGCCACAGCCTTAATTGCATGTATCCACGTTCTTCCCAATATCATGTTATACGGTGACTCCACATCTATCACACATAATGTTACTTGTGTTTCAATTTTTCCTAATGGAATTCTTATCACTATTTCACCTTTAGGTTTTGTTAAAGATCTTCCAAAACCATGAACACGATATGTTGAACAAGACATTTCTTCATCTTTGTATCCTATTTTCTTGAAAGTATGGTAGAACATTATATCTACTGAACTCCCCGTATCAACCAAAGCTCTATCCACAATCCATTCTTCTGTAGATTTTATTGACTCTTCCTTTTTTATTGGTATAGTGGATATTGTAATTACCAAAGGAGATGTATGACTTAGATATTCTTCTGGTATTCCTGCTGCTGTAAATGTTATCTCCTGCTTTTCCCAATCTTTTAATGATGAAATCTTCTCCACCGCCATGATCTTTTTTCCTTAAAAATTTCGTTTATGTATTTTTCCCTTGATATTTTCATGAAACCTATCAATCATTGCTTTTGTTATCACATCACACTCCAACTTTCTACAGTCATTTTTGATTTTGATCATTCTTCTTTCCATCACTTCACTGGCTTTCCTTAATGATTTTCTCAATTTCGAATAATTCTTATCTCCTCCTTCACCTTTTTTGTGATTTTCACAGGTTCAATCCCTATTTCTAGCGCCAAAATGTAGTTGCAGGATTTCCTACACTACACCCATACTAAGATTCCATGAAAATCAAGACATAATTTTGAATATGAATATCGACACTTTATTAATTTCACTTTCAGAAATCTTTTACAACAAAAGTATGAACTCAGAAATACAATTTTCTTTCTGAAGTTTCTCTCTCCTCAAAACTCTCTCAACTCTCAAAAATACATCCCCTTTTTCTGAATCTAGTCAATTCCTATTTATAGAAAAATATATAATGGAAGACAGCTAAGATCTCCGCCTATTTCGGGTTCATTCTGCGATCTCATCGTCATATCTTTATCTTTACTATCGCCAACTTTGTAATTATCGTGAAGCAACCTTATTCTTCTTTCACACCTTCGATCGTCAACTATTATATCACTCTTTTGTGACATTCGCCAATTGTTGTTGAAGATTCTCACGATGTTCTCACAGAAGTGTGGTTAATGCTGTAGGAATATTTGAAATGCTCGCAGAAATGTCGTTTCTCTCGTGAGAATATCGTTGTAGCGATATTCTGGTACTACAGTTGCATTATACTCTTTGGGAAGTATGGTAAGTTTCTCTTCTATTCCTTGTTTATTTCCCTTACTTCATTGATCTCTAATCCCTTTTATTTGCTCAGGTTGGGAGGGTTAGTTGTGCAGCTTCTTCAGATTGGGAAAGACGTCATGCAATTGCTGAGAAGAAAACTTTAAAAACGTCCCCTTAGTCGGCGCCAAAATGTAGTTGCAGGATTTCCTACACTACACCCATACTATGATTCCATGAAAATCAAGACATAATTTTAATAAAAGAACAACACTTTATTAATTTCACTTTCAGAAACTTTTTACAACAAAAGTATAAACTCAGAAATACAATTCTCTTTCTGCAGTTTCTCTCTCTTCAAGGATCTCTCAACTCTCAAAGATACATCATCCTCTTTCTGGATCTAGACAAGTCCTATTTATAGAAAAATATATAGTGGATGACAGCTAAGATTTCCGCTTATCTCGGATTCTCTCTGCGATCTCCTCGCTACGTCTTTATCTTCATTTTCGCCAACTTTGTAACCATCGTGAAGTAATCTTGTTCTTATTCATATCTTCAATCGTTAACTATTATATCATTCTTTTGTGACATTCACCAACTGTTGTTGAAGACTCTCACGAGATTCTCGCAGAAATGTGGTCAATGCTATAGGATATTTTGGACTGCTCGCAGAAATGTCGTTTCTCTCGTGAGAGTGTCATTGTAGCGATATTCTGGTACTACATCTTGCCTCTTCTCATGTCTTTTCTGCGAAGGAGAAAGGATATGAGAACTGAATTCTCACAACTATTCATCTTATTTTCTTCATATTTTTGTTCTGACACATATCTATGCCCTTCGCCAGCTGTTTTCATATACCTAGGTTTCCCATATATTTATTGACACGTTGATTTAAACCGTCATAATCCAACCGTTCATGTTCTCTTGTATTTATTACAGTTATAATCTCGAGAAATTTCTTCTTCTATAAATAGCTTTCTCATTCTTCTCTTTTATTTTCTTCTTCTTTCTCTCCACTTCTCATCTGCAAACTTTGTTGTTCTTCCGTAAATTGCGCATCCGCAATCTTGCAATTTTCCTTTTCCCATTCCCATACTCGCAAAATGGTTGCTGCTGGTGCTAAAAACTTGACTGCCTTCACCGTGATGCAAGAAAAGCTTAAAGATAAAGGATTTACTTTATCCTTAATCCCAGGATAAAATTCCAAATCTGAACTTTCTCTTGAATTATTTTCCAATTTTCCATGCTCTCGCCAAAAAATAATAGTTTCACTAGGTCAACTTGAAGCTGGTCTTCCACTTCCTATTTATGATTCAGATCTTCCATTATTCTATCAAATAATATCTGACAAGAGATTCTCGCGAGTAGTATTTCAATTAGGTGGTGATTGTATTAGATTACTACTTGAATATGCCTCTCGAGGTGCTGGTAAAGGATCGCGTTATTCTGAAGATGATCAAAATCCTAGGTACAAACATATTCCGATTATCCCCTCAGATTATACTGTAGAAAATTTCTTTAAGAATTACGAGTTACTCCCTATGAAGAGGGATAGCACCTGTTGGGGTGTTCGTTTGCATAAAAAGAAGCTTGGTGTCTCAAAAGCACTCATGATGGATATCGATTTTCACACCAAAAGCAACCAGGGTCCTCGCCATTCTAATGATGACAAGTGGCTTATTTTTCCACTATGTCTTGAAGGTCCCTATATATCTGGATCTATTCAACATCCTGCGAATCTCTCTCAATATGAACCGTGGGTTTTCAGCTGGCCCAACAGATGTACAGATGTATACTCTCTTTACCTCATTGTATTGTTATAATACACTATCTTCTTTATGTTTCTTTACTTTCGTTAACTTCTCTATTATCTCGCAGATTGAGAAAATGAAGGTCAACTACCAAAGATTCAGAAAACCCAATACCTTTTTATCTCTCAAATCCTTTACAGATGAAGTAAGAAATATGCTTTTATTAGTCTTAACAATATATTGTTGCCCCTATTTCTTATCTTCATTTGTGTTCACAGGAAATTGAAGAATTAGAACCAATTCCTGTAAAGATCAAAGAGAAGTCCACCACTGATCCTAAAGGAAAATCCACTGCCCCTTGTAATGAGGAATCTGATGACCCTCCTTCCAAAAGAAGGAAAACAAAACCCTGTTCTTCTTCAATTTCTCAACCTCTTTCAGAAGGTTTAAATATTGATACCGATAAGGATGAAGATTTTGACAATATCCATGGTTTCCCTTCCATAAAGGATTCCTCTCCTTCTGAGTCTTCCATGACTCAATTATCCATGCTTTTTGGCGATCCATCTCGCGGAGTTGCAAATGAATATGGAGATGAAACTCTTAATGACATATCCCAAGCGCTCGTGAACGTTTGTGATGCCCTAGTTTTAGTAGATAATAGTTCCCTTCGCGGAATTTCAAGATCAATAACTCCAAGTTTCCTAAATGCACTTGGTAACCTGGTATGTTTATTATCTTTTCTTATAAATTTCTTCGCCAAATATTTTTGACTTATAAAATTCTTTTACAGGTTGGGAGAGCTTCTTTTGCTGTTGCTTCTGACTTGGATCACAGACGTAATGTTCAAGAAAAGGAGATTACTAATCTTCGCCAAAATAAAGGGAATTTAGAGGCTGAAATTGCTAAACTTCGTGAGGAAAATAAGCAATTGAAGGCTGATGTCACAGCTGGGAACCAGAAATTCGCTAATCTTGAGAAGGCTCACCAAAAATTATACGGTATAATCTTTTTTCTTTCTTTCCTAATTCTTCTCTCCCTATCGCCACTTATTCAAACAATCCTTCTTGCAGATGTTTATCGTCTTACTGATGAGGCTAAACTTCTCTAATCATTTCCCGAGCCTATAGATGATAATACCCTTCTTGCCCGCCTTAATTCCTCTTTAAATAATTTCTCAGATGTTCAAACTAAATCCTTTTCTGTTGAGGAACTCAGATCCAAGTTTAACCTCTTGACAATATAGCATAGATCTAATTTAAATTTAACCAATAAATTTAAGCGTCTTTATCATGATTTAAAAGATGAAATAAATAGACTAAGAAAAAAGAATAGCAGTCTTATTGATGAAAAGGATCTTGCTATTAAAAGAGGTGCTAAGACCTTAGCCGATTTCCATAAAACCCTCCTTGATACTCAAGCGGAAAGAGATAAACTAATCCGCGAGAATGAAGATCTTCTTGCGAGGGAAGCTCAAGTTCGCTCTCGTCTTCTTATTGATAATGATGATGAATTTTCTTGGGCTGCAAAAGTTCTTGATAATGCCAGAAATAATCTAGGTGTAGATGTTAGCCTTCAGGTTGAACAAGCTGCTTTTATTAGAGACATGATTTCTGAAAGAGAAGGTTGCTAACTACTTATTTTTGCTAGCTTTTGTTTTTGATAATCTTCCTTGTAGAGTTTTTAACTCATTGTCATATTCTTGCAGATGTTGAACAGAACTATCGCGATAGATTTCGAGAACTCGATGGTGACAAACATAAACTTGTGAATGAACTTATTGCTCGCAATGAGAAATATTCCAAGCTAAAGAATCAACTCAATATTACCGTTGCAAATACTAACAGATCACTGGTTATTACTCGTAACAAGTTCATCAAAATGGTTTGTGATGATAATAATATTTCTTATTCCAAATATCCTGGTCTAGAAGAAAAAATTCCGGATGAAATTCCATGTCCAATTGTCTCTGATAGTGAAGCTGAAGATTTTAGCGATGAGGAAAATATTGGCGATGATGACAAGAAAGAAGATTCTGACGATGAAGAAGAATCTGATAATAATGATAAGAAAACTTCTGGTGGTCAAGATAAGAAATCTGATGAAGAAGACGAGAAATCTGGCGATGAATATGATGATCAAGTTAATTAGTTTCCTTCTTTGCTTTTCTTCTTTGCACAATTATTCCATCTTCTCTGTAAATAATTATAAGTTTCTCCATCATTATAAACTTCTTTTGTTCCCATCTGTATAAATCAAAGATTAACTTTCTTCTGTAGACCAATCAATATTAGTATCATCAATGCAATTCTTTCATATAATAGATGAATAATACTTTCATCTTATAAGTCATTCCCATACCTGCCTCTATTATTCATCTGTGATTCCATGAAAATCAAGACATAATTTGAATAAAAGAACAACACTTTATTAATTTCACTTTCAGAAACTTTTTACAACAAAAGTATAAACTCATAAATACAATTCTCTTTCTGCAGTTTCTCTCTCTCTTCAAGGATCTCTCAACTCTCAAAGATACATCATCCTCTTTCTGGATCTAAACAAGTCGTATTTATAGAAAAACATATAGTGGATGACAGCTAAGATTTCCGCTTATCTCGGATTCACTCTGCGATCTCCTCGCTACGTCTTTATCTTCATTTTCGCCAACTTTGTAACCATCGTGAAGTAATCTTGTTCTTATTCATATCTTCAATCGTTAACTATTATATCATTCTTTTGTGACATTCGCCAACTGTTGTTGAAGACTCTCACGAGATTCTCGCAGAAATGTGGTCAATGCTATAGGAAATTTTGGACTGCTCGCAGAAATGTCCTTTCTCTCATGAGAGTGTCATTGTAGTGATATTCTAGTACTACACTATGATTCCCTTGTCCAAAATAGTTCTGCCTTTGTCCTCCATAATTTTCATGTTGATGACCTAATCTTGGGATCTGGTTATTTCCTCCTTGGATATAGAAATTTATTTCTCTATCATACTCTTCTTGATCCTTGATACCCATTGCTACCATTTTTGGTTGACTAATGTCAATTTTGTTCTCTTCTGATATCTGCGAAGATGTTTGCGAGGATGTCTGTAGTAGATTTCCCCTTGCCATCAACTGAAGCTTTCACCTTGGTTCTCGCAGGTTTTATTGGTTCTAATTCTTCAATCTCCTGCAATCACAGATAAAGATAAGAAATAGGGGCAACAATATATTATTAAAATTCATAAAAGGATATTTCTTACTTTATCTATGAAAGATCTAAGATCTAAGAGAGTGCTGGGTTTCCTAAATTTCTGGTAGATGAGTTTCATCCTGTCAATCTGGAAAAGATCGAAGTAATTAGCGAGAGTATGTAAACATGAGGAAGATAATAAATAATAGTTACGCAACAATTTGGAGAGAACATACCTCTTTAGTTTTTTCAAGCCAATAGAAGACCCATGGTTGGTACTCTGTAGCACTCGCAGGAAGCGCGTGGGAACCAAAGATATATGGACCCTCTAAAATTAGAGGGAAGATGAACCATTTTTCATCGCTGGAGTGGCAAGGACCTTTATTAATATTTGTATGCCAATCAATATCTAGCATAAGAGCTTTATCATCAGCGATCTTCTCCTTCTTCTGCAAGCGAACACCCTAGCAAGTGTTATCCCTCTTCATAGGGATTATCTTGTAGTTTTCGAAGAAGTTCTCCACAGTATAATTTGCATAGACAATTGGAACATCTTTAAATTAAGGATTCTTCGCAGATTCAGGGTAGCGAGATCCTTTATCAGCACCGCGAGAAGCATATTCAAGCAGTAATCGAATACAATCTCCACCCAACTAATATATTGCTCACGAGAAATTCTCGTGAGAGATTATTTCATAAAATAATGGAAGTTATGGATCATAGAGAGGAATGGGAAGGCCAGATTCAAGTTGACCTAGCGATACTATAACTTTCTTGCGAGAACCTTGATGATCAGAAAATAATTTGAGAGAAAGTTCGGATTTACGGTTCTAATCTGGGATTGTGGACAAAGTAAAACCTTTGCTTTTAAGTTTATCTCGCATCTCACCAAAAGCAGCCAAATTCTTAGCACCAGCAGCAACCATTTTTGAGTATGGGAATGAAAGAAAAGGTTGAAAAACAAGAAAGAAATCACAGCGATAGCAGATGCGCAATTTGCGGAAGAACATTAAACTTGCAGAAGAGTTACGAAGAAAAAGAAGAAGAAAGTAAAAAGAGGAAAAGGGAAGAATGAAAGGAGTATTTATAGAAGGAGAAATTTCTCGAGAAGATAAATGCAATTAATGCAACGAGAGGACATGAACGGTTAGATCGCAGTGGTTTAAAAGGACGTGTCAAAGATTGAATGGAAGAAAAAATACATGAAGACAACTAGAGAAGGATACAGAAACGTGTCAAAGCAGAAGAATGCAAAAAGATAAACAGTTGCGGCATTATAAAAGATTTAGTTCTCATGATCTTTCTTCCTTCGCAGAAAAGACATGAGAAGAGGCAAGATGTAGGACCAGAACATCGCTACAATAATATTCCTGCGATAGTAATGACACTTCCACGAGAAGCCCAAATACTCCTACAATATTAACAACACTTATGAGAGAACATCGCGAGTTCTTCAACAACATTTTGCGAATGTCACAGGGTAGTTTAAAGGATGACGTGATAGCTGACGATTGAAGAAAACACGAGAAGAGCATGTTTGTCCCGCGATGGTTATAAAGCTTGCGAGAATGAACATTATAATTACAGCGATGAGCTCGCAGAGTAGATCCGAAATAAGAGGAAAATTTAGCTGTCATCCACTATGTAATTTCCTATATAAAGGGTTCCAATAGATTCAGAGACGAATGGTGCATTTTTTGAGAGTTGAGAAAGTCTTGAGGAGAGAGAAACTTCAAGAGAAAAGTTGTATTCTTGAGTTCTTACATTTCATGTAAATATTTCTGAAAATAAAATAATAAAGTGTTATTTTAATCTTCAAATCTAAGTCGGTTATTACAAATTCTTAACAAGGGTGTAGTGTAGGATTTCCTGCTACTACAAATAAAGTATTTCTTACTTCATCCGAGATTGAGCGTAGAGCTGACAAAGTGTTAGCTTTCCCAGTCCTGTTGTAGCTTTCTCTCAGCTTTTCAATCTAAATTTTTTGCAAGAGTTAGAAAATAAGAGAGTAATAATATATGAAAGATTATGAGTTGAGAAAGACTTGAAGACATACCTCTGTCTCCTTTTCGGGCCAGTTGAATACCCACAGTTGATAAGCAACGAGATTCTCATGTAAAACATGAGAACCAGAGATATAAGGCCCCTTCAAAATCAACGGAAAGATGCACCATTTATCATCTTTAGAATGACGCGGGTATTATTTTTACCAGAATGCCAACCTATGTCCTGCATAAGAAGCTTATCATTCGCAACATTTTCTTTTCTCTTCAAGCAAACACCCCAGTGAGTTTTATCATTCTTCATGTTTATTATTTCATAATTCTCAAGGAAGCTATTTACTGTGTAATTTTCGGCGACAATTTCTGAATCCTTAAATTCAGGATCCCTAACTTCTTTTGGATAAAGATATCCTTTACCAGCACCACGGTTGGCGAATTCAAGAATTAAACGAATGCAGTCCCCCACTTAATTGGTAGATGGCTCGCGAGAAGTTCGCATGAGTAAGAATTTCGTAAAACAAAGGAAGATTAGGATCATAAAGAGGAATGGGAAGGCTAGCGAGAATCTAACCAAGTGAAACTATGATTTCTTTATCATCACAATGACGATCAGAAAATAGTTTAGTGGAAAGAATGTATTTAGCTCCTTGATTGGGAATGGTTGATAATGTAAAACCCTTCTCTTTGAGAATCTTCTGAGTTTCTTCAAAAGAAGCTTCATATTTACGACCACTTGGAGGCATTTTAAGTATGGGAATGAAGAATAAATTAAAGATTGAAAGAAGTAGAAACGAGAAAATTTACAGCAGCAAGAGCGGAATTTACGGAAAAACGGGGAAGAAAAGTTGCCGAAAAGATGAGAGAAAAGTAAAAAGGAAGGGAAGAGAAGAATGAGAAGAATATATATAAAGAGAAGAGTTCTCGAGAAGATAAACACATTTAATACGAAGAGTAGACGTGAACGGTTGAGAAATAGCGGTTGAAAAAGACGTGTCAAATACAGAATCGTGTCAGTATAAAAGAATATGGAAAGATGAACAGTTGCATAATTTTGAAGTACAATTTCTCATGACATTCTCCCCTTCGCAGAGAAGACATGAGAAGAGGCAAGATGTAGGATCAGAATATCGCAACAGCAATACCCTTACAAGATCTTCATTAGTAAAACATTGCGAAGACATCGCAGATTTATTACAGAAATGACGTGACAAATGACGTTGGCATAAACACGAGAAAAATGTGAAGATCTTGCGAAATCTATGAATATTAAGAATAAAACATATGTATGCTTGCGAGAATATCGCAAGCCATATCCGAAAATAAAGGTCAGATTAGTTGTCATCCACTGTGTAATACCCTATATACGGAGCCGAATAGGCTTAAAAAGGAGATAGATCTTTTTAGAGTAGTGAGAAAGTTTTGAGGAGAGAGAAATTCTTGAACAGTGTTTGTATTCTTGATTTAATTTATTGTAAAACTTCATAAGTCAATTAATAAAAGTGTAACTGTTGATCTTAAAGATGTGTTGATTATCATGAATTCTTGTGAGGGGTGTATTGTAGGAATTCCTGCAAATACATTTTGGAAGGAAAAAATATTATTTACTGAAAAGATGAGGGTACCCAAATACACCCCAATATTTAAAATATCCACCTATAAGTTATCTTACCGAAAGTGATTGCCTACGGACAAAGTCGAGACAATACGACAAATTGGTATTCACACTTTGTGTGATCGTCTATGGATACGATATCGAGAAAATTCAACAAAAAAAGTATGATTACTTGATAATAGGTTCGGACTTAACCAAACTTTATAGGATCACTATCAAGTAATACGGAGTTAACATTTGTGTATTTTACTTTTAATTATAATAAACAATTATAATTATGGAAATAGAAAAGTAAAAGACACAGCAAGATTTTGTTAACGAGGAAACCTAAAATGCAGAAAAACTCCGGGACCAAGTCCAGAATTGAATACTCTCAGAATTAAGCCGCTATACAAAATCTAAACCAACTTCATATAGTTGAGACCAAGCAACTAAACCTAGTTCACTCAGTTTTTTCAATATCCTTGCGCTTCGGACATTCAATAAGTGCACACACTGGAACAATTCCTTTGGATCGTATTCCAAACAGTAAAGGAACAAAAAATCTATTTGGTAACGACTCTATTGATTCTTTCCAGATAAATATTTCTCAAGTCATATGAAAAGGCTCTTCCGTTTGAACTAATAAACTCCTTTGCCTGGTTAGATCAATCTATCCAAGAACTACCGAAGAAGCAGAGTTTAGATTTGCAATCAATCAATATACAATCCAACAATTAACTATAAATCGATGTCGATCTCACGCAACTAATCAATCAATAAATCCGATTCTAGTTAGATCCTATTCGATCAAGGTTTATGCTACATAAAGATATGAGAAACCAATCAGAAATCTTATTTGTCTTTAAATCTTCTTTAATATTCAATTAAACCTGCACAACACCACTTGAATCTCTTGTGATCAATCATGCACAGAACAAAGTCTGTTAACAATGGATTATCACAATATGTCTTTAGATATACAAAGAGTTCTAAAGATCCCGTCGACAGTTCGATCTAGTTTGAGTTAATCTTATATCAGAAGAGAAGATTCTCAAGAATAAAAAAACTAGGTGCAATCAAAGTTCAACAACCGTTAGTCAATCAAATCAATCGAAAACTAATAAACTGCAATTATCTAGTTTCCCACCAACTGTACTCGTAGAGCTTCTTGATCCCACACAAGTCTTTAAACGAGCGGTCGTAAGAGATTTCGCCTAGTTAGGGTATTTTTCTCTTCGGATAGGCTGATTCTCCAGAAACAACAAAAATATAAAGTTTGCATGGATCTTAGGATAGTTTTCTATAAATGCAAACTTAGGTATTTATAGACCAAGGATGTTTGGACACCAAGAAATTTCCAAAACCGAATTATTCTTAAGATATGCAATAAATTCCCAAAATCGTTTTTCATAATTCCTGGAAATGCTTTGTCCAATATTTCTGAAATCTCTCAATAGAAAATCTCCAATTAGTAAATGCACATTACAAGGACTGATTACACAATTCTTTTGTGATTACTTAGTATCGGTTACACTAATTAATAAAAATCAGTCATACCAAATCATAAGTCATGCACTATGATTATTTATACCAAGATACATAACAAGTTATGATCGTTCTACTAACTCGCACATATTGGCAATCCAAAGATATGCAATGAATAACAATACCAATAATCCTAGCGATTTCCCTTTCGATTCATAAAACAAGTTCATGAATGTACTTCCTTTTAACAAATGTAAACATTGTTTCCTAGGATAAAATCTTCACATTTACCCATACATATAATCACAATAGCATTCATACGATTATGTCGATATCATATATAAGAATTTCAAAAGATAAGCGTTATACTTCGTATTCTAATTCCTTAATACTATGATCATGTGATCATGTCTTACTACTAGAGTATAATAATCATTCACATCTTCGTACTTATGTTTTCAATATAGCACGACTTGAAAGATACGTTAGGAATGAAACATTTCAAGTTAATATTACTAACCTCAAGATGAAAGATGATGTCATCGTTGTAGTTCGTTACTTCTTCACATTCTTTAGGTCCTCGAGTAATACTTGTATGTCTCATAATCCTAGACATTCTAGTCTAACCTATACGAAATTGTCTCTAGTGCATAATCAAGCGACTCTTAGATGAGTTTTGATTCACTAAAATATGACAACCAAACTTGACATACCAACGCTTGGTGGGTTCAACCGAGCTATGCTCTAACATTTACAATTTGTAAGGAAATTGGTAAATGCTATTTTAAAATGTGAAGGTGGATATTATGCAAATGTTCTAGTGGAAGTTGATGTTGCCCAATCAATTCCTAGTAAAATTTGGATTGCTACTAAATGAGGAGGTTTCTATCAAGATGTTTTGATCCCTTTGTCCTATATTTTGCAATACTATTAGAATTGTAGAACATTTAGTTACTGAATGTCGTGTGGAGAAAAACGAAATAAGAGAAGTGGATAGCCATTCTAGTACTAATTTTTAAAGTTAGAAATAGAGTAAAGGAAAGGGAGATGTTAGGGAATCTGCTAAATCTTATATTCCTATTCCTTTTGATATTTATGATAGATCAAAAGTGGAGGGTGAATATTCATTTGTTAATTTCATTCAGGAGAAAGCATAGTTAAAGACAACCAATGAGGAAAGGGTGTTGGAAATCGGAAGATTTGGTCCTCTTGAACATGAATGTAGGATCAGAATATAACAACAAATATACATTTGCGAAGTCTTTACCAACCACACATTGCGAATGTCGCAAGATAATTTTAGAAGTGATGTAGTAGACAACGACAACGTAAACACGAGAAAGGTATGAAGATCTAAGGGGATTTAGAACATTTGCGAATTTTTACTTTGTAAGCTTGTGAAATACCGCAAGCCAGATCCTAAAATAAATGATAGATTAGCTGTCCTCCACTATGTAATTCCCTATATAAAGAGCCGAACAGGCTTAAGAGAGAGAGAGGGAGATCTTTTTCGAGTGTTGAGCAAGTCATTAGGATAGAGAATTTCCATAGCAGTTTTTAATTTCTTAGCTTTATTTCTTTCCTTTTTTGTAAAATTTGTAAGATTAATCAATAAAGATTGTGATTGTTCATCCTAAAATGACTTGATTGTATGAATTCTTATGAGGGGTGTAGTGTGGGATTTCCTGCAACTACATATTGGCTCTAGAAACAGGGACTGAAAATTGAAAATTATGAAGGTCATCGAAAAGATTGTTCAAATCCAGAAAATGATGAAAGAGAACAGAAAAATAGTTAAAGAAGAGATAATCAAGATCAATGAAAATAAAAGAAGGTTGGAGTGTAGTGTAATCACAAAAACAATGATTAATGAATTTCATGAGAACATTAGAGGAAGGATACATAAACGAGATTTTGAATGAAAGAAAATTATGACAATAGAGAAGATATCACCCTTAAGAGATTGGTAAAAGCATAAAATTACGTTTACATCAGCAAAAATACCAAGAGAAAATTTGAGTCGCACATCTCCTTTGGTAATCACGGTAACCACATGGAAAGAAAATTAGAAATCCGCAAAAAACATGGAAGAATGGGCGGTGAATAGAACTTTAGTAGATACATGAAGTCAGTGGATATAATGTTTTATCATGCATACAAAGGAATGGGATATAAAGATGAAGAAATGACTCATTCAATGTATCATATTCATGGCTTTGGAAAATCTACAACAAAACCTAAAGGAGAAATAATGATGTGAATTTCGCTAAGAGAAATTGAAACACAAATAACATTGTGTGTGGTGGATATGGAATCGCCATATAACATGATGTTAGTAAGGCCATGGATACACGCAATTAAAGTCGTAGCATCAACATTACATCAATGCGTCAAATTTCCAATACCAAGCAGAATTGGTGAAATAAGGGGGAATATTGATAGTGCGAAATCATGTTATCAAATTGAAGTGAAACATTATGAAGAACGTCCAAAGAAGCGAAAACTTCACAGAAAGATGGCGAAAGAGGCAAAGAAAGAAGAAGAGTTCAAAATTTACATGATTAGAGCAAAAGAAGGGAAAGGAAGTGAATGTTGGAACTGAAGAAGAACCCAAAATACTAAGAATTGGGACCAAGATGGAGGTAGATGAAAAAGAAATAACTATTAATCATTTGCGAGAGTATAGAGATATTTTCGCATGGAACATGGATGAGATGCCTGGAATAGATCCGTATGTGGCGTGCCATAAGTTGGAAATTGACAAAGGTGCAAGACCATTTAAACAAAGAATAAGAAAAATAGCAACAACATATCACCCCCAAATAGAAGAAGAGCTACAGAAGATGCTTGATGCAGGAATTATAAGACAAGCCAAGTATACGGAGTGGATAGAAAACATGGTTGTAGTCCCAAAGAAGAAGAATGGGATAAGAATGTGTATAGACTTTACTGATATAAACAAAGCTTGTCCGAAAGATAGTTTTCCATTACCATATATTCCACAAATGGTTGAGTCAGCGGCGGGAAATGATAGAATATCTTCTCTAGATGGGGTACAAAGGTTATAATCAAATTCCTCTTGTTGAAGAAGATCAAGAACATACTGCTTTTTTTTCTCCAAGAGGATTATACTGTTATACAAAAATGCCATTTGGATTGCGAAATAATGGAGCAACATATCAAAGAATGGTGGAGAAGGTGTTTGCAAAGTGGATACAAAAAACGTTAGAGGTGTATGTAGATGACATGTTAGTAAAAAGTAAAGAAGCTAAAGATCATGTACAAGACCTGAAGGAAATTTTTGAACAGATGCGACAATTTAACATCAAGGTGAATCCTGAAAAATGCATTTTTGGAGTTGCATCAGGAAAATTTTTATGTTACATTGTATCCAAGGAAGGAATACAAGTTGATCCGGAAAAATTGCAAGCAGTTCGCAACATGCTAACACCAGCGACAGTAAAGGATGTACATAAGTTAAACAGACTCTTGGCTTCGCTGGGAAGATTCAATTCGCAATCATCAGATAAATTTAAATATTTTTTCAACATACTCAAAAAGGGTACAAAGTTCAGGTGGACAGATGAATGTGAGAAAACTTTCCAAGGAATAAAAGAACATCTGATGAACATATCTATTTTGAAAAAGGCGGAACCAGGAGAAGAACTATTAATTTACCTTGCGACAACTTCGCATGCATTAAGTGTTATGCTATTGCGAATGGACGCAGGGGTTGAAAAACCAATTTATTACATCAGCAAAACATTTAATGCCGCAGAGAAAAATTATTCAAAAATTGAAAAACTAATTATGGCATTAGTTTATGCAGCGTTTACGCTTCGCATATATTTTTAGGCACACAAAATAAGAGTTTTGACAAAGATACCAATTGAATCGGTGATGAAGAATTCAAAAAGGTCAGGCAGGGTGGAGAGATGAAATGCGCAGGTAGGACATTTCGAAATTAAATATGAAGTATTATCTACACCAAAGTCACAAGTTGTCGCAGACTTTTTAGCAGAATTTCCTTTAGAAGATGATGAAGCTGTAGAGAAGATGATGGATATAGAAGAAGAGTGTGGAGATCCAAAAGACTTGTTAATAGAACCAAATAGATGTGAAATATTGGTGGATGGATCCTCGAATGGGGAAGGTAATGGAATTAGAATTGTCTTAATTTCGCCGGAGGGAATGAAGATGGCTTTTTCATTTAGATTGGAGTTTGCATCCACTAATAATGAAACAGATTATGAAGCCATGACACATGCCCTAAAATTCGCAATATAAATGAAATTAGAAAATGCTAGAATTACCAGTGATTCGCAGCTGGTTATTCGCCAAATAAAAGGAGAATACACACCAAATGAACCATCTTTGAAGAAATACAAGAAACTTGTCGAAGAATTTTCAGCGAAAATCCCAAAAATAAAATGGAGGCATATATCAAGGAAGGATAATAGACTCACAGATGCTTATGCTTTCATTTCAAGTATGATGACAGATCTAACCGCGAGATGCATAAAAATACAAACACTTATATCAACATCAATCAATAAATAAGAGGAAGAAGAGGTGGATGTAATGATAATAGAAGGTGGTGAAGAAGAACCAAGAGACAATATTGCAGATTGGAGAACAAAACTTCATGCATATTTAGCAAGAGGGGAAACACCAAGAAACAGATTGGAGGCACACAAATTAAAGAGCCGTGCAACAAATTATAAACTAAGAGATGGGGTATTGTATCGAAAATATTCAATGGACCATCACTTAATTGTTATAGAAAAAGTGGTAGTAAAGTTCGTTCAAAGACTTGTAAAGATTTGATTTCAGACTTAATAGCAAAAATATATACACAAAAAATTGTCACAATATCGAGAGAACTGGGACTTTGGATTTCACCATTAATCACATTCAATTGGTTCATATATGATTCATAACAATTCTAGCTCTTTTTGTTGACTATTTTCTTTGCCAAAAGTATATTTTGCAAAATATTAATTATTAATCACAAGCATGGTGCATCAAAAGCTCTAAGTCTAAGCATACACCATCAAACAAAATCACAATCAATTAATAAAAATCATAAATCAATTAAATCAATGCAAAAGTCATAGAGAATCGATTATAGTTACCAAGAAATTGTGAAACATGGCTTCCTCCGTCGTTCCAGTGTTTGGGTTTAGCTCTTCATGCTCAAAACACACCCAAAATAATAATTCATAACTCAAATGGTGTTTTTATTGAAGAAATATGAGAAAATAGTGAAAACAGCTCAACTGTTACGTTTATAATCATTACAGAATGACCGTTACAACGGGAACAGAAGAAATAAGATTGCTCTGTAACTATTGTTTATGCTACAGTAAAATACGACACTCTTTGCAACTGACTTGGGGCATCCAATGTTCTTCGTGTTCAACAGTTCAGTAGTAGCAGAAACTTTACTGTAATTCTTCTATTCTTATTCTCCGGCTCTGTTAAGTCCCGAAACTTCCCCAAACTCCCGACAGACCTTCTGTGAGTCTTGGAAACCTCATTTATACATCACAGGGCTATAAAATCTTCACGAAATCTTCCATTATCTCTTTCTTCTTCTTCACGGCCAAGTCACGAGAATAACTCCTTTATCTTCTCTGTACGCGGCTGATTCTCTCCAAACTCCTCTCAGTTGAGCATAAAATAATCCCATAGGATATATCTTCCTTTTCTACGCGTAACTTCCCCAAAATACAACCAAGAAAACCCGGTAATAACTTAGTTCCATGTTTCGTTGAGAACCAAAGTTAATCCTCTCCCGTTCGATTTAATCTCTATTACCATCCCTGTTTTATCAAACCATGCCCATCCAAACCATATCCAGCAAGAAAATCCAACAACAACTCCACCAACTCTCGCCTGAAATACCCATGAAAAGTTCATGACCCTATTTTGCTATAACACGATGATACATCCCAATTCACTCGATCCAAACATTCATTATAAGCCTGTTATCCTTAACAGGCCTATCCGAGTTAAATCCAACGATTAAATCTATCCCAAACACGTCAAAAATCCGATCAAAGCATATGCAGCTAACTGCCTCCTTTTCCCGCCAATTTTCTCTTTCAAAATGAAGAGGAAGGGACAGCCCTTATCCAGGGTAGGGGTGTCATTATCAACTGGGTGTAAATAGTAATTTGGGTGCCCTTAGTAATTCTTCAGGAGCTTTTAGTGATTCTTCTTGGATGCCAATAACACTACTCCGTGGTGCCTTTAACGAATTTCTGGGATGCCTTTAGTAATTTCTCCGGGGGGACTTTTCGAGACAATTTCTCTGTAAATGTGTATTTCTCCAAAAACACCTACAAAAACATAAAATAATCAAATAACTACAAAATTGAGCACTAACAATAAACATAATTGAGACCAAAATAGACACATAAATGCTTCTATCAGTAAACACGAGAAAGGTGTGAAGATATAAGGGGATTTAGGACGTTTGCGAATTTGTACTTTGTAAGCTTGCGAAATACCGCAAGCCAGATCCTAAAATAAAGGATAGATTAGTTGTCATCTACTATGTAATTCCCTATATAAAGAGCCGAACAGGCTTAAGAGAGAGAGAGAGAGAGAGAGAGATCTTTTTCGAGTGTTGAGCAAGTCGTTAGGAGAGAGAAAGTCCAGAGCAGTTGTTAATTTCTTAGCTTCATTTCTTCCCTTTCTTGTAAAATTTGTGAGATTAATCAATAAAGATTGTGATTGTTCATCCTAAAATGACTTGATTGTATGAATTCTTATGAGGGGTGTAGTGTGGGATTTCCTGCAACTACAATGAAGATGGTGAGATTGAAACAAATTGTAGTGAAAATCTTGAATCAGTAATATTGGAAAAATTAACAATTTATTATCTCAAATAATTACTCATAAAATACTCAAAACCATATTGAACCCAATCTCATGTGATAAAATGTTTATAATTAATTATGCGAATTTCTTCGATACACAAAAATATAACCTCCACTTATAAAATATCTACAGTTTCAAAACTGTCCAAAACAATTAAAATGAAGCATTTATGGAAGAGAAATTATTATTCATGAAAGGCACAATTAATAGAGTAATTATTGTCTAACAAATAAAACTATTAATAGTACATAAAAAAAAAAGCTTCCTCCAAAACCCTAGAAAATAATTTAGCTACTCATGAATAGAAATATGGAGAAAAATTGATTAATCATTGTATTCAAAAAGATATAAAATTGCTTACAACGATTTTTGGTCGCTAAAAGTATTCAGCGACTTAAGATATAAAATTGCTTACAACTGTATTCAACAGGTTTTTGTTCTTCGTGTTCTTGAGTTTTATAGCAGTAGCAGAACTTCCTGGAACTTTATTTTCTATCGTATCTAAGCACTACTTTCTTCCCAGACTCTTCGTCCTCTCTCTGGCGCTCTAAAAGCATCTCCAACAGTGGGTGCTAAAAATCCTACATGGAGTTTTTATTTAGATCCTTATTTATGGGGTACTATATATGTGGTTAAGATAACAATGTTTTGCACATAAACCATCTCCAATAGTGGGGGTCTTATTTTTAAGATTTATTTTTTGGATAAAGAATAAAATTGATTTCCCTTTTCCCATTGGTTTAATTTTTTTTCACTTAGAAACAATAATTAAAAAAATAACTAAAAAAATGACATGGAGTTCATTCCCAAGGTCTAGATAAAACTTTCTCTAAGACCTTTATATTTATTTTGACACCCCTCCTGCTTTTTAGGACCTACTGTTGGAGATGGATTTGATTTAAACAAGGGTCTAAAATCTGATGTGTCATAAGAAAATAAAATTCTCACCTTCTATTGGAGATGCTCTAAGCTTCCTATTTATACACAACAGGGTCTTCAAATATTCATGTTTAATGCGAATAATCCTTCTTTATCTCTTCACGCTTTGTTGTTGATTAACTTTCATTCTTTAACTCTTTCACGCTCCAAATACATTGCCAACACAATAGAGATTTCCTCAAAACTTTTCTAAACTCATGCCATCTATTTGACACGGGAAATAGAGAAATAAACCCGTGAAAACTCTACTTCCCTGTTTTAATCAAACCCGATCATCTAACTAAATCTGGTCGATCTTAAGGACAATACCAACCTTATTTAACTCCACCAGGCCTAATCCAACCAAATCCAATGGTTGAATCTCACTCAAACTCGTCCAAATCCTTAACTGAATTTACGCATATAAACCCGAGAATCTGTTCTTTATTTAAACCCACTGTTCTAGCCAATTCTGGTCGGAAAAAAAAATCATTACCAGCATTGTTAAGACAATCAGAACAAACCCAAAAATTTCAACGATTAAGTCTCCTTACAAGCCCTTCAAATCACTAACCCTAATTTTTGCAGTTCAAAAATAATTTTCCCGCCAATTTCAGAATTCAAAAGGTTGAAGATGGACACCCCTTAACCAATCCAGGGGTCCCTTTAGCAGCTGTTCAGGGGTGCCTTTAGTAAATTTTTGGGGTGTCCTTAGTACTTTTGGGTGTACATTTCTTGGGTGTTTTTAACACACTTCTGGGGATGCCCTTATCCAAAGTTCGGGTGCCTTTAGTAGTTTTTCAAGCCAATTTCTCCAAAAACTTTATGTTTCCAAAAAATACCTACAAGCACATAAAACACCAAAATAAGTACATAAATGAGCACTAACAATATAGAAAATGGAGACAAATTAGACACATAAATGCATCTATCAAATACCCCAAACTTATTGTTTGCTAGTCCTCGAGCAAATCTAGTCTACAAAAAATCCTAACTCACTGTTGCAGGCATCGCGGTTGCATTTAGCGTGTGTAACAAACCTTTAAAACTCTAGGTGGCCTGGTGGCCGAGTTATAATCTTGGGAGGGTTTACCAGAGGTGTACCCATGAAAAAGCGGGGGTCTAACAACCACACCCAATATTTCTATTAGCAATCTGTATGGACTAACTCCAATATACTTTCAAGAGAATCAACTAGACAGTTAGACTCAATATTAAGAAAGATATATCAAGAAGTTAAATATCTCAATCTCTAATTCAATCTGCAATCAAAAAATAGAAACCGGCGAGCCTGATTGAATACAAGAGATATAAACTTGGATGGTACCAAAGATCAATATCCACGGATCAATCAATTTCCAATCAACAACCAAACGTTGGATTTCACAATTGATCGATAAGCACAACCTGTGATATTTCAATTATATAACAAAATATAATGCGGAAAAGAAATAACACAGACACCAGAAGTTTTGTTAACGAGGAAACCGCAAATGCATAAAACCCCCGGGACATAGTCCAGACTGAACACCACACTGTATTACGCCACTACAGACTCTTGTAGTTGCAGGAAATCTTACAACTACACCCTCAGTAGAATTCATAAAACTTTAAGAAGTTCTTGATGAAAAGTGACAATTTACTGATTAATTCTCAACTAATTACAAAGAAATATGTTAATGGAACTTAGAACAGTTACAACTTTCTCTGTTCTCTCTCCTAAAACTTTCTCCAACACTCACTAAAAGAACCCCTCCAATCTAACATTTGAACTACTATTTATAGTGAAATCTGTACAACTGTATATAACTTGCGAAGCATCGCAACATCTAATCGTAAACTTATGCTATATTCAAAAATCCTTCACACTTCTCACGTGTTTCTTCCACTATCGCATTATCTTGCGACATTTTACTCTTGTATTTGTTACTATGTTCGTAACCCAATATCTTGCGATATTCTGCCCCTACATCTTGCCTCTTCTCATGTCAGTTCTGCGAAGAAGAAATGTCATGAGAATCATTATTCTCGCAAATTTAATATAGTTATCACCACTTGTTATATCCGCCACACGTGTTTTCTCTTTCATTAAATCTTCGACACGTTTTTTCGTAACCGTCCTTCTCAACCACTCACGTCTAATCGCATTGATGAATTTCTATCTTCATCAAACTCTTTTCTTTATAAATACTATCTTTAATTCCTCCTTTTATTCTTTTATCTTCTTCATCTTCCCCATTACGTCTGCTTCTGCAATTTCTTCCTTCTTTCTTCTACTACTTTTTCTTGCCTTTTTTATTTCTTTTCTTCTCTGTTTTTTATCTTTCATCTAATGGCTCCGAAGAAGAAAACTGTGGAACAACTTAATGCAGAGCTTACTGATAGGAATCTCGTTCTATCTGAGATTGATAGTCATACCAATAAATCCTCTCTCTGTATGGAACTCTTTACTGATCTCCATTGGGATGATCAGATAGTTTTAATCTCATGAGGCCAACTCCTCGCAGGTCTTCCTTTTCCTCTTTATGATGTCAATTTACCTTTATTCTATGAGATTATTTCCCATCCAAATTTCTCACGAGCTATTTATCAATTGACTGGGGATTGCATTCGCATTCTGGTTGAGTTCGCAAACCGTGCTGCTACTGGACAATATTTATATCCAATTGAACTTAGGAAACCTGTATTTAGAGATGTAGAGATTATCGCTGCGAATTATACAGTCGAGAATTTCTTTAAAAATTACACATTAATTCCTGCGAAGAGAGAAGATAAGCGTTGGGGTGTTCGTCTTCATCGTAAAACTGATGTCGCAGAAGCTGATCTTTTGATGCATTATATTGATTATGCTTCCATAAATAATCAAACCCCTCGCCATTCTCATGATGAAGATTGGTACAATTATCCTCTAGCATTATCAGGTTCTTACATCTCTAGGATAGTAGATCTTCCTGCGAATCTTCATGATCGTAACTATCAACCTTGGGTCTTTTCTTGGCCTAATATGGATAAAGATGTATGTGCCTCCCTTTTCTTATCTTCTTGTTCTTTTTCTTCTTTTACTAATCCCTTCGCAATATTTGTCAGGTAAATGAACTTAAGGAAAGTTACCTTAAAACTGGGAAATCCAGTACTCGCGAGGATTTCAAATTGTTTTCAAATGAGGTAAGAAACATTCTTATATGTATTTTAAACAATATACTGTTGCCCATGTTTCTTATCCTTATTTGAATTTGTAGGTTCTTCCTGACTTCCCTGGGACTATTGTGAGTAAGAACAAGAATTCAACTTCTTCTTAAATGCTAACTTCGAGACAAAAAACACTTCGCTCTGCGAGGAATATCAAGACTTCTGATACTAAAGAAGATGTTCTTCGCAAAGGAAAAGGGAAATTTAAGGATATTGTTTCTGCGAAGAAGAGGAAGAGACTTCCACCCAGTGTTTACTCCAATGTGATCTCCTCTAACAAGGATGTTGATGAAGAACAAAGTAATGAAGATGATAGGTTTTCCGAGAAGGATCTTAGTTCAATTCTGATACTATTTCTGATAGGAGAAATGATGATGATGATGATGAAGAAAATGAAGACTATAGCAATGTGGAAACTCTTGAATCTGCAATGACTCAATTGTCTGAGGTTTTTCTCAACTCTTCTCGTGGATTAGGAAACTCTCCTACTACGAGTGCTCATAAGCATATTGCGAAGGCTTGCAAAGTTCCCACTGTAATCAACAATAATTCCCTTAATAGAATTTCAAGATTTATTTCTCTTGTTGTTGTAGTTGCAGGATTTCCTACACTACACCCATACTAAGATTCCATGAAAATCAAGACATAATTTTGAATATGAATATCGACACTTTATTAATTTCACTTTCAGAAATATTTTACAACAAAAGTATGAACTCAGAAATACAATTTTCTTTCTGAAGTTTCTCTCTCCTCAAAACTCTCTCAACTCTCAAAAATACATCCCCTTTTTCTGAATCTAGTCAAGTCTTATTTATAGAAAAATATATAATGGAAGACAGCTAAGATCTCCGCCTATTTCGGGTTCATTCTGCGATCTCATCGTCATATCTTTATCTTTACTATCGCCAACTTTGTAATTATCGTGAAGCAACCTTATTCTTCTTTCACACCTTCGATCGTCAACTATTATATCACTCTTTTGTAACATTCGCCAATTGTTGTTAAAGATTCTCACGATGTTCTCGTAGAAGTGTGGTTAATGCTGTAGGAATATTTGAACTGCTCGCAGAAATATCATTTCTCTCGTGAGAATATCGTTGTAGCGATATCTGGTGCTACATCTTGCCTCTTATCATGTCTTTTCTGCGAAGTGGAAAAGATATGAGAATCTTCAACTCATCATGCTGCTCGCAACTTCTTTCTTTACAAATTTTCTTCACGGCAAACCTCTATTTATTCAATCTTTACTGCTTACACGTGTTGCAATTCTTCTTGACACGTGTCTTCTTAATTGGTCCCACTGCTTTTGTCTATAAAAGATGAAGCCAAGTTTCCGTAACAATTTTACTTCTTCATCTTCTTCATTCGTTTTTCGTCTGCAATTTTTCTTTATCTTCACATTCACCTGCTACTGTTTTAATGGAGCCAACGAGGTATGTAATTCTATTATTTCCTTTACTTAAACTAATTTTTGCTTTCAATCTTTCTTTTTTAAACTAATTTTGTTAAAATAATTTTTATTTTAGTGGAGCTATCCCTGTCATTCAATCTTAAACTCCAAACCCTAATTCTCTCAAAGATCTCATCGAGAAGAGAAGGAAGAGAAGTTCTGTGAATGATAAGGTAGTAAGAAACACATTTTATCTTAATAACAATATTGTTTCCTCTGTTTCTTATCTAAATTATTGTTTGCAGAATGACGAGATCATCGCTAGACCTCACAAAAAATCTCGTCGCCATAAACCTCTTGGAGGTGGTATTATCATTCCTGATTTATCATCTGTGAGAGTTATCGCTACTCCCTTACAACCTGATCCTTCTTCTTTCACCTGCGAGAATCTCGCTAACAACCCTTCCCTTCCTTCTGAGAATTTGACAAATCAAACCCCTACCAAAGTTGTGGCTGAAACTTCTTCTAGTCCATTATTACCTTCAACTGTTACTTTCCCAAAAACTCCTCCTTCTGATAATGCAACTATTGCAGATGATTCAAGTCAACAACTTGCTCTTATTACTACCTCATCCTCCTCATCCCTTCCTTTGCCAAATGAAATCTTTGTTGGAGTTGATATTGGTTTTAAATTTTTATCTAATATTTTAGATAATGCTAAAAAATCTTCTACTAACCCTCTCAAATATGAAGCTTGCGAAACTTTACTCAAATATTTTGACTCTGATAACACTGCTTCGCGAACATCCTTGGAGCGTGAAATTGAAGTTCTAAAGAATAGTCTTCAAGCCAAAACTTCTGAATGTGACATTTTGGGTCATAAGATTCGCAACTCTTCACTTGAGTGTGAGAATCTTCGCAGAAGAAATGGCGAGTTGAAAGGTATAATGTTTTTGCCTCTATTTTAATAAATTTCATTAAACTTGAATTTATTTTTACACTTAAATTTCTTTCTTAAATCCTTGGATTGTATATTTAGTTTCGAACCAGAACCGGGCTATTGAGAGATTTAAATTTCAATCTATCGCTGAAGAAGCTTGCGTTGAAAGAGATTCTTGGAGAGATCAGTGTAATAGATTAGATAACCTTTATTCTTATTCAATTGATCAAATAAATAACCTTACTAATGAGAATAATCAATTGTTGCTAAGCCAAAATTTATTAAGTAGCGAAGTTACTCGCCTTTCATATATGTTGACGAAGACTAATTTGGCGATGGAATCTTTATCAGAAGAAAATGAAACCTTGTCTCAGGAAAAGCAGATTTCCTCGCAAAAGTTGAGTAACCTTCAAAGTACATGTGAGCTCCAAGAGCAATCTCTTTGTTCTCTTAAGGATGAACTGAAGAAAGTAAATGAATCTTCTGCCGCTGAGATGAATAAACTTATCAATGGCAGAATAATGCTTAGTCTAAAGGTCAGCAAGCTTCAAGACCAATGCTCCCAATTAGAGAAATCTAACTCTTTATTGTCAAAGGAAAATTCGCATCTTCATGTCAAAGAAGAAAATATGAAATCTCATCTGAAGGGTATGGTTGGCGATAAGTTTGATGACACTATGAATCAATGGGAGAATTGTTTCTTTTCATTAATCCAACACTTAACCTCTCAGAAAGAAGGTAGTCAATTGACTGCCTCATTCGTTGGTTTTGTTGACAAGTATCTGTGTTTTGCTTCTCATAAGATTTTCATTTGAAATATATTTTTTTATTTTGGTTATTCGCAGAATCTAAAAGAGACTATCTCGCACGAATTACTAATCTTACTAAGAAGTTAGATAAGGTTCGCAAAGAAAACAAGACCATCCTTTCTAATTCTTTAGACGTTTGCGATAAAGCAGAAAGAAGACTTGACTATCTTGAGTACTGCAAGAACATGGAAATTAGAAACCGCGATAGAGCTTTTCTTCGCAAAGTTCATCTTAGCGCTGAAGTTCTAGTGAATAAAATTTTGATTTCCCACTCTCTCCCTCTTGAATCTGTTCTTCCTCTGGAAGTTGAGGATGATGAAGTTCCAATTCCCATGGATAAAGATTTAGAATATCCCCCTTCTGAATAAGAAATTGAAGAAGAAGAACTTGAAGAAGATAATCCAGAAAAATAAATCCGCAATGAAAAAGATGCTTGCGATTCTGAAAAGAATTCTGGTGATACTGATAAAACTTTTGGCGGTGCTGATAAGAGTGCTGGCGAGAATGATAAGCCTGGGGAGAAGAATACTGAAGAGCATATCGCTGAAGTTTAAATTTTATTTTTGCTTTCTTCATCTTCTTCTGTTTTGCGAAGAATGTAACCCTTATAAGTTTTGAAACTTCAACTTTTTCAGTTACTTGCATTGAACCTTCTCATGAAAGATATTGAAATCGTAATTAACCACTTCTCTTCTTCCCCTGCAGTATCTTTCTTGAGATGGTGAATTATGTTTCTTTTCTTCTTTTTATTGATGAATATTTTGTGATATATCGGCGATATCTCATAAGTCTGAACTAATCTTCTTTCTGCGATGAATAGATATCTCCTGCATTTTCAAATAAGATATTAGTCTGTTGGTCTTATTATTCCTTCCTAGTTAAAGGTCTTATTTTGCCAACCTATTTATCTGCGACAAAATCGCAGGACGTCTTTACATTTGCATGTATTGACCCATTGATCTTGTCTTATCATTTTCTTTTTCATTATTTCTGTGACAATATGACAAGTCTAAGTTCTCTCGCGAGAATAAAGCCTCGTGACATTGCCGTCTTGCGATGAAATCGCAGGACGTCTTTACACTTTCATCCAAAAACCCATTGATCTCATCCTAACATTTCTCTTTATGGTTTGTTGCCTCTGCACAATTTACGTTACGCGACAATATGACATGCCTAAGTTTTCTTACGAGAACGAAGCCCCATGACATTGCCTTCTTAAGACACTTATCAGCTCCCTAATGGAGGGTGCCGCCCTTAATCCCCCCTGGTTGCCCCTTCAAGGAGGGCACATCGGCCATACAAGACTAGCTCCTCCCATCCGAATCTGTCAACAACCAGCTGTTTTCGCAGTCTCTTGTCCTTTATACCTATATGGCTTATAGTTACGAGACTGGACCCTAAGTGGGGCTTTCTTCAGGCCAAGTGCATCATAGCCAAGACTTTCCAAGGATGGCCAGGGTAGGTTCGTCCGTCCCGAGCACCCTTGGATCAACCGTGTACCTCGGCGCCTAGGTCATACTCTGCACTTCTTGGAAGAGATTCTCAGTCTCCCAACCAGGGTATAACCTTATATAGTTGAAAATCCAAGATCTCTCTCCCGGATAGGTTTTCTTTAACCCCAACATCTGCATGATTCGGGTTCCAGCGTGGTATAACCTTATCGCTGAATCATGTCAAGAGATACCCCCTCATATGATGTGCTTTAAGGTCTTATAGATTCCTCTTACGAAATTATATTCGCGAACTAGGGTGCACGCCATAAAGGTTCGTCCCATTCTTTATAATTCTGTGAAATTTTTATTCACTATTCTTGCGATGATGCTCGCATATATTGTAATAGAGAAAGAAGAATTTATTATCAGTTTCATCATACATCATATCAGTATCTCTTACCTCACAGAAATTGTCACTGATAATACCTTTTCAGAAATAGTCTATTCCATGGTCTATCAAGTCTTTGCCCAACATCTCTTCCTTAAGGATCCATTAATTTGTATGCCCCTTTTCCAATTATCTCTTTGATGATATAAGGTCCATCCCATTTTCTCGCCAATTTTCCACCATTTTCTTGCTGATACCTTGGTGTTTCTCGCAAAACCAGATCCCCAGGTTGGAATTCACATTTCTTAACACGCTTGTTGTATTCCCGAGCTAATATTCGATGGTAATTTTTCATATGTTGTAAAGTTTTTTCTCTTTTTTCCTCAAATTCATCTAACTCATGCAAAATCATGCCAGCACTCAAATTCCTTTCCCATGCTTCTATTTTTGTTGTAGGAATAGAAACTTCTGTTGGTAATACAGCTTCAACCCCATATGTTAAATAAAAAGGTGACATTCCAGTACCTTCTCGCCTAGTTGTATTGTAAGCCCATATTGCATTATGCACCTGCTCGCACCATGATATGTGATATCCTTCCAACTTCTTTTTTAAGATGTCTGCAATTGTTTTATTAGTTGCCTCAGCTGACCATTTGCTTGCGGATACAAATGAGTAAATTTTCCACATTTTATCTTAAATGCATTGAGTAACAATTCTATATTCTGCCCTTCAAATTATTTTCCATTATCAGACACCAATTGTGCTGGTATTCCAAATCTGCAAATTATATTCTCAAATATAAATTTGAAAATATCCCTATCGCGAATATGTTGTACTGCCTTTACTTCTCCCCATTTCGTGAAATAATCTGTTGCGACAATTAAATACCTTCTTTGTCGAGAACCAGGTAAAAATGGTCCCACAATATCTAACCCCCATTTTCCAAAAGTCCATACACTTTTTGACGATGATCATGGTGCTCCTGGTGCATGTATTTTCTTTCCATACCTCTGGCAATCTTCACAACGTCTGGATAGTAGTTTCGCATCATCATGCATATATGGCCAATAATAACCCTATATTTTTGTCTTATATGCCAAAGATCTTCCCCCACTGTGATTACCAGCATCACCACTATGTAACATTTTTAACACTTTTTTTCCTTCTTCTCTCGTTAAACATCTTAGCAATGGTCCACTAAAAGATCTGCGATATAATATTCCATCTCTGAGCTCATAATTGGTTGCTTTACTTTTTAATTTATGTGCCTCCAATCGATTTCTTGGGGTTTCTCCTCTCGCCAAATAAGCATAAAGATCTGCTCGCCAATCTTCATCATTATTGTTTGTTTCTTCCTCGCCAGATTCCAACATCATCACATCTCTCTCTTCTTCTTCTTCTTCTTTATTTATTGATGGTAAAAGAAGTGTTTGAATCTTTATACACCTCGCAGATGGATTTGTCATCATACTAGATATAAAAGCGAAAGCATCCGCAAGCCTGTTATCTTTCCTTGATATATGTCTCCATTTTATTTTTGGGATTCTCGTAGATAATTCTTCAACAAGTCTTTTGTATTTTTTCAAAGATGGTTCATTTGTGGTGTATTCTCCTTTTATCTGGCGAATAACCAATTGTGAATCACTGGTAATTCTAGCATTCTCCAACTTCATCTCTATCGCAAATTTTAAAGCATGAATCACAGCCTCATTTTCTGTCTCATTATTAGTGGATGCAAATTCCAACCTAAATGAAAAAGCTGTTTTTTCTCCTTATGGCGATATAAAAACAACCCCAATTCCATTTCCTTCTCCATTTGACAATCCATCCACTAATATTTCCCATCTGTTGGGTTCTGTTAACAGCTCTTTTGGATCTCCATGTTCCTCTTATATATCCATCATTTCTTCTACAGCATCGTCATCTTCTAAGGGAAACTCAGCTAAAAAGTCTGCGATAACTTGTGATTTTGGCGAGGACAGAATTTCATATTTGATATCAAATTGTCCTACTTGTGCATTCCATCTCTCAACTCTGCCTGATCTTTTTGAATTTTTCATTACTGATTCAATTGGCACTCTTGTTAACACTTTGATCTTATGCACTTGAAAATAGATGCGAAGCTTAAAAGTTGCATGTACCATTGCCAAAATTAACCTCGCAATCTTTGAATAGTTTCTTTCTACAAAGTTAAATGTCTTGATGGTATAGTAAATTGGCTTCTCTACCCCTGCATCTACTCGCAATAGTACTGCACTTAATGCATATAAGGTCGTCGCAAGATAGATTAATAATTTTTCTCCTGGTTCAGCTTTATGTAAGATAGTTATGTTCATTAGGTGTTCCTTAATCCCTGGAAAATCCTTCTCACACTCATCTGTCCATCTAAATTTTGTTCCCTTCTTGAGTATATCTAAAAAATGCTTGTATTTGTCTGAAGATCGCGAAATAAACCTTCCTAGCGAGGCTAATAGTCCATTTAATTTTTGCACATCTTTAACTGTCGCTGGAGTTGGCATATCGCGAATTGCTTGTACCTTTTCCGGATCAACTTGTATTCCTTCTTTTGATACAATATAACCCAAAAATTTCCCTGAAGCTACTCCAAAAGTACATTTATCTGGATTTACTTTAATGTTAAATTATCGCATTTGATCAAAAATTTCTTTCAAATCCTGTACATGGTTTTTAGCTTCTTTACTCTTTATCAACATGTCATCCACATATACTTCTAATGTCTTGTGGATCCACTTTGCAAACACCTTTTCCACCATTCTTTGATATGTTGCACCCGCATTTCGTAATCCAAAGGGCATCTTAGTATAACAATATAACCCTCTTGGAGCAAAAAATATTTTATGTTCCTGATCTTCTTCTGCGAGTGGAATCTGATAATATCCTTTATACCCATCTAATGAAGATATTCTATCATTTCCTGCTACTGATTCAACCATTTGTGGAATATCAGGCAATGGAAAACTATCTTTAGGACATGCTTTATTTAGATCAGTAAAATCTATACAAATTCTTATTCCATTATTCTTCTTTGGGACCACCACCATATTTGCAATCCATTCTGGATATTTGGCTTTCCTTATAATTCCTGCATCAAGCATTTTCTGTGATTCTTCTTCTATTTGGGAATGATATGTCGTCGTAATTTTCCTTATCCTTTGCTAAATTAGTTTTATATCCTTATTGATTTCTAATTTATGACATGCTACTGAAGGATCTATCCCTGGCATCTCATCCATGCTCCACGCAAAGATGTCCTTATACTCTCGCAAGAGGTTTATAGTTCTTTCTTCTTTATCTGTATCCATTTTAGTACCAATTCTCAGTATTTTAGGTTCTTCTTCGCTTCCAATATTTATTTTCTTTGTTGGCTCTGCTGCTGTGTAACTGGCTTCAGATTCCCCCATAGGTGTTGGAGTTTTCATCACTTTCGTGAATTCTTCTCCTTCTCGCGAAATTTCACTGGGTATACCTTTTCCTTCTTCTGCTCTTATCATGTAAGTTTTGAATTCTTCTTCTTTCTTTATCTCTCTCGCCAATTTCCTGCGAACCTTTCGCAGCTTTGGACGTTCTTCACAATTCTTCACATCAATCTGATAACACAATTTCGCAAAATTTGCATCTCCTCTAATTTTTCCAATTCCATTCGGCATAGGAAATTTGACGCATTGATGTAATGTTGATGCCACAGCCTTAATTGCATGTATCCACGATCTTCCCAATATCATGTTATACGATGACTCCACATCTATCACACATAATGTTACTTGTGTTTTAATTTTTCCTAATGGAATTCTTATCACTATTTCACCTTTAAGTTTTGTTAAAGATCTTCCAAAACCATGAACATGATATGTTGAACAAGACATTTCTTCATCTTTGTATCCCATTTTCTTGAAAGTATGGTAGAACATTATATCCACTGAACTTCCCGCATCAACCAAAGCTCTATCCACAATCCATTCTTCTGTAGATTTTATTGACTCTTCCTTTTTCATTGGTATAGTGGATACTGTAATTACCAAAGGAGATGTATGACTTAGATATTCTTCTGGTATTTCTGCTGCTGTAAATGTTATCTCCTGCTTTTCCCAATCTTTTAATGATGAAATCTTCTCCACCGCCATGATCTTTTTTCCTTCAAAATTTCGTTTATGCATTTTTCCCTTGATATTTTCATGAAACCTATCAATCATTGCTTTTGTTATCACATCACACTCCAACTTTCTACAGTCATTTTTGATTTTGATCATTCTTCTTTCCATCACTTCACTGGCTTTCCTTAATGATTTTCTCAATTTTGAATAATTCTTATCTTCTCCTTCACCTTTTTTGTGATTTTCACAGGTTCAATCCCTGTTTCTAGCGCCAAAATGTAGTTGCAGGATTTCCTACACTACACCCATACTAAGATTCCATGAAAATCAAGACATAATTTTGAATATGAATATCGACACTTTATTAATTTCACTTTCAGAAATCTTTTACAACAAAAGTATGAACTCAGAAATACAATTTTCTTTCTGAAGTTTCTCTCTCCTCAAAACTCTCTCAACTCTCAAAAATACATCCCCTTTTTCAGAATCTAGTCAAGTCCTATTTATATAAAAATATATAATGGAAGACAGCTAAGATCTCCGCCTATTTCGGGTTCATTCTGCGATCTCATCGTCATATCTTTATCTTTACTATCGCCAACTTTGTAATTATCGTGAAGCAACCTTATTCTTCTTTCACACCTTCGATCGTCAACTATTATATCACTCTTTTGTGACATTCGCCAATTGTTGTTGAAGATTCTCACGATGTTATCACAGAAGTGTGGTTAATGTTGTAGGAATATTTGAACTGCTCGCAGAAATGTCGTTTCTCTCGTGAGAATATCGTTGTAGAGATATTCTGGTACTACAGTTGCATTATACTCTTTGGAAAGTATGGTAAGTTTCTCTTCTATTCCTTGTTTATTTCCCTTACTTCATTGATCTCTAATCCCTTTTATTTGCTCAGGTTGGGAGGGTTAGCTGTGCGGCTGCTTTAGATTGGGAAAGACGTCATGCAATTGCTGAGAAGAAAACTTTAAGCCGTTGCAACAAGCTGGAGGTTGTGAATGCAAAACTTCTCCAGAAGATAGAGGATTTGAATATTGATAATGCAGAATTAAAATCTCTATGTGAAGGTAATGCGCAATCTGCGAGTATCGCAACCGGAAGTTCTTCTCTCCTTGAGAAGAATAATCAACTGGAGCTTGAAGTAACTTCTCTTCGTAATGATAAGAAGCAATTAGAAGGTAAATTCGCAAATATTGATCACTTTAACTCCACAATTTGCTAATCAATTCCTTAATTTCTTCCCTTACTCCTTATTCTCTTATTTCTTACTTATCCTTTTTCTTTGTAAATGCTGAAGAAAATTATATGAAGAGAATTGATGATCTGGAAGTTATTCTTGATGCGCGTAATCGGAAGATTTCTGATTTAAAGTCTCAACATCAAATTTCTCAGAACAACCATGGCTTAAACATCAAACGCTTCCGAGCTATGATGACTCGTAATATTTGTGAAGACAATCAAATTCCTCTCACTAAGTATCAGACGCTCCTTTCTGAAGAAATCCCTGATGATACTCTAGATTTGGATATCTCTGATAGTGAAGCTGAAGATGATATCTCCGAATAAAAAAGAGAAGATTATTTTGATGAAGATAAATCTCCCACAGAGTAGCTTTATTCCTTCCTGTATATTTGCTTCAGTTCTTTTCGTCTTGTTTGTTTGAGTACAATATTTTCTTCTTTCCTGCACTTTTAATCAATCAGCAATTTTCTATTCGCAACTTAATTAGTACCAATATCTTAATTTGCGATGATGAGTTGATCTTTCTTAACTGAATGCTTTCCTTATTTGCATAACTTGATCATATGAAGACAAATAATATATTTTGAAGATTTAGCTTAGTATTCCCTTTCCCCTTATTATTGCTCTTCAGGTGATCAATTGTTGTTGCGAAGTATTAGAATATCTGCCTCAGTTTAAGTCGCAAAGTTTCGGGTTGTTGCGAAGTAAATAAGAAATCTCCCCCTTAAAGTATAAGAAGTATGAAATCTCCTTGAATAAATATAAGAATTATGAATCATCCTTGAAGAAGTATAAGAAGTATGAAATCTCCTTGAAGAAGTATAAGAATTATTAATCATCCTTGAATAAGTATAAGAAGTATTCAATCCCTGAAGAATTATGAGAAGTATTCGATCCTTGAAGAAATATCAACCCTTGAAGAAATATGAGAAGTATTCAATCCTCGTAAAATTTAATGAGTATGAAATATCCATCTTTGATTGCGAATAAAATTGCATCTTTTGGTAGGAATTCTTGATATATATTCCTGTTGAGAATACAAAGAATCTCCAATGATATTGACAGAATTGACTTCATTAGTTTCTGTGGTCTTATCATGCCTTCCTAAGTAAAGGTCTTACTTTGCCACCTCTTTTGTGATAAAGTAGCAGGACGTTGGTACATTCGCATGCCTCAACCCCTTGACTTTATCTTAACAATATTTTTACTGTTGCGATAATATGACAAGTCTGAATATACTTGCGAATATACAGCCTCGTGACATTATCGTCTTGCGATGAAATCGCAGGACGTTATCTCATTTTCATGTAACAACCCATTGATCTCATCTTAACTTCTTTGTATTCAATTCTGCGAGTATATATATATATTTTTCTCTTCTTCTTCTTTTTTTTTTACTCGCAAGAAGACGATTGTTCTACAAATATGACAAGCCTTTATGTTCTTGCGAACAAAAAGCCTCGTGACATTTGCGTCTTATAGAACGTATCAGCTCCCTAATGGAGGGTGCTGCCCTTTATATTCCCCTTGGTTGCCCCTTCAAGGAAGCGTACATCGACTATACAAGGTTAGCTCTTCCCATTTGGTTCTACAAACAACTATTTTTTGTTCGCAACCTCTTATCCTTTTTGCCTATAGGGCTTATAGTTACGAGGTTGCACCATATGGGGTATCTTTGGGCCAAGTGCATCATTTGCCAACACTTGTCAAGAATGACAGATGTGCTTCAAACCCACCCAGCACTCTTGACTCAACCGTGTACCTCGACGCCTTGATCGTTTTCTGCACTTCTTGGGAAAGACAGTATGCCTTAGTCGCCCAACCTAAATCATGTTACATCGCAAGATTAGGTTGAGAATCCAAGGTGTCTTACCCGGATAGGTACCCCGCTTTTGGGTTATGTACCCCGTAATGTCCATGTACTCAGGTTCCGTGGTGGTGTTCTGTTTCCCCTGAGCCATGCTTATAGGTACGCCCTTAAATGACGTACTTTAGGACTTTGCCTCTTGCGAAATGTTGCTTCGCGAACTAGGGTGTACGTCACAAAGGTTTGCCTGTGTAAAATTTCTGCGGCTCTCTTTCTTTTTTGAAAGCTGATCACAGTTGTGTAAATTTTTCATGTTGCGAAATATCTCATTTCATTTTCTTGTTTTTTAAAATACATTTTGTTATACGTTGCGAACAAATATATTGATTACCTTTTTTCTTCATTCTGTTTTCTTCGCAAACCATATCATCGTAAATTTCTTGTATGCTTAATATTGTAACTTTATTCCTTCATGCCTTAGTCCTCATCCATTAAATTTTCGCTTCTTTTCGCAACCTTTGCTCTTTTACTCTAACTTTCATTTTCAACAGCTTTTCCTTCGCAAACTTCTACTTCTGTATCGTAACATTTCTTCCTTTCTGCCCAATGACCCTTGATAACTCCAATACCCTTTGGATGAGGAAATTTTATGCACTAATGAAGAGTTGAAGCTACGCCTAGAATCCCATGAAGCCAAGGTCTTCCTATTAAAGCATTGTATGGTGATTCGACATCAACAGCGCAAAATAGAATTTCAGTTCGCATTCCACTTAAGGGAATTCGCATGCTTACTTCTCCTTTAGGTTTATTAGCAATTCCATTAAAACCATAAATCCTGTAGGTAGAAGGTATTAGATCTGCATCTTTTCCCCCCATGGTTTTGTAAGCAGGATAGAAGAGAATATTAACAAAACTTCCCGTATCAATTAAGATTCTACTAAGACCAAATGATTCTTTGTCTGTATCATCTTTGCTTTCTTCCATACTCAGACAAATTTCTAGTCTCACTACCAACGGATTATCATGTATTTCGCAACCTTATGGAATTTCTGTGGCTTCAAAAGAAATTTTACGTTTCTGCCAATCTTCAAGTCGTGAAATTTTTGCGATGTTCATTATTTCCAGTCCTTCACCATCTCTCGCATATACCCTGCTTAACACATTATCATGAAAATCTTCTATAGTTTTATATGAGTGAACAATAGAATTGCAGAAAACATTCCTTTCTTTTGGTCCCACTTTTATTTGTGAGGTTGCATTTCCCTTTTCTTGTATTGTGTTCACCATGCAAGTTATCACTGGAGCCTGTGGTAATTGTTGCGACTGTGCTTGCTTGAGTAAAAAGTGGTCCAGTTTACCTTGATCAATCATTCGCAAGATAATCTTTTTGATATTATTGCAATTATTTGTAGAATGTCCATGAAAGTGATGGTACAAGCAAAATTCATGACTTCTTGAACCCATTGGTGGTTCTTTTCCCATATTCCATGGTGTTGGTATATTCTCCATCAAGATGATCACTTGCCATATCTTTTCTACACTTGTATTTAAAGGTGGCATCTTTATTTCTTCTCTTATCATTCTTTGACCTCCCAATCCATTGTTATAGTTTTGTCTATGATTCCCTTGTCCAAAATAGTTATGCCTTTGTCCTCCATAATTTTCCTGTTGATGACCTAATCTTAGGATCTGGTTATTTCCTCCTTGGATATAGAAAATTATTTCTCTATCATACTCTTCTTGATCCTTGCTACCCATTGCTACCATTTTTGGTTGACTATTGTCAATTTTCTTCTCTTCTGATATCTGCGAAGATGTTTGCGAGGATGTCTGCGAGGTACCTTCTAGGACATTGACTATTTTAGGAAGTAAGTTTGCTCCTGTATCTTGAGTGTTGGTGTTTGTTACTGGATATGACTCCATGTTGTTTTGCTTTTCCTCTAATGTAATGTACTCCTCTTGCAATTCTCGCAACTCTGTCATCATAATGGAATTCTTTCTTCTGAAGATTTGAACATATAATTGTTCAGTTGCGAACATCGCATTTACGAAGGACAAAATCAGATACCTCTCGTCTACACGCACTGCCATATCACTGCACATAGTTTTCCATCTTCTTACCAAATGCTTCAGACTTTCGCCAATTCTTTGCTTTAAACCAAACACATCTTCAATACCAAGTCGCGAGGAATGATTTGTGATATATGCTCCTAAGAAAGTTACTTGTAGATGATTAAATGATGTAATATTGTTCTTTGGAAGTCCTTCGAACCATTTTAGAGCTTCTCATGTTAAGCTTGATGCGAAGTACTTGCATAATACAGCATCGTGATTCTCCCATTGCAACATGCATCTTATATACGCTTTAATATGCTTAATAGCACATGAAGTCCTGTCAAAGATGCTGGTTAATGTAGGAAGATTGCATTTTGGTGGAATCCCTCCCAATTGCACTTCTCTAGAAAAAGGAGTCTTCGCAGCTTCTTCTATTGCTTCATCTAATTGCTTTCTATCTCCTCCTCCTCTATTGTTTATCATTCCTCTCATTTCCGCTAATTCTCGAAAGATTCGTTCATTTACCTCAGAATTCTCATCCATTGGTCTCTTTAACGCGGCCTCTCTTCTTCTACGTTCTTGCATTTCTTCTCTTGCGATCCTTCGCATTCTATCATACTCTTCATTAATGTTTCCATTTGTACAATTTTGCAAATATCTTCTTTCCAAATTGTCATAATTGTTTTGTTGCAGATCATCTTGAATTCTTGTTCTTCCATTTCTGTTCTCCTCATCCTTCTCATGTGAATGCTAGGAATTTGTTCTTCTTCATTTCTCCTCCTTCTGCGATTTACCTCTCCCTGATTTGCCTGAATTCTAGTTTGAAGATTTGGTTCATTCCTTATTATTTCTGTTCGTTGATTTCCAACTCTCCTCTGAATTCTACCATACTCAAGATTTTGATTGTTGCGAGCCTGTTCATGTCTTCTTGCTCCATCTTCGTAATTGTTTTGATGCATTGCTTGTTGCAGTTCTAATTCTTCCATTTCCATTCGTAATCTTTCTCGTTCTCGAGTTAAACGCGTTCGTTCTGTATGTTGTCTCTCAATTTCTTCCACAAGTTGTTGCTCTTCCTCTCGATTTTCTCCGCCATTCTGATTATTTTCCCTTGAAAATGGTTCTGTTCATAAATTTTCCACGTTTTGTTCGTTGTTCGGTACTAAAATGAAGCGATTCTCTTGATTCCTTTCAACCAGATTCTGTGCTTGTCCTTGCATAGCACTTTCACTATTGATTGTTGGTGAATTTTGTTCTTCTCTCTCTGGTCTAACACTTGATCTCGCAGCACTTTGAGATCTCCTCCTCTGTAACATCTCATTTTCCCTCCTCAATTCATGATTCTTGATTCCTTCTTTTCCATTGTAATCTTTATCTACTGGCTTTGTCTGATCTTTAGATTTCCACAACTTTTTTAAATTTTTGCTAAAGCAAACTTCAACTCCCTGTTTCTAGCGCCAATTATGTAGTTACAGGAAATCTTACAACTACACCCTCAGTAGAATTCATAAAACTTTAAGAAGTTCTTGATGAAAAGTGACAATTTACTGATTAATTCTCAACAAATTACAAAGAAATATGTTAATGGAACTTAGAATAGTTACAACTTTCTCTGTTCTCTCTCCTAAAACTTTCTCTAGCACTCACTAAAAGAACCCCTCCAATCTAACATTTGAACTACTATTTATAGTGAAATCTGTACAACTGTATATAACTTGCGAATCATTGCAACATCTAATCGTAAAATTATTCTATATTCGCAAATCCTTAACACTTCTCCCGTGTTTCTTTCACTATCGCATTATCTTGCGACACTTTCCTCTTGTATTTGTTACTATGTTCGTAACCCAATATCTTGCGATATTCTGCCCCTACAACTCTAGCCTACTACAAATTACTGGACTGAAGTTGAACTCAAATCAATCTTACTCTGATTCAAGGTACAATTGCATTCCTTACGTCTCTGATCCCAGTAGGATGCTACGCACTTGATTCCCTTAGCTGATCTCACCCACATCCAAGAGTTGTTATGACCTGTCGAAGACTTTAATAGATAAATTTGTATCACACAGAAAAGTCTACGATAATAGATAAATTTGTCTCCCACAGATAAACCTACAAGTTTTGTTCCGTCTTTTGATAAAATCAAGGTGAACAGGAACCAATCGATAACCAGGACTTATATTCCCGAAGAACAGCCTAGAATTATCAATCACCTCACAATAATCTCAATCGACTAGCGAAACAAGATATTGCAGAATTACAAACGATGAGACGAAGATGTTTGTGACTTCTTTTATCTTACCTATAGGAGATATAATCTCAATACAATCTTACGATTGTACTCTTACGATAGAAATGGCAATATCAAATTACTAAACTATAAGAGAAGTAGTTCGGTCTGGCTTCACAATCCCAATGAAGTCTTTAACCTACAGGGTCTCGAGAAAAAACCTAGGGGTTAAAGGAGAATCAACTCTATCTTCAGACAACTAATATCACACATGAGGTGTGGGGATTAAGTTTCCAAGTTTCTAGAGTTCTCCTTTATATTATTTTCAAATCAGGGTTTGCAATCAATGTTTTCTTAGTAAGAAAGCATTCAATATTCACAGTTAGATGAAAACCTGATTAAATTCAAGCTAATATCTTTCAACCGTTAGATCGAATCTTATCTTGTCATACACAAATTAAATGTACGCTCATTTAGGTTTGAGTAACTGTACCTAAACGTGTACACTTAGTTGGTTCAACAATAGTTAACCAATGGTTAGCCATATGAGCACTTCCATATTAACCATATTCATCTTTATCATAACTAGTTCAAATGATTCCAAAAGTACTAGTTGGAGAGTTGTTCAATTGCTTAGGTCTTTATGAATTGACACAATTGAAACACAATCGGTTTGATCAATTCATGAACATTATAGCCGCGGTTTGCAAAGATTGCATTCCTTATAATTTATTTTTTTAAGTTCATGAACCACCGATTTGAGAAAATAACCAGGTCAAGTATGCGTATGGGTATGCGTACTTAAACAACTGGATTTGAGTTGGTTTTTGTTTCAAAACTCAGCAAAAAAATCCGAGTAGAAAAGTTCCGCCAGTATGCGTACGGGTACGCATACTTTAGGAGACTAGTTTAAGAGTTTGTAAACTCCAAACTCAGCAGATATTCACGGACGTGAACTTCCGCCACACATACTTAACCTATCTCCTTCACCAATTCCGTATACACACATATGCATACACTTGGTTCCCGGTTTATGGATTTATACACTATTGTGCGAACACACTATATATGCTTATATCCAAAGATGGTTACATAATCTCAACTCTACATCTCAATCATTGAAACATTCTTATAGGATGTTATATAGTTGTTATTCACAAACTATTTTTCATCAAAGCGATTTTCAAGATATTGAAATCTCATGATGACATTCGGCACGAGTAAAGACGACCTTAGTTAAAGTGAAAGCTTACTAACAAATATTTCGAGAAATATATAGGCGAGATAAACTCGATTCGAAATAGCAAATGTGTATAATTGAAATCTATATAGTTATATGATTTTTGTCTCAAGAGTAGGAGATAGAGTAGATAGAATTTTTTATTCGAGGAGTTGTTACTTATATATGCCCCCAAGAATGTGGTCTGCAAGTGATTAAAACAAGTTATAGTGTTCTTTGGTAGGCCTTCAAACCATTTCAGAGCTTTGCCAGTTAAGCTAGATGCAAAATACTTGCACAATACTGCGTCATGATTTTCCCACTGTAACATATACCTCACATAAGCTTTAATATGATGTATAGCACATGTTGTCCCATCAAAAATGCTAGTTAACGCGGGTAGATTGCATTTCAGGGGTATTCCTCCCAATTGTACTTCTCGAGTGAATGGAGTTTTCACAGCTTCTTCTATAGCTTCATCTAATTTCCTTCTGCCTCCTTCTCTTCTATTATTTAACATTCCCCTCATTTCTGCTAATTCTCTTAAAATTTGTTCATTCTCAGCTGAATTTTTCTCCATTGGCCTTTTCAATGCAACTTCCCTTCTTCTGCGTTCATGTCTTTCTTTTCCTTCGAGAATTTGTGTTTCTTCTTCAGCATTTTCATTTTTCCCTCTCCTACGATTTTCTTCTTCTCCTCCTTACTGAATTCGCAAATGGTTATGCCTTCGATTTTCTTCTCTGCGGTTGTCTTCATTTCTCACCATTTCTCTTCACTGTCTTTCTATTCTCCTTTGTATTCTATTATATTCCTCATTGATATTACCATTGTGGCGATTTTGTGTACGCCTCCTTTCTCGGTTTTCATGATTATTCTGCCGTATTGCCTCTTGAAACTCTTGTTCTTCTACTTCTGCTCTTAATCTTTCTCTTTCGCAGGCTAGACGTGCTTGTTCAACATAATTTCTCTCAATTTCATCCTCAATTATTCTTCGTTGAATTTCTCGCTCATGTAGTATTCTTCTACCTTCTTCTCGATTTTCTTCATCATTTTGGTTATTCCTACCTTCTTGATTTCTATTATTACGTCCACCATCCAATGTTTCACCGCGTGGAACGTAGCGATCATTAATCATCTCTTCTTTTCTATGATACTGCTCTTTATTTGGATTTTGCATTTCCTCTCGAATATTTTCTCCAGCATTTTTCACAGGAGAATTTTGCCTTGGTTCTTCTCTAAATGATCTCGTACTTGATCTAGCAGTACTTCTTGATCTTCTTCTATGTAATCTCAAATTCTCCATTCTTAATTCATGATTCTGTCTCGTTATATTCACACGTTCATCTGCTTCTAATCTCCTTTCCTCTTGTATTCTTTTTCTTAAATCATCTGCTGCTTCATTTTCACCATCTCCATGAATTAATCCTTCAACCACGTCTTGATCTCTTTCTCTGTGTCTTTCACTGTTCAATTGTTGATCTTCTCCTATTTCTTCCATTGAATCAGATCGCCATGTATGTACACTTACTCTATCATAATCCATTGTTCTATTTTGTACTGGTGTTTGCTGATTTGGCTGTTGAATTTGATTTTCTCTATTATTTCTTGTTCTCCTCCTTCTCGTTCTCGTCCTAGAAGATTCTCCCAATTCATTTATCTCTCTTCTAGCAAGTCTTCCACTTCTCATAATGGTTGTTGGTTGTTCTGATTCATTTATTCTTCTAGACATTTCTTCAACCTTAATAATTTCTTCAAATTTTTCCCAATTATAACTATAGATCTCTTAATTTGATTCCCCCTATTTCGGGCGCCAGAATGTAGTAGCAGGAAATCCCACACTACACCCCTCATAAGAATTTGCACATTCAATCCATGAACACTTTAATCAGGAACAACAGTTTTCATTAATTGACACTTAGAGAATTACAAAGGAAGAAGGAAATTAAAATACAATCACTCTATTTAGAATTTTCTCTCTCCTAAAAACTTTCTTAGCACTCCAAAAATTATATCCCCTCTCAAGTTTACTCATCCCTTATATATAGGGTATTACATAATGGATGACAACTCACTGATAGCTAAACTATCCCTTAATTTTGGATCTAACTTGCGATGTCTTCACGAGTGCACAAATGTTAACCCTTGCAAACATTCTAATCTTCACGGAATCTTCACGTTTTCTTCATGTTTCTACCATCGTTATTTGTTATGTCGTTCTTTTAACCTTTTCTGCGACGCTCGCCAGTGTCTTTAGTAAAAACGTCGTAAGAATAATCTTGTTGCGATATTCTGATCCTACAATATTCTTCGCTAGCATCACTTTCAGAGATGTCCACAGGAGGTACATTCTTTGGAATTTCTTCTAAGAGGCAAGGATATGTAGAATGAAGAATGTTATTATCATCACAGACCTTATTAATAGTTTGGTTGCGAAAAAGAATAGCATCATTTTTAAATTTCGCAACAATGGTCTTTAATTGACTCCTCAGTCTAGAACATTTATCATTGCGAGAAGAAAGATCCTTTGCGAGCTGCTCTTTTTTAGCCTCAAGTTATTCAATTCTTCTACGAAATCTCTCCTCAGCTCCTGCGAACACACAACAATGAATCAGTACCTTGGTGAAACTTTATAAAAGATAAATTATTAATAAGGAAGTATAGTTAACAACCTTCTCTGTCAGAAATCATATCCCTAATCAAGGCCGTGTGCTCAGTTTGGAGACTAACATTTACACCTATATTATTTCTGGCGTCATCTAAAATTTTCGCATCCCAAGCGAATTCATCATCATTATTTATGAGAAGACGGGAACGAATTTGATTTTCTATTTCGTTAAGCACAACATTTTTGCGATTAGCCTCATCTCGTTCAATTTGAACCCCAAGAAGAGTTTCTAGAAATTTCTCTAGATTTTGAGCACCTTGGCTAGCGATGCGATCTTTATCATCTATAAGACCACTGTTCTTGGCTCTTAATTATTGATTTCCTCTTTAGAATTAAGATAGAAACACTTAAATTCATTGGATAAACCCAAACTAGATCTATGGTCAATTTCTAAGAGGCGAATTTTGGATCTGAGTTCATTTGTGGAAAGAGATTTAATCTTATCATTTGAAAAACTATTTAAAGAGTTATTAAGGAGTTCAAGGAGGGTATCATTATCCATAAAGTCGGGAAAATAACGAAGAATGGTAGCTTCATCAGAAGGACCATAAACTTCTGCGAAAATGATAAATTAAGATAAGGGAAGATAATGAGAAAACAAAATAAAGGAAAATAGGAAAATCCGCATGACATAAAGTTGCTGATTGGAAGCTCAAAGACTAGATATTTGATTCTTTTGATCGGAAGAATCAATTTCTAATTGTCTATTCTTTTCACGAAGATCAATAGCTTCAGCCTCCAGTTCTTCGCTTCTCTTGAGAAGTTGAAGGTTCTTCTTTTCAAGAACCACACGTCTTCTTTCCAAACATGAGGCAACATCGAAAGAATCCTTTCCAGTCTGTGAAATAAGATGAAAAGTTGTCAAGATAAAATATAATTTTGAATCGTAATTATGAAGAAATAGATAAATGAAGGCATACCAAAATACCAAGCGAATTCAGAAAGATAGGGGTCACTGATCTGGAGACTCCGCGAAGAGAAGTATCACCATCCAATAAAGGAGTATCACAGATATTCGCAAGAGCCTTGCATGTATTGGTAAGGGGGACATCTCTAATCCCTTGCAAGGAGTCAGAGAAAATACTAGACACTTGTGCCATAGAAGATTCAGGTGGAAAATCTTCCCTCGCGAAAGAAGTATCAATACCATCATTATCATCATCATCAGAACTTTCGCCAGACTGAGAATTCAAAGGAGAGGGAGATGGACTTTTCTTTTCTTTTCTTTGAAGATGAGGCAACTGATATTTCCTTGCGAAGAACACCTTTACCCTTTCCCTTGGTCTTCGCAACCTTAGTTCTTACTTCTTCAAAAACTTCAACGCCAACCATCGCACATGAATGAAGATAAGAAATAGAGGAAACAATATTGTTAAAAATAATGAAAGTAAAGTATTTCTTACTTCATCCGTGACTGAGCGTAGAGCTGACAGAGTGCTAGCTTTCCCATTCCTTTTATAGCTTGCTCTCAGCTTTTCAATCTAAAATTTTCACAAGAGTTAGAAAACAAGAGAGTAACAATATATGAAAGATTATGAATTGAGTAAGACCTGAAGACATACCTATGTATCTTTTTCGGGCCAATTAAATGCCCAAGGTTGATAAGCAGCAAGATTCGCAGGAAGTACATTTGAACCAGAAATATAAGGCCCCTTCAGAACCAGTGGTAAAACACACCATCTGTCATCTTTAGATTGGCGAGGAGTATTATTCTTACCAGAATGCCAGTCGATATCATGCATAAGCATTTTATTGTCAGCAATATTATATTTTCTCTTCAAATGGACACCCCAGCGATTACTATCTTTCTTAATGGGTATTAATTCATAATTCTCAAAGAAGCCCTCTATTGTATATTTTTCGGCGAGTATTTCCAACTCCTTAAATTCTGGATCCCTAGCTTATTTTTGATAAAGAGACCCTTTACCAGCACCACGTTTGGAAAAATCAAGAACTAAATGAATTCAGTCCCCACTCAATTGGTAGATGGTTCGCGAGAAGTTCACATGAGCAAGAATTTCGTAAAACAAAGGAAAATCAGGATCATAGAGAGGAATGGGAAGGCCAGCGAGAATCTGACCACGCGAAACTATGATTTATTTATCATCACAATGATGATCAAAAAACAATTTAGCATAAAGAATGGATTTAGCTCCTTGATTGGGAATGGTGGCTAATGTAAAACCCTTCTTTTCAAGATCTTTCCGAATTTCTACAAAAGAAGTTTCGTATTTACGACCGCTTGGAGGCATTTTAAGTATGGGAATGAAGAAGAAATTAAAGATTGAAAGAAGTAGAAACGAGAAAATTTACAACAGCATGAGCGGAATTTACAGAGAAACGGTGAAGAAAAGTTGCAGAAAAGAAAAGTAAAAAAGAATGGAAGAGAATAATGAGAAAAATATATATATAGAGAGGAATTCTTGAGAAGATAAACATATTTAATGCGAAGAGTAGACGTGAACGGTTGAGGAGCAGCGGTTGAGAACGACGTGTCAAGAAATGGATGGAGGAAGAGATATGTGTAATGAATTATGTGTATAATACAGAATCGTGTCAGTATAGAAGAATACAGAAAGATGAGCAGTTTCGGAATTTTGAAGTACAATTTCTCATATCATCCTCTCCTTCGCAGAGAAGACATGAGAAGAAGCAAGATGTAGGATCAGAATATCACAACATTATTACCCTTGCGAAATCGTCAACAACAATATCCTTACGAATATCGCAGATTGGTTATAGAAATGACGTGACAAACGACGTCGGCATAAACACGAGAAAGATGTGAGAACCATGCGATATTTAGGAATGTTGCGAGTATAACATTTGTATACTTTCGAGGATATCGCAAGGCATATCCTAAAATAAAGGAAAGCTTAGTTGTCCTCCACTATGTAATATCCTATATAAAGAGATGAACAGGCTTAAGGAAGGGAGAGATCTTTTTAGATTAGTGAGAAAGTCTTAAGGAGGGAGAAAGTCTAGAACAGTGGTTGTATTCTTGATTTCATTTCTTGTAAAACTTCATAAATCAATTAATAAAAGTTTCGTTGTTGATCTTAAAGATGTGTTGATTAGCATGAATTCTTATGAGGGATGTATTGTAGCAATTCTTGCAACTATAGTCAAAGTCCAATTGCATCACAACTTCAACAACAATACTATGGTGATACTTCAATCCCCCTTAGTCAATACTCCATCTCACATGGAAACCACTCCCATTTACATAATGATCCGAAAACCATATATATTCGTAGTGTAAACTACATATTAATTCTTCCCTTTTTTGTCAATAAAATTTCCAAAGGTACAAGAACGGGATCCTAATGAAATTTTTGTAAGAGACATTTAATGACCAAAGGTAAATGTGTATCATCTTGTTTATATGCAATCATAAAGCCAACGCTAAATGTATTCATCAAGGAGTTTATAAAGACGCAAGATAACCCCTCTAATATTCCATATCCGCACTCCCCACAAAGATTTGGCAATTAAGCACAAGTTCAAAAGAACTCTCCCCCATAATATGTCATTCCCAAGGGAACAACAAGAGCGACCTTAATTTCAAAAGAAAAGAAGGATTTGTTTAGACTCAACAAATTGCATACAATTATGAATTTGGAATCCAACAAGAAATATTCAATCAAATTAACCAAAGCGAACCAAGATTAATTTGACTATATATGCTCAATACAAGTAAACTTATGGAGACTTAATAAATCAATTAGATTGATCACAAGAAAACTTGCAAATAATCTAATTGTCATACTCAACCAAACTAATTACAAGAGTAATTAATTTAATTGGCCACACTCGACATAAGAAAATCTATGGAGAAATGACTAAGTTAATCTTAAAAATAACCATCCTAGTCAATCATGCTCAACATGAGAAGAACTTCCAGAGTGCTAACTAAATAACTATACTATATGATTGATTTAGTTCATTTGGGCTCAACATAAGATATTATGGAACCCCGACTAAGATTATCATGAAAACCTTAACCGTACATGTACTCAACATAAGAAAACTTATGGAATACAAACTAAATAATCACACAAGTTGATTAATTTAGTTCTTAATGCTCAACATATAGCATCTCATAGAACAACCAACCATGTCAATAAGGAATCGACTTAGTCGTATCGTGCTCAACATAAAATACACAATGGAGCCTCACAGTAATACACAAAAGATAGATCAGGGAAGCTCAATTACTGCGGAATTCACAAGGATTCATTCTATATTTCCATCACCATTTGCACAATGACACACAATAGACATAATCCTTGAATCAAAAAAGGTTTTAGCCTATATTACATCAAAATAATTGACAATATAGGCTTAACTTTTGTGTTTGTCAAAAGTCTATTTGTAGGAGCGGAATATCACAACAAATGATAACTTACGAAATTGTGGAGAGAAAAGATATCTTGCGAACAAAGAACATTTTGCGAGCAAAGGAAATCACGAGGAAAGCAAAAGAAGTTCGCGAAATGAAGTTACGAAGGTTCGCAAGATAATTATCAAATCTGAAATGGCGGGACAACACAACTGTCATATTTTGTAAGATCATATAAATAGCCATTTAGGCATGAGAAGTGGGGGGGATACACATTTTGAGAGGGAGGATAATTTTAGGAGGAGAGAGAAAATGAGGAGAGATTTTATTTTCTTTATCATCTTCTTCCCCAAAAATCTAGAGCTCCAATTATTCATTAATGGAGTCTCAATTGTAAGATCATGTAATTACATATAATCACTAGTGAAGAACCATGGATGTAGATCACAATGATCGAACAATGTAAAAATTCTTGTGTCTCTTTTACAATTTTAGTACTTAAATTCTTAGTTTCATATCAAGATTAATTAGATTTAGGAATCATTTTAATGGATTCTTATGGGGGTGTAGTTGTGAGATAATCCGCAACTACATTTTTGGCGCTAGAAACAGGGAGAGAGAAAAAGATTTATCCTTCCTGTAACTTGTTGGTTCAAGAAAGTTCAAAGAAATTAGCTATTATTGGTGATGAAATTATGGAAAATCTCGTCATTTGAAGAAGACAAAAAAGAGGAAGATGCATAATGCTCGTTCAAAAAAGAAAAGAAAAGGAGATCAAAGAAACTTTTACCAGCAGCAGATTGAGAAGAAAAATTATTCCCCTAAAACTCATCTATTACTTTCTTAAATTTTTAGATCTGGTCGTTTATAAAGAAAATTTTGAAAACACTTTGTAAAAACTTTAGTTGCTCTTTCGCAAAAATCTGATTTTATGTCCAAGATTTTGATTTAAAACGAATTTTGATTATAAATTTGTCTTCAATGAATCATGTTTTGCGAGCTTATTAGCTGAATTTCAACAATAGTTGGGATTGAAAATTTTCAGTTGATTTGGAAATTTTTCTGTGAACAAAGTTAAAGAAATTTTTGATGACAATTTCCATTCTCCACAAAACTACACTTTGGCATGAACCTTCCTAAATTTCTACTTGAATCAATCTTTCATTCACAGCCTTTGCATTACTTATTAAGTAAGATTGAAAATATTTCCAAGCACAATGTGGTCGTCATTACTTTGTCACTAGACCCAATGGGGATCAAGAAAGACAATGAAGTATTACAGTAAAGATAGATTAATTCAATTTCAAACGAGTTGACAAGTCTAGATAAATGAAACAAGCTAACATGTAGTTCTACGCAAAGAGTGGAGATGCAAAAATTAACTGGAGAAAATAGAATTAGTTTTGAACAAACATAAACTTGCGAAGTTATCAGTTCCTTTACATTTTTGATGCTACATTTTTCAAGTTATCTATTCCTTCGCAAGTTTACGTCTCTGTGTCTTTTGCAGCCATGCTCGATGATGAGTTGATTATTAATCTGTGTCATTTTCGTAAGTTTATGAAAGGAGCCTTATTTCGCAAGTTACTGCTCATCATCACCAGTTTACTTCACAAGTGAAGGAGTCAGCCAGTCTAAAACCAAAATAAAACAAAGAAGTATTGGTTTGAGCAAACACCAACAAATCAGGGAGGATTCATCTAGCTAAAGACCACCAGCAACGTAAGTAGCAGCGAATGAATAAGGGAATTTCTACGTCTATTATCAGCCGGTTGACTCTCTCATGACTACACCGATTCTCATCAGCCAAAAACCAACACCACGAAGCAATAGATAACTTCAACAACACAGTCAGGCTTTGTCAGGAGTACGAGTATAAGAAAGAATGAGTTTATATTTGTGTGAATATAAACTTGCGAAATAAGAACCCGGAACAACTCGTATTCTTGCAAAGAAGAACAACTAATAAAAGGAGATCAAACAAGACAATCAGCAATCCATCCAGGTTGCTCTAAAGATTCGAGATAAACCATGGGGAAGTAAACAGTACAGTTAGAATGGGAAGAGCAGTAAAAGAAGGAAATATGTGATTTCATTCATCTCGCAAACAACAACATCAGTTCGCAGCTTCAGAACTTCGAAACAAATGGCAAAAAGATAATGTGATGGTTGAGACAACGTATATTTGTAGTTCCAAACTGTAAAAAGCCGCATACTTTCCCCACTGGTATCTTTACTAAGACAACGTCTTCAAATGGAAAAAATGATTTGTTTCAGTTCATGTTCTGAGATATTTCGGTCCAAATAACCAACAAATATTTTACGATGGTGGTGAAGACAACTACATGAAAGCCGGATGTGGGGGCAATGCTGCTAGATGGCCTGCCAACAAACACCATGCTGCAGAATTTACTGAATTTAAAAAGTGATCAATACCAGCCAACAGATTTAAAAGAGGAACTATGTATACTTAACTTGCGAAGAATACCAATTCTTGCGAACTATGTATAATTTCTGCGAGAAAAACCAACTTGCCAAATGGTGAACGTGAGAGATGTTTATTGGATGGTTTTGTACGGGACTATTGCTATTGATTCAGTTAACGGAGAAGATGCTTAGATACGATCAGGCAAAATAAATTGGTATGTTGCCAGGGATTGTATGAAGAGGCAATTGGTTGTGATCATTCTACGTCTGTGTAGTTCAACAGTAAGCATAAAGTACTATAGCCGGAGTTGGGAGATGTTCGAAGTAGTTCTGGTCTCGGGAAATATAGGCTGTAGTGGTGGTCGTTCAAGGCTTCTTCAACAGCATCAATCCACAGGCACAGTTCATCATATCCGGTGAAGCAACCCACGGTGACCATAAGAGCAGTGCACAGCAAAAAACTCCTCAATGTGTTGCGGCTATGTTGTCTGTTGCGAAATTCGTAAAAATCTCTCCAACTCAATAAAAAATTAGGGGAAATAAGCAACATAGTTGAGAGGCTTACAAATTCTGCGAATGATCAACAAACTTGCGAACAACACCTGCGAATGTTCGCACTTTCATCGAATGCTCACATGGTTACGAGCTTAGGACATGTTGAAAATAGTAAAGGACGCATAAAGACTTCATATAACAGATGAAAACAGTAGTCACGAGAAGATAATGATCAAATGAACTTTGGTAAGATAATTTACAGGTGCAGGAAACCGTCTTCACAGTGCGAATAAGTCATAATCAACCGGTAGAATGAAGGCTATCATCGTAAAAATGGGTTCAAAAAAAAGACAGAATAAGTTATCATCTAGGCATCAGAATAAGTTCTGTGAATTCAGCAACATTTACAAAAATAAGAACTTGGACAGATGGTCGCAAGAAGAGCTGATAATATGATGGACACAAATGATCGATTACTTTGAGCAAATTATTACTTCACAAGATTTTTGGGTATTTCGCAAGAAGAAAGTGGGAGATTATTTCACAAGAAATGACAAGTCATATACTTCGCAAGAGACAACAACAAACCGTAAAAAGGTAAGTACCATTTCCCTGAATATTTTATTTACAAAAGACAAAAGATTTTTGATTTTATTCCCCAAAAGCGATATACTCGCAAGATTTCTACAATTTCTCAGATACAAAACATTTCAAAGATTTAATAGATTGGTGAAAAGTGATACAATCGCAAGATTGAAAAATGAGTTTATCGCAAAAATTTAATGATTTCAAAAAATTTCAAAGACTTCAAAATTACAAAAAATAGAGAAAATTAAATTCCTATATTTCTATAGAACAATTTTGATTAATACTTATCATACTTTTCATACTTCTTATACTAAACATTTCATGAAAACATTCAACATTTTATGTACATAAAAAATTTACGATGAATTTTTAAAAGGCGAAAAAATACCGCCATTTACGATTAACTTGCGAATAAAAGACCGCAATCTGTGATCAGCCTCCAAAAAAGAAAAAGAGCCGCAGAAAATTTTATACAGGCAAACCTTTGTGGCGTACACCCTAGTTCGCGAAGCTATATTTCGTAAGAGGCAAAGTCCTAAAGTACGTCATTTAAGGGGGTACCTATAAACGTGGCTAAGGGTAACTTAACACCACCAAGGACCCTTAGTACATGGTAAAATTTTAGGGGTACAACCCAATAATGGGGTACCTATCCGGGTTAGACACCTTGGATTCTCACCTAATCTAGCGACATTACGCAATATAAAATGCGGTGTAAGAGGATTTAGGTTGGGCGACTAAGGCATACTTGTCTTTCCCAAGAAGTGCGAGAAAACGATCAAGGCGCCGAGGTACACGGTTGAGTCAAGAGTGCCGGGTGAGGTTGAACCACATCTGCCATTTTTGACAAGTCTTGGAAAATGATGCACTTGGCCCAAAGATACCCCATAGGGTGCAACCTCGTAACTATAAGCCCTATAGGCAAAAAGGATAAGAGGTTGCGATCAAAAGTCAAGTTGTTGGCGTAACCGGATGGGAAGAGCTAACCTTGTATGGTCGATGTACGCTTCCTTGAAGGGGCAACCAGGGGGAAGATAAAGGGCAGCACCCTCCATTAGGGAGCTGATACGTGCTATAAGACGCAAATGTCACGAGGCTTCTTGTTTGCGAAAACATAAAGGCTTGTCATATTTGTGCAACAAATGAAGTTCTGCGAGCATTCTAAAAAAAAAAATACAAAAATACAAAAGAACTCGCAGAATGAAACAAAGAAGTTAAGATGAGATCAATGGGTCACTACATGTAAGTGTAGAGACGTCCTGCGATTTCATCGCAAGATGGCAATGTGATGGGACTTTACGTTCGCAAGAATATTTAGGCCTATCATATTGTCGCAACAATTCCTGAAGAGGCTAAAATACTATACAAAAAAGATGGCAAAATAAGACCTTTAACTAGGAAGGCAAAATAAGACCACAAGAGAATACACAAATAAACTTGCGAAGATGATTATATGCAAACAAACAAGCTTACGAACATATATATTGAAATGAAGTTGAGATTATGCATTTTTAATATTTTAGTTATATTATATAATGTGAGACTAATAGTGCAGGAATGGAAGCAATTTGGAGCTACATCAATTCTTGTGTACAAAATGAGCTAAGTAACAGAAACTTTAGATATATACATTGCAATAGATAAGCATTCGCATCACACAAGCATCATATTCGCATTATTCAAGCATCATACTCGCATCATAAAAGCATTGCGTAAGAATTTCATGGAATGAGCATTGCATACACATTTCATAACATAATCATTACATAAATATTATATTCGCACAAGTATTTTACAAAATTTTACAGGGTAATACCGCGAAACTTCGCAGAAACATTCATAATTCGCAGGACTATTCGTAATTCGCAACAGCATATTCGCAACAGATTTGCAACAGTATATTCGCAGCACTATTCAGAAGTTCAGAAATTCGCAGAAAACCCCAAATTCACAGAAAAATTCAGAAATTTGCAGAAAAATTCAGAAGTTAGTAGGGTTACCACTTGAGGCAGAGGCAAGATAAGAGTAGAGACGCAATTTAGTTATTCAACATTTTCTTAAGGATTCTCCTTCATAGATAAAGAACAGAGGCAACTATGGATACCCAAGAAAATATTTTATGATTCTTTATCTTCTCAGCAAGAATCCTCATCAAAAATGGAATAATAATTTCACATGAACAGAGGCAATATTTATCACTCTCATTCAAGGATGAATACTTCTTATATATTTCGAGGATTGAGTACTTCGTATACTTCTTCAAGGATATTTTATATTTCTTATACTTCATACTTCTTCAAGATACTTCACATACTTCATACTTCGCAAGATGATACTTCTAATTACTTTTTAAAGCTTCAGAACTTCGCAAAAGAATAGAGGAAAGTATATACTTTTTGAGTTTGATATTCTTTCGCTCGTTCCTTCACCAACAAAGATCAAAGACTACTCCAACAACCACAGCAAGTGATTTTTTCTTGAAGATCACTCTTCAAGCAATATTCAAGAAAAAAGAGGCAAGATGTAGGAGCGGAATATCACAACAAATGATAACTTACGAAATTGTGGAGAGAAAAGATATCTTGCGAACAAAGAACATTTTGCGAGCAAAGGAAATCACGAGGAAAGCAAAAGAAGTTCGCGAAATGAAGTTACGAAGGTTCGCAAGATAATTATCAAATCCGAAATGGCGGGACAACACAACTGTCATATTTTGTAAGATCATATAAATAGCCATTTAGGCATGAGAAGCGGGGGGATACACATTTTGAGAGGGAGGATAATTTTAGGAGGAGAGAGAAAATGAGGAGAGATTTTATTTTCTTTATCATCTTCTTCCCCAAAAATCTACAGCTCCAATTATTCATTAATGGAGTCTCAATTGTAAGATCATGTAATTACATATAATCACTAGTGAAGAACCATGGATGTAGATCACAATGATCGAACCATGTAAAAATTCTTGTGTCTCTTTTATAATTTTAGTACTTAAATTCTTAGTTTCATATCAAGATTAATTAGATTTAGGAATCATTTTAATGGATTCTTATGGGGGTGTAGTTGTGAGATAATCCGCAACTACACTATTCATCCTTTTATCAATATTTGCATATCAATTCACGAACGACTTTACTTTTGAAAAAATTTGGGACAATCAAGTTCACAGACGTAAGCACACATATCCCATCAAAATATTGCAATATATAAAACCATAAAGATTAATACTGTAACCATCATCTTCCAAACAAACTTAGAAATTTTAAACCAAAAAATCTAAAAACAAGAAGATGAAAATCATTGGATACAGCTATGTGTAATCACAATAATGGCTATTCCAAAACACTAGTTATTCTTCTAAACAAAAGAGAAAAATATAAGATTTACTAGGTATGCTGAACTTGATTTGCAACTAAAGATCGAACAACAGTATGTTCATCAGATGCTTTCTTCAGTTCATTCTTTAGAAACTCAAGATTCATTGTTGTTATTCCAAGATGTTCACGAACGACTTCAAAATCACGAAGAATATTTCCTACCAATTGTGAAGACATCTGAACTGGTAGGTTGTTTTCATGATCAATAGCCTGATGACAGATTATGAAAACAGGGTCTTCATGAAACTCAATAGCCTTCTCCTCCATAATCACTTCTTTGTTGCTTCTCTCCATTGTGCCAAGAATCCAGAAGAATCTTTTTATCCTTATAGAATAAAGTGTCAAATAATGACATATATATAAGGGGCTTCATATAAAAAACCCTAGGCACAAGGATGTCTGTGCGGTTCTCGTGAACGTGCACAAGTGCTCATAGATAACCAAAACATGGAAGACCAATCAAGAAGAGAAGGAAGAGTTCAACAAGGAATTTTCACCCAAAAACATCCTACAAAAAGAACTCAAAATAAAATTTGAAACACATTCACCTTTGACAATTTTCTCAAGACACTTTCTTGAGAACATAGAGCATCCTTCTTGTTCTGAAGAAGAATGCTACAGAAAGTAGTCATGGTGTGTTAGTATGAGCATTTTGCTCATCATCGCTGATTTTTCCTTTTTCTCCTTTACAGGAATGTAGAGACAAATCACTCAACAATAGTGAAGAAGTTTTACTAGAAGGGGAACTAGGGGTACCTGAGTTAGATGTTTTCCAAGTTTTGGAGATGCCCCATTTGAGGCTGTTTATACTTATCTTTAGTTCTGAGACTCGACTATTTATGTGGAGAAAATCTGGGACAGAATTCTTGGATTCACAGTCTTCCATGGAACTTGAACTCTTTTTCTTTCTCCTGTGCCTTTTTATCTTTTCAGGGTTGTTCATTACCCATTTGTTGTTCTTCCTTCTACCTTGATTCATATTTTGTATTCCAAAGTAATGAATACGAGATGACTTGTCAAGGTAGTTTTCTTGATTGTTGAATGTGCCTTTTACTCCAACAATATGAGAAACAGGTTTAATCATTTCCTTAGACACCCATATAAAAACTTCGTGAAGTTTTTTATTTCTTAACTGAAAATGACATTTTTGCTCAGGATGCCCTTTATTTCCGCAGTAATAACAGTTGAAGGAATTATTCTTAACTGTTCTCTTGTGAGTAAATTTGGGAGACGTACCTTCTTTAGGCACATTGCAGGCTGCAAACGTTTTCTCACATAAAGAATTATCAACTGCGTTGACAAAATTGATCTTACTAGTTTTTGGAGTGTTTATTCCTTTATAGCCCAGACCACGTGTATCACGATGTTCTTTACATGCTCCAATCATAGAAGTCAATTTCTTTGAGCTAGTATTGAATCTTCTCAGACTCTCTTCTCGTGATTTTACCTTATCAAGAGAAGCTGCAAGATCAGTCTCTAATGACTTTTCTTTAGTAAGAAGTCTGAGTTCTTTGTCATTAAAAAAATTCTGTTGAGAGTCATATCTTGCTTCAGTATTTGCAAGTCTTTCTTTCAACACAAAGAGATTCCGGAGAAGATTGTCACATTCAGATCTTTTTGTGCAGATATCTTCTTCACGATCTTTAATGATAGATTTTAGGAGATTATAGCCACAATCATATCCTTTAAAGAGTTTTCTCAATTTTCTATTTTCTTGACAAAGAGGAGCCATGTACTTACTCAGGAAAGTTGTTGACCTTTTTTATTTCAATGCATGATCAAATAGCTTGATATATTGAGAGACTTCCTCATCAATACTTGGTTCTTCTTCTGAATCACTATCATCTGAAAGGTCATCCAATTTCTCATCAAGAGATTTTTCCCAGAAAAATGCAGATTCATCCAAGGGATGAGTGAATAGAGTTTTTCCCAGAAGCTTCAAGATATTGAGTCTTACCTGAGTGGCTTTGAACTGGTGTTGTGTTATCAGAGATACTACTCTTGTCCATAGATTCAGATCGCTACAAACACAGACTTGTAAGGTCTTGAACGTGTTTTCCTGCTCTGATACCAATTGAAAAAGCGGGGGTCTAACAACCTCACCCAATATTTCGATTAGCAATTTGTATGGACAACTCCGAGTTGTTTTCTAGAGAATCAACTAGACTCAATAAGTAGAAAATAATCTAGGACTTATTATCTCAATCTCTTAATTTTATTTACTCAAGCAAATACAATTCGCGAGTCTTAATCAAAGAGAGATAACTTAGATGGTACCAAAGACCAATATCTAAGTGTCAATCAATTTAAATCAACAACCAATAAGGTCGGATATTCTAATTGATTGAACAACGCACAACCTATATTATTTCAATTATATAACAAAATATAATACGGAAAATAAATAACACAGACACCAGAATTTTGTTGACGAGGAAACCGTAAATTCATAAAAACCTCGGGACCTAGTCTGGATTAAACATACACTGTATTAAGCCGCTACAGACACTAGCCTACTCCAAATTAACTTCGGTCTGGACTGTAGTTGAACCCCAATCAATCTCACACTGATCCAAGGTACATTTATGCTCCTATACCTCTGATCCCAGCAGGATACTGTGCACTTGATTCCCTTAACTAATCTCACCCACAACCAAGAGTTTCTACGACCCAAAGTCGAAGACTTTAGGAAACAAATTTGTCTCACACAAAAAAGTATACAAGATAGATAAATTCGTCTCCCACGAATAAACCTATGAGTTTTGTTCCGCCTTTTGATAAATCAAGGTGAACAGGAACCAATCAATAAAACCAGACTTATATTCCCGAAGAACAACACAGTTTTATCAATCACCTCACAATAGTCTTAATCGACGCAGCGAAAAAAGATATTGTGGAATCACAAACGATGAGATGAAGATGTTTGTGATTACTTTTATATCTTGCCTACCGGAGATAGAAATATCAAGCCAATTATTACAATTGTACTCGTACGATAAAAACAGCAAGATCAGATCACATAACTACAAGAAAAGTAGTATCGATCTGGCTTCACAATCCCAATGAAGTCTTTAAGTCGTTATCCTGGTTTTAGAAGAAGAAAACCAAAGGTTAAAGGAGAATCGACTCTAGATTAGCAAACTAGTATCACACAGAATGTATGGGGATTAGGTTTCCTAGTTGCTAAAGTTCTCCCTTATATAACGGTTGAGCCAACCTAGTGTACACGTTTAGGTACGGTTACTCAAACCTAAATGAAGGTACATTTCATTTGTGTATAACAAGCTAAGTTTGATCTAACGGTTGAAAGATATTAGCTTGAGTCTAATCAAATTTTCATCTAACGGTGAATATTGAATGCTTTGTTACTAAGGTAACTTAGATTAAAAACCCTGATTTGAAAACTATATAAGAGAGAACTCTAGCAACTAGGAAACCTAATCCCCACACCCCCTGTGTGTTACTAATTGCATAATAAGAGTCGATTCTCCTTTAACCTTAGGTTTCTTCTCGAGACCCTGTAGGTTAACGACTTGAAGATTTTGTAGTTGCAGGAATTCCTACACTACACCCTTGATAAGAATCTATAGAAATCAATTCATAATTGAAGATGAATAGCAACACTTTATTAATTTTGATTTTCAGAAATGTTTTACAAGAAATGTAAGAACTCAGAAATACAACTTTCTTTCTAGAGTTTCTCTCTCCTAAAGACTATCTAAACTCTAAAAAATACATCATCCTCGTTCTGGATCTATTCAAACCCTTTATATAGGAAATTACATAGTGGATGACAGCTAAGTTTTCCTATTGTTTCGGATCTACTCTGCGATCTCATCGCGGTAGTGACAATGTTCCTTCTCGCAAGCTTTGATATCATCGCAGAACAAATGTGCTTCTTCCATATTTCCTTCGATCGTTAGCCTTTTTGTCATTCTTTTATGTTACTCGTCAAGTGTTGTTAATGAACTCGCGATGTTCTCGCAGAAGTGTTGTAAATCTCGCAGGTTTATAGTAGTAGCGATATTCTGGTCCTACATCTTTCCTCTTCTCATGTCTTTTCTGCGAAGAAGAGAAGATCATGAGAACTTAAAATGCCGCAACTTCTTATATTTTCACATTGGTCTTTGTTATGACACGTTTCTGCATCTTTACCCAGCTGTCTCCACGTAATTTTTTCTTCCATCCATTTTTTGACACGACGATTTAAACCATTGCAATCTGACCGTTCACGTCCCCTTGTCATATTAACTGCATTTATTTTCTCGAGAAGTTTCTTCTTCTATAAATACCTCTTTCATTCTTTTCTTTTTCTCTTTTTACTTTCTTCTTCTTTCTTCTTCTCTGCAAGTTTACTATAGGTACCGAATATCACAAGATAATAGTTCACGAGTATCGTAATAAATAAAGGAGGAAAGAATTATAAAATGACACGATGATAGAAATAACAGGGGGAAATATGAAGTTTTGCGAGGATGAAATAATTTTGCGAGGATGAATTGCGATACTTCATAATTCATATACAGCTGTACAAGTTTTACTATAAATAGGAGTTCAAATGTAAAATTTGAGAGCTTCTTGGAGTGAGTGTAAGAAATTATCTAAGGAAAGAGAATAGAAAAAGTTGTAACTATTCTAGTTCCATTTTGATAGTTTTATGTAATCAACTAAGGGAGTTAATAAGAAAATCGTCATTCACCATCAAGAACTTCTTGAGTTTTTACTAATTCTATTGAGGGTGTAGTTGTAGATTATTCTGCAACTACATAATTGGCGCTAGAAACAGGGAGAGAAGAATTCTTGTACCAGAAAAATGACAAGAAGAAGAAATACATCAGAACCATTAACTGAAGTAAGAAGAAGTGTAAGACTCGCAGGAGGAGAAGCAAATATAACAGGAGAACCCAGTAGGAAAAGGAGTAATCGAAGAAATTAAGCTCAACAAACAATGGATCATGATCGAGTGAGTATACACACTTGGAGAACTGATACACCAGCAGAAGAAGATAGGGAACCAAAAATCATAGAAAATGGGAGGTTGATGGGAGGAACAATTCTTGAAAGAGAAAGGGAGATGTTAGAAACATTAAGACAAGGAATCCACGAAGAACGAATGATCGAAGCTGAAGAACGTGCCAATTTAACAAGACAAAATCAAGAATTGAGGATGGAAAATGAGATGCTACAAAGAAGGAAATCTCAAAGTTGAAAGAAATCTCAAATGTCAGAACAGAAATAGAAGGACAAAATTCACTAATAATCAATAATATGCAAGAACAAGTGCAGAGTCAAGGTGAAAGAAATCCAGAGAACCGTTTCATTTTAATACCAAACCATGAACAAAACATGGAGAATTTACGAGCGAGGCCAAATCCTAGAGAAAACAATCAGAATAGAGAGGAAGAACAGCAATTTATAGAAGAAAATGAGAGACAACAAGCAGTACATCAAAACAATCACGAGAATGGAGTAAGAAGATATGAAGAGGCTCGTAACAAGCAAAATGTTGAATTTGAAAGAATTAGGAGAAGAATTGTAAATCAACAAACAGAAATGGAGAGGAATGAACCAAACTCTCGAATCAGAGTACAAGCAAATCAAGAAGAAATAAATCACAGAAGGAGGAGAAATGAAGAAGAAGAAATTCCCGATGTTCGCATAAGAAGAATGAGAAGCATAGAAAGGGAAGAACAAGAATTTCAAGATGCTCTGCGACTGAACAATTATGATAATTTAGAAATAATATATTTGCAAAATTATACAAACGAAAACATTAATGAAGAATATAATAGAATGTGAAGGATCGCAGGGGAGGAAGCGCAAGAACGTAGAAGAAGAGAAGCTGCATTAAAAAGACCAATGGATAAGAATTCTGAGGCAAATGCACGGATCTTTCAAGAATTAGCAGAAATGAGAGGGATGATAAACAATGGAAGAGGAGGAGATATAAGGAAATTAGATGAAGCAATAGAAGAAGCTGCGAGGACTCCATTTGCTAGAGAAGTACAATTGGGAATAATTCCACCAAAATGCAGTTTGCCCACACTTACCAGTATCTTTGATGGGACTTCATGTGCTATTCAGCACATTAAAGCATACATAAGATGCATGTTACAATGGGAGAATCATGATGCTGTGTTATGCAAGTACTTCGCATCAAGTTTAACAGGGGAAGCTTTAAAGTGGTTCGAAGGACTTCCTAAGAACACTATTACGTCATTCAGTCATTTGCAAGCAACTTTCTTTGGAGCATATATCACAAATCACTCTTCACGGCTTGGTATTGAAGATGTATTTGGTTTAAAACAAAGAGTGGGTGAAAGTTTGAAGCATTTAATAAGATGATGGAAGACTATGTGCAGTGATATGGCAGGGCGCGTAGATGAGAGATACTTGATTTTGTCCTTCATAAATGCGATGTTCGCAACTGAACAATTATATGTTCAAATCTTCAGAAGAAAGAATTCCATAATGATGACAGAGTTACGAGAATTACAAGAAGAATACATTACACTAGAGGAAAAGCAAAACAGTATGGAGTCATATCCAGTAGCAAACACTAGCAATCAAGAGGGAGGAGCAAATTTACTTCCCAAAATAATTAACGTAGTAGCAGGTACTTCGCAAACATCCTCACAAACTTCTTCGCAAATTTCAGAAGAGAAGAAAATCAATGATAGCCGGCCAAAAATGGTAGCAATGGGTAGTAGAGATCAAGAAGAGTATGATAGAGAGAGTAATTTCTATAATCGAATAGGAAATAACCAAATTCCAAGATTAGATCAACGACAAGAAAATTATGGGGGACAAAGGCAAAATTATTTTGGACAAGGGAACCAGAGACAAAATTATAACAACGGTCAAGGAAGTCAAAGAATGATGAGGGAAGAGATAAAATTACCACCTTTGAATACAAGTGTAGAAAAGATATGGCAAGCAATTATCCTGGTAGAGCATATACCAACTCCATGGAAAATGGGAAAGGAACCACCAATGGGTCCAAGAAGTCATGAATTTTGTTCATATCATCATTTTCATGGACATTCTACAAATAATTGCCATAATATCAAGAGGATAATCTTGCGAATGATTGATCAAGGAAAACTAAATCAATTTTTACTTAAGCAGACATAGTTGCAGCAATTACCACAGGCTCCAGCCATAGCTCGCAGGGAGAACATAGCACAAGAAAAGGGAGAAGAAACCCTACATATAGAAGTGGGATCAAAAGCAAGGAATGTTTTCTGTAATTCCATTGTTCATTCATATAAAACCATAGAGGATTTTCATGATAATGTGTTAAGCAGGGTATATGCGAGGGATGGTGAAGGAAAGGAAATAATGAACATCGCAAAAATTTCACGACTTGAAGATTGGCAGAAACGTGAAATTTCTTTTGAAGCCACTGAAATTCCAGAAGGTTCTGAAGCACATGATAATCCATTGGTAGTAAGATTAGCAATCTACATGAATATGGAAGAAAACGAAGATGATATGGAGGAAGAATCAATTGGTCTTAATAGGATTTTGATTGACACGGGAAGTTCTGTCAATATCCTCTTCTATTCTGCTTACAAAACTATGAGGGGAAAAGATGCAGATTTAATACCTTCTACTTACAAAATTTATGGTTTTAATGGAACTGCTAACAAACCCAAAGGAGAAGTGAGCATGCGAATTCCATTAAGTGGGATGCGAACTGAAATTTTGTTCTGCGTTGTTGATGTCGAATCACCGTATAATGCCTTGATAGGAAGACCATGGTTACATGGAATTCTAGGTGTAGCTTCCACTCTACATCAGTGTATAAAGTTTCCTCATATGGAGGGTATTGGAATTATCAAGGGTGATTGGACTGAGGGAAAGAAATGTTACGATACAGAAGTAGAAGTTTGCGAAGGAAAAACTACTGAGAAGGAAAATTGGAGAAAAAGAGCAAAGGCTATGAAAAGAAGCGAAAATTTAATGGCGGAGGATTAAGGCAAAAGAGAATAAAATTACGATAAAAATCATACAACAAATTTATGATGATAATAAGGGGTTGTGATTTGCGAAGAAAGAAGAAGGAAAATAATAAAACAAGAAGGTAATCAATATGTTTGCTCGTGGAAATGAGGTATGTTGCAAAAACAAAAATTTTAATTTCGTGATAAATTTTACGAATATTGTTCACTCGCGGGAAATTGGGAAAGGTTACGAATTTCAAAATTTATATTGCGAATAAACTTTCATTAATTTGCGAATAAAAGACCGCAATCTGTGATCAGCCTCCAAAAAAAAGAAAGAGAGCCGCAGAAAATTTTATACAGGCAAACCTTTGTGGCGTACACCCTAGTTCGCGAAGCTATATTTCGTAAGAGGCAATGTCCTAAAGTACGTCATTTAAGGGGGTACCTATAAACGTGGCTAAGGGTAACCGGAACACCACCAAGGACCCTTAGTACATGGTAAAAATTTAGGGGTACAACCCAATAATGGGGTACCTATCCGGGTTAGACACCTTGGATTCTCACCTAATCTAGCGAAATTACGCAATATAAAATGCGGCATAAGAGGATTTAGGTTGGGCGACAAAGGCATACTGTCTTTACCAAGAAGTGCAGAAAACGATCAAGGCGCCGAGGTACACGGTTGAGTCAAGAGTGCCGGGTGAGGTTGAACCACATCTGCCATTTTTGACAAGTCTTGGCAAATGATGCACTTGGCCCAAAGATACCCCATAGGGTGCAACCTCGTAACTATAAGCCCTATAGGCAAAAAGGATAAGAGGTTGCGATCAAAAGCTGGTTGTTGGCAGAACCGAATAGGAAGAGCTAACCTTGTATGGTCGATGTACGCTTCCTTGAAGGGGCAACCAGGGGGAAGATAAAGGGCAGCACCCTCCATTAGGGAGCTGATAAGTGCTATAAGACGCAAATGTCACGAGGCTTCTTGTTTGCGAAAACATAAAGGCTTGTCATATTTGTGCAACAAATAAAGTTCTGCGAGCATTCTAAAAAAAAAAAAAGAGAAGGAAAACATACAAAAAGAACTCGCAGAATGAAACAAAGAAGTTAAGATGAGATCAATGGGTTATTACATGAAAGTGTAAAAACGTCCTGCGATTTCATCGCAAGACGATAATGTCACGAGGTTGTATGTTCGTAAGAATGTTCAGGCTTGTCGTATTATCGCAAAAGAGGTGGCAAAATAAGACCTTTACTTAGGAAGGCATGATAAGACCACAGAAATTAATGAAATTCATTACATCAAAATCATTGAAGAAATTATACAAATATATACATTATGAAGATCTGAAAAGAAGACAGCTGTCAATACCATTGAAGAATTTTTACAAGAAGTCCTATCAATGAAGATAACATCATTGAAGAATTTTCACTAAGACTTAACAAAAGATACAATTTTGATAGCAATCAAGTTCAGATTAGTTCATACTCGTAAATTTTACGAGAATTACATACTTCTTATAATTCTCCATATATTGAATATTTCTCCACAAATTCAATACTATTTATATTTCTTCAAGAATATATCATATTTATTATACTTCTTCAACGGATATTTAATTTTGCGAAGGTTCAATACTTATTATACTTCTTCATACAGTGAGTGATAATTCTTATACTTCTTCATATATTGGGCAATTCTTTATGAATTGAATACTGGTAATACTTCTTCAAAGATATTTTATACTTCTTATACTTCTTAAGGGTATTTCATATTTCATATACTTCATACTTCCTATACTTCAAGGGGAGATTTATTATTTACTTCGCAAAATTCCGCAACAGACAACAGGCTTATACTTCTTATATTTCAAAGGGAGGACTTTTTATTCAACAAAACGAAACTTCGTAAGGTAAATTGAGAAAGACATTCTAATACTTCCAGCGATAGTTGATCATTTGAAGAGCAATAATAAGGGGCAGGGGAATACTAAGCTAAGTCTTTAAGATATATTATTTCTCTCCACATGATCAAGTTATTCGAATAAGGGAAACAATCAATCAAAGAAAGATTAATTCAAATTAAACTTTGAAAAGGAAATTGTTGGATTGATTAAAAGTGCAATCAAGAAGAAAATGTTGTATTGAAAAGAAACAGAACATACATACAAAAAAGAGTAAAGTTACAGAATAGATATACAAAAAAGAATGAAGTTATTTTTCAGGCGATCTATTCCCATCAAAATGATCTTCTTCTTCAACTTCATTATCATCTTCAACTTCACTATCAGAGATTTCAAGATATGGAGTATCTTCAGGAATTTCTTCGGAAAGGAGTGTATGATACTTCTTAAGAGGAATTTCATTATCTTCGCAAATCTTGCGAGTCATCTTAGCTCGAAAACGTTTGACATATAAACTATGGTTATGCTGGGAAATTAGAAGCTGAGATCTCAAATCAGAAATTTTCTTATTACGGTTAGCAAGAATAGTTTTCAGATCATCATTCATCTTCGTATAGTTTTCTGCAGCAAGGAAAGAAATTAAGGAATTGGTTAGCAAATTACGAAGGAGAAATAATCAAAATAATTACCATCGCAAAGAATTTACCTTTTAATTGCTTCTTATCATTACGAAGAGAAGAATTCTCAAGCTTTAATTGATTATTCTCCTCAAGAAGAGAAGAATTATTAATTGCGATGCTCGCAGATTGTGAATTATCTTCGTGACGGGATGTTAATTATGCGTTATCAATACTTAAATCCTCTATTTTCTGACGAAGATTTGAATTTTCAACCTCTAACTTTTTACAACGATTCAAAGTTTTCTTCTCAGCAATAGAATGACGTCTTTCCCAATCAGAAGCAGCTGCACAACTAACTCTTCCAACCTAAACAAGAATAAAGGGGTTAGAAATCAACAAAATAAGGAAAATCAACAAGGAATAGAGAAGAAACTTACCATGCTACCTAAAGCATATAATGAAGCAGGAGAGACGAATCTTGAAATGCCTTTGAGGGAGTTATTATCAATTACAGTAGGAACTTTACAAGCCTTTGCAATAAGTTTGCGAGCATTCGCTGTAGGAGAATTTCCTAATCCACGAGAAGAATGGAGGAAAACCTCAGATATGCTAACCATTGCTGAGGCAAAAGTCTCTGGGATACTACAATCTTCATTTTCACCTTCATCAGCATCATTATCATCATCTCCTTCGTCAGAAAGGGTATCGGAGCTAGAACTAAAGTCCTTCTCAGGAAATTTATCATCTTCATCACCAAGATCTTCCTCGATATTCTCATTAAGAGAGATTACATTGGAATGAGACTTGGTTGAGAGTTTCTTCTTTATCCTCCTCTCGTAAACAACATCTTGAAGTTTCCTTTTCCCTTTGCGAAGAGCATCATCTTGACTACCAGAAGCGTGAGTAACCTTCGCAGAACAAAGAGTTTGTTGTCTTCCAGTAAGCCTTTTAGAAGAAGTAGAATTCTTATTTTCACTCGTAGCAATCTCAGGGAGAAGTGGAACCTGCAAATTCAAATAACGATAAGAAACAGAGGCAACAATATATTGTTTAGAAAAATACAAGAGTGTTTCTTACCTCATTTGAAATTAAAGGGGAATAAAAAGATAAAGAGATGGAAGTACATACATGTCTATAAACCCAGGGTTGATAGTGGCGGTTACGAAGGTTCGCAGGAAGTTCTACTATCCCAGAAATATAAGAACCCGATAACATTAAAGGGTACTTATACCAATCTTCATCATTAGAACGACGAGGTGTATTATTATTTCCTGAAGCATAATCAATATCGTGCATAAGAAGATCATTTGCTGCGATATTAGCTTTACGATGAAGATGAACACCCCAACAATTATCTTCTTTCCTCGCAGGAATTAGTGTGTAATTTTTGAAGAAACCTTCAACTGTATAATTCGCAGCAACAATTTCCATATTTTCAAATCCAGATTTCCTAAGATCAACTGAATACAAAGATTTCCCAAAAGCGGCACGATTTGCGAATTCAACTAAGAGGCGAATGCAGTCACCAGTCAATTGGTAAATGGCACAAGAAAAATTGGGATGGGAAATAATTTCATAGAATAGAGGAAAGTTAACATCATAAAGAGGAAGAGGAAGACCTGCGAGGATTTGACCTCGTGAGATTAAAATTTTCTGATCATCCCAAACATAGTTGGTAAAGAGCTTCACGCAGAGAGAAGATTTATTATCATAACCCTCAATCTCAGAGAGAATGAGGTCCCTATCAGCAAGTTCCGCATTAATCTGTTCAATAGTTTTCTTCTTTGGTGTCATTGAATATAAGATGGGAAATAGAAAAGAAAAGATAAAAGAAATTGCAGAGGCAGAAGTGGTAAAGAAGATGAATAAGATAAGAGAATAAAAAGCAAAAACAAAGGAATATATTTATAAATGGAGAGAGTTTGATGAAGATAGAAACTCATTAATACGAGTAAGTATGAACGGTTGAGAAGAACGGTTACGAAGAAACGTGTCAAAAAGGTAAGGAAAAAATAAGAAGACGTGTTGCGAACTTAATGGGTGATAATAACTACACTAAATTTACGAGAATAGAGATTCTCATGACATTTCTTCTTCGTAGAATTGACATGAGAAGAGGCAAGATGTAGGTACCGAATATCACAAGATAATAGTTCACGAGTATCGTAATAAATAAAGGAGGAAAGAATTATAAAATGACACGATGATAGAAATAACAGGGAGAAATATGAAGTTTTGCGAGGATGAAATAATTTTGCGAGGATGAATTGCGATACTTCGTAATTCATATACAGCTGTACAAGTTTTACTATAAATAGGAGTTCAAATGTAAAATTTGAGAGCTTCTTGGAGTGAGTGTAAGAAATTATCTTAGGAAAGAGAATAGAAAAAGTTGTAACTATTCTAGTTCCATTTTGATAGTTTTATGTAATCAACTAAGGGAGTTAATAAGAAAATCGTCATTCACCATCAAGAACTTCTTGAGTTTTTACTAATTCTATTGAGGGTGTAGTTGTAGATTATTCTACAACTACATTTACTGTTCTTCCGTAAATTGCGCATCTATCTTTTCTGCGATTTCCTTCTTATTTTTCAACCTTTTTATTCATTCCCATACTAAAAAATGGTTGCAGCTGGTACTAAAAACATGATTTCCTTTGGTGAGATGCGAGAAAAACTCAAAAGTAAAGGTTTTATTCTATCCACAATCCCAGATCAAAACCCTAAATCTGAACTTTCTCTTAAACTATTTTCTGATCATCCATGCTCTCGCGATAAAGTTATAGTATCGCTGGGTCAACTTGAAGCTGGTCTTCCCATACCTCTTTATGACCCTGAACTTCCATTATTCTATCAGATAATTTCTGACGAAAGGTTCTCGCGAGCAGTATATCAATTCGGTGGAGATTGTATTAGATTGCTACTTGAATATGCTTCTCGCGGAGCTAATAAAAAATCTCGTTACCCTAATTCTGCAAAGAATCCTCAATTCAAGGAAGTTCCGATTATTCCTGCGATGTATAATGTGGATAATTTTTTTGAAAATTACAAGATAGTCCCTATGAAGAGTGATATCACTTGCTGGGGTGTGCGTTTGAAGAAAGAGAAGATCGCTGACGATAAAGCTCTCATGCTGGATATTGACTTTCATACACCTACTAATCAAGGTCCTCTCCACTCTAGCGATGATAAGTGGTTCATGTTTCCTCTAATCTTAGAGGGTTCATATATCTCTGGTTCCCATACACTTCCTGCTAGCGTTACAAGATATCAACCATGGGTTTTCTACTGGCTTGAAAAAACCAAAGAGGTATATTTTCTTCAATTTTTTGTATAATTTATATTTACTATCTTTTTTATGTTTTCATATTCTCGCTAATCTTTTCTATTTTTTCCAGATTGACAGAATGAAGCTCAGCTACCAGAATTTTATAAAACCCAGCACTCTCTTGGCTCTTAGATCTTTCACAGATGAAGTAAGAAATATCTTTTCATGAGTTTTAAAAATATATTGTTTCCCCTGTTTCTTATCTTTATCTGTGCTCGCAGGTGATCGAAGAATTAGAGCCATTAGAACCAAAAACCAAAGTGAAACCTCCAGTTGATCGCAAGGTGAAATCTACTGCTTATTCTAAAGGGAAGCCTTCTGCCCCTCGCAGTGAGGAATCTGGCGATCCTCCTTTGAAGAAAAGGAAAACTCAACATTCTTATTCTTCAACTCCTCAACCCATCCCAGATAATTTAAATGTTGATAAAGATAATGATGATAATTTTGATGATGATAATGGCATTCCTTCCATAAAGGATTCTTCTCCTTCTGAGTCTTCCATGGCTCATCTATCTAAAATCTTTTACGATTCTACTAGTGGTATTATAAATGATTATGGAGATGAATCTATTAATGGGATATCCCAGGCCCTCGCCACAGTCTGTGATTCCCCCCTCCTAGTTGATAATAATTCTTTCCAGGGAATCTCAAGATCGCTAACTCCCAGCCTTCTAAATTCGCTTGGTATCCTAGTATATTTCCACTTTTCCATTTTGTTTATGTATTTACTTATTTATCAAATTTCCACTCATTCAATTCTTTCGCAGGTTGGAAGAGCTTCCTTCGCTGCTACCTCTGATTTGGACAAAAGATATGCATCTTCCCACCAGAAAAACATTGCTCTTCGTGAAAAGAATAAGAAGCTAGAATCTGAACTTGTTATTCTTCCCAAGAAAAATGAAGAATTGGAAAGAGATATTTCTCAACAATCGCTTAAAGTATCCAATCTTGATAATGTCAATACACAACTCTTAGGTATGGTATTTTCTTTTCTTCTTTCATATCTTTTCCTTTCATAATTTTTTGTTACCAAATTTGTTGTTCTCGCAGACATTTATGGTCTTACTGATGAGGCTTTAACCATTCGTTCTTTTCCTGAACCTATAGATAATGATACCCTTCTAAAGCTTCTTAATAATTTCTTGAATAACCCTCCCAATATCAATTCTCTTCACATAGATGAACTCGGATCTAAGTTTTGCCTTTTAGAAATTGATTACAGATCTTGTTTAGATATAACCCACAGATTCAAACAACTTCTTCATAATTCTAAAGTAGAGATTAAAGATTTAAAAGATAAGAATAATAATCTTTCTAAGGACAAAGATCATATATCTAGACAAGGAGCTGAAACCTTATCAAATTTCCAGAATACCATTCTTGAAGTCCAAATTGAAAGGGATAGACTTATTGGCGAAAATAAGGATCTTCTTGCGAGGGAAACTCAAGTTCGCTCTCGTCTTCTTATTAGTAGAGATGATGAGTTTGCTTGGGCCGCAAAATTTCTTGATAATGCCAGAGATAATTTAGGTGTAGATGTTAGTCTTCACTCTGAACTAGCAGCTTTGATTAGAGACATGATTTCTGAAAGAGAAGGTTGTCAGCTATTCTGTTCTTGTTAATCTTCTGTCCTTATTATTTTTCCTTGCGAAATTTCTAATTTATTATTATATTCTCGCAGGAGCTGAAAAGAGGTATCTTGTCAGAATTGGAGAGCTTGAAGATGAGAAGAATAAACTCGCAAAAGACCTTACTGCTCGCAATGAAAAATATTCAAGACTGAAGGAACAATTTAAAGTTATTACTGTGCATTTTAACAAATCTCTTGTTATTACTCGCAATAAGTTCATTGAATTGGTCTGTGATGACCATAATATCCCTCATTCTACATATCCTGATCTTTCAAAAGAGATTCCAGCAGAAACTCCCATTCTTGTTATCTCTGATAGTGAAGCTGAGGATTTTGGTGAAGATGAAAATAGCGTTGACGATGGTGAAGGAGAAAAGTCTGATGAAGAAGAAAATTCTAATAATAATGATAACGAGGAAGTGGAGAAATCTGGCGAGGGAGGAAAATCTGATGAAGATAAAGATAATAATGGCGAAGAAGAAAAATCTGGCCATGAAGAAGATGGTGATGGGTCTAATTAACCCTGTTTCTTCTTTTTATTTCCCTTGTAAATTTTGTATATTAACTTCCTTCATTCTATAATATTACTGCGAGCTTCTCCCATTTTGTAAACTCCAATTCTTGCTTTTTATCTGTATGAATTAGAAAACAATTCTTTTTCTGCATTTTAGTTAATCAACATAATTATTACCTTTTAATTATCTATATAAGTGTGTCATTTATGCAAATTTGTCATATGATAGATGAATAATGACTTCATCATTCTATGCATTCCCATACTTGCCTCTATTATTCAGAGGTGGCATCTTTACTTCTTCTCATACTATCCTCTGATTATTTTGACCTCTAAAATTGTTTTGCCTCTGACCACCATATGTCTCTTGCAGCTAATCAAGTCTTTTATTATTTCCACCACGATTATAATAATTCTTCTCCCTTTCGTATTCTTCTTGATCTCGACTACCCATCGCTACCAATTTCTGCTGATTTCCCACTACTGTTTTCTCTTGTTGTGCCTGCGAGCTGCTCGCTACATTGATGATCATTCTAGGAAGTAAACTCCCATTCATCGCCATTGAGTTAGTATTTGCGATTGGGTATGATTCCATTTCACTCTGTTTTTCTTCCAAAGCAATGTACTCTTCTTGTAGCTCTCGCAACTCTGTCATAGTGATTGTATTTTTGACTCTAAGAACTTGTATGTACAACAAATTGGTTGCAAACATTTCACTGATAAAAGATAAAATGAGGTATCTTTCATCTACTCTCCCTGCCATCTCGCTGCACATTGACTTCCACCTTATGGTTAAGTGCTTCAAACTCTCACCAATTCTCTATTTTAACCCAAACACATCTTCAATACCTGGCCACGATGAATTGTTGCTTATGTATGCTCCCAGAAATGTTGCTTGCAAATGATCAAAAGATGTTATAGTATTTTTGGGCAATCCCTCAAACCATTTCAGAGCTTAGCCAGTCAAGCTTGATGCAAAATACTTGCACAATACAGCAACATGATTCTCCCATTGTAGCATACATCTAACATAAGCTTTGACATGTTGAACAGCACAAGTGGTCCCATCAAAGATACTGGTTAATGTGGGTAGATTACATTTGGGAGGAATCCCTCTCAATTGTACTTCCTGAGAAAAAGGAGTCCTTGCACCTTCTTCAATTTCTTTGTCAAGTTACCTTCTGCCTCCTTCTTTTATATTGTTTATCATCCCCCGCATTTCTACTAATTCTCTTAATATTTGCTCATTCTCAGCTGAATTTTGCTCTATTGGTCTCTTTAATGCAGTTTCTCTTCTTCTACGTTCTTGTCTTTCTTGTCTTTCGAGATTTTGTGCATATTCTTCTTCATCCTCATTTTGTCTACCTCTGCGATCTTCTCTTTCACCTTCCTCTTGAAATCACAGCTGATTATGATGTTTATCGTCTTCCCTGCGAGTTTCTTCATTTCTCATCATCTCTCTTCGTTGTCGTTCTATTTTCCTATGTATTCTATCATACTCCTCCTGAATATTATCATTATAGCGATTTTGCGTACGTCTCCTTTCTCGATTTTCATGATTATTCTGTCGTACTGCCTCCTGAAATTCTTGCTTTTCTACTTCTGATCTTAATCTTTCTCTCTCACAAGCTAGACGTGCTTGTTCAGCATAATGCCTGTCAATTTTATCCTCAATTATTCTTCGATTTCTTTGAATCTCCCGCCCATGTAATATTCTCCTACCTTCTTCTCGATTTTCTTCGCTATTTTGGTTATTTCCATATTCTTGATTTCTAATATTACGTCTTCCATTCAGAGCTTCACCTCGTGGTATGTAGCGATCATTAACCATTTCTTCTCTTCCATGATGATGTTCTTCATTTGGATTCTGCATTTCTTCTCGGGTATTTTCTTCAATATTTCTCATAGGGGAATTTCTCCTTGGTTCTTATCTAAATGATCTTGTGCTTGATCTAATGGTTCTTCTTGATCTTCTTCTCTGTAATCTTAAATTTCCATTCTCAACTCGTGATTTTGTCTTGTTAAATTTGCGCGTTCCTCCGCTTCTAATCTCCTTTCCTCTTGTATTCCCTGTCTTAAATCATTTGCCCTTTCGTTTTCACCTTCTCCCTGAATTAATCCTTCAACTACTCCTTGATCTATTTCTTCTCTTCTTTCATTTCTCAATTGTTGATTTTATTCTTCTTCCATTGAATCGGATCTCCAAGTATGCACACTCACTCTATCATAATCCACTGCTCTATCTTGTGCTGGTGTTTGTTGATTTGGCTGTTGAATTTGATTTTCTGCTCCATTCCTTATTCTATTTCTTCTTGTTCTTACTCTTGAAGATTCTCCCAATTCATTTGTTCTTTCTCCTGCAAGTCTTTTACTCCTTCTCACGGTTGTTGGTGGTTCCGATGTATTTCTTCTTCTTCCAGCCATTATTTCTTTAAACTGTTATATCTTGTATAAATTCTTTCACTACTTTTTCAAATTCCTTTCAATTACAATGTTAATTTTTATCTTTTTCTTCAAAATGTTACTAATTCATCCCTGTTTCGGGCGCCAAAATGTAGTTGCAGGAATTCCTACACTACACCCTTGATAAGAATCTATAGAAATTAATTCATAATTGAAGATGAATAACAACACTTTATTAATTTTGATTTTCAGAAATGTTTTACAAGAAATGTAAGAACTCAGAAATACAACTTTCTTTCTAGAGTTTCTCTCTCCTTAAGACTTTCTCAACTCTAAAAAATACATCATCCTCGTTCTGGATATATTCAAACCCTTTATATAGGAAATTACATAGTGGATGACAGCTAAGTTTTCCTATTGTTTCAGATCTACTCTGCGATCTCATCGCGGTAGTTACAATGTTCCTTCTCGCAAGCTTTGATATCATCGCAGAACAAATGTGCTTCTTCCATATTTCCTTCGATCGTCAGCCTTTTCGTCATTCTTTTGTGTTACTCGTCAAGTGTTGTTAATGAACTCGCGATGTTCTTGCAGAAGTGTTGTAAATCTCACAGGTTTATAGTAGTAGCGATATTCTAGTCCTACAGACTTCATTGGGATTGTGAAGCCAGGCTCAACTATTTTCTCTATAGTTGCATGTTCTGATCTTACTTCTACTATCGTGATTGAGTATTATCTTTCCTAAGATTTGCTTAAGATTTATCTCCGATATGTAAGATTAAAAGTAGTTACAAACATCTTCATCACATCGTTTGTGATTCCATAATATCTTGTTTCTCTTCCATACGATTAAGATTATTGTGAGGTGATTGATAATACTAGTATGTTCTTCGGGAATATAAGTTCGGTTTATCAATTAGTTCCTGTGCAACTTGATTTATCAAAAGACGAAACAAAAATCATAGGTATCTTTGTGGGAAACAGATTTATCTGTTCCAATAGACTTTTCTCTGTGAGAAAGATTTGTTTATCAAGTCTCCGACTTTAGGTCGTAACAACTCTTGGTTGTGGGTGAGATCAACTAAGGGAATCAAGTGAATAAAATCCTGCTGGGGTTCAGAGACATAAGGAGAGTAATTGTACCTTGATTAATATGAGATTAATTAGGGCTCAACTATATTCCAGTCCGAAGTTCATTGGTAGTAGGCTAGTGTCTATAGCGGCTTAATACAGTGTGGTGTTCAAAGCTGGACTAGGTCCCGGGGTTTTTCTGCATTTGCGGTTTTCATCGTTAACAAAATTCTGGTGTCTGTGTTATTTCTTTTCCGCATTATATTTTGTTATATAATAGAAATATTATAGGTTGTACGTAAGTTCAATCAATTGTGAATCCAACCATTGGTTGTTGATTATATTGATTGACACTTGAACATTGGTCTTTGGTATCGTTCAAGTTGTTTCACATAATAATCAGGCGCGCGGATTTTTATCAGTTTGATTTGCTGATTACATTATGAAATAGAGATATAAACTCTTTGATATACTTTTCTCTAGATTGAGTCTGACTGTTTAGTTGATTCTCTTGAAAGTATATTGGAGTTTGTCTATTCAGATTGTCGAACGAAATATTGGGTGTGGTTGTTAGACCCCCGCTTTTTCAATTGGTATTAGAGAAGGCAAACACGTTTAAGACCTCATAAGTCTGTTTGTAGCAATCTGATTTCTGTAGACCTAAGAAGTATCTCACAAACTACGTACATAGAGATGTCTTCCAAAGTTTCTGATTATTCCAAAAATCTTGGGTTTCACTCAAAGGATAACTTCTTAGAAGATTTTTCCAAATCCCGAGGGAAAAACGAGAAAATTTACATCGTATCAGAATCTGAAATGGAACCCACCATATCGTTTAAAAAATATGCCGATATCATTGATTTTCAAGGTTCTAAAATCAAGAATCTTGAAGAAAAGAATGATCAGCTCATTGATGAATTCGAGAAATATGTTGAAAGATAACGTGAACTCTATTGCTTTATTGAATCTCTCTCTAACAATATCGAAAAATTGATTCAAAAAATTACTCTACAGCGTGAAAAGATTAGTATACCTGAAGATACTATTAGAGAGAAGTCAATTAGAGAAGAACGTTTAATCAAGGCTAATTCATCAGAAATAAACAGACATCTTGCTTAAAAAAAGAAACTTGTTGCATCATTTCGATGTGCCCAAGAACAGTGTAACACCTTGAAAAAGGAAAACTCTGTTTTGATTAATAAGTCATCCTCTGTACCTATTTCTGATATTCACAAGGCTTTACCAAGAGTTAAGAACATTCCCTCCAAGGAATTACCCAATATGAATCACTTTCAAAATTCGCAGGTACATGAAAAGGTTATGAGTCAAGGCAATTATTTTTCTAATCCACGATATTGTTCCTTCTGTGGGAAAAAGACTCATTATGCTCTTCATTGCTTTGCTAGAAAGAAACAAATTTTTGATCTTCATAATTTGTTTTTTTTTTACGGTCAACATAGTAAATCGTCTGACGACATCTACAGTGAATTTCTTTCCTGCAAAAACCAGAATTCTTATAAGAATAATCTTTCTTTAAGAAATCATCACATGATGCCACTAATGAACATATTCTCTGTGTTTATAAGAACAAGTCTGGAAAGTCTAAATCGAAAAGATAGAAGTCCTTCAACTCTTCTCATCTGGAACCGATCTCTAGAGGTCCTAGACTTAGTCCTCAGAAAAATCCTTCTGATGGACTTTTAAAAGGGTGTATGACGAATTCTCCTGGAATAAGTTATAATCAATGTAAAGAAGGGAACACACTTCACAAACGCACAAAAGATTTGTAAAACTTTTCTTCCATAATTCATAATGAGATTACTTCTCACTCATTTACCTGATCCCAGGTAATCTCATCCTTATATCTATCTTGAAAGTTGCAAGGATGATGATTGTGGGAGTCTCAAGATTAGTTGTATGTTTTTATGGGTTTTTCATGCTCTAAATTTTTGAGCAATGTTAAAAAATATTGTGTTTCCTCTTGTTGGATCTTTTCCAAATCCATTCTTCATCTGTGACCGGTCCACGAACGTTCGTGTTCCGTTCATAGGGTTTCCATAACAAGAGATTCCTTCTTCTGTTCACAAATATATATATATATATATATTGTTATTCCATCCCTAACAAAAAATTATATGGAGAACTCTTCAAGATCTCAAGAGATTGTGAGCCTTGACATGGAGGAGGACACTCAAGGACGTGGTTCAGTTCTAAAACTTGTTCTGAAGAAAATGCTTGCAAGGAAAGAGCACAACTCCTGGATTGATGAATCTGTCAAGGATTTAACTCGTTTTCAGGATGATTCAAAGGTCGAGTTTGCAAATATTCAACTGCAAATAAATCATCTTTTAGATGGTCATGCCAAAATCCTTACTAATCATCATATCTTGATACAAAATCAAAAGAAACTCATCGTGGAATGCGTTAAATCTAGACAACTTTCTCTGTTGTTGATCGTAAGGTTAGTGTTCTAACTCATGAACATGGAGTTTCCATGGTCAAGAAAATCAAGGAAATCAGCGACACCTTCTATGATGGATTCATTGAAAGGTATGAAGTTATAAAAGAACATTAATATTTGTCTAGGAAACTTCTTATGAGAATTTATTATTAAGTTTTTAAGAAGGATAACTAAGGTTTGGGATATCCATTATTGTGAGTACACATAGTTATTTCCAACGTTTTCATCTTGCAATGTTTTTAGATTATTTATTTAAATTCTAAGTTATTTGGAAGATGATTTTTACAGTATTAATCTTCATGGTTTTGTATATTTCAAATTGTACGTCCGTGAACCTTGAATGTCCCATATATGCTCAAAAGTTAACTCTATCATATGTCATTATGCAAATATTGATAAAAGATTGAATGAACTTTTGACAACCAAAGTTAAGACTATTATGTCATTGTGCAAATATTGATGGAAGATAGGATGAACTTTTGTTTACAAAGATTAAGTCTATTATATGTCATTGTGCAAATAGTGATGAAAAATAGAATGAATCTTTGATTATTCCGCAGTATTGGTCTTTCCCTGATCCACATCTTTGTGTATGACTGTGCGGCTCCGTAAGTTCTCTTATGTTGAGCATGGCCAATTGAATTGATCATTTTCCTTGCGGTTAATTCAATTGAGATTTTTTGATACAAATTCATGTTTCATGTGATTTGTTAATGTCCAAAGAAATCCTTCTTTTCTTGTAAAAGTAAGGTCGCGCTTATTGTTCTTTCGGGAATGACATTTTATGGGGGAGAGTTCTTATTTGAACTTGTGCTTAATTGCCAAATCTTTGTGGGGAGTACGGCTGTGGGAAATTGTAGGAGTTTTCTTGTATCTTTATAAACTCTTTGATGAATACACTAAGTTTCGACTATGTGAAATTATCTAAACAAGTTGATATGTTGTTCTCTTTTGGTCATGAAGTATCTCTATGAAAATTTCATGAGGATCCCACTAGTTTTCGTACCTTTGCCAATTTATATTGACAAAAAGGGGGAGAATTAATGTGTAGTTCACACTAAAAATACATATGGTTTACGGATCATTATGTAAGGGGGAGTGGTTTTCATTATGGAATGAAGTATTGACTAACGGGGAGTGATACATATCACCGTAGTATTGTTGTCCAAGTTGTGATATAATTAGACTTTGATGATGTGTAATAATACTATGACACTATATAACAATGATTGGGGGCAATTATTTTCTCATTGTTATAGCTACGGATATTTAACAACTATAATTCTGAGTTGGACACATTTAGAATCATTGGAGTACTTGGAAGTGACGAACATTTCGAGTAATGTTGAAGAACCAAGGAGATCAAGCATTTGGATGAGAATCTACAAAGTTTATTTATTTTGTAATCCATATGTATTAATAGTTTTATCACTAAAATTGACAAAGGGGAAGATTGTTAAAGCACTGCTCGGTCTAACTCGCAAGCGTTGCTATCTCAAGATTGTTTGTCAATGTTAGTGATCAAAACTATAAGTCTTGATTTCAAGTCTACTTATAGTGATGTCTCAAACTAGGATATATTATGTAGTTGAGCATTAGACTTCACGTCGTTCATCAATTGAAGACGAAGAACTACGAAAGAGAGCTTATGGAACTTCATCAACAAAAGGTATGTGGAGACTAAAACTCATCTATCACTTGGAAAGTCTATTTATACTCTATCTTTTATATTGAGACAAAAGTCATATTACTATATAGTATTCGATTATGCACATTTGAGATTTCGAGCTGAGTTTAACTCACTTACATATTTCTAGAAATATGTGTTGGTAAGCTTTCGCTTCAACCAAGTTCATCTTACATTCTTGACTAAAGTCAAAAGATGATCATGTGAAAATCGCCGAGTAACATCTTACATGGTTTGTGTGATACAATCATTTGGTGTAGACTTGGAATGTTTCGTTATGATTATATCAATAACTTAAAAATTGTTTTGATGCTAATAGTTCGTGAAAACAACTATTGTCAGCCTCTAAGAATATTTCGATGATTGAAATAGAGTTTAGAACACTTAACCATCATTGGATCATGAACATAGTATGCGTTCTAGCATGTATGCGACCCATGCCGGAACTATAGTATGCATACCTATATGCGTACCTGTTAGTTGTGAAATTCCGAGTACCTAAGTACACATACCCGTACGCGTACTGGCAACGGGTTTGGGTCCGGGAATTTTTGTTGTGTTTGGAAGTATGCGTACCCGTTTGCATACTGGCGAACCCAAACTCAGACCGGATGCTTTAAGTATGCGTACCCGTTTGCATACCTAAGTGGTTAAAGTTCTATAATCGATTTGTTCATGAACTAATACATTTATATTTATTGTATCACTTTATTACTTCTAAAACAATCACTACCTGGGATAGACTTGTAGAGGCCTTTGTTAAGAAGTTCTACCCACACCACAAGATAGTCTATTCAGACCTTTAAGCAGAAAATATGTGAACACCTACACGATTATGTAGAAAGGTTTAATGAGTTGTTATACCAATGGCTACATCATGGCTTTGATAAAGCCCACATGGCCCAAATTTTATATGAGGGCGTAGATAATGAAACCAGAATGCGGGTAAAAATAATATGTGGTGGAGAATTTACCCATCAGGACCCAGATGTATGTTTTGATGAGTTTGTTGAGCTAGATGATAAGACTTGTCAATGGGCTTCAATGATGGAGCCCGAAATAACTAGGAACCCTATCCATAGGTTCAATAGAGCTGATAATGGGTCTGATATCCTTAGGCGTATAGAGGCCTTAGATATGAACCAAGGGTCCAACCATATTATGAGATGTAACAGTGAGCCCAGAACCTATCCATGTACCATTTGTGGTGATCAGAGTCATATTGGACCTCATTGTCCCTTATTTTACCCTACTGAAACTACTCGTGACCAGGTTAGTCTCCTACATGGTGGTATGAATGAAAAGGCTAGGGTACCCCAAATATACCTCATGCTATAAATTTTCCTTCCTATAAGTCCTTTCCCCGAAAGTGATTGTCTATAGACTGAGTCGAGATAATACAACAAATCGGTTCACACTTTGTGTGATCATCTATGTATGCGAGATCGAGACAATACAACAACAAAGTGTGTTTACTTGATACAAAGGTTCAGACTTGACCAAACTCAATAGGATTCACGTATCAAGTAAATAGGAATTAACGTTTGTGCAATTTACTTTAATTATAATAAAATAATTATATTGCGGAAATATAAAGTAAATGACACAACAAGATTTTGTTAACGAGAAAACCGCAAATGCAGAAAAATCCCGGGACTTAGTCCTGAATTGAATACTCTCAGGATTAAGCCACTATACAAAATAAGATAACTTAGTATAGTTGAGACCAAGCAACTAAACCTATAGTTCATCTAGTTCCGTCTGTATTCCCATGCCTCCAACCTGTAAACAAGTCACATACTTGGACCAATTCCTTTGGTTCATATTCCAAACAGTAAAGGAACAACAAATTTGTTTGGTATCAACTCTTTTCAACCAAGTGATATGAGTTACGCAAAGGTTCCCCTGTTTGTCTTAACATAAACTCCTTTGTCAGGTTCCAAGATTTAATCACCCAAAGTCAATCACTAAGATTAAGCCAACAACACTCTTCAACCAAGTGATATGTGTTGATACCGATCTTCCTCAATTAATCAATCCAATCTACCATAAGGATAAACCGATTATTAATTGGATCCTCTTTTTCCCAAACAAGTATTGTGCACACCAAAGATTATAAAAACACCAAGTAAGAAATCTTCAATATCTTCTTTGTCTTCAAATCTTCTTAGATCTTCAATAAACACCTGCACACAATCACTTGAATCTCTTGTGATCAATCACACACAAAAAGAAGTCTGTTAACAATGAATTATCACAAGATCGTCTTTAGATCTAACAACAGTCTAAAGATCCCTGTCGAAACCTTGAACTAGTTTGAGTGAATCTTATATCAGAAGAGAATATTCCCAAGCATAAAAAAACTAGGTGCAATCAAGATTCAACCACCGTTAGTCAATCAAATCAATATGAAAACTAAAGATAAACCGCAATATCTAGTTTCCCACCAACGGGTTGCGCTAGAGCTTCTCAATCCCAAAGAAGACTTTAAATTGAGTGGCCGTAAGAGATTTCACCTAGTTAGATTACTCTCCTCTTTGATAGGCGGCTTTACCAGTAACAAAGACAAAAGAGTAAGTATAGGTTACGCAGGATTAGTTTTCTAGAAATGCAAACTCAAAGTATATATAGACAAGGAAGTTTGAACACCAAGGAATTTCCAAAACTGAAAATATTCTCAAGATATTTTCATTACTCCACCAAATTCGGTTTTCATAATTCCTGTAAATGCACTGTCCAAAAATAATGATGGAAATCTCCTTGGAAAATATTTAATTAGCAAATGCACATTACTAATTCTTATTTCCATATGTAATTAAAAACCCTTAATTAAAAAGATTCTTAACTTATTTAATTCGATCTTGGGATTTACTTCTTTCTTAGCCGTTAAGGAATATCTTTGAACAAAATAGAATAAGCATTAATGCACCGTGTTCAAAGAGTGACGACATCTTACTCTTGCAAGTCTTTACCATGCTTGCTCACTTGAAACCGATTTACCACACTTCCAAAAAAGTTTATAATTGGTTCATCTGACTTTCAAGAACTATGCGATTGATAAAGTTCCACTCAATCACAACTCATGGGTTTACGGTTATACCAAAACAAGTTTCGGTTCTACCTCCATGTGAGTATTGTGCATAGTTACACTAGCTTACCAAAGATAAGGATGACTAGGTACTAGGATCGGTTCCCCACATATATTTGATATCTAACTTGTATGAACTTCACATGTCCATAGGATCGGTTCCCCCTTCCCAAAAACTTGTTGCACATGTTCATAGGATCGGTTCCCCTTTCTTCCATAAACCTTGTTGCAACTCATACAAGGATCGGTTCCCCTTGTGATGCACTGCACCTATTAATATGATCGGTTCCCCTCTTCCTAGTAATAAGTTCATACATACACAACCGGATCATACCCCAGGTGATTACTTAAGATCGGTTTCACTAATAAAAGTCATACCAATACATAAGTCAGGCCTCGTATGAATAATACTACCAAGAACACAAACAAGTCGTGAGCGGTTATACTAATTCACACATATTGGTCGTTCATAAGATATGCAATGAAGAACAACCCCAATAACACCTGGTGATTTCCTTTTCGGTTCACAACACATATCATGAACTTACTTCCTTAGAACACATGTAAACATTGTTCTCTAAGATAAAATCCTCACCTCATACCCATACATAATCTCAATAGCATTCATACGATTATGTCGATGTCTTATATACAAAGTTTAATGGTTAAGCAAGAAACTTCATATTGTATTCCTTAATACTATGTCTATCTAGAGTGTTCATTCTTCACAGTTTTATGTTTTTAATATGCACGACTTGAAAGATACGTTAGGGAATAAAACAGTTCAAGTCAAATATCACTAAGCTCAAGTGGAAGGATTATGTTGTCGTTGTAGCTCCGTTCTTCTTCACTTCTTCAATTCCTCGAAATACTTGTAATGTCTCATCCTAATACTTTCAAGCTAACATATACGAAGTTGACTCTAGTACATTTAAATCAAGCGACTCTTAAATGAGTTTTACTTCACTAAAAAATGACAAACAAACTTGACATACCAACGCTTGGTGGGTTCAACCGAGCAATGCTCTAACGATCTCCCCCTTTGTCAATTTTAGTTACAAAACTCTTACTGTAGTACCAGAATATCGCTACAACGATATTCTCACGAGAGAAACGACATTTCTGTGAGCAGTCCAAAATTTCCTACAGCACTAACCACACTTTTGCGAGAACATCGTGAGAATCTTCAACAACAGTTGGCGAATGTCACAAAAGAGTGATATAATAGTTGACGATTGAAGATATGAAAGAAGAATAAGATTATTTCACGATGGTTACAAAGTTGGCGATAGTGAAGATAAAAATATGGCGAGAAGATCGCAGGATGAACCCGAAATAGGCGGAAATCTTAGCTGTCTTCCATTATATATTTTTCTATAAATAGAGCTTGACTAGATTCAGAAAAGAGGATGATGTACTTTTGAGAGTGGGAAAAGTTCTAAGGAGAGAGGAACTCCAGAAAGAGGGTTGTATTTCTGAGTTCATATTTCTGTTGTAAAGGATTTCTAAAAGTGAAATTAATAAAGTGTCGTTCTTCATATTCAAATTATGTCTTGATTTTCATGGAATCTTAGTATGGGTGTAGTGTAGGAAATCCTGCAACTACATTTTGGCGCCGACTAAGGGGACGTTTTTGAAGAGATAACATTGAAATTGGAAGAAGTTTAAAGAAGTAGTGAAAAATTTTCATAAAACCTAACAAATTAAAGAATTAATGGCTGGAAGAAGAAGAAATACATCAGAACCACCAACAACCGTAAGGAGGAGCAAAAGACTTGCAGGAGGAAGGACAAATGAATTAGGAGAATCTTCAAGGACAAGAATAAGAAGAAATAGGATAAGGAATGAAAAGGAAAATCAAATTCAACAGCCAAATCAACAAACTCCAATACAAGATAGAGCTATGGATTATGATAGAGTAAGTATACACACTTGGAGATCCGATTCTATGGAAAGAGAAGAAGAAAATCAACAATTGAGAAATGAAGGAAGAGGAGAAATAAATCAAGGAGTGGTTGAAGAATTAGTTCAGGGAGGAGACGAAAATGAAATAACAGATAATTTGAGACAAAGAATACAAGAAGAAGGGAGGTTAGAAGCGGAAGAACGAGCAAATCTAATAAGACAAAATCATGAGTTGAGAAGAGAAAATTTAAGATTACAAAGAGAAAGATCAAGAAGCACTACTAGATCGAATACAAGATCGATCAGAAGAGAACCAAGGTGAAATTCCCCAATGCAAAATATTGAAGGAAATATTCGAGGAGAAATGCAAAATCCAAATGAAGAACCACCTCAGAGAAGAGAATAAATGAATGGTGATCGAAATATACACCGTGGTGAGATTTTGGATGAAAGACGTAACATCAGAAATCAGGGAGAGAATAATCAAAACGGCGAAGAAAATCAAGAAGAAGGGAGAAGAATATTACAGGGACGAGAGATTCAAAGAAATTGAAGAATAATTGAGGAAGAAATTGAAAGACATTATGCTGAATAAGCACGATTAGCTTGCGAGAGAGAAATATTGAGAGCAGAAGTAGAAGAACAAGAATTCCAAGAGGCAATACGACAAAATAATCATGAAAATCGATAAAGGAGACGCACACAAAATCGATACAATGATAATGTTCAAGAAGAATATGATAGAATCAAGAGAAGAATCGTAAGACAACGAGAAGAATTGAGGAGAAATGAAGAAATTCGCAGAGAGGAAGATAGACAGCATAATCAGTTGCAATTCCAAGAAAGAGGAGAAAGAGATAATCGCATAGAAAGACAAGATAGAGAAGGAGATGCACAGAATCTCGCAGAACAAGAAAGACATGAACGCAGAAGAAGATAAACTGCATTAAAAAGGCCAATAGAGCAAACTTCATCTGAAAATGAGAAAATATGGAGAGAGTTAACAGAAATGCGAGGGCTAATAAACAATAAAAAAGAAGGAGGAAGAACAACTTGATGAAGCAATTGAAGAAGCTGCGAGAACCCCTTTTACTCAGGAAGTACAATTGAAAGGAATCCCTCCCAAGTGCAATTTACCAACATTAACCAGTATTTTTGATGGGACTACTTGTGATGTTCAACATGTCAAAGCCTATGTTAGATGTATGTTGCAATGGGAAAATCACGATGCTGTACTGTGCAAATATTTTGCATCCAATTTAACTGGCGAGGCGTTAAAGTGGTTTGAGGGATTGCCAAAGAATACTATAACTTCCTTTTATCATTTACAAGCTACATTTATGGGGGCCTACATAACCAACAATTCATCAAAACCAGGTATCGAAGATGTGTTCGGGTTAAAGCAGAGAGTTGGCGAGAATCTGAAACATTTAACCATGAGATGGAAATCAATGTGCAGGGAGATGGCAGGGAGAGTGGATGAAAGATACCTTATCTTATCTTTCATTAACGCAATGTTTGCGACAAATCTACTGTATATACAAATTTTTAGAATCAAAAATACAATTTCTATGACAGAGTTGCGAGAGCTACAAGAAGAATACATTGCTTTGGAAGAAAAACAGAATGAAATGGAGTCATACCCGATCGCAAATACCAGTTCACTCGCAAAAAATGGAAATTTACTTCCCAAGATAATCAACAATATAGCGAGCAGCTTGCAAACACAACAAGAGAATATGGAAGTAGATAACCAGCATAAGTTAGTTGTGATGGGTAGTCGAGATCAGGAAGAGTATGAGAGAGAAAAGAATTACTACAATCGTGGTGGAAATAATAAAATACAAAGACTTGATCAACCACAAGAAACATATGGTGGACAAAGACAAAACAATTTCAGAAATCAAAGCAATCATAGGACAGTATGGGAAGAAATTAAAATGCCACCTTTGAATGCAAGTATATAAAAAAATTTGGGAAGCCATTATATTGATGGAAAATATCCCCTCTCCATGGAACATGGGAAAGGAACCTCACCCAAATAACCGAAGTCAAGAGTTCTGTCCATACCATTATTTTCATGGTCATACAATAAATGAGTGCAGGAACGTGAAGAGAATAATTTTAAGGATGATTGAACAGGGAAAGTTAAATCACTTCTTAATGGGACATCCACAGTCTCAACAGTTGCCTCCAGCACCAGAATTTCGCAGAGTGAATAATTTAAAAGGGGCGGAAACATTCATGATTGAAGTAGGAGCTAAAGAAAAGAACTTATTTTGTAATTCCATCGTACATTCATATAGAACTATTGAAGATTTCCATGACAGTGTTCTGAGTAGAGTCTTCGCGAGGGACACAGATGGAAGAGAAGTAATGAATATAGCGAGGACCTTGCCATTACAAGACTGGCAGAAACAAACATTATCTTTTACTACACAAGAAACATTAGAATTTGGCGAGCAGCATGATAGTCCATTGGTGGTTCAGTTAGAAATAAACCCAAGTCAGGTGAGAGAAGAAAAAGAGGAAGAAGAAAAGGATATTAAAACTGAAAATTCTTGGGCAATTAATAAAATTCTAATAGACACAGGGAGTTCAGTAGATATTTTATTTTATCACACCTACAAGATGATGGGCGGAAAAGATGAAGATCTAATACCATATACCTACAAAATCTATGGTTTTAATGGCACTGCCAACAAGCCAAAAGGGGAGATCACAATGCAGATTCTATTAAATAAAATATCTTCTACAATTCTCTTCTATGTCGTTGACATTGAATCACCCTATAATTCTTTGATAGGAAGACCATGGTTGCATGGGATCCTGGGTGTTGCTTCCACTTATCACCAATGTATTAAATTTCCCCATCCCAATGGTGTTGGAATTATAAAGGGAGATTTGGTGGAGGGAAAAAGATGTTATCAAGTTGATATGGAAATTTGCGAAGAAAGATCTGAAAGGAGCAGGAATTGGAGGCACAACATCAAACAGAAACAAAGAAGCGAAAAATTGATGGTTGATGCAATAGAATTGCGAGAAGATGAAAGTGTGGGAGATCAGGGAGATGGTAATTTAGTGATCAGTAGCGAGCATCTCGTTAATCAAAAAGAAGGAAAAAAACGCAACAAAAAAGTAAGGGTGGACGAATAAGTGGAAAAATGAAAGTGACAACTTATTAGCGATTTTCTCGTGAGAACAGAAAAACTTCAAAATATAAAGAAATCAGTGAGCAAAAAGGTAAAATGATGAGAAACATATACCTGCAGTAATGATGTAATTGAAAAAATTTAAGGAAATGATATTTTGCAAGAGTTTCAATGCTTGCAAGAACAGCGAATAAAATTTCGCAGAATTATAAAGAATGGGACGATCCTTTATGGCGTACACCCTAGTTCGCGAATACAATTTCACAAGAGGCAGTGACCTTAAAGTGCATCATATAAGGGGGTATCTCTTGACATGATTCAGCGATAAGGTTATACCGCACTGGAACCTGAATCATGCAGATGTTGTGGTTAAAGAAAACCTATCCGGGAGAGAGATCTTGGATTTCCAACTATATAAGGTTATACCCTGGTTGGGAGACTGAGAATCTCTTCCAAGAAGTGCAGAGTATGACCAAGGCGCCGAGGTACACGGTTGAATCAAGGGTGCCCGGGATGGACGAACCTACCCTGGCCATCCTTGATAAGTCTTGGCTATGATGCACTTGGCCTGAAGAAAGCCCCACTTAGGGTGCAGTCTTGTAACTATAAGCCATATAGGCATAAAGGACAAGAGGCTGCGAAAACAGATGGTTGTTGATAGATCCGGATGGGAGGAGCTAGTCTTGTATGGCCGATGTGCCCTCCTTGAAGGTGCAACCAGGGGGGATTAAGGGCGGCACCCTCCATTAGGGAGCTGATAAGTGTCTTAAGACGGAAATGTCATGGGGCTTTGTTTTCGTAAGAAAACTTAGGCCTATCATATTATCGCGTAACGAAAATTGTACAAGAGGCAAAAAGCCATAAAGAGAAATGTTAAGATGATATCAATGGATTTTTGCATGAAAATGTAAAGACGTCCTGCGATTTCATCGCAAGACGGCAATGTCACGAGGCTTTGTTTTCGTGAGAGAACTTAGGCTTGTCATATTGTCGCAGAAATATTGAAAGAGAAATTGATAAGACAAGATCAATGGGTCAATACATGAAAATGTAAAGACGTCCTGCGATTTTGTCGCAGAAGAAGAAAAATGGCAAAATAAGACCTTTAACTAGGAAGGCATAATAAGACCAACAGATTATTGCACTAATGCTTGGACAATTTATGATATCTGCGATTTGCAAATTGTTTCTAATAATTCTTATCGTCATTACTGAGGCATCATATTTTTACCTTAACTAATATGTTGCTTTTATGCAATTTTTTCTTATTACAGATGAATAATAGAGGCAAGTATGGGAATACATAGAAGGATGAAATTATTATTCATCTATTATATGAAAGAATTGCATTGACAATACTAAATAACAATTATATTGATTGATTTGCAGAAGAAAATTAATCCTTGATTTATACAGATGGAAACAAAAGAAGTTTAGGATAATGGAGAAACTCGCAGTTATTTACAGAAAAGAAGGAATAATTGTACAAAGAAGAAAAGCAAAGAAGGAAATTAATTAGCATTGACCACCATCTTCATCGCCAGATTTTTCGTCTTCTTCGCCAGGTTTCTTATCTTCACCACCAGAAGTTTTCTTATCATCAGACTCTTCTTCATCGTCAGAATTTTCTTTCTTGTCACCATCGCCAATACTTTCCTCATCACTAAAATCTTCAGCTTCGCTATCGGAGACGATAGGACATGAAATTTTGGATGGAATTTCTTCTTGAAGACCAGGATACATGGAATGAGAAATTTTATTTTTATCACAAACCAATTTGATGAACTTGTTACGAGTAATAACAAGAGATCTGTTAGTATTCGCAATAGTAATATTGAGTTGGTTCTTCAGTTTAGAATACTTCTCATTGCGAACAATAAGTTTGTTTGCGAGCTGATGTTTATCATCATCAAGTTCTTGAAATCTATCACGATAATTCTTCTCAACTTCTGCGAGAATATGACAATAAGTTAGAGACTTTACAAGGAAGAATACTAGATTAAAAAAAAAAAAAATTAGCAGAAATGAGTAGTCAATAACCTTCTCTTTCAGAAATCATGTCTCTAATTAAAGCAGCTTGTTCAACCTGAAGACTAACATCTACACCTAAATTATTTCTGGCATTATTAAGAATTTTTGCAGCCCAAGCAAATTCATCATCCTTATCAATAAGAAGTCGAGAGTGAACTTGAGTTTCCCTCGCAAGAAGATCTTCATTCTCGCGGATCAGTTTGTCTCTTTCCACTTAAGGAGCAAGAAGGGTTTTATGGAAATTGGCTAAGGTCTCAGCTCCCCTTTTAATAGCAAGATCCTTTTCATCAATAAGATTGCTATTCTTCTTTCTTAATCTATTTATTTCATCTTTTGAATCATGATAAAGACGCTTAAATTTATTGGTTAAATTTAAATTAGATCTATGCTCTATTGTCAAGAGGTTAAAGTTGGATCTATGTTCCTCAAAAGAAAGGGATCTAGTTTGAACATCTGAGAAGTTATTTAAAGAAGAATTAAGGCGGGCAAGAAGGGTATTATCATCTATAGGCTCGGGAAAAGATTGGAGAAGTCTAGCCTCATCAGTAAGACGATAAATATCTGCAAGAAGGATTGTTTGAATAAGTTGCGATAGGGAGAGAATAATTAGAAAAGAAAGAAAAAAGATTATACCATATAATTTTTGGTGAGCCTTCTCAAGATTAGCGAATTTCTGCTTCCCAGCTATAACATCAGTCTTCAATTGCTTATTTTCCTCGCGAAGCTTAGCAATTTCAGCCTCCAGATTCTCTTTGTCTTGGCGAAGATTAGTAATCTCTTCTTCTTGAACAATACGCTTGTGATCCAAATCAGAAGCAACAGCAAAGGAAGCTCTCCCAACCTGTAAAAGAATCTTATAAGTCAAAAATATTTGGCGAAGAGATAAATAAGAAAATAAAATAATAAACATACCAGGTTACCAAGTGCATTTAGGAAACTTGGATTTATTGATCTTGAGATTCCGCGAAGAGAATTATTATCCACTAAAACCGGAGCATCACAAACTTTCACGAGCGCTTGAGATATGTCATTAAGAGTTTCATCTCCATATTCATTTGCAATTCCGCGAGAGGGATCTCCAAAAAGCATGGATAATTGAGTCATGGAAGACTCAGAAGGAGAGGAATCTTTTATGGATGGGAAGCCATTGATATTGCTAAAATCATCATCCTTATCAGTATCAATATTTAAACTTCCTGAAAGGGGTTGAGAAGTTGAAGAAGAGCAGGGTTTTGTTTTCCTTCTTTTGGAAGGAGGATCATCAGATTCCTCATTATGAGGGGAAGTGGATTTTCCCTTAGGATCAGTGGTGGACTTCTCTTTGATCTTTGCAGGAATTGGTTCTAATTCTTCAATTTCCTGCGAACACATATGAAGATAAGAAATAGGGGCAACAATATATTGATAAGACTAATAAAAGAATATTTCTTAGCTCATCTATAAAGGATTTGAGAGCTAAAAAAGTGCTGGGTTTTCTGAATTTTTTGTAATTGACCTTCATTTTGTCAATCTGCAAGATAATAGAGAAATTAACGAAAATAAAGAAACATAAAGAAGATAGTGGATAATAACAATACAATAAGGTGAAGAGAATATACATCTGTAAATCTGTTGGGCCAGCTGAAAACCCATGGCTCATATTGGGAGAGATTCGCAGGAAGCTGAGTAGAACTAGATATATAAGGACCTTCAAAACATAGTGGAAAAATAAACCACTTATCATCATTAGAATGGAGAGGACCCTGATTGGTTTTGGTATGAAAATCGATGTCCATCATGAGAGCTTCCGTGACATCAAGTTTCTTTTTATGCAAGCGAACACCCCAACAGGTGTTATCCCTCTTCATAGGGAGTAACTCGTAATTCTTAAAAAAATTCTCTACAATATAATCTGAAGGGTTAATCGGAATATGTTTATATTTAGGATTTTGATCATCTTTAGTATAACGTGATCCTTTACCAGCACCACGAAAGGCATATTCAAGTAGTAATCTAATACAATCACCACCTAATTGAAATACTGCTCGCGAGAATCTCTTATCAGATATTATTTGATAGAATAATGGAAGATCTGAATCATAAAGAGGAAGTGGAAGACCAGCTTCAAGTTGACCTAGTGATACTATAATTTTTTCGCGAGAGCATTGAAAATTAGAAAATAATTCAAGAGAAAGTTCAGATTTAGAACTTTGACCTGGGATTATAGATAAAGTAAATCCTTTGTCTTTAAGCTTTTCTTGCATCACAGTGAAGGCAGTCAAATTTTTAGCACCAGCAGCAACCATTTTGCGAGTATGGGAATAAGAAGAAGAAAATCTCAAGATTGCAGATACGCAATTTACGGAAGAACAACAAAATTTGCAGATAAGAAGTGAAGAGAAAGAAGAAGAAAACAAAAAGAGTAAAGGAGAAGAATGAGAAAGCTATTTATAGAAGAAGAAATTTCTCGAGAATGTAACCGCAATTAATATTACAAGAAAACATGAACGGTTAGATTGCAGTGGTTTAAATCAACGTGTCAATAAATAAATGGGAAACTTAAATGTATGAAAACAGCTGGCGAAGGACATAAAGACGTGTCAGAACAAAAATCTGAAGAAGATAAGATGAGTAGTTGCGGGAATTTGATTCTCATATCTTTTCTCCTTCGCAGAAAAGACATGATAAGAAGCAGGATGTAGTACCAGAATATCGCTACAACGATATTCTCACGAGAGAAACGACATTTCTGCGAGCAGTCCAAAATTTCCTACAGCACTAACCACACTTTTGCGAGAACATTGTGAGAATCTTCAACAACAGTTGGCGAATGTCACAAAAGAGTGATATAATAGTTGACGATTGAAGATATGAAATAAGAATAACATTATTTCACAATGGTTACAAAGTTGGCGATAGTGAAGATAAAGATATGGCGAGAAGATCGCAGGATGAACCCGAAATAGGCGGAAATCTTAGCTGTCTTCCATTATATATTTTTCTATAAATAGAGATTGACTAGATTCAGAAAATAGGATGATGTACTTTTGAGAGTGGGAAAAATTCTAAGGAGAGAGAAACTCCAGAAATTGGGTTGTATTTCTGAGTTCATATTTCTGTTGTAAAGGATTTCTAAAAGTGAAATTAATAAAGTGTCGTTCTTCATATTCAAATTATGTCTTGATTTTCATGGAATCTTAGTATGGGTGTAGTGTAGGAAATCCTGCAACTACACTTACAATCATATGGATAAACAAATTACAATAATTCATTACACATACGCTTGATTCCCGAATCCACAATACATAACCTGCATTCATTCAATTCTCAAAAATACAGTAGCTGCACTATAATAACAAAGATTATACTCCCCCTAAAGGTGAGCTAGGTAGATATTCAATCCGCACATCTTTGTTATCTCATTCATTAGATATAGTACTCCCCCTTAGTTTATGCTTTTCCTCATTCGTTAGATAAACATTCAGGCACCATCGTCCTCTTCCCCAGTGACACCAATCAACCATAAATTGATACCAACATCACTTATTTACTCCATATATTTCTCCCCCTTTTTGTCACAAAAATGACAAAGCAAAGAACAAATAATGGACAACACGAAAAGGATCTTACATATCTCAAAAATAGACTTGCAACCTGTTGAGTCAAGCACGAGGGTTTTACACACCATTTTTGACCACCAATATCAAAACCGAAACTACAAGTAATTAAGTTTTGATATGTTATCATGGAAATAATTGCCCGAAGCAATTTTCCCAACTAGTTTCGCAAACCAAAAATCAACTAAGCAACTTAGTGCCTTCGCTAAACTGATTGTATAAATACAACCGCTTTATTCGATAAGAAAAAAACAAAGATAAACTCTATTTTTCTCATCAGGTTCTAATTATCCATATAACTTAGACCTTTATATTTCAAACAAGCCAAATACTAGGTTATTTAACTAGGATTTCCTTGTTTAGGATTTCGGCTAGACTTGAATAACCGAAACCTCCAATTTGATAAATCTAACTTATATCATAATTAACTTAGCTTAGCTTATCCGCAATCGAATTGGACTAAACAACTCGTCCCGTCAACATATTCATTCATTAATCCATAAATAATTCATACAAACCAATAAATCAACTTGCATAATTATTCACCTCAACTGGATACAATAGAAACAACATATATAAACCACAGTTTTACTATTACACCGAAATTTTGTAAGCATAAGCAATTCCTACTATACACAATAAAGTAAAGTAACAATTGTTTTACTTAACTGGAAGCAATTGAATTAGCATAGACATTAAAGCACCTCAATTGCACCAAATTTTGTAAGTCTTAACTATTGATATCACACAAACAAAGCAAGATAACAAAAGTTTTACTTAACCGGAAACAATTGAATAACACACACATCCATACATTCATAATGGAATAAACACATCAATTGTACCAACAATTTATTTTAAGCAAAAGCAATATATATATATATATATATATATATATATATATATATATCAAATAAAAATAGGCTTTTCTTAAAACAGGAAAATAATTAACTAACAAGATTGTTACCTCAATTTCGCATCCAACTTCTCCAAATATGATTCCATCGCTTTCTTCTTCCGGGAGAATTGATATAGAAATACCATCCTTGTAGGACCAGAATATCGCCACAACGACACTTCTGCGAGAGGCACAAATATTCCTACAATATTAACAACACTTCTGCGAGAACATCGTGATATTCTCCACTAACATTTGATGAGCGTCATGAAAGAATGATATAATAACTGACGATTGAGAAGGACAAGTCTGTTTCACGATGATTACAAAGTTAGCGATAATGAGTGTTAGAGATATAGCGATGAGATCGCAGAATAGATCCGAAATAAGGGGAAAACTTAGCTGTCATCCATTATGTAATTTCCTATATAAAGGATTCGAATAGATCCAGAAAAGCATGATGTACTATTGAGAGTTAAAAGAATTTTGAAGAGAGAGAAACTCCAGAAAGAAAGTTGTACTTCTGAGTTCTAAATTCTCTTGTAAAACATTTCTGAAAGTGAATTAATAAAGGCATTGTTGTTCATCTACTAATATGACTTGATTTCTACAAATTCTTAGTATGGGTGTAGTGTAGGAATTCCTGCAACTACATTTTGGCGCCCAAAACAGGGATGAATTGGTAATATTCTGAGGAAAAGTAAGAATTGACATCGTAATTGGAAGGAATTTGAAAAAATAGTAAAAGAATTTATACAAGATTTAGTAAGTTTAAAGAATTAATGGTTGGAAGAAGAAGAAATACATCAGAACCACCAACAACTGTGAGGAGAAGTAAAAGGCTAGCAGGTGGAGGAACAAACGAAATGTGAGAATCATTAAGATTAAGAACAAGAAAAAATAGAACAATGATTGAAGGAGAAAATCAAATTCTACAACCAAATCAACAAACACTAATACATGATGAAAATGTGGATTATGATAGAGTAAGTATACATACATGGAGATCGGATTTAATGGAAGAAGCAGAAGATCCACAATTAAGAGATGGGAGAAGGGGAGAAAGAAATCAAGGAGTGGTCGAAGGATTAATTCATGAAGAAGGTGAAAATGAAACAGTTGGTGATCCAGGACAAAGAATATAGGAGGAAAGAAGGTTGGAGGCAGAGGAACGCGCAAATTTAACAAGACAAAATCATGAATTAATAATGGAGAATTTAAGATTACAAAGAAGGAGATCAAGAAGTACTGTTAGATCAAATTCAAGATCATTAAGAGAATAAACAAGACGGAACTACCCTATGAGAAATGTTAGAGAGAATATTCAAGAATAAATGCAACATCCAAATGGAGAACAACGTCATAGAGAGAATGATATAAATAACGATCGCTATAATCCGCATGGCGAAGCTTTGGATGATAGACGAAACAGAAGAAATCAAGAAGAAGGAAAATCGAGAAGAAGGTAGAAGAATATTATATGGACGAGAGATTCAAAGAAATAGGAGAACAATTGAGGAATAAATTGAGAGACATTATGCTAAACAAGCACGTTTAGCTCGCGAGAGAGAAAGATTAAGAGCAGAAGTAGAAGAACAATAATTTTAGGAGGCAGTACGACAAAATAATCATGAAAATCGAGAAAGGAGGCGTACACAAAATCGCTATAATGATAATATTCAGGAGGAATATGATAGAATACAAAGGAGAATAGAAAGAAAGTGAGGAGAAATGATAAGAAATGAAGAAATTCGCAGAGAGGAAAATAGACAGCATAATCAGTTGCGATTGCAAGAAGAAGATGGAAGAGACAATCGCAGAAGAAGACAGAATGAAGATGAAAAAATAGATACACAAAATCTCGCAAAGCAAGAAAGACATGAACGCAGAAGAAGAGAAACTGCATTAAAAAGGCCAATGGAGCAAAACTCAGCTGAAAATGAGCAAATATGGAGAGAATTAGCAGAAATGCGAGGGATGATAAACAGTAAAAAAGAAGGAGGTAGAAGACAACTTGATGAAGAAATTAAAGAAGCTGCGAGAACCCCTTTTGCTCAAGAAGTACAATTGAGAGGAATCCCTCCCAAACGCAATTTACCAACATTAACCAGTATTTTTGATGGGACCAATTGTGCTGTTCAACATGTCAAAGCCTATGCTAGGTGTATGTTGCAATGGGAAAACCACGATGCTGTGTTGTGTAAATATTTTGCGTCCAGCTTAACTGGCGAGGCGCTAAAATGGTTTGAGGGATTGCCGAAAAATACTATAACTTCTTTTGATCATTTACAAGCTACATTTTTGGGAGCATATATAAGCAACAACTCATCACGACCAGGAATTGAAGATGTATTTGGGTTAAAGCAAAGGGTTGGCGAGAGTTTGAAACAATTAACCATAAGGTGGAAGTAGATGTGCAGCGAGATGGCGGGGAGAGTGGATGATAGATACCTAATTTTATCTTCCATTAATGCAATGTTTGCAACCAACTTGCTGTACATACAAGTTTTTAGGGTCAAAAATACAATCACCATGACAGAATTTCGAGAGATACAAGAAGAGTACATTGCTTTGGAAGAAAAACAGAATGAAATGGAGTCATACCCAATCGCAAATACTAACTTGTTAGAGACAAATGGAAGCTTGCTACCTAAAATGATCAACAATGTAACGAACAGCTCGCAGGCACAGCAAGAGAAAACAACAGTGGATAATCAACAGAAATTGGTCGCGATGGGCTGTCGAGATCAAGAAGAATATGAAAGGGAGAAGAATTATTACAATCGTGGTGGAAATAATAAAATCCAAAGACTTGATCAACCACAAGAAATATATGGTGGTCAGAGGCAAAACAATTTTAGAGGTCAGCATAATTAGATGATAGTATGGGAAGAAATTAAAATGCCACCTCTAAATACTAGCATAGAAAAAATATGGGAAGCTATCATTTTAATGGAGAATATACCATCACCATGGAACATGGGAAAAGAACCGCATCCAAGCAATCAAAGCGAAGAATTCTGTCCTTACCATCACTTTCATGGGCATACAGTGAATGATTGTAGGAATGTGAAGAGAATAATTTTGAGGATGATTGACCAAGGAAAATTAAATCATTTTTTAATAAGACATCCACAATCTCAAAAATTACCTCCAGCACTAGAAGTTCACATGATAAATAATGTACAAGGAGCAGAAACATTAATAATTGAAGTTGGAGCAAAGGCGAAGAATTTATTTTAAATCATTACATTGATTGATCCATAAGGAGTACAAATTAGAGACAAGACATCAAACAGAAACAAAGAGATAACAAGATAATGGTTGATGCAACAGAAAAGCGAGGGGATGAAATGTTGCGAGATCAAAGGGATGGCAAATAAACGATTAATGACAATCGTCTCGCAAAAGACGAAAGAAATGAAAAGTGCAACAAGAAAGCAGCGATAGAAAGTAGTAAGTAGAAAGGTAAAATGATAAAATTTGGAAAAAAATATGAATGACTTGTTTGAAGAAAATTTAACTAAAAAAGGATATTCTGTTTTGAAAAGATTGCAAAATCATGCAGGAGGAAAGAAAATCAGAAATTTTATCAGAGTTTCAATGCTCGCAAAAAGAGCGAATAAAATTTCGCAGAGTTTAATAGAATGAGACGAACCTTTATGGCGTACACCCTAGTTCGCGAGTACAATCTCGCAAGAGGCAAATGAAAGACCTAATAGTGCGTCATATGAGGGGGTATCTCTTGACATGACTCAACGATAAGGTTATACCGCTGCTGGAACCTGAGTCATGCAGATGTTGGGGTTAAAGAAAACCTATCCGGGAGAGAGATCTTGGATTTCCAACTATATAAGGTTATACCCTGGTTGGGAGACTAAAGAATCTTTTCCAAGAAGTGCAGAGTATGACCAAGGCGCCGAGGTACACAGTTGAGCCAAGGGTTCCCGGGGCGTATGAAACTACCCTGGCCATTCTTGGTAAGTCTTGGATATGATGCACTTGGCTTGAAAAAAACCCCACTTAGGGTGCAGTCTTGTAACTATAAGCCATATAGGCATAAAGGACAAGAGGCTGTGAAAACAACTGGTTGTTGGCAAATATGGATGGGAGGAGATAGTCTTGTATGGCCGATGTTCCCTCCTTGAAGGGGCAACCAGGGGTCGATAAGGGTGGCACCCTCCATTAGGGAGCTGATAAGTGTCTTAAGACGGCAATGTCATGGGGATTTATTATCGCAAGACCATTTAGGCATGTCATATTGTCGCGTGACGAAAATTATACAAAGGCAACAAGCCTAAAGAGAAAATGATAAGATGAGATCAATGGGTTTTTGCATGAAAGTGTAAAGACGTCCTGCGATTTCATCACAAGACGGCAATGTCATAAGGCTTTGTTCTCGCAAGAGAACTTAGACTTGTCATATTGTCGCAATACAATCAAAGAAATACAGATAAGACAAGATCAATGGGTCAATACATGTAAGTGTAAAGACGTCCTACAATTTTGTCGCATACAGAAAAAATGTGGCAAAATAAGACCTTTAATTAGGAAGGCATAATAAGTCCAAAAGATTGTTGCGGCAATGTTCACAGTATTTATGAGATTTGCGATTCTACGCATAAATCATAAAAATCTACCATTGTTTCTAGCGATAGTTATCGCGAATAACTGAGGCAAAATATATTTTTAATACGACTAATATTTAACCTTTATTCAATTCTTTCATATTGCAAATGAATAATAAAGGCAAGTATGGGAATGCATAGAATGATGAAATTATTATTCATCTACCCTATGATAAAATTGCATTAGAGGACACACTTGTACATGTAATTAAAAGGTAATAATTATGATGATTGATTTGCAGAGAAGAGCTGTCTCCTAATTTATACAGATAGAAGCAAAAGAAGTTTACAATAATGGAAAAACTCGCAGCTGATTACAAGAAGAAAGAAATAGTTATACAAGGAACATAAAAAGAAGAAGAAAAATTAATTAGGTTCATCACCATCTTCTTTGGCAGACTTCTCTTCATCGCTAGATTTCTTCTCTTCATCATTATCTTCATCCTTATCAGATTTTTCTTCATCGCCAGAATTTTTTCCTTCCTCATTATCATCATATTCATCTTCATCAGATTCTTCATCACTATCAGAGATAACAAGATCTGGAGTTTTTTCTGGTACTTCCTTTGCAAGATCAGGATATAAATAATGAGAAATTTCATGATCGTCACAAACCAATTTGATGAAGTTATTGCGAGTAATAATAAGAGAACGGTTAAAATTCGCAATAGTAACTTTGAATTGGTCCTTCAATCTGGAATACTTCTCATCATGAGCAGCAAGATTTTTCGCGAGTTGGTGTTTGTCATCTTCAAGTTCTTTAATTCTTTCAAGATATCTCTTTTCAGCATCTGCGTGTATATAACAATAAATCAGAAATTTTGCAAGGAAGAAAAATAAAAACAGAGGATGAACAGAGTAGAACAATTGACAACCTTCTCTTTCAGAAATCATGTCCCTAATTAAAGCTGCTTGTTCAGTATGGAGACTAACATCTACACCTAAATTGTTTCTAGCATTATCAAGAACTTTTGCAGCCCAAGCAAATTCATCATCGCTATTAATAAGAAGATGAGAACGAACTTGGTTTTCCCTTGCAAGCAAGTCTTCATTCTCGCGAATAAGTCTATCTCTCTCAACTTGAACTTCAAGAATGGTATTCTGGAATTTTGATAAGGCTTCTGCCCCTTGTCTAGATATACGATCCTTATCTTTGTAAAGATTGTTATTCTTGACTTTTAAGGATTTAACTTCTACTTTAGAATTATGGAGAAGTTGTTAGAATCTATGGGTTATATCTAAACTAGATCTAAAATCGATTTCTAAGAGGTGAAACTTAGATCTGAGTTCATCTATTGAAAGAGAATTAATATTGGAAGGATTATTTAAAGAAGTGTTAAGAAGTTTTAGGAGAGTATCAATATCTACTGGTTCAGGAAAAGAACGAATGGTCAAAGCCTCCTCAGTGAGACCGTAAGCGTCTGCGAGAATGACAAGTCAAATAAGAGAGAGTGATGGAAAATAAAGATAAGAAAGAAGAGGAAGAAAATTTCATACCTAAGAGTTGAGTATTGACATTCTCAAGAATAGATGCTTTGAGCGATTGTTGAGAAAAATCTTTTTCTAATTCTTCATTTTTCTTGCGAAGAGTAACTGTTTGTACCATAAGTAAAAATACCACTTAATGGGCCAAATTGATACTTGAATCATCTTTTGGTCCTCATCCAAGCCCGCTACCCAGTCAACCAAGGCAGCCCACCAGTATGCATAGACCGGTCAATGGTCAGAATCAGTCAATGGTCAAAGCCGGTCAACAACCGGTCAAGGTCAATGGTCAAAGTCAACATCCAGTCAATGGTTAAAGTCAACTGTCGGTCAACTATCGAAGTCATTCACACCCCTAACTAATTTTCGGTCTTATAGACAGAAACGCTGCTAACCAATTCCCAGCCTAAAACTCTTCAAGACCGCCAACGGTCTCCAACCATCTTTGCCGGTTGCCTCCATCCAGTCTGCAATTCAACCATGCTGCCAACCAACCTCCATCAAGTCTACCAGCCAATTATGCTGCCAACCAGCATCCATCCAAACTGCCAGCTGCCAGTCCATCTTGCCAGCATGCAGAATTTACCATGCAGCACTAAATGCAGTAGTTTCATACATGCAACATTAATCCCAATAGTTTCATGAGAATTTATCATAGAGGCATTAAGGGGCAGTTTCATGCAACAATGATGATGAAGATATAAAGGGGCAGTTTCATGCAGAATTCATGATGGGAGCATAAATAGGCAGTTTCATTTAGAATTCATTATGGGAGCATGAATGGGGCAGTTAATGCAATTTATGTTTATATTGAAATTAGATGTTGAATTGTATAAATAGGGAGAGCAGAAATCAGAAGAGGGAGGTAGCCAATATGAGAGAAAACAGACAATGTAACTCAAAACATGAATAAAGTATTTCTCTCCAAGGGGATTCACCCGTGGATGTTGGAAGCCATGCTGAACCACGTTAAACTTGTGTCTGATTATTTGCCTTTCAATTCATCTCCAAACCCTAAAAGCACACCAAACAACCCATTCATCGTGTTTCGTGTCCAAAAGTGATTTTGGGTACAAACATTGGCGCCGACTAAGGGGATTACGAGAAAAGGAATCATACTCTCCCATCGAGAAAAGACGTGCAACATGCTTCGAAATCATTTCCGGGAAAAAGCTGTTTGGACGTCGTGAAAAATCACTATTGCAGTCCAGTTGATCGTAACTGTTGCAACCGAGTTTGATCGCAATAATTGCAGTCCAGCTGATCGCAGCTGCTGCCGAATATATAACCGCAGTTACTGCAGTCCAGTTGATCGCAACTACTGCAATCCATATTTTTGGATCGATATCTACAAAAATAATTACCGTCGAGAACTACTAAAACTACTGGAAAAAAGACCGATGAAACCGCTCTCAGGACATTCGATCCACGGTGAAATATGTCGTAAAAACATAATCAAAATTGTTGCCAGATGTTCGATCTGCAACATGGCTTGGTCCAGTTTGGTTTTCAATCACTGCAGTCCAGCTGATCGCAGCTGCTGCATACCAGTTAATTACAGTTACTACAGTCCAGTTGATCGTAACTGTTGCAGTCCAGCATCGTAGTCGGGAGTCACCAGGGCTGACTCACTACGAAAATCACCAAGGTTGTTGTCAGGATGTTCGATCTGCAGCATGTTCAAGACCAAAGTTCAGAAAAATTTGCTTCTCAAATAACGCATTACCCACCTGTTCGAGTTTGATGTATGTCAAAATCACAACTGTAATTATCGCAAGGTTGTCAAGTTATTTGCATCTAAGGGTGCTTGAATACCCAAGGGAAAACCTCCAGAAAAGCATCTCAAAAAATTCCAGAAAGGACCACAAAATTGAAGCAAAACCATGGTGAAAATTCCGTGAGAAACAGGAACGGTCCAAAGAACCGTTGCTAAAAATTAATGGAACTGTTACGAAGCCAAAAAGAAAAAAAACAACAGTTTCCACTAAACTGTTACAATAAGCTCAAGGAGAAAAGATCACTGGAACAGAAGACCGTTGCGAAAAGATTCGAAAAAAAAAAAAAAAAAACCCAGGAAAAGCCGGTGGCTCAACCCGGCGGCCCTAGCCGGCATCTCAACCTGGCGGCTCAACCCGGCGGCACTACTGGCGTCTTCACTCGGCGGCCAAAGCCGGTGGCCTCACCCGGCGCTCAACCCGGCTGCGTCACACGGCGGCCCAAGCCGGCAACAACCAAGGTTCAGATCCCTTCACCCACTTCTTCCTCTTTGTTCACCCACGCTATATTCCCGTCACCCACATCAGGGTTTCTTTCACCCACGTCAAGAATTTTTGATACTTCATGGGATATCAAATTTAGATGATCGCGTACACGAACCGTTGATTCCCTATGCGACATCAAACTTCGATGATCTGATTTACATCAAAATTCAAAATTTAAAAAAAAAACAAAAAAAAAACAGAGCCGACGGCCATTTCGAGCGGTAATCGGCGATTAAATGTCGATTAATCGCCGATTAAAAAAAAGGAACCACTCTTTACCGAGTAATCGCCGATTAAATGGCGATTTATTGAAGCCCTGATCTGGTGTATCTCGCTGCAGGTTTAATCCGTAGTTCGAATTGGGTGTGACGCGGTTTAACTTAATAACGTGGCCCCGGATGTTTCAGCGCACATTCATTTGCCTTACGGATTAATACACCCACTTGGGCTTGGTCCAAAAATTTGTTTGTTTGATATCTTCTTCGTCTCACGTCCGAACTGGATGATTTTTGGCTCGTTGCGATCACATATCAATATCCTACGACATGAAGGTAAAATTTTACACTTAAAGAATAATATTTTTTTGGGCGGAATCACGACATCAACATATTTGGAGGAAGGCATTAACCGTTCAATTCTTCGATAACTTCTTCTTCGTGCATCCAAACTGAGTGATTTTTGGATCGTTGATATCATATGTCAATTCCCAACATCGTGAAGGCGAAATTCAATTTTCGGAGAAAAATAAATTTTTAGAAATTTAAAGTGACAGCATCAGGAACGGTCACGTTCAATCTCCACCGAAAATACTGCAGTTCTGTTGCTCGAACTGCTGCAGTCATTTTACACATAACTATTACAGTTAGTTGATCGAAATATTGTAATCCAGTTTCACAACAACAACTGCTGGCCAGTTAATCGAACTGTAGCAGTCCTTTGTAATTACTACAGTCAAGATTGGTCGAACTGCTGAAGTCCAATTTCCCCCAAAACTGTTTCAATACAGTTTTCCTCACCACTGCTTCAGTCCAGTTTTATGCATAACTGTTATAGTACAGCTGATCGCATCTTCTAAAACACAGTCCTGTGGAAATTGTCTTCAATCCATTTTTGAACTTGACTGGTGCATTCCAGTCCCATAGACAAATCAATTTACTAAGTCGAGACGAGACGCTAAGGCAACTATATTAATCATCATCGCTGGAAAACACCGACATAACCAGTGGGCATCGTAATCACTTCGTCAACGAAGTCGCAGTAATATTGTAAGTATATGGTAAGTATACAATTTGCATATTTTTTCTTTTTTCTTTCCATATATTCATGCATATTTTTGTTCAATAAGACACCTTTAATGTGGCGAGCATTTTTCTCAACGAGGGGATGCACACATTTCAATTCTGCGCGCATATGTAATAGTGGAATTGGCCCCCCGTGCGAATTCCAGATAGAAGACATCTTCAAAAATCAAAATTCCATGCGCGAGCAAAATGCAGCAAGGCAGTGCACCCTTTTGCGAGCATTGAGCAGCATATCAATCACTATCTACTGGGAGCGAGTTGCATATCACTTCAACGTGACTGACTATCGCTTGGGGGCGAGATATGTGACACCTCGTGGCATGAAATGACTCCTTTGGGGCAGGCTGCGTAAACACTCTATACGATTGGGGGCAAGTTACATAGCACCTAAATGCAATGCGGAGTTCATCTTCCGAAAATTGGTACTTCAGGTAACCCGAACTTCTTAATCCTCCAACGAATTGCAGGATTAAGAGGGGGCGAGCATACACCATAATATTTTTACTCTTAATATTTTTACGCAATTATTACAATTAGTAATGTTAAAATGCCATAGTTATATTGATTGAATTATTGTACTCCAGTTCAAAAGCAATCGCTGACACTTCGTTGACGCAATCGATGCAGTCCGATTGCTTGTGAATTCTCAGACTTCGGTTGGGCGCAATCGATGCGATCTGGTGGCATTCAGTTGGATGCAATCGATCTTTATCTAGTTTATTTACAAGCTACACCTATGCTTATTGAAGCTGTTTAGTCCAGTTCCTCATCGCTCTGCAGATCGGTGACCAAAAGTGTTGCAGTCCAGCGGCTGTTCGTATTCTGCGATCCAGCTAATCACATTGCTGCAATCATTTTGCATCTCTGAGTCCTGCAGATCGCGATTCTTTGATGGGGCTAAATAATCTGCAGATCCATATGACCGAGTAATCATTTAGTGATCTTTTCGTAGTTTCTATAATCCAAGCGAAACGACGATTATTAGATTGCAATTTGTTCGTTACTCTTTGCATTCCAGATGATCGCAGCTGATCTGATCGATTCGCTCTCTGCGATCCGGTGAATGCAGCTGCCTTTCTGATCTTTAACTTTGTTCGCGACTCTGCCGTCGGTGACCAGCTTTGCGGTGGAACTATGTTAAATGGCTGCTGCATTCCAGTATTGTCGCGGTGATCTGATCGGCATATATGATTCTATGATTCGGTTTGAACGCAGCTACTGCAGTGGAACTTTGTTCGTTCTTCTTTGCATTCCAACGATCGCGGTGATCTGTGATAAACCTTGCTCGCAGTTCCAGCATTCCAAATGAACGCAATTTCTTTGCAGATGGAACTTTGTTCGTTAGATTTATCGCATTTCAATTGGTCGCGATGATCGATCGACCTTGCTCATAGTTCTGCCAGTCGGTGAACGCAGCTTCTGATGAGAACGTTGTTCGTTCGATGCATTCCAGTTGTCGCGAACGCCGATCAAGCTTATGCTCGTTATTACTAATCCAAATTGATTCATACCGCTTGATGCCAACTTCACTCAATGATGTTATCGCTCATTTACAACATCACTCCGTTCCAGCATCACGTTGTCCTTTCAGTCTTGTTCATCATTCACGATTTATGCCCAATTTCTTTCCTCCAATCTCCCAATCACAATAACCTCACTTGTGGGCGTCTTGATTGTGATTTCCGCAAACAACAAAGGGAGTTCATCAATCACCTCAACATCAATAATCCACACCTGGGGGCGAGTTTTATTGTTACCTAGTAAAACGAAATTTTCTTAACCCCCAACAAGTTGGAGGTTAAGAGGGGGCGATGTTTGTACCATAAGTAAAAATACCACTTAATGGGCCAAATTGATACTTGAATCATCTTTTGGTCCTCATCCAAGCCCACTACCCAGTCAACCAAGGAAGCCCACCAGTCTGCACAGACCGGTCAATGGTCATAATCAGTCAATGGTCAAAGCCGGTCAACCACTACACCATTTTTAGGGATTCGCAACGGAATCTGTACGTTGCTGACTGGGGTTGCAACGGAATCTCAGCGTTGCAAAACACGACGTTGCATTTTTTCGCAACGGCATAAGCTACGTTGCGACTCTCGGTCAGCAACGGAGATTCGCAACGGATATGCCGTTGCGACGCTTATTTATTCGCAACCAAGTTCCTCCGTTGCTAATATGTTGCGAATTCCTGGAATACCCCTACCCGGAACTAAAATGTTATTGGTTCTGGTTCTAATTTAGCAACCAAAATAAGACGTTGCGAATATTTTGCAACTAAAAAAAAGGTCAAGTCTTCATTGAGCTAGTCAAAATCCATTTTCCCCCTGTAGTTGCCCAGTTCCCCATATTCAACATTCACAGATGTACAAACTTTTACACATTCATTCACTTTCATTTCCACATTCACCATTATAAAAAAATATTCTTCAATTGAAGGTAACAACAAGTATGAGTATTTGATACAAACTATGTAATTCATTTAATGGACATACACATAAATTACTTAGTTCCTAAGTTCAGTTTATATAAAGTTCTGAAATTCCCAAGTTCTTCTAAGTTAAATCTCTACAAGGAGATACTACATTATAACTTACAAATCTTGTAGCTGCTAAGGGACCTAATGGTCACCGCTTTGTTCTCCAATCTTTCGATCTCACAACAGAGCATCATTCAATTAACCTGCAAACAAAGCATCACAAATTATTCCGATATCCAGTATGCTTATAAACATTGGGTCGAAGACTAATAGGCTATATAATCAAATCAAAAGAACCCACATACTTCACACTAACACATAGCTTGTGCAAGAGATTGAAAGTATCAAATTACACTCAACGCATTGTGCACCAAACCATTTAAAGAGGACCTCAGCTTCAACTCTAAGCATTTGCCACACCTAACTTTTATAAGAAAAAAGAATTGCACTTCGGAAGTTCTAGAAAAACATATACATTGAAATAGACATGATAAATAACATTGTTAGGAAACTAGAAAGGAAACACCCAATACTCTTTAACTTGTAGCAATGAGAACCTCAGGTGAATCCCAAGATGGTGTTCAGTATTAAGTGACTAATTACGTTCAACCATCAATGGACTGACCTTTTTCTTAGCATCGTGGAATAATGCACGAACATGGCGAGCACCATCACCTTTTTATTATGTGATGACGTCCTTACTGGATCGAAATAGTACTGCAGCAACACTCTGAAAATGAAACAACACAAAACGAAAAATATATCATTTAGCTTATTGTAGCTTTTATAAGGTAGCAACTGAATCAATATTTTCAAGTTTGGGCTCTAATACAAAATCGGGATGTCATGTTAATCCATCCCCGAGAACTGAACTGCCAACTTTTTATTCTATACAATTATCGCAATCCTTGAGAGTTGAGGACGCCAAACCACTGGATATGTGTTGTTCTCCAACTGTGATCAATAGCCTTATTCCCGCCTTGACTAAAATATGCTTCTTTTGCTGAAACAAAACAACATTGATATTTGAAATAAAATGAGAAATACATCACCCCACTATTTAGTAAAGAATGAACACAGGTTAAAGACTGAATAGGTACCATCTAACAAGTTTTTTTTTTGTTTGTGTGAATCATGGATATCTGAAATACGTGACGTTAGTTCACCTTCAAATATGACTTAGTAACTTAATTAAATGAGCATTTCAAAGTTAGGCTTCCTAATTTATGATTTGCTACAGAGTCCCAGCTGCACACTAAAAAAGTATAAGCAATCGAGTAAGATACCTCATCCTTCTATATAGTTGCATCGACAATTGTACGAACGCCCTCATGACAATCAAAATGGAAAAGCTGTGAAAAAGAAATAAAAAAGAAGAATATGTGAGTATGTGATTAACGCCCTAGGTTACAACTTATTTAACAAACAAACCACATTTCTAAGGAAAATAATTTTTGAGGTATACAAAGTGTCTCCAGCTTCCTCCTAATTTTGAGGCAATAAGTACACACACTCAGATCAATCGTCAATATGAAAGCGTCAACTCTGGAATCTTTATTAAAGGACTCACGTGAGGAATGATCAAATCTTCTTTAACATATAAAAGGTTCTCAACTGAGGTAGTTCGAATCTCTCGGAACTCAAGTGCAAGTTGCTGCTGAACAGCTCGTAGAAACTCTCCAATAGAATCACCCTTGGATACCTATAAAACATAACAGAGTACAACGAAATCTAAATAAGAAATGCTCATGACTGTACCAATCGAGGGAATAATAAATAGGATATTTTATACTAGCCTGAATAGTTCGCCTATGACCAGCATCATCCCAGTAACTATAAGTGATTCGAAGAGGTTCATCTGAAAAGGAAAAGAAACAATTAGAACATTTTCATGTTTTATCTACTCGTATGGGTACGATACACAGTGAAACGAGCATTACTTTGAATTCTTAGCTGCTCAAGGTTCCATTTTTTCTTTAATCTATCCCGCTCATCCTGTTCCTCTGCCTCCCTCTCGCTAAAATTTATCGATTGAAACCATTAAGTTAAAATGACAATTCGTATGCATAAGAAAAATGAATCCTAGTTTCATGCTGCGGATAATGTTAAGTGTATAATCACATCTAGTTACAATACCTATCTGGAAGAAAGCTCTAACCCAAAATCATAAGGAAACCCATGCTTTAAAACTCTACCAATTACAGTAAACGAAAACAAAAAACTGCAAAATTTGTACATAAAAAAAAAAAAAAGATTTACTCAGGAATGATGACAACGATGGGAGGGACTGTTTCGAGGCTGTAGAGGCCAATGAAAAAGCTGCTGGTTGGAATGATCTTTTCGGAATATGCCGAGCAAATGAGGAACGAATATAATTTAACGACTTAATAAGAGCTCCAGATGCAAAACTAGAAGCAGGCAAAGATGGAGGAAAAGAATTGGTAGATGCATTGGGTGCTCCAAACTGTTGTTGGCCTAATGATTTTGACCAAGGTGATACTCTCCTAGTTGTGCTAGAATCATACTCTAAAATTGAATTAACACAAAACTTATCAATTAGCTGTAATGTCTGTTCACTGGGTACATATCAGCAGAAATAAAAAGAAGAAAATAAACAAGAGGGTCTTATACTATCAACGTTTAACATACAAAAGGCAATGGTCCAACATGAACTTGATTTAATACTGGTGGTTGTTTATATCTTAAGAGTAATTAGACTAAAAACTCTTGGATAGTTTTTGCAGAAACTGAAAGCGACAACTACAATTAGAGTTATATGGTTGTACGGATTTGGTTTTATATGGTGAAAGGCGGAAAGAATTATCTGACTTATACAATTAGCCAATAAGACATCAAATACTCAAGATAACTTACTCAAATGCCATGTCCATCCCTCTAGACTCACATATAATTCCATTCAGGGAAATCAACCTGTTTTCTAAACGGAGGTGGTCACTCCGGTTTTCATTTCTAGGTTTATAGACATCTCATTTTCTATGTGAATGCGTGTGTCAAAGTTCAGGTAGTCTACATGATTTTTCTTTCTGAAACATAAACAACTAGCAAAAACTTGCAAGTTAACAAACATACCGCAATAGATATCTCTTCAATAGCGCCACACACCTTGCAACAACTGCAGGACTGGTACAAGTAAGTGTCAGCACTAAGAGAAAAACACAGTAACACTATACTAATTGTATTTTTGAATCTAAAACTAGTTATACGAAATACCTGCGTTCATGTTCTGCTAGTGTGTGCTTTATGATCACACTATATGCTAAGTCAATCGTATAAGTGGCTGCAATATAATCCTGCCACAAAAAGATCCAAATTTCAACACAATTAGATTCCTAAACTCAGAGAAAACCCTCCAAATTTGAAAATCTCCAATTCACTAAATCACTGTATAAATAACCTAATTCTCCAAATTCCAATCAGATCAAAACAAACCACTAAATTTTAACACAATTAAAAACCCAAACACACATCAAATTAGGCAAAATTAAACAAATTTAACAAAAACCCAGACCAAAAAAAACACCATAAATCTTCATAAATTGAACAAACCCTTAGAGTTCGAATAGCTTCAGAAGCAACAGTAGAAAAGTTTCCATGATGAGATGAAGAAGAAGATAATGAAGACGATGAAGATAAACAATCAACAACATCTCTTCTTAATGGTTCAGGTGGTTTCTTAAGTGATGAATATCTTAATCTTTGAGACACTCCTCCACCACCACCACCACCACCAAACTGCAATCTTGCACTTCCTGGACTACTTCTCGATGGACTAAAACTTTTCTCCATCACTCAGAAAAAATTTGAAACCCTAATTTTTCAAAATTCTCTCAACATTTTCCAAATCTCACAAATCACCTAAACTCTCAAATCGATACTTGCAACTGAATTAAAATTCCAACTGAAATCCGTTAACAAACATAAAACTAAAAAAATATATACAAAAAATAAAACGATTATTACCTGCAGATCGAACTAGGGTTGTTGTGATTCAATCGATTCTGTGAAAGGGGATTTGTAGTTGGTTCTGATGACTTTGTGCTCTTAATTAAGAAGAAGTGAAGAAGAGACTAGGGTTTTCTTATGAATCTGAGATGGGTCTTGAGAAGTGAAGAAATTGATGGTGGTCCTGTGATCGCTGAACTAGGGTTCTTCAGAGCGGCAGCTCGAAGAAGAAAGAGAATGAAAAAAAAATGCGTCTGAGAAACTCTAGGGAAGGAAAGATAAGGTAATAAGGCTTTAGGGTGTAAAAAAGAAGAAGGGGAATTGACTAAACTTTGACTGAGGCGTGTTTATAAGTCATAGTGTTACCGACCACGCATGCAGTTCACACGCTTGAACAATAGGCAGTTGCGATTCGCAACCTCTAGATTGAGGTTGCAAAATTTGAAACGGTAAATCGCAGTTGCGAAATAAAATGACGTTGCAATTCGCAACCAAAATTTTGCAACGTCTCCTAAGCCGTTGCAACTCTGGGTTGCGAATCCCTTAAAATGGTGTAGTGAACACCCGATCAAGGTCAATGGTCAAAGTCAACATCCAGTCAATGGTCAAAGTCAACCGTCGGTCAACTATCGAAGTCATTCACACCCCTAGCTAATTTTCGGTCTTATAGCCAAACGCCAGCTAACTAACCAATTCCCACCTAAAAACTCTTCCAGATCGAACCGCCAACTCTCCAACCATCTTTGCGCAGTGACCTCCATCCAATCTGCAATTCAACCATCTTCACCCGACCAACCTCCATCGATCCAAATGACCAATTATCTTTGCCAACCAAGATTCATCCAAATCTGCCACAATGATCCGACTTTGCCAGCATGCATAATTTACCATGCAGCACTAAATGTAGCAGTTTCATACATGCAACATTAATCCCAACAGTTTCCTGAGAATTTATCATAGAGGCATTAAGGGGCAGTTTCATGCAACAATTATGATGAAGACATAAAGGGGTAGTTTCATGAAGAATTCATGATGGGAGCATAAATGGGCAGTTTCATTTAGAATTCATTACGGGAGCATGAATGGGGTAGTTAATGCAATTTATGTTTATACTAAAATTAGATGTTGAATTGTATAAATAGGGAGAGCAGAAATCAGAAGAGGGAGGTAGCCAATATGAGAGAAAACAGACAATGTAACTCAAAACATGAATGAAGTATTTCTCCCCAAGGGGATTCAACCGTGGATGTAGGCAGCCCATTCATCGTGTTTCGTGCCCAAAAGTGATTTTGGGTACAAACAGTAACAAGTTCAGATTCTAAGTATTCATTCTTTTCGCGAAGAGCAATATTTTTCTTAAGAGAGTGTGCATATTTTTTTTTCTAGATCAGAGGCAGCAGCAAAAGAAGCTCTTCCAACCTGCGATAGAATTATACAAATTAAGATTTGGTAAAGTAATAAACATAAAAACAAGATAAACAAGAGAAAAATGTACCATGATACCAAGCGAATTTAAGAAGCTGGGAGTTAAATTTTTTGAAACTCCACAAAGAGAGTTGTTGTCAGCTAAAATGGGAGCATCGCAAACTTTAGCGAGCGCCTGAGATATCCTATTGAGAGCTTCATCTTCATACTCATTCGCGATCCCATGAATAGGATCGCCAAAAAGCTTAGACAGCTGGGGCATTGAAGACTCAGAAGAAGCGGAATCATTTATGGAGGGAATGCATTGTCATCATCAAAATTATCATCATCAATTCTCTCAACATCAATGTTCAAATCTTCTGGGATAGGTGGAAAAGTCGAAGAAGAAGAATGTTTAGTTTTCCTTTTCTTCAAAGGAGGATCGCTAAGATCTTCATTACGAGGGGCAGAAGGTTTTCCTTTAGGAGGAGCAGTAGATTTTCCTTTGCGATCAGTTAAATATTTTTCCTTAGGCTTTGGTTCTAATGGTGTTAGTTCTTCAATTACCTGCGAGCACAAATAAAGATAAGAAATAGGGGCAACAATATATTGTTCAAATCCATAAAAAAGGATATTTCTTACTTCATCTGTGAAGGATCTAAGAGCTAAGAGAGTGCTGGGTTTTCTGAAATTCTGATAGTAGAGTTTCATCCTATCAATCTGGAAAAAATAAAACAAATTAGCTAGAACATAAAAACATGAAGAAGATAATAAATACTAATTATGCAAAAATTGAGAGGACATACCTCTTTAGATTTTTCAGGACAATTGAAAACCCATGGCTGATACTCTTGAAGATTCGCAGGCAAGGTGATAGAACCAGAGATGTAATCTCCTTCAAGACATAATGGAAAAATAAACCATTTCTCATCGCTAGAATGGCGAGGACCATAATTGGTTTTTGTATGAAAATCAATATCTAACATGAGGGCCTTTTCAACAACGATTTTCTCTTTCTTCAAACGAACACCCCAGCAAGTGATATCCCTCTTCATAGGGACTATTTTGTAATTTTTGAAGAAATTCTCTACAGTATAATCTGTAGAGACAATGGGAAAATCTTTAAATTGAGGTTTCTTCGCATCTTCAGGGTAGCGAGATTTTTTACCAGCGCCATGAGAAGCATATTCTAGCAGAAATCTAATACAATCTCTGCCTAGTTGATATATTGCTCGCGAGAACCTCTCCTCATATATTATTTGATAGAATAATGGGAGTTATGGATCATAGAGAGGAAGACCAGCTTCAAGTTGGCCTAGCGATACTATGATTTTTCGGCGAGAGCATTGATGATCAGAAAAAAGTTGGAGAGAAAGTTCGGATTTAGGGGTTAGATCTGGAATTATGGATAGATTAAAACCTTTACTTTTGGAGCTTCTCTCGCATCTCATTAAAAGCAGTCAAATTTTTAGCACCAGCAGCAACCATTTTGTAGTATGGGAATGAAAGAAAAGATTAAAAAAGAAAAAGGAAATCGCAAGAACAATAAATGCGCAATTTACGGAAGAACAGTAAAACTTGCAGAGAAAAAGAAAGAAGAAGAAAGTAAAAAAGAAAAGAGAAAAATGGGAGGAGTATTTATAGGAGAAGAAATTTCTCGAGAAAATAAGCACAATTAATGCAACGAGAGAACGTGAATGGTCATATTGCGGCGGTTTAAATTGACGGGTCAAAAATTGAATGGAAAAGAGAATATGTGAAGACATCTGGCGAAGGAAATAGAAACATGTCAGAACAAAGATAGTAATGAAAAGGTAAGTAGTTATGGCATTTTGATTCTCATGATCTTCTCTTCTTCGCAGAAAAGACATGAGAAGATGCAAGATGTAGGACCAGAATATCGCCACAACGACACTTCTGTGAGAGGCACAAATATTCCTACAACATTAACAACACTTCTGCGAGAACATCGTGATATTCTCCACTAACATTTGACGAGCGTCACAAAAGAGTAATATAATAACTGACGATTGAGAAGGACAAGTCTGTTTCACGATGATTACAAAGTTGGCGATAATGAGTGTTAGAGCTATATCGATGAGATCGCAGAATAGATCCGAAATAAGGGGAAAACTTAGCTGTCATCCATTATGTAATTTCCTATATAAAGATTCGAATAGATCCAGAAAAGGATGATGTACTTTTGAGAGTTGAAAGAATTTTGAAGAGAGAGAAACTCCAGAAAGAAAGTTGTACTTCCGAGTTCTAAATTCTCTTGTAAAACATTTCTGAAAGTGAATTAATAAAAGCATTGTTGTTCATCTACTAATATGACTTGATTTCTACAAATTCTTAATATGGGTGTAGTGTAGGAATTCCTGCAACTACAATCCTGTTGTCATTCTCATGCCAAAAACAAAAGAATAACAACAACCAACCTTTACCAGACAAAGGTTGAAAATCGATTTTAACAATTGCAAGCAAAAGTTGAAAACTGTCGAAACACATATGCTTTTATGCTAAATCAAAACCGATTCAACATATTGTGACTTTTCACATATTGTTTTTACGGAAATCCCTCATGATCCTTTGATAAAGCCTACCAGCTTGGGCTAGAACTTAATCCCGCTAAATCAAAAAGTCACCCAAACCATAAGGGTTCACAACATATTATGAGATCGAATATCAAGGCATAAAACCGAAATCAAACATCCCATAAACATGCAAAGCATATAAAATAAATCATTAAAGTACCGGCTATGTAAATAAAAAACTATCACAAGAAAAGTTATAAATCAAATAACTTTATTCATAATAGTTAGATAGTTTTATTCAAGATAGACACTTAAAGCTTGAAATAAATCAACAACTAATGTCTACTCTTATTCTTCTTTGAAGGTAAATCAGCCTTCATTTATTTGCTCTTCAGAGCATTCTTCAGAGTCTTCTTCAAGTTCTTTGTTTAAGAACTCATCATTGATCTTTAGGATACCATCAAGAGTATCTTTATCATTTCTGTAGGCGAATACCAATTGTTTCTGAATACAGTCTAAATGTCTTCCAAGATGCAGAATATGGAACATCAGGTCTCCATTGTTGTAGATTTGATCATATGAGATACTAAATTCTCTTTTTGTTCCTCCCATTCGATTGATAATGCTTTGTGAGAGAGTTTTTTATGCTTTTCTCATCTTTAAAATTGCTTTCCAAATCTTTTTCACACAGTTTTGTGATAAGACAGGGATAACCAAGGTTTCTATGAAAACCTATCACATTGAGAGATTCAATGATTTTAATCATTTGATTGATAATCATTCCACAAATATTAATTCGTTTCTTTCCTTCAAGAAGAAAGTAAACTAATTCAACAATTTCTCTATTCCACGAGGAGGAATCTCTTGAGCATGCAAACAAGGTTTCCACACCTAGTTTTGCGAAAACTCTTAGATGAAAAGGTACATATTTGGTTAGCATTTTTCCTTTTCTGCATTCAACAGTTTTTCCAGTGATGAGTTTTGAAATGCTATCGTGATCAATTTCAGAACCTGTAATCATATGACCTTTCACATTGTAGTTGATGATTTCTGATATCATCTTTCTGTCGACATGAAGATAAGTACTTCCAATCAACGTACGAAAAGTAAGTTTTTCATGATTAATATTGTGAATATTTCCATAAAAAATTCTTACTATGTCAGGTGAATATTTTTCAAATCCGAACATCTTTCCCCAAATTCGATCTTGAAATTTTTTCACGAAATTGGTCTCTGAAACCTCTGGATCGAATCTCTTCTCTTTAGTGAAGGTAGCATCTCTCAAGACTTGGTATCTATCAAAGCATGTAGTGTCTACAAAATCCGTAAGATCATGTTTTCCTTTGATCAAGTGAGGGCGCTTGATTTTCTCAACCTCTCCAGGAGGAATAAATTGATTCAAGAAAAACTTGTCTATTCCATGGTTTTCTTCCACTAATTTCCTCTTTCTCATATTTGCAAAAATATGAAAAACCCTAATTTCGGTTTTTATAAGTCTTCTCCAATATGTTCGAACACATAACAAGGGATCACCTTTTATAGGAAGACATGAGATCAAAATCCGGAAACAGCTAATTTTAGGAAATACTAGCAAAATCGGAAATCGTGACTTGTGAGAAAACAAATCCGATTTTGTATTTGGGACTTTCTTTTGGAAAACCGAATTTTCATGGACTGGATCTTTATTTTGAATTGATTCCATATTTTAGTCCAAAAGTCTGTTTACTCTTTTATCACCAAGGATTGATAATATTACTTGAAATTTACTCAAGAATTTTATAGAGTATACAAATACATGTTTGAACAAAATAAGATATTTATCAAAAATACCTCTTGAATCATAATCCCTAAATTTTAAAAGATCACTTGCTTCATTAAAAGCAATCCATAGTTAATAAAATTATTAACTGAAAATTTAATCCTTATAGGATTACATATTTTCCAAAATCGCACCCAAGATGGTGAAACGTTTACAGTCTTTGATCTGAAGATGTAAACGAATATACTTTGATAGGCTATCCAAAATATATTCAAGATTCTAGATTTCGCAAGAACATAATAGCCTTGGTTCATAAAAATCGTAAGTAGAATCTTATGCATCTTCAAGATACTATCGGTCTCATTGACCATTGAATCATTATTTATCATAATGATATACAATCCTATGAAAGGATTATGTAATTCATTCACAACAGACATATGCATCATTCCTAACAAATTTAGGAATCAAAGCATTACATACTTCATATGTGTTATCCACCATGAATTCCTGAAGTAGTCAAATCATGCCATTAAGTTAACTGAATCATTAACCAGACTCAATTCTTATAGGATGGATAGCACCAAACACAAATTGTTAGATATTTTCGTGTTTGCCTGCTCTGATACCAATTAAAAAGGAAAGGGTACCCAAAATATACCTCAGGCTATAACTTTTCCTTCCTATAAGTCCTTTCCCCGAAAGTGATTGTATATAGACTGAGTCGAGACAATACAACAAATCGGTTCAAACTTTGTGTGATCGTCTATGGATACGAGATCGAGATAATACAACAACAAAGTGTGTTTACTTGATACAAAGGTTCGGACTTGACCAAACTCAATAGGATTCACGTATCAAGTAAATAGGAATGAACGTTTGTGCAATTTACTTTAATTATAATAAAACAATTATAATGCGGAAATATAAAGTAAATGACATAAAAATATTTTGTTAACGAGAAAACCGCAAATACAGATAAACCCCGGGACCTAGTCCAGAATTGAATACTCTCAGGATTAAGCCGCTATACAAAATAAGACAACTTTGTATAGTTGAGAGCAAGCAACTAAACCTACATTTCACCTAGTTCCGTCTGTATTCCCACGCCTCCAACCTGTAAACAAGTCAGGTACTTGGAGCAATTCCTTTGGTTCGTATTCCAAATAGTAAAGGAACAACAAGTCTGTTTGGTATCAACTCTTTTCAACCAAGTGATATGAGTTGCGCAAAGGTTCCATTGTTTATCTTAACATAAACTCCTTTGCCAGGTTCCAAGATCTATCTTACGTTTAATCACCCAAAGGAAATCACTAAGATTAAGCCAACAACACTCTTCAACCAAGTGATATGTGCTGATGCCGATCTTCCTCAATTAATCAATCTAATCTACCACAAGGATAAACCGATTATTAATTGGATCCTCTTTTTCCCAAAGAAGTATTGTGCAAACCAAAGATTATAAAAACACCAAGTAAGAAATCTTCAATATCTTCTTTGTCTTCAAATCTTCTTAGATCTTCAATAAACACCTGCACACAATCTGTAGTTGCAAGAAATCCTACACTACACCCTTGATAAGAATATATAGAAATCAAGTCATAATTGAAGATGGACAACAACACTTTTATTATTTTATTTTCAGAAATGTTTTACAAGAAATATAAGAATTCAGAAATACAACTTTCTTTCTAGAGTTTCTCTCTCCTCAAGACTTTTTCAACTCTCAAAAAATACATCATCCCTCTATGAATCTATTATAACCCTTTATATAGGAAATTACATAATGGACGACAACTAATTTTCCTTTTATTTCGGATCTACTCTGCGATCTTATCGCGGTAATTGTAATGTTCATTCTCGCCAACTGTGTAACTATCGCGGGACAAACATGCTATTCTCATGTTTCTTTCATCATCAGCTATTACTGTAGTACCAGAATATCGCTACAACGATATTCTCACGAGATAAACGACATTTCTGCGAGCAGTTCAAATATTCCTACAACATTAACCATACTTCTGTGAGAACATCGTGAGAATCTTTAACAACAGTTGGCGAATGTCACAAAAAAGTGATATAATAGTTGATGATTGAAGATGTGAAAGAAGAATAAGGTTGCTTCACGATGATGACAGAGTTGGCGATAGTAAAGATAAAGATATGGCGATGATATCGCATAATGAACCCGAAATAGGCGGAGATCTTAGCTGTCTTCCATTATATATTTTCCTATAATTAGGACTCTACTAGATTCAGAAAAGGATGATGTACTTTTGAGAGTTGAGAGAGTTTTGAAGAGAGAGAAACTCCAGAAAGAAAGTTGTATTTCTGAGTTCACAATTTTGTTGTAAAAGATTTATGAAAGTGAAATTAATAAAGTGTTATTATTTATATCCAAATTATGTCTTGATTTTCATGGAATCTTAGTATGGGTGTAGTGTAGGAAATCCTGCAACTACATTTTGGCGCCCGAAACAGGGATTGAATTAGTGAAAATCACAAAAAAGGTGAAGGAGGAGATAAGAATTATTCAAAATTGAGAAAGTCATTAAGGAAAGCCATTGAAGTGATTGAAACAAGAATGATCAAAATCAAAAATGACTGTATAAAGTTGGAGTGTGATGTGATAGCAAAAGCAATGATTGATAGATTTCATGAAAATATCAAGGGAAAAATACATAAACGAAATTTTGAAGGAAAAAAGATCATGGCGGTGGAGAAGATTTCATCACTAAAAGATTGGGAAAAGCAGGAGATAACATTTACAACAGCAGAAATACCAGAAGAATATCTAAGTCATACATCTCCTTTGGTAATTACAGTATCCACTATACCAATGAAAAAGGAAGAGTCAATAAAGTCTACAGAAGAATGGACTGTGGATAGAACTTTGGTTGATGCGGGGAGTTCAGTGAATATAATGTTCTACCATACTTTCAAGAAAATGGGATACAAAGATGAAGAAATGTCTTGTTCAACATATCATGTTCATGTCTTTGGAAGATCTTTAACAAAACCTAAAGGTGAAATAGTGATACGAATTCCATTACGAGAAATTGAAACACAAGTAACATTATGTATGATAGATATGGAGTCACCGTATAACATGATATTGGGAAGATCGTGGATACATGCAATTAAGGCTGTGGCATCAACATTACATCAATGCGTCAAATTTACCATGCCGAGTGGAATTGGAAAAATTAGAGGAGATGTAAATTTTGCGAAATTGTGTTATCATATTGATGTGAAGAATTGTGAAAAACGTCCAAAGCTGCGAAAGGCTCTCAGGAAATTGGCGAGAGAGATAAAGAAAGAAGAAGAATTCAAAACTTACATGATAAGAGCAGAAGAAGGAAAAGGTATACCCAGTGAAATTTTGCGAGAAGGAGAAGAATTCATGAAAGTTATGAAAACTCCAACACCTATGGGAGAATCTGAAGCTAGTTACACAGCAGCAGAGCCAACAAAGAAGATAAATATTGGAAGCGAAGAAGAACCTAAAATACTGAGAATTGGTACTAAAATGGATACAGATGAAGAAGAAAGAACTATAAATCTCTTGCGGGAATATAAGGACATCTTTGCGTGGAGCATGGATGAGATGCCAGTGATATATCCTTCAGTAGCATGTCATAAGTTAGAAATCAACAAGGATATAAGACCATTTAAGCAAAGGATAAGGAAAATTGCGACAACATATCATTCCCAAATAGAGGAAGAATTACAAAAAATACTTGATGCAGGAATTATAGGGCAAGCCAGATATCCAGAATGGATTGCAATATGGTAGTGGCCCCAAAGAAGAATAAAGGAATAAGAATCTGCATAGATTTTACTGATCTAAATAAAGCATGTCCTAAAGATAGTTTTACATTGCCTGATATTCCACAGATGGTTGAATCAGCAGCAGGAAATGATAGAATATCTTCATTAGATGGGTATAAAGGATATAATCAGATTCCTCTCGCAGAAGAAGATCAAGAACATACAACATTTTTTGCTCCAAGAGGGTTATATTGTTATACTAAGATGCCCTCTGGATTACGAAATGCGGGTGCAACATATCAAAGAATGGAGGAAAAAGTGTTTACAAAGTGGATCCACAAGACATTAGAAGTATATGTGGATGTCATGTTTATTAAGAGTAAAGAAGCTAAAAATCATGTACAGGATTTGAAAGAAATTTTTGATCAAATGCGGCAATTTAACATTAAAGTAAATCCAGATAAATGTACTTTTGGAGTAGTTTCAGGGAAAATTTTGGGTTATATTGTATCAAAAGAAGGAATACAAGTTGATCCAGAAAAGGTACAAGCAATTCGCAATATGCCAACTCCAGCGACAGTTAAAGATGTGCAAAAATTAAATGGACTATTAGCCTCGCTAGGAAGGTTTATTTCGCGATCTTCAGACAAATGCAAGCATTTTTTCGATATACTCAAGAAGGGAACAAAATTTAAATGGACAGATGAGTGTGAGAAGGCTTTTCAAGGGATTAAAGAACATCTAATGAACATAACTAACTTACAGAAAGCTAAACCAGGAGAAAAATTATTAATCTATCTTGCGACGACCACATATGCATTAAGTGCAGTACTATTGCGAGTAGACGTAGGGGTAGAAAAGCCAATTTACTATATTAGCAAGACATTTAACTCAACAGAAAGAAATTATTCAAAGATTGAGAAGTTAATCTTGGCATTGGTACATGCATCTTTTAAGCTTTGCATCTACTTTCAAGCGCATAAGGTCAAAGTGTTAACAAGAGTGCCAATTGAATCAGTAATGAAAAATTAAAAAAGATCAGGCAGAGTTGAGAGATGGAATGCACAAGTAGGACACTTTGATATCAAATATGAAATTCTGTCCTCACCAAAATCACAAGTTATCGTAGACTTTTTAGCTGAATTTCCCTTAGAAGATGACGATGTTGTAGAAGAAATGATGGATATAGAAGAGGAACATGGAGACCCAAAAGAGCTATTAATAGAACCCAACATATGGGAAATATTAGTGCATAGATCGTCAAATGGGAAAGGAAATGGAATTGGAGTTGTTTTTATATCGCCAGAAGGAGAGAAGACATCTTTTTCATTTAGGTTGGAATTTGCGTCCACTAATAATGAGACAGAATATGAGGCTGTGATTTACGCTCTAAAATTTGCGATAGAGATGAAGTTGGAGAATGCTAGAATTACCAGCGATTCATAATTGGTTATTCGCCAGATAAAAGGAGAATATACCACAAATGAACCATCTTTGAGAAAATACAAAAGACTTGTTGAAGAATTATCTGCGAGAATCCCAAAAATAAAATGGAGACACATATCACGGAAAGATAACAGGCTCGCGGATGCTTTCGCTTTCATATCTAGTATGATGAAAAATCCAGCTGCGAGATGTATAAAAATTCAAACACTTCTTTTACCATCAGTAAATAAAAAAGAAGAAGATGAGAGAGATGTGATGATGCTGGAATCTGGCGAAGAAGAAATAAAAAATAATAATGAAGATTGGCGAGCAGATCTTTATGCATATTTGGCGAGAGGAGAAAACCTAAGAAATAGATTGGAGGCACATAAGTTAAAAAGTAGAGCAACCAATTATGAGCTCAGAGATGGAATATTATATCGTATATCTTTTAGCAGACCATTTCTAAGATGTTTAACGAGAGAAGAAGGACAAAAGGTGTTAAAAATGTTACATAGTGGTGATGCTGGTAATCACAGCAGGGGAAGATTTTTGGCATATAAGACAAAAATGCAGGGCTATTATTGGCCATATATGCATGAAGATGCAAAACTACTATACAGACGTTGTGAAGATTGCTAGAGGTATGGAAAGAAAATACATGCACCAGGAGCACCATTATCATCGTCAAAAAGTGTATGGCCTTTTGGAAAATGGGGGTTAGATATTGTGGGACCATTTGTACCTGGTTCTGGACAAAGAAGGTATTTAATTGTCGCAACGGATTATTTCACGAAGTGGGGAGAAGTAAAGGCAGTACAACATATTCGCGATAAGGATATTTTCAAATTTTTATTTCAGAATATAATTTGCAGATTTGGAATACCAGCACAATTGGTGTCCGATAATGGAAAACAATTTGAAGGGCAGAATATAGAATTGCTACTCAATGCATTTAAGATAAAATGTGGAAAATCTACTCCTTTGTATCCACAAGCAAATGGTCAAGCTGAGGCACTAATAAAACAATCGCGGACATCTTAAAAAAGAAGCTAGAAGGATATCATATATCATGGTGCGAGCAGGTGCATAATGCAGTATGGGCTTACAATACAGCTAGACGAGAAGCTACTGGAATGTCACCTTTTTGTTTGACATATGGGGTTGAAGCTGTATTACCAACAGAAGTTGCTATTCCTACAACAAAAAGAGAAGCATGGGAAAAGAATCTGAGTGCTGGCATGATTTTGCATGAATTAGAGGAAAAGAGAGAAAAAACATTACAATATATGGAAAATTACCAGCGAAGATTAGCTCGCGAGTATAACAAGCGTGTTAAGAAACGTGAATTCCAACCTGGCGATTTGGTTTTGCGAGAAACACCAAGGTATCAGCAAGAAAATGGTGGAAAATTGGCGAGAAAATGGGATGGACCATACCTCATCAAAGAGATAATTGGAAAAGGGGCATACAAATTAATGGATCTTGAAGGAAGAGATGTTGGGCAAAGACTTGATAGACCATGGAATAGACTATTTCTGAAAAGGTATTATCAATGATAATTTCTGCGAGGTAAGAGATATTGATATGATGTATGATGAAACAGATAATAGATTCTTCTTTCTCTATTACAATATCTGCGAGCATAATCACATGAATAGCGGATAAAAATTTCTCAGAATTATAAAGAATGGGACGAACCTTTATGGCGTGCACCCTAGTTCGCGAATACAATTTCGTAAGAGGCATCTTTAAGACCTTAAAGCGCGTCATATGAGGGGGTATCTCTTAACATGATTCAGCGATAAGGTTATACCGCGCTGGAACCTGAGTCATGCAGATGTTGGGGTTAAAGAAAACCTATCTGGGAGAGAGATCTTGGATTTCCAACTATATAAGGTTATACCTTGGTCGGAAGACTAAGAATCTCTTCCAAGAAGTGCAGAGTATGACCAAGGCGCCGAGGTACACGGTTGAGCCAAGGTTTCCCAGGACGGATGAACCTACCCTGGCCATCCTTGGTAAGTCTTGGCTATGATGCACTTGGCCTGAAGAAAACCCCACTTAGGGTGCAGTCTCGTAACTATAAGCCATAGAGGCATAAAGGACAATAGGCTGCGAAAACAACTGGTTGTTGACAGATCCGGATGGTAGGAGCTAGTCTTGTATGGACGATGTGCCCTCCTTGAAGGGGCAATCAGGGGGGATTAAGGGCGGAACCCTCCATTAGGGAGCTGATAGGTGTCTTAAGACGGCAATGTCACGGGGCTTCGTTTTTGTAAGAAAACTTAGGCATGTCATATTGTCGCGTAACGTAAATTGTGCAGAGGAAACAAGCCATAAAGAAAAATGATAAGATGAGATCAATGGGTTTTTGCATGAAAGTGTAAAGACGTCCTGCGATTTCATCGCAAGGCGGCAATGTCACGAGGCTTTGTTCTCGCGAGAGAACTTAGATTTGTCATATTGTCGCATAAATATTGAAAAAGAAAATGATAAGACAAGATTAATGGGTCAATACATGCAAATGTAAAGACGTCCTGTGATTTTGTCGCAGATAAAAAGGTTGGCAAAATAAGACCTTTAACTAGGAAGGCACAATAAGACCAACAAAATAATATCTTATTTGAAAATGCAGGAGATATCTATTCATCGCATAAAGAAGATTACTTCAAACTTATAAGATATCGCCGAAATATCACAAAATATTTATCAATAAAAAGAAGAAAAGAAACATAATTCACCATCTCAAGAAAGATACTGCAAGGGAAGAAGAGGAGTGGATAATTATGATTTCAATATCTTTCATCAGAAGGTTCAACACAAGTAACAAAAAAAGTTGAAGTTTCAAAACTTATAAGGGTTACATTCTTCGCAAAACAGAAGAAGATAAAGAAAGCAAAAATGAAATTTAAACTTCAGCGACAGGCTCTTCAGTATTCTTCTCCCCAGGCTTATCATTCTCGCCAGCATTCTTATCAGCATCGCCAGAAGTTTTATCAGTATCGCCAGAATCCTTTTCAGCATCGCAAGAATCTTTTTCATTGCGGATTTCTTGTTTTGGATTATCTTCTTCAAGTTCTTCTTCTTCAATTTCTTCTTCAGAAGGGGGATATTCTAAATCTTTATCCATGGGAATGGGAACTTCATCATCCTCAACTTGCAGAGGAAGAACAGATTCAGGAGGGAGAGAATGGGAAATCAAAATTTTATTCACTAGAACTTCAGCGCTGAGATAAACTTTGCGAAGAAAATCTCTATTGCGGTTTCCAATCTCCATGTTCTTGCAGTACTCAAGATAGTCAAGTCTTCTTTCCGCTTTATCGCAAACGTCTAAAGAATTAGAAAGGATGGTCTTGTTTTCTTTGCGAACCTTATCTAACTTCTCAGTAAGATTAGTAATTTGAGCGAGATAGTCTCTTTCAGATTCTGCGAATAACCAAAATGAAAAGAAAAAATTGAAATAAAGATCTTACGAGAAGCAAAACACAGAAACTTGTCAAGAAAATCAACGGATGAGGCAGTCAATTGACTACCTTCTTTCTGAGAGGTTAAGTGTTGGATTAATGAAAAGAAACAATTCTCCCATTGATTCATTGTGTCATCAAACTTATCGCCAACCATACCCTTCAGACGAGATTTCATATTTTCTTCTTTGACATGAAGATGAGAGTTTTCATTTGACAATAAAGAGTTAGATCTCTCTAATTGGGAGCATTGGTCTTGAAGCTTACTGACCTTTAGACTAAGAGTTATTCTACCATTGATAAGTTTATTTATCTCAGCGACAGAAGATTTATTTACTTTCTTCAGCTCATCCCTAAGATAATGAAGAGATTGCTCTTGACGCTCACATGTACTTTGAAGGTTACTCAACTTTTGCGAGGAAATCATCATCAGGCTTGAAAATATATGTTTTTCTTGAGACAGGGTTTTATTTTCATCTAACAGAGATTCCACCGCCAAATTAGTCTTCATCAATTCATATGAAAGGTGAGTAATTTCGCTGCTTAATAAATTTTGGTTTAACAATAATTGACTATTCTCATTAGTAAGGTTATTTATTTGATCAACTGAATAAGAATAAAAGTTATCTAATCTATTAAACTGATCTCTCCAAGAATCTCTTTCAACACAAGCTTCTTCGGCGATGGACTAAAATTTAAATCTCTCAATAGCCCGGTTCTGGTTCGAAACTAAATATACAAGCCAAGGATTTAAGGAAGAAATTTAAGTGTAAAAAGAAATTCAAGTTTAATGAAATTTGTTAACACAGAGGCAAGAACATTATACCTTTCAGCTCGCCATTTCTTTTGCTAAGATTCTCGCACTCAAGAGAAGAGTTGCGAAGCTTATGACCCAAAATGTCACATTCAGAAGTTTTGGCTTGAAGACTATTCTTTAGAACTTTAATTTCACGCTCCAAAGATGATCGCGAAACAGTGTTATTAGAATCAAAGTATTTGAGTAAAGTTTCGCAAGCTTCATATTGGATAGGGTTAGTGGAAGATTTTTTAGCGTTATCTAAAATATTAGATAAAAATTTAAAAGCAATATCAACTCCAACAAAGATTTCATTTGGTAAATCCAAGAATGTGGAGGATGAAGTAGTGATAAGAGCAAGTTGTTGACTTGAATCATCTGCGATGGTTGCGTTGTCAGAAGGAGGAGTTTTTGGGAAAGTAACAGTTGAAGGTAATAGTGGACTAGAAGGAGTTTCAGCCACAACTTGGGTAGGGGTTTGATTTGTCAAATTCTCAGAAGGAAGGGAAGTGTTATTAGCGAGATTCTCACAGGTGGAAGAAGAAAGATCAGATTGTAAGGGAGTGGCGATAACTCTCACAGATGATAAATCAGGAATGATAATACCACCTCCAAGAGCTTTATGGCGACGAGATTTTTTGTGAGGTCTAGCGATGATCTCGTCATTCTGCAAACAATAATTTAGATAAGAAACAGAGGCAATAATATTGTTATTAAGATAAAATGTGTTTCTTACTACCTTATCATTCGCAGAATTCCTCTTCTTTCTCTTGTCGATGAGATCTTTGAGAGAATTAGGGTTTGGAGTTTCAGATTGAACGACAGGGATAGCTCCACTAAGAGAAAATACAACAATAATCATGATGAATCAAAGAAGAAACATTGAAAGCAAAAATTAGTTTAATAAAGGAGATAATTGAATTACATACCTCGCTGGCTCCATTAAAACAGTAGCAGATGAATATGAAGATAAAGAAAAATTGCAGACGAAAAGTGATATAAACGAGTGAAGAAGATGAAGAAGTAAAAAGAGAAAATTATTTCGGAAACTTGGCTTGACCTTTTATAGACAAAAGCAGTGGGACCAATTAAGAAGACATGTGTCAAGAAGAATTACAACACGTGTAGGCAGTAAAGATTGAATAAATAGAAGTTTGCCGTGAAAAGAATTTGTAAAGAAAGAAGTTGCGAGCAGCATGATGAGTTGAAGATTCTCATATCTTTTCCACTTCGCAGGAAAGACATGAGAAGAGGCAAGATGTAGTACCAGAATATCGCTACAAAGATATTCTCACGAGAGAAACGACATTTCTGCGAGCAGTTCAAATATTCCTACAACATTAACCATACTTCTGCGAGAACATCGTGAGAATCTTCAACAACAGTTGGCGAATGTCACAAAAAAGTGATATAATAGTTGATGATTGAAGATGTGAAAGAAGAATAAGGTTGCTTCATGATGATTACAAAGTTGGCGATAGTAAAGATAAAGATATGGCGATGAGATCGCAGAATGAACCCGAAATAGGCGGAGATCTTAGCTGTCTTCCATTATATATTTTCCTATAAATATGACTCTACTAGATTCAAAAAAGGATGATGTACTTTTGAGAGTTGAGAGAGTTTTGAAGAGAGAGAAACTCCAGAAAGAAAGTTGTATTTCTGAGTTCACAATTTTGTTGTAAAAGATTTATGAAAGTGAAATTAATAAAGTGTTATTATTCATATCCAAATTATGTCTTGATTTTCATGGAATCTTAGTATGGGTGTAGTGTAGGAAATCCTGCAACTACAATTACGTCATTTTTTAAACCACTCTGTGATACTCGCGAAATGTTGTAGAAGAACTTGCGGTGATGCTCGCAGAGAAGTGTTGTTAATCTCGCAGAGAAATGTTGTAGCGATATTCTGGTCCTATATCTTGCCTCTTCTCATGTCTTTTCTGCGAAGAAGAGAAGATCATGAGAATTTAAAATGCCACAATTACTCATCTTGAATCTTCTCTGTTTTGACTCGTTTTTGTATCCTTTTCCAGCTATTTTCATTCGTCCAATAAATCTTTAATACGTCCTTCATAACCACTGCGATCTGTCCGTTCACGTCCCCTAATTGCATTAATTACGTTCACCTTCTCGAGAAATTTCTTCTTCTATAAATACTCCCTTCATTCTTTTCTTTCCTTCTTTTTACTTTCTTCTTCTTTCTCTTCGAAACTTCTCTGCAAGTTTACTGTTCTTCCGTAAATTGCGTGTTTGTCATCGCTGTGATTTATTTCTTATTTTTCAACCTTTTCTTTCATTCCCATACTCAAAAAATGGTTGCTGCTGGTGCTAAAAACTTGGCTGCTTTAAATGAGATGCGAGAAAAACTCAAAAGTAAAGGATTTACTTTGTCTACAATTCCAAATCTAAATCCCAAATCCGAACTCTCTATCAAGCTATTTTCTAATCATCAATGTTCTCACAAGAAAGTTATAGTATCGCTAGGTCAACTTGAAGATGGTCTTCCCGTTTCTCTCTATGATCAAGAACTTCCATTATTCCATGAAATAATTTCTCACGAGAAGTTTTCGCGAGCAGTATATCAACTGGGTTGAGATTATATTCGATTACTACTTGAATATGCTTCTCGCGGTGCCAATAAAGAATCTCGCTATCCTGTTACTGCAAAGAATCCTCAATTTAAGGATGTCCCAATTATTCCCGCGATGTATACTGTGGATAATTTCTTCATCAACTATGACATAATTCCCATGAAGAGGGATCGCACCTGCTGGGGTGTCCGTTTACAAAAGAAAAATAAGATTGATGATGATAAAGCTCTTATGTTAGATATTGATTGGCATACACCTACTAATCAAGGTCCTCGCCATTCCAGCGATGATAAGTGGTTTATTTTTACTCTTATTTTAGAGGGTCCTTATATTTATGGTTCCCATGATTTGCCTGCACATCTCGCGGAGTATCAACCATGGGTGTTTTACTGGCCTGAGGAAGAGAAAGAAGTATGTTCTCCTTAATTCTTTGTATAATAAGCTATCTTTATTATTTTTCCTTAGTTTTTATATCCTTAAGCTCTCGCTAATTATGCTTTTTTATTAGATTGAGAGATTGAAGGCTAACTATGAGAATAGTTTAGGAAACCTGCTACTCGTTCAGCTCTTCAATTGCTCACAGATGAACTAAAAAAAATTTATTTATAAATTTCAACAATATATTGTTGCCCCTATTTCTTATCTTTATCTGTGCTCGCAGGTAATTGAAGAATTAGAACCATTAGACCCAAAACCCAAGGTGAAACCTTCAGTTCATCGCAAGGGGAAATCTGCTGCTCCTCCTAAAGGGAAGCCTACTGCCCTTCGCAATGAGGAATCTGGTGGTCCTCCCCTCAAGAGAAAAAAAACCCCACTCTCTTCTTATTCAACTCCTCAACTTATTCTTGAAGATTTAAATGTTGATTTTGATAAAGATAATAATGATGATGATACTGGCGTCCCTTCCATAAAGGATTCTTTTTCTTCTGAGTCTGCAATGGCTCAACTATCCAAACTTTTTGGCGATGCTACACATGGGATCGCAAATGAGTATGGAGATGAAGCTCTTAATGGGATATCTCAGGCACTCGCTAAGGTTTGTGATGCCCCAATTTGAGCTGATAATAACTCTCTTCGCGGGGTCTCAAGATCGCTGACTCCAAGTTTCTTAAACTCACTTGGTATTCTGGTATGTTTTCTCTTGTTCATCTAATTTATGTATTTATTTCTTCGCCAAATCTTAATTTATATAGTTCTATTGCAGGTTGGAAGAGCTTCCTTTGCTGTTGCTTATGATTTGGATAGCAGGCGTATTATTTATGAAAAGAAAGCTGCTAATCTTCACCAAGATAAAGAAAAACTGGAAGCTGAAGTTACTGAGCTTCGCAGGAAAAATAAGCAGTTGGAGACTGAAGCTTCAGTTGATAAGCAAAAAATATCTGATCTTGATAAAGCTAATCAACAACTCTATGGTATGATTTATTCCCTTTCTCTTTTTAATTCTTCTCACACTATCGCAGCTTATTCAAATGACCATTTTTGCAGATGTTTATGGTCTTACTGATGAGGCTACATTTCTCCAATATTTTCCTGAACCTGAAGATGATAATACCCTTCTTGCTCGCCTTAATAGTTCTTTAAGTAACTTGTCAGGCGATCAGATTAGATCTCTTTCTTTAGATGAACTTAGATCCAAATTTGATCTCTTAAAAATCGAGCACAGCTTTAATTTAAGTTTAACCAACAAGTTTAAGCTTCTTTATCTTAATACAAAGGAAGAAGTCAATAGATTAAGAAAAAATAATAGTGATCTTATTGACGAGAAAGATCGTGCAGTTGAAAATGGCACCAAAGCCCTAGCAGATTTTCATAAAACTCTTCTTAATGTTCAAATGGAAAGAGATAGACTTTTCCGCGAGAATGAAGATCTTCTTGCGAGGGAAACTCAAGTTCGCTCTCGTCTTCTTATTAATAGCGATGATGAGTTTGCTTGGGCTGCGATGGTTCTTGACAATGCCAGAAACAATTTAGGTGTAGATATTAGTCTTCATACTGAACAAGCAACTTTAATTAAAGATATGATTTCTGAAAGAGAAGGTTGTCAACTGTTCTACTCTGTTGATTTCTTGTTTTTATTATTCTTTCTTGCAAAATCTCTAACTTGTTGTTATATTATTGCAGAAGCTGAAGGTATATATCGCGAAAGAATTCAAGAACTTGAAGACGACAAACATCAACTCGCGAATAGTCTTGCTGCTCTCCATGAGAAGTATTCAAGATTGAAAGAACAATTAAGGATTACTGCTGTGAATTTTAGTTCTACCCTTGTTACTGTTCGTAATAAATCCATTAAATTGGTTTGCGATGATCATGATATTCCACACTCTAGATATCCTGATCTTTCAAAGGAAATTCCATCAAAAACTCCATCTCTTGTTATATCTGATAGAAAGGCTGAGGACTCTGGTGAAGATGAAGATAATGATGGTAATGATAAAGAAAAATCCGGCAAGGAAGAAAAATCTGGCGAAGATAAAGATGATAATGATGAAGAAGAGAAGTCTGGCAATGAAGATAAATCTGGTGAAGAAGATGGTGATGGATCTAATTAATTCTGTTTCTTCTTCTTATCTTCCTTATAAATTTTGTATAGTTATTTCCTTCCTCCTGTAATATTACTGCGATCTTCTCCAATTTTGTAATTTTCTTTTGCTTCTATCTGTATGAATTAGAAAATAATTTTTTTTTTGAAAATTAATCAATCAACGTAATTATTACTTTTTAATTATCTGTATAAGTGTGTCATCTATGCAATTTTATCATATGGTAGATGAATAATAATTTCATCATTTTATGCATTCCCATACTTGCCTCTATTATTCATTTGCAATACGAAAAAATTGAGTAAAGATTAGATATTAGTTGTAGAGTAAATAGATTGCCTCAATACCCGCGATAATTATCGCTAACAATAATTACATAACTTTAGATTCTGCCTCAATATCCGCGAGTATTATCGCAGTAATCTTATGGTCTTATTATGCCTTCCTAATTAAAGGTCTTATTTTGCCACATTCTTCTTTCCGCGACAAAATCGCAGGAAGTCTTTACATTTGCATGTATTGACCCATTGATCTTGTCTTATATGTATTTTGTAAATTTGTCTGCGACAATATGACAAGTCTAAACTTTCTTTCGAGAATAAAGCCTTATGACATTGCCGTCTTGCGATGAAATCGCAGGACGTCTTTACACTTTCATGTAAAAACCCATTGATCTCATCTTAACATTTTCTCTTTAGGCTTGTTGCTTCTGTATAATATTTGTCACGCGACAATATGACATGCCTAAATGTTCTTGCGATCATAAATCCCCATGACATTGCCGTCTTAAGACACTTATCAGCTCCCTAATGGAGGGTGCCACCCTTATCTCCCCCTGGTTTCCCCTTCAAGGAGGGCACATCGGCCATACAAGACTAGCTCTTCCCATCCAGATTTGCCAACAACCAGTTGTTTTCGCAGCCTCTTGTCCTTTATGCCTATATGGCATATAGTTACAAGACTGCACCCTAAGTGGGGTTTTCTTCGGGCCGAGTGCATCATATCCAAGACTTGCCAAGGATGTCCAGGGTAGTTTCGTACGCCCCGGTCACCCTTGACTCAACCGTGTACCTCGGCGCCTTGGTCATACTCTGCACTCCTTAGAAGAGGTCCTTAGTCGTCCAACCAGGGTATAACCTTATAAAGCTGTAAATCCAAGGTCCCTTCTTTTGGATAGGTTTTCTTTAACCCCAACATCTGTATAACTCAGGTTCCAGCAGCGATATAACCTTATCCCTAAGTCATGTCGAGAGATACCCCCTTATATGACGCGCTATTAGGTCTTACATTTGCCTCTTGCGAAATTTTAATCGCGAACTAGGGTGCACACCATAAAGGTTCGTCCCATTCTATTAATCTCTGCGAAATTTTATTCGCACTTCTCGCGAGTATTGTAACTCTGATAAAATTTCACTTCTTTTATCTTCTTTCTTTTTGTAAAATTTTGTAATTATTTTTAAACAAAGTACTCTTTTTTAATTCAAACAAATCATTAGTAAGCTTTTCTAAAATTCATCCTTTTACCCTTCTACTTATTACTTTCTATTGCTTCCTTCTTATTGCGCTTTGCTATCTTCTCTTAATTTGCAAGACACTTGCCATTAATTTGCCACCTTCATCTTCTCGCTATTTTTAGTGAGGATTGATTTCGCAATACTTCATCTTCTCATTGTTCTATAGTAACTGCGACACACTCGTCATTTGCTTCCTCTCGTCGCTCTATTGTATCAATCATTAATCTTTCACATCTTTGTTTCTGCTTGATGTTCTGTTTCCAGTTGCTACTCTTTGCAGTCCTCTCTTCGCAAGATTTTACATCAATCTCATAGCATTTCCTGCTTTCTCCCCAATATCCTTTAATGACTCCAACACCTTTTGGATGTGGAAACTTCATACATTGATGATAAGTCGATGCCGCACCCAAGATTCCATGTAACCAAGGTCGACCGATCACAGCATTGTAAGGTGATTCGATGTCGACAACACAAAATAAGATTTTAGAAAATATTCCCTTTAATGGATTTCGCATCGTAATTTCTCCTTTGGGCTTGTTAGCAGTACCATTAAAATCATAGATTTTATACGTTGATGGTATTAGATCTTCGTCTCTTCCACCCATGGTTTTGTAGGTACGATAAAATAAGATGTCAACTGAACTCCCTGTGTATATTAGGACTATGTTGATGGCCCAAGAATCTTCATTTTCATCATCATATTCTTCATCTTGTTCTTCCCTCTGCTTTGGATTTATTTCTAATTTTACTACCAATGGGTTGTCGTGCAGCTCTCCAGGTTCTGGTACTTCTTGTGCAGTGAAAGATATGGTTTGTTTTTTCTATTCTTCTAATGGCAAGACTCTCGCGATATTCATTATTTCTCTTCCCTCTGTATCCCTCGCAAAGACTCTGCTAAGAATGTTGCCATGGAAATATTCAATAGTTCTGTATGAATGTACAATAGAATTGCAAAAAAAATTCTTCGCCTTAGCTCCAACTTCAATCACTAATGTTTCTGCTCCTTTTATAGCATTTACTCTGCGAATTTCTGGTGCTGGTGGTAATCGCTGGGACTGTGGATGTCCTATTAGAAAATGATTTAATTTCCCTTGATCAATCATCCTTAAGATTATCCTTTTCACATTTCTACAATCATTTACTAGAATGACCATGAAAATGATGGTAAGGACAAAATTCTTGACTTCGATTATTTTGATGTGGCTCTTTTCCCATGTTCCATGGTGATGGTATGTTTTCCATCAAAATTATAGCCTCCCAAATTTTTTATATACTAGCATTTAGGGGTGGCATCTTAATTTCTTCCCATATTATCTTCTGATTACCTTGCCCTCTAAAATTATCTCGCTTCTGACCACCATAAGTCTCTTGTGGCTGATCAAGTCTTTGAATTTTGTTATTTCCACCACGATTGTAATAACTCTTCTCCCTCTCATATTCTTATTGATCTCGACTGCCCATCGCTACCAATTTCTGTTGGTTATCATTCACCATTTTCTCTTGTTGTATCTGCGAGGTGCTTGCCACATTGTTGATCATTTTAGGAAGTAAACTTCCATTGGTCGCCATTGAGTTGGTGTTTGCGAATGGGAATGATTCCATTTCATTCTGTTTCTCTTTTAAAGCGATGTACTCTTCTTGTAGCTCTCGCAACTCTGTCATGGTGATTGTATTTTTGATCCTGAATACTTGTATGTACAGTAGATTGGTTGCAAACATTGCATTAATGAAAGATAAAATGAGGTATCTTTCATCTACTCTCCCTGCCATCTTGCTGCACATTGACTTCCATCTTATGGTAAAGTGTTTCAAACTCTCGCCAATCCTCTGTTTTCACCCAAACACATCTTCAATACCTGGCCGCGATGAATTGTTGCTTATGTATGCTCCCAGAAATGTAGCTTGCAAATGATCAAAAGATGTTATAGTATTTTTTGGAAATCCCTCAAACCATTTCAGAGCTTCGCCAGTCAAGCTTGATGCAAAATACTTACACAATACAACACCATGATTCTCCCACTGTAGCATACACCTAACGTAAGCTTTGACATGCTGAACAACACAAGTGGTCCCATCAAAGATACTGGTTAATTTTGGTAAATTACACTTGGGGGGAATCCCTCTCAATTGTACTTCCTGAGCAAAAGGGGTCCTCGCAGCTTCTTCAATTGCTTCATAAAGTTGACTTCTTCCTCCTTCTTTTCTATTGTTTATCATCCCCCGCATTTCTGCTAATTCTCTTAGTATTTGTTCATTTTCAGCTGAATTTTGATCCACTGGTCTCTTTAATGCAGGTTCTCTTCTTCTGCGTTCATGTCTTCTTGTCATGCGAGATTTCGTGTATCTTCTCCTTCATCTTCATCCTGTCTTTCTCTGCAATTTTCTCTTTCGCGTTCTTCTTGAAATCGCAGTTGATTATGCTGTCTATTTTCTTATCTGCGAATTTCTTCGTTTCTCATCATTTCTCCTCGATGTCTTTCTATTCTCCTCTATATTATATCATATTCCTCTTGAATGTTATCATTATAGCGATTTTGTGTACGTCTCAAAGTAATCGAAAGCGTTCCTCGGTCCTCCTCGGTGGAGTACCTTGTAGCGAGGAGCAATTAACTCGGACTTGGAAATCGCCAATACTCGGCATCATACTCGGTCCCTAAATACTCATGAGTCATGAATTATACCAAGTACTTGGCCATTTTTTATATAAAATCGGTCTCCTCAGCCTAATACAAGGTCTACTCGGTCACTACTCGGTCTCCTCGGCCGATTCCAAGGTCTCCTCGGCCTGTTCCAAGGTCTCCTCGGCCGACTTAATCGGTGTTCCTCGTTTTGACCTTGGAATTGGAAATCGCCTCGCTTGGACACCTTGGAGCGAGTACTCGCCGAGTACTCGGCCTTGGAGGCCGATTTCGACTACTTTGGTACGTCTACTTTCTCGATTTTCAGGGTTATTTTGTTGTACTGCCTCTTGAAATTCTTGCTCCTCTACTTCTGCCCTTAATCTTTCTCTCTCGCAAGCTAGACGTGCTTGTTCAGCATAATGCCTCTCAATTTCTTCCTCAATTATTCTTTGATTTCTTTGAATCTCTCGTCCATGTAATATTCTCATACCTTCTTCTTGATTTTCTTCACCATTTTGGTTGTTTCTTCCCTCTTGATTTCTATTGTTATGTCTTCCATTTAAAACTTCATCGTGTGGAATGTAGCGATCATTAATCATTTCTCTTCCTCCATGATGTTGCTCTTCATTTGGATTCTGTATTCCCTCTCGAATATTTTCTTAAATATTTCTCATAGGGGAATTTCTCCTTGGTTCTTCTCTAAATGATCTTGTACTCGATCTAGCGGTACTTCTTGATCTTCTTCTCTGTAATCTTAAATTTTCCATTCTCAACTCGTGATTTTTTTCTCGTTAAATTTGCTCATTCCTCCACTTCTAATCTTCTTTCCTCTTGTACTCTTTGTCTTAAATCATCTGCCATTTCATTTTCGCCTTCTCCATGAATTAACCCTTCAACCACTCCTTGATCTCTTTATTCCCTTCTTTGTTGTTCTTCTGCTTCCTCTATCGAATCCGATCTCCAAGTATGCACACTCACTCTATCGTAATCCACATTTCTATCTTGTATTGGTGTTTGTTGATTTGGCTGTTGAATTTGATTTTCTCCTTCGTTCCTTGTTTTATTTCTTCTTGTTCTTACCCTTGAAGATTCTCCCAATTCATTTGTTTCTCCACCTGCAAGTCTTTTACTCCTTATCACAGTTGTTGGTGATTCTGATGTATTTCTTCTTCCTCTAGCCATTTCTTCAATCCTAACAATTTCTTCGAATTCCCAAACTGTGACTATGGATCTCTTAATTCGATTATCCATGTTTCTAGCGCCAAAATGTAGTTGCAGGAAATCCCACACTACACCCTTGATAAGAATCTATAGAAATCAAGTCATAATTAAAGATGAACAACAACACTTTTATTATTTTTATTTTCAGAAATGTTTTACAAGAAATATAAAAATTCAGAAATACAACTTTCTTTCTAGAGTTTCTCTCTCCTCAAGACTTTCTCAACTCTCAAAAAATACATCATCCCTCTCTGAATCTATTAGAACCCTTTATATAGGAAATTACATAATGGACGACAGCTAATTTTCCTCTTATTTCGGATCTAATCTGCGATCTCATCGCGGTAATTATAATGTTCATTCTCGCCAACTTTGTAACCATCGCGGGACAAACATGCTCTTCTCATGTTTCTTTCATCGTCATCTATTACGTCATTCTTTAAACCACTCTGTGATACTCGCGAAATGTTGTAGAAGAACTTGCGGTGATGCTCGTAGAGAAGTGTTGTTAATCTCGCAGAGAAATATTGTAGCGATATTCTGGTCCTACACAATCACTTGAATCTCTTGTGATCAATCACACACAGAACGGAGTCTGTTAACAATGGATTATCACAAGATCGTCTTTAGATCTAACAATAGTCTAAAGATCCCTGTCGAAACCTTGAACTAGTTTGAGTGAATCTTATATCAGAAGAGAAGATTCTCAAGCATAAAAAAACTAGGTGCAATCAAGATTCAACCACCGTTAGTCAATCAAATCAATACGAAAACTAAAGATAAACCGCAATATCTAGTTTCCCACCAACGAGTCACGCTAGCGCTTCTCAATCCCAAAGAATACTTTTAAATTGAGCAGCCGTAAGAGATTTCACCTAATTAGATTACTCTCCTCTCCGATAGGTGGCTTCACTAGTAACTAAGACAAAAGAGTAAGTCTAGGTTACGCATGATTAGTTTGCTAAAAATGCAAACTCAAAGTATTTATTGACAAGAAGTTTGAACACCAATGAATTTCCAAAACCGAAAATATTCTCAATATATTTTCATTACTCCACCAAATTCGGTTTTCATAATTCCTGTGAATGCACTGTCCAAAAATAATGATTGCAATCTCCTTGGAAAATATTTAATTAGCAAATGCACATTACTAATTCTTATTTTCCATATATAATTAAAAACCCTTAATTAAAAAGATTCTTAAGTTATTTAATTCGATCTTGGGATTTACTTCCTCTTAGCCATTAAGGAATATCTTTGAACAAAATAGAATAAGAATTAATGCACCGTGTTAAAAGAGTGATGGCATCTTACTCTTGCAAGTCTTTACCATGCTTGCTCACTTGAAACCGATTTACCACACTTCCAAACAAGTTTAGAATTGGTTTATCTTACTTTAAAGAACTATGTGATTGATCACGTTCCACTCAATCTACGGTTCTACCAAAACAAGTTTCGGTTCTACATCCATGTGAGTATTGTGCATAGTTACACTAGCTTACCAAAGATACGGCTGATTAGATACTGGGATCGGTTCACCACATATATTTGATATCTAACTTGTATGCACTGCACATGTCCATAGGATCGGTTCTACCTTCCCAAAAACTTGTTGCACATGTTCATAGGATCGGTTCCCCTTTCTTCCATAAACCTTGTTGCACCTCATACAAGGATCAGTTCCCCTTGTGATGCACTGCACCTCTTACTAGGATCAGTTTCCCTCGTCCCAGTAATAAGTTCAGACATACACAACCCGATCATACCCCAGGTGATTACTTAAGATCAGTTTCACTAATAAAAGTCATACCAATACATATGCCAGGCCTCATGTGAATAGTTCTACCAGGAACACAAACAAGTCGTGAGCGGTTATACTAATTCACACATATGGGTCGTTCATAAGATATGCAATGAAGAATAACCCCAATAACGCCTGGAAATTTCCTTTTCGGTTCACAACACATATCATGAACTTACTTCCTTAGAACAAATGTAAACATTGCTCCCTAGGATGAAATCCTCACCTCATACCCATACATAATAACAATAGCATTCATATGATTATGTCGATGTCTTATATACAAAGTTTAATGGTTAAGCAAGAAACTTCATATTGTATTCCTTAATACTAAGTCTATCTAGAGTGTTCATGCTTCGCAGTTTTATGTTTTCAATATGCACGACTTAAAAGATACGTTAGGGAATGAAACAGTTCAAGTCAAATATCACTAACCTCAAGTGGAAGGATTATGTTGTCGTTGTAGCTCCGTTCTTCTTCACTTCTTCAAGTCTTCGAAATACTTGTAATGTCTCATCCTAATACTTTCAAGATAACCTATACGAAGTTGACTCTAATACATTTAAATCAAGCGACTCTTAAATGAGTTTTGCTTCACTAAAATATGACAACCAAACTTGACATACCAACGCTTGGTGGGTTCCACCGAGCAATGCTCTAACAATGAACTATAAATATGAGGGTCAACCCAAGTTTGACTCATACTCTAATACCTATAACCCTGGATAGAGACATAATCCAAATTTCTCGTGGTTTAAAGGTAACCATCAAGTTGGTCCATCTAGCAATCCACCACCAGGATTTTTTAGGAACCAATTTCAAGTCCAAGAATCGAGCCCAGTTGATAAAAAGGTGTTATCTTTAGATGAAAGTATAAAACTCTTGATTGAGGGTAATGCCATAAATAATGCCCAGACTACCCAAAATATTAACTATTTAAGTCAGAAGTTGGATGACTTTGTCCTGACGAGTCAACGTTACCAACAGAACACTAGTAAAGCTATTATTAATTTAGAGACTCAAATAAGTAAATTGGCCAACAGGTTAAGTGATATAGATAATGGGAGATTTCCTAGCCAACCAACTCCAAAACCAAAAGGATTTAACCAGGTTAATGGGTTAGGTAGTTCTAACCACAATGAACATGTCAAAGCAGTTATCACCCTTAGAAGTGGTAAAACATTAGAGAACTCGGTAGAACCACCTAAGTACAAGCGTCCAGCTGAAAAATAGACTGAAGTTGATCAAACTTCGTCTGAAGTCCCTAATGGGCCTGAGAGTGCAACAAGTTCAAGTGAGGATAATATTCCTGAGAGAGTGTACGTACAACCTGCACCATTTCCTCAGAGACTCGCTAAAAACAATCCTAGTACATATGCTGAAATCCTAGACATCTTTAGGCAAGTTAAGGTTAACCTTCCCTTGTTAGATGTAATTAAACATGTACCGGATATGGAAAAGTTCCTAAAAGAGATGTGCACCGTCAAAAGATATGCGAGTGTCCATAAAAATGAATTTTTGACCTAACAAGTTAGTTCCATAATATCACAAAAGTACCGAGTCAAAGTTAAAGATCCTGGTTGTTCTACTATCACATGTGTTATAGGTAGCCAAAAGATAGAAAATGCTCTTTTAGATCTTGGGTCTAGTGTGAATCGTATATGAATAACTTGCACTAGGTGAGATGAAACCAACTAGGATAACACTATAGTTAGCCGATAGGTCAGTGAAAATACCACGTGGAATTATTAAAGACGTTTTGGTTCAGGTAGAAAACTTTATTTATCCAGTTGACTTTGTAATTTTAGACACTCAACCTGTCTCTAGTCAAGATATCAATATCCCAATCATCCTAGATCGTCCGTTTCTAGCCACTGGAAATGCAGTCATACATTGTCAAACTGGCCTAGTAAAATTTTCCTTTGGGAATCAGAAAATCTTGTTAAACGTTTTTAAGGCGTTACAAGCCCCACCGGACCCTAAACACTATGAGTCTATATGGATGATTGATTCTCTAGTTGAGAATACCAATACCACTAATAGTGTTAGTGATCCTTTAGAGGCGTGCTTGGCCCACTTTGGATGATTGATTCTCTAGTCTATATGGAGAATACCAATACCACTAATGGAAAATGGCAGCGTAAACCAGAACCTCTTCCGCCGACCATAGATAAACCCCTCCCATCATCAGTTAAGGAAACCACCCTTGAATTAAAGCCGCTACCAGATACACTGAAGTATGTATTTCTTGGTAGTGAAAATACTCTTCTTGGCATAATTTTCTCTGACTTAAAGCCCAATCAGGAAAGTAAACTAGTTAGTGATCTACGAGAGTAATAGGGTGTACTATAGCAGATTTGAAAGGAATTAGTCCCGCTGATTGTATGCACCACATCTACCTTGAAAAAGGTGCCAAAACTTCAAGAGAAATGCAGAGACGTTTGAATCTTAATATGAAGTAAGTTATCCGCACAGAGGTGCTCAAATTGTTAGATACGGATATCATATACCCCATCTATGATAGTAAATGGGTCAGTCATGTCCAGGTTGAAAATGAGAACAATAAATTGACCCCTACTCGTGTTACTACCGGGTGGAGAGTTTGTATAGACTACCGTAATCTAAACTCAGCAATTAGGAAGGACCACTTTCCTCTACCATTCATCGACCAGACGTTAGAAAGATTAGCTGGCCACATCCATTATTGTTCCCTAGATGGATATTCTGGTTATAACCAAATCCCTATAGACTTGGAGGACCAAGAGAAAACAACCTTCACATGTCCATTTGGTACTTTTGCTTACAGGCGTATGCCTTTTGGGTTGTGTAATGCACCCGCAACATTCCAACATTGCATGCTAAGTATCTTTTCGGACATGGTTGAGCGGATTTCTCAAGGACTTTATGGAAGATTTTTCAGTTTTTGGATTCACTTTCGATGAATGCTTGCACCACCTTACACTAGTTCTAGAACATTGTAAAGAAAAGAACTTAGTCCTTAATTGGGAAAAGTATCATTTTATGGTTAGATATAGAATAATGTTAGGAAATGTGGTGTCCTCTAAGGGAATTAAAGTTGATAAAGCCAAAGTTTAACTATGTTAAGTGCATATTATTAGGGGTGCACATATCCTACCCTTATCCGCCATTTCTAACCTACCCGCCACTATTTTACCCGTATACTATCCTACCCACTATTTGACGGGTAGGGTGGCGGTTAGGTATTTTGTTATCCGCCATTAAATGGGTAGGATGATGGGTGAAGCTCGAAATTAACCTATCCTACCCGCCTACCCGCTAATATACTGAATGACTTAATGGTCCTTGTACTGTTTTCCTCTCCTGCCTATTTTCTCGTCATTTCGAAACATATCAGGAGTAAAAAGTAAAATTTCTTTTTCTTTTTATCAAACCAAACACAGAAAATCAGAGAAATTCACAGATTCCCAGCCCATTTCTTCTTTCTTCTTCACCTTAAATCGAACACAAAATCCCAGCCCTTTTCTTCCCAAAAACTGAACTGAACTAGGGTTCTAAGTTCTAACTTGTAATCGTATACTTTACTCTCTCAATCTCATCTTCATCTTTTAGGGTCACGTTTAAAACCCTTTACTTGGTTGGTTCGTTTACACTATAATAGTCTAATTACGGCCCTCCTTCACCAAAATATGATGGAGAAGACATTGTTCCAATCTTAGGTAAGCCGATAATCACATAAGTATCATTTTGTTTTTAATAATTTGAATGCGTTTTTCTTTTATATGTTGTATTGCTTGGTGATTTCATTTGTATTTGAAGAAATTAGTTGAAATCCATTGAGTAATATGATTGCCATCGTGAGAAATTGACATGCATGTTAACTGATTGATGAAATTTCTCATAGGAATATAGTTTGTTCCTCATGAAGGACGAGTTTCAATGCTATTCTGTTAGGGGATGGGAGCAAAAGGCAATTGAATGGGATTTAAAATCTGTGGACATATGTAAACTGATTGATAAATTGTCTCTTCATGATTTCTAGCTAAAACCCATGTTTTTAAATGTTTAGATTATCAATATTTCAAACAATTTCAGTGAGATTTTGATTATGTGACTCTAAACCCATGTATTTAAAGGCATTTCTTCTCTTCAGTTGTCTGGTATTTTTGTATTCACATTTTGGTATGAATTTTAGGTGTTGTAAGTGAGGCAAGTGGAATGGCTCTCTGCTTATTGCAACCAGTGGAGGGCTAAAGCTAAACCAATAAAGAGCGAGGGTAAGTGAAGCTTTTCCTTATCCTACATCGGAATCCGTCATATGTTTGATGCCTAGTTTTGAAGCCATGAGGTGAGATTAGACATGTTGTTAGGCAGCGTATAGTACGGTGAGACATAATATTAGGAGAGATGCCTAACTTGAACGATTTATCGACCAAAAATAGGTGTTGCTCCCAATTTAAGCTTACTGTTACTGATTAGTTGCTTAACATCTAGAAAATGAATATATTGAGTAGAGTTTGATTTAAATGTTTTAAAATGTTAAGGCATTTAGGAAATGGTGTTCTTGAATATGCGGTTTCATTTTGTTTTCTCAAGGGCTATTGATCATTTCATTTGTATGTGTCTAAGTCGTAAATAACCAATACTTGTACTCTTCTATCGTGTGTGTCATCCATCTTCTTCAAAGCTTTACTCCTTTACTGTTCAAGATGATGACAAGTAGCACTCCGTATCATGAAATGAATCCCACTAACTTACTGTCTATAGAGTCTATGGACTATACTGAAGAAAATAGATAGATGGAGACATGCTTTTTTTCCTACTCAGAATTAGCTTTAGCTTCTGCTCAGAGCAGTAGTAGTATTAATGAAAATCGTTGATTTACATTATCGTCAGGTCAGGTGAGTGAGTTCATTTAATTTAAGACCAATGGGTAAATGTTTTTATTAGGTAAATGTTTTCTTCTCCTCTAACTTACATGTAATATATATAGGTCCTGAAGGTCGGTAAGAAACGCACGTCGACCATCTTGCCTGGGTTACAAATTCACTGTGAAACTAGAGAGTAGTTAAGTTAGCCATGCACATGTTAATAGGTGTAGAATACACCGTATTTACTATCTAGTATTTATGCTTTCTTTGCTATTTTTCGTGTGAATTATGTATCTTATGTTCGCTTTTGAGTTTCATAGGTACTTTGGAGTCATTACGAGCAAAAGAAGGAGAAATCATCCATTTGGAGCGAAAAGAGTAATAATCGTCCAATTTGATAAAAGAGGGGCGGAGTTATCATTGCATGGGAAACCACATCGTAGCTGCACCGGAATTCAGGGATGTACAACCACAAGCTAGGTGGTTTTTGAGATTTACTGTATGGGATTTAGTTATGGGTTTACAAGTGATGGGCTTAATTTCCTACTACACATGCTGGGCTTAATTTCCTACTACACCTGCTGGGCTTAGTTCAGGATGTCAAAGACATGTTGGTGCTGAGTTTTAAGGGAGATAAAAGACCTAGACAGGGAAGAGCTCGTGAACTGTTGGATGAGAATTAAGTTGTGGGATGCTGTTGTCGACGTTGGAACTGAGGAGTGCTGTAGGTGTGCTTTGGCAGGTGAAGCAATGCTCAGTATGAGAACAAGAGATGAGATGGTGCTATTACCACAGATCTTAGCAATCACTGATGGAGCTGAACTGGTGGTTTTGGGATATTCTCATTGGCAGTATACGGAGGAGCTGAAATTGATGTCGATAATGGAGAGGAGTTGATGCTTTCAGTGATGAGTGGATGCTGTTGATCGAGCTTGGCAGAGAGCTGGTGGTCGTGAGTTACGGGCAGAGAGTCCTATCCGTGAATTAGAGTCTAATGAGGTCTGCATTGTCAGTCCCACGTATCCGACAGTGGAATGATGTTAATGGGCTAGGTCGGCAACTGATTTTTTTGGCGTAACTTAATTCGGAAGAAGGGTAGAAATACAGCAAGTCTATATCTCCATGAGGGAGAACATATTATCTCTTCTACTTTGTTCTTGGGTTTTACAACATGATAGAGTTTCTTTTTCTTCTTGTGATGAACTCCTTGATCATGAGTACTTAATCTTATTATTGGTTTATGGATTAATTGGATTTCACAAAGCATGATTCTTTGATTCAATATATTAGTTTTGTCTCATATTTATCGTTTACGATTCTCTGAAAATATAGTTATATGATTGACGTATTATAACATGATTTGATTGATTGTTTTGTCAAGTTGCAAATTGGTAGAACTTCATATCACATCTATTGCTAGTTTAGGGTTTATTATACGAAAAAGTGATAATCCTTGAATACAAGTAGCATAATTGTGAATATTGCTTGTAGTGATACATCCTAGTAATCACAAGTGAATCATAACCTTTGTTAAATTGAATTAGTGCGCTTTCCACGTTCAATTTCTTTGATTAGCCTGATTTCATAGAACTTAATGCATCTAGGGAATTAAACTTGATTAGTGCTTTTACACGTTAGGTTGTTCTTTTAGATAGAACTCATGCTCGCATCTTTTAATGTGTTTGTTGATAACAAAAGGAGATTTGCGGGATATTCTTGCGATCAAGGTATCCTAGGGCTTTTGAAAAAAGTTGAGATTAAATATCAATTCTAGTTATTGTGAAAAGCATGTTAGTGAATGAAAACGAAGTCCTTAACCAATATTTCTTATCCTTGAATCTATTTGTTTATTTCTATACTTGCTTTTATTTTACTTTTACTTTATAAAAATCAGAAAAACTCCTGGTGTTATTTATATAGGAAACCGAAACAACTTGACAACCTAGACCTCTCTGTGGGATCGATCCTTTCTTGCCCTTGCTATATTTATATTTTGAGTAGTAAGAAAGTGTAATTATTTTTGACGCTTACGAAAGCGATCAAATTTTGGCGCCGTTGCCGGGGAGGCAATGGTTGTCACTTGTTTGGTTTCTTATTTTTGTTTTGCTTTTGTTTTTAGTCTTATTTTTATTTTTATTATTTTCTGGTTTTTAACCTTGGTTTGAGAATCTTATTTCAGGTACCAATTTCTATGGACGGAGCATATTGGAACAATGAATATGGTTTTCAACAACCTCAACAATATGACAACTACCAATTCCAGGGGCATAATGAAAACCAATTCATTGGTGATGACCAATATTCCATGAAACCTTATGGTTTTCCTCAACAACCTTATGGCGGGTATGTGTGTGAACAACCACAAGGATGGGAGGATTCTCATGCTCGTGAACAAAAAGTCTCTAACTTTATAGATCAAGTTTCCAACTTTTTCCAAGAAGAATTTCAAAAAGCAAAAGAGACTACAAACGAGCAACTCCAAGAACTTCGTGAAGGTATTTCTAACTTACGAAAAGGTATTGATCAATGTAAGGAAGATATGTATAATTCTAATGTGCATATGGTTTGTGATGAATATTTGATTGATGCTAATGTTGAAAAAGGCCAATCCTTGGACACTTGTGTTGATACTTGTGTAGCTAACTCAACTCTTGATCTTACTAATGATCATTCACCTATTCAAAAGGATGAGTTAGAGTTTAGCAACACCAAAATCAGCGCCGAAGAACCTTATGTTAACTATGAAAGTGACGGTGATTATGATACATTGCTTGAAACAACTCATGGTGGCAACAAAGAGGAGTGTACCATGGAATCTTTTTGGGATCAAGATGAAGATGAAGAGGAATATGGTGACACTAGTGAATCTTGCTCAAGCATTGATCTTAATAATGATCAAGATCCTATTCAAAGGGCGGAGCTTGAGGATGAAGCATTTTTGAGTGTTCTAAAACAGTTCCTTATAGTGAAATTTGGTTCCGCAGTAGATTATGTGCCTTACAACAAAGAGGAGTATGTTGAGAATGAGACCGTTATGACCAATATTATGGAAGACCCAATTGAACTTGTGACTGATTGTAGTGATGATGTTTATGTCGAGACTTTGGTTAAGTCAGAAACGGATGATGAATGGTTGCAAGGTTTGATAGAGGACCATGATATACAAGAGGTGAATAATTCACTTGAGTTTTTCAAGGATGAAGAGGATTCCGTAATAAAAGAGATTGTGCAAGGTTTGTCTAACCCTTTGCATATTGATTCTTCTCCTTTACCTCTTATTGGTTTGAATTTATGTGCTTCGAGAACATTGTTGAATGATTTTGTTTCTCGATATCCTCCATTAGAGATACTTGATTCTCATACTTTGCAGGTTTTGGACCAAGAAACCGTGGAAGTTCCCGACTTCTATATTCTTTATGCACTTCCAAGTGTGGACAAGAATAAGTGTGGGGGAAACTTTTATCGGTTAATAGCTTCGTTTCTATTTTGTATTACTAATATTTGTGCGAAGCTAGTGTTTGAAAAATAGGTGCTATGGGTGGATCCCCAACTTTTCCGATTATTGGTGTATGGGGAATGAACCTTACAAGAAGCTAAGTCGGGTCGTCGACTTTAATACAAGCGCTAAGTGGGAGGCAACCCACCGGTTTTGTATCTCTTATCCTTTTGTTTTTTATTTTATTTCTGTTTCGTTTATTTTTTATTTTTGTTACTGTTTTCATATCATATTTGCATCCCCATGTTTAATTTCATTAAGTCCGTAATCTATCTTAGAAGAGAATTATGACGAATACCTTTTCGTCAGAAAATTTCAGACTGCGCGTAGTTCAGTCCAGAGACCATAACTGTCAGACCGTTTATTAAAACACTGTGAAATTTTGACACTGTGTAGAAAACACGTAGGTGAACAACTTTTCTGAAATGGAGTTTTTCCAAATTCCTTACCAATTTGCACGGTTTTTGCGTTTTATCTGATGTTGCGTCAGAATTCAGAACTTTCGGTTTTACACATTGAGGACAATGTGAAGTTTAAGTGTGGGGGAGCATTTATATGTTTGTATAGTTTGTTTTAGTTTGTTTTATACCTCTAAAAAAAATAGAAAAATAGAAAAACCAAGAAAAAATTTGTGCTTTTTGAACTCCGAAATCTAGAAACTTGTGCCTTTAGAATGACACCATTAGTGGATGGAACCATTTTGAATGCAAGAGTTGAGGAACCAATTAACTAAAAGGGACGAATATACCTCAGAAATCACAATTAACATGATAGTTGTTACCCTATCTCGGAATATCACCATATCACATTCTATTTTTGTTTTTCCATATTTATCTATTGTTCTCTAAGTGCTTTGGTGGGTCACTAAAAATCGACGTGTTATTACTGCTAGGATGGAATAGAGTGACTGAGTTACTAGAAAAAGAAGAAAAAAATGAAAAAATATATGAAAAAAAAAAAAAAAAGACCGACCAATTATACTAAAATTTACCAAAACGGAATAAGAAAACGGAATAAGAAAGACCCTATCATACCAAAGACCGACCAATTATACCAAAAAAAAGACCGACCAATTATACCAAAACGGAATAAGAAAGACCCTTGGAATAGCAGTATGTGTGAAACGTTGTCCCTGTCTCCATCGCCTAAACAAGCGTGGAATGCAGGATCCAAGGCAACTATCATATACTTGTTGACAAGGAAGCATGCGCTTGGATCCAGTTTGATCCAATCATGTTGTCTAAAAAAAAGAAGAGAAATTGGATCCAGTTTGATCCAATCATATAAAAAAAAAAATTTATTATTGTGTTGAATAAAGTCACTCTTGGTTCCCTTGTATATGCCAATTGATTTGATGTAGCATTCAGCACCAAGTAGCTCAATCTAATAGGATTAGGTTCATCTTAGCAGTGACCTTCAGACAGATATGGGAACATCGAACACTTGTGAATATTCGCCAATATCTACATCTTTATCCATCTTCTTAATCTTTTCATTGTGATTGTGGTTTGTTAGTTTCTGAGTATTGTGGCTTGTTCGACTATCTAATTAGAGTTACTAATATATGAATTGAAATTGTGCAAGGTACCTCCTCCTTGAGTCATTGTGGATTCGTTCATTGATTTGTCACAAATAGACGGAGTTGGAAATATAGGTTTTGTAGGCAGACCTCTTGTAAACCTTCACGAGACTAAAACTCGTCCACTAGGGACACCTAGGGGTTCAAAGGCTTGTTATTTATGCTTAAAGTGACCGTAGCCTCAAAGAGACGGAGTTGTATGTATTTGTTTTAAGAATTGTTTTGTTTGATTTTCTCGAGGACTAGCAAAGTCTAAGTGTGGGGGAATCTGATAGGTGTAGAATACACCGTATTTACTATCTAGTATTTATGCTTTCTTTGCTATTTTTCGTGTGAATTATGTATCTTATGTTCGCTTTTGAGTTTCATAGGTACTTTGGAGTCATTACGAGCAAAAGAAGGAGAAATCATCCATTTGGAGTGAAAAGAGCAATAATCGTCCAATTTGCCAAAATAGAGGCGGAGTTATCATTGCATGGGAAACCACATCGTAGCTGCACCGGAATTCAGGGATGTACAACCACAAGCTAGGTGGTTTTTGAGCTTTACTGTATGGGATTTAGTTATGGGTTTACAAGTGATGGGCTTAATTTCCTACTACACATGCTGGGCTTAATTTCCTACTACACCTGCTGGGCTTAGTTCAGGATGTCAAAGACATGTTGGTGCTGAGTTTTAAGGGAGATAAAAGACCTAGACAGGGAAGAGCTCGTGAACTGTTGGCTGAGAATTAAGCTGTGGGATGCTGTTGTCGACGTTGGAACTGAGGAGTACTGTAGGTGTGCTTTGGCAGGTGAAGCAATGCTTAGGATGAGAACAAGAGATGATATGGTGCTATTACCACTGATCTTGGCAATCGCTGATGGAGCTGAACTGGTGGTTTTGGGATATTCTCATTGGCAGTAGACGGAGGAGCTGAAATTGATGTCGATAATGGAGAGGAGTTGATGCTGTCAGTGATGAGTGGATGTCAAGATCGAGCTTGGCAGAGAGCTGGTGGTCGTGAGTTACGGACAGAGAGTCCCATCCGTGAATTTGAGTCTAATGAGGTCTGCATTTTCAGTCCCACGTATCCGACAGTGGAATGATGTTAATGGGCTGGGTCGGCAACTGAATTTTTTGGACGTAACTTAATTCAGAAGAAGGGTAGAAATACAGCAAGTCTATATCTCCATGGGGGAGAACATATTATCTCTTCTACTTTGTTCTAGGGTTTTACAACATGATAGAGTTTCTTTTTCTTCTTGTGATGAACTCCTTGAGCATGAGTACTTAATCTTATTATTGGTTTATGGATTAGTTGGATTTCACAAAGCATGATTCTTTGATTCAATATATTAGTTTTGTCTCATATTTATCGTTTACGATTCTCTGAAAATATAGTTATATGATTGACGTATTATAACATGATTTGATTGATTATTTTGTAAAGTTTCAAATTGGTAGAACTTCATATCACATCTATTGCTAGTTTAGGGTTTATTATACGAAAAAGTGATAATCCTTGAATACAAGTAGCATAATTGTGAATATTGCTTGTAGTGATACATCCTAGTAATCACAAGTGAATCGTAACCTTTGTTAAATTGAATTAGTGCGCTTTCCACGTTCAATTGCTTTGATTAGCCTGATTTCATAGAACTTAATGCATCTAGGGAATTAAACTTGATTAGTTCTTTTACACGTTAGGTTGTTCTTTTAGATAGAACTCATGCTCGCATCTTTTAATGTGTTTGTTGATAACAAAAGGAGATTTGCGGGATATTCTTGCGATCAAGGTATCCTAGGGCTTTTGATAAAAGTTGAGATTAAATATCAATTCTAGTTATTGTGAAAAGCATGTTAGTGAATGAAAACGAAGTCCTTAACCAATATTTCTTATCCTTGAATCTATTTGTTTATTTCTATACTTGCTTTTATTTTACTTTTACTTTATAAAAATCAGAAAAACTCCCGGTGTTATTTATATAGGAAAACGAAACAACTTGACAACCTAGACCTCTCTGTGGGATCGATCCTTTCTTGCCCTTGATATATTTATATTTTGAGTAGTAAGAAAGTGTAATTATTTTTGACTCTTACGACAGCGATCACATGTACATTGAACATTCAAACCTAAGGACATACGATATAAAACCAGAGATTATTCTGTAAAGAACAAGAAAACTGAGTTGGTGATCCTCAGCTAAGTTATTTTTATTTCTGCTATCTTTGTGTTTCACATTGAAATGCGACGTATCATTAAGTACCATTCAAAGTTCTCTATTTCTTTTGTAACAAATTGGATTCATTAGGGGGATAATGAAGATATATTCGTGAAGTATTTACTGATCCCCATTGTTGAAATGAATCTTTTGTCCACATTTGTGCAAGTCCTCTATCACCCTTTTACATGGCCTGACTTGCACCAGAGTCATTTGTAATTCTTCTCAAGCAATATAGTTTCTCTCCATATTGTGCTTCATTTTTGTATATTTTATCTTCTAGTTTTTCATTTGAAAAAGTCTCTTAACAACAATTGCTCATTTCTCTTGTTGCAGAATTGTTTGGTGATCTTAGTACTTATTCCATCATAGTAGATGATGATTGAAGAACAAGGTTGCATGAAAGACTAGTTGTTTGGTGATCATAGTGCTTATTCATCATCCATAGTAGATGATGATTAAACAAGAAGGTTGCATCAAAGACTAGCAGAGATGGAGATGTTCTATTACTTAGTTTTTGAAGCTAATAGTGGTAGCAATATTAGAGTTAATGTTAGCAGTGCATGGAATTTCATGGCCTTCTCTTTGAAGTGAGTTTGTATTTGTATTTTATTTTGACCGATTTAAACAGTGTAGTTACTATAGTACTAAGAAAATGAAAATTGGCTTTAAAAAAACGGTTATACCCGCCACCCACCCTACCCGACCCGCCATTTAATGGGTCGGGTAGCATCATACCCGCTTAATGGCGGGTAGGGTAGCGGGTAAAGTTTTTCTTACCCGCCATCCAACGGGTAGGGTGGCGAAATAGGTCATATCCTACCCACCCAACCCGTTGTGCATCCCTACATATTATGCATATATTTAGTGTCGAATCCATGCTAGTAATTGCTATATATTCTTGCAAATTATTGTATATTACGCTTGTTTTCTCTTATTTGTGTTTTATTAGATGAATCATCCAAAAGAAGTGAATTTGCACTTAATTGTGCAAGGAAAGAAGCTAGCTACAAGTGAAAAAGGGCCAAAGACTAACTGGAACTCGTTCATATACAAGATTTCTACTTTTCATTGTGTAGAGGACGAGAAGATGAAGACAATGGCGAAAGAACGGAGTCAATCTGAGTTCGTATGAAGAAGTTATGAGCAAAACAAGAACTCAGAAGACTATAAGGGCAAAATGGTCATTTCGAAGGTCAAGTGCTATTTGCACCCTGGATGGACGTTAAGGGCAGTCATTATGTTAAGGGGTGAACTGTTTCTAAGCAACTGCTAAAGGCAGTTCAGTCCATTGTTAAGGGCAAGCTACATTTTCAATTGCTGTTAAAGGCACCCTCATATTATCTCCAGGGCGCCACCATCATTTTCAGTTCATACGACCAGTTCAGGGAAGCACTGGTGACGGCTGATGATCATGGTGATCGGTGGCTGATGTCAACGGAATCAAGGTTGGTGATTGAAAGTGGGTACTCGGAGACTGTTTCAAGACTTGGGTTAGCTGGTGATTGATCGTTGGTGGTCTGTTGGGTCGCGGTCATCGATTGGTAGTGACGGCTGTTGGAGCTCGAGTTTGGGGGAGAAATTAGTCGAAACAATGATAATGAACTGTTGATATTCTCGGTGAGGGAGTTAGTTTTTCCGAGTTCAGGTTGTTGACAACGAGAAAGAGAGAAAGATGACGTTGTTGGCAGTCAATGGTGATGGAGTTTTGGATGGAAGACGGGATTACTGTAGTGTTGGTTAAATGGATATCTCGGACTCTCGGTGATGGAACTGGAGAATGGTGATGGGGTTCGAAGTCAGTGAGACGACAAAGGCTGGGTGATGCTAATCATGCAGTGGTAACGATGGAGTATGTAGCTGCTGCGATCGAGGAGCCTTGGTTACGTACTACAGAGATTGCCATGCATGGATGATTGTGGCAGGGAAGGAAGAATGGTGAGAACGAGTAACTGTTACAGCAGGGACCAAGTCTTGCTGTGTCTAGCCATGGGTCAGGTGGATATGTACAAAAGATATTGGAGGTACAGCTCGAACCGAAGAGAAATAAACTGAGTTTGAAAACAACACATTCAGAAGAGATTGACAAGAGTTTGATGCGGCTACGGAGCTTGGGTTGGAATCGAGATTAACTACTTGGGAGAGAATTCAGTTGGAAGAGAGTTTTGACAAGTCTCAGGAGCTATAAAACAGCTACCAAGTGGTGTTGTTGCCGTTGAATTTCAAGATGGATGGTTAAGATTAAGGTGCGTTTAGGGTTTGTGGCGGATAAGAGGTGTTTGAAGCTTATCAGATTCGAAATTGGAGGAAGAATACTCTATAAATAGAGGCTCAAATCACCACAGGAAAAATCATCTCCACAACCTCAGTTTCACGCTCATAACCTGTTCGTAAAAAAGATTCAGAGAAACAACAGAAGCAGAAAGATTCCCTATATGCACCAGTAGCAGAAAGGTTGTAGCAGCAAGGCAACAGCGGCTAGAGATCTTCTGCAACTAAGGCGACAGTAGCGAAAGCTCTTCAATAACAGCAGTTTGCTTTCTATAAACTTTGATTATGAGTAGCTAAATAATTATTTGATTAGGGATGAATTCTAAGTTCTAATTATGATTTAAATTCTTATAAAAATCTATTTTGAGTTTTTCACATGATTTTCGCTTGTTTTTACCGAGATTAATATTATGATTAATTATTAAATTGTTTGGGTGGCCAACTAAATTAGTTTATTAATTAATCAAATGCTACTAAAGAGTTAGGATATCCTTAATTGTTGAATAGCTCTTACACAAGTAGAAATTCCGAAACCTTGCAGAGGGATTATGTGGAGCTGGCGATACCTCATTATATTTAAGGGTGTCAGCAAATCGCAAGTAAAAACAACCATAGTAAGTGGACCGAGCTTACTGAGTTTAACTGCTAGGATCAAACCTAAATTCACAGACCTTAAGGCATTCGATTGAGTTACATCTTGTAAGCGTACCTCAAGGTGGCTCAGACGGATAGAATCTGACGACTAAGCATACCTGTTTTCCAGTGATTTAAGGAATTTTGGGGTTAACTAAGCGTACCTGTTATCCTACGGTTGGTGAAAATCTGTGATTAACGATAAATAGATGAATATATTAATTTAATGAATATTTAGTAACGAAGAAGGATTCCTTGATCATATTTCCCATCATTGTTTTCAACCTAATTATTTCAATTTGCTTTGCTATTTATTTTGTTTTCAAAACCTAAAAACAAAACCCCCCTTTGTGACGCTTTCAACAACTAAAACTCCTTGCTCTTCGTGGGAACGAACCTTATTTACTGCTATATTAATCATTAGTAAAGTAGAAGATAAGTGAATTAATTTGTGCACCTACGAAACGCATCAAATTTTGGCGCCGTTGCCGGGGAGCAGTCGGTAGCTTTAGTTTTTTTTTTTCTTTTTTTTTTCCTTTTTAGTCTTATTTTTAGTTTTTGATTTACCTTTTGAGAATTTTATTTCAGGTACTTAATCTCTGGCATCGAAGGATTGGAATAACCAGAGGTGTGGAATTCAAACTCGCAAGGGAACGGTACTACAAGCACGTCCAAACTTGCAAGAAGAACCTTCTACATCAACAATGGTAGGCGGTAACAATAATCCACCACCACCTCCACCTCTAGAGAGAAAGTTAGGAGAGTTGACATCTCCATGCTTAGATTCGCAACCACTATGCATTACTATCACTGAACCAGTGGAGATGAAGTAGAATCTACTTCATCATCTACCAAAGTTCAAGGGACATCCAGGTGAAAATCCAAATCAACACCTTCAACAGTTCCAGAACACAATGACAAGTCTGAGGCATGCAACCGCAGACAAAGATATGGCTATGCTACAAGCGTTTCCATTCTCATTGACAGACTTAGCAGAAGAATGGTTGTATTGTCTTCCTTCAGGGAGTGTTACAACATGAAATGACATGAAAAAGCTATTTCTGGATAAATATTTTCCTGCTTCCAAGGCGGCATCCGTTCGTAAGGAGATTAGTGGCATTATACAGATATCGGGGGAGTCATTATATGAATATTGGGAGAGGTATAAGAAGTTATTGGAAAGCTGCCCACACCATAATATATCCTCAACACTTATCATTCAATACTTCTACGAAGGATTACTTCTAGAACAGAGGAATTTGATTGATGCAGCAGCCGGTGGTTCACTCACTGAGAAGACAATCTCGCAAGCAACTAGTCTGATTGAGAGTATGGCCTCAAATTCTCAACAGTTTTATACAAGACATGACTCAAATGTTAGAAGAGTTAGCGAGATGGGGGAGTCTACTAATACATAGCACCGATTAAGTACAATTGAGAAGGCGATTCATCGTATAGCTTCTGTAGTAGCTCCACCATATGAAGAAGATGCTGAGGTTAATGCTCTATTTCCTAATTCAAGGCCAAGATATGATCCATATTCTAACACTTATAATCCAGGTTGGAAAGATCATCCTAATTTCAGTTATGCAAACAAGCAAGCTGCAGCTCCTAATCCTTATGCGAGGCAAGGTGGGTTTCAACAATTCCAACCACAACCACAACCTCAAGCTGAAAAGGAGGATACATTTGAGAAGATGATCACTATGATGCAAGGTCTCACATCTTTGTTGCAACAAAATCAACATAAAAATGATACTGCTATTAGAGATTTGCAAATGCAGATGGGATAGTTGGCCACGGATATGAACCAAATGAAATCACAAGCTTCGACATAGTTGCCATCACAACCATTTGTGAACCAAAAAGGTCACGTTAATGCAGTAACTCTAAGAAGTGGGAGACAAACTAAAGAACCACAACAACATCAAGAAGTGGTTAATAACGACGTCGAAAAGGAAGTCGACGAGGAAACCGTCCCAAAGGAAAAGCCAACCCCTTGTAGACACCCCAATTCTGCACGGTGGCGAATATTGCCGCAGTATCGTGTCGGAAGTAAGTGTGCCATAAGATGAACTAGTCTGAAGTACGTACCATGGTTGACGGGTTTTAAGCCAGCTGGTCAGAAGTAGATTGGGCCCATATAGTTAGAGAGCGAGCACCAAAGTTCAGTCATTAGTGGACATTAGTTCATAAGAGATCCACTTCATTTTGCCATGTTACCCCACGTACACACTTTCCAAATCCAAAAATGTTTTCATACCTTAAATGTTAGCTAGCCGACCTCCACAAAGTGTCGACATTCTTGGGATATTAGGTTCCTTTGTTTCCAAGTATTTCCTTCCAACTAAGATCTTAGGCTTAAATAAAATCTTTTTACTTTTTTGGTATTAATATCCAATGAATTTATAAAAATGGGAGTAATATTTTCAAAATGAGTAATAATATTTAGGTTTTAGAGTTCCACCGTTTGACGTAGGCATTGAATCCTAAGGCCTTAGTTGATTAGAGAAGATTATAAATAGGGAACTAATTCATGAGTTTAAAGGAGGAGAAATTTCGGTAGAATTCTAAGGAGATAGAGAAGAGAAATTAAGGTGGAAAAATTATAGGAAAAAGTCGATAGTCATTTGGGAGGTATTCGGTACGATTGGCTGCAACGTTGTTGGATTCCTTCTATTAAGCTAAGTAACATAATAATCATCTATTTGTTAGTGTTAAATATTATTAAATCCATTGTATTGGTATGCCAGGAAATCCAACACGAATGAGAGCATGTTCATGAATACCACTTCGTTCTTATCATTGTTAAAGTTTTATTATACTGGACTAATGATTTCTTTTGTTTTATTGAATTCAAAGTTTAACATAGCGACATTCTTTGTCCGGGATTGCATTCACATGCTAGGCTTCCAGCTTGGTATTTAATTGAGTACATGGTACTGTATTCGACATTTGATATGAAAATTATTTCGTTTGGACTCATTTGTCTTGGTTTACATGATCTATACTTTGATTTGTGTGATTAGGCTTAGGCTTTAGTGAACACCCATAATTCATTAGATTTGGAATTCGATAATAATAATAAATAGTTAGTAATAATAATTCGGTTTGTTATTCTTTTGTAGGTTTAATTTCAATAATAATAATACTTTTTAATTAGAATTTGATTTAATCATTGTTTAATTGTGTGCATCTGATATTTTGATGTTCTTTTTGCAGGTAATAATTTTATGTCTTTTTGTTGTATCTTTGAGATTGAAACCCTAGTTTCCCAATTATAAAAAGTAGAGCCCAATCTTCGGATTGGACGGGCTAGGTGCCTCACACCTTCCTAACCCGTATTTTGATTTCCGGACTTATCTCTGAATATTTGGACCAGTGCTTATTTTGGGTCCCAACTCCCTTTAGTTGGGTGGCGGCTCGTATTAATAATTTTCCACGTGTGATTCCCATTTCGGATATTTTAGAGATCCTAACCGATGTCGACGGTATCCACAGTGGCGACTCTGCTATTTTGAGAATCTAACTCGAAAAAATATATTTGGGATTTTAGGGTTTTGATTTTACACTACTCGGTGTTTGCACACACACAATTCACACACCCATCTGCACCTTGCATTTTCATTTTGCATCATCCGGGTCCGATTTTAGGAAAATTCGTGGCTAGTAAGCTGAACCCACTGGGCGTTATCAGCCGAACCACCACAAGCCTTAGCCCAGTACCAAAGAAGACTAGTTTTGACTATGTCTGAGGTATATTCTGCTAAGGTAACCCAAGTCTACCCAAGAGTTAGTGAAACCTGCATGCACGTGCATTAATTGTAAACTGCATTCATTGTTGCACAAAATCCGAGACATAAGCACCCTTGTGCTACCATATAGTTTTTTTGTTTCCTTTGAAACAAGAACATGACTATAGAATCCGAAATGAATATGGACACTGGGGCATTTTCATGGTTGCGCGAACAAGTCCAAAAGATATCGGATACCAAGTTCACAGAAGTGGAAGCCGAGACCAAGAAGTTTACTCTCAAGGGCATTGCTAAGTCCACGGGAAAATATGTAGGGTCTGAAATGAGGAAAAATGACAAAAATAACCATAATGATGAAAAGGTTATGTTGATGGTGGATTTCTATTTAAAGGAAAAAATTGTAAAAAGCCAATTTTTGTAAGCTGACGTCCTGCAAAGGATAAAGCCTTCAGGTGATGAATATTTCTCGCCATGATAATTCATTGGAGCATGTGCAACTATCCCTGAGAATTATAACCTACCCAGAGCAGAGCATGTAGCAACCATCCCGATTTTCTGTAGGTTTACGGCATTACAATTAATGCCCTACTCAAAGCCTTGTGTTCGACATGCAAACACCCGTAGGCTACCTGACGGCGGGTTATATTAGCCCCGTTGAACGCATGCAAGGCTACCCATATTAGTCTCACCTGCTGAAAACAAACTCAAAAATAGATCTCATCCGTCCAACTTCGCAGGCATGGTTGGACGACCTAGATCACGCGCGGGACCGAGTAGCGCGCACGCACATGCTCACCGTCGTCCCAACATTCCCCTCGAACCATCGACCTCACTAAAAGAGGTCGGCAAATGTCGGATTCGGTCGGATGTAGGTAACCGGTCGGAAACCCTAAATTAGGGTTTGCATCAAGTGGTCGCAGGCAGCCACTTTGAGACAAACGAACGGAAGCCAAAGGAAGGCGGGATTAGCTGGCCGACCACACCAGCATGTCCACTGTGGGCCCAGATACACGGCCAACCAATTGGCCGCGAACGGTTGCAGCTAGCCGTCTCGATTTGCGCGCCCAAAGGTAGCATGCACGACCCCCTTCTAATCTCGGTTGTCCATCATCGCAGGCTGAAACGAGCGACTTAGATTGCTCTGATTGACTTCCAACAAGCATGGACATGTAGAGTGGCGTCCCGCCTACCTGCTGGACCGATCGGCCACTCCATGCACGCCTCCCAAGGCTGAAAACCGTTAGGGTGAAAAGGGAGGCTTGCAAGCCTTCCAAACCCTAATCCAACGGTTATTCCTCCATCAATCTCGTCCGTCCAAGTTCGCATGCTTGGATGAATAGCCTAGGAAGGGAGTTAGGTGGAAAACAAGGTATCATCGTGATCACCATCCTCCACACTTCCCCATGGCATAACCGATCAAGGTGGGTCCCGCTCATGCGACCTCCGAACAACGCATGAACATAGCTAGTTGAGTCACTTCAACTTGCAATCTTTTCATCAAAGTTGTGTAGGCTTCAAGCATGTTAAGCATATTTAATGCACCGCATGCATACAATATGCGCCTACAAACAACTTGATTATTTTACCTAGTACCGTTTGTTACCTTATGTGGGTCCCACGACACACTCGAGACATTAATCACGTCACAACTGGGGTATTGGTCTGGCGGTTTACAGCGTGCAGCGTGCAACACGCCATCACAAGATCGTGTCAGGGAAACATGGGAGGTTAGCGATGATAGGAGAAGTGGGCAAGCAACCGTGTGACGCTAACACACAACTCCACTTCCTCCATCACTCCACTTCCTCCACTTTCCCACGAGAGACGTGATGAAGGCTTATCGACTTGTATAAATAGGTTCTCCTCCCTATTTCCAACAACACAAAAAAACCAAGTGTTAATACCATCGTATTCAACACCCAGAGCCTGCCTGCAACATTTGCTAGCCTGCTCAACCTTCTGTTAACAAGTCATCAAATAGACTTTACCTTCATACTCTCAACACATTCTTCGCTTCCCTCCCTAAGATCAACCTCACATCCTTCACGTGTGACCGAAACAAATCTGGAACGGCCGTGTCTTCGGTTTAGGCCAGAATTATACAGATTATCTCTCGAATCAAAAGTGCTCATCGTGCAGAACATTTGTTGAAGGTTTAAATTCACTTCTCATCTACACACACCCAAAATTACCTAAACCTGCAGAAGTAGTTTTCTCCCACAAACAGGTTAAAAAGAATAATTTTGAAGAGGTTAAAAATGAATTTTTTTATGAAATAGGTGAGACCACTGCACGAGAAATATAATTAGCTAAGAGGCTCAAAAAGATCAAAATGACCTTGCATAAAATGGGTGAGGGTGCAATAGATGAACATGGGTTGTATCCTTATCCCGATATTCGTCTACCTTCTGGCTTCAAATTTCCGGATATGGATAGATATGATGGGACCGGATGCCCAAAAATACACATTCGTATGTATGTTGGATACTTGAAACCATTGGGTATTAATGATGGGTTGTTAGTCCAATTGTTCCAAAGGAGTTTGACTAGAACAACCTTGAAATGGTTGATGAAGACAGACCCAAGTCTAATTTCGAATTGGTAGGATATGGTTGATATGTTTGTGAGACGGTTTATGTTGGTCCCAGAAATTCAGTTTACATGGAAGCACTTGGAGGCGGTCAGACAAGAACCCAATGAGGCATTTACAAAAAAAATTCCACGTTGGAGGACTAAGTCGTTAGTGCTCGATGAGAAATTGACCTAACAAGAGATGGTAGATATTATAATAAATTGTTTGAACCATGAATATTGGAACCGGCTGATATCATCTTACCATCCAACTTTACTCTCTTTATGGAAGGCGGGTACACAGATTGAAAATGCATTGGACACAGGCAGAATGACAAGGTTGACCAACCTAGAGGACTCTAATGGGAATAATTGCGGAAGGGCCACATTTACAGATGAAAATCAAGCGAATATTGTGTCAGTTGCATCACCTACAGGACCATACCAGGGGAAGATCCAGAATTGGAATTAGGGCAGATATGGACGTCCACAAAGAAATTATGGGGAGAGAAAGAATCTGAATACAAATCCATTGCAATATCATTAAAGGGAACCCGTGGTCAATTTTGTCTTGGCGGAAAATGATACCAATTTAGCCGACTCAATCTACGAGCAAGAAAATGCGATGAATCGGCCCGTCCACATCAGTGAACTCTTTACGGATCAGGTACAAACTGTGAACTCATTTAATTCAACAACTAATCATCCTGTTATTTTGTCTGAATTAATGGAAGATTATTATGGAGTTGAGCAACCGAGGAACGTACCAAATTCCAACTGATTCCCAACTATGCATGTGCATATCTCTGACCTTCTACCAAAGCGGGCGGCACCCATTAGGCCTGTTCATGTTTCGGAGATCTTGTCTTATCCCGTTCAACCACCGGCGAGTCCATTCTACCTCTCAGATATCTTACCTGATCTGTTACATCCAACGAATAAATCTCTGTTTAGGTGGGTGGATCCGTTCAAAAGTAAGAGTGGTGATGAAGTTCAAAATGTAGCAAGAAGCAGAGCCATTTACAAGCCACCTCATCTCAGGGATAAAAATACAATGCCTCATACACAACCATCACCCATGTTGAAGTCTACAAGACAAGAGGATGAACAAAAAGTGGTAAGAACAATAGAGGCTGAGTTAGGTAAGTCTCTAACTCATTCTGTTGAATCAATCAAACCAAGTAAGTGTCTTGAATCGCCTGAATTTGTAAATAAGTCTTCTTTTATTTCAAAATTTCAAAATATTTCGAAAAATCCAAAAAAAAATTGAAAAACTAAAAATCCAAAAAGATTTTGTTTGTAGGAAAAATATTTTGAAGAACAATATACTCGGCATAAACAAAGGCAGTGAGAATACTGGCAAACCGTGGGGACTGTGGAACCACCAAAAAGAAAAACCTGAATCATCTAAAGAAGTAAATTTTGTCAATCAAAACAAGGAAAATCAATCTTCAATGGCACCTCAAAGAAAGAAGATGAATGTGACCAAAGTGTGGATACAATGCAAGAATGTGCCAATACAGAAGACAGAAGTAGTGAATTTAATTGAAGAGAAACCATTGCAGTTAAGACGAGAATGGATGCGGAAGACCAATGATAAGAAGGAAGAGAGATTCAAAATACATGAAGATGATATTTTTCCACAAAATAAAAGCAAGAAGACGAATCCACTACTTGAAGAAATGGTATCTTACAAGGACGTGTTATTAAATTTGAAAAATGATGGAGCAATTGATCAAAAGAAAAAGAACGATTTTCCTAGCATAAAGTTTAAGAAAGCAATTAATCAAAAGGAAGTGAATGATTTTCCCAACAAAAGGTTCAAGAGAGAAAATAATCAGAAGACAATTAATAATAATCATAGCATAAGGTTCAAGTAAACAATTAATCAGAAGGTAATGAATAATTTTCCCAGCAAAAGGTTCAAGAAGGCAATTAATCAGAAGGCAATGAGTGATTTTCCCAGCATAAGGTTTAACAGAACAACTAATCAGAAGACAATGGATGGCTTTCCTAGCATAAGGTTCAAGAATAAGAAAGTAATGAATGATTTTTCAAAGATAGAGTTCAAGAAGATGAAGCAAGTAGAATTTCGAGAAGATCCAAGAATCATACAGAATAGAAGAATTGTTCAACAATTTGATCGGGGCAGCCAACATGATCCATGCCCAGTAAGTGTTACTCGACCCAAGAAATACCATACCTAGGTAAGTGCTCAAATCTATCTAAGCGCGGCGAAAGCTCATAAAATTTAAGGAGATTTTTTTAGAAGTCCAATATCTCTCTCATAGTGTCATAGTCTAGGGGAAGAGTCATCATTATGTTTGGCCCCTTTAGTCAGTCAATCAAAAAAAAATATCTATTAGGGGCAGAGTCGTCATTATGTTAAGCACTCATCAAAAAGAAGAAAAAACAATACTAGGGGCAGGGTCATCATGTGTTTGGCCCCCATCAGTCATTCAGTCAAAAAAAGAAATCAGAATTATTATTGTCACTCAGTCAAAAAAAAAAAAGATTTATTATTTAAAAATGTATTAATGATTAAGCAATGAAAATTACATACTTTTGGTTGGCAACCTAGCGATAAGCTGGGAACCAACACCTTTTTGAATAGCGATACCTAATCTATGAAAAATAAAGTTACCAACACCACTACTAGCGTCATTATTAACTAAGCAGTTCTTCAGACGCTTAAAAAAACACAAAGTATCCTCACCTAGTTCTCCTAAGGTAGAGAAAGCTAAAATACCAAGACCATAACCAAGTGAAACACACTTATCCAAATACTTAGTGCGTTTTCGAGCAACAACATTAGAAATGGCTTTGCCCGGAACAAAAGAGCGAATGCCATCACCTGCGAATGGATAAACCCCTGTAATATCTATGCAAACATCCTTACCATTTTCCCAGTTAAGAACGAGGATATCAGCTGGTATTAGATCTTTGCTGTCATCCGTCTGAAGCCCAAGAGAAACTTCCTTGTGCGCAGGTACACTAGCTTTGTAACAAATGTCAGCAACTATATCACGCACAAAGTCATGTCAAAACTTATACCCAACATCCTTAGCACAGTGAAGTGCATGATCTCCATAAATATCCATAGGCTTGTTGCAGCTAGAGCATGACCCATTCTCAACAAACAAAGGGATACCCAATCGGTAGCAAAGGACAGCTCTAAATTGCCTCGGCCCAAGGCATTGGTTAAGCCCACTGATAGGAATCGCAAATAAATAATCTTGAGCATGCTTAACTTGGTTACACTGCCATAAAATAGAATCTCTAGCAGACATAGAAAACTCGTCTGGGAGCTTCTTCTTAATTGCATCAAAGTAAGTAACTGCCAAGGAATGCATGGAGGAGGGGTCAGTATTATCAACGCAATAAGAAGAAGGCAATCCACGTACCTGAATAAAATTCTGCATAGCCAACTGATAAACATGACCTTTTTTGGTAGGGAAAAGGTCACCAAGGATCGCCTTTTGCACAGAATCCGTCTGACATTGAGATGCGATATAACAGTAGGCTCGGGTGTCTACCATGGTATATATGCCAAAGCCACCATCTTTGATAGGCAAGGTAGCTAATCTCTGCTGTAAAGGCCCAAATCCAGGGCCAAAACCGGTGATAAGGAGCCTCAAATACTTGAACAAATGCTCGTCAAAGATCTCAGTAGCTTGCTGAAGGGCAGCAGGATTGGTAGCACGTAATGTAAAATATAATCTAGAAACACCCGTACAATTGCGAAGTAATAACATCTCACTTTGGGGGTCCTTGAGCTTTTTGATGGCAGTCATAAGTTGAAGAGTCTTTTCCACTCGACTCAGCAGCATATCACTAATAAAGTTCAAGTCCAAACTCACAGGACCTCCCAAAAGTTTAACACCATTAGACGGTCTACCAATCTCAGGAGGGAAAACACCATCATCAACACTTCTGGGATCGACGGAAGGCCAAAATACTTCCGTTTTCTTAACATTGAGATGCAAACCTCTACCTGGGACTTCATTTTCAATAATACGCAGAGCTTTAGACACTTGAAGCGTATCACCAATGATTGTACCATCATCAAGGTACCAAGCATGCAAATCGAGTTTACAGCTAGAAGCAATATTCTTCACAAGAAGGTGAAGAGTCAAAGCAAACAATAAGGGACCGATAGGGTCACCTTGCTGAACTCCAAGAGCAGATGAAAAAATATATTGGTCGTAATACAATTTAGCAGGTCGCATATAACAGAATTCTACCCATCGAGAAATACCTGGACAATGAAGACGAACCTCCTTGATGAGCTGAGACCTGCTCACCATGTTGAACGCATTAAAGAAGTCAATAAGCAGCATTGACATCTTGTCTGAGTGACCTTTCAGCTCTAGAGACTATTTAAAGCGTGTAAAATACTTTCACCTCCAGCAGAAACACCAACTCCAAATTGGTAATCTCCTAAGTAAGAAGCCAAATCCTTCCTAACAACAAAGGCAGCCACCTTGGAAACCAATCTGCGCCAAACCGTGCCAACTACAATCGGACGAAGTTAAAGACACGCTAGCAACAAACTCTCCCAAATCCGCGGGGCATTTTCCAGCCAACCAAAGTTTGACAACTCCCGCAATCGAAGCAAGTAAGATATCAGCGATAGCAGCAGCAGCTCCACTCATCGCATTGACTAAGTGATGAGCCCTCAAACCGTCTCGACCGCAAGATGTACCCTTGGGAAAACTCTTAACAACCCCCAATATTGCTCTGCAATCAACAACGATTGAGTCTGCAGTAATCACTTCGCAAGGAACAACTGGAGGAGGCGATACCGGATATTTATCTTGTAACTCCAAGTAGGTCTGCTCATTGCAAGGAGCCACACCTCCTGAAGAGATTACACGGATGGCAACTGATCGCTGTCGTAAACGTCAAAAATATTTTCACTTTCTTACTCAATAATATATGAATGAAGTATAAATTAAGGAAGAGTTTGTATCCACAGAGAGGCGATTGTAGTTATCAATTTCTAGTTTCTAAGTAACCAAGATGGGAGATTTCTGATTTTTGTAAAATAAGAGCTAAATAAAAAAAAAGTAAATAGTTTGAGATAATCAATGGAGAAAGATATTGGTCAAGGAATTCATCTTCAATCTTAAACATGTGCTTGCATATATGATTAGAATTATAATTTAATCTCTTTTATTATCAAAAGCCTAGAATATCATGAGAGCAAGATAATCTGAAAATTTCCTAAGTTCATCAACACACATATTAGAGCTACGTATGTGAATTCTACCTAAAGAATAACCTAACGCCTTGCGCTAATTAAGTTCAATTCATAGGAGCATTAAGTTGGGAAATAGGCTAATCAATGCAATTGTCATACATTGCGCATAACAATTCGGACAATGGTCAAACTCTACATATGATTACAAGAGTGTATCACTACAAACTGGAATCATATCATGCTACTTGTATTTGGGTTATCGCTTGATGAAAAACCCTAAAATAGCTATGGACAAGATGCAAGTTCAATTAATTGGCCACTTAACTAACCAAACATCTAAGTCCTATCACAATACATCAATCATGCGATAATAAAAACAGTAGAGATATGAACGAAAACAAAGAGAGAAAACTAATACATTAATCAAGCACAAGTTGTAGAAATCGGACTATATCCTTAACCAATAATTGAAAGTTTAGTTACACATAACTATGGAGTTCATCATAATCAATAATCAAATAAGGAGATGAATATTAAATACGAAAGCAAACCCTAGATGTAGTTCTCTTCTCTGCTCCAAAGATAGAATAATACGTGATATCCAAAATTGTTGAAGTCTTTCTTTTGTAGTCTTTTTCTCCTTCCAAAACTAGGTTTTTGTCTTCAAGGTCCATTAGTTGGAAATTCACCCGGCCCACAAGTAAGAGAAAACCGTGTAGAAAATCTGTCCCAAAAGTGGTCGCCGGAAAACTTGGGATTTGGCCGGAAATTGACCGGAACCCGTCGCCGGAAAGTCGTCGACGGCCACATGAAAAGTCAAACGGTCAACCGGGTCAACTTGGTCAACATTAGTGAGTCAACTCGAAGTCAACTGACTCAGTTGACATGAGTTAGTCCAGGCTGGGCCATTTGCACCATAATAATTCTGTGATGCGCCAAGATTTCTCGTGTCCGACCATGATGGCTATGGGTTCCTCACAAATTTAGCACTTGATCCACGACGCCAAGATGGCCATGTATTGCCAGATCCACTTAAATCTCATTCTTGACTTCATTTTTGTTGCAGTTCTGACCATCTCCACTCATGCTAAAATTCCCACCAAGTCTACCCAGCATATATCTTCATTGAAGTTCTTGAAACAACTCTTAACACATACCAAACATCAAGTCTTCCCTGCAATTCCACGAGCAACAGCAACGCCAACTCCTGTTCAAATCCACACTGTATCTTCGTTTCATGCCTGCACAGCCTTTATCACTGCTGCCTGTAACTGCTCACGGTACTCTTCCCAGCTACACTATATCCCTCTCTTTCCTGAGACCATCATAACCACCATTTTCTTCTTTCACCAGCTCTTTCGGCAAGCTATCTTTCTCACTCAGCAAACCCATTAGCACCTTGGCAACTACCCTGTTCAATCATTGCAGTATCATCCCAAGCTATAGAATAACTCAGGATCATTGCATTAAGGACATTTCTCATGCATTGTTAACACAGTTATTGTAACTCTTTATAGCCTCCTTCGTCGTCTCAACACCATAACAACAACGCCATTAGTCTGTCCCATGGCTCCGTCTCAACCAACTGAGCTTGAACATCAATATGCACACACTTACTGCAACACACAACTTTTCAGTCTCACCATCCCTAAACTGCAGCTGCATTACAGCATCAGACCACCTTCATCTGCATCTCAGTCATAGCCCTATTTAAGAAACCAACCGCTAAACATCTATTCATTCTGCCACGGCAATTGCAGCCTCTGCAGTACTGCCAATATCCAACACCAGTTTTTTCTCCTTTGCCTGACCCCAGCATCATTCATTCTTCTCATTTTCTTGAACTCCAAATTCAAACCACACTATATAACTCTCCTCTGAACCCAACTTAATTCAGTCACCACCACCGTCTACCGGCTACTCCCATTGCAGATCCAACGCAACTAACACACAGACCCGCTTCACTTCGAACCAAAATTACACCAGCATTTTCTCTGGTTTGTCGAGCTCAGCCGTTCATTAAAACCATAACACCAAAATTCCACGCATCAACTGTAGATACACAATTCTTCCCTGAGTACTTAATAACTCCATCTCAATCTTCTCAGATCTATCGAACCCAGTAGAACAGCACAACCACCTCAGTCACAACCATGTTGGCCCTGCATCATCAACTTAGCTTCAGTTCCATCTCAACTGCTCTGCCTTATTTCTCATCCAAGCCACCATTCCAAGGCAAACTCATCACCAATTCTTCCATCTTGCAACCCTGCCATCACTCCTTGCCTTGAACCACCATCACTATACACCCACAATAGTTCAAATTAATAGTGCAGCTTTGCTCCTTCATTTTCATTCAATCCTATACATCCAACTACTCCACTTAGCTCAACCCCCATCTGCTACTGCATACTCAAATATACCCCCTGCACTTGAGCTACAACCACCATAGCCACTTACCATCTGCAATATCCACCATGAGCAACATCTGTATCAATGCACAAGCAACTTGATAGCAGCACCAATACCACCATCTCCAAAGACAGTTCAATCTCAAATGCAGCTGCTATCAAATCCTTGATTACTGTAAACAACACCATTACCTACTGCTCAATATCACCACTGCCATTAGCTCACCAGCTTCAGTCATCCCCTGCAACTTATTCTCACTGTCTCCACACCAATTGAGCTCATCTGCATTACCATATTCAATCCATCCATTACTGTACAGCTCCAGCCGCAACTCCATTGCCAAACCCTGTAACATACTATACTCAGTATACAACCCACCAGTTCAGTCAACTGCAGCTGCCTGCCACAGATTCACCAAAACCTGGCCATGCCTCTCAACATCCTGCCAGGCCAAGGCAATTTCTACAAGCACCTGCTGAGCACAATGAAGTGATGTTGTTGTGCAACACAAAATTCTTCTTCTCCAGCTTCCCAACTCCTGCCAGTTCAATTCAACATGAACCAATTGTTCATATTTCATTACTGAGTCTCTATCATCATAAATCTGGCCATGTATCATCACAAATCAACAACAACAGCTTCAGTGCTTCTGCCTTGTATTCTCGGTTTTAAGTGAAACTCTTAGAACCACCATATCTTACTCTTCTTGGTTGCATTCAAATGATCCAGGAAAACCCTTGTCAACAACCATCGTAACATCCACAGAAACACACACTTCAGCTGGATCTTTGTACATAAAATCTATCCAAATTTGCCCCAAATTCAAGCCAAGATTTACCCATTTCTCTTCCCCTTGTCTGGCTTTAACAGAGCTGTTAATACGCATCTCAATCTCCAACACAAATTTTACTGAATTTCTGTATCTCTCCATGGCTGCACCCCCATTCTCCTATCTCTTTTAGTGCAAAAAATGATTGAGAAGAGATATTTCTCAATTCTAGGTTTAGGTAATGATTGGGCTAGCTATTTTCACCCCACATATGCAACCACCAAGGATATCTACACCTAAACAGGAGTGATAAGGGACACCCAGATAGCCACTATCCTTGACTGGACTTGTTAAACATTCCTCCAAAGAGCTGCGTCTTAACCAGTATCGTCCTCCATATAGTGCTCTTCCCTAAAATGACAATTACGCCCCTTTATGCTCCAAATAAATGCGTTCCCCTTCTTTCGAGTTCCTCCGCAACAGCTGCCTCTTACTTCTCAAATCTACTTCTTCTCTTCAACGAGAATCATCACTAAAGTTGTCGTGCTTTTCAGACAGAAGTTGCATCACTAAAGCCGACGAACTTTTCAGACAGAGATGAAGAAACAAAAGCAAATAATGAGAAATAATATTCGCCTCCACTAGCCATTGAATATGAGATGAGACTTTCGCGCTATTATTCTCCTTTTGTTCCAAATGACTCCAAAGTACCTAAATACTCAAAAACAAAACATAAGATACATAATTTACAGGAAAACTAGCAGAGAAAGCATAAACAATAGATAGATAATATGGTGTTTTAGACACCTATCAAATTCCCCCACACTTAGACTTTGCTAGTCCTCGAGCAAATCAAACAAAAATAATTCTAAAAGATACATACAACTCCATATCGTCGAGGCTACGGTCACTCTGATTAGATAGTCGAACAAGCCACAATACTCGGAAACTAACAAACCACAATCACAATGAAAAGATTAAGAAGATGGATAAAGATGTAGATGTTTGCGTATATTCACAAGTGTTCGATGTTTCCCATATCTGTCTGAAGGTCACCGCCAAGATGAACCTATTCCTATTGGATTGAGCTACTCGGTCAATTCTAGTGTCAACACACTGGCATATACAAGGGAACCAGGAGTGACTTTATTTAACAAATATAAAACTTTCTTTTTCTTTTCTTTTTTCGCTTTTTTTTTTAGACGGCATGATTCAATCTTTTGGATCAAAGCGCATGCTTCTTGTCAGCAAGTACATGATAGTTGCCTTGGATCCTGCATTCCACGCTTGTTTAGGCGAAGGAGACAGGGACTACGTTTCACACATACTGCTATTCCCAAGTGTCTTTTTATTCCGTTTTGGTCTAATTGGTCGGTCTTTTTTTTTTTTTTCTTTTTGTTTTTCATTCATTTTTTTGTTTTTCTAGCAACTCAATCACTCTACTTCATCCTAGCAGTAATAACAACTCGATTTTTGGTGACCCACCAAAGCACTTAAAGAACAATAGATAAATATGGAAAAGTAAAAATAGAATGTGATATGGTGATATTCCGAGATATGGTAACAACTATCATGTTAATTTGTGATTTTTGAGCTATGTTCGTCCCTTTTAGTTAATTGGTTCCTCAACTCCTGCATTCAAAATGGTTCCATCCACTAATGGTGTCATCCTAAAGGCACAAGTTTCTAGATTTCGGAGTTCAAAAAAAAACACAAATTTTTTCTTGGTTTTTCTATTTTTCTGATTTTTTTGTTGTTTTCTTTACTAAAAGCATAAAACAAACTAAAACAAACTATACAAAACATATAAATGCTCCCCCACACTTAAACTTTACATTGTCCTCAATGTAAAATTGAATCTTCCAAAGAAAGTTCAAGGTGGGAAATTTCGCAAATGATATACAAAAACAAAGAAAATAAAAATAAAAACAAATGCATAAAAATAATAGCAAATGCATAAAAATAAAAAGATAAAGGTAAAGATACAAAACCGGTGGGTTGACTCCCACTTAGCGCTTGGTTTAAAGTCGTCATCCCGACGTTCTCCTTATTTGCTAAGACTCCTCCAGAGAGAGCACTTCCACAAGGTTGACTCCTTCCACGATTTCCAAAGAGAAGTTCTCATAATATGGTTTCAACCGGTGCCCATTCACTTTAAGTTCATTTCCTGTAGCCAAACTACGAATTTCAATTGTACCATGAGAAAACACATTAGTAACAACAAAAGGTCCAATCCAACGTGACCTTAGTTTACCCGGAAATAATTGCAAACGAGAATTAAACAAAAGCACTTTCTGCCCTATGCAAAATTGTTTCTTTGTAATCATATTATCATGAAATGCCTTAGTCTTTTCCTTGTAAATCCTTGAGCTTTCAAATGTATCATTGCGAATCTCTTCTAACTCTTGAAGTTGCAACTTCCTTTGCTTTCCAGCACCATCCAACTCCATATTGCATTGCTTAATAGCCCAAAACGCCTTATGCTCAATCTCAATGGGTAAGTGACAAGGTTTACCATACACCAGCCTAAAGGGAGACATCCCAATAGGTGTCTTGTATGCGGATCTATACGCCCACAAAGCATCATTGAGTCTCATACTCCAATCCTTCCTTGTTGGATTCACCGTCTTCTCAAGAATGGATTTCACCTCTCGGTTGGAAACCTCGGCTTGTCCATTTGTCTGTGGATGGTATGGCGTTGCAATCCTATGCGACACATTATACTTCCTTAACAAAGTTTGCAAAAACTTGTTTTTGAAGTGTGAACCTCCATCGCTAATTATAGCCTTTGGAATTCCAAACCTTGCAAAAATATTTTCTTGCACAAAATCTGAAACAACTTTAGAATCATTAGTTGGGGTGGCCTTAACTTCCACCCATTTCGAGACATAATCCACAGCAAGCAATATATAATAATTTCCATTAGAATTGACAAAAGGACCCATAAAATCAATTCCCCAAACATCAAAGACTTCAACAAATTGAATAATACTTTGTGGCATTTGATTTCGAGCACCTAGATTGCCGGTTCTTTGGCACCTATCACATGTGATACAAAATTCATGTGCATCCTTAAACAAAGTTGGCCAATAGAAACCACATTCTAGTACCTTGAGAGCGGTTCTCTTGCTCCCAAAGTGTCCTCCACATGCATATGAGTGGCAAAAAGACAAGATAGAGTTAAATTCAGATTCGGGAACACACCTTCGTATTACTTGGTCACTACAATGTTTCCATAAGTATGGATCATCCCATATGTATTGGTTACCTAACTTCTTAAGTTTGTCTCTCTCAGAACGAGACAAGTTCTTTGTAATTTGTTTAGAAACCAAGTAATTAACAATATCAGCGTACCATGGTTCTCCAAAAGCAATGGAGAATAGTTGTTCATCCGAGAAACTTTCACGAAACGGGATAGTCTCCTTGTCCACAGCAAGACGGATCAATTGATCCGCAACGGTGTTCTCAATTCCTTTCTTGTCTTTGATTTCAATATCAAACTCTTGCAAGAGTAAAATCCATCGTATGAGCCTCGGTTTCGCCTCTTTCTTTGTAAGCAAGTACCTAAGTGCTGCATGATCAGAAAAGACAACAACTTTTGTACCAATTAGATAAGAGCGAAACTTTTCTAAAGCAAAAACAATAGCTAATAACTCTTTTTCAGTGGTTGTGTAGTTTTGTTGGGCTTCATTGAGTGTCCTAGAAGCATAATAAATGGCATGAGGTATCTTCCCCACACGCTGCCCAAGCACCGCACCAACCGCATAATCACTTGCATCACACATGAGCTCAAAAGGCTTGCTCCAATCCGGTGGTTTAATGATAGGGGCTGAAATCAAAAGTTCTTTCAAACGATTGAATGCCGCCATACACTTCTCATCAAAATTAAAAACCACATCTTTTTGCAATAAGTTACAAAGTGGTGATGCTATCTTGGAAAAATCCTTGATGAATCTACGATAAAAACCTGCATGACCAAGGAAAGAACGTATCTCCCTCACCGTAGTGGGAGGGGTTAGAGCACGAATAAGGTCTATCTTAGATTTATCAACTTTCAAGCCTTTAGAAGATATAATATGGCCTAAAACTATGCCATGAGTTACCATGAAATGGCACTTCTCCCAATTCAGCACAAGGTTTGTTTCAACACATCGTTCAAGGATTAGAGATAAATTGTTCAAGCAAAGGTCAAATGAATCACCAAAGAAACTAAAGTCGTCCATGAACACTTCGATTATGTTTTCAACATATTCTGAAAAGACACTTACCATACACCTTTGAAAGGTAGCTGGAGCATTGCACAAGCCAAAAGGCATCCTCCTATAAGAAAAAGTATCGAAAGGACAAGTGAAAGTGGTTTTCTCTTGGTCCTCCGGTGCTATCACAATCTGATTATAACCTGAATAGCCATCAAGAAAGCAATAATAAGCATGTCCAGCTAAACGTTCAAGCATTTGATCAATAAAAGGTAATGGAAAGTGATCTTTTCTAGTGGTGGCATTCAATTTACTGTAATCAATACAAACCCTCCAACCGGTTTGCACACGAGTTGGGACAAGTTCATTCTTATCATTCTCCACCACCGTCACACTTGATTTCTTTGGTACAACTTGTACCGGGCTTACCCACTTGCTATCGGATATGGGGTAAATAACACCCACTTCCAAAAGCTTGAGTATCTCCTTTTTCACAACTTCCATCATGGGAGGGTTCAAACAACGTTGCGCTTCCCTTGTAGGCTTTGCATCATCCTCCAAACGGATCTTGTGCATACAAACGGCAAGGCTTATACCCTTGATATCGGCTATTGTCCATCCTATGGCCGTCTTGTTCTTCCTTAGCACCCTTAGAAGTTTTTTCTCCTGTAATTCACTAAGCTCGTTAGAAACAATCACAGGTAACTCTTCATTGTCACCTAAGTACAAGTACTTTAAGTGACTTGGAAGAGGTTTCAATTCTAACTTTGGAGATTTAACAATTGAAGGTACAAGCTTTTCATCATTGCACGGTAAAGAAACATATGAAATATTCTTAAGTGCAGATTTTTCCGGTAATGAGTTAAGAGAACCAATGGTTTCCTTAATCTCATCACCGTACTCCAAACCGTTATCAATAGGTGTAGTGAGCACGGTTTCCAAAGAATCAGCGCCATTCAACTCAAACATTTGTTGCGCCAATGTATCCATAACATCAATGGAGAAACAAGAGTGGACATCACTAGGATATCTCATCGTCTCGAAAATATTGAAACGTATTATTTCTCCATCAAACTCCATAGTAAGCGTTTCCTTGTCAACATCAATAATGGTTTTCGCCGTTTTCATGAAGGGACGCCCAAGTAGCAATGGAAGAGACGAGTCCGATGAACCTTCATCCATCTCTAAGACACAAAAGTCAGCTGGAAATACAAGTTGATTAACCTGCACAAGAACATCCTCAACAATACCCATTGGGTAAACATTAGAGCGATCGGCTAGTTGCAATACAATTTCAGCCTTTTTAAGAGGACCAAGATTAAGTGAATTATACATAGATGCAGGCATAACATTAACGGATGTACCTAAATCTAACATAGATTTATTAAAGGTAGTGTTACCAATAGTGACGGGAACGTCAAAGCTACCAGGGTCCTTGCATTTCAATGGGAGTTTGTGTTGTAAGATTGCCGAGGCATTCTCCCCCACACTTAAAACTTCATTACCTTTGAGCCTTTGCTTATTGGTACACAAGTCCTTCAACACCTTTGCATACTTTGGAACTTGCTTGATAGCATCAATGAGTGGTATGTTCACATGAATCTTCTTGAGAACGTCTAAAATCTCCTTTTCTAGTGCCTCCTTCTTGGAATTTGCAAATCTGCGAGGAAAAGGTAAAGGAGGAACATAAGTAGAAACCGGAGTTTTAGAGTTAGAAATAGGTACCTCAGAAGTTTGGGGAGAATCCTCATTCTTCTCCTCCAAAACAGGTTCCTTTGGTGCTTCCACCTTGCCCGAATCAGCAACTTCGGGTTGCACAAGTTGTGTACCACTTCTCAACGTAATAGCATTGACACCCACCTTTGGGTTAAGAGGTTGAGAAGGGAGTTTCCCATTATTGTGTGCCTTCAATTGGTTCAACTCAAGAGCCATAGAACCCATTTGTGTCTGCAAATCCTTTATCGCACTCTTAGTATCTTGTTGGATTTCTTTAAACATAGTAGAAATGCCTTGCATCATTGTATAAAGCTTTGAATCGATATCGGAACCTTGATTTTGCATTGATTGTTGCGGTTGTTAAAATTTTTGTCGCGGCTGGAATTGTTGTTGTTGAGGTTGAAATCCACTCGAGTTGTTGAAGTTGGGTTGTTGAGCCGCTCCTTGCTTGTTCGCATAGCTGAAATTGGGGTGATCTCTCCATCCCGGATTGTAAGTGTTGGAATAGGGATCATATCGCCTTTGCTGATTTGGAAAAACCGCATTAGCTTGCTCATTGACGTCTTCATACCCATGAGAATTGGGTATCACCGCAGCTGCAACTTGTTGCATCATTGCGGACATGTTACCCATTTGTTGACGAAGTTTCTCTACCTCGCTCACTTCATTCACTCTCCTTAGATGCACATCTGAACCATGACTCAAGAATTGTTGAGAGTTTGCTGCCATGTTCTCAATCAACTCTCTAGCTTGTACCACCGTCTTGCTCACTAGTGCACCACCACCCGCAGCATCAATAAGATTCCTATCACTTGATTGGAGTCCTTCATAGAAGTATTGGATAATCATCGCGTCACTAAATTGGTGATGAGGACAGCTTTCCACCAATCTCTTGTATCGTTCCCAACAATCATATAAGGATTCTCCTACATTTTGCTTCATACCACAAATCTCCTTGCGAATTTGAGTGGCCTTGGACGCATGAAAATATCTCTCTAAGAAGAGTTTCTTCAACCCATTCCAAGTTGTGACACTTCCCGGAGGCAAGTAATACAACCAATCTTTTGCACTATCCGCCAAAGAGAATCTAAACACTTTCAACATAGCACCATCCGCCTCTATGTTCGCTGGAAGCATAGCCGTGACAATGGTGTGGAAGTCCATAAGATGTTTGTTGGGATCTTCATTCACCATGCCATGGAACTTTGGTAATTCTCTAAGCAATCCCGGCTTTATCTCAAAAGTAGAGTCGGTTTGAATACAACCCTGCTGAGTATCAAGCTTGTGCGAAGCCAAGTCCTTGAGTGAACGATTTGCATTGTCACCCATTGCTTCTTCTTCCTCTTCCTCTTCTTCTTCAAGAGGAATCTCGTGCTCTTCTTCTTCTCCTTCTTGATGAAGAGCTTCGTGTTCTCTTTCCAGGTTTTGTCCTTCTGTTGTGCCTTGCCTTGGTTGGAGTATTGTGCCTCTTCGAGTAGCTATCCCGCACCTTTGATAATTCCAATCTTTAGAATCCAGGGATTAGGTGCCTGAAAACAATTCTCGCAAACAAGTGAGAAACAAGACAAGAAACGTAAAGCAAATATGAAGCAGAAATAATAAAAAGAACCTAAAAACTTAATAACTAGCCGAATGCCTCCCCGACAACGGCGCCAAAATTTGATCGCTGTCGTAAGCATCAAAAATAATTTCACTTTCTTACTCAATAATATATGAATGAAGTATAAATTAAGTAAGATTTCGTATCCACAGAGAGGCGATTGTAGTTATCAATTTCTAGTTTCTAAGTAACCAAGATGGGAGATTTCTGATTTTTGTAAAATAAGAGCTAAATAAAAACAAAGTAAATAGTTTGAGATAATCAATGGAGAAAGATATTGGTCAAGGAATTCATCTTCAATCTTAAACATGTGCTTGCATATATGATTAGAATTACAATTTAATCTCTTTTATTATCAAAAGCCTAGAATATCATGAGAGCAAGATAATCTGAAAATTTCCTAAGTTCATCAACACACATATTAGAGCTACGTATGTGAATTCTACCTAAAGAATAACCTAACGCCTTGCGCTAATTAAGTTCAATTCCTAGGAGCATTAGGTTGGGAAATAGGCTAATCAATGCAATTGTCATACATTGCGCATAACAATTCGGACAATGGTCAAACTCTACATATGATTACAAGAGTGTATCACTACAAACTGAAATCATATCATGCTACTTGTATTTGGGTTATCGCTTGATGAAAAACCCTAAAATAGCTATGGACAAAATGCAAGTTCAATTAATTGGCCACTTAACTAACCAAACATCTAAGTCCTATCACAATACATCAATCATGTGATAATAAAAACAGTAGAGATATGAACGAAAACAAAGAGAGAAAACTAATACATTAATCAAGCACAAGTTGTAGAAATCGGACTACATCCTTAACCAATAATTGAAAGTTTAGTTACACATAACTATGGAGTTCATCATAATCAATAATCAAATAAAGGAGATGAATATTAAATACGAAAGCAAACCCTAGATGTAGTTCTCTTCTCTGATCCAAAGATAGAATAATACGTGATTTCCAAAATGGTAGAAGTCTTTCTTTTGTAGTCTTTTTCTCCTTCCAAAACTAGGTTTTTGTCTTCAAGGTCCATTAGTTGGAAATTCACCCCGGCCCACAAGTAAGAGAAAACCGTGTAGAAAAGCTGTCCCAAAAGTGGTCGCCGGAAAACTGGGGATTTGGCCGGAACCCGTCGCCGGAAGGTCGCTGCCGGCAACCTGAAAAGTCAAACGGTCAACCGGGTCAACTTGGTCAACATTAGTGAGTCAACTCGGAGTCAACTGACTCAGTTGACATGAGTTAGTCCAGGCTAGGCCATTTGCACCGGCCATAATTCTGTGAAGCGCCAGTACTCGTGTCCAGCCATGATGGCTATGGGTTCCTCACAGCTGCAGCTTCAGTCACGGCCAAGATGGCCATGTATTGCCAGATCCACTTCAATCTCATTCTTGACTTCATTTTTGTTGCAGTTCTGACCATCTCCACTCATGCTAAAATTCCCACCAAGTCTACCCAGCATATATCTTCATTGCAGTTCTTGAAACAACTCTTAACACACACCAAACATCAAGTCTTCCCTGCAATTCCACGAGCAACATCAACGCCAACTCCTGTTCAAATCCACACTGTATCTTCATTTCATGCCTGCACAGCCTTTATCACTGCTGCCTGCAACTGCTCACGGTACTCTTCCCAGCTACACTATATCCCTCTTTTTCCTGAGACCAACATAACCACCATTTTCTTATTTCAACAGCTCTTTCGGCAAGCTATCTTTCTCACTCAGCAAACCCATTAGCACCTTGGCAACTACCCTGTTCAATCATTGCAGTATCATCCCCAGCTATAGAACAACTCAGGATCATTGCATTAAGGACATTTCTGATGCATTGTTTTAACACAGTTATTGTAACTCTTTATAGCCTCCTTCATCGTCTCAACACCATAACTGCAACGCCATTAGTCTGTCACATGGCTCCGTCTCAACCAACTGAGCTTGAACGTCAATATGCACACACTTACGGCAACACACAGCTTTTCAGTCTCACCATCCCTAAAAAATAGCTGCATTACAGCATCAGACCACCTTCATCTGCATCTCAATCATAGCCCCATCTCAGAAACCAACCGCTAAACATCTATTCATTATGCCACGGCAATCGCAACCTCCGCAGTACTGCCAATATCCAACACCAGTTTTTGCTCCTTTGCCTAATCATTCATTCTTCTCATTTTCTTGAACTCCAAATTCAAACCACACTATATAACTCTCCTCCGAACCCAACTTAATTCAGTCACCACCACCGTCTACCGGATACTCCCATTGCAGATCCAACGCAACTAACATACAGACACGCTTCACTTCGAACCAAAATTACACCAGCGTCTTTCTCTGGTTTGTCGAGCTCAGACGTTCATTAAAACCATAACACCAAAATTCCACGCATCAACTGCAGATACACAATTCTTCCCTGAGTTCTTAATAACTCCATCTCAATCTTCTCAGATCTATCGAACCCAGTAGAACAGCACAACCACCTCAGTCACAACCATGTTGGCCCTACATCATCAACTTAGCTTCAGTTCCAGCTCAACTGCTCTGCCTTATTTCTCATCCAAGCCACCATTCCAAGGCAAACTCATCACCAATTCTTCCATCTTGCAACCCTGCCATCACTCCTTGCCTTGAACCACCACTGCTATACACCCACAGCAGTTCAGCTGAATAGTGCAGCTTTGCTCCTTCATTTTCATTCAATCCTACACATCCAACTACTCCACTTAGCTCAACCCCCATCTGCTACTGCATACTCAAATATACCCCCTGCACTTGAGCTACAACCACCATAGCCACTTACCATCTGCAATATCCACCATGAGCAACATCTGTATCAATGCACAAGCAACTTCAGTAGCAGCACCAATACCACCATCTCCAGTACAGTTCAATCCTGAAATGCAGCTGCTATCAAATCCTTGATTACTGTAAACACCACCATTACCTACTGCTCAATATCACCACTGCCATTAGCTCACCAGCTTCAGTCATCCCCTGCAACTTATTCTCACTGTCTCCACACCAATTGAGCTCATCTGCATCACCATATTCAATCCATCCATTACTGTACAGCTCCAGCCGCAACTCCATTTCCAAACCCTATAACATACTGTACTCAGTATACAACCCACCAGTTCAGTCAACTGCAGCGGCCTGCCACAGATTCACCAAAACCTTGCCATGCCTCTCAACATCCTGCCAGTCCAATGCAATTTCTACAAGCACCTGCTGAGCACAATGAAGTGATGTTGCTGTGCAACACAAAACTCTTCTTCTCCAGCTTCCCAACTCCTGCCAGTTCAATTCAACATGAACCCATTGTTCATATTTCATTACTAAGTCTCTATCATCATAAATCTGGCCATGTATCATCACAAATCAACAACAACAGCTTCAGTGCTTCTGCCTTGTATTCTCGGTTTTAAGTGAAACTCTTCAAACCACCATCTCTTACTCTTCTTGGTTGCATTCAAATGATCCAACAAAACCCTTGTCAACAACCATCGTAACATCCACAGAAACACACACTTCAGCTGGATCTTTGTACATAAAATCTATCCAAATTTACCCCAAATTCAAGCCAAGATTTACCCATTTCTCTTCCCCTGGTTTGGCTTTAACAGAGCTGTTAATACGCATCTCAATCTCCAACACCAATTTTACTGAATTTCTGTATCTCTCCATGGCTGCGCCCCCATTCTCCTATCTCTTTTAGTGCAAAAAATGATTGAGAAGAGATATTTCTCAATTCTAGGTTTAGGTAATGATTGGTCTAGCTATTTTCACCCCACATATGCAACCACCAAGGATATCTACACCTAAAAAGGAGTGATAAGGGACACCCAAATAGCCACTATCCTTGACTGGACTTGTTAAACATTCCTCAAAAGAGCTGCGTCTTAACCAGTATCGGCCTCCAGATAGTGCTCTTCCCTAAAATGACAATTACGCCCCTTTATGCTCCAAATAAATGCATTCCCCTTCTTTCGAGTTCCTCCGCAACAGCTGCCTCTTACTTCTCAAATCTACTTATTCTCTTCAACGAGAATCATTACTAAAGTTGTCGTGCTTTTCAGACAGAAGTTGCATCACTAAAGCCGACGAACTTTTCAGACAGAGATGAAGAAACAAAAGCAAATAATGAGAAATAACTTTCGCCTCCACTAGCCATTGAATATGAGATGAGACTTTCGCGCTATTATTCTCCTTTTGTTCCAAATGACTCCAAAGTACCTAAATACTCAAAAACAAAACATAAGATACATAACTTACAAGAAAACTAGCAGAGAAAGCATAAAAAATAGATAGATAATACGGTGTTTTAGACACCTATCAGCAACTCCAAAATTACCACAACTTATCTTTCGATGACAGGCCGTTAAATTGGAAGACTCCAGCTTCTTCGCATCACTCTGTCTAGGCCGGACTGGAGTCTGTAATAACTTGTCCACCAAAGTGTGGCACCCATCAGGCTCCCTCCAAACAGATAAGGCACTGTTTATAGCTGCCACTTGAAGACGTTTACGCGTACCTGACCTCGCCTCAGCTGCGTTCTTGGGTCTGTAAAGCGTTAGTGTGCAAATAGGAAGCAAAATAAGCTGAATCCAGGCAGACGTGCTAGATGGATTGGCTATCAATTTGTCAAGGCAACATTTCATGGCTCTCGAAAATGATAGACGACACTTGTGGGGGATACAAGTTACGGTATGGAACTGTCGTAAGAGTACAAAATTAAGCAGCTCGGTAGAAAGGGAGCAAGCCAACTCAGCACCATCGTCAATCCCGTCAGAAGCACCTACAACGACATCTGAAACCCCCTCCACAACAGCGCTGCTGCTCTCGGCAGAGAAAACTAACCCATGAAAGAGGAAATCAATACCTTCACCATTGAAGGGTCCAATAACTACATAACCATGAATCAATCCTTCATTCCCTTTGCAAGATATCCTCCAGGCATGAAGATGAAGATATATGCAACATACCCACATGCGTAAGCTGTTGAGAAGCTTCTCCCAAGCGTGACGAATATGTTGTGAATTGGCCATTGAGTCTCTACATTGTTCCTTGTTGTTCTCAGAAGAAAAGTGTTTATCATGGAGATGCTTGATGATAGACCCCTTAGCATATCCCCTACCTTTAAAACCATCCAAACACCCATGAACTCCCTTAAAGGGGCAATGGAAGGTATTATCAATACTTGTATCATCTTCCGTGGGAGGTGAAGGAGAGACGGATAGGGGAGGTGAAGAAGACAACCGGCTACATGGAGTTCTTGTTGATCTTGCCATACAGATCGCAAACAAACTCAAGGAAAGGAGGGTACTAAAGAAAAGAGGGAAAACACCAAATAAATCTATGCGAAACAGCAAAATCAAAAGAGCGTGGTAGCAAAATCAAGACGTTTAAGAAAACGAAATCAAAAACTGAAAAATCCATGCCAAATCTGAGGAACAAAACTGGCAATGGGAGCCAGGGAGAGAAGCATGGCCGGAGATAAATGAAGGCTAAAAAAAATAAAATAAAAAATATTGTAGCAACTCTGCGAAAAACCAAATTTTAATGTAGCAATTCTGTCAAAAAAAACCCAGTGAAAATCATCCAGATGTATTCAATAAACGAATCTAATTAAATCAACGCAAATTCATAAACAAAATCCAAAATCTAAGCATAAACAACCAAAATCTGAGTAAAAATAAGTACCAAAACTAATTAAAATAAGAACATAACAACAACCAAATTAGATCTCATCAAAATTGAAAATGAAAATCAAATTCGAAAGAAACTCCACCCACCTCGTCTGTGAGAAACTCACACATCGTCTATGACCCATCGTCTCTAGAAACTCCAACCAAATTATATCCCTAACTTTTATATCCTTCCTCCTTTTCCCCTCCTTCCTCCTTTTCCTCCTTCCTCCAAATCAAAAAGAGAAATTATTTTAAAAGAATCGAGATTTATTTTCAGGGGCACCACCATCATCGTACTGGGCCCATGTCATTAGAGCATTTCGGTCTTTATTATAGTGTTCGTTCTTTTTCAAGTAAATAATTTAGAGAGAGATATGTTAGTCCATTTGTATGTCATCATTAGTCTTGTACAACATCTTCTAAAGTTCTATGAGCAACGGACATCCAAAAGGATAGATTTTAAAAAAAAAAAATGATATAATTAAAAAAAAAATGATGAAAAATGAAAAAAAAAATGAAAAGAAAAGAAAAAATGGTTATTAAACAGCCACTTGGGAAAATTGAGTAGCACTTAAAAGAGATAGAGGAACAGAAGAGCCGCATGGAGAAAGTTGAAGATTTGAAGCATCGAACGTCATCTATAGAAAGCAGCAAGATCGTGAATCGTGTTTACAGTTTGAAGTCAATTGATGAAGTTAATTATAGCTGGGAGATAGCTGGGAAGATTGACAGATTTGAAAATTTGGATGGGAACGGTAATACTTTTGGTGGCATCTATCAGACACGTGGCAGGTCGGGATTCCTAAACCTTTGTATATATTGAGTATTTTGTTTTTCACCTTTTGTTTTTGAAAATTATTTTTAGGATTTGTTTTCTTAATAATAATAAATATATATATATATATATATATATATATATATATATAATTAAAAATTAAAATAATAATAATATTTATTAGGAACATGTGCTACTAATAGCTCTTTTGCAAGGTCATCAATTACAGGGTTTCTTCATACTTTGGACGCAAAGCTCGAAGGAAAAGTGAGACTTACTTTCTACATAGGGGTTGTGGAAATCAAGAATGCTCGGGGAAAATTATTTATCTAAAGCTCCATATGGATCGGAGAAAGGACAAGAGACGATGAAAATATTTGAGCAAAGTCGTAAAGATTGAAGAGCCGCTACTCAGATGAAGAAATCGATGTGATGACGTAGCATGTGGTAATAAAACGCAACCTGTTTTCGCAATAGCTGGTATGGCACAAGTACCGTTTCGTCGTGATTTCTATCACGAGGATGTGTACTGGTGAAAAATTAAAATACTTAGCAATAATCTGGGTGAACTTTCTAGTGGCATTCTGGATAATTATAAGTGAGGAATCCAACAAAACAATTGTGCAAAATTGGTGTGTATGTCTTTGGCACGGTCGCGAATATTGCCGCAGTATCGTGTCGGAAGTAAGTGTGCTATAAGATGAACTAGTCTGGAGTACGTACCATGGTTGACGGGTTTTAAGCCAGCTGGTCAGAAGTAGATTGGGCCCATATAGTTAGAGAGCGAGCACCAAAGTTCAGTCATTAGTGGACATTACTCCCTCCATCTCTAAAAGATAGGCTTGTTTGGTATTCACAAAAATTAAGAAAATCAATCATTATAGCCACTTTTTCATGTTTTTTCCTAATCTATCCTTGGTCTCCGAGTCATTTGTTATAAGAGAAAGAGAGAGAGAAGTGGTCCCCCTTTAATATTAAGAGAGAAAAGGGAGAGAAAGAAGTGGTCCCCCTCTATGGGTATACTAATAAAATCATAACATTTGACTTTCCACATATGGAAACAAGCCTATTTTTTTGACATACCCAAATAAGAAAACAAGTCTATCTTTTATAGACGGACGAAGTAGTTCATAAGAGATCCACTTCATTTTGCCATGTTACCTAGGGGTGGGACTTGGGTTGGGTCAACCCACCCAACCCATGCCCAACCCGAACGTTGGGCGGGCATGGGCAATGTATTTTAAAAGTTTGGGCAAGCTTGGGTACAATTTTAATAAACCCGAGTTAAATTTGGGCAAGCATGGGCACAAAGCAACCCACGCAACCCGAGGAACTAGAATATAATTATATAAACTATTTTTATAATTGGTAGTATTATCTATTAAGAGCAATTTTAGCCATTGATAAAATAATGAATTTTAAGACTTAAATTAAGGTCATTACGAAAAATCATGTCTCCCTTATTAGTTTGAATGAATAAAAATGCTAAAGAGTTTGTTTATCTGAATGTTTTGATAATATTTCTTTAAAAACTAACATAGAATATACTGAGTTGAGTGCAAAAAGTGAAAATGAAAACATAGTTGGTGCATAGTTAATTGAACCCCTGCAACTGTCCACAATTTTTGTGTTGTAAAGTATTAGCATGGGTCAACCCGAGGAACCCGAGGAATATAACTTGGGCGGGACTTGGGAAACACCTCCATGGGTTCCACGGGTTCCTTGGGCAATCTGGGCAAAAGATTTCTACCTCGGGTCTGCCTCGGCCAAGCCTTCTAACCCGACCAAACAACCCAAGTCCCACCCCTAATGTTACCCCACGTACACACTTTCCAAATCCAAAAATGTTTTCATACCTTAAATGTTAGCTATCCGACCTCCACAAAGTGTCGACATTCTTGGGATATTAGGTTCCTTTGTTTCCAAGTATTTCCTTCCAACTAAGATCTTAGGCTTAAATAAAATCTTTTGCTTCTTTGGTATTAATATGCAATGAATTTATAAAAATGGGAGTAATATTTAGGTTTTAGAGTTCCACCGTTTGATCGTAGGCATTGAATCCTAAGGCCTTAGTTGATTATAGAAGATTATAAATAGGGAGCTAATTCATGAGTTTAAAGGAGGAGAAATTTCGGTAGAATTCTAGGGAGATAGAGAAGAGAAAGTAAGGTGGAAATCCTTCTATTAAGGAAATATTCGATAATCATTTGGGAGGTATTCGGATTCCTTCTATTAAGCTAAGTAACATAATAATCATCTATTTGTTAGTGTTAAATATTATTAAATCCATTGTATTGGTATGCCAGGAAATCCAACACGAATGAGAGCATGCTCATGAATACCACTTCGTTCTTATCATTGTTAAAGTTTTATTATACTGGACTAATGATTTCTTTTGTTTTATTGAATTCAAAGTTTGACATAGCGACATTCTTTGTCCTTCGTGGGATTGCATTCACATGCTAGGCTTCCAGCTTGGTATTTAATTGAGTACAGGGTACTGTATGTCTGTATTCGACATTTGATATGAAAAGTATTTCGTTTGGACTCATTTGTCTTGGTTTACATGATCTATACTTTGATTTGTGTGATTAATCCTATTTAGGCTTAGGCTTTAGTGAACACCCATAATTCATTAGATTTGGAATTGAAATAATAATAAATAGTTAGTAATAATAATTCGGTTTGTTATTCTTTTGTAGGTTTAATTTCAATAATAATAATACTTTTTAATTAGAATTTGATTTAATCGTTGTTTAATTGTGTGCATCTGATATTTTGATGTTCTTTTTGCAGGTAATAATTTTATGTCTTTTTTTTGTATCTTTGAGATTGAAACCCTAATTTCCCAATTATAAAGTAGAGGTCAATCTTCGGATTGGACGGGCTAGGTGCCTCACACCTTCCTAGCCCGTATCTTGATTCCCGGACCTATCTCTGAATATTTGGACCAGTGCTTATTTTGGGTCCCAACTCCCTTTAGTTGGGTGGCGGCTCGTATTAATAATTTTCCACGTGTGATTCCCAATTCGGATATTTTAGAGATCCTAACCGATTTCGACGGTATCCACACCCCTACCGAGCAAACTAAGGACACAGTTCCCACTTTTACCATACCACCTCCTTTCCCTAGTCGTTTTTCCAAATCAAATAAGCAAGCTCAAGATAAGGAGATCATGGATATTTTCAGCAAGATACAAATCAACATTCCATTTATTGAGGCCATCAGAACCGTACCCAGGTATGCTAAGGTTTTGAAGGATTTGTATACAAGGAAGGATAAGTTGATTGCTAACGAGATTACACAAGTGGTGAAAGTGCTACAACTATGTTACTAAAGAAGATGCCTGCAAAGTGTGAAGATCCTAGGGGTTTTACCGTACCAATTACTATTGGTAACCGACGATTTGAGCGTGATTTTCTTGATTTGGGAGCATCCATAAGTGTTATGTCAGCCGATGTTTATGATTCTTTGAATCTTGGACCTTTGAAAGAAGCAAATATTACTATTCAATTGGCAAACAAGTCCAATATATATCCTAAGGGAGTCGTGGAGGACGTGGTAGTTCAAGTGAATCAGTTAATCTTTCCGGTTGATTTCTACATTGTGGATATGCATAATGGAGATAATTGTTCATCTACTTCGTTACTTCTTGGGAGACCGTTTATGAAAACTGCAAAGACGAAGATTGATGTGGACAATGGTACACTCACTATGGAGTTTGACAAAGAGGTTATACGCTTCAATATTTTTGGAGCTATGCGTTATCCAAGCGATATCCATTCCGCATTTTCTGTTGATGTCATTGGTTCGTTGGCACAACAGAAGTTTGATTTGAACAAAAAAGATGAACTAGAATCTGTGCTACAAAATAACATTGATCTGGACGTCCATGGCATGCCTAACTTGGATGTTGATATTCCCAAGAAGTTTGTTGAGACATGTGGTGCTTTAACTTCATCACAAGAATTTAAAACAGGTAATATTTCATGTATCTCGTTACCTATTACTGATGAAGTTCCTTTACCTTCTGTTGTGCAGGCACCTAAATTAGAGCTGAAGCCTCTACCTGATCACTTAAAGTATGCTTACTTGGGTGATGAGGAAGAGCTTCCAGTCATTATTGCAAATAATCTCACAACAATACAGGAAGAACGCCTTCTTCGGGTTATGAAAGAGCATAAAACGGCTATTGGTTGGACAATTGATGGTATCAAAGGCATTAGTCCATCCACATGCATGCATAGAATCCTTATGGAAGATGATGTAAAGACAGTACATGATTCTCAGCGTAGGCTTAACCCCCCAATGATGGAGGTCGTGAAGAAAGAAATCCTCAAATTACTGAGTGTGGGGGTGATTTACCCAATTTCTGACAGCAAATGGGTTAGTCCGGTGCAAGTGGTGCCTAAGAAATCAGGTGTCACTGTTTTTAGAAATCAAGATGATGAACTCGTTCCTACAAGAGTTCAAACAGGATGGCGAGTATGCATAGACTACAGAAAGCTCAATTCGGCTACCCGCAAGGATCACTTTCCTTTGCCCTTCATTGATCAGATGCTAGAGAGGTTAGCAGGACATTCTTTTTATTAATTTTTGGATGGTTATTCGGGCTACAATCAAATTTTCATTGCACCAGAGGATCAAGAGAAGACAACTTTTACTTGTCCTTTCGGTACATTTGCATATAGAAGAATGCCATTTGGTCTTTGCAATGCGCCTGCCACTTTTCAGAGATGTATGGTTAGTGTATTTTCTGATTACGTGGAAAACATCATTGAGGTATTTATGGACAAATTTAGTGTTTATAGCGTTTCATTTGATAATTGTTTAAATAATCTTGAACTTGTGCTTAAAAGATGCATATACACTAATCTTGTTTTAAACTGGGAAAAATGCCACTTTATGGTAGACCATGGAATTGTACTTGGCCACATCGTGTCCTCTCAAGGGCTAGAAGTGGACAAGGCAAAGATAGACGTGATTAGGAACTTACAATACCCCACTTCGGTGAGGGAAATTCGCTAATTTCTTGGTCATGCATGTTTTTATAGGAGATTTATTAAAGATTTCTCCAAAATCTCAATGCCGATGTGCAAATTGCTGCAAAAGGAGGTTGAGTTTAACTTCGACCAGGAATGTAAGGATGCCTTTAATAAATTGAAGGAATTGTTAACTACTGCACCAATTATTAAGTCACCTGACTGGAGTTTTCCGTTCGAGTTAATGTGTGATGCAAGTGATTATGCAGTCGGGGCTGTTTTGGGTCAAAAAGTAGACAAGAGGTCACATGTGATTTATTATGCATCAAGGACCCTAAATGATGCTGAAATCAACTATTCTACTACTGAGAAAGAGTTTCTGGCTATATTATTTGCATTGGAAAAATTTAGAGCTTATTTGGTGGGTGCCAATGTGATTGTATATTCTGATCATGCAGCACTACGATACCTATTGAAAAAGAAGGAGGCTAAGCCAAGACTCATACGTTGGATTCTTTTGCTGCAAGAATTCAATATGGAAATTAGAGATAAGAAAGGTGTTGAGAATACAGTTGTTGATCATCTTAGTAGAATTGTTGTTTCCGAAGAAGAACTTCCCTTACAGGATCTTTTTCCAGACGAACAACTTTTCTCAATTGAAGATTCAACACCTTGCTGATATAGTGAACTACTTGGTTACAAGGCAAGCCCCTGGTACAATGTATACTTTTCAAAAGCTTAAGCTTAAAAAGATATCCAAGCAGTATGTGTGGGATGAGCCCTACTTATGAAAATATGGTGCAGATCAAATTATCCGCAGGTGCGTACCAAACTCTGAATTTCAATCAATTCTATCTTTTTATCATTCTTATGCATGTGGTGGTCATTTTGGTTCTAAATGTACCGCTCTCAAAGTCCTTGAGAGTGGATTTTATTGGCCCACCTTATTTGAGGATGCATATATGTTTTGTAAGTCTTGTGATAGATGTCAACGAACGGGCAATCTAGGTGCTCGAAAACAAATGCCACTCACACCAATTCTTGCTGTAGAGATTTTTGATGTATGGGGAATTAATTTTATGGGAGGCAACCCATAGGTTTTGTATTTCTGAACCTTTTGCTTTTTATTTATTTTATTTATTTTTCTTGTTCCATATCATATTAGGATTTCCCACCTTGACTTTACTTGGAGGATTCAATTACATTGAGGACAATGTAAAGTTTAAGTGTGGGGGAGTGTTTGGATGTTTTGCATATAGAGTTTTTAGCCTTTTTGAGTCAATTTTTCAAATTTTTGCATAAAACATTCAACTTGTAGAGATTTTAGAGTCACTAGCATACTTCTAGGTATGTTTACATAGAGAATTCTGACCGACATAACTGAACTTGGAAGTGTTAGGGAACTACGTTCGGATTTCTTGCTTGTTACAGTGTTAAATAATGGATTTAATCATGCCAGTGATGCAAATTAGGAGCAGAGAAGAATGCATTATTAGAGTTGCTGAGCAATCATTAGTGGAGACTATCCGTTTTTATATCATGTGAGGCACCGAACAGAAATTCTTCCATGTGACTAAAAAGCTTTCTTTTGAGTGTGTGTCACCGTACGTTAATTCCGGGTAGAATGGTGAGCTACCCAACTTCACACCAATTTCAGCACTATTTTTGATCTCTTGAGTGCTAATTTTTGTCAATCATGAGGGTGACATCTATGGATGAAAGCCTCCTTCTTGTAGTTCGATTTCCAGTTAGCACCATTCTCTCTCTCTCTCTCTCTCTCTCTCGACAATAACGGGTCCATAGAAACACCATAATCATCAACATCAAGGGAGCGACATCAAAATCTACAAGGAAATTTGAAGACGTTTAAGGTTTACAAGCAACGGAACAAGAAAAGAGCAAATTTCAAATCCAAGTAAAGCAACATACAATGATCGGATTTTTACATACATGTTGAAGACTTATTTACAAGAGCAAAGAAAGGCAAAAGGTGAGAATTATTGAAATTTATGATTTCGAGACGATACAAGTTGTGAAGAATCAAGCGGTAAAGTACTCTTCCCATGGCCATTGTTTGTTTTATTTTCACTTTGTTTTGTATTAATTTTCTTGCTAAAAAAACAATGGAAAAAAAAAATGAGACAAGAAAATTTTGTTTTTATTTTTATTTAATAGGCCGTGGGGAAGGAAAAATCAATAAGGAAGTTTCGAGCGACAAGGATTTTAAGGAAAAATGTTAGAAATTTTCAAGGATCTACGAAATTCAAGAGTTTATCATCAATAGTTGGAACCGAAGACGAAGACCGAGAAGATGAAGACGAGGAGCCGAAGACGTTTCTATTGGATGTCGTGAGAGTAGTGGTATCATAATTGGCAATCAGATGTGAAGGTAAGTAATTAATCTCATCCTCGATAATAGTGGTTGATTTCCTTTCTTAGAGATCGTCAGAAAAAAATGGTTTTTCAAAATGTTAAAAGATGTGGGTTTTTAAAATATTTCGGAAGTTGTGCTTCCCACCATTCAACTTGTTACAAGAATTCTCTCTTCATTCCTACCTGCACACATGTGAGACCCATAAAAAATTCGTCTTATTAAGTGCAATTTCATAAAATCCTTTTTGGTGAGGCAGAAGTCGATGCGAAATGCTTATTGATCCTTTCTCAAACACGCTTTCTCTCATTATGGTGTGGTCATTTCTCACTCAACATTTAAGAATGAGAAAATGTTCTTTAGTATTTCTAACTTCTAATTACTAGCATGCAGAAACTCTATGTCCTCATAGCTCTTTGGATGCTTGGGATGCTGGAACGCTTTGAAGTTGTAAGTTTTAGTTTGATTTGCTCGAGGACTAGCAAAGTCTATGTGTGTGGGAATTTGATAGGTGTAGAATACACCGTAGTTATTATCTAGAGTTTATGCTTTCTTTGCTATTTTTCTTGTAAATTATGTATTTTACGTGTGTCCTTAAGTTATTAGGTACTTTGGATTCATGCGGAGAAAAAGAAGAAGAAATCATCCAAAATAGAGAAAGAAGGGAGAAATTGTCATTTCACAGGCAAATACTATCCGGAGCCCAGTCAATGTTAAGGGGAAAATCTAATTGGAGAAGTGCTAAAAACAGACCAGCGGTGGTTAAGGGGTTGTCATTCAGGGTATCCCTTATCATTTATCCGAGGGTGTAATTATCATTGGGTGTAATCATCCGCCCCTAACTTGTAACCCTAAAATCGAGAGACACTCATTCACTTGTTTTGTTTTCACCTGAATTTGAGACGAGAGAAATGAAAGCAGCTGCTGCTGCTGGTAATACTAGATCAAGAACAGAGAGAGCTGAGAGTCATAATTGATGATTAAATTGTGAGTTTGAGAAGCAGTTACAGTACCGCTGAGGTTCAATTGATCGGGAAATTACAGTGACAAAATAGGTTCTGAAATTCCATATTTCTGGAAATGATTGAGATAGGGAAGTTGAAGGTCATGATATGAAGAACAGTCAGTATCCATCGTGAATAAATGGGTTCGATCTGTGTGAGAGATTATTGAATCCGGGAGATGATGAGAATTAATAGGGTTCTGATGGGTTAGAGACGGATCGAGTATCTGCACTGGTTTACTGATGGATTTAGGAGTTGATGTTGCTGTCGATTGAATTAAATTACTGCCGAGAAGGACTAGGATAAAATGAATCTGCTACTGCCATTGATTGAGATTAGAACGGGTTTAAAGGAGGATTGAATTGCATCGGGTTTGGATTGTTGTGGTTTAATTTGAAATCGGTGAAACTGGTTTGTGGAAGATGGTTAACTCATGGAGGAGATGCAGATGGATTGAACTGAAGGTCAAAATCTCAGAGGAGGAGGAGAAGAAATTCAAGCAACTATTGTTGATTGATTGTGACGAAAAATGGGTTTGTGGATTGGTTTGATATGAGAAACTCATAGAGAAAAAACAAGAGATGCTGCAGAATCAAAGCTGCAATCGATGGTGCTGTTATTGTGAAGAAAGAAGAATGGGTTTGCCATTGTTCTCTGAGTTAGAATGAGAAGATGAAAGAAGTCAGTGGTGTTGTGTTAAAAGGTTACAATGGATTTGGGCAAGTATGATGCTGCTTAAAGGGATGTTGGTAATGACAGTATTGATTGGTATGAGCTAAATGGGTTACAGGATTGTGGTTGGATTCATTGAAGATGCATCTAAATAAGGTATTGTAATAAGCTGTCTGAAGCAGCAAATGTGTTGACTGAATGCAAATGATAGATGTATGTTAGGATTCTTAACAGGAAAAGACTGAAAATAACGGCCTGAAATTGGCCTGGGAAAGTCTTGTAAATAGCCGAAACTCGTCCGGTTTTCAACTACGGAGAGTTGACTCAGTAGACAACGATGATACGATTACGGTGTGTTGAGTACGAGTCCGACGACCGATCCCGTACTTGACTCATCTGAGTAAGACCCAGTAAGACGAAGTTGACTTGTCTGACTTTCCCTTCCTTTGACCTGACTGACTGACTGACGACGACCGTTAGTTTGACCTAACCGTAACGGAACCTTAACAGAATATTCAATTGACGGTAAGAGAACTCGGGTAACCGGTGGTGACAGATTCCGGCCGACTTCCGGCAGAAAACCCAGTTTTCCGACCATCAAAAGTTGCAGAATTATGTGGATTCTTCTCATGGGTGTGAAGACTTAGACTTGAAATTGGATGGAGAATTGGGCTTGGATTTGGAAAGAGGAGATGGAAGATTTGAGAAAGGCTTGGACTTGGAAATTTAATTGTTAAAGGAAAGGGATTCTATTCCTTGGAATATTTGGATAGCATTGAAGCCTATAAATAAAGGAGTTCTCTACACTTCTTTACACACCTTTTGCACACCTTTTACACACACAACACTTCTCTTTTCTTTATTCTTTGTGTGAACTCTTTAGCATGACTAGATAATTTTCATATTGATTGAGGATGAATTCCTAGTTATTAACTTGTTTATGAGTATTGTTTCAAATCTACTTTGAAGTTTTCACATGATTATCGTTTGTTTTTACTAATATTAATGTTTATGATTGATTGATAGGTTGTTTAGAGTGCACGCTAAATTGATTTGTTAATTTGATCTAAAGCTATTGAAAGTTAGGGGATAAGTAATCGTTTCTTGACTCTTTACATAAGTAGAAAACACGAGACCTTGCGGAGGGATTCCGTGGAGCAATTGTGTGTGAAAACAACGTTAGCAAGTGGACCTTGATCTAAGAGTCTAACTACTAATATTAACCTAATAAATTCATAAATCTTAATGCGTTTAACTAAATTACATCTTGAGTGATCTACTACCTTCTGGTTTGGTAAATAGAATCTGGTAGTCGAGAACTTCCGTGTCTGGTGATACAAGGGATTTAGGGATTAGCACTGATCTAGCTGTTATATCTACGGTTGGTGATAATCTATGACTAATAAAAAGTGGAAAAGAACATAACTTGAGTCATTGTTTTGCAACGAAGAAGGATTCCTTGATCTAATCTTTCTTATTGATTTCCTTTATCTTTTTAATTGTTTTATTTACTTACTTTTGCTTATAAAATCTAAAACCAAACACCCCCTTTTATGACATTATAAGACAACTAAAACCTCTTGCTCCTCGTGGAAACGATCTTGACTACCCTATATTACTTGTTAATTAGGTAGTAAAATAATAATTAATTTGTTGTGGTTACGACACGCATCAAATTTTGGCGCCGCTGCCGGGGAGCAGCGGACGATTTTAGTTGTTTTCTTTTTACTTTTTGCTTCATTCTTGCTTTGTTAGAATCTATTATCGTATCTAACTTAGTTTTTGAGATTATTTTTTTCAGGTACCGGTTTTCTATGTATGGTGGACAAGAGCAAGCATATTACAACAATCAATACGGTTTTCAACCTCAACATTATGGCAACTTCCAACCATCTTAGGATACAATCAAAACCAATCTTTTGGCTATGATCAATATTCTACGGAACCTTATGGATACTCTCATACATATCAACAACCTTGTAACGGGTATGTAAGTCAAGTACCAAGGTGGGATAATTCTACTTCTAATTGGATTCATTCGAGTTATATGCAGATTATCAATGAATTGCAAGACATGCGACAAATACTAGACCGTGATAGAAAGAACGTCGCACAAACCAATTTTTGCAATACTTTTTCTTACCCGACTCCGTATCGTAGTTATGATCATTCACCCATTCAAAGGGAAGAGTCATGGGAAAGAGAACCTAATGTAGACAATGGTGGAAAGCGTATTAACGTCAGGAAACTTGCACAAAAATTATACAAATTGGAAGATGATGGAGACTCAGAAGAGCTTATCGCAGAAATTAGTAGGACTATTCATATGAAACTTAAACGAGTCTGGATAAAGGTAATGAAACCGATGACGATTCTTATTATAGTGAGTCTGAAAATGAAGATGATTGTGTTGAAAAGGACCAAACTTTAGAGACTTTTGATGACGCTAGTGTAGCTTACCCGAGCCTTGATCTTAATAATGATCAATCATTTATTCAAAAGGAAGAGCTTGAGGAAGATGCATTTAGTTCTTGGAAAAAATTCCTTTGGGAAAGATATGAGTCCGCGGAAGTGTATGAGCGTTGCAACAATGAGGAAGTTATACCAACTCCGGATCATAATAAGGATCCTTCGCCTATTTAAAAGGAGGAGTTTGGATATCACTCACCTATTGTTGTAAACGGTGTAACACCCTCACAAGAAGATCTTACAATTTATACCTAGGAAGATTTTAGGAGAGAAGAATGGCTCGATTCCGATGTTGAAGATGTTGAAGAGATGATGCTCGATAATGAAACCAAATTGATTGAATTCGTGGAAGACCCAATTGAACTTGCCAATGATTTTAATGACGCCAAGTCTTTAGTTAAGTTAGAAAATGATGAAGAATGGTTGCAATGTTTGATACAGGACCATGATATGCAAGAGGTAAGTAATTCACTTGATTTTTTTAAGGATGATGAGGATTATGTAATACAAGAGATTGTGCAAGGTTTGTCTAACCCTTTGCATATTGATTATTCTCCTTTACCTCTTATTGGATTAAATGTATGTGCTTCGAAAGTATTTTTGAATGATTTTGTTTTTCAATATCTGCCATTGGAAACACTTGATGCTAATACTATGCAGGTTTGCCAAGAAGAATACATGGAAGTTCCCAAATTCTATGTTCCTTATACACTTCTGAGTGTGGACATGAATAAGTGTGGGGGAAATTTCTTTCGAGCGATAATTTTATTATTATTTTATTGTGCTAACACTTGTATGAAGCTATTGTTTTCAAAACAGGTACTATGGGTGGATCCCCAAATTTTCCGATTGTTAGTATATGGGGAATGAATCTTACAAGAGCCATGTCGGACCGTCGACTTTAAAACTAGCGCTTAATGGGAGGCAACCCATAGGTTTTGTATTTCTGAACCTTTTTCTTTTTATTTAATTTATTTATTTTTCTTGTTCCATATCATATTAGGATTTCCCACCTTGACTTTACTAAGAAGATTCAATTACATTGAGGACAATATAAAGTTTAAGTGTGGGGGAGTGTTTGGATGTTTTGCATATAGAGTTTTTAGACTATTTGAGTCAATTTTTCAAATTTTTGCATAAAACCTTCAACTTGTAGAGATTTTAGAGTCACTAGCATACTTCTAGGTATGTTTACATAGAGAATTCTGACCGACATAACTGAACTTGGAAGTGTTAGGGAACGACGTTTGGATTTATTGCTTGTTACAGTGTTAAATAATGGATTTAATCATGCCAGTGATGCAAATTAGGAGCAGATAAGAATGCATTATTAGAGTTGCTGAGAAATCATTAGTGGAGACTACCCATTTTTATATCATGTGAGGCACCGACCAGAAATTCTTCCATGTGACTAAAAAGCTTTCTTTTGAGTGTGTGTCACCGTACGTTAATTCCGCGTAGAATGGTGAGCTACCCAACTTCACACCAATTTCAGCACTATTTTTGATCTCTTGAGTACTAATTTTTGTCAACCATGAGGGTGACTTCTATGGATGAAAGCCTCCTTCTTGTAGTTCGATTTGCAGTTAGCACCATTCTCTCTCTCTCGACAATAACGGGTCCATAGAAACACCATAATCATCAACATCAAGGGAGCGACATCAAATTCTACAAGGAAAGTTGAAGACGTTTAAGGTTTACAAGGAACGGAACAAGAAAAGAGCAAATTTCAAATCCAAGTAAAGCAACATACAATGAGCGGATTTTTACATACATGTTGAAGACTTATTTATAAGAGCAAAGAAAGGCAAAAGGTGGGAATTATTGAAATTTATGATTTCGAGATGATACAAGTTTTGAAGAATCAAGCGGTAAAGTACTCTTCCCATGGCCATGGTTTGTTTTATTTTCACTTTGTTTTGTATTAATTTTCTTGCTAAAAAAAATGGAAAAAAGAAAAGAAAAAGAAGAAAAAAAATAAGACAAGAAAATTTTGTTATTTTGTTTTTATTTTTATTTAATAGGCCGTGGGGAAGGAAAAATCAATAAGGAAGTTTCAAGCGACAAGGATTTTAAGGAAAAATGTTACAAATTGTCAAGGATCTACGAAATTGAAGAGTTTATCATCAATAGTTGGAACCGAAGACGAAGACCGAGAAGATGAAGACGAGGAGACGAAGACGTTTCTATTGGATGCCATGAGAGTGGTGTTATCATAATTGGCAATCGGATGTGAAGGTAAGTAAGTAATCTCATCCTCGATAATAGTGGTTGATTTCCTTTCTTAGAGATCGTCAGAAAAAAATGGTTTTTTAAAATGTTAAAAGATGTGGGTTTTTAAAATATTTCGGAAGTTGTCCTTCCCACCATTCAACGTGTTGTAGGAATTGTCTCTTCATTCCTACCTGCACACATGTGAGACCCATAAAAAATCTGTCTTATTAAGTGCAATTTCATAAAATCCTTTTTGGTGAGGCAGAAGTCGAGGAGAATTGCTTATTGATCGTTTCTCAAACACGCTTTCTCTCATTATGGTGTGGTCATTTCTCACTCAACATTTAAGAATGAGAATATGTTCTTTAGTATTTCTAACTTCTAATTAGTAGCATGCAGAAACTCTATGTCCTCATAGCTCTTTGGATGCTTGGGACGCTGGAACGCTTTGAAGTTGTAAGTTTTAGTTTGATTGCTCGAGGACTAGCAAAGTATAAGTGTGGGGGAATTTGATAGGTGTAGAATACACCGTATTTACTATCTAGAGTTTTGTCTTTCTTTGCTATTTTACTTGTAAATTATGTATTTTACGTGTGTCCATAAGTTATTAGGTACTTTGGAGTCTTGCGGAAAAAAATAAGAAGAAATCATCCAAAATAGAGAAAGAAGGGCAAAATTGTCATTTCACAGGCGAATACTATCTGGAGCCAAGTCAAGGTTAAGGGGATAATCTAATTGGAGAAGTGCTAAAAATAGACCAGCGGTGGTTAAGGGGTTGTCATTCAGGGTATCCCTTATCATTTATCCGAGGGTGTAATTATCATTGGGTGTAATCATCCGCCCCTAACTTATAACCCTAAATTAGAGAGACACTCATTCACTTGTTTTGTTTTCACCTGAATTTGAGACGAGAGAAATGAAAGCAGCAGCTGCTTCTGGTAATACTAGATCGAGAAACAGAGAGAGCTGAGAGTCATAATTGATGATTAAATTGCAAGTTTGAGAAGCAATAACAGTACCACTGAGGTTCAATTGATCGGGAAATTATAGTGACAAAATAGGTTCTGAAATTCCACATTTCTGGAAATGAATGATATAGGGAAGTTGAAGGTCGTGATATGAAGAACAATCAGTATCCGCCTTGAATAAATGGTTTCGATCTGTGAGAGATTATTGAATCCGGGAGATGATGAGAATTGATAGGGTTCTGATGGGTTAGATATGAATCGAGTATCTGCACTGGTTTACGGATGGATTTAGGAGTTGATGTTGCTGTCGATTGAACTGAATTGCTGCCGAGAAGGACTAGGATAAAATGAATCTACTACTGCCATTGATTAAGATTAGAACGGGTTTGAAGGAGGATTGAATTGCATCGGGTTTGGATTGTTATTGTTTAATTTGAAATCGGTGAAACTGGTTTGTGGAAGATGGTTAACTCATGGAGGAGATGCAGATGGATTGAACTGAAGGTCAGAATCTCATAGGAGGAGGATAAGAAATTCAAGCAACTATTGTTGATTGATTGTGACGAAAAATGGGTTTATGGATCGATTTGATATGAGAAACTCATGGAGAAAGAACAAGAGATGCTGCAGAATCAAAGGTGCAATCGCTGGTGCTGTTATTGTGAAGAAAGAAGAATGGGTTTGCCGTTGTTCTCTGAGTTAGAATGAGAAGATGAAAGAAGTCAGTGGTGCTGTGTTAAAATGTTACAATGGATTTGGGCAAGTATGATGCTGCTTAAAGGGATGTTGGTAATGACAATATTGATTGGTATGAGCTAAATGGGTTACAGGATTGTGGTTGGATTCATTGAAGATGCAGCTAAATAAGGTATTGTAATAAGTTGTCTGAAGCAGCAAATGTGTTGACTGAATGCAAATGATAGATGTATGTTAGGATTCTTAACAGGAAAAGACTGAAAATAAAGGCCTGAAATTGGCCTGGGAAAGTCTTGTAAATAGCCGAAACTCGCCCGGTTTTCAACTCCGGCGAGTTGACTCAGTAGACAATGATGATACGATTACGGTGTGTTGAGTACGAGTCCGATGACCGATCCCGTACTTGACTCATCTGAGTAAGACCCAGTAAGACGAAGTTGACTTGTCTGACTTTCCCTTCCTTTGACCTGACTGACTGACGACGACCGTTAGTTTGACCTAACCGTAACGGAACCTTAACGGAATATTCCATTGACGGTAAGAGAACTCTGGTATCCGGTGTTGACAGATTCCGGCCGACTTCCGGCAGAAAACCCAGTTTTCCGACCATCAAAAGTTGCAGAATTATGTGGATTCATCTCATGGGTGTGAAGACTTAGACTTGAAATTGGATGGAGAATTGGGCTTGGGTTTGGAAAGAGGAGATGGAAGATTTGAGAAAGGCTTGGACTTGGAAATTTAATTGTTAAAGGAAAGGGATTCTATTCCTTGGAATATTTGGATAGCATTGAAGCCTATAAATAAAGGAGTTCTCTACACTTCTTCACACACCTTTTGCACACCTTTTACACACACAACACTTCTCTTTTCTTTATTCTTTGTGTGAACTCTTTAGCATGACTAGCTAATTTTCATATTGATTGAGGATGAATTCCTAGTTATTAACTTGTTTTTGAGTATTGTTTCAAATCTACTTTGAAGTTTTCACATGATTATCGTTTGTTTTTACTAATATTAATGTTTATGATTGATTGATAGGTTGTTTAGAGTGCACGCTAAATTGATTTGTTAATTTTATCTAAAGCTAGTGAAAGTTAGGGGATAAGTAATCGTTTCTTGACTCTTTACATAAGTAGAAAACACGAGACCTTGCGGAGGGATTCCGTGGAGCAATTGTGTGTGAAAACAACGTTAGCAAGTGGACCTTGATCTAAGAGTCTAACTACTAATATTAACCTAATAAATTCATAAATCTTAATGAGTTTAACTAAATTACATATTGAGTGATCTACTACCTTCTGGTTTGGTAAATAGAATCCGGTAGTCGAGAACTTCCGTGTCTGGTGATATAAGTGATTTAGGGATTATCACTGATCTAGCTGTTATATCTACGGTTGGTGATAATCTGTGACTAATAAAAAGTGGAAAAGAACATAACTTGAGTCATTGTTTTGCAACGAAGAAGGATTCCTTGATCTAATCTTTCTTATTGATTTCCTTTATCTTTTTAATTGTTTTATTTACTTACTTTTGCTTATAAAATCTAAAACCAAACACCCCCTTTTATGACATTCTAAGACAACTAAAACCTCTTGCTCCTCGTGGAAACGATCTTGACTACCCTATATTACTTGTTAATTAGGTAGTAAAATAATAATTAATTTGTTGTGGTTACGACACGCATCAAATTTTGGCGCCGCTGCCGGGTAGCAGCGGACGATTTTAGTTTTTTTATTTTTACTTTTTGCTTCATTCTTGCTTTGTTAGATTCTATTATGGTATCTAACTTAGTTTTTGAGATTTTTTTTTTCAGGTACCGGTTTTCTATGTATGGTGGACAAGAGCAACCATATTACAACAATCAATACGGTTTTCAACCTCAACATTATGGCAACTTCCAACCATCTTAGGATATAATCAAAACCAATCTTTTGGCTATGATCAATATTCTACGGAACCTTATGGATACTCTCAAACATATCAACAACCTTGTAATGGGTATGTAAGTCAAGTACCAAGGTGGGATAATTTTACTTCTAATTGGATTCATTCGAGTTGTATGCAGATTATCAATGAATTGCAAGACATGCGACAAATACTAGACCGTGATAGAAAGAACGTCGCACAAACCTATTTTTGCAATACTTTTTCTTACCCGACTCCGTATCGTAGTTATGATCATTCACCCATTCAAAGGGAAGAGTCATGGGAAAGAGAACCTAATGTAGACAATGGTGGAAAGCGTATTAACGTCAGGAAACTTGCACAAAAATTATACAAATTGCAAGATGATGGAGACTCGGAAGAGCTTGTCGCAGAAATTAGTAGGACTATTCATATGATACTTAAACGACGTCTGGATATAGGTAATGAAACCGATGACGATTCTTATTATTGTGAGAGTCTGAAAATGAAGATGATTGTGTTGAAAAGGACCAAACTTTAGAGACTTTTGATGACGCTAGTGTAGCTTACCCGAGCCTTGATCTTAATAATGATCAATCATCTATTCAAAAGGAAGAGCTTGAGGAAGATGCATTTAGTGCTTGGAAAAAATTCCTTAGGGAAAGATATAAGTCCGCGGAAGTGTATGTGCGTTGCAACAATGAGGAATTTATACCAACTCCGGATCATAATAAGGATCCTTTGCCTATTTAAAAGGAGGAGTTTGGATATCACTCACCTATTGTTGTAAACGGTGTAAAACCCTCACAAGAAAATCTTACAATTTATACCTAGGAAGATTTTAGGAGAGAAGAATGGCTCGATTCCGATGTTGAAGATGTTGAAGAGATGATGCTCGATAATGAAACCAAATTGATTGAATTCGTGGAAGACCCAATTGAACTTGCCAATGATTTTAATGATGCCAAGTCTTTCGTTAAGTTAGAAAATGATGAAGAATGGTTGCACGGTTTGATAGAGGACCATGATATGCAAGAGGTAAGTAATTCACTTGAATTTTTTAAGGATGAGGAGAATTATGTAATACAAGAGATTGTGCAAGGTTTGTCTAACCCTTTGCATATTGATTCTTCTCCTTTACCTCTTATTGGATTAAATGTATGTGCTTCGAAAGTATTTTTGAATAATTTTGTTTCTCAATATCCGCCATTGGAAACACTTGATGCTAATACTATGCAGGTTTGCCAAGAAGAATACATGGAAGTTCCCAAATTATATGTTCCTTATACACTTCTGAGTGTGGACATGAATAAGTGTGGGGGAAATTTCTATCGAGAGATAATTTTATTATTATTTTCTTGTGCTAACACTTGTATGAATCTATTGTTTCCAAAACAGGTACTATGGGTGGATCCCCAAATTTTCCGATTGTTAGTATATGGGGAATGAATCTTACAAGAGCCATGTCGGGCCGTCGACTTTAAAACTAGCGCTTAATGGGAGGCAACCCATAGGTTTTGTATTTCTGAACCTTTTGCTTTTTATTTATTTTATTTATTTTTCTTGTTCCATATCATATTAGGATTTCCCACCTTGACTTTACTAAGAGGATTCAATTATATTGAGGACAATATAAAGTTTAAGTGTGGGGGAGTGTTTGGATGTTTTGCATATAGAGCTTTTAGCCTTTTTGAGTCAATTTTTCAAATTTTTGCATAAAACCTTCAACTTGTAGAGATTTTAGAGTCACTAGCATACTTCTAGGTATGTTTACATAGAGAATTCTGACCGACATAACTGAACTTGGAAGTGTTAGGGAACGACGTTCGGATTTATTGCTTGTTACAGTGTTAAATAATGGATTTAATCATGCCAGTGATGAAAATTAGGAGCAGATAAGAATGCATTATTAGAGTTGCTGAGAAATCATTAGTGGATACTACCCATTTTTATATCATGTGAGGCATCGACCAGAAATTCTTCCATGTGACTAAAAAGCTTTCTTTTGAGTGTGTGTCACCGTACGTTAATTCCGCGTAGAATGGTGAGCTACCCAACTTCACACCAATTTCAACACTATTTTTGATCTCTTGAGTACTATTTTTTTTCAACCATGAGGGTGACTTCTATGGATGAAATCCTCCTTCTTGTAGTTCGATTTGCAGTTAGCACCATTCTCTCTCTCTCTCGACAATAACGGGTCCATAGAAACACCATAATCATCAACATCAAGGGAGCGACATCAAAATCTACAAGGAAAGTTGAAGAAGTTTAAGGTTTACAAGCAACGGAACAAGAAAAGAGCAAATTTCAAATCCAAGTAAAGCAACATACAATGAGCGGATTTTTACATACATGTTGAAGACTTATTTACAAGAGCAAAGAAAGGAAAAAGGTGGGAATTATTGAAATTTATGATTTCGAGATGATACAAGTTTTGAAGAATCAAGCGGTAAAGTACTCTTCCCATGGCCATGGTTTTTTTTTATTTTAACTTTGTTTTGTATTAATTTTCTTGCTAAAAAAAATGGTAAAAAGAAAAGAAAAAGAAGAAAAAAAAATGAGACAAGAAAATTTTGTTATTTTGTTTTTATTTTTATTTAATAGGCCGTGGGGAAGGAAAAATCAATAAGGAAGTTTCAAGCGACAAGGATTTTAAGGAAAAATGTTACAAATTGTCAAGGATCTACGAAATTCAAGAGTTTATCATCAATAGTTGGAATCGAAGACGAAGACCGAGAAGATGAAGACGAGGAGACGAAGACGTTTCTATTGGATGCCATGAGAGTGGTGTTATCATAATTGGCAATCGGATGTGAAGGTAAGTAAGTAATCTCATCCTCAATAATAGTGGTTGATTTCCTTTCTTAGAGATCGTCAGAAAAAAATGGATTTTCAAAATGTTAAAAGATGTGGGTTTCTAAAATATTTCGGAAGTTGTCCTTCCCACCATTCAACGTGTTGTAGGAATTGTCTCTTCATTCCTACCTGCACACATGTGAGACCCATAAAAAATCCGTCTTATTAAGTGCAATTTCATAAAATCCTTTTTGGTGAGCAGAAGTCGAGGCGAAATGCTTATTGATCGTTTCTCAAACACGCTTTCTCTCATTATGGTGTGGTCATTTCTCACTCAACATTTAAGAATGAGAATATGTTCTTTAGTATTTCTAACTTCTAATTAGTAGCATGCAGAAACTCTATGTCCTCATAGCTCTTTGGATGCTTGGGACTCTGGAACGCTTTGAAGTTGTAAGTTTTAGTTTGATTTGCTCGAGGACTAGCAAAGTCTAAGTGTGTGGGAATTTGATAGGTGTAGAATACACCGTATTTACTATCTAGAGTTTATGCTTTCTTTGCTATTTTACTTGTAAATTATGTATTTTGCGTGTGTCCATAAGTTATTAGGTACTTTGGAGTCATGCGGAGAAAAATAAGAAGAAATCATCCAAAATAGATAAAGAAGGGCAAAATTGTCATTTCACAGGCGAATACTATCTGGAGCCCAGTCAAGGTTAAGGGGATAATCTAATTGGAGAAGTGCTAAAAACAGACCAGCGGTGGTTAAGCGGTTGTCATTCAGGGTAGCCCTTATTATTTATCCGAGGGTGTAATTATCATTGGGTGTAATCATCCGCCCCTAACTTATAACCCTAAATTCGAGAGACACTCATTCACTTGTTTTGTTTTCACCTGAATTTGAGACGAGAGAAATGAAAGCAGCAGCTGCTGCTGGTAATACTAGATCGAGAAACAGAGAGAGCTGAGAGTCATAATTGATGATTAAATTGCAAGTTTGAGAAGCAGTTACAGTACCACTAAGTTTCAATTGATCGGGAAATTACAGTAACAAAATAGGTTCTGAAATTCCACATTTCTGGAAATGATTGATATAGGGAAGTTGAAGGTCGTGATATGAAGAACAGTCAGTATCCATCGTGAATAAATGGGTTCGATCTGTGTGAGAGATTATTGAATCCGGGAGATGATGAGAATTAATAGGGTTCTGATGGGTTAGAGACGGATCGAGTATCTGCACTGGTTTACTGATGGATTTAGGAGTTGATGTTGCTGTCGATTGAATTAAATTGCTGTCGAGAAGGACTAGGAGAAAATGAATCTGCTACTGCCATTGATTGAGATTAGAACGGGTTTGAAGGAGGATTGAATTGCATCGGGTTTGGATTGTTGTGGTTTAATTTGAAATCGGTGAAACTGGTTTGTGGAAGATGGTTAACTCATGAAGGAGATGCAGATGGATTGAACTGAAGGTCAGAATCTCAGAGGAGGATGATAAGAAATTCAAGCAACTATTGTTGATTGATTGTGACGAAAAATGGGTTTGTGGATCGGTTTGATATGAGAAACTCATGGAGAAAGAACAAGAGATGCTGCAAAATCAAAGCTGCAATCGCTGGTGCTGTTATTGTGAAGAAAGAAGAATGGGTTTGCCGTTGTTCTCTGAGTTAGAATGAGAAGATGAAAGAAGTCAGTGGTGCTGTGTTAAAAGGTTACAATGGATTTGGGAAAGTATGATGCTGCTTAAAGGGATGTTGGTAATGACAGTATTGATTGGTATGAGCTAAATGGGTTACATGATTGTGGTTGGATTCATTGAAGATGCAGCTAAATAAGGTATTGTAATAAGTTGTCTTAAGCAGCAAATGTGTTGACTGAATGCAAATGATAGATGTATGTTAGGATTCTTAACAGGAAAAGACTGAAAATAACGGCCTGAAATTGGCCTGGGAAAGTCTTGTAAATAGCCGAAACTCGGCCGGTTTTCAACTCCGGCGAGTTGACTCAGTAGACAACGATGATATGATTACGGTGTGTTGAGTACAAGTCCGATGACCGATCCCGTACTTGACTCATCTGAGTAAGACCCAGTAAGACGAAGTTGACTTGTCTGACTTTCCCTTCCTTTGACCTGACTGACTTACGACGACCGTTAGTTTGACCTAACCGTAACGGAACCTTAACAGAATATTCCATTGACGGTAAGAGAACTCAGGTAACCGGTGGTGACAGATTCCGGCCAACTTTCGGCAGAAAACCCAGTTTTCCGACCATCAAAAGTTGCAGAATTATGTGGATTCTTCTCATGGGTGTGAAGACTTAGACTTGAAATTGGATGGAGAATTGGGCTTGGATTTGGAAATAGTAGATGGAAGATTTGAGAAAGGCTTGGACTTGGAAATTGAATTGTTAAAGGAAAGGTATTCTATTCCTTGGAATATTTGGATAGCATTGAAGCCTATAAATAAAGGAGTTCCCTACACTTCTTTACACACCTTTCACACACACAACACTTCTCTTTTCTTTATTCTTTGTGTGAACTCTTTAGCATGACTAGATAGTTTTCTTATTGATTGAGGATGAATTCCTAGTTCTTAACTTGTTTTTGAGTTTTGTTTTAAATCTACTTTGAAGTTTTCACATGATTACCGTTTGTTTTTACTAATATTAATGTTTATGATTGATTGATAGGTTGTTTAGAGTGCACGCTAAATTGATTTGTTAATTTGATCTAAAGCTAGTGAAAGTTAGGGGATAAGTAATCGTTTCTTGACTCTTTACATAAGTAGAAAACACGAGACCTTGCGGAGGGATTCCGTGGAGCAATTGTGTGTGAAAAAAACGTTAGCAAGTGGACCTTGATCTAAGAGTCTAACTACTTATATTAACCTAATAAATTCATAAATCTTAATGTGTTTAACTAAATTACATCTTGAGTGATCTACTACCTTATGGTTTGGTAAATAGAATCCGGTAGTCGAGAACTTCCGTGTCTGGTGATTCAAGGGATTTAGGGATTAGCACTGATCTAGATGTTATATCTACGGTTGGTGATAATCTGTGACTAATAAAAAGTGGAAAAGAACATAACATGAGTCATTGTTTTGCAACGAAGAAGGATTCCTTGATCTAATCTTTCTTATTGATTTCCTTTATCTTTTTAATTGTTTTATTTACTTACTTTTGCTTATAAAATCTAAAACCAAACACCCCCTTTTATGACATTATAAGAGAACTAAAACCGCTTGCTCCTCGTGGAAACGATCTTGACTACCCTATATTACTTGTTAATTAGGTAGTAAAATAATAATTAATTTGTTGTGGTTACGACACGCATCAAATTTTGGCGCCGCTGCCGGGGAGCAGCGGACGATTTTAGTTGTTTTCTTTTTACTTTTTGCTTCATTCTTGCTTTGTTAGATTCTATTATCGTATCTAACTTAGTTGTTGAGATTATTTTTTTTAGGTACCGGTTTTCTATGTATGGTGGACAAGAGCAAGCATATTACAACAATCAATACGGTTTTCAACCTCAACATTATGGCAACTTCCAACCATCTTAGGATATAATAAAAACAAATCTTTTGGCTATGATCAATATTCTACGGAACCTTATGGATACTCTCATACATATCAACAACCTTGTAATGGGTATGTAAGTCAAGTACCAAGGTGGGATAATTCTACTTCTAATTGGATTCATTCGAGTTGTATGTAGATTATCAATCAATTGCAAGACATGCGACAAATACTATACCGTGATAGAAAGAACGTCGCACAAACTAATTTTTTTCAACACTTTTTCTTACCCGACTCCGTATCGTAGTTATGATCATTCACCCATTCAAAGGGAAGAGTCATGGGAAAGAGAACCTAATGTAGACAATGGTGGAAAGCGTATTAACGTCAGGAAACTTGCACAAAAATTATACAAATTGGAAGATGATGGAGACTCGGAAGAGCTTGTCGCAGAAATTAGTAGGACTATTCATATTAAACTTAAACGACGTCTGGATAAAGGTAATGAAACCGATGACGATTCTTATTATAGTGAGTCTGAAAATGAAGATGATTGTGTTGAAAATGACCAACCTTTAGAGACTTTTGATGACGCAAGTGTAGCCTACCCGAGCCTTGATCTTAATAATGATCAATCATCCATTCAAAAGGAAGAGATTGAGGAAGATGCATTTAGTGCTTGGAAAAAATTCCTTAGGGAAAGATATGAGTCCGCGGAAGTGTATGAGCGTTGCAACAATGAGGAAGTTATACCCACTCCGGATCATAATAAGGATCCTTCGCCTATTCAAAAGGAGGAGTTTGGATATCACTCACCTATTATTGTAAACGGTGTAACACCCTCACAAGAATATCTTACAATTTATACCGAGGAAGATTTTATGAGAGAAGAATGGTCTGATTCCGATGATGAATATGTTCAAGAGATGATGCTCGATAATGAAACCAAATTGATTGAATTTGTGGAAGACCCAATTGAACTTGCCAATGATTTTAATGATGCCAAGACTTTAGTTAAGTTAGAAAATGATGAAGAATGGTTGCAAGGTTTGATAGAGGACCATGATATGCAAGAGGTAAGTAATTCACTTGAATTTTTTAAGGATGAGGAGGATTCAGTAATACAAGAGATTGTGCAAGGTTTGTCTAACCCTTTGCATATTGATTCTTCTCCTTTACCTCTTATTGGATTAAATTTATGTGCTTCGAAAGTATTTTTGAATGATTTTATTTCTCGATATCCGCCATTGGAAACACTTGATGCTAATACTATGCAGGTTTGCCAAGAAGAATACATGGAAGTTCCCAAATTCTATGTTCTTTATACACTTCCGAGTGTGGACAAGAATAAGTGTGGGGGAAATTTCTATCGGGAGATAATTTTATTATTATTTTCTTGTGCTAACACTTGTATGAAACTATTGTTTGCAAAACAGGTACTATGGGTGGATCCCCAAATTTTCCAATTGTTAGTATATGGGGAATGAATCTTACAAGAGCCATGTCAGGCCGTCGACTTTAAAACAAGCGCTTAATGGGAGGCAACCCATAGGTTTTGTATTTCTGAACCTTTTGCTTTTTATTTTATTTATTTATTTTTCTTGTTCCATATCATATTAGGATTTCCCACCTTGACTTTAACAAGCGCTTAATGGGAGGCAACCCATAGGTTTTGTATTTCTGAACCTTTTGCTTTTTATTTTATTTATTTATTTTTCTTGTTCCATATCATATTAGGATTTCCCACCTTGACTTTACTAGGAGGATTCAATTACATTGAGGACAATGTAAAGTTTAAGTGTGGGGGAGTGTTTGGATATTTTTCATATAGAGTTTTTAGCCTTTTTGAGTCAATTTTTCAAATTTTTGCATAAAACCTTCAACTTGTAGAGATTTTAGAGTCACTAGCATACTTCTAGGTATGTTTACATAGAGAATTCTGACCGACATAACTGAACTTGGAAGTGTTAGGGAACTACGTTCGGATTTCTTGCTTGTTACAGTGTTAAATAATGGGTTTAATCATGCCAGTGATGCAAATTAGGAGCAGAGAAGAATGCATTATTAGAGTTGCTGAGCAATCATTAGTGGAGACTACCCGTTTTTATATCATGTGAGGCACCGACCAGAAATTCTTCCATGTGACTAAAAAGCTTTCTTTTAAGTGTGTGTCACCGTACGTTAATTCCGCGTAGAATGGTGAGCTACCCAACTTCATACCAATTTCAGCACTATTTTTGATCTTTTGAGTGCTAATTTTTGTCAATCATGAGGGTGACGCCTATGGATGAAAGCCTCCTTATTATAGTTCGATTTGCAGTTAGCACCATTCTCTCTCTCTCTCGACAACAACGGGTCCAAAGAAACACCATAATCATCAACAACAAGGAAGCGACATCAAAATCTATAAGGAAAGTTGAAGACGTTTAAGGTTTACAAGCAACGGAACAAGAAAAGAGCGAATTTCAAATTCAAGTAAAGCAACATACAATGAGCGGATTTTTACATACATGTTGAAGACTTATTTACAAGAGCAAAGAAAGGAAAAAGGTGGGAATTATTGAAATTTATGATTTCGAGACGATACAAGTTGTGAAGAATCAAGTGGTAAAGTACTCTTCCCACGTCCATGGTTTGTTTTATTTTCACTTTGTTTTGTATTAATTTTCTTGCTAAAAAAATGGAAAAAAAAGAAGAAGAAAAAATGAGACAAGAAAATTTTGTTATTTTGTTTTTATTTTTATTTAATAGGCCGTGGGGAAGGAAAAATCAATAAGAAAGTTTCAAGCGACAAGGATTTTAAGGAAAAATGTTACAAATTGTCAAGGATCTACGAAATTCAAGAGTTTATCATCAATAGTTGGAACCAAAGACGAAGACCGAGAAGATGAAGACGAGGAGCCGAAGACGTTTCTATTGGATGTCGTGAGAGTGGTGTTATCATAATTGGCAACCGGATGTGAAGGTAAGTAAGTAATCTCATCCTCGATAATAGTGGTTGATTTCCTTTCTTAGAGATCGTCAGAAAAAAATGGTTTTTCAAAATGTTAAAAGATGTGGGTTTTTAAAATATTTCGGAAGTTGTCCTTCCCACCATTCAACGTGTTGCATGAATTCTCTCTTCATTCCTACCTGCACATATGTGAGACCCATAAAAAAGCCGTCTTATTGAGTGCAATTTAATAAAATTCATTTTGGTGAGGCAGAAGTCGAGGAGAAATGCTTATTGATTGTTTCTCAAACACGCTTTCTCTCATTATGGTGTGGTCATTTCTCACTCAACATTTAAGAATGAGAATATGTTCTTTAGTATTTCTAACTTCTAATTACTAGCATGCAGAAACTCTATGTCCTCATAGCTCTTTGGATGCTTGGGACCTGGAACGCTTGGAAGTTGTAAGTTTTAGTTTGATTTGCTCTAGGACTAGCAAATGTGGGGGAATTTGATAGGTGTAAAATACACCGTATTTACTATCTAGAGTTTATGCTTTCTTTGCTATTTTTCTTGTAAATTATGTATTTTACGTGTTCTTAAGTTATTAGGTACTTTGGAGTCTTGCGGAGAAAAATAAGAAGAAATCATCCAAAATAGAGAAAGAAGGGCAAAATTGTCATTTCACATGCAAATACTATCTAATTGGAGAAGTGCTAAAACAGACCAGCGGTGGTTAAGGGGTTGTCATTCAGGGTATCCCTTATCATTTATCCGAGGGTGTAATTATCATTGGGTGTAATCATCCGTCCCTAACTTATAACCCTAAAATCGAGAGACACTCATTCACTTGTTTTGTTTTCACCTGAATTTGAGACGAGAGAAATGAAAGCAGCAGCTGCTGCTGGTAATACTAGATTGAGAAAAAGAGAGAGCTGAGAGTCATAATTGATGATTAAATTGTGATTTTGAGAAGCAGTTACAGTACCACTGAGGTTCAATTGGTCGGGAAATTACAGTGACAAAATAGGTTCTGAAATTCCACATTTCTGGAAATGATTGAGATAGGGAAGTTGAAGGTCGTGATATGAAGAACAGTCAGTATCCGCCGTGAATAAATGGGTTCGATCTGTGTGAGAGATTATTGAATCCGGGAGATGATGAGAATTAATAGGGTTCTGATGTGTTAGAGATGGATCGAGTATCTGCACTGGTTTACTGATGGATTTAGGAGTTGATGTTGCTGTCTATTGAACTGAATTGCTGCCGAGAAGGACTAGGAGAAAATAAATCTGCTACTGTCATTGATTGAGATTAGAACGGGTTTGAAGGAGGATTGAATTGCATCGGGTTTGGATTGTTATGCTTTAATTTGAAATCGGTGAAACTGGTTTTTGGAAGATGGTTAACTCATGGAGAAGATGCAGATGGATTTAACTGAAGTTCAGAATCTTAGAGCAGGAGGATAAGAAATTCAAGCAACTGTTGTTGATTGATTGTGACGAAAAATGGGTTTGTGGATCGGTTTGATATGAGAAACTCAGGGAGAGAGAACAAGATATGCTCCAGAATCAAAGCTGCAATTGTTGGTGCTATTATTGTGAAGAAAGAAGAATGGGTTTGTCGTTCTTCTCTGAGTTAGAATGAGAAGATGGAAGAAGTTAGTGGTGCTGTGTTAAAAGGTTACAATGGATTTAGGCAAGTATGATGATGCTTAAAGGGATGTTGGTAATGAAAGTATTGATTGGTATGAGCTAAATGGGTTACAGGATTGTGGTTGGATTCATTGAAGATGCAGCTAAACAAGGTATTGGAATAAGCTGTCTGATACAACAAATGTGTTGACTGAATGCAAATGACAGATGTATGTTAGGATTCTTAATAGGAGAAGACTGAAAATAACGGCTTGAAATTGGCTTGGGAAAGTCCTGTAAATAACCGAAACTCGGCCGGTTTTCCACTCCGGCCAGTTGACTCGGTAGCCGATGATGATACGATTACGGTATGTTGAGTACGAGTCCGACGACCGATCCAGTACTTGACTCATTTAAGTAAGACCCAGTAAGACGAAGCTGACTTGTCTGACTTTCCCTTCCTTTGACCTGACTGACTGATGATGACCGTTAGTTTGACCTAACCATAACGGAACCTTAACGGAATATTCCATTGACGGTAAGAGAACTCAGGTAACCGGCGGTGACGGATTCCGACCGACTTCCGGCATAAAACCCAGTTTTCCGGCGATTAAAAGTTGCAGAATTATGTGGATTCTTCTCATGGGTGTGAAGACTTAGACTTGAAATTGGATGGAGAATTGGGCTTGGATTTGGAAAGAGGAGATGGAAGATTTGAGTAAGGCTTGGACTTGGAAATTGAATTGTTAAAGGAAAGGGATTCTATTCCTTGGAAGATTTGGAGAGCATTTAAGCCTATAAATAAAGGAGTTCTCTACACTTCTTTACACACCTTTTACACACACAACACTTCTCTTTTATTTATTCTTTGTGTGAACTCTTTAGCATGACTAGATAGTTTTCTTATTGATTGAGGATGAATTCCTAGTTCTTAACTTGTTTTTGAGTTTTGTTTTAAATCTACTTTGAATTTTTCACATGATTACCGTTTGTTTTTACTAATATTAATGTTTATGATTGATTGATAGGTTGTTTAGAGTGCACGCTAAATTGATTTGTTAATTTGATCTAAAGCTAGTGAAAGTTAGGGGATAAGTAATCGTTTCTTGACTCTTTACATAAGTAGAAAACACGAGACCTTGCGGAGGGATTCCGTGGAGCAATTGTGTGTGAAAAAAACGTTAGCAAGTGGACCTTGATCTAAGAGTCTAACTACTAATATTAACCTAATAAATTCATAAATCTTAATGCGTTTAACAAAATTACATCTTGAGTGATATACTACTTGATGGTTTGGTAAATAGAATCCGGTAGTCGAGAACTTATGTATCCGGTGATACAAGGGATTTAGGGATTAGCACTGATCTAGCTGTTATATCTACGGTTGGTGATAATTTGTGACTAATAAAAAGTGGAAAAGAACATAACATGAGTCATTGTTTTGCAACGAAGAAGGATTCCTTGATCTAATCTTTCTTATTGATTTCCTTTATCTTTTTAATTGTTTTATTTACTTACTTTTGCTTATAAAATCTAAAACCAAGCCCCCCCTTTCGTGACATTATAAGACAACTAAAACCTCTTGCTCTTCGTGGGAACGATCTTGACTACCCTATATTACTTGTTAATTAGGTAGTAAAATAATAATTAATTGGTTGGGGTTACGACAAGCATCAGTACACCAAGAGTAGTTATTAGTGATGGAGGCTCGCACTTCAAGAAATCCTTCCATGCTCTTCTCAAGAAGTATAACATAACTCACAAGGTCGGTACGCCATATCACCCACAAACTAGTGGGCAAGCTGAAATTTCAAATCGTGAGATCAAGTCTATTTTGGAGAAAACAGTTAACACAACACGGAAGGATTGGAGTTATAGACTCAGCGATGCACTTTGGGCGTATATAACGACATACAAAATACCGATTGGTATGTCTCCACATCGGGTGGTTTATGGCAAAGCTTGTCATCTTCCGGTTGAACTTGAACACAAGGCTTATTGGGCGATAAAGATGTTTAACATGGATTATGATAATGCGGGAAAGCATAGAAAGTTACAACTTAATGAGCTAGAGGAAATACGTAGTGATGCTTACGAGAGTTATCGTATTTACAAGGAAAAGATGAAGTTTTTCCATGACAATATGATTTATCGGAAAAGTTTTGTTGTGGGACAAAAAGTTCTTTTATTCAATACTCGTCTTCGATTATTTCCTGGTAAGCTAAGGTCCAGATGGATTGGACCATATGTTGTTACTAATGTTTTTCCTTATGGTGCAGTTGAGATCACTAGCATGAAAACATGAATGTATTCAAAAGTCATCGGCCATAGATTGAAGCCTTACTACGAAAACTTTCCTGTGGAGAATGTGGATGCGATTGAGCTTCGTGATTTACTCCATATAGAGGAGTAGTTTGGAGACTGCCAAGTCGGGCTGAAGACGTAAAACTAAGCGCTAAATGGGAGGCAACCTATCAGTTTTGTATCTCTATCTGTGTATTTTATTTTTATTAGCTTTTCATATTATATTTTTATTTCCCACCTTGATTTTACTTAGGACGAGTCAATTACATTGAGGACAATGTAAAGTTTAAGTGTGGGGGAGTGTTTGGATATTTTGCATATAGAGTTTTCAGCCTTTTTGAGTCAATTTTTCAAAATTTTGCATAAAAAACCTTCAACTTGTAGAGATTTTAGAGTCACTAGCATACTTCTAGGTATGTTTACATAGAGAATTCCGACCGACATAACTGAACTTGGAAGTGTTAGGGAAATACATTCGGATTTCTTACGAATTGGAGTGTTAAATAATAGATTTAATCATGCCGGTGATGCAAATTAGGAGCAGAGAGAAATGCATTATTAGAGTTGCTGATCAATCATTAGTGGAGATTACCCATTTTCATATCAACCAAGGAACCAGACCAAATTTTATTTGTAGCTGACTAAAGAGCTTTCTTTTGAGTGTGTGTCATCGTACGTTAATTCCGGGTAGAATGGTGAGCTACCCAACTTCACACCATTTTCAGCACTATTTTTGATCTCTTGAGTGCTAATTTTGTCAATCATGAGGGTGACGTCTATAGACGAAAACCACCTTCTTGTAGTGTTATTTGAAGTTAGCACCATTTTCTCTCTCGCCAACAACAGATCCTTAGAAACACCATCATCATCAACAAGTGGAGCGACATTAATATCTACAAGGAAAGTTGAAGACATTTGAGGTTTATAAGCAACAATACAAGGAAGAGCGAAATTTCATATTCAAGTAAAGCAACATATACATGAGCAGATTTCTATATACATGTTGAAGACTTACATAGAAGGAGCGGAATTCTATATCCAAGTTAAAGACTTATTTACAAGAGCTAAGAAAATCAAAAGATGAGAGTTATTGAAGTTTATGATACGAAGATAATACAAGTTGTGAAGATCAAAGTGGTAAAGTACTTCTTTCATGGCCATGTTAATTTTATTTCACTTTTATTGTTTTAGTTGCAATCCCTCTTATAAAAATATATATATATATATATAAAAGAAAAAGAAAAAGAAAATATAAATATATATATATATATATATATATATATACACAAAGAGATTTGCATTTAGGTTGTTATTTATTCAATAAGGCCATGTGGAAGAAAAATATATAAGGAAGTTTCAAGCAACAAGGAAATTGAGGAAAATAGTTACAAATTGTCAAAGTTCTACGAAGTTCAAGAGTTTATCATCAACAGTTGAAGACCGAAGACTAAGAAGATGAAGAAGACGAGCCGAAGGAAGACGTTTCTATTGGATGCTAAAAGAGTGGTGCTTTCATCATTGCAATCAGATGTGAAGGTGGTAAGTACTCTCATCCTCTATTTTTAATAATAATGGTTGATTTCCTTTCTTAGAGATCATCAGAAAAATATTTTTGTTTTCCACGATTTTATGGAGTCTCCAGAAATAATTCGGAAGGTTACCTTCCCACCATTCAACGTGTGTAGGATTCTCTCTTCATTCCTACCTACACACATGTGAGACCCATAAAAAGGCCGTCTTATTGAGTGCAATTATCATAAAATCCTTTTAAGTGAGGCAGAAGTCGAGGCGAAATGCTTATTGGTCGTTCTCAAACACGCGTTTCTCTCATTATGGTGTGGTTATTTCTCACTCAAGATTAAAGAATGAATATGTTCTTTGGTATTTCTAACTTCTTATTACTAGCATGCAGAAATTCTATGTCCTCATAGCTCTTTGGATGCTTGGGAAGATGGAACGCTTTGAAGTTGGAGTAGGTTTTGTGTGTATATCTCTCGTAAGCCCTCGCGAGACTATAACTCGTCCACTAGGGACACCTAGGGGTTTAAAGGCATGTTATTCATGCTAAGAGTATCTGTATCCTTGGCGACATGGAGTTGTTGTATTTTGGATAGTTTGCTCGAGGACTAGCAAAAGCCAAGTGTGGGGGAATTTGTTAAGTGCATATTATGCATATATTTAGTGTCGAATCCATGCTAGCAATTGCTATATATTCTTGCAAATTATTGTATATTACGCTTGTTTTCTCTTATTTGTGTTGTATTAGATGAATCATCCAAAAGAAGTGAATTTGCACTTAATTGTGCAAGGAAAGAAGCTAGCTACAAGTGAAGAAGGGCCAAAGACTAATTGGAATTCGTTCATATACAAGATTTCTACTTTTCATTGCGTAGAGGACGAGAAGATGAAGACAATGGCGAAAGAACGGAGTCAATCTGAGTTTGTATGAAGAAGTTATGAGCAAAACAAGAACTCAGAAGACTATAAGGGCAAAATGGTCATTTCGAAGGTCAAGTGCTATTTGCACCCTGGATGTACGTTAAGGGCAGTCATTATGTTAAGGGGTGAACTGTTTCTAAGCAACTGCTAAAGGCAGTTCAGTCCATTGTTAAGGGCAAGCTACATTTTCAATTGCTGTTAAAGGCACCCTCATATTATCTCCAGGGCGCCACCATCATTTTCAGTTCATACGACCAGTTCAGGGAAGCACTGGTGACGGCTGATGATCATGGTGATCGGTGGCTGATGTCAACGGAATCAAGGTTGGTGATTGAAAGTGGGTACTCGGAGACTGTTTCAAGACTTGGGTTAGCTGGTGATTGATCGTTGGTGGTCTGTTGGGTCGCGGTCATCGATTGGTAGTGACGGCTGTTGGAGCTCGAGTTTGGGGGAGAAATTAGTCGAAACAATGATAATGAACTGTTGATATTCTCGGTGAGGGAGTTAGTTTTGCCGAGTTCAGGTTGTTGACAACGAGAAAGAGAGAAAGATGACGTTGTTGGCAGTCAATGGTGATCGGAGATGGTCTGTTGATGGAAGATATCATGAACTGTTGCAGCTAATGATTTGCAGTGGAGTTGTCCGAGCATAAAAGTAGCAGAGAGTTAGAGGAAGGTTCTGTTGCTATGGGATGACACTGTGGAGATTATGGGGTTATGAAGCTGTGGTTCGATGGTTGATGGAGCTGCGAAAGTTTTGTACAGGGCAGAAAAGGAGAATGGCAGTCATTACTAATGGCTACGAAGGTTGGCCAATGGCAACAGAGAAGTGGAGCTGGACTGTTATGAGTTGGTTGCTGCTGATGGTGATGTTTGAAGTAATGGAGTTCAGAATGGTTAATGAGAAGGCAGGGAACGAGGTAAGCGATGGAGTTTTGGATGGAAGACGGGATTACTGTAGTGTTGGTTAAATGGATATCTCGGACTCTCGGTGATGGAACTGGAGAATGGTGATGGGGTTCGGAGTCAGTGAGACGACAAAGGCTGGGAGATGCTAATCATGCAGTGGTTACGGTGGAGTATGTAGCTGCTGCGATCGAGGAGCCTTGGTTACGTACTACAGATATTTCCATGCATGGATGATTGTGGCAGGGAAGGAAGAATGGTGAGAACGAGTAACTGTTACAGCAGGGACCAAGTCTTGCTGTGTCTAGCCATGGGTCAGGTGGATATGTACAAAAGATATTGGAGGTGCAGCTCGAACCGAAGAGAAATAAACTGAGTTTGAAAACAACACATTCAGAAGAGATTGACAAGAGTTTGATGCGGCTACGGAGCTTGGGTTGGAATCGAGATTAACTACTTGGGAGAGAATTCAGTTGGAAGAGAGTTTTGATAAGTCTCAGGAGCTATAAAACACCTACCAAGTGGTGTTGTTGCTGTTGAATTTCAAGATGGATGGTTAAGATTAAGCTGCGTTTAGGGTTTGTGGCGGATAAGAGGTGTTTGAAGCTTATCAGATTCGAAATTGGAGGAAGAATACTCTATAAATAGAGGCTCAAATCACCACAGGAAAAAGCATCTCCACAACCTCAGTTTCACGCTCATAACCTGTTCGTAAGAAGTCTTCAGAGAAACAACAGAAGTAGAAAGATTTTCTATATGCACCAGTAGCAGAAAGGTTGTAGCAGCAAGGCAACAACGGCTAGAGATCTTCTGCAACTAAGGCGACAGTAGCTAAAGCTCTTCAATAACAGCAGTTTGCTTTTTATAAACTTTGATTATGAGTAGCTAAATAATTATTTGATTAGGGATGAATTCTAAGTTCTAATTATGATTTAAATTTTTATAAAAATCTATTTTGAGTTCTTCACATGATTTTCGCTTGTTTTTACCGAGTTTAATATTATGATTAATTATTAAATTGTTTGGGTGACCAACTAAATTAGTTTATTAATTAATCAAATGCTAGTAAAGAGTTAGGATATCCGTAATTGTTGAATAGCTCTTACACAAGTAGAAATTGCGAAACCTTGCAGAGGGATTCTGTGGAGCAATCGCAAGTGAAAACAACCCTAGTAAGTGGACCGAGCGTACTGAGTTTAACTGCTAGGATCAAACCTAAATTCACAAACCTTAAGGCATTCGACTGAGTTACATCTTGTAAGCGTACCTCGAGGTGGCTCAGACGGATAGAATCTGGCGACTAAGCGTACCTGTTTTCCAGTGATTTAAGGAATTTTGGGGTTAACTAAGCGTACCTGTTATCCTACGGTTGGTGAAAATCTGTGATTACCGATAAATAGATGAATATATTAATTTAATGAATATTTAGTAACGAAGAAGGATTCCTTGATCATATTTCTCATCATTGTTTTCAACCTAATTATTTCAATTTGCTTTGCTATTTATTTTGTTTTCAAAACCTAAAAACAAAACCCCCCTTTGTGACGCTTTCAACAACTAAAACTCCTTGCTCTTCGTAGGAACCAACCTTATTTACTGCTATATTAATCATTAGTAAAGTAGAAGATAAGTGAATTAATTTGTTCACCTACGACACGCATCAAACTAATTTCAAAATTAAGACCACCTAAGAATGTAACAGATGTTAGATATTTCCTTGGCCATGCTAGATTTTACCATCGTTTCATCAAAGACTTTAGCAAGATTGCTTTACCCCTGTTGAACTTACTTGCTAAAGATACTGCACTTGTATTTGACAAAGCATGTGTTGAAGCCTTTGAGAAGCTTAAATCATTGTTAACTTCTGTCCCTATCATCCAACCACCCGATTGGGACCTTCCATATGAACTCATGTGTGATGCGTCCGATTATGCGGTTGGTGCTGTCCTTGGCCAACGACGTAATAAACCACCTAGTGTGATATATTATGCTAGTAAGACCCTAAAAGATGCCTAGTTGAACTACACTACCATCGTTTTTTCTTTGGATAAATCTAGATCATATCTTCTAGGGTCTAAGGTCATAGTTTACTCTGATCATTCCGCACTATAGTATCTCCTTTCAAAAAAAGACTCAAAACCTCGACTGATTAGATGGTGTTAGAGCACTTCTCGGTCAAACTCGCAAGTGTTGTTATCTCAAGATTTTTTGTCAATTTTAGTTTCCAAAACTATAAGTCTTGATTTATAGTCTACTTATAGCTAAGTCTCGGATTAGGATAAAATATGTTGTTGAGCTTTAGACTTCATGGCATTCAACGATTGAAGATGAAGAACTACTAAGGGGAGATTGCGGAACTTCATCAACAAAAGGTATATGGAGACTTAAGCTTGTCTATCACTCAAAAGTATATTTTTACTCTATCTCCTATTTGAGACAAAAGTCGTATAGCTATATAGACTTCAATTATACACATTTGATATTTCGAGCTAAGTTTAACTCGCTTACATATTTCTCGAAATATGTGTTGGTAAGCTTTCACTTTAACCAAGTTTATCTTATATTCTTGACGAAAGTCAAAAGATGATCATGTGAAAATCGCCTGGTAACATCTTATATAATTTGTGTGAGACAGTCATTTGGTGTAGACTCAGAATATTTAGTATTGATCATTTGATCACTTGAAAATTGCTTTGAAGCTAATAGTTTGTGTGAGATAGCTATTGTCGTCTTCTAAGAATATTTCAATGATTGAAATGGAAGTTTAGAACAATTAACCAATGATTGGATATAACACAGTATGTGTACTTGTATGCTAATTGTTGTAGATATATTCCAAGTCTGGGAACTTAGTATGCATACCCGTATGCGTACTGGTTTAACAGTTGAAGTTCGAGAATCATAGTATGCATACCCGTATGCGTACTGATTCAACTGATATTGGTCGTGAACGACTGTATGCGTACCCATTTACATACTGGCGAACAGACCAGTAGCGGGAACTTTAGGTATGCGTACCCATTTGCATACCTGAGTGGGTTAAGTTCTAAAATCGGTTTGTTCATGAACAAATACATTTATAAAATAAGGAATGCAATCTTTTACAAACCGTGGCTATAATGTTCATGAATTGATTCGAGTGAATCAAAATCAATTTTGCTTCAATTGTGTCTTGTATACTTCTATGAGAGTATAAACAATTGAATAACTCTATAACTAGTTTCATTTGAGTCATTTGAACTAGTTGTGATTAAGATAAACAAGGTTGATATGAAAGTGTTCATATGGCTAACTTCGGTTAAAAATTATTGAGCCAACTAAGTGTACACGTTTAGGTACGGTTACCCATATCTAAATAAAGTCACTTTGCATTTGTGTGTAACAAGCTAAGTTCGATCTAACGGTTGAAAGATATTAGCTTGAGTTTAATCAGGTTCTCATCTAACAATTAATATTGAATGCTTTGTTACCAAGGTAACATTGATTGCAAACCATGATTTGAAGATTATATAAGGGAGAACTCTAGCAACTGGGAAACCTAATCCCCACACCTCATGTGTGATATTAGTTGCGACGAGAGTCGATTCTCCTTTAACCTAGGTTTTTCCTAAAACCATTATAGGTTAACAACTTAAAAACTTCATTGGGATTGTGAAGCCTGACCCAACTATTTTCTTTGTAGTTGCGTGTTCTGATCTTACTTTGTTCTATCATATTGAGTACTATATTCTCTAAGATTTGCTCGAGATTGAATCTTCGGTAGGTAAGATAAAAAGTAGTCACAAACATCTTCGTCTCATAGTTTGTTATTCCACAATATCTTGTTCTGCTACCATACAGTTAAGATTATTGTGAGGTAATTGATATTTCTAGGATGTTCTTCGGGAATATAAGTATGATATATCAATTGGTTCATGTTCACCTTAATTTACCAAAGACAGAACAAAACTCATAGCTATTTCTGTGGGAGACAAATTTATCTATTCAATAGACTTTTATGTGTGAGACAGATTTGTTTATCAAGTATTCGACTTTGGGTCGTAGAAAATCTTAGTTGTGGGTGAGATCAGCTAAGGGAATCAAGTGCGCAGAATCCTGCGTGGTTCTAGAGGCGTAAAGAAGGCGACTGTACCTTGATCAGTGTGAGATTGGTTAGGATTCAAATACATTCCAGTCCGAAGTTAGCTTGTAGTAAGCTAGTGTCTATAACGGGCTTAATAAAGTGTGGTGTTTAAATCTGGACTAGGTCCCGGGGTTTTTATGCATTTGCGGTTTCCTCGTTAACAAAATTTTGGTGTCTGAAAGTTTTGTGGTTTCCTCATAGATCTTTGAATACTTGTGACCAATTTGGAGTACAAGTTTTGTGGGTTGTTAGAGCATTGCTCGGTCGAACTTGCAAGCATTGCTATCTCAAGCTTGTTTGTCAAATTTAGTTGTCAAAACTATATGTCTTGATTTCTAGTCTACTTATAGTTAAGTCTCAGACTAGGATAGTTAAGTGTAGTTGAGCTCCAAACTCCACCGGGATCATCTTACGAAGACGAAGAACTGCTCAAGGAACCAGTGAAACTTCATCCAACTAAAATGTATGTGGAGACTTGAACTTATCTATCACTCAAAAGTATATCTACTTTATCTCTTACTCTTAATAAAAAATTCGTATAAGTATATAGATTTCAATTATACACATTTGCTATTTCGAGTCGAGTTTATCTCGTCTATCTATTTATCGAAATATGTGTTGGTAAGCTTTCGATTTAAACAAGTTCATCTTTACTCGTGACGAATGTCATGATGACATTTCAATATCATGAAAATCGCTTTGATGATAAATAGTTTGTGAATAACAACTACTCCCTCCGTCCCAAATTAGATGAGCTAGTTGTAGTTTGCACAATTTTTAAGGCAAAGAGGAAAGAGGAGTATATTTAAGTATTTTTTACAATTATACCCTTATGGATAATAATTTGTAAAATTTAGAAATTATTTATCTCTTAAACTATACCAAGATTTTTCGTAAACTTTATACCGTTGAAAAACATTTTAAAACACCTACGCAACGAATATAAACATGACTATCAAATTATACATATTTCTTAAAGTAACAATAATCAATTAAAAGGGTAGTTCTAGAAATACCCCCTTGATTAGTGAAATAGCTCATTTATTTTGGGACAAAATTTAAAACCAACTAGCTCATCTAATTTGGGACGGAGGGAGTATATAACATCCTCCAAGAATGTTTCAATGATTGAGATGTAGAGTTGAGATTATGTAACCATCTTTGGATATAAGCATATATAATATTTAAATTTTTACATAATAATTAGCATTTTCATTTGGTTCTTGAAATGTAATGTTTATTCTGGCTGTTATACTTAGGGTTACCAAAGGATGTTATTACAAAAAAAATCTACCACTTCCAAGAATTTCTCGAAAGAGAAAGATAACCAGGTAAATTTCTAGGGGTTCTTTCCTTTATTTTGTTTCATTGTTATGTTTTTTATGAAAATAATGATGATTCTGTTTTTTTCATAGGGTTTCTTTCATCTACCACTCATACTCGAACTGCAACTACTAGTAGCTCTTCACCACCACCACCAACAACAACAGACCCAGATCTGTAAAAATTGATTGCAAATCTTTGCTCAACACTTGAATCAGGATTAGCTCTGAATCCTTTGGGACACAACTTGTGGCCTGGTGTTGGGATGCCTAGACCTACTACTAGTCAATATCAAAGCTCAGATGGAGAAGCGGATGCTGATTCACCCAGGTAACATTTGAACTCTCTTTTCAGTTAGGTAGATGTATAGGTTGATGCATTTGTTAATTTAGGATGATGTCAAACATCCAGGGTAGGTACTAGTGTGGTATGTACTAGTGTATGATTGTTTGTTTTCCCTAAGCAATATAACACAGGAAAATGAAATTCAGTGTTTCAATGCTTCACTTCTCCAAGCAAAAGTATCATTCATTATAATTTGCAAGAAACCTTAACTCAATGTATATATACCTATAAAGACTTGGTTTAATACCCAAAATCTCTCGTCTTGTAGTTATATATACATTAATCTTTATTTTTAACTCAGCCAGATCAAAATAACCAGATTGGCATTGTAGGCTGCATTATTAAGGTTGTGGCTGACCGTAAGAGTCCTAGCCTGTTTTTTTTTTCTTCACCAAAAGGAGAATCATGCTTGATGAATTTTGCTTCCTTCTCATATCTTCATTTATATGTATTGTAGGAAATGGTGAACAAAATGCTGATTTTTTCGAATGTGATTGATCTTGTAAATAGCTATTCATGGACAACCAAGGAAATTATTGAAGCCAACAAGTTTTTTTCTTAAAACTTTTTGATACTTCATGTTAATAGACCTCAGTTTGTTGTGCAGATATATAAATGAGCCAAGTATGCTAAAAAGCTATGGCTAGATATTTGGATTGCATCCATCAGTCTTGTCATATAAAAAACTTGTTCCAAAACACTTCCAGATAAAGGCATGTAATATTCTCCTCTTTTTTCTACTTCTATCAATGTAAGTAGCGAATCAATATTGTTATGTTCTGAACATTTCTTCTTAATCTGTTGTTCTCATTTTAATCTCAACTTTCTACTTAGGTTTTGGTCGTAGAGGGTGTGTATTAGTGTACAACTATAATAAGCGGTGCTCAGTCATTATTAGAGAAACCATAACACTTATTTTCAGCAACAAAAATCAATCAACAGTGCTCGGTTAGAGATTCACATATTTTTCCTGTGCCAGTTCTTTTTAAAACCCGCAGCACCATTTGTTGAAGGCTGTAAAACAATTGAAGCATAATGCAACTGATAACTTTACCTCATTTCTTTGGCAGTCCCTCGACCGATATCGTGATCTCCTGCGACTCTTAGAATCATGATTCTGGAAATGTTCGGATTCCCTTTGTCGTTCTCGGTCAAAGTCGGTGTTTTCATGCTTCACTTCTCCAAGAAGGAGCATCATTCATTTTAATTTGCGAGAAACCTAAACTCTTCTTAGAGCAACCACAGTCACGATTAAATTTTGGGACTATACCCAAATTTAGTCCCAAAGTGAGCCGTAGTGGAATCGATTAAAGCTATATATAGTATGGAAAACTAGGGTTTGAGACCAAATATGGTCGTTAACCCATACCAAATCACCATCTAGTGGGACGTAGGTATTGAGAGCGTATGAAGCCAGGCGAGAGTATAATGAGCGCTTCATACTGGGCGTTAGTATAATTAACGTATGAGCTCGGGGCGGAGATAAAATTGGCGTATGAATCAGGCGCATTTATAAACACCGCCGGACCAAACGTATGTAATACATACGCCCCAAACCAGGCGTAGTTATATTATGTGCTCCATTGGGGCGATGTTATAACATTCGCCTGGCAACAGGCGTAACTTTAAAGTGCGCCTGGTTTGGGTGCAAGTATTATGAGCGTCTCTTAACAAGCGTTAAATATGCACTCGCTTGTCTGACCAGTTATACGAGCCCCAACGGTTATATTTTTGAACGTTTGATTTTTCCGACCGTTTGATTCATTGCAAAGGCTCTTTCATATATCTATATATATATATATATATATGAAATCTTTGAGCATTTGATCAGTACTACTAACTTATTTCTGCATCAGAACAATTTCTGCAATATTATCTTATCAGTTGTATTTCAAATTTTGGAAGAATTTTTTTGATTAACTTTGAGTTAGGGTTTCATCTTGTTTTGATTTTTCAGTAACGAAGAGGATGAGAAGACTGCAGAAGAAAGAAGAAATATCATATAAACCCAGACGCACTTAATATCTGCGCCCCACAAGAGGTGGTTGTATAATTCACGCCCATCCATACGTGGATAATAAGTCCGCTCCATCAACAAGCGTGGTTCCTATTTCCGTCCCTAGTCTGGCGTGAATTATACATACGCCTCACATCAAGCGCCCACTATACCTGCGTCGCACTCAGACGGTTATAATAAACACGCCTCATCAACAAACGACCATAATACGTGTGTCCAGCTTCAAGCGCTTGTATAAGGTCCGTCAGACTATAATTTAGTCGCCTGTCGCTGTGGTGCACCTCAAAAAAAAGCTAAACTAATTTAGCTTTTAGTATGGGATTTGGTCTTTAGTGTGGCTCATGACTGTGGTTGCTCTTACATTGTTTAAAGGAATATTATCAATAGACTCTCTGGTAGATGTGAACCCACAGCTTCCATAATGACATTCTCACTCTATGCAACTCGGCCTTCCTTACTTTGAGTCGACAACACTTCTACTGCAGCATCAAACCATGACTTGATTTGTTTCCCAACAAACCCACTTAAAATATTTATGGTGCTCCGCATTATCATTCTGGAGTACGCAGACCCACAGAGGTGAAGCCATTTTATGAATTTCGCGCCCAAATTCTGAAAACACTTCCCCAGTAGGACCCATACTGAAGATATGGTGGCATTAGCGTTCAGTTTATGTAATCGATACTTGATGGCATCTTCCTCCTTTGTGAATACTTCAGGAGTCGCAACATTTCCGAGTGAGGAAGCTATGTGTGAAGCAGCACGAGCGCCAGATCTATTGCAGGAGTATAACTGAACATCGAATTAAATGGCTATTATATGTAAAAAAAAATAAAAAAAATTACTAGTATTTGAATAAGAAACAAAATTGAGTAAAAGAAAATTTCTCTAACATTAGTCATTGAAACAGACTATGCTAGACCTATTAAATGGCATTTTCTTTGTCAGCACACCTTGAAATCTATTTTCAAAGAACCTAAAAGTCAGTGACAGTTGCCTATCAAGTCGCCCACTGAATGGTTTTTATGCCAAAAAGAATTCATGAACAATGCTTTAAGACCCGGATCGGACCACGACCCAGGTCAATTGGTTTAACCAGTGGTTTAGTGGGTCAAATATACTAATATTAGTTGAAGTGAAAGATCTAAACTATAAGCTAATTATAGGGGAATGGCACGTATAGCAGTGCAAGTGTGGACGTGATGACTATAAAACAGATAAATAATTAATTGTCAGAATGTTTATCTTGATTACTCCCCTATTGCCCCAATTTGTTTAGTTATTTACAATTCTACCAAGCCCTAATCTTTAAAGCATTCGTCTTCCTTCTTATTCTTTTTGATCTTGATTTGATTTTTTTTATTAGCCGTCCTCTACTCAACTACTCCTCTTCCTCCCACACATCCACACCCCACCTCTTTCCCTAGCAATAGATACATCTCTCAAGAACAATCATAGCTTTTAACTGTGGTAAACATCCATACTAGGGAAATTGAAGATTAAAAAACATTGATTTGTTTTGTTGGAAGAGATTTATTCTCTATGGATCTCCATGTATATTTCAATATGGATTGTCTTTTTTTTTTATTCACTGATTTCAACCTGGTACTCTCTTTAGGAAGCTTGGAAGTGATATATCATGATTTGTGATACAAAAGTATCTACCGGGTTAGTTGGGAAAACCATTTCAAAACCGGACTGGGTCGGTGGGTCACTGGTTGGATCGTCCGGGTCATCCGGTTCTCTGGTTTTTTCAACACATTAGTGGATCTATATTCAACCGGACCATTTTTCTTACTGGTTCACCGGTTTACTGGTCCAACCGGTCGGGCCGGTCCGGTTTTTAAAACACTGTTCATGAATTCAAATATGTTTCGGAAAACTGAAAGAAACCTAATTGTTCGTTTGTAAAAATTATACTCCTTCCGTCCTAATTTAGATGCCTAAATAAGGTTCAATATTTGACTATTTTTATCATGCAGCTCAAGTGCTTAACTTACTCCTCCCAAGAAAATGCAAAGTCAGTAATTTTCTCTCTCTCCAAGACAGATCTTCCCCATTTTAAAGCGCGCAAGCCAAATCAAAAACTTAAATAAGCTTTTTTTTTTTTTTTTTTTACACTGGTGGTTCCTAGACTATTTCCAAACTCTTTAAATTGGAGTGGATTCTGGCAATTATAGGATTCAAATCTCTACCTCCGCAGTGTGAGGGAGAATGAGAACCATCGGACTATTTGATGATTCTCAAGTCAGTTTTTGGTTCACCAGATGGATTTTGGTTAACCAAACATAATAAGGACTAAAATGTTTAACGGAAAAAATGTTTAAATCTAACAGAATATGGACTGAAAAGCTAAATGTAGCAGAAAACGAAACATTCACGAAAGACTTGAAAGAGCCCTGGCCACTCAGCATTGGCACACTGCTAAACCTCATACAACTATTACGCATCTGCCGAGAATAGCTTCTGATCACGCACTAATCTTGCTACAAGCAAAAGCAACGGACTGGCAAGGAACCAAAAACTACAAATTCGAACATCCGTGGCTCGCGCATCAGCAAATCAAATAGGTGGTAGATTCCGCTTGGACACTGCATCATGATATCGAGCCTACTCTGGACCTTCAGTTGAAACTCATCTCGACAAGTTAGTCTCTTATTGAACGGAATAAAGAAACTTTTGGACACCTTCCCACTATGATCAAGAAATGAACAACCCAGATAAGGATAGCTCAGCATCATTGTGCTACCCAAGTTGGAAATGAGTTGGAATATTGGTTATTGCAAGAAAAACAACTCAGAAATCATCACACGACATTGCTCCAATATCATGCGACATACTGGCAGCAAAGATCCAAAATACAGTGGTTGCAATCAGGCGACAACAACACCACATTTTTCCATACTAAGGTAACAATTCATAGGGGTTTTAACAATATTCAACAACTGCATGATTCATAAAATAATTGGATCTCTAATAAGGATGAATTTGTTCAACTAATTCTTGATCATTATACTGAGAAATATACAGCTCCGCCCATAGTGATAAATGAGGCCCTATTTGCAGAAATCATCCCCAGATTAATCTCAAGACAAGCAACCCTTCTCACCAAAGAAGTATCGTCGACAGAAATCAAACATGCCCCTTTCTCCATAAACTCTGAGAGTGCTCTTGGCCCGCGGATGGCTTCACAAGTAAGTTTTTTAAAGTATTATGGGAAACCACTCACTCTCAGTTAATAGCTATGGTCCGTAGTTTTTTCAATAACCTTAATGTGCATCCTCTTATGAATCACACAAACATCACCTTAATACATAAGGTATAACATCCGTCAAAGCCATCTCAATTCAGACCTATAGGAATCTGCAATGTCGCTTATAAAATCATTGCTAAAATTCTGGTCAATCGGATCCAACCATTTCTCCCCTTTTTAATAAGCCCTTACCAAAGTGCTTTTGTTCCACAAAGATTAATTCATGATAACATAACAATTGCTGGAGAGCTATTCCATCATATCAAATCCTCAAACCTTACGAAAGACCTAAAAATAGCTTTCAAATTGGATATCCAAAAGGCCGATGATAACTTAGATTGGGGCTTCATCAAAACTGCTTTCACTAAGATAGGACTTCCACCCTTCTTTGTGGACTGCATCATGTTATGCATCACAACAGTGACTTATTCAATCAATATTAATGATACACCACATGGATAATCAATCCAACAAGAGGTATTATAGACAAGGGGACCCTATGTCTTCCTATATCTTTATAATTTGTGCCGAAATCATATATATATAAACCTAGGAAACATATAAAACTAGAAGCTAGTAGGAGGGCTCCGCATATCTCAAAAGGTCACACACATTATACATTTAATGTATGCGGACGATCTACTCATCACCTATAAAGCATCTGCTGAGAGTAACTTTCATCTCAAGAACTTACTTCAATCCTATGGATCATCAACTGGACAAGTAACAAATACATCCAAATCGGTAATTATTCACCATCCAAGATTAGAACCGCATGAAGTGAAAGATCTACAAAAATTATTCGGCATGCAAACCACATCAAAACCCCTTATTTATCTTGAGGTCCAATCCAAACAAGGAAGATCATCTATCCATACCTTCACCCCTCTTATTCAAAGGCTGGCATAGAAAGAAAAAGTTTGGATGGCAATATTCATAACCCCTGCATGAAGACTAGTTCTCATTATAACTCCCCTCATACCCACATCAAACCATATCATGCAAACACAATTCTTCCCCACCAATGTACACCAACAAATAGACCGTATCACCATGAATTTTTTCTGGGGACACGATTCATCAGTTAAAAAACTTCATACTACTGGCTATGATAAATTAACCAAGCCAAAAGCTGAAGGAGGGTTAGGCATAAGGAAAAGTCGTTATCATAATAAAGCTTTACTCATGAAAATAACATGGAGTCTTCATGAACAACCTGAATCCATCTATGAAAGTATCTGCAATGAGAAATATCTTAAACATCAACCAATTCTTCAAGTAACTGTTGCAGTTCCATCCTCATCCAGCCCACAATGGAGACAACTAGCATATCTAGTTTCTACAATATAACAACTTATTTTTCATCGCATCACAAACGGTCTAACAACCCCGATTCAGGATAATTGGATTCCGAACTTCCCGAACATCGATCCGTCATAATGTCATTCAATCCAGATGGTGGCGGATATCATCGATCCTATTTCTCATAATTGGATGCATGATAAAATAAGTAACCTACCAGCTATTGCGGCCCAAAGAATCATAAGCATCCATATTCCCCAAGATAACCCCCAAGATAGAATCATCTGGCCATATTCAAAAAGTGTAAAATACACTACTGCTTCTAGGTACAAATGTCTAACCCAAGAAGTTGGTCAAACTCATCATAACCCCCTCTCAGTCACCAAATTCTTGTGGACCTTACAGTGTCCACCAAATTCTACACCACATCTATATGACTAACTCCAACCTTTTCCCCCGATGTAATTCTGAACTAGAATCAACGGCTCACTTGCTAATTCACTGTCGAGTTATTTAGTGTTTGGGTCGTAAGTTTTGGTATGTCTTAGTGTTTGGGTTCTAAGTTTGTCCAATTTAGTATTTGGGTCGTTGACCCGTTAGTCAACTGCGTGTTATGGTCAAGCATTTAAAAGAGTTAATTTGTGTTAGTAATTATTATAGTATTAAAGGTTAATTTTGTCATTTGAATCAAACCAATTACCAAACCCTATAACTTCTACCGCACCTGACCTCACTCCGTCGGTCCTTCCTTTCTTCTTTCTCAACTGTAACGAGTTTACTCCTGCAACAACTTATTAACTCGGTCACTCACTTTCTTACTCTCCGATGATCTGATCCCCGCTTTCGTATATCAATCTTCATTACTCTTTACAAAGGTTTCTATTTTTATCTCAAAAACTATTTTAATCAGTGTGCCTCAAAAAATTTAATTCTCGTTTTACCTGTGCTGGTGATTATCAAATAAATTGTTATGAGTTTAATCTTGGGTGAATTTATACTATTGGTAATGGGTGCCTATTAATTTAACAATCTAATGATTGTTTAACATTTTTGATAAATCGACAGTAATTGGTGGTGTTTACTGTTTACCAATTTAAAAATATATTGATTTTTTATGCATTGGATGCACTAGCAGGAAAACAGTTTGGTAATTAAAGATCACTCGATCAATTTCTGCACCCAAAATCTCATATTCAAGAAACCTTTGCATTTGATGATTAGTTTTTAACTTTGAATAAAAATAACTCATATGGAGAACATTTATAGATTTGTTAATAGCTTACTCCGTGGATTTTGATGTTGGATGGAAGTATGATCGTCTTATGGTTGTATATAGCAGCATAATTTTAGTTATGTGTAGGAGCAGAATATCGCAGCAACCTTCACTTGCGAATTGTTAACGACGCAACTTAATAATATCTTGCGAGCAAGGTTGCGAAGACTCGCATGACATATTTTAAATCCGAAATTGCAGGGGAACACAGCTGTCATCTTTTATGTAAAATCATATAAATAGCCAAATAGGCATGAGAGGAAAGAGAGGTCTTTTTTAGGGAAAGGATAATTTTAGTAGGAGGGAGAGATTTTTAGAGAGAGATTTATGTTCCTTATCATCTTCTTCCCCAAAAAACTAGAGCTCCAAATATTCATTAATGGAGTCTCAATTGTAAAATCATGTAATTACATACAATCACTAGTGAAGAACCATGGATGTAGATCACAATGATCGAACCATGTAAAAATTCTTGTGTCTCTTTTACAATTTTAGTACTTTAATCCTCATTTTCATATCAAATAAATGAGATCATCAAGAATTCTACTGAGGGTGTAGTTGTAGGATATTCTGCAACTACATAATTGGCGCTAGAAACAGGGAACCTAACCTTGTTGATTCATCAATAGATCCAATGAGATATCAAAGCTTCAGGGTGGTTTCAGTAAAACTTCATATTTTTCAGACAAAAGCTGATATTAGAAGATGCACAAAAGAAAATAAAAAGAGATGCAGATGTTAAAAAGCAGGATCAGATCGGAAGAAATCTTCCATGGAAGTGAAACCAAATGAGTCTTCATCAACAATTTAGTGTCAAAAGGACAAATCTCTAACCTATTGTTCTATTTTACATTCAGATCCGGAGATTAAAACGTCAAATTTTGGGAATAATCTCCATTGAAATAAAAACATCTTTATCAAACATTCGACTCTCTCTTGAAAACCTGATCTAAAATGAGTTTTAATCATTGATTTGCAATAACCAAATTCTGTTTTACAACCCAAATTAACAGATTTTGAAAATATTGAATGCTGAAATTTTTATTTGATTTACAGATTTACTCGTCAATACAGTGAGAACTCAACAAAACATGTCTAACTTCTCTTTCGATTGTTCATTTTGCAGCAAAGCACAACAAGAATCCATTCTCGACAGTGATATATAGAAAGATAACAAGAAACTTGAAGTTTGGAAGCCATAGCCTCGCAGCAAGCCATATTTCACTAAAGGGAGCCATAAAACAATGAACTCCTCGACAATTGGTTTTCAGTAAAACCAGAAGTTGCAATAGAATTACTATCAGCAAAGAAAAGAACACATGCAAATTTTTAGCAGCGAAGTAATCTCGTAAGAACCAGACAATCTGGTGCCTACACAAACGCATCACCAGCGAAACAGCAAGAGAAATATTGTATGCTTTGTCATCAGACCCAACTCCAGCTCTCAACGAACAAATAGAAAATTTAAGAAAGTCAAATTAACTTCATCGACAGTCCCAGAGACCCAGCAATCTCGTAATTACCACATGAAACAACAAGCAGGAAGTAAAGTAAGGCATACTTCGTGAACAACAAAAGCTCACTTCGCCTGATCACCATCAAAGAAATGACTGAAGTTACAAGATTCATCTACTTCGGGAGAAACCAAAGAAGAGCAATAACCTGAAAAAGCAATCAACAAGACAAGAAGCAGTTAGCCACCAGTCAAGGAAATTTAAAGGGAAGAAAGATGACAATTTGGGAGCACGAACAATCATCGTAGCAAGCTAAAATTGTCATAATGGTTTGATGAAGCATCAACTGATTGCGAAGAAAAAGTACACAGTTGCGAACAAACCAACTCATACACGCCAAGTCAGTTCGCATGAGTCCTAAGGGAGAAATAGCAACAAGGAAAATGAGGCAAACATTAGTCAAAGGACCATATGAAAACAAAAGGCAACTCATTCAAACTCAAAACGAAACAACTCGTCACAAAAGAATCATCTAGGAGAAAATCAAACCAAATTAAAAAGCATAACGGGATGCACCAATCAGTGAACAAATGACACGTCAAAAAGGGATATTCTTAACTCTGATCTCATAGAATTTAATATTTAAATTTTCCAGAATTGTATCTTAATTTGCGAATACATCAACGCACTTGAAGTAATAGCTTTGACGATCAATTACTAACTTGAAACATGAGTCCCAGGTACATATAACCATCTCAAGAAATGTAATTCGCAAGCGAAAGATGGAATGGGACAACAATGAAGGATATCGGAGCAACCAGCTGAAATGCTAGCAAAAAGACGAACCTAATGGAACCAGTGATGAAAAGGTGAAAATAGTGAGAGGCCACGAGCAGGACCAGAACACGAAGAAGGAGAAAATGAAGTTATAAACCATCAGCAATAATCTCCCCCAATGGAAGTCAATGACAGGAGCCAGCAAATCACGGATGATAAAAGATCTAACAACACCAACTTGACAACATGAGTTCGCAACAACAACATGAAGATATTAGCTACAAAACTGTAAAGAAACACAACAGCTCAATGGGACCAGCAAGACAAATTCTTCTACTTCATTGCTATAAATTACTCAAATGTACAAGTAAAGAAAACGAAAGAAAGGATCATCAGCAGTCATCGGCGAAGAAATTTTTTCATTAAAACGGACGAAATCTTGTCATTATCAACAAGCTAAGCTTTTTAATTCGTAAAGCTATTGCGAAGATAGCAAAATTCGCAGCAAGAAAGTTAATCATCTATTTTTACGGACAGTACAACTAGCCAAAGCGTCATTTAAATTGAACATTGAGAACAGAACATCTACTATTACAACGGAGAAGGTCACTATAAACTTGTCAACTGATCTAATGAAGATGAATACTTGATGTTACTTGCAAAATAACTATAAGATCAGTCAAGCAAAGATATGAGATTATATATAAGTCATATACAGTAGATGAAGAAATACTTCAAGAAAAAGGATACTTTATGAATGAAAGAAGCAGTAGACAAAAAAGATTCATTTCAGAGAAATTAATTTGCGAAGTAACACAATCCAAGGCAAATTAGTTCAAGCCTGAAATTATCACCAAGAAGCATAACTACCATAACCAGAGGATTAAATCGAATTCCTCAAAACTCTCAAGAGCATCAAATTTTAGTGGATCTATAAACTTCAAGGGAAAATATGGAAGTCAAAGTAGCACTTGTATTTTAGAGAAATCAAAATAAAGCATACGCAGAGATGTTAAGGCAGAGGAGGAATCAATTCAATACCTGCGAAGTTAATAAATCATGCGAACTTAATAATTTCTGCGAAGAAGAGGGAAGGAAGAAGGTAATGCATCAGGCGAAAATCAAAGCTCAATTCACCGAAGTATCATCAACAAAGTGAGGATTCACAACAAAGTTTCATAATATCATGTGAAGATAAACTAGATCACAATATCCCATGAAGAATGGAGCGAAGCTGCAAGAAACGCAATTGAAAGGATTATAAAATTCAAAGATATTAGACAGGCAAAGCTAAAATGTTATCTTAAAATCTGATCAGTACAATTCTGCAAAACCGATCAATTATTATCTCTAAAAGTTGCCTAGAGAGAATAGGACGGGAAATATGGCTTGCTTTCACAAACAGAAGCTAGTACAGAGGGATTGAGGTAAAGAGAACAAGCAACGTGACGCAGGTTCAAGTCTCCCTCTTCGTACAAAATTTTTTCCTCGCAAATGTTTATATCGTAAACATTTCCTTCACAGAAGTTTACGTTGCGAACATTCGCAACACAAATGAACATTCGTAAACATCTTTGATTATTTCGCAAGAAGAAAATGGGAGATTATTTCGCAGACATATTTCGCAAGAAATGGTTAGAACAGTTGGTATGGCGCAACATTATACAAGAGGTAGATCAAGAGTTAATTTCACAAAATTTCATTTCTCATTTCTTCTCAATTTTCAAGCAAATCATATACTTCGCAAGATACAACAACAAGCCGCAAAAGGTAAGTACCATTTCCTTGAATATTTTATTTACAGAAGACAAAAGATTTTTGATTTTATTTACCAAAAGCGATATACTCGCAAGATTTCTAAAATTTCTAAGATTTCAAAAAATTTTAAAGATTTTTTAGATTGGTGAAAAGCGGCACAATCGCAAGATTCAAAAATGAGTTCATCGCAAAAATTTAAAGATCTAAATTTTTTTCAAAGATTTCAAAGTTACAAAAAATATAGAAAATTAAATTTATATATTTCTATGAAACAGTTTTGATTTAAAAACGCGATATGAATACTTCTCATATTTCTTCAAGGATTGAAAAAAAAAGTAATCAGTATATTTGTTCGCAACGTATAACAAAATGTATTTTGAAAAACAAGAAAAGGAAATGAGGCATTTCGCAACATGAAAAATTTGTAATAAAGTTTTACGAATAAAAACAATTTATTGCGATTAGCTTTCATTGAAGAAAGATGCAAAAATTTATTTGCGATCAAAAGACCGCAAACTGTGATCAGCTTTCAAAAAAGAAAGAAAGCCGCAGAAAATTTACACATGCAAACATTTATGATGTACACCCTAGTTCGCGAAGCAACATTTCGCAAGAGGCAAAGTCCTAAAGTACGTCATTTAAGGGGGTACCTATAAGCATGGCTCAGGGAAACCGGAATACCACCAAGGAACCTGAGTACATGGACTTTACGGGTACATAACCCAATAACGGGGTACCTATCCGGGTTAGACACCTTGGATTCTCAACCTAATCTTGCGATGTACCATGATTTAGGATGGGAGACTAAGGCATACTGTCTTTCCCAAGAAGTGTAGAAAACGACCAAGGCGCCGAGGTACACGGTTGAGTCAAGAGTGCCGGGTGGGTTTGAAGCACATCAGCCATTCTTGACAAGTCTTGGCAAATGATGCACTTGGCCCATAGATACCCCATATGGTGCAATCTCGTAACTATAAGCCCTATAGGCAAAAAGGACAAGAGGTTACGAACAAAAATTGGTTTTTTGCAGAACCGGATGGGGAGAGCTAGCCTTGTATGGTCTATGTACGCTTCCTTGAAGGGGCAACCAAGGGGAAGATAAAGGGCAGCACCCTCCATTAGGGAGCTGATACGTGCTATAAGACGCAAATGTCATGAGGCTTTTTTTTCGCAAGAACATAAAGGCTTGTCATATTTGTGCAACAATCAACTTCTGCGAGCCTTCTATAAAAAAAAAAAAAAAAAAAAAAAAAAAAAACTCGGAGAACTTAATAAAGAAGTTAAGATGATATCAATGGGTCGCTACATGAAATTGTAGAGACGTCCTGCGATTTCATCGCAAGACGGCAATGTCATGGGGCTTTATGTTCGCAAGAATATTTAGGCCTGTCATATTGTCGCAACACTTCCTGAAAAGGCTAAAATACTATACAAAAAAGATAAGGCAAGATCAATGGGTTTTTGCATGAAAGTGTAAGAACGTCCTGCGATTTTGTCGCAACAAAAGATGGCAAAATAAGACCTTTAACTAGGAAGGCAAAATAAGACCACAAGAGAATACGCAAATATACTTGCGAAGATGATTATATGTAAGCAAACAAGCTTGCGAACATATATATTGAAATGAAGTTGAGATTATGCATTTTAATATTTTAATTATATTATATCATGTGAGACTAATAGTGCAGGAATGGAAGCAATTTGGAGCTACATCAATTCTTGCGTACAAAATAAGCTAAGTAACACAAACATTAGCTATACATTACAATAGATAAGCATTCTCATCATACAAGCATCATACTCGCATCATAAAAGCATTGCATAAGCATTTCATGGCATAAGCATCGCATACGCATTTCACAACATAATCATTTCATAAATATCATAATTCGCAACACTATTCGCAACAATATTCGCAACAGTATTCGCAACACTATTCGCAATAGTATTCGCAACATTATTCGCAACAGTATTCGCAACATTATTCGCAGTACTATTCGCAGCACTATTCGCAACACTATTTCAGGAACATTATTCAGAATATCGCAGAATACTTCATAATTTCGCAGAAAACTTTAGAAAATCGCAGAGAACTTTACAAATTCGCAGAAGTATTTAGAAACTACCAGGAATATTCAGAAATTAGCCAGATTATCGCATGAGGCAGAGGCAAGATAAGAATAAGGAAATAATTCGTTCATTCAACATTTTCTCAAGGATTCTACCTTCATAGATAAAGAACAGAGGCAACTATGGATACCCAAGAAAATATTTTATGTTCTTTATCTTCTCAACAAGAATCCTCATCAAAAATGGAGTAATAACTTTGCAAGAACAGAGGCAATTTTATTCGCAAGCAAGAACGGATACTTCATACTTCTTATATATTTCGAGGATTGAGTACTTCTTATACTTCTTCAAGTATATTTTATATCTCTTATACTTCATCAAGGATATTTCATACTTCTTATACTTCAAGGGTAAGACTTCTTATTTACTTCGCAACATTCCGGAACTTCGCAAAAGAATAGAGGAAAGTACGTACTTTTCAAGTCCAGTATTCTTTCACTCGTTCCTTCATCAACAAAGATCAAAGACTACTACAACAACGGATTTTTTCTTAAAGATCGCTCTTCAAGCAATATTCAAGAGAAAAGAGGCAAGATGTAGGAGCAGAATATTGCAGCAACCTTCACTTGCGAATTGTTAACGACGCAACTTAATAATATCTTGCGAGCAAGGCTGCGAAGTCTCGCATGACATATTTTAAATTCGAAATTGCGGGGGAACACAGCTGTCATCTTTTATGTAAAATCATATAAATAGCCAAATAGGCATGAGAGGAAAGAGATGTCTTTTTTAGGGAAAGGATAATTTTAGTAGGAGGGAGAGATTTTTAGAGAGAGATTTATTTTCCTTATCATCTTCTTCCCCAAAAAACTAGAGCTCCAAATATTCATTAATGGAGTCTCAATTGTAAAATCATGTAATTACATACAATCACTAGTGAAGAATCATGGATGTAGATCACTGTAGTTGCGGATTATCTCACAACTACACCCCCATGAGAATCCATTAAAATGATTCCTAAATCTAATTAATCTTGATATGAAACTAAGAATTTAAGTACTGAAATTATAAAAGAGACACAAAGATTTTTACATGGTTCGATCATTGTGATCTACATCCATGGTTCTTCACTAGTGATTGTATGTAATTACATGATTTTACAATTGAGACTCCATTAATGAATATTTGGAGCTCTAGTTTTTTGGGGAAGAAGATGATAAAGAAAATAAATCTCTCCTAAAATTTTCTCTCTCCTCCTAAAATTATCCTCTCTCTAAAAAGACATCTCCCTTCTTCTCATGCCTAAATGGCTATTTATATGATTTTACAAAATGTTAACAACTAATCTGTCCTTCAACTTCGTACTTGAGAATTATCCTGCGAACCTTCGTAATTTCACTTCACGAACTTATTTTGCTTTCCTCGTGATTTCCTTTGCTCGCAAAATGTTCTTTGCTCGCAAGATGTCTTTTCTCTCCACAATTTCGTAAGTTATCATTTGTTGTGATATTCTGCTCCTACATCTTGCCTCTTTTTTCTTGAATATTGCTTGAAGAGCGATCTTTAAGAAAAAATTCGTTGTAGTAGTCTTTGATCTTTGTTGATGAAGGAACGAGCGAAAGAATATCAAACTCAAAAAGTATATACTTGCCTCTATTCTTTTGCGAAGTTCTGAAGTTTTAATAAGTAATTAGAAGTATTATCTTGTGAAGTATGAAGTGTGCGAAGTATCTTGAAGAAGTATGAAGTATAAGAAATATAAAATATCCTTGAAGAAGTATAAGAAGTACTCAATCCTCGAAATATATAAGAAGTATGAAGTATCCTTAAGAAGTATAAGAAGTATTTAATCCTCGAGATATATAAGAAGTATTCGTCCTTGAATGAGAGTGATAAATATTGCCTCTGTTCATGTGAAATTATTATTCCATTTTTGGTGAGGATTCTTGCTGAGAAGATAAAGAACATAAAATATTTTCTTGGGTATCCATAGTTGTGCCTCTATTCTTTATCTATGAAGGAGAATTCTTGAGAAAATGTTGTATGATAAAATTGCGTCTCTATTCTTATTTTGCCTTTGCCTCAAGTGGTAACCCTGCTAACTTTTGAATTTTTCTGTGAATTTCTGATTTTTTCTGCGAATTTCTGGGGTTTTCTGCGAATTTCTGAACTTCTGAATAGTGCTGCGAATATAGTGTTGCGAATATACTGTTGCGAATTATGAATGTTTCTGCGAAGTTTCGCGGTATTATCCTGTAAAATTTTGTAAAATACTTGTGCGAATATAATATTTATGTAATGATTATGTTATGAAATGTGTATGTGATGTCTATGCCATGAAATGCTTATGCAATGCTTTTATGATGCGAATATGATGCTTGAATGATGCGAGTATGATGCTTGTATGATGCGAATACTTATCTATTGCAATGTATATTTCAAGTTTCTGTTACTTAGCTCATTTTGTACGCAAGAATTGATGTAGCTCCAAATTGCTTCCATTCATATAATCATCTTCGGAAGTTTATTTGCGTATCTTCTTACATGTATCCGTCTTTGATTGCGAATGAAATCGTCTCTTCTGGTATGACTTCGTGATATATATTCTTGTAAAAATTCTTCAATGAAATTCTTCAATGATGTTGATGGAATTTCCTTCTTTGTTAGGACTTCATTATATATATTCTCTTCAAAATTCTTCAATGATATTTATGGAATTGTCTTCTTTGTTAGGACTTCATGATATATATTCTTGTAAAAATTCTTCAATGATATTGATGGAATTAATTTCATTAATTGTTGTGGTCTTGTCATGCCTTCCTAAGTAAAGGTCTTATTTTGCCACCTCTTTTGTAGTAAATTTTTATATTTGCGATAATATGACAAGCCTGAACATTCTAGCGAACATATAACCTCGTGACATTATCGTCTTGCGATGAAATCGCAGGACGTTTTTACACTTTCATGTAATAACCCATTGATCTCATCTTAACTTCTTTGTTTCATTCTGCGAGTTCTTTTTGTATGTTTTCCTTCTCTCTCTTTTTTTTTTTTTTTTTTTTTTTTTTATTTTAGAATGCTCGCAGAACTTTATTTGTTGCACAAATATGACAAGCCTTTATGTTTTCGCAAACAAGAAGCCTTGTGACATTTGCGTCTTATAGCACGTATCAGCTCCCTAATGGAGGGTGCTGCCCTTTATCTTCCCCCTGGTTGCCCCTTCAAGGAAGCGTACATCGACCATACAAGGTTAACTCTTCCCATCCAGTTCTTCCAACAACCAGCTTTTGATCGCAACCTCTTATCCTTTTTGCCTATAGGGCTTATAGTTACGAGGTTGCACCCTATGGGGTATCTTTAGGCCAAGTGCATCATTTTCCAAGACTTGTCAAAAATGGAAGATGTGGTTCAACCTCACCCGGCATTCTTGACTCAACCGTGTACCTCGGCGCCTTGATCGTTTTCTGCACTTCTTGGGAAAGACAGTATGCCTTAGTCGCCCAACCTAAATCCTCTTACACCGCATTTTATATTGCGTAATGTCGCTAGATTAGGTGAGAATCCAAGGTGTCTAACCCGGATAGGTACTCCATTATTGGGTTGTACCCCTAAATTTTTACCATGTACTAAGGGTCCTTGGTGGTGTTCCGGTTACCCTTAGCCACGTTTATAGGTACCCCCTTAAATGACGCACTTTAGGACTTTGCCTCTTACGAAATGTTGCTTCGCGAACTAGGGTGTACGCCACAAAGGTTTGCCTGTGTAAAATTTTCTGCGGCTCTCTTTCTTTTTTGGAGGCTGATCACAGATTGCGGTCTTTTGTTCGCAAATAAATTTTTGTGTCTTTCTTCAATGAAAGCTAATCACAATTAATTTTTGGCGGTATTTTTTCGCCTTTTATAAGTAGAAACCAAATTCTTTTTTATTCGTAAAAATTCATCGTAAGTATAAGAAGTATGAGAAGTATTCATATTTCGTATTTAAATTAAAATTGTTCTATAGAATTATATAAATTTAATTTTCTTTGTTTTTCGTAACTTGGAAGTCTTTGAAAAATTTTGAGATCTTTAAATTTTTGTAATGAATTCATTTTTGAATCTTGTGATTGTATCGCTTTTCACCAATCTAAAAAATCTTTGAAATGTTTTGAAAGCTTAATTATTTTAGAAATCTTACGAGTATATATATCGTTTTTGGTAAATAAAATCAAAAAATCTTTTGTCTTCTGTAAATAAAATATTCAAGGAAATGGTACTTATCTTTTTCGGCTTGTTGTTGTCTCTTGTGAAGTATATGAGTTGCTAGAAGATTTAGAAATCAAGTCTTATGAAGTTAACTTTTGATCTGCCTCTTGTATAATGTTGCGCCATACCAACTGTGCTAAGCTTCTCTTGTATAATGTTGATCTGCTTCACTTTGCGAAGTAAATTTTTGTCTATGCTGCGAAGGTTCGTAAAATAAATATCAGTAATATTTGTTTGTGATGCGAATGTTCGCAAAGTAAATATCAGAAGTATTGAGTACTTAGCTCGTCTTATGGTTGATGTCGATATGCGAGATAAAATCAATTGTTGTTGAGTTGTATGGAAAATCTTGGTCACAAATGTTATCGTCTTGTTACTGTTCGTGGGCTTTTGCGAGCAGAACTTATTGCCGCGATCTTATATTTGTCCCTCAGACCAATTGTGCAACTCCGTGTTTATGAGAGAATGGGACCGCGCTTTCAATTTAATGTTGAACTTCTGTCTTCATTTATCAAAAATATATGGAACTGAATGTATGACCTCCACCTCATACTTTATAACCTTGACCATCTGTGCGAACAACTCTTTGTATTGGTACGGTTATCTTCGCAAAACTGATATCTTCGCAGAACTGATATCTTCGTAGTACTATTTTATTAAGATGAGTTATCCGGGCTTATCACTATTTATCATGGCTTGACTTCTGTTGGCCTGAAGTTGATGACGAAATGAAATTTTTAACTCTAAGTCTCTCCTTGCTGTTTCCTCTCTATACCTTCATTTCCTCCACAAGGACGTATAAAAGGGTTGTGGCTCTTATTTATATTCCACGAATCTTGTAGTTCTTAAACCTTCCATGTCCGTTGGTGGGAGTATTTGTAATTTTCTGTAGTCTTAAGTATATGGATTTCAAATGATAATATCGTTGATAGCTCTTAAATACTTCTCCAAAAGTATACACATTTAGTATTCCCTTTTGTTCTTTCATAATCCCCTATTTTCCCTTGAACTGTACCATTATTCTCACGCCGGACTCTCTATATATTTTTCTTTTACGTTTAACTATTTAATCTTCTTCCTGTCCCCGGCAGTATGAAACTTTGTCCTATTCGTCTATGAAACTTGCGAGATTAAAGAAATTGACAAAGTTAACAGAATTCATGGAGCTCTTATCAAAATATGTTGTGTTAACTGGTGCTATCACTCGCAGCTTTTTTGGTTGCTTCCGAAGTATCTGGATCTTTCATCGATTTATAAATGTCCCCTGTAAACTCATTATTTGTTGTTGATATTGTTGCGAAGTGGATGATTGGCTTCATAATGCCATGCGAACTGAATTCTCTTTGATTCGTGAAAATAGTCATTAGTGGTTGAACCAACTATCCCATTTCGTCCTTTCTCTTTCTTGTTGTTGTGAGTTGTTGTCTTCGCAGATTTTCTGACGAAGTAAACTTCATAGATTCTCCTCTTCGTTTGAGCATGTTACCAAACTTCAATGAGATTCCTTTTGCACTATAACGTAAAAAATGTAGTTATAACGTCCTTCTTTATCATCCAAAAATAGGTGTAAAAAACGTCCTTCTGTTGATTGTCCTTTTGTCATTTTGTCTGGTAGTTATAACGTCCTTTTGTCTGGTAGTATTCTTTCACCTTGCTATCCCATTTAATTTGTCATTAGTTTCCAAGTATGTGGGCTGTCATCATTAGGTGATTAATAGATGCCTTATGAACTGAATTCACTTCTCTTTAAGTTGTCTTCCTTTGCGTGAGGAGCTATTCCGGATGGTAATTTGCTGTTGAAGTTTTGTGAAGTAAATTTGGTAGGATATTTTTCGTTATCTACTGTAGCTTTCTGCGAAGTAATTTTGTTGTTGAAGTTCTGCGAAATAATATGTTGTTGTCCATCTTCTTCTCCTGCTATCTTCTGTTGCTCTAACTATCATTGGTACTTCCAGCGAAATATCGTCATGTTTCTTCCTATTTCTTCTCAAAATGTTCCTCCGTTATTATCTGACAAAACAATATTGTCTTCGCATAAATGTTACTACTGTGTACTGTTCATTCGCATTTTCCTCTTCTTTCATTTTTTCTTCTACACCAGTTCACAAAATTCAGTACCCGCGAAATTAATAATTCCTCCTGGATGATATGAAAGTGAACTGTTCCATTTGTACTTTGTTGCCTTCTTATGTTGAAATTTGTCTTTTCATTTCTGTATTCATTGGAGCTGTTAACTTCTTTTGTTCGCGAGCTTTGTAAATTTGCTGTGGACATCATTTCAATTTTAGCTATTCCCTGGAATTGATGACGAAGTATGTGTCTCTACTGTATGTTTTTGCTGATACTACTCTTCTAATTTCAACAGAGATATTAATCTTTTCATAAATTATCATGATTCTGCCTATATTATGACGGGATGGGTAATCCATTTTATTTTCGCAAGCACATTTTTTCCTCTTGCCAGTTGACGAAGTTTCATTTTCTCTTCTTCGCAAATCTACTTTTGACAACAGATCTAAGTTTTGATAACTAAATTATGGAGATAAGAAATGGATCCATTCTAAAGTGATTTCAACAGATCTGTTTTGGCAACTATGGCTGATTTTATCTCGACATTTCCTTCGAATGTGATTGCTGACGTAGCTTTACATCTCCATATCCATTTTCCTTGGATTTCCGTGAATTGCTAATGATATTACTTTGCTGTACCTTCCAATTTTTCCCAAGAACTTGATAAACTCAAAGAAATGCACCACCAATAGTACCAGTTTCATGAAAATTTCTGGAACCAACAGGTTACAGGAAGGATAAATCCATTTAATATGTCCCTGTTTCTAGTGCCAAAAATGTAGTTGCGTATTATCTCACAACTACACCCCCATGAGAATCCATTAAAATGATTCCTAAATCTAATTAATCTTGATATGAAACTAAGAATTTAAGTACTAAAATTATAAAAGAGACACAAAGATTTTTACATGGTTCGATCATTGTGATCTACATCCATGGTTCTTCACTAGTGATTGTATGTAATTACATGATTTTACAATTGAGACTCCATTAATGAATATTTGGAGCTCTAGTTTTTTGGGGAAGAAGATGATAAAGAAAATAAATATCTCCTAAAATTTTCTCTCTCCTCCTAAAATTATCATCTCTCTCTAAAAAGACCTCTCCCTTCTTCTCATGCCTAAATGGCTATTTATATGATTTTACAAAATGTTAAAAACTAATCTGTCCTTCAACTTCGGACTTGAGAATTATCATGCGAACCTTCGTAATTTCACTTCACGAACTTATTTTGCTTTCCTCGTGATTTCCTTTGCTCGCAAAATGTTCTTTGCTCGCAAGATGTCTTTTCTCTCCACAATTTCGTAAGTTATCATTTGTTGTGATATTCCGCTCCTACAATCACAATGATCGAACCATGTAAAAATTCTTGTGTCTCTTTTACAATTTTAGTACTTTAATCCTCATTTTCATATCAAATAAATGAGATCATCAAATCAAATTAATAGAATTCTACTGAGGGTGTAGTTGTAGGATATTCTGCAATAAAGATGACGATGACGTTTTTATTAAAAAAACTTATGTTTAAATGAGATCTCAAATTAATTGAATTCTCATTTAAGATCAAGATGAAGATGACGTTTCAAATTACATATCGAATTTTTGTGCATATATTTGGAAAGTTTTTTTAATTGTTTACGCAATGAGTATAAATATAATTTCTAAATTTATTTTTAATATTTTTATGTTTCTCCAGAAAGTTGGATAGAATTTGAAGTTAATTTTTTATTTGATGTTTTTTGTAAAGAACAAAACCTCTTAATGGATGTGCATTCATATTATAATCGATAGACCAAGAATCATTATGCACATAGCGACATGACCAGAGTAGTTTAATAAGGTTTCCAAGACCGATTTCCAAGCGATTAATCGCTATTTGCTAAATGATCATGGTGATTTCCTGTTCGAAGCTGAATCCGAGTTTGAGCGATTAAATGAATCTCTAAGGACAATGTTGAGGTTCCTCGGTGGAAACAGGTAGGGGAATCGCTCCTGAGTTTATCTATGCAAATCGGTGACTGACTCAGTTCTTTTTTTTCTCGATCTTGATCGTTTTTCTTCCACATTAATCACTCATCATTCCTAGCTTCATGTATTTTGAATCTTGATCCTTGATAAATGAAGCTCCATTAGTGTTGTTAGTTATATTAAAATGAATTCTTCTGGGAAAATTGATGAATCTGTTAGGGTTTCATCTATTCGTGATAATTCTATTTTTTTCTGAAGTTCATCCTTCAGTAAATTTAATCAACGATATTGATGAGAATAGATATGCAACATGGAGATTTTATCTAATTGGAAGATTAGATTTCCTTCGTGTTAAATTTGTAGATGCAACAATTACTTTAAAAAATCAATGGAAATTGGTTGGATCATGTCAGTTGATTCCATTAGGTAAAGGCTTTTTCACAATTAGATTATCAACTAAGGAAGATAAACATTATATCAAATCTGGGAGATGGGAAGTTCAGGATCAAATTTTGAGAACTAGAGATTGAATGCCTAATTTCAGACCAGAAAGTCAACATACTTCTTTTGCTATGGTATGGGTTCAACTTCCAGGGTTGAGTTTAGAGTATTGGGATGAGAAAACATTATTTTAAAGTTGTGATGCTATTTGAAATCCATTAAAAGTAGATGAAGCTACTCTAAAATATGAAAGTGGGTATTCTGCAAAAGTTCTTGTTGAAATTGATCTAGTGAAGAAAATTCCTAACAAACTTTAGGTTCTAACCAAATATGGTGGATTCTCTCAAAACATTATCCTTAATAAACTACCAAAGATCTGTTGTGACTGCAAAATTATTGGTCATTTGAAGTCAGAATGTAGAGCAAAAAAGTTTTCTTCTGAAGTTACATTACCAACTCAAGATGCATCATCAATAATGAACAAGGTGGTAGGTACTCCAGAGGTGAAAACATATCCTCCAGATATGGAACCATTTGATATATGTCAGAAAACAATTAAACAGGTTTATCGATCTGACCAAGGAGATAGTTCACAGTGCTATAAGAATGATGTTCCACTATCAATAAATAATTTTACTCCCTTACAAGAAGAAAATGAAGTTGATATAGAAGAAATGATTATGTAAACTATTTCAGAAGAGGTACGTCTTGATCCAGCAAAAGTGTTACATATAACAAAATAAAATTTAGTAGATAATAATGTAGTTAAATATGTGAATGGTAACAATGAAACTGTATCTTCTGAAATAGTACCTATAACTTCTTGGTCTAGAGTTGTTCAAAAACCTTTAGCAGCAAAGAACATTGCTTCCACAAGTAATGCTCCTCCTAAGGAAAACTCAGATTCACATGTAACACTTACTCAAGATCCAATCAAATATAATTTTAGAAAAAAAATCCAGGGAAGGGAGGTACTAAAAGCCTCCAATATAAACAATGATTTTTTTTTTAATTGGAATTTAAGGGTCCTTAAAAGACCTAGGGCTCAAAATAAATTGTGGTCATCAGTTAATCAATTTTCTCCTTCATTAGTTTTGGGTAGCTAAAACTAAAATAGTTTGTAATGCTTCCTTCTGCAATAAGTTGAATTCACCAGGTATGCAGAGCATGGTAATTCACAATTCTGTCTCTAATAAAAAATAAAATATTTGGTTATTTGTTAAAGTGATTAGTAGAAACATTTACATAAAGAGATTACAATTCTTGGAGATATGATGGTAAGAAATTAGAAAGGAGCCGAGAAACAAGCTGGGATCCAATCCCTTTATGAATGACAACCCATATCCTGTAAAAAATGAACTCTCCCACATTAGCATTTGCATCGTGACTAGCCATATAATTACGCAGCCTCTTCAGGAAATCTATAGTATCTACCAAGTTCATCCAAGGTGGTAAAAGCAAGAACACCAAAACCAAAACCCTGAGAAGTACATTTCTCAAGATACTTTTTACGTTTCCGATCAACAACATTGCTAATGTCCCGATCGGGGATGAAAGAGGGAACACCACCACCTGTAAAAGGAGAGACACTAGTAACATCCATGCATACATCACGCCCATTATCCCAATTAAACACCAATATATCCTCTGGTCTCAAAGCTAACCCATCATTTGAAAGAAAACCCAAGTCAACTTCTTTCCTAGCTGGAACACCTTCTCTATAAAAAATGTACGCAAGGGTATCTCATACGAGCTCATGTTTGAATTTGAGGCCAACCTCATTAGCACAGTGTAAAGCATGATCTCCAAAAATATCCATCTCCCTGTCACAGCTGGGGCACACACCACCTTCTTCGAAAACAGGAATTCCAAGTCTATAACTAATAACATCACTGAACTGTCTTGGCCCAAGTTTCTGGTTAAGATTTTCAATAGGAATAACCAAAAAATAGTCTTGTGCGTGTTTGGTTCTGTTACACTGCTAAAAATCCATGTCGCGTTCAGAGATACTAAACCGGGTAGGCACGTCCTTATTCACTGCATCAAAGTATTTGATTGCCAAGGAACTCATGGAGGGGGGTGGGGGATGTAATCAATGCAAAATGGATAATTCACGGTACCACATAACTGATTATAAAGGCTCAACGCTTGATTAAAGCTTTAGCTCTATCTAGACATACCCGAGGACAGTAAAATGGACTCTTTTTGGGTGCCAGTTTGTAGACAGGAGGCTAAGTAATAGTACTGTTTAGTGTCTTCCATTGTGTAGATACCCAAAACACCAAGCTTGATAGGGAAAGTAGCTAATCTTTGTTGCAATAACCTAAAACCGGTCCCATCACCAGTAATGAGTTACCTAAGGAACTGAGTAAGATGGTCATCAAAACACTGCCTCTTGGGTCTCAGGGAGACTCTCCAAGTGCTGCTTTCTTCTTTTCCACAGAAAATCTTGTAGAGCTTCATGTTCTTTCAAAGTTTTGTGAATCAAAGTTGTGCACCCATCAGTTTCAGACCAAACATACAAGGCAGAGTTGATAGGCGCAGATTGAAGCTTTTTCTTGTTGCCGGACAACTCTTTCATACTACATTTAGGGACGTATTAGCGGAGAGTACAAATGGGAAAAATAAATAGCTGGATCCACAAGGAGATGTCACTTGGTTAAGCAATAACTTTCTGTAGTGTGGTATTGAAAGTTCTGGCGAAAAATAACTTGCATTTGGCTGGGATACTAGACATGGTCTGTATCTGCTTCTGAAAAACTTTGTCTAACAACTCCAGACTAAGGCTAGGAGCTATGGGAACTGTAGAATTAGAAGTACTGACAGAAGCAGTAACAGAAGTAGTAACAGAGGGTCAACATATACCATGGATTAACCAATCCACTCCCACCCCATTTAAGGGACCAGGTATGATATCACCACCAACGTTCCTGCAAGGTCTTCTCCAGGCATTAAGTCTCATACATACAGAACACAACCACATATACATATGTTGCAATCCATCTTCCCAGGCTCTGAACACCTAAAAGTTGTTGCTAATCCTTGTATGACATGCTTCTTTATGACCATCATCAGGATAGTGAGGATCATGTAGGTGTTTAATCAATGAAACTCGACCAAGACCTCTACCAATAGTATCTATGTCAAGTCAGATGATTACCATCTGTGTAGGTGGTACTCTAATTTCTGGAGTTCATGCCCATGTGGGCTTAGTTCAAAGAATATTTTTATGGTCAGAAATTACGTTAATCAGTGATATACTGTTTCCTTAGTTAATCATTGGTGATTTTAATGTTCTTATTTCATCTGAATAAAAAAGTGGAGGAAGATCTCCTAATAGAAGATAAATGCTGGATTTTAATGAATACTTAAATAATTGTGAACTTCTACAAGCTCCTAAAACTGGATTAGAGTTTTCATGGTCTAACTGTCAACATGGCAATAAAATAATTTTGTGTAACTTGGATAGAGAAATGTTCAATCAAAGGTGGCTTCAAAAATATTGAGATTGGGGATATAAAGTGGGTTTGAGAGTAACTTCTGATCATACTCCATTACTTGGTGGTTGTGCTAATATTCCTAAGCCTTAAAATGTTCCTTACAAGTTTCAAAAAATATAGGTTTTTCATCCTCAATTTATGAAGGTACTATAGGATTGCAGGTCTGAACATGTAGTGGGTGATCCTGCTTTTGTTCTTCAAAGTAAACTTAAAAAGTTAAAGAAAGCATTACAAGAATGGAACTAGAGTGTGTTTGGAAATGTTCATGTTCAACTAAAAGATGTAGAGCTGAAGGTACCTAAAGCTGTTGGAATCTGATAATAATCCTCTTGATACTTCATCCTTAAATAAATTGGTAGATTCTCAAAATGACTACAGTTCTAAAGAAGTGCAATTAAATACACTACATAAGGAGATGCAAACACTAATTTTTTCCATACCTCTCTCAAGATAAGGCAAGCTAGAAATTCTATTAGTGAAATTGAAGATTCAAAATGGTGAAATCATTACAAATCAAAAGAAAGTTGAAGATGTTTTAGTACACCACTTTTGAGAAGAAATTTGAATACCAAGCAATTGAACAATCTGATTATATATTCTTGAAGTCATTCCAAATGTAATAATTGATGCAGACCAAGAAATATTAGATGACATTCCTAATGCAGAAGAAATTAAAGAAACACTCTTTAGCATGGATACTGATAGCTCTCCAGGACCTGATGGTTTTTCTGGATACTTCTACAAAGCTTGCTGGTACACAATTCATCAAGAAGTAATTCAAGCAGTGCAATTTTGCTGGCAGAGAAGATTTGTTCCCAAAGGTTTGAATTTTAACTTTCTTGTTCTTATTCCTAAAACAGAGGGTGCTAAAAATCCTAATCAATATAGGCCAATTGGTCTATATAATTTAAGTTTCAAAATTTTCACTAAGATTATCACTACTAGAATGGGCTCATTACTATCAAAGCTTATATCTCCACAACAAGTAGCATATATCAAAGGTAGGTGCATTCAAGATAAAATAGTGTTAGCTTCTGAGCTTGTTAATGAAATGAAGAAGAAAAGAAGATGTGGAAATGTAGGACTCAAACTAGATATTTCTCAAGCCTATGACTTAGTAAGCTAGGATTTCTTATTTTAAGTATTACATAAATATGGTTTCTCTATAACTTGGTGTGACTGGATCCATACTTTACTTAAATATGCTAAAATCTCAGTAATGATCAATAAAAGACCAAATAGTTTTTACTCAGTGAGTAGGGGTTGACACAAGGAGACCTATTATCTCCTATATTGTTTGTGATTATGGAAGATGTTCTGAGTAGCAATTTAACTCATATGGTTCAGAATGGATCAATAAATCCAATGGTTGTCAGAAAAGGTATAAATCTGTAGATGGTGGATTTTCGACGAAGGCTAAAATTGTAAACCCATAATTATACAAACCTATGATTCAGCAGTCAGACGTGAATTTTGAGACATAGGTCTCTCATCGAATTTTATGATTGAGAATACTTTCTCTTAGAGTACATGTAGATATGTAGTCTCACAACTAGAAAACAGCATATCTTATGAATATTGAACACTTCAGTAATTACTTCTATATAGCATCACGGGATGGACGGCTCCTAGAACAGCCTTCTCTGCTAGTATAGAGCGATAACGTCTTCAGGATACAAACAACGAGATTACCCTGACTATATAAAGGATATGAAGCTCCGGCAAACTCATATCAGAATAATTAATGCTCCTAGACAGCTTTCTCTGCTAGTATAAAGTCATAAATTAATTATTCCTAAATTCTTGGATTCATCCGCAGAATTTCTGAAAATATTCAAATATTTTCGCAGATATTTCATTACGCAAACCATGGTTCTTCCCAGCAGAAATCCATGGGTTAGTAATAAATATTAGATGCACGGGTGTCAGAATTGCCTCTGAGCGAGCCCTGTCTCAAATTTAAATTCCTGGATTCATCCGCAGAATTTCTGAAAATATTCAAATATTTTTGCAAATATTTCATTACGCAAACCATGGTTCTTCCCAGCAGAAATCCATGAATTAGTAATAAATATTCAACGCACAGGCATCAGAGTTACCTCTGAGTAAGCCATGTTTCAAATGGTGCAAGTGTATTCAACGATGATGCATTAACAATCTCGCACGAACGAGTATTTCAAAATACGACGAAACGATAAACCTATGCAAAATGGGATGAAAAAATAAAAAATAATTAAAAATTGACTAAGGTGCTAGGAGCATAGACCCACTGACCGGCCAGCCGTGCCGTGGTCAATCCCATACCAGTTTCATATTTTTATCATATTTTTGTTGTTTTCCTTGAGTTCATGAAAAAACCTTTCAGTTGAACAAATATCCCTTGTTTTGAGGAAACTCCTCAATTTCATGGTGCTTCCTTCGCGTGGAGGATATAATATAAAATTAGGGAAAGCATGATGGGGGCGTGACCGTTGGCCAACCGGCCATGCCTTGGACCCAGCCGGCCCCGTACCTCATAGTTCCTCATTATTTTTATTATTGCCCTAATTTCATGAAAAACCCTTAATCTCATGATATTTCCTTGGTCCCATGAAAAATAATAAAAATTAGGGAAACCCGTGTGCACGGGCCATGGACGGTCGGCCAAACCCTAGGTGGCTCACACGTCCCACTTTTTATTAGCATATTTCTCATGTTTTCATAATCCCATGAAATTCCTTGATTTCATGATATTTCCTTCAAATTATGAAAATTCCTTCAAATCATGAAATAATATATAAAATTAGGGAAAACGCACGGAACCGGGCTCTGGCCGGCCAACCATGCTCCAAGCCGGTCCCACATGCCCACACGTCGATTATTTTATTTATTATTATTTTTTATGTTTCCTTCATATCATGGAAACTCCTTGATTTCAACAAAATTCTTTAATTTTGGCAAAACTCCTTCGTTTTATCATACTTTCCTAAAATCATGAAAAATATTACAAAAATTATGGAAAAACGTGTGGGATTGCTCCCTTGGCGGGACAGCCATTTCTTGGCCATGACCGGTCCCACACTTCATAATTCTTTCACTTTTTTCATTATTTTCCTTCATCTGATGAAGTTTTGACGATTTTATCAAAAAACCCTAATTTTGTCATATTTTCTCAAATGGTCGCTCAAACTTGCACCAGAAAATATCAAAATTCTCAGGACAAAGACACGGATATCTCAAAGATGAAAGCATGTTACCTTGACCGACCAAGGTTGGTTTTTGGCTCGCAATGAGCCAGTCCCACGTATTTTCACAATTTGACCTAATTTGCGCAATTGCACGTATTGGGTCCAAAAACTCTCCAAATAATTTCAGAATTTGACGGAGCAATCAACATTTGATCTCGTGACCACCCAGGGATGGTCCCATGACCCCATGGCCGGTCCCTCACTGTTTCATAATTAATTAGGTTTTATCACCTAATGCTGAACCCAGCAGTAATTCGATAAATGATTAAACCGACATTTAATCATTCTTTCATCAACTTACCAACTCTTCAAAGAGGTATTGGTTTTTGGCTCACGCGAGCATATGAGAATTTCATGGTCGATCCACGGTCCCATGAAGCCAGTTCTCCTTCATTCCATGGTTAATTTTCAAATAAACCATCAATTGGTCATCAATTGATCAAATTAGGGTTTCTGAATCCAAGGATCATGATTCCAGATTCAAACACTAATAATTTTGCGATGATCTCATGATCAGTATTCTTATTAATTATGCTTGACTACCAGCACTTTAATTAATATTTTATTTTGGTCACGCTGCCAATAATTCATCAGACGAGCAATATTTGCTCAGATGAGCAATATTGGAACTATCAATATTAAATAAATTATCGACCAACACTTGCTCACCTCAACGTGAGGATCCTATCACTATCTCAGCAGACACGCTTAATTCATGAGTTGCAGAACATTTTACAAAATCATGTTTAACTCAGCAAATACGTGGACTCATCGTCCCACGAAGTCATGAAATCAACAACTGACTAAATTAACCACGAGACATCAATCGTGTCACTTGGGGGGATATCAACTAGGGTTTTGGTCTGGCGGTCTACGGCACGTATGTTCACCCACGATGAGAATGTGAACAAGTCGTGCAATCAGTTGGAAGAATCAGCAAAGTAGTGGGTGGAAAATTAACCAAGTCTACGCACGATGAGTAATTAGTTTAACACAATTTCCCACTTACCCACTCTCTGATTCCAGTAAACTGTCACACTTCATGGGATCATGGTGTTTTCATCCAGCATTATATAATGTCTCTGAATCCTGATTGAAACAACAACATTCGAAGAGTTCTCAAACATTCGAATAATGATTTACTGAACGAGCAATTTCTCACCAAAGTTCATACAGACACTCTTTCGTATACACGAACTCACAGAAATCACTCTCAATCAGGCAAAATTCAATCAGTTAGAGAATTTTCACGCTGAAGTTACAACTCACCTACAATCTCAGATCATCATTGATCTCATACATTTCTCAGCTTCCCTCCTACAAATCAACCCATCCTCTCTTGTAACCGAATTTACTCTGGAACGACCATTGTCTTGGTTTAGGAAGGAGTACTACAGATTGGTCTCTCGAACTTAAAGCACTCCCTTCTTGTAGTGCATCTGTGTGAGGTTGAACATTTCGCTCGGTTCAAGGAATCTCCTCCGCACGGTCGAATCCTCAATTCCGCAAAAACCAGCAAATCGTTTTTCCCCATCTACAGATTGGCGACTACAGTGGGAGATCATTCTCTCGGTTGCAACCTCAAGTTTTCACAAGATGGTTGGTCTTAGGACTAACTCAACTACTTCAAACCCGATACAGAATCCTTCAAACTTGAATGCTCCTCCTCATAACGCTATGTCTGGCAGCACGGAAGATGGAAGATTCCCAACTCTAATCGAATTGGCACGAGCCCTAGAGATCCAAACCAGGAACATGGATCTGATGAAGGATACAATGAATCACATACTTAATTTCCTCATCAAGATAACATCCGAGTTAGGAATAATCATCGCTTCGGAAGTCCCAGCACAGGGGACTGACTCGTCACACGATGACCGTCAAATCAACAGTTTCACTACTTATGAGAAATCGATAGACCAGGAGGTGACATAGCTGGTCGAAGGTTTATGTGAACTCCTAAATTTTTCCAGGAAGCAACGAACAGACACGTTTGCTACACTCAACCAGATATCATCTGAAGTGCCCTTAGTCTCCTCACCTCCAGCAGTTGAAGAAACATTCGTGATATCTGAGCATTCAATCAACAACAACACCTTTGAAGAAGGGGACCGCATGGCAGATGGAGGACATAATCAAGCCTTATACGTGACCGGTTCTATCAAGAACTCTGAATTCAAGAGGGATCTCGTTGATACATGCGCTTATACAAATATCATCACCATAAAGACTCTCAACCACGAAATAAGATCGTTCGTCATCCCATCTTGATGACAGGTTTTGAAGGAAGCCAGATCCATACATATGGATATGCATACATAGACCTGAAGGTAGGGCCTATTCAATCAAAGACAAAATTCCACGTGATCGAACAAGAGCCTAACTATCACATGATACTCGGACGACCATGGCTCCATGACAACAAGGTGGTTCCTTCAACATACCATCAATGCATGAAAGCTCTAATCAACAACAAAATTGTTTGCATTGCGGCTTTATCATCTCCTTACGCCCTGGTCTGACGCTGAATTCCTTGAGTCTCAGAAGAACCTCCATGAACCTCCGAACAAGGTTCACAGTACTCCACTTCCGAATTGGAAGTCCATCGAGAAGGTTGCATACAAGTCATCATCCTCAGGCATCACGGAGGCTAAGTAATCTGCTACACCAATCAAGCGCCGCAAGGATCAAATTTCAACTCATGAATATAAGTTCATTACCAGTCACGATGCATAGGGGAGAACTATTTATTGGCGTAAGGATTAGAAATTAACAGGGGAGAATGATAAAGAGTCTCACCGCCCCAAAGAATCATGTCAGAGTGAATAATCACTTGAAGAAGAAGTTCAAGATACTCCTCGACATTTACAAGACGGCACTGACTCTACCACTGATGATCTCGAAACGATCAACATTGGAACGGAGGACGATCCAAGGCCGGTTCTAATTAGCTCAGCACTGTCACCAGAGGAACGGATGGAGTTAATAGCACTACTGAAAGAGTATCAAGATATCTTCACATGGACATATGAAGAAATACATGGTCTGGACGGTAAATTGGTTACTCATCATCTGCACATCACCCCTGGTTCCAAAGCCGTCAAACAACCGCCTAGACAGTTCAGACACGAAGTCGAAGAACAAATCAAGGTCTAGGTTCAGAAGTTATTGGCGGCAGGGTTCATCAAACCTATTCAACATCCAACATGGCTGGAAAATGTTGTTCATGTCAAGAAGAAGAATGGTCAAATCAGATGTTGTGTCGATTTTAAAAATCTGAACGAATGTTGTCCAAAGGATGGCTTTCCTTTACCTAACATCGACATGCTTGTAGATGCAACCAACGGTCACGGTATGTTCTTATTTATGGATGGCTACAGTGGATACAGCCAGATCAAAATGTACAAGCATGATGCCAACAAGACTGCATTTCGTACTCTCATTGGGAACTTCCACTACACTGTGATGCCTTTTGGATTAAAGAATGCCGGTGCTACCTATCAACGAGACATGACTGTTATATTCCACGACATGATGCACAAGCAAGTTGAAGACTATGTTGATGATGTCGTGGTGAAATCGAAGACTCGAGCATCTCATTTCCAAATTCTGAGACAAGTCTTTGAAAGATGCAGAGAATACAAATTAAAGATGAACCCTCTGAAGTGCGCTTTTGGTGTCTCCTCCGGAAAGTTTCTAGGATTCCTAGTCACAGCAGAAGGAATCAAGGTCGATCCAGATAAGACGAAATTTATTACCACCATGCCTCCTCCACGCACTGTGAAAGGACTCCAAAGTTTTATGGGAAAGGTAAATTATATTTTCCGTTTCATTCCTAAATTAGCTCAGCTCATCGCTTCGTTCATCCCTCTATTGAAGAAAGGAGCAAGCTTTACATGGACGTCCGTTTAACAAGAAGCATTCCAGAAAATACGGCAGATACTGTTATCATCTGCTGTCATGAAATCTCCAGTGCAAGGTCGATGATGCGTGTCGTAAGCGTCAAAAATAATTCACACTTTCTTACTACTCAAAATATAAATATAGCAAGGGAAAGAAAGGATCGATCCCACAGAGAGGTCTAGGTTGTCAAGATGTTTTGGTTTCCTATAATAAATTACCGGGGGTTTTCTGATTTTTTATGAAAGTAAAATAAAGCAAATAAACAAATAAGCAAACAAATAAGATAGAAGAGATATTGGTTAAGGATTTCGTTTTCATTCACTAACATGCTTTTCACAATAACTAGAATTGATTTTTAATCTCAACTTTTATCAAAAGCCCTAGGATACCTTGTTCGCAAGAATATCCCGCTAATCTCCTTTTATTATCAACAAACACATTAAAAGATGCGAGTATGAGTTCTATCTAAGAGAACAACCTAACGTGTAAAAGCACTAATCAAGTTTAATTCCCTAGATGCATTAAGTTCTATGAAATCAGGCTAATCAAAGCAATTGAACGTGGAAAGCGCACTAATTCAATTTAACAAAGGTTACGATTCACATATGATCATAAGAATATATCACTACAAACTATAATCATATTATGCTACTTGTATTCAAGGAATATCACTTTTACGTATAATAAACCCTAAACTAGCAATAGATGTGATTAGAAAAGTTCTACCAATTTGCAACTTGACAAAACTAGCATTCAAATCATACAACTATATTTTCAGAGAATTATAAACGATAAATATGAGACAAAACTAATATATTGAATCAAAGAATCATGCTTTGTGAAATCCAACTAATCCATAACCAAAAGATAATTAAGTACTCATATTCAAGGAGTTCATAACAAGAAGAAAAAGAAACTCTATCATGTTGTAAACCCTAGAACAAAGTAGTAGAAGTTCTCCCTAATGGAGATATATCTAGGTTTTGAAAAGAGTTTTCTATTTATATGTTTTTCTCCTCATAAGGATACTTTCCCAAAATTAGGTTAAGTCTTCTCAAACCCGTCTCCAAGTTGGTCCACCAAGCCCATGTGTGAAAACCCGTGCAGAAAATATGTCCCAAAATTCGTCGCCGGAAAACTGGGGATTTGGCCGGAAGTTGACCGGAATCCGGTAAGAATAGTCACCTCCGGCTACCTGAAAATTCTCCCCGTCTACGGAATATTCCGTCAGTCTACCGTTAATACTGACGGTCAAACAGGTCAACCCGTCAGTCTTCCGTCAGTCAATCAGTCAAGGGTCAAGGAGCTGAGTTGGACCGAGTCAGAACCGAGTCAGCTAGCTAACTCGGCTGACTAGTCACTTGCACAGGCCAGAACAGACACGGCCATCTTGGTTGTGCCTTCTCTGCATATCCATCACTTGCAATCACCCCATGGCAATAACACCACCAACTGCAACTCTATCTGTACCTCCATAACTCCATGACAGACCACCAACCACTGCAACAGCTACTGCTCCTTGCATCCATCTCTGTCCAACACCTCAGTGCACTGCTTTAGTTTTAAGTCCCTAACCATTGGAACCCCAACTCATCTCCAAACCACCATGTCACAGCCTAGCTTCCCTGACTGCTCCATTGCATCTAATGCCATCAGCTACTCATATCCTTCAGCACAGACCATTCTCAACAGCTCATAGTTGTAAGTCACCTGCAATCAACCATAATCACAAGACTTCATCAGATAACCACCAACATTACAAGCTCAGTTGCTACCTTCCCTGAATTGCACACACACATAGCACCACCCCTTTCTGCAACATTGTTCTCAGTGCACACCCTCTCAGTCACACTCCCATTTGCACAACTGCAATACCAGTCCTGTGGCTCATCACTCATTTGATAATTCTTCTCTAAACCACAGCAACAACATCTCAGTTCTTAGCAAATCCATATCGACATAGCATCATCTGAGCAACACAATTCCATTCCCATCTCACTATGAATTCCAAGTCAAACATAGCACAGCCAAGACAACAACTCACCTTCACACCCTGCTCAAACCTGCAACCTAGTTCTGTGATAGCTTCTTCAGCCACAACACCACCAGAACCACCTGAACTTGCTTGCAACACTGCATTATTGACCACATTCAATCCCTGTAACACAACACATCCCATTCACAGATAACTCTCAATCTGGAACCATAACAGCATCACTCCTCACTGCAAAGCCACCTCCATCACAGCCTTCTACATATCAACCACCACCTGAGTTCTAACCAACTCCAACACAGGCAAACCTTCTTCTCACCAAAACCAAATCATCAACATCTTCTACAAACCCTATAGGTCTTGAAACTCCACCTGATTGTCTTCTGAATCTTCAATTCCAGAGATGCAGACTCATTCATCAATTTGTGATAGAACACATTCAAAACAGCAGCCACCAATCATTCCTTCTCTGCTTACACCAACTGATGTAGCTTCATCTTCTTCTTGAGTTCATTAGATTGTAATTCAAGCAAAACCCACTTCAATTCTCGATTAGTAACAAACCCCCAATTCGAACCCTAACTCTACTGCTCAAGAACACCACCAACATCATCTTCTGCTCGATCTCAACTACAGAAACCCTTTCGAACTTCAAGAACATCTCTGTGAATTCATGAATTCCTCTCAATTTCTCAATTCATCAAAAGCAGCCCTCAGATTCAAAAACCTCGCTTGCTCGTTTTGATGAGTGCCAAATATTGCATATTCATACACCTTTTCATTGGCACTTAACTCATCTTTCACGCTTCAAAGTCATATATTATCCCAAATTCTCATTTTTACCATTTTCAAGAATAAATATTTGTATTAATTAATTTTGTGTTTTTAAGTACTAAATAAAGCTTGGAAGAATTGAGAAGACAAAAGAGAAGAAAGTTGGAAGCGTTGCAACCCGCTCGCGCATCAATGGCAACCTTGTTTACAAATTCATGGGATTAAACAACCCATGATCCAAAACCCATGATCCAAAACCCAAGACCCAAATCCATTTCCACCTCACCCCCATTGGATTCTTTCCAAAACATCCACCTCACCCCCATTGTATTCCATTTCATCCATCAATTAAAGAATACATCCCCATTCTCTCACTCAATCACTCCCAATTTGTTTCCCACAACCAAATATATTCCATTCAATCCATCAATTAAGAAAACATGTTTTGTTGAGTGGATGCTTTCCAAATTTCGAATCCAAGTGCTTGAGGGAATTTTGTGTATAAATAGAGAGGGTTGTTGTGTTGAAAAACCATCCAAGAATAGCTTGTTCATGTTAGTTTATCAAATTTCAATTTTGTTGTAATGTTCTTCATGTTCTAATTTCATTTACTAGGGTTTAGATGAAGCCCTAATCTCATTGGTATGTATTCATATCTTGTATCTTGTTCTTGAAAGTTTAGAATTGTTTAAAGATATAATTTAATCCAAGTTTGTCAACATCTTGCTCTCACAATGTATGCCATGTATCCATTGTAGTTAGAATATCTCTATGTTGATTATGCTACAACTCATGCTTAACCAAATATTGATCTTTAGATTAGTTGTGCTTAATTAGACAATTAATGCTTTGGAGAAATACTTTAGTTGTGATTAAATTATCCATTGGAGAAACACCTTAGTTATACGGTAGACTTGAATCTACTATAAGGACAAGAATAATATTACAAGTTGAATGCATATCATAGGTTATTGGTGGATTTGAATACCCTAGTATCCATATTATCATTGTTTACATATCTTGTTATTTGCATCTTTTACTTTTATTATTTCAGTCACTTGAAAATCATATCGTCGTATCGACAAAATCAAACCCCTTTTGGTTACTCTCTGAATCAGGATTTAGAATCAACTTCTACACTCTCCAAGTCTCTCGTGGTTCGACCTGTGCTTGCCCTGTGTTGCTTGTCGACACTGTGCACTTGCAGTTTATACAATAGTAGGTATCTTTCCGAGCCTACCAAGTTTTTGGCGCCGTTGCCGGGGAGTCGGTAGTGGTGTAGTTCATTTTTCATCTCCTGTCACTATTCATTTTTAATCTCCTGGAACTGTTCACATATCACTGTTCACAAATTGTCTCCTGGAACTGTAGCACTTTATTCAGTTGAAACACTGTACTAATGTCAATTTTTTAGCATATCAAGAACACCAAAAAAAACACTTATTTTTGTTATTTTTTTTAAAACTTTTTGCTTTTGCTTTAAAACTTGAAACCCTAACTACCTCTTTTTGAGCTCAACAGTGCAGTAGGAGTAGTCGTTTGTGAACAGCAGCAGAAGGAATTTACAACAACACGAGCCTTATATCGAAAAGAAGTTTTGACTTTGTAGTGGAAGTAAAAAAAAAAAAAAAAAGAGTGTATTTTATTTATTTTATTTTTAGTTTGTATTAGGATTCCTTTACTCTTGTAATTTTCTTTTTCTTTTGCACTTTATTTTGGACTTTGGACTTGGACATTCTATTTTTATTTTTATTTTTAAACCCTACGGAAGGGTAGTATTAAATATCAAACTGTTTGCAGAGAAGGACGGTGATTACAATATCACCTCGGCCCCTCGGGTTCGTTCATGACATAGGAGTCGTGGCCCGAGTCGACAACAACGGTTCATCCCCCGTCTGATACGGGAGGTAAGGTTGTCGAAACACTCGTGAATCCCCTGTTAGCGAGTTACTGTATTCCTTCGGTTGCATATATGTTGAGGATTTGAATACGGATGCTTTTATTTTCCTAGTAAAGGGCAAGAACTGGCCATACAAGATAAGGGTTCGGATTTCATCACCGTTCTCTTCTTGCCCGCCTTAGGAAAACGATACATACGCGAACCTAAGCTTTAAAATTTGAAATAGAACAAGACCTATAGGGTAACGAGCTTAGTAGGAAAGTCGTTTGAAAAATATTGGTTACTCTTTAAGTATACTTCGAAGTTCATGACGGTTTCTGTAAATTGAATGCGTGACTGCGCCGCCTTGTAATACGGTGAGGCCTTGGGTATCAAAGCTCTAGCAGCTTCCCTCGCCTCTATTCAATTTACTTAAACTCGGATTGACTCCAGAGGGGTTTGCTCAGATTGTAACGAATTCCCTTTCAAAGGATTAGAAGCTGGTCTAGAAAACAATCTAAGTGGAGCCATCATGCTTTTTGTTTGCTAGAAATCTATAGGTTTGCTTTGGTGGAGTCAGCCTACTTTGTGTTTGCTTAGAACTTCCCTTCCTGATGAATGGTTAACATGCTTGATGTGCTAGCTAGGCTATGATTGTGTCCTTTAGAGACCACACACACCGACTAGTTAGAATCACTCAAGAAGAGTTAGTTGAAATACATAGTTCCGAAGCAGACAGTCCCGAACAATCCGAGACAATGGGAGATGGACTTATCCCACCCCGTACTCTCAAGGACCACATGTACCCAACGAGGACAACCCAGTCCTCGTGCATTGTCTTACCAGCTGTTGTTGGACAATTTGAGCTAAAGGCGAGTATCCTCAATATGTTGCCTAAATTTAAAGGGGTTGAAGCTGAAAATCCCTACCACCATGTGAGAGAGTTCGAGGAAATTTGTGGGACTCTTCGGATCAACCAAATGACGGATGAGGACCTCAAACTAAGACTTTTTCCGTTTTCTTTACAAGAAAAGGCCAAGACTTGGCTGTGTGCTCAACAGCCACAGTCATTTCATACATGGGATGCTCTTACGAAAGAGTTCTTCAAAAAGTTCTTCCCAAACCATAAGACTACGGCAATTCGTCAAAGTCTGAATAGTTTTGTACAATTAGAGGAAGAAACTTTGGCAAAATATTTGGAGAGATTCAATGAATTATTGCTCCAATGTCCTCACCATGGTTTTGAAAAATGGAGACTTGTGCAAATTTTGTATGAAGGCTTAGATGTCAAGAACCGAACTACAGTTGAGACCATGTGCAATGGTCAATTTATTGAAAAAACTGCTGATGAGTCTTGGGATTTCTTAATCGAAGTCGCTGAAAAGACTCAGCAGTGGGAATCCCCACGTGAACCAAATAGGATTACCCTTACATCCAATGTTCATAGAATTGACTCTGACTTCGAAGGAAGTGCAAAGATGGCATCCTTGGCCAGGAGAATAGAAAAGCTAGAACTAGAAAAGAATGGAAAAACTAATATCCCTACTCTCCGTAGTCAAATTGAAATGGCCACTTGTGCCGCATGCCATAGTTCAGACCATCTAGTGGACACTTGTCCAGACCTCCATGCATTTCAAGAGTCTAAAACCGAGCAAGCCAATGTTTTGTACCAAAGGCAAGAGAACAACCCATATTCTCAGACCTACAACCCAGGGTGGAGAAATCACCCTAACCTTTCATGGTCTAAGGGACCTGTACAAGGGGGAACAACAAATAATAACCAAGGATACCCTTATCCTAGAAACCCCCAAGTACAACCACATTCTCAGTACCCTGTAGAGAAAAAGCCTAGCTTCGAAGAAAGTTTCGGTTTGTTGACACAAAATTTGGTACAACTCCAAAAGACCACAGACCAACGTTTTACAAGTCTAGAACTTAAAATGGGTCAAATTTGTGAAGCATTGAATGAAAGAGACAAAGGCAAACTCCCTAGTCAGCCCCAACAAAATCCAAAAACTGTATATCAGGCAGAAAATTCAACTCGAAATGAGGCCTCCCATAATCAAGTAAATGTTGTCACCACTCTTCGTAGTGGTAAAGTTGTTGAAAACAATGTAGGTGTACCACAGTCGAGTGAGTCTACATCAGACTCACCAGTGCATAAAATCCCACAGAAAACACCTATTGTTGAAGACAAATCTGAGCAACATAAGAATTCCCATAATTCTAATGTCTCTGCACGATCTCATGTACCTGTTGCTCCATTCCCACAAAGATTGGTGCAGAAAAAAAAGAGTATACAATACAACGAGATTTTGGAAATGTTCAAACGAGTTAACATCAACATCCCATTTCTTGATGCAATCAAGCAAGTCCCTACTTATGCTAAATTCCTTAAGGATCTGTGCACACAAAAGCGAAAGCTTCATGTGCATAAGCGTGCTTTTCTCGCTGAGCAAGTGAGTGCAATCATTCAAAGCAACACACCTCCTAAGTTTAAAGACCCAGGCAGTCCAACTATCACATGCAAAATAGGTGACCAAACGGTTAAGAAGGCGTTGCTAGACTTAGGGGCAAGTGTGAATCTATTACCATATTCGGTATATGTGCAGTTAGGTCTTGGAGAGTTGAAGGCAACACCTATAACTCTGCAATTGGCGGACAGATCCGTCAAAGTGCCACGTGGTGTGGTAGAAGATGTTTTGATTAAGGTTGATAAGTTTTATTTTCCCGTGGACTTCATCGTCTTAGATACTCAACCTGTGCAAAACCCTGACAGTCACATTCCTGTCATTTTGGGACGTCCCTTCTTAGCAACGTCCAATGCAATCATTAACTGCCGTAATGGAGTGTTGAAGTTGTCATTTGGAAATATGACTGTGGAGTTGAATGTTTTCAATACTAGCCAACAACATTTAGATCTTGATGATGATAATGATGTGCATGAAATCAACATGATTGAAAGTTTGATTCAGGATTCGTTGTCTAGTAGCATGTCTGTTGACCCTTTGGATGCTTGTTTGAATAATTTTGACCTGGATTTGTTTGATGATGAATACATAAGTGAAGTGAATACTTTGCTTGAATCCACACCACTTATGGACACGTCTAAGTGGAAAGCTAGAGTGGAACCACTTCCAGTCTTGGAATCCAAGTCTGTTCCCTCTCTTGTTGAGCCACCAAAGCTCGAACTGAAACCATTGCATGATACTCTTAAATATGCATTTTTGGGACCTTCTAATACTTTGCCTGTAATCATTTCATCTGCCTTAGATACAGAACAGGAAAGTAAACTTTTAGAAGTACTTAAGGAGCATAAGGAGGCTTTAGGTTGGACCATCTCGGACCTTAAAGGCATAAGTCCCACTGATTGCATGCATCATATAAACCTTGAGGACAATGCTAAACCATCTAGGGAGATGCAAAGGCGTCTAAATCCTAACATGAAAGAGGTTGTTAAGAGTGAGATTATAAAGCTTCTTGATGCGGGTATCATATACCCAATCTCAGATAGCAAATGGGTTAGCCCCATTCAAAGTTGTGCTTAGAAAAAGTCGAGTTACCTGTAGTTCAAAACGATAAAAATGAGTTAATCACTACTCGAGTAACCACAGGGTGGCGAGTTTGCATTGATTATAGGAAGTTGAATGCAGTTACAAGGAAAGATCACTTCCCTCTTCCATTCATAGATCAAATGCTTGAACGATTGTCTGGGCGTAAATTCTATTGTTTCTTGGATGGTTTTTCTGGTTACAACCAGATTCATATTTCACCCGAAGATCAGGAAAAAACTACATTTACATGTCCATTTGGAACGTTTGCCTATCGTCGTATGCCCTTTGGGTTGTGCAACGCACCCGCTACATTTCAGCGTTGTATGATGAGCATTTTTTCTGATATGATAGATAACTTCCTTGAGATCTTTATGGATGATTTCTCTGTGTTTGGATCATCTTTTGATGAATGTTTGAACCATCTCACTCGCGTGCTGATTAGATGTAAGGAAAAAGATTTGGTGTTGAATTGGGAGAAATGTCATTTTATGGTGAACTCAGGTATAGTTCTAGGACACATCATCTCTGGAAAAGGCATTGAAGTAGACAAAGCCAAAGTCGACCTCATTCAAAACTTGCCGCAACCTCGCTCTGTGAGGGAGGTTAGATCATTTTTAGGACATGCTGGTTTCTACCGTAGATTCATTAAAGATTTCAGTAAGATCTCAAGACCACTGTGTAATCTACTCAGTAAAGATGTTGCATTTGTGTTTGATGATACTTGTGTGCATGCTTGGGAGGAGCTCAAAACTCTTCTAACTTTAGCCCCTATAGTCCGACCTCCAGATTGGAAATTGCCATTTGAAATCATGTGTGACGCATCTGATTTTGCTGTTGGAGCTGTCTTAGGTCAGCGAGTCGACAAACACCCCTATGTGATCTACTATGCTAGTAAGACACTGAATGAGGCTCAAATGAACTATTCAACAACCGAAAAAGAGCTGCTAGCTGTTGTGTTCGCATTAGATAAGTTTAGATCTTATTTGATAGGATCTAAAATCATCATTTATACTGACCATGCCGCATTAAGATATCTTTTATCTAAAAAAGATGCCAAGGCTCGTCTAATTCGATGGATACTCTTGTTACAAGAGTTCCACCTCAAAATTCAAGATAAAAAAGGGTCAGAGAATGTTGTTGCTGATCACTTATCTAGATTGAATGTCAAGTCTGCTGATGAATCAGAGATTATTAGAGAATCTTTCCCAGATGAACAACTGATGCTAGTTTCTGAAATGCCATGGTTTGCCGACATCGTGAACTACCTTGCTACAGGTAGGATGCCACTTCATTGGTGTAAACAAGACCGGTCTAAATTCTTGGCCGAAGTGAAACATTTCCTATGGGATGACCCATATCTGTTCAAATACTTCCCTGACCAAATCATTAGGAAATGTGTCCCCAACTCTGAACAAAGGGATGTCATCTCTTTTTGTCATGATCAAGCATGTGGAGGCCACTTTAGTGCAAAGAAAACTGCTGCAAAGATCTTGCAGAGTGGTTTTTACTGGCCAACATTGTTTAAGGATAGCCATGAATTCTGTATTTCTTGTGACCGGTGCCAGAAATTGGGAGGTATATCAAAACGAAACATGATGCCCCTACAACCCATTTTGATTGTTGAGCTATTTGATGTATGGGGTATTGACTTCATGGGACCATTTCCTAACTCTGAAGGAAAGTTGTACATTCTTGTTGCTGTTGACTATGTTTCTAAGTGGGTAGAAGCAATTGCAACCAAAACTAATGACCACAAGGTGGTACTTTCGTTCTTAAAGGAAAACATTTTTTCTCGATTTGGCACCCCTAGAGCTATAATCAGTGACGGTGGTTCACATTTCTGCAATAGGCCTTTTGAGTCATTAGTTCGCAAGTATGGCATAACTCATAAAGTCGCAACTCCATATCATCCACAGACCAGTGGCCAGGTAGAGGTTTCAAATAGGGAGATTAAGCACATTCTAGAAAAGACGGTTAACCCGTCTAGAAAAGATTGGTCTTTAAGATTGAATGATGCATTATGGGCTTATAGAACAGCATATAAAACCCCTATTGGCATGTCCCCTTACCGACTTGTGTATGGGAAGCCTTGCCATTTACCTGTTGAGCTTGAACATCGTGCATATTGGGCTATTAAAAAGCTTAACTTCTCTCTTGATAAGGCGGGTACACAACGGAAACTCCAACTCAATGAGTTGGAAGAGCTGAGAAATGATGCTTATGACAGTGCAAAGTTGTACAAATATAGAATGAAGGTGTTCCATGACAAGCGCATTTTGCGCAAGTCATTCACTCCAGGCAATAAAGTTTTATTGTACAACTCACGTTTGCACCTTTTTCCAGGTAAATTACGTTCTAAATGGACAGGCCCATTCTTGGTGCGAACAATTTTCCCCCATGGGGCTGTAGAACTAGAAAATGTCACAACCAAGAATGTCTTCAAGGTCAATGGGCAGAGACTGAAGTCATTTCTTGAACCAATTCCACCTGAAATTGAAACAACTAATCTTGATGATCCGATCTATGTGGACTGAAAAGTTCACCCCCTGTACATACCACAAGATATCTTCCCTGCTGGTTGCTTTGGACATACCCTACTGTCTCTGGTTTGGCATCTGGTAATCTCTTTCCTTTGAATCTGTTTTGTTCTCATGTTTTGTTGTTGTTTCTGTTATCTTTTGAAACATTGAGGACAATGTTAGATTTAGGTTTGGGGGAGTATTTGCATAATGACCAGCTGTGGAGCGGGTCTTTTGTAGGATCTTTTGTAGTCTTTTGCATTTTTTTTGTAGTGTGTTTTCTATGACCAGCTGTGTAGCGGGTCTTGCAGTCTTTTGTTTTTATGACCAGCTGTGGAGCGGGTCTTTTGTAGGATCCTTTGTAGGCTTTTGCATTATTTTTGAGTCTTTTGTTGTTATCTTTTATGACCAGCTGTGTAGCGGGTCTTTTGTAGGATCCTTTGTAGGCTTTTGCATTATTTTTGAGTCTTTTGTTGTTATCTTTTATGACCAGCTGTGTAGCGGGTCTTTTGTAGGATCCTTTGTAGTCTTTTGCAAAAAAAAAATTGTTGTCTTCTATGACCAGCTGTGGAGCAGGTCTTTTGTAGTGTGTTATCTGATGACCAGCTGTGTAGAGGGTCACTAATCAAAAAAAAAAAAAAAGATGATCAGCTGTGTAACGGGTCTTAAAAAAAAAAAAAAAAAAAAAAAAAAAATATATTGGTTACAAATTTTCATGGTTCTACGAAATTCCGAAGTTCATCATCTACAGTTGAAGACCGAAGACGAAGACATTTCTATGGATGCTCTGAAATTGGTGAAGGTTTTGTGGGTACATCTTTGGTAGGCCCTCACGAGACTACAACTCGTCCACTAGGGACACCTAGGGGTTTAAAGGCTTAGTGCATACGCTAAATGCATTCGAGAGACCAGCGACAGTGGTATAGTTAGGATTTCTAGATTTCTGTTTCACTTGAGGACAAGTAAAATTCAGGTTTGGGGGTATTTGATGAGTGCCAAATATTGCATATTCATACACCTTTTCATTGGCACTTAACTCATCTTTCACGCTTCAAAGTCATATATTATCCCAAATTCTGCATTTTTACCATCTTCAAGAATAAATATTTGTATTAATTAATTTTGTGTTTTTAAGTACTAAATAAAGCTTGGAAGAATTGAGAAGACAAAAGAGAAGAAAGTTGGAAGCGTTGCAACCCGCTCGCGCATCAATCAATGGCAACTTTGTTTACAAATTCATGGGATTAAACAACCCATGATCCAAAACCTAAGACCCAAATCCATTTCCACCTCACCCCCATTGGATTCTTTCCAAAACATCCACCTCACCCCCATTGTATTCCATTTCATCCATCAATTAAAGAAAACATCCCCATTCTCTCACTCAATCACTCCCAATTTGTTTCCCACAACCAAATATATTCCATTCAATCCATCAATTAAGAAAACATGTTTTGTTGAGTGGATGCTTTCCAAATTTCGAATCCAAGTGCTTGAGGGAATTTTGTGTATAAATAGAGAGGGTTGTTGTGTTGAAAACCATCCAAGAATAGCTTGTTCATGTTAGTTTATCAAATTTCAATTTTGTTGTAATGTTCTTCATGTTCTAATTTCATTTACTAGGGTTTAGATGAAGCCCTAATCTCATTGGTATGTATTCATATCTTGTATCTTGTTCTTGAAAGTTTAGAATTGTTTAAAGATATAATTTAATCCAAGTTTGTCAACATCTTGCTCTCACAATGTATGCCATGTATCCATTGTAGTTAGAATATCTCTATGTTGATTATGCTACAACTCATGCTTAACCAAATATTGATCTTTAGATTAGTTGTGCTTAATTAGACAATTAATGCTTTGGAGAAATACTTTAGTTGTGATTAAATTATCCATTGGAGAAACACCTTAGTTATACGGTAGACTTGAATCTACTATAAGGACAAGAATAATATTACAAGTTGAATGCATATCATAGGTTATTGGTGGATTTGAATACCCTAGTATCCATATTATCATTGTTTACATATCTTGTTATTTGCATCTTTTACTTTTATTATTTCAGTCACTTGAAAATCATATCGTCGTATCGACAAAATCAAACCCCTTTTGGTTACTCTCTGAATCAGGATTTAGAATCAACTTCTACACTCTCCAAGTCTCTGTGGTTCGACCTGTGCTTTCCCTGTGTTGCTTGTCGACACTGTGCACTTGCAGTTTATACAATAGTAGGTATCTTTCCGAGCCTACCACCCTTAGCCTTCGCTCGGCTCTCAATGGTATTCGTCCAAGAATTGACCTTTTTTCCCTTTTCGCTCTAAATGAGTAGTTTCTCCTTCTTTTCCTCCGTGCGACTCCAAAGCACCTAATAACTCAAATTCACACATAAGATACATAATTCACACGAAAAATATAAAAGAAAGCATAAATACTAGATATAAAATTAGGTGTTTATCACACCTATCAAATTCCCCCACACTTAGACTTTGCTAGTCCTCGAGCAAATCAAACAAAATTAAAATAAAAAACAAATACATACAACTCCGTGACGTCGAGGCTACGGTTAATTTTAGCATAAATAACAAGCCTTTAAACCCCTAGGTGTCCCTAGTGGACGAGTTATAGTCTCGTGAAGGTTTACAAGAGGTCTGCTTACAAAACCTATATTTCAAACTCCGTCTATTTATGACAAATCAATGAACGAATCCAAAATGACTACAGGAGGAGGTACCTTGCAAATTCAATTCAATTATTAGTAAATAAACTCTAATTAGATAGTCGAACAAACCACAATACTCGGAAACTAACAAACCACAATCACAATGAAAAGATTAAGAAGATGGATATAGATGTAGAAGTTGGCGGATATTCACAAGTGTTCGATGTTTCCCATATCTATCTGAAGGTCACTGCTAAGATGAACCTATTCCTATTGGATTGAGCTACTGGTGCTGAATGCTACATCAAATCAATTGGCATATACAAGGGAACCAAGAGTGACTTTATTCAACACAATAATAATTTCTTCCTTTTTTTTTTATATATGATTGGATCAAACTGGATCCAATTATTTTTTTTTTTTTTTTAGACAACATGATTGGATCAAACTGGATCCAAGCGCATGCTTCCTTGTCAACAAGTACGTGATAGTTGCCTTGGATCCTGCATTCCACGCTTGTTTAGGCGACGGAGACAGGGACTACGTTTCACACATACTGCTATTCTCAAGTGTCTTTTTTATTCCGTTTTGGTCTAATTGGTCGGTCTTTTTTTTTTTTTCAAATATTTTTTTTCATTTTTTTTTTTCTTGTTCAATTTTTTTTTCTTTTTCTAGTAACTCAATCACTCTATTTCATCCTAGCAGTAATAACACGTCGATTTTGAGTGACCCACCAAAGCACTTAGAGAACAATAGATAAATATGGAAAAATAAAAATAGAATGCGATATGGTGATATTCCGAGATATGGTAACAACTATCATGTTAATTTGTGATTTCTGAGCTATGTTCGTCCCTTCTTAGTTAATTGTTCCTCAACTCCTGCATTCAAAATGGTTCCATCCACTAATGGTGTCATCCTAAAGGCACAAGTTTCTAGATTTCGGAGTTCACAAAGCAAAAAAAATTTCTTGTTTTTTCTATTTTTCTCATTTTTTTGTTTTTTTTAAAGGCATAAAACAAACTAAAACAACCTATACAAACATATAAATGCTCCCCCACACTTAAACTTCACATTGTCCTCAATGTGTAAAACCGAAAGTTCTGAATTCTGACGTAATAGCAGATAAAACGCAAAAACTGTGCAAATTGGTAAGGAATTTGGAAAAACTCCATTTCACAAAAGTTGTTCACCTACGTGTATTCTACACAGTGTCAAAATTTCAGAGTGTTTGATAAACGGTCTGACAGTTATGGTCTCTGGACTGAACTACGCGCAGTTTGAAATTGTCTGACGAAAAGGTATTCGTCATAATTCTCTTCTAAGATAGATTACGGACTTAATGAAATTAAACATGGGGATGCAAATATGATATGAAAACAGTAACAAAAAATAAAATAAATAAATAAACGAAACAAAAATAAAATAAAAAGCAAAAGGATAAGAGATACAAAACCGGTGGGTTGCCTCCCACTTAGCGCTTTGTTTTAAAGTCGACGGCCCGACTTAGCTTCTTGAAAGATTCATTCCCCATATATTAGCAATCTGAAAATTTGGGGATCCACCCATAGCACCTGTTTTGCAAACAATAGCTCCATACAAATATTAGTAATATAAAACAAAAATGAAGCTATTAACCGATAAAAGCTTCCCCCACACTTATTCTTGTCCACACTTGGAAGTGCATAAAGAATATAGGAATCGGGTACTTCCACGGTTTCTTGGTCCAAAACCTGCATAGTATGAGAATCAAGTATCTCCAATGGCGGATATCGAGAAACAAAATCATGCAACAATGTTCTCGAAGCACATAAATTCAAACCAATAAGAGGTAAAGGAGAAGAAACAATATGCAAAGGGTTAGACAAACCTCGCACAATCTCTTTGATTACGGAATCCTCTTCATCCTTGAAAAACTCAAGTGAATTATTCACCTCTTGTATATCATGGTCCTCTATCAAACCTTGCAACCATTCTTCATCCGTTTCTGCCTTAACCAAAGTCTCGACACAAACATCATCATTATAATCATTCACAAGTTCAATTGGGTCTTCCATAATATTGGTCATAACGGTTTCATTCTCAACATACTCCTCTTCATTAGACTCAAACCATGTTGCAAAATCTTGTAAAACACTAGTTTCATCATACTCATGTACCTTTTGAATAAGTTCTTGATCATTATAAAGATCAAGGATTGAGTCAACTACACTAACGTTATCCAATATCTCCAAAGGTTGGTCCTTTTCTACTTCACCTTGCTTGCAAAGAGACTCCATTGTACACTCCTCGGGGATGTCACCATAAATTGGTTCAAGCGATGTACTTTCATAGTCATCGTCACTATCATAAGATTGGCTACCACTTCCCAAAGATTGGTCTTTCGCAGAATTGTGCATGTCCTCTTTGTATTCTTCAATGCCTTGTCTTAAATATGAAACACTTTGTTGAAGCTCTTGGATTGATCCATCCAAGTTCTGAAAATAGCATTCCATTTGTTGGTAAAACTCATTCGACATAGACAAAGTAGAATCACTTACCTCAGTATTGCTAGGCCAATTATCTTCCCTTTGAATGGGTGAATGATCATAACTACGATCACAAATTGGGCTAAACATACTATTAGCACATTCGGTCGATGAAATTGGTTCCACGCTTGGTTGTCTACAAATTGACTCCATGCTGGCCATAAATCGTTGCATTTCATCTACCAAACTAGAGGATATATTATAAGGAAAACAACTATTCTCCCCTCCTTGTGGTTGCTCACTTACATAACCACCATAAGAAGGTTGATATGTATGAGAATAACTCATAGGGTACGTGGAGTATTGATCATAACCAAGGGATTGGTTTTGATTGTACTCCCCATAAGGGTGATAGTTGTCATATTGTTGTTGAGGTTGATAACCGTATTGATTTCTCCAATATGCTCCGTCCATAATAGGTACCTGAAATAAGAGTTCTCAAACCTAGGTTAAAAACCAGAAAATAAGAAAAACAAAAATAAGACTAAAAACAAAAACAAAAACAAAACAAAAATAAGAAACCAAACAAGTGACAACCGTTGCCTCCCCGGCAACGGCGCCAAAATTTGATGCGTGTCGTAAGCGTCAAAAATAATTCACACTTTCTTACTACTCAAAATATAAATATAGCAAGGGCAAGAAAGGATCGATCCCACAGAGAGGTCTAGGTTGTCAAGATGTTTTGGTTTCCTATAATAAATTATCGGGGGTTTTCTGATTTTTTATGAAAGTAAAATAAAGCAAATAAACAAATAAGCAAACAAATAAGATAGAAGAGATATTGGTTAAGGATTTCGTTTTCATTCACTAACATGCTTTTCACAATAACTAGAATTGATTTTTAATCTCAACTTTTATCAAAAGCCCTAGGATACCTTGATCGCAAGAATATCCCGCTAATCTCCTTTTATTATCAACAAACACATTAAAAGATGCGAGTATGAGTTCTATCTAAGAGAACAACCTAACGTGTAAAAGCACTAATCAAGTTTAATTCCCTAGATGCATTAAGTTCTATGAAATCAGGCTAATCAAAGCAATTGAACGTGGAAAGCGCACTAATTCAATTTAACAAAGGTTACGATTCACATATGATCATAAGAATATATCACTACAAACTATAATCATATTATGCTACTTGTATTCAAGGAATATCACTTTTACGTATAATAAACCCTAAACTAGCAATAGATGTGATTAGAAAAGTTCTACCAATTTGCAACTTGACAAAACTAGCATTCAAATCATACAACTATATTTTCAGAGAATTGTAAACGATAAATATGAGACAAAACCAATATATTGAATCAAAGAATCATGCTTTGTGAAATCCAACTAATCCATAACCAAAAGATAATTAAGTACTCATATTCAAGGAGTTCATAACAAGAAGAAAAAGAAACTCTATCATGTTCTAAACCCTAGAACAAAGTAGTAGAAGTTCTCCCTAATGGAGATATATCTAGGTTTTGAAAAGAGTTTTCTATTTATATGTTTTTCTCCTCATAAGGATACTTTCCCAAAATTAGGTTAAGTCTTCTCAAACCCGTCTCCAAGTTGGTCCACCAAGCCCATGTGTGAAAACCCGTGCAGAAAATATGTCCCAAAATTCGTCGCCGGAAAACTGGGGATTTGGCCGGAAGTTGACCGGAATCCGGTAAGAATAGTCACCGCCGGCTACCTGAAAATTCTCCCCGTCTACGGAATATTCTGTCAGTCTACCGTTAATACTAACGGTCAAACAGGTCAACCCGTCAGTCTTCCGTCAGTCAATCAGTCAATGGTCAAGGAGCTGAGTTGGACCGAGTCAGAACCGAGTCAGCTAGCTAACTCGGCTGACTAGTCATTTGCACAGGCCAGAACAGTCACGGCCATCTTGGTTGTGCCTTCTCTGTATATCCATCACTTGCAATCACCCCATGGCAATAACACCACCAACTGCAACTCTATTTGTACCTCCATAACTCCATGACAGACCACCAACCACTGCAACAGCTACTGCTCCTTGCATCCATCTCTGTCCAACACCTCAGTGCACTGCTTTAGTTTTAAGTCCCTAACCATTGGAACCCCAACTCATCTCCAAACCACCATGTCACAGCCTAGCTTCCCTGACTGCTCCATTGCAGCTAATGCCATCAGCTACTCATATCCTTCAGCACAGACCATTCTCAACAGCTCATAGTTGTAAGTCACCTGCAATCAACCATAATCACAAGACTTCATCAGATAACCACCAACATTACAAGCTCAGTTGCTACCTTCCATGAATTGCACACACACACAGCACCACCCCTTTCTGCAACATTGTTCTCAGTGCACACCCTCTCAGTCACACTCCCATTTGCACAACTGCAATACCAGTCCTGTGGCTCATCACTCATTTGATAATTCTTCTCTAACCCACAGCAACAACGTCTCAGTTCTTAGCAAATACATATCGACATAGCATCATCTGAGCAACACAATTCCATTCCCATCTCACTGTGAATTCCAAGTCAAACATAGCACAGCCAAGCCAACAACTCACCTTCACACCCTGCTCAAACCTGCAACCTAGTTCTGTGACAGCTTCTTCAGCCACAACACCACCAGAACCACCTGAACTTGCTTGCAACACTGCATTATTGACCACATTCAATCCCTGTAACACAACACAGCCCATTGACAGATAACTCTCAATCTGGAACCATAACAGCATCACTCCTCACTGCAAAGCCACCTCCATCACAGCCTTCTATATATCAACTACCACCTGAGTTCTAACCAACTCCAACACAGGCAAACCTTCTTCTCACCAAAACCAAATCATCAACATCTTCCACAAACCCTATAGGTCTTGAAACACCACCTGATTGTCTTCTGAATCTTCAATTCCAGAGATGCAGACTCATTCATCAATTTGTGATAGAACACATTCAAAACAGAAGCCACCAATCATTCCTTCTCTGCTTACACCAACTGATGTAGCTTCATCTTCTTCTTGAGTTCATTAGATTGTAATTCAAGCAAAACCCACTTCAATTCTCGATTAGTAACAAACCCCCAATTCGAACCCTAACTCTACTGCTCAAGAACACCACCAACATCATCTTCTGCTCGATCTCAACTACAGAAACCCTTTCAAACTTCAAGAGCATCTCTGTGAATTCATGAATTCCTCTCAATTTCTCAATTCATCAAAAGCAGCCCTCATATTCAAAAACTTGCTGCTCGTTCATCTCAAATGCAAAACAAAAGAGAGAAATATGGTCTCTCGATTTAGGGTGAAGAATGTAGATGGTACACCCCACTGCTAATACACCCACAGCTTGGGTGCTTCATAAGTGTTCACTTCTGATATGGGCTAGCCAATTGGCCTCCCCTTAACCTGTGCTGGATGTCTTTAATATTTCTCCAAAACAAAGTTTCCCCTTAACCTTCGCTCGGCTCTCAATGGTATTCGTCCAAGAATTGACCTTTTTGCCCTTTTTGCTCTAAATGAGTAGTTTCTCCTTCTTTTCCTCCGTGCGACTCCAAAGCACCTAATAACTCAAATTCACACATAAGATACATAATTCACACGAAAAATAGCAAAGAAAGCATAAATACTAGATATAAAATTAGGTGTTTATCACACCTATCAGTCGACCGCTGATACTTTACACATCATCTAGTGATGTTGCTATTGGAGCACTCCTCGCTCAATAAAACGATAAAGGCATCGAACGACCGATCTACTACTTCAGTCGGACAATGCGAGATGCTAAACTCCGATACCCAAAGGCTGAAAGAGCATGTTTAGCGTTAGTACATGCAATCCAGAAATTCAGGCACTACTTACTATTCAAAAAAGTCGTGCTCGTTTCCAAGGCAGACCCTATAAAATTTCTACTATCAAAGCCAGCCTTGATAGAAAGACCAGCAAAATGGTTACTTCAGATGTCAGAATTTGACATAGCATGTACTTCACCAAGAGCAATCAAAGGGCAGGCAGTAGCAGACTTACTCGCTGCTTTTCCAGGAGATGATGCAACAGTACTACATGAAGACGTACCTGGTGAATTTCTAGACATATTGATCATAAAGGAAGAGACATGGCTTTTATACTTTGACGGTTCCACTACTCCTAGCAACAACACTGGAGGAGCCGGCATAGTGCTCGTCTCTCCATTCGGCGAGGTTTTCTCACATTCATTCAAGCTGGATTTCCAATGTACCAACAATTCAGAAGAGTATGAAGCCTTATTATTGGGATTATCCTTAGCCAAGCAAATTGGAGCAACGTATCTCGAGATAAGGGGAGATTCAAAATTACTGGTCAATCAAATGAATGGAACGGATTCCCTTAAATAAATCACACTGGCTCCCTTCAGAACTGAAGCCCAGCGGCTGCTGACCTTCTTCGCTGATCCAAAAATCGTCCATACTGGGCGAACTAACAATAGGCATGCTGACTACCTAGCAACTCTTGCCTCTAAGTTGAAATTTGAAGGAGAAGAAAAGACAATCATTGTGCAAAGACGTGATGTTTCATCTACATGGCTTGCTTAAGTTGAAGATATTCAAGAAGATGATTGGCGAGCACCTATTATTCACGAATTGAACAGTTCTCTTTCAGAAGGGAAAGTCAGTCTCAAAGAGATGAAGAATTATTTCTTACTTCATGGAGCATTATTTTATCAAAAATCTAATGGATCTTTATCACGATGTCTTGGACCTGACGAGGTAGACGAGCAACTCAAGCGTATACATGAAGAAACCTGTAGATAGACACTGGTGGTAAAACTTTACCAAAAGCTTCAAATAATGGGATACTATTGAACTTACATGGAGGTTCAATCAAGAGCTCTGCAAAAGTCATGTCCCAACTGCCAGATGCCTCACCATCACTTGGGAGTTCTAACATCCCATCACACTGATAAGTGTGATAAACAGCTAATTTTATATATAGTATTTATGCTTTCTTTGACTGTTTTCTTGTAAATTATGGACCTTATGTTTGCTTTTGAGTCATTTAGGTGTTTTGGAGTCATTTGGAGCAAAATAAGGAGAAATCACTCATAAAGGGCCATTCACATGCGAGCTATGCTTGGAGCAGGCTAAGGTGCGCGAGAAGGAGGTGAAGAGTGGACTGTCAGTTGCTCATAACTGACAGATGAGTTGAATAGAGAATTATAATGTCGGTTATTCGGAACCGACAAGCCATATATGAACTGTGGAAGCCCTTATCCAAGTCCCTGGGTGTGTTAATATCTCCCTTGACTATAACCCTTCACCAGGTCGAATTCCTTCAGAGACATTCATTCCCATTCCTCAAAATAGTGGTTTCTTTGCTGCAACCGACTGAGCCAGTTCTGTGAAGTATTGTCGCCGTCTAGTCATGAAGTTCGTGGGTCCAGAATTATGCATTATCGAAACTCAGACAAAGAAGAATCAAGTGGTATGGATTCAGATTAGAAGATAGGTTTGCTTTGGCTTGGAGTATGGACAGAGTTCTGAACGAGAAAACAGTTGAGCGGGAACTGTTGCTGCCGTGATTTGTGAATGAATATAATGTAATTGATGAGTCTTTAGAACCCTTGGTGCAATTGGAATGATGGGTTGTGTATGAAGTCAAAATTATAGGTTGCAAGAGAGCTGTTACAACATCAAAATCAGTTATCTCTCAGTTAGGAGTTTCACACACACAGGGTGTTTGTATAAATGCTCGATCGACCAGTTTGAACCAAACTGTGCAGCTGATACACGCGGTTCTGAGGGTTATCTTCAAGAGACTTTTCAACAGAGAAGAAACAAGGGTTAAGAAAACCGTTGGGAGTTTGGGTGTTGCCGTGACTGAATGATGAACTGTGTTGATGGGTTTGTATGTGACAGCAAATAGCTCGAGTGATATTGATGCTATTGCATTTGACAGTGGATGGCACAAGAAGAGTTTGATTGTTGTGCCGCAGAATGTATGAGTTACAGGGAAGGTGGTGATGGAATTGATACCAAGAGTGATAATAGCTGGAGTTAAATGAATGAATGAGAATTAATGACCTGAGTTGTGAAATGGAAACAGAATGTCGCAACCAAATCTGCATAAACTGTGCAGAAACGGAGTAGAAATAGCGAGACGGTGAGCATAGGCCGAGATGCCGGATTTCAGAGGTTAGAGTGTGAATCACAATGTTTCAGTGAATCGTGAAGGGGGTATGAGTCGGTTGCAAGAATCGATGGCCGGATATATGAGCTACATGGCGCGCTTTTGGGTGCGTTTTCGCAAGAACAAGGATTGGCTTAGATGGTATTTTGTGAATGTTTGAATTTAGGGAAGTAAAGTTGAGATGCTGGGAGTATGCACTAGCTAGTGACAGTTTCTGATGAGAGAACTGGCCTGAGATAAAAAAAATCCTGTGACCGGATTCCGGCGATGACGTCAGCAATTCCGGCAACGCTTTTTGGACCCAAAATTTCCAGAGACTTATTTTCACACAAGGGCTTGGTAGACGAATGGGAGACGGGTTTGGAGAAGACTTGACCTACTTTTGGGTATCCTTTTGGGAGAGGCATATAAATAGAACTTTTTCTCTAAACCTAAATATATCTCCATTAGGGAGACTTCTACTTTTGTTCTAGGATTTCATGATAGTCTCTTCTTTGATTAATATGATGATGATTTCCAAAAACACAAGTACTTAATCTTATTATTGGTTAAAGATGTAGTTGTATTTTGAAAACAAGTTTTGATCTTTAAGAATTAGTTTTCTCTCAATATTATCGTTTGAATTCTACTGATTATAATGATTGCATGATTGATGTATTGCAATATGATTGAATGTTTGTTTAGTTGAGTCTAGAATTGATTGAACATACATCCATATCTATAGCTATTTTAGGGTTTTCATCGAGCGATAACCTTGAATACGAGTAGCATGATATGATTGCGGTTTGTAGTGATACACTCTAGTAATCATATGTAGACTTTAACCTTTGTCCGAATTGTCATGCGCAATGTGTGACAATTGCATTGATTAGCCTATTTCACAAAACTTAATGCTCTTTGGGAATTGAACTTGATTAGCGCAAGGCGTTGAGTTATTCTTTAGGTAGTATTCATGCTTGCATCGTTTTACATGAAAGTGTGATGACTTGGGAAATTTACGGAGTTTTCTTGCAATAAGGTATTCTAGGGCTTTTGATGATAGCGAGATTAAATAGGAATTCTATTCATATATTCAAAAACTTGTTTACAATTGAAGATGAAATATGTAACCAATATTCTCATAACCTTGATTTGCGTGCTTTATTTCTTTGTTTGGTTTTATTTTATTTTAGTATCATAAAAATCAGAAAAACTCCCGATAATTTATATAGGAAACCAAAACAACTTGACAACCTAGACCTCTCTGTGGGATCGATCCTTTCTTGCCCTTGCTATATTTATATTTTGAGTAGTAAGAAAGTGTAATTTATTTTTGACGCTTACGACAGCGATCACACACCGGGGACTGGAGGGAACCTTACATTAAGTACCTTCGGGACAATAAATTGCCGCTGGAAAAGAAAGAAACAATCAAGCTCATTCAGAGAGCTAAGAGATTTGTTTTTCTTGACGGTATTTTATATCACAGAAGTTTTGGTGGAAACCTACTGAGATGCTTAGATGAGCATGAAATCCCAACGTATCTGAAGGAAATGCATGATGGAGAGCATCAAGGAAAGAAGAAATTATTTCTCAAGGTTCATGAGAAATATTACTGGCCGACCATGGAAGATGATGCAGCTATGCACGTTCAAATATGCCATTAATGCCAAATCCATGGTAATCTCATCCACACTCCTTGTCTCACATTGAACTCTGTGAACAGTCCTTGGCCCTTTTATAGCTGGGGACTGGACATCATCGGGAAAATCAGTCCAGCATCTTCAAAGTAGCATGAATACATCATCACTGCAACCGAGTATTTCACCAAATGGGTTGAAGCCGTTCCTCTTCGGAGCACCACAAGAGTCAAGATCGTAGCCTTCATCAAAGATTACATAATATGTAGGTTCGGTGTTCCTAAACACATCATTACTGATAATGGATCTCATTTTGCCAACAAGCATGCTACAGAATTGCTCGATGAATATGGCATCAAACAAGTTTTCTCTACACCGTAATATCCTCAAGGAAATGGGAAAGCAGAGAGTACCAACAAAACTTTGATCTGGACTCTCAATCGAACATTTTATGATAATCCCCGAACCTGGCATGAACAACTGCCCATGGCTTTATGGGCTTATCGAACCGCGCCAAGGAGATCGATTGGAACTTCACCATATTCTCTCATCTATGGATCTGATGCAATATTACCAGCAGAAATCAAAATTCCCTCAGCAAGGATTGCGACATCCAGTGGAATACGATGGGATAAAGCTGAAGTGTCCAACTTAAGGATCGTTGAACTGGACATGCTCGAATCGAAGCGGGCTAAGGTGGAAAAACATGTAGAAACCTACAAACAAAGAATCTCTAGACCTTACAACAAAATGGTAAGACCTCGAACATTTCAAGTAGGAGATCTGGTATTAAAGACAGCAAAGCACATTCAGCAAGACATGTCCGCTCCCAAGTTCTCTCCAAATTGGGAAGGACCGTACGTGGTTATCAAGGCAGTGTCTAGCGGATACTATAAAATCTTAAAGGTTAATGGAGGTATAGAAGGAAATATAATCAACGACAAGTGGCTCAAAGCATATTACGCATGATCCTTAGAAGACAAATACCTTTTCATCATTCCATCATTGCAAACATTTTCAAAAATGTAATTTTCATTCCTCGAAATAGAATTCAAATTCTAATTTGTTCATTAAATATTTCCTAAATGAGCAAAAAAATTCATTCATACCATGATCAATTATTCCACCTAGCTAGAAATTAATTCAAAAACAACAATCATGAATGATCACTCAGAGAAAACCGTCCAGCAATGGATAATCCCTATAAGAAACTTTGTCAAGTTTCTTCTGAAAGATCCTAGTCTTTACCTTCAGATCCTCAACTGCCTTCTCAACTCTGGCAGATTCCAGAGCCAATATATTCTCATCTTCTAATAAAGCATTGGTCGCATAAATTGCATCAGCAGCCTCTGCCGCCTTATGGATCTTGATTCTCTCAAGACGACGATGAAGCTAGCTCACATTGAACCGCAACGTCTCACAGTTCGAGACCATATCGTCCCATTCATGCAGCTCATGGTTTTTGACATCTCGCAAGTGCCTTTGGTTTATCTTCTAAATAATTGGCAACAGTCCAGCCACCGTGGTTAGGAGAGTCGGAGGAAAGCCTTTCCATACTTTTGTGGTGGCAATATGGCCATACTTCTTCCAAATTATGATGTATAAAGGCGCGTGACACTTGGGAATGACGAACCCACCAACCACTTCATTGTCTGGGAAAGTATTGATCAAAGGAGCGTCAAAGGGGAGTCTAGTTGTAGGATATTCATGAGTATGAACATTGTCTCCCACCTCCACAGATCCTACAGAATCTTCACCAACCCGGTCGAAGCTATCTTTAACCTCAACTACAATAACAGACTTTCCGCTCCTCCTTCTAGCGTCGACGACGAAACGGGCATCCACCTGCAACAAAGAAGAAGTATTTAGTTTCAAAGGAGCGCAGCATAATCTCAAGAATTATGAGGTTACTCACGGACGATCCAGCCTCAACACAAGATGACATGTACCGTACATGAGCTCTGATGGTTCGCTTGGGCCGAGAAGAGGCATTCTTCTGATTACCCTGCAGAAAGTTATTTTCTTAATGATAAAATCATCATCTTGATCAGGCAAAGATAAAAGGGATGAAAAATTACGGAGATGCACGCTGCTATTTCACACTTCGACAGAGTATCATCTTGAGAGGAAATACCATTGCTTGACATGGTGGCAATAGGGTATGATCATGAATTATCTGCACGATAAAACTGACTCAGGAATGGAGGAAATATTTTCCTAGACGATAGACTTGAAGTCTTGAGGATATACTTTAGATACGGTGGAGGTTTATCTTCTGCGGATAGTCAATTCCGTTGCGGGTTTTACTGAAACCCTAGCAATTCAACAAGGGCAACACTGAAGATACAGAGGAAAAACCGCTGAGACTGGCACACACGGTCAAGTTATATGGACTCATGTGTAACACGTATTCTCTCAGCGTATGCAACACGTATTCTCTCAGCCTATGCAACACGTATCTCTCAGTACCTTCTACGAATAGAAATCACTAAGGCTGGTCGATGGTCATGATGAATCCAAGGCATGAATATTGGTTCATTTACTCATATAATTCAACATTAATTTAAGCGTTTTCTCGTTCAAAGGAAAATTCTAAATAAGAAGAAAATTTGTTCGAATCATCAAAGAAATATCTACTACGAAGCCTAAAGAACATTCAAATGTTTTAAAGAAGGAAAGAAGACAAAACTACTCGTCAGACTCATTGTCAGAATTGCTATCCTTCTTGTCATCGATCTAAGTTGTCATCACTATCTTCTTTATCATCAGAATCAGAATCAGTGTCGATGGGTCTCGAATAAGCTTCTGGATCATCATCTGAATCTGAATCTTCCTCCGATTCAGCTCTAAATCGATTCATGAACCTCCGGTACTCTCTTTAATCTTAATCAGTCCGGGTCCTGGGTACCTCCCATATGTCTTCTTCAGAAACATCAATATCAGAGTCAGCAGGCAGCCCTTCCATGAGACATTTCTCTTCAGCCCTTTGCATTCTGCGCCGGATTCGATCCTTCTCACGCTGACGAGTATCTTTTGCGTCATCCTCAGCTTTCTTTTTCCTGAGTTCAGAGAAAGAAACCCTCCGCTCATTCAAGGGTACGCAGGACCTCGGCCCCTTACCCTGAGAGGGTTTGGACTTCGATACGGGAACTTTGGAATCTTCATCATAAGAGCTAGAGGAAGAAGAATGATTACTGTTGTCGGACATTTTCTGGAATCAGAAGCGCAAAATATTACCAACCTGCAAACAAATCCATTGGAAAAAATGGTAACTCTTAACTCTTACCTTTTACGCTTCCATTAAACAGAATTGATAGTAATGCTAGAGTTAATGGTCCAAAATCGTCTACTTCTTCAAAACCTACAAAAGACGTTCAAAAACTCAGATTTTTCATAAGATCATGAACATTTCTACTGTGTGAACATTCACCATAGAATTATGAAAATTGAAACATTACTTCATCATAGATAATTTTTATCTCTAAGCAACATCACACAAAACTCAAGTTTTGATTTTAGAGAAATAATATATATTTGCATATATATATATATAAACAAAACGTTTATTTACTCACGTAAATAAATAAATATTTTCAGCATGAGCCAGGCTCATAAAAATAAATTGTGGACACTCCACGGCTTCAAAAAAAAAATCTATGAATCTACCATGGTTTTACAAAATCCTTTCCTTCGTGTCGTCATACGTCTTCAAAACGAAGGTTTATTTCAATTTTCTGAAAACTCTCGCATTACATGATAAAGTTTTACATGAAAGCTCATACACAAAATTTTATCACTGGACACAAGTTCATATATACATAAAGAAGAGAACTCGCTTCTCCGCATCTTCGTTATTCTTTAAAATGAAGATTTTACTTCGATTTTGTGAAAAATTCACTTTTCGTGATAAAACTTTGGCTCACGTGAAAGCTCACCAACATAGTTTCATCACTGAACCTACATATTCATATATGAAGGAAAACCTCTCCTAAATCAGGGATTATTACTAGTTTTTAAAAACTAACGATTAAACGAACAAATGTTTTCAAAAACGAGGGTTTTCGACGAAACCCACACTCATATATACACGGGTATATAATTTTATCATGGAAAATATGTGAACAACCCATAGAACTCATGATCATCAGCAAAAAAAAAATGGACGTATACCTGTCAGCGCCGGCAAAGAACTGCCGGACGGCGGCGGCGCTGGAGCCTCGGCGAAATTTTTTCCTCCTCTCCTGGTGCTGGCGTGAAGATGATGAGGTGATAGGAGCTGTTGGTCGTGGGAAAATTAACAAAAAAAAAATAAGAAAAATGATTCCTTTTATATCAAACTTTCTTTCCAAAACCTAATTTTCTAAGGATTTCTACTGGTCCCGACCCGCGAATCCTAAACGACCAAGGTCCCGTCATCCAAAACAGCGGTTCAACACAAAATTATTCTCATCAAACGACATTCTATCATGCTACTGGGATCATCTTTCAAGTCATGGTATGCTCTTACGATCGAAATCCGGTAACATCTTAACTTGCGACTGAGTTCAATTACTTGTATTGTTATGACCGGAAAATCACCATTCAATGCTGACTGAGGAACACGGCTTTCCTCACTAAGCATGGGACTTAATGTAGATGGTGGATTTTCGACTAAGGCTAAAATTGTAAACCCATAATTATACGAACCTCTGATTCAGCAGTCAGACGTGAATTTTGAGACATGGGTCTCTCATCGAATTTTCTGATTGAGAATACTTTCTCTCAGAGTACATGTATATATGTAGTCTCACAGCTGGACAATAGCATATCTTATGAATATTGAACATTTCAGTAATTACTTCTATATAGCATCACGGGATGGACGGATCCTAGAACAGCCTGCTCTGCTAGTATAGAGCGATAACGTCTTCAGGATACAAACAACGAGATTACCCTGACTATATAAAGGATATGAAGCTCCGACAAGCTCATATCAGAATAATTAATGCTCCTAGACAGCTTGCTCTGCTATTATAAAGTCATAAATTAATTATTCCTAAATTCTTGGATTCATCCGCAGAATTTCTGAAAATATTCAAATATTTTCGCAGATATTTCATTACGCAAACCATGGTTCTTCCCAGTAGAAATCCATGGGTTAGTAATAAATATTAGAGGCACGGTTATCAGAATTTCCTCTGAGCGAGCCCTGTCTCAAACCTTAATTCCTGGATTCATCCGCAAAATTTCTTATAATATTCAAATATTTTCACAGATATTTTACTACGCAAACCATGGTTCTTCCCAGCAGAAATCCATGAATTAGTAATAAATATTCAATGCATGAGCATCAGAGTTACCTCTGAGTAATCCCTGTTTCAAATGGTGCAATTGTATTCAACGATGATGCATTAACAATCACCGCACGAACGATTATTTCAAAATACGACGAAACGATGAACCTATGCAAAATGGGATGAAAAAATAAAAAATAATTAAAAATTGACTAAGGTGCTGGGAGCATGGACCCACTGACCGGCCGACCGTGCCGTGGTCAATCCCACACCAATTTCATATTTTTATCATATTTTTGTTGTTTTCCTTGAGTTCATGAAAAAACCTTTCACTTGAACAAATATCCTTTGTTTTGAGGAAACTCCTCAATTTCATGGTGCTTCCTTCGCGCAGAGGAAATAATATAAAATTAGGGAAAGCATGATGGGAGCGTGACCATTGGCCAACCGGCCATGCCTTGGTCCCAGCCGGCCCCGCACCTTATAGTTCCTCATTATTTTTATTATTGCCCTAATTTCATGAAAAACCCTTAATCTCATGATATTTCCTTGGTCCCATGAAAAATAATAAAAATTAGGGAAACCCGTGTGCACGGGCCATGGCCGGTCGGCCAAACCCTAGGTGGCTCACACGTCCCACTTTTTATTAGCATATTTCTCATGTTTTCATAATCCCATGAAATTCCTTGATTTCATGATATTTCCTTCAAAATATGAAAATTCCTTCAAATCATGAAATAATATATAAAATTAGGGAAAACGCACGGGACCGGGCTCTGGCCGGACAACCATGCTCCAATCCGGTCCCACACACCCACACGTCCCTTATTATTATTTTTTATGTTTCCTTCATCTCATGGAAACTCCTAGATTTCAACAAAATTCTTTAATTTTGGCAAAACTCCTTCGTTTTATCATATTTTCCTAAAATCATGAAACATATTACAAAAATTATGGAAAAACGTGTGGGATTGCTCCCTTGTCCATGACCGGTCCCACACTTCATAATTATTTCACTTTTTTCATTATTTTCCTTCATCTGATGAAGTTTTGACGATTTTATCAAAAAACCCTAATTTTGTCATATTTTCTCAAATGGTCGCTCAAACGTGCACCAGATAATATCAAAATTCTCTGGACAAAGACATGGACATCTCAACGACGAAAGCATGTTACCTTAACCGACCAGGGTTGGATTTTTGGCTCGCAATGAGCCAGTCCCAGTGTTTTCACAATTTGACCTAATTTGCGCAATTGCACATATTGGGTCCAAAAACACTCCAAATAATTTCAGAATTTGACGGAGAGATCATCATTTGATCCCGTGACCACCCAGGGCCGGTTTTATGACCCCATGGATGGTCCCTCACCTTTTCATAATTAATTAGGTTTTATCACCTAATGCTGAACCCAGCAGTAATTCAATAAATGATTAAACCGACATTTAATCATTCTTTCATCAACTTACCAACTCTTCAAAGAGGTCTTGGTTTTTTGCTCACGCAAGCATATGAGAATTTCATGGTCGATACACGGTCCCATAAAGCCAGTTCTCCTTCATTCCATGGTTAATTTTCAAATAAACCATCAATTGGTCATCAATTGATCAAATTAGGGTTTCGGAATCCAAGGATCATGATTCCAGATTCAAACACTAATAATTTTGCGATGATCTCATGATCAATATTCTTATTAATTACGCTCGACTACCAATACTTTAATTAATATTTTATTTTATTCACGCTGCAAATAATTCATCAGACGAGCAACATTTGCTCATATGAGCAATATTGGAACTATCAATATTAAACAAATTATCGAGCAACACTTGCCCACCTCAACATGAGGATCCTATCACTGTCTCAGCAGATGCACTTAATTCATGAGTTGCAGAACATTTTACAAAATCATGTTTAACTCAGCAAATACGTGGACTCATCGTCCCACGAAGTCATGAAATCAATAACTGACTAAATTAACCACGAGACATCAATCGTGTCACTTGGAAGATGAGAATGTGAACAAGTCGTGCAATCAGTTGGAAGAATCAGCAAAGTAGTGGGTGGAAAATTAACCAAGTCTCCGCACGATGAGTAATTGGTTTAACACGATTTCCCACTTCCCGACTCTCTGATTCCAGCAAACTGTCACACTTCATGGGGTCATGGTGTTTTCATCTCCAGCATTATATAATGTCTCTGAATCCTAATTGAAACAACAACATTCGAAGATTTCTCAAACATTCGAATAACGATTTACTGAACGAGCAATTTCTCACTAAAGTTCATACAGACACTCTTTCATCTACACGAACTTACAGAAATCACTCTCAATCAGGAAAAATTCAATCATTCAGAGCATTTTCGCGCCGAAGTTACAACACACCTACAATCTCAGATCACCATTGATCTCACACATTTCTTAGCTTCCCTCTTACAGATCAACCCATTCTCTCTTGTGACCGAATTTACTCTGGAACGACCATTGTCTTGGTTTAGGCTGGAGTACTACAGATTGGTCTCTCGATCTTAAAGCACTCCCTTCTTGTAGTGCATCTATGTGAGGTTAAACATTTCGATCGGTTCAAGGAATTTCCTCTGCACGGTCGACTCCTCAACTCCGCAAAAACCAACAAATCGTTTTTCCCCATCTACAAAATCCTACCCACTTATTATTTGCAGATGATGTTTTCATATTTTGTAATGCAGACAATAAGAGTATAGAGAATCTACTGCAACTATTGGATGTTTATAAAAAATGCTCTGGTCAAATCATTAACAAAGTAAAAAGTAATTTATTCATTGATGTTACTTATGATTCTAGAAAACTGTTATTAAAGAATATGATACAAATGGACAGTCACTTTCCAGACAAATACTTGGGAGTTATTTTTCATTCAGGCAAAGTTAAAGTAGCTACTATATGGCCAATGGTAGAAATGATTCAAAAAAAGCTAGTTGCTTGGAATTATTGTCATTTCAGGAAAGATTAATTCTTATTAAATATGTACTTAGTAGCATACCCATGATGCGTGTCGTAAGTGCGACAAATTAATCAAGATATTTCCCACTAATTGAATAAATAATAAATCGGTAGTAAGGATCGTTCCCACAGAGAGCTGTGTAATTGATAGGTTATTTGAATCACCAAAATAAAGTAAAAGACAAGGGGTCTGGTTGAATTAAAGTAAAACAAAAAGAAACAAATAAAATAAAAATGATCAAGGAATCCTTCGCCGTTACCAAGCGTTGACTGGATTAGAATACTTATCTATCATTCATTAAAACCATTCATCACCAACCGTAGAATAACAACTAGATCAGTGTTATCCCCCAAACTCTTTATGTCACAAGATACGTAAGTTCTCGACTACCGGATTCTATTCAACGAACACCAAGTAGTAGATCACTCAAGGTGTAATCCAATCGAACGCTTTAGGCTTTGTGAATTTAGGTTGATCCCAGTAGTTAAACTCTTAGATCAAGGTCCACTTGATGATGTTGTCTTCCCTAACAAATGCTCCACATAATCCTTTTGCAAGGTCTCGCGATGTCTACTTGTGTAGAGAGTCAATCGACGATTACTTATCTCATAACTTCTACTAGCGATAGAACAATCAATATAATAATATAGTATACATCCCAAATCAATCTAACGATCACTCATAAACAATAGATATAGTAAAGACAATCGATGATGATAAAAACTCTGAACAAACTTGTATTAATTAACCAAGCTACTCATGTTACAAAAGAATGGGTTCCCCTTAAATGGGTAAACCCTAGGTTTAGATGTAGGAGATGTAGTACGAGAGGTAAAGATGTGTAAAACATGATAAAAGATATCTATGATATTTTCTTAAGGCTCTGGATGTCTTCTTATATAGAACTCTAAAAGTTAGGCTTTAGAATCCTTCGGGGACCATGTTTCCTTGAGTTAAAATTCAATTACCCGGCCAAATATGTCCCAAAACGTTGTCAGGTTCGTCTCATAACTTGCCAACCTTTCCCAGACGTACCTAATAAGGGAATTTTACTCCAGGAGAGTGTTAGGTCGGCTCACTTGATTAGATTAATTTTGAACTGAATATTCTCCTGTATACTCTTCGAAAATATTGATTTTTAAGCTTCAGGTTCGTCTGGCTCGAGCTGATGAAGTTATCAGCCGAACCTCTCTCTGTAACTTTAAGTCTTCAAATCTTGTTTTGCCTATAACTTCTTCATCTGAACTCGGAATGACCTCATTCTTCTTTCGTTCACTTTGTATTCTCGTTCCCTTGAAGACGGTATTAAGATATCGTAGATTTGAATGAGTTTAATTTGGTCCTTGATCCTTCTCCATTGATAGACTCCACTTCCTTACTTATTTAAGCACTTCGTAGCTCCTTTTTGGATGATTCACCTGATATGACACATAAACTAGAAAATAATCATAATAACAAGTAATATACAAGAATTGTAAATAAAACAAATATAGAATTAACATTATAAACATGTAAATTAAGCATCTATCAAATTCCCCCACACTTAGCTTTTGCTAGTCCTCGAGCAAACTACCTAAAGTACAGCGACTCCATTTCGTTGAGGACACTGTTGCACTTAGCAAATGCAACAATCCTTTAAACCACTAGGTGTCCCTAGTGGACGATTTATAGTCTCGTGATGGCTTACAAGAGATATACGCACAAAACCTACTCTAACTTCAAAGCGTTCTAGCGTCCCAAGCATCCAAAGAGCTATGAGGACATATAGTTTCTTCATGATAGTAATAAGAAGTTAGAAATACCAAAGAACATATTCTCATTCTTAAATGTTAAGTGAGAAATAACCACACTATAATGAGAGAACGCGTGTTTGAGAGCGATCAATAAGAATTTCGCCTCGACTTCTGCCTCACTTAAAAGGATTTTATGATAATTGCACTCAATAAGAAGGCATTTTTATGGGTCTCACATGTGTGCAGGTAGGAATGAAGAGAGAAATCCTACACACGTTGAATGGTGGGAAGGAAACCTTCTGAATTATTTCTGGAGACTCCACAAAATTGTGGAAAATAAAGATAATTTTTCTGATGATCTCTAAGAAAGGAAATAAACCATTATTGCAAGGATAGGAGTATTCACCAAATTCAGATCCAATCGGAAGTGACGAAAGTACCACTCTCACAACATCCAATAGAAACGTCTTCCTTCGGCTCATCTTCTTCGTCTTCTTGGTCATCTTCGGTCTTCAACTGTTGATGATAAACTCTTGAATTTCATAGTACTTTGACAATTTATAACTCTTTTCCTCAATTTCCTTGTTGCTTGAAACTTTTTTATATATTTTTCTTCCCCGTGGCTTATTAAATAAATAAAAACAAAATAACAAATATTTCTCGTCTTTTTTTTTCTTTCTTTTTTTCCGATTTTTTTTTAAGACAAGAAAAATAATACAAAAATAACAATGAAAATGACCATGGTGAAGTACTTTACCGCTTGATTATTCACAACTTGTATTGTCTCGTATCATAAACTTCAATAACTCTCATCTTTTGATTTTCTTCGCTCTTGTACTTAGTCTTCCACTTTGATGTAGAATTCCGCTCCTTATATGTAAATCTTCAACATGCATATAAAAATCTACTCATTGTATGTTTCTTTACTTGGATATGAAATTTTCTCTTCCTTGTATTGTTGCTTGTAAACCTTAAACGTCTTCAACTTTCCTTGTATATTTTAATATCACTCCCTTGTTGATGGTGATGGTGTTTATATGGAACTGTTATTGGCGAGAGAAACAATGGTGCTAACTACAAATCAAACTAGAAGAAGGTGGTTTTCATCTATAGGCGTCACCCTCATGATTGACAAAATTAGCACTCAAGAAATCAAAAATAATGCTGAAAGTGGTGTGAAGTTGGGTAGCTCACCATTCTACCCGGAATTAATGTACAGTGACACACACTCAAAAGAAAGCTCTTTAGTCAACTACAAAACAAAAACAAAATCTGGTCTGGTCTGGTTCCTCAGTTGATATGAAAATAGGTAGTCTCCACTAATGATTGATCAACAACTATAATAATGCATTTCCCTCTGCACCTCATTTTCCACCGACATGATTAAATCCATTATTTAACATTCTAACAAGTAAGAAATCCGAACGTAGTTCCCTAACACTTCCAAGTTCAGTTATGTCGGTCCGAAATATCTATGTAAACATACATAGAAATATGCTAGTGACTCTAAAATATCTACAAGTTGGAGGTTTTATGCAAAAATTTTGAAAATTTTCACTCCAAAAGCTGAAAACTCTATATGCAAAATATCGAAACACTTCCCCACACTTAAACTTTACATTGTACTCAATGTAATTGACTCATCCTAAGTAAAATCAAGGTGGGAAATCTTAATATGATATGCAAAAGAAGAAAACTAAAAACAAAAGGATAGAAAATACAAAACCAATGGGTTTCCTCTCATTCAACGCTTAATTTAACGTTCTCATCCTGACTCTCTTGTTATAGTACGTACACCAACAATCTGAAAATCTAGCAATCCATCCAGAAAACAATCTGTAATTCTAATAATAGCTTCACAAAAACATTAGCACAAAATATAGATATAGAAGCTATCACTTTATTGAAGTTTCCACCACACTTAGTCCTTTCTATACTCGGAAGTGGATTGAGAACATAAAATTCGGGAACTTTAAAAGGTTATTCAGCTTGGTGAACCTGCACAATGCTAGAATCAAACACATCAAGTAGTGGATATTTAGATGCAAAATAATCCATTAAAACTTTGGAAGCATACAACTCCAAACCTAAGAGCAACTTTAGTGTTGCGATTCTATAATCCTATATTGTTATCCCATATATAGCTTTTTTTTTGGGAATTTAGTTGTGTGACGCACTGGGTACTCGAGCAACGTAGTTTAAAACATCTTTTAAAGTGAAAAGGACTTTATAAAACCGTTCAGTGAAAAGCAGTTTATAAAACCTTATTATTTTCACTTTACATTTTATAAACAACTCAGTTTATAAAACCGTTTACTTCAAACGGATTTTATAAACACTTTCTAACTTATAAACGAGTTTATAAACTGCTTTTGTGGAGGAACGTTATTTAAAAATGAGTTTCACTTGTCACGGCTTTTATAACACCGTGATGCTATATTTGAGAATTTCCAAATTCAGTTCTCAAATATGGAAACTTCATTTGGCAATTTAACAATTTGGCTACGAATATAGCTTTTGAAAACCGAGAGTACGTTTCGTTTTGTTGCCAAATATGGATTTTGGCAACAACATTGTGGTTGCTCTAAGTGAGGTATTTTGCTAAAATTCGGGTTAAAAAATTGTTGAGAATCTACTTCAATTGGATGGAAAGGATCAATAGATATATAATTATGTAAAGGATTAGACAAACCTTGTTCGAGAGATCCTCATCTTTTATCTCTAGTGAATTATTTACCTCAAGTATATCGTGGTCCTCTATCGAACTTTTAATTTCTGCCTCAACCAAAATCTCAGCATCATTATATTCCTTGGCAAGCTCAATTGGGTCTTCCACAACTTCATTCAATTTGGTTTCATTCTCAATCTTAATCTCTTCAATACTTTCGTCATCATAATCATCTTCAATAAGAATTTATTCGATGCAACTCCAAAAATCTTCGCTTGAGTGGGTCACACCACTTATAACAACGATTATGTCATATTCATCCTCCTCCTTTTGAATAGGCGGGAGATTGTTACAATGATCCGGAGTTGAAATAACGTTACCATTATTGCAAGGTCTTTCCAAGGATTTTTCATATTTATCCGAGTCTTTGTCAACCTCATAATATTCAATATCCCAACGACGCTGAAGTTCCATTCATATTACCTTGTTAATTTGTTCGAGAGTCTTTTCTGATGCTCTAGCTTCTTTTAACTGATCATATTGCTTAGAAAGTTTTCTGATATTAATACGTTTTCCGCAGTTATTCACAATGAAATTTTCAAAATGTATCTCTTCTTTTGACATAAATAGAGAAAGAGCATGATAAAGAGGAGTACGTCTTTCCAAATTCTATGTTATCTGCACATTACTAGAAAACAACTGATCAAAAGCATAACTATCCTCCCATCCCTTTGATTGCTTACTTACATACCCATTATATGGTTGTTGATATGCATGAGAGTATCCATAAGGTTCTGTAGGGCATTGATTGCTTACTTACATACCCATTATATGGTTATTTTCTAGTTTATGTGTCAAAAGATTGGTTTTGATTATACCCATAGGATGGTTGGAAGTTGTCATAATATTGAGATTGAAAACCATATTGATTACCACTATCATACGTATGATCTTGTGCTCCATACATGTTATGTCCATAAGGAAACATGACGACTCACAAGAAAGAGAAAATCAAAACAAAAATCTAAAATCTAAAACCTAAAAACAAAAACAAGCTAAACAAATAACAAATCAATTAGCAACTGCTCCCCGGCAGCGGCGCCAAAATTTGATGCGTGTCGTAAGTACAACAAATTAATCAAGATATTTCTGTCTAATTAAATAAATAATATAGTGGTAGTAAGGATCGTTCCCACAGAGAGCTGTGTAATTGATATGTTATTTGAATCATCAAAATAAAGTAAAAGACAAGGGGGGCTGGTTGAATTAAAGTAAAACAAAAAGAAACAAATAAAAGTAAGATGATCAAGGAATCCTTCGCCGTTACCAAGCATTGGCTGGATTAGAATACTTATCTATATTTCGTTAGAACCATTCATCACCAACCGTAGAATAACAACTAGATCAGTTTTATCCCCAAAACTCCTTCTATTACTGGATACAGAAGTTCTCGATTACCAAATTTTATTCAACTAACCACCAAGTAGTAGATCACTCAAGGTGTAATCCAATCAAATTCTTTAGGCTTTGTGAATTTAGGTTGATCCCATTAGTTAAACTCTTAGATCAATGTCCACTTGCTGATGTTGTCTTCACTCGAAATTGCTCCACAGAATCCCTCTGCAAGGTCTCGCGATGTCTACTTGTGTAGAGACTCAATCGACGATTACTTATCTCATTACTTCTACTAGCGATAGAACAATCAATAAAATAATCTAGTATGCATCCCAAATCAATTTAACAATCACTCATAAACAATAGATATGGTAAAGACAATCGATGATGATAAAAACTCCGAGCAAACTTGTATTAATTAATCAAGCTTCACACTTAGAACATTGAATTCATCATTAATCAATCAAAGGTTTAGCTACTCATATTATAAAAGAATAGGTTCCCCCTAAAGGGGTAAACCCTAGGTTTAGATGTAGGAGATGTAGTATGAGAGGTGAAGATGTGTAAAAGATGATAAAAGATATCTATGATATTTTACTAAGGCTCTGGATGTCTTCTTATATACAACTCCCAAAGTTAGGCTTTAGAATCCTTCCAGGACCGTGTTTCCTTGAGTTAGAAGTCAATTTCGCATCCAAATATGTCCCAGAAAGTTGTCAAGTTCGCTCATAACTTGACGACCTTTCCAGGACTAACTTGACACGTGAATTTTACTCTAGGAGAGTTTTAGGTTCGGCTCACTTGATTAAATTACTTTTGATCTGAATATTCTCTTCTACACTCTTCAAAAATATTGATTTTTAAGCTCCGGGTTCGGCTGACTCGAGCTGATGAAGTTATCAGCCGAACCTCTCTCTCTGTAACTTTAAGTGTTTCAATCTTGTTTCGCCTATAACTTCTTCGTCCGAACTCAGAATGACTTCATTCTTTTTGCGTTCAGTTCATATTCTTTTTTATCTTCAAGATGGTATTAAGAACTATTAGATTTTAATGATTTAAATTTGGTCCTTGATCCTTCTCCATCGATAGACTCCACTTCCTTGCTCATTTAAGCACTCCGTAGCTCCTTTTTGGATGATTTACATGATATGACACATAAACTAGAAAATAATCATAATAACAAGTAATATGCAAGAATTGTAGCTAAAACAAGTATGGAATTAACATTTTAAACATGTAAATTAAGCACCTATCAACCCATATATAACATGGTTATATACAGATGGCCAGCTTCAGTGATCAAAACTTGTGAGAAGATTATCATAAATTTTCTTTGGTCAGGTGATGGTGATACTAGAAAATATATTGTTTTGTCATGGAAAAGGGTTTGTGCTCCTGTTGAAGAAGGTGGGTTGGGAATTCAAAGGATGGAAGTGCTTAATAAGGCTTTGTTAATGAAGAACAATGAGCATTGTTTATCAAAGCAAAATATAAATATAAAAACCAGCAATGGAGCAATAATTGGCAACTATCAACAATTTGGACATGACTGAGAAGGTCTTGGAAAACTCTTAAAGAAGATATCAGATGGTGTGGGGGGGATGGACTAGAAATCTCAATCTGGTTTGACACTTGGATAGGTACTTCTCCTTTCATTGAAAAAATTGGCTTTACTTCTTATGTTAAAGACAATCTGCATTTGAAAGTAGCTGATATTCTTAAGGATGGAAAATGGTCAGTTCCTTTAGAAATTCAACAAGTAATATCTGATTTATTTCCTGATGTTGGTGGAACTAAAGATGAAATAATTTGGATCTTTAACTTAAAAGGAAAATTCACCACTTCTGATGCACTTGCTAAAATAAGATGCAAGGAACCCATTTTGAAATGACCAAAATTTATATGGAATTACTTTCTTCATCCTAGTACAACAAGCAGTGTATGAAAACTAATACAGTGGGTCTATGTGGATGATGTTGTTATGGTTGGAAAAGGTTATGACATGGTCTCAAAATGCTGCATTTGTGAAGAAGACCAAGTTATCATGGATCGTTTGTTGTGAAAGTTCAAGTGTACATTTTGAAATGGTTATGTTCAGTTTTTAATTTTGCTTCCCCAACATCTTTTGAAGACATCTGGAACAGTCTAAAAGAACAAAAGCCCTCTTGTTAAAGAAATATGGATCACAACATGCTGCTCAGTTTTGAAGGAATTATGGTTTCAAAAAAATAGAAGAATATTTGATGATATCAAACCTAATGTCCTGCAATTAAAAAGTAAAATCAAGAAAATGGTTTTTGAAGGTGGCCTTAGAATGAAGGAAAACAAGTGGGGACAAGCTTATGATATGTAGGTAATCTCTTTTTTCAAATTGGGTCCAAGAAAGATAAAATTTCAAAAAATCAAGATTTGTCATTGGATACCTCCTTGCATGGGTGTTACTTTGTTTTGCTGTGATGGTACATCTTTTGGAAACCCTGGTGCAGCTGGTTTTAGATCATTGTGAGAGGTTATCTATGTCAAGTAATTGGAACTGTTTCTGGTGGAATATGCATAACAACAAACTATATTGCAAAAGTGTATGTTATTATCTATACAATGGAGTTAGTTGTTGAATGGAAACTGCATCACATAATGCTGAACTCTGATTCCAAAACAATTATAACTGAATATTAGCAGGGGGAAATTCCATGGTTCATAAAAATAAGATGGGTGAAAGCAGTAAGCTGCATTACTTCAATCAAATTTTGTCATTGCTATCGTGAAATAAATATTTTAGCTGATGTAGTAGCTAAGAGAGGAGCTAAACCGAAGGATGGAGAAAGATGGTTATTTCTGGGGAGACTACCTCTACTATGAAGAGTAGAAATGCCCGATGTTGACTATTACATATTTAGCTAGGAGAAAAAATAAAAAAACTCTTGTAACAGGCCTATATAGTTGGCTTGTCTTTCTTTTCCTTTTTCATTTCCTATCTATTTTCTTGTAATTTGATTTTCTGCATTTAATAAAATTCGCATGATTTAGGAAAAAAATAAATAAGGCCAATGTTAGGTGATTTTTTTAGCCGACTCCAAGCCGATTTCTTTCCCCTTTTTTTTCCGAGTTACTTTAATGTTGAATGTATGTTATGTTGCACTTATATATAGTTTAATTGTATTGGTGTTGCTAAATAAATACATGATAATGTCAAGATTTTGATTTAACTAGGTATATATTATATTAGTGTTAGAGCATAGCTCGGTTGAACTCACCAAGCGTTGGTATGTCAAGTTTGGTTGTCATATTTTAGTATCAAAACTCATCTAGAGTCGCTTGATTATGTTAGAGCATAGCTCGGTTGAACTCACCAAGCATTGATATGTCAAGTTTGGTTGTCATATTTTAGTGTGTCAAAACTCATCTAAAGTCGCTTGATTATATACTAGAGTCAACTTCGTTTAGGTTAGACTAGAAAGTCTAGGAATGTTGATACATAAAAGTATTACTACAAAGACCTGAAGAATGTGAAGAAGTAGCGAACTACAACGACGACATCATCCTTCCTCTTGAGGTTAGTAACATTGACTTGAATTTTTTTATTCCTAAAGTATCTTCCAAGTCGTGCTATATTGAAAACATAACTGTGAAGCTATATATACTGTACATATAATATAATTCTCTAGTAATGTGACATGGTCATATTTGTATGATTATAGTATTAGGTAATTAGACTACGAAGTATAACGCTTATCTTTTGAATTTCGTAGATATGACATCGACATAATCTTGTATATACTGTTATGATTATGTGAATGGGTTATGGTGAAGATTTCATCCTAGGAAATAATGTTTTACAATCGTTTAACGGAAGTACATTCATGAACTTGTTTTATGAATCGAAAGGGAAATCATTAGGCTTATTGGTACGGCTACTCATTGCAAATATTTGGATTACCAATATGTGTGAGATGGTAGAACCGATCATATCTATGTTATGTATCTTGGTATAACTAATCAGAATGCCTGACTTATGATTTGGTATGACTAGTTTTTATTGATTGGTGTAACTGATCCTAAGTAATCACCATGAGATGGTATAATCGATATTTGTAATTGGTGTGACCGATCCTAGTAATTGGTGTAACCGATCATAGTAATTGATGTTACCGGTCACAGAGTATTGTGTAATCGATCCTTATAATTGGTAACCGGTCCTGGTAATTGGTGTAACCGATCCTGGTAACTAGTGTGACCGATATCAAGCAATACCATGGAAATATGGTAACCGGTCATGGTAACTGATGTAACCAGTCCTGGTAACTGTTATAACCGGTCATGGTAACTTATGTGACTGATCACAAGTATTTCCATGTTGAGGTATAACTGATCCTAGTGATTGGTAGAACGATTGAACCCATGTATGTGATTTGATATTTGATCAATCATATAGTTATCTTGGAATACAGGTCAACCAATTCTAAACTTGTTTGGAAGTATGGTATAACCGATTCCAAGAATGTAAATCCATGTAAATATGAATAAGAATTTACAGTGAAGGGATGTCAACATACTTTGAACACGTATAATAACTCTTATCATTTATTGTTCAAAGATATTCCTTAGTACTCAATGAGATCCTCTGCCGAAATAAATTGAGAATCTTTTAATTAAGGTTTTCGGTTTTATATGATTTAATTACCAGCAATTAAATGCATATCTCTAGAGAATAAGGATTAATAATATGTAATTACTAATTTTATATTTTCTATCGAGAGATTTCAGAAATTTTGGAAAAGCATTTATTGGAATTAGGAAAACCAATTTTTGCAATTCATTGCATATCTTGAGAATATTTTTAGTTTTGGAAATTCCTAGGCATCAAAACATCCTTGGTCTATAAATACCTAAGTTTGCATTTCTAGCATACTATCCTAAGAGCCAGGCAAACTTCAATTCTTGTTTTTTCTGGTGGAGCCGTCTATTCGGAGAGGAAAGTATCCTAATTAGGTGAAGTCTCTTATGACCGCTCGTTTAAAGAATATTGTGGGATCAAGAAGCTCTACGAGTACCGTTGGTGCGAAACTAGATAATTGCAGTGTTATTATTTTTCGATTTATTTGATTGACTAACGGTTGTTGAAACTTTGATTGCACCTAGTTTGTTTATTCTTGACAATCTTCTCTTTTGATATAAGATTCACTCAAACTAGATCGAAGTATAGATGGGATCTTTAGAATTGTTTGTGGATCTAAAGATATCTTGTGATAATCCATTGTTAACAGACTCCGTTGTGTGTGTGATTGATAACAAGAGATTCAAGTGGTAATGTACATTTTTTATTGAATATTAAAGATGATTTGAAGACGAAAAAGATTCCTTATTAGTTCTCATATCTTTGTGCGTGCACAAACCTTGATCGACTGGGATCCAACTAAATTCGAATTTATTCGATTGATTAGTTGCGTGAGATCGACATCACTTTAAAGTTTTTTGCTGGAAGCTATATTGATTGATTGTGAACCTAAACTTAACTTATTTTGTAGTTATTGGTAGATTGATCTTACCATGCAAAGGAGTTTATTAGATTAAATGGAAGAGACTTTGCGTATGACTTGGGATATCTTTATCTTGAAAGAATCAAAAGAGTCGTTACCAAAAAGATTTGTTGTTCCTTTACTGTTTGGAATACGATCCAAAGAAATTATACCAGTATGTGACCTTTGAAGTCGGAAGCACAAGGATCTGAGGAAACTAAGTGAACTAGGGATAGCTTCCTGGTCTCAATTATACGAAGTTGGTGTTAATTTTGTATAGCTGCTTAGTTCTGAGAGTATTCAATTGTGGACTATCTAGGTCCCAGGGTTTTTCTGCACTTGCAGTTTTCCTTGTTAACAAAATCGTGTTGTGTCTTTTACTTTTCTATTTCACGCATTTATAATTATTTATTATAATTAAAAGTAAAATACACAAATGTTTCGCATTACTTGATAATGATCCTACAGAGTTTGGTTAAGTCTGAACTTATTATCAAGTAACATACTTTGCTGTCGTATTGTCTCGATCTTGTATCCATAGTCAATCACGATAGTTATCTTATTGTTGTATTGTCTCAATATCGCATCTATAGACAATCACAGGAAGTGTGTACCAATTAGTTATATTATCTCGACTCTGTCCATAGACGATCATTTTCGATAGAGGATTTATAGATTGAAACAAAAATATTATGGTGTATTTGGGTACCCTAGTCTTTTCAGATTAAATACTAGAGTCAAATTCGTTTAGGTTAGCCTAGAAAGTCTAGGAATGTTGAGACATACAAGTATTTCCCCGAAGAACTGAAAAATGTGAAGAAGTAATGAACTACAACGACGATATCATCCTTCCACTTGAGGTTAGTAATATTGACTTGAACTATTTCATTTCTAATGTATCTTTCAAGTCGTCCTATATTGAAAAACATAACTTCAAAGCTGTATATACTGTACATATTATATAATATTCTAGTGATGTGACATGATCATAATAGTATGATCGTAGTATTAAGGTACTAGACTACGAAGTATGACGCTTATCTTTTAAACTTCGTAGATATGACATCGACATAATCTTGTATATAGTGTTATGATTGTGAATGAGTTATCATGAATATTTCATCTTAGGAAATAATGTTTTACATTTGTTTAAAGGAAGTACATTCATGAACTTGTTTCTTGAATCGAAAGGGAAATCAACAGGCTTATTGGTCTGGCTATTTATTGCAAATCTTTGGATAACCAATATGTGTGAATTATTAGAACTGATCTTTAGTCAGGTTATGTATCTTGGTATAACTGATCATACTGCCTAGACTTATGATTTGGTATGACCGGTCTTGATAATTGGTGTACCCGATCCTAAGTAATCACCATGTGATGGTATGATCAATCCTTGTAATTGGTGTGACCGATCCTAGTAATTTGTGTGACCGATCATAAGTGTTGTTTGATCGATCCTTGTAATTGGTGTAACTGGTCCTGGTAACTGGTGTGACCGATCACAAGTAGATACCATGAGTATATGGAACCGATCCTTGTAACTGGTGTAACCGATCCTAGTGACTGGTTTTGTAGTTGCAGGATTTCCTACAACACACCCCTTGTAATATCTTGATAATAATTTCTAGATCTAAGTCAATTTCCTAACAAAAATAAAGAATTAAAGTGCTAAAATTATAAAATAAGACACAAGATTTACGTGGTTCTATCAATGTGATCTACATCCACGGGGTTAGGATTCTTCACTATGATTATTAAAATTACATTTGGGTTACATGGAGACTCCATTAATGAGTATTTGAAGCTCTAGCTTTTGTTTTTGGGGAAGAAGATGATAAAGAAAAATACATTCTCTCTCCTAAAATCTCTCTGCAAAATATCTCTTTCCTCTCAAATTATTCCCCCCTTTTCTCTCTCCTGCTTTCCTCTTTATATAGGTGTCTTCATAGTGGTTGACAGCTAAGTTTCCCTCTTATTTCGGATCTACTCTACGATCTCCTCGCCATAACTTTAGTCTTTATTATCGCCATATTTATATCCATCGCGGGACGAATATGTTCTTCTCACATTTCTTTGATCGTCAACTTCTTTTGTGACATTCGCAGAAATATTGTTAATTATCGTAGGAATACTTGAGCTTCTCGTGAAAGTGTCGTTTCTATTGCAAGAATATCGTTGTGGCGATATTCTGGTCCTATATCTTGCCTCTTTTTTCTTGAATATTGCTTGAAAAGTAATCTTTAAGAAAAAATCTGTTGTTGTAGTAGTCTTTGATCTTTGTTGATGAAGGAACGAGCGAAAGAATAATAGACTTGAAAAGTACGTACTTGCCTCTATTCTTTTGTGAAGTTCCGGATTTTTGCGAAGTAAATAAGAAGTATCAACTCTTGAAGTATGTGAAGTATGAAGTATCCTTGAAGAAATATAAGAAGTACTCAATCCTCAAAATATAAGAAGTATCCGTCCTTGAATGAAAATCATAAGTATTGCCTTTGTTCATGCGAAATTATTACTTCATTTTTGGTGAAAATCCCTGTCCATTTTGGAAATGATTCTTGACGAGTAGATAATGAACATAAAATGTTTTCTTGGTAATCCACAGTTGCCTCTGTTCTTTATCTATGGAGATAGAATCCTTGAGAAAATGTTAAATGAACGAATCGTCTCTTTTTTCTTATCTTGCCTCTGCCTCCTGCGATAGAATAATCATATTCTGCGAAATTCTGGAAGAGTCTGCGAGATGCTGAATGATTTTTCAAGTTTCTGAATGTTTCCGCGAAATAGTGACTAAATAGTGGCGATGAATAGTGCGAGATTGTGAATAGTACTTGTTATCTCTTCTGCGATGAACAAATCTTTCCTGCATTCTTAAAAGAAAATAATTAAGTTTGAGATTATTCTATTGGTTTTATTTTTCCTTCCTAGTTAAAGGTCTTATTTTGCCAACTTTTCTTTTTGCGACAAAATCGCAAGATGTCTTTACATTTACATGTATTGACCCATTGATCTTGTCTTATCAGTATCTTTTTAATATATTTTGTGACAATATGACAAAACTAAGCTCCCTTGCGAGAACAAAGTCTTATGATATTGCCGTCTTGCGATGAAATCGCAGGACGTCTTTACACTTTCATGCAAAAACCCATTGATCTCATCTTAACATTTTCTCTTCAGGCTTTTTACCTTTGTATAATCTGCGACAATATGACAGGCCTAAATGTTCTTGCGATCGTAAATCCCCATGACATTGCCGTCTTAAGACACTTATCATCTCCCTAATGGAGGGTGCCGCCCTTATCTCCCCCCTGGTTGCCCCTTCAAGGAGGGCACATCGGCCATACAAGACTAGCTCTTCCCATCCAGATCTTCCAACAACCAGTTGTTTTCGCAGCCTCTTATCCTTTATGCCTATATGGCTTATAGTTACAAGACTGCACCCAAAGTGGGGTTTTCTTCAGGCCAAGTGCATCATAGCCAAGACTTACCAAAGATGGCCAGGGTAGGTTCATCCGTCCCGGGCACCCTTGGCTCAACCATGTACCTCGGTGCCTTGGTCATACTCTGCACTTCTTGGAAGAGATTCTTTAGTCTCACAACCAGGGTATAACCTTATATAGTTGGAAATCCAAGATCTCTCTCCCGGATAGGTTTTCTTTAAACCCAACATATGCATGACTCAGGTTCCAGCAGCGGTATAACCTTATCGCTGAGTCATGTCAAGAGATACCCCCTCATATGAAGCGCTTTAAGGTCTTAAATTTTCCTCTTACGAAATTGTATTCGCGAACTAGGGTGCACGCCATAAAGGTTCGTCCCATTCTTATGTCTCTGCGAAATTGTATTCGCGTTTCTTGCGATGATGCTCGCGTATCTTCATTCTTTCATTCTCATAACATCACTTTTGAAGTAGATATACTTTAAAATCTTTTGAAATCTTAGAAATATTTTTTGAAATCTTGCGATTGTATCGCATTTGTTAAATCAAAATTCTTTTTCTGTAAAAGAAATATTCTAGAGAAATCTTTGAAATCCTGCGATTGTATTGCGTTCAAAAATCTTCTGTAAAAGAAATTTTCTAGAGAAATATATAAATTGAATGTTCTCGGTTTTTTGTGATTTTGAAGTCTTTATAATCTTGCGAGGGTATCTCTTTTTTGGAAATGAAATCAAATTTTTTTGAAATCTTAGAAATCTTTGCGATAGTTTCATTTTCTGTAATCTTTGAAATTTTTTGCGATCTTTAAATTTTTTGCGATGATCTCATTTTTATAATCTTTTGAAATCTTTGAAATCTTGCGAATGTATCGCTGTTTGTCAATTTTTGAAATATTTTGAAATCTTTGAAATTTTAGAAATCTTGTGATTATATCGCTTTTGGCAAATTAAATCAAACATTTTTGAAATCTTTTGAAATGTTATAAATCTTTAATAATTTTCAACTACATTTTTAGAAATCTTAGAAATGTTTTTTGGAAGTGGTACTTAGCTTTCTTGCGATTTTCTGTTGCTGCCGTCTCTCGCGAAATATTTGATTTGCTTATGGATTGATAAGAAATGAGAAATGAATTATTGACCTGCATCTTGTATACTGTCACACCATCCCAACTGTTCTAACCCTCTCTTGCGAAGTAGACATTTTTGTGAAGGAAATGAACATTTGTGAAGTGTTCGTTCATACTGTGAATGCTCGCAAGGTAAATGACTGCGATCATCTGTATGAGCTGCTTGAAAATTTATCATACTTACTCCTCTCTGCGAACTTTTTTGAAGTGTAATGCTGCTCCCTTATAAACTTTGTAAAAAAATTTGCTCAAAATAAATGATTAAGTGAGAATCGATCTCGCGACTCCCATCTCTTTGGCTATTCTCTGGACCATCTGTGCCAGCCAGTGCTTGTGTTGTTACGGGTTTACTCGCTTGTTTTACTATGTTTTTAACGTCCTTTATATAGTTTGTCTCCTCGTTCTTTCTTATTCTCCTTATATTTCTTAATTAATATACCTTTGTGTAAGTACACTATTATATCTCTCTCGCCACGTGTACTAGTGAGCTCACGGGGGGGGCCACATCATAAAAACAAACGGAACGCAGGGATATCCGCGGACTATAGGATGTATGCCACCTGTCGAGATCAACGGCCAAAGGAAGAAGAGCATCAAAGGAAGATATCCCCACGTGACACCTTAGAACTAATCCGCCACTTTATCTCATCACGAGACGAGATATAATCAACGGTTGGGAGAGAGTCCCGCTGACACGGACGTGACAAGGGGAGATTAGACTGCCCCAACCACTCGCATTTAGTGATGAGGACACGTGCAAGAAGACTAGCGAAGATAACGTGGACCAACCAGCGTGATGAACGTAAGAGTCGAAGAAGGTGCGGGACGACAAGGATATCCGCGGACTATGCACAGAACACAAGAAGATAATGTTCCAACAACCCTTTTTCAGTAAACCCACACAGAAAAGATGTATATATACCCCCTCCTAATAAAGAGGAGGGGGTGGCGAACAAAAGGGGAGAGACTAGAAAATAAGAGAGGGAAATTAAGGAGAAGTAAGTATGAGTATCAATCTGTGGTTTCCAGAGATGATAAAAAGTCTTTCTATTATTCTTGTAACCATTTACCACATAGTGAATAACCCCCAGACCCGTGGATGTAGGCTTTATAGCCGAACCACGTAAATCCTTGTCTCATTTATATTCCATGTTCATATATCTTTTTATACACATCTATTTCTTAGATCTTTAGCGATGGATATAAATGAGATCGTGACAAACCCTCAGGGTTTGGAATCAATGAATCAACTTCTATCTGCACATATTAGCTATATAAGCACCTTGATGCATGCGGAGATTGCTTGTGATCACGAGATGGATCACTACGATGATTTTCGTGTTCACAATCTGGCGCTAGAAACAGGGACTTTGTCCCGGTAAAAAGATTTATCTTTTCCTGTGAATTCATAGCCTCGAATTTTGAAATTTTACTTAGAACATAGATAGATCTGTGTTTTGGGCTATTTTTCGTACATATTTACACTATCAGATCTGTGTTTTGGGCTATTTTGGGCAATTTTTACTAAGCAGATCTGTGTTTTACACTAGCAGATCCGCATTTACACTATCAGATCTGTGTTTTGGGCTATTTTTGTACATATTTACGTCTGACCAACGGATTTATAATTCCTGACCTCTTCTACCACCACATCCGGGCATTTTATAACTTCTGACTGACGGATCTATGTTTTAACTAGTATTTTACACATGCTTTCCACCAGTAGATCTGAGTCCTTTTTGCAAACAATCCCTGGACCCCAGTTAATTACGCACATCTACGATCTTTTCATTCACCCATATTTTTCATATTATTTGCCATATTCGTAGAAACTAAGCTTATGCATGCCGAGAACTAACGGCTAACCCGCGAACCCTTTGTCTCAGTTAAATTTCCGTGTTTTTTCTAGAAAACAATTACCACGATGGAAAAGAATAAAGATACAGGGAAAACAAAGGTATCTTCAAAAGAGGCACCCAGGACTACGCCAGTAATAACAAGGAGCAAGCAGAAGGGCGAAAAACTCATAGCCGGGGACAAAACGCAGAGCAGAGCTGAAAGCACGATACTTTCAGATGCACGCATCATAGCAATGGAAGCACATAAAGCTGCCGCGACAAAAGCTGCTGCACTTAACGCAGGAGCTACCCAAGTAATCGCCTCCAAAATATTGACAATCACCAGGCCCAATGAGCCTCGAGAAGCTGTAGCAGAGTCAGCAGTCCAGAACCCTCTTTACGGGATGCCGCCGACGAATGAACAAAACACACAACTACCAGCGGGATCCCACAGGGTAATCGAGCCGGTTATACAGCTGGTGGAGGAAATCAATGCCGCGGCAACCCAGGAACAAGCTCAATTACAGACAGGAACACCAAATCAAGGATCCAGTCAGTCAGCGCAGATATTAGCGGAACTAGAAGAGCTGAGGAGGAATCAGAAGACGTATGCGGACGCGATGATCCTATTAGCACAAGAGAACCAGCAATTGAGAGAAAAGATCCTCCAAAGCACGGAGCCTGATAATAGGGAGGAAGAGGCTAACTCTGCGATACCAAATAGAGATCGGAGGATGATCATCGCCAATATCCCTGCGATAGCCAATCAAAGCGAAATACCACGAAGAGGTATACGGAACAGCAGAAGGGCGGACCCATACTATCATCTGGAAACTTCAGACTACTACGATGAGGAAGAGGCCACGACGCCCCAACCTACAAGGAGGGTGCGGACTTTCATCCAGGACGAGCACTGATTAGCAATGGAAAGTCTTCGCGCAGAAATGCTAGCAGAGATCAATCAAATCAAAACCAGGCAAGGAGGTGGAAGACTAGAACAAGTTATCAAGGAGGCCAACACTACTCCCCTGGCGCGGTAGTTGGCTACCGCTATCATCCCGCAGAAGTGCCCGGTCCCATCCTTTGAATGTTATGACGGGTCTACGGACCCTGCTGCCCATCTACGATATTACAACAGGGTAATGGCTAGGTGGGACTATGACGAAGTTGTACTTTGCATATACTTCCCCTCAAGCCTGAAAGGGTCCGCATTATCCTGGTTTGATAATCTCAAGACAGGATCCATTGATTCCTATGACCAACTCACCGAAAAATTCCTGGCCACTTACATGTATAACAAAGTTGTGAACACAGGAATGGATAAGCTCTTCTCGCTCGCAATCAAATACAAGGAATCCGTTCGAGAGTATACAGATAGGTGGCATAAGATATGTCAAGCCATTGGACATGTGGACCCAGTAGTGAGCATTAATTGTTACAAATGGGGACTTGACAGGATGATCCCATTGTTTGTCGAAATCCACGGTGTCATCCCAGCCACGGAGGGAGACTTAAGGATAATTATCGAAAAGCACGCAAGGTTAGAAGAAATTCAGCGGGAGAACCCAAGAGCGCAGGCTCAATGACCTCCTCGGACCAATTCCGCGGATCTAGCAAGCGGAACCGGAGAACATCAAAGGAATCAGAAGGACGACCACAAAAGAGGCGGTAGAAGATTCGAAGACCAAGTCTACACGAAGCTTAATACTAGTTACTCACGCATCTTAAAGGATATCAAGGATCGCGAAGACTTGAACTGGCCTTGGTCTAAGGGAAAGCAGCCACCAGCCTCAGAAAAGTCCAAAGAATACTGTGATTTCCACTGCTTCAACGGACACCCCACGGAAAAGTGCAAGAATCTGAAGATAGCGATACAAAAGCTGATAGATACAGGCGACCTCAAAAAATACATAGAGAAATTGGGACCGGAAGAAAGAGCCAAGCGGAGCAAACAGGTTCAATTACCAGAAGGCAACCGCACAGTGAATACTATATCCTGCTCGGCGAGCAAAGAACCAACCCTAACTGCACAAATAGGGAAAAGATTAAGGAAGCAGTTTGAAGACTACTGTGAGCTTTACAATCTAGACGGGAAAGAAGTAGAGGATCACGAAGAATGGATGGACGCACCTCTGACCTTCGAAGCCGAGGACATTGACGATGAAATGGAAGATCACAACGATCCTCTAATCCTCACCTTGCCTATCGCCGGATGTAACATAAAGAAAGTCCTAATTGATGGAGGGAGCTCCGTAAATGTCCTTTTTCACGATACCTTCAAGCGCATGGAGCTTAATGACGAACAACTCTTGACCTCATACTATACCATGTACGGATTCAATGGTGTGGCTACAAAACCTCTTGGAGATATTGTTTTGCAAGTAGATGCAGGCCCCATGAAAGTCAACACTCGCTTCAGTGTGGTGGAAGCACCTTCATCCTACAATGCCATTATAGGAAGGAAATGGATCCACAAGCTTAAAGGAGTTGCGGCCACCTATCATCAATGCCTCAGATTTCCTACCCCCCTAGGAGTAATGGAGATCAAGGGTGACCAGGTTTCTGCAAAAGAATTCCAGGCAATGCAGATACAACTCAACAACGAAGAAGACGAGAAAAGAAGGACCCGGAGGACCCGGAACAAAGCAATATCCAAGGACAAAGCCATCAACGAATACTTAGAACAAATCGCAGAGGAAAGCTTGACCAAAGGGGATACTATAGGGAACACGGAAGCCTCCATATCACCCACTAACCGAGAAGATCTCGTAAACAAAGAATCTGAGCTTGCCAAATAGCAATTAAAGAAAGTCCCGCACCTAGGGGAACCCAAACCCACATTCACACCTTTGGAGGCGGTGAAGGAAGTCAACCTAGGAACGGAGGAAAATCCAAAGAAGATCAAAATTGGAACTCTGATGAATGAAGAGCGCAAAGCTTCGTTGGTTAAGCTACTAGAGGAATACGTGGACATCTTTGCGTGGAAGTTATCCGACATGCCCGGGATAGATCCGAAGACAGTACAACACGAGATGCGCATTAAACCCGGCACACCACCAGTAAGACAAAAGATACGAAAGGTGGCCACGGAGTATCACAAGGCAGTAGAGATGGAACTACGAAAACTACTAGAAGCGGGATTCATAAAAGAAATAAAATACCCTACTTGGATCTCGAACATGGTGATAGTACCAAAGAAAAGCGGTGGGGTCAGAATCTACATCGACTTCACAAACTTGAACAAAGCGTGTCCCAAGGACAGCTACCCTCTACCAAGCATAGATCAACTAGTCGACGCGGTCGAAGGATACAAAGAGCTCTCATTCATGGATGGATATGCCGGGTACAATCAACTGTTTCTAGCAGAGGAAGATCAGCAACACACGGCGTTCTATACACCACACGGCCTCTATTGCTACGTAAGAATGCCCTTCGGACTCCGAAACGCGGGAGCAACATACCAAAGGATGGTGGATGCTATTTTCAAGCATTGGATCGGCAGGACTTTGGAGGTCTACATTGATGATATTCTCATGAAAAGTAAACTGAGAAAAGACCATCACCAAGATCTAAGGGACATTTTCGAATCAATGAGAAAACACAATATGAAGGTAAACCCGGAGAAATGCACCTTCGGAGTAACGTCCGGAAAGTTCCTCGGATACCTGGTAACGAAAAGGGGCATTGAAGTAGACCCCGCAAAAATCCAAGCAATAGTAGACATGCCCTCCCCGAGGAACCTAAAAGAAGTACAAAAACTCAACGGATCCATAGCAGCTCTGGGAAGGTTCATCTCGAGATCCTCGGATAGATGCAAACCTTTCTTCAACATACTGAAAAAGGGTACGAAATTTGAGTGGACTGCAGAATGCGAAGAAGCTTTCCGTGGCGTCAAACAGTACCTAGCCGAGATCCCCATCCTTCAGAGACCAGACCCGGGCGAAGTCTTGGCATTATACATTGCAGCAACGGACGACGCGGTAAGCGCAGTACTTGTCAGAACCCACACAAAGAAGGAGCGACCAATTTACTACGTCAGCAAGACACTGAATTCCGCGGAACGAAACTACACAAGAATCAAGCAGCTAATCTTAGCCATCATCTGGTCAACCTCAAAGCTGAGGACATATTTCTTGACACACGACATACGTATCCCATGCCGAGCACCATTAGAATCCATCCTCAAATGGGCAGGGAAGGTAGGACGTATAGATAAATGGAGCACGTACCTCGACCAGTTCAACATCCACTATGAGCTTCAACACTCACAAAAATCGCAAGTATTGGCGGATTTCCTAGCAGACCTACCTTTGGACAACGAGGAAGAGGTGCGCATACAAGGATGGAAGGCCGCGGGCACCCGCGAAATAGAAAAGCAAATGGAACCAGATAATATCCTTGAACCAGCGAACCAGCGACAATGGGAGGTCTTCGTTGACGGCTCCAAAAATAGTGAAGGCGCAGGGGTAGGCATCGTCATCACCACACATATGGGAGATAGGATAGTGCACGCGTTCAGACTGGAATTCGAAGGCCATACTAATAATATTGTGGAATACGAAGGGGTGGTCCATGCTCTACGCTTGATTATTGAAATGGGGATACAAGAAGTGCGGTTAACAAGCGACTCACAACTAATCATATGGCAGATAGGCTACGAATACAGCGTGTACGACGAGACACTAATGGAGTACATGGCCCTAGTACAAACATTAATCTCCCAAATACCAAAAATCAAGTTCCGACATCTACGGAGGAAGGAGCTCAGGCACGCGGATGCCTTAGCGTATATATCAGCCATGCTCAGGAACGAGGACGTCAAAGCAATCAAGATAACAAGGGTGTACGAACCATCTATCAAACCCCAGGAGACGTGTGCAGCTAACCATCGCAAGTCTAGAGAAGAAGAAACCTCCGACGGTGATATCGAAGAGCACATATTCGACGACTTCCAGGATGACGACATCATGCAACAAACAGAAGAGGACGACGACTACAGTCAGGAAGAAGATTGGAGGACCGAAATCCATTCTTTCCTTGAGGAAGGGAGACTCCCCCGAGATACCAAACATGCTAGGAAAGTGCAATCCAAAGCAGCGATGTATGTGCTAAGGGACAAAATCTTATACAAGAAATCATTCCTCGGACCACTTCGTCGCTGTCTGTCTCGATCAGAGGGGCATGACGTCTTGAAAGACATCCATAGAGGAGACGCGGGGAATCACAGCGGGATGCGATCCCTTGCAGATAAAGCAAAGACGCAGGGCTACTACTGGCCCACCATGATCCGAGACGCAGCCAGAATGGCGCAAAGATGCGAGGAATGTCAAAGATTTGGCAAACATATCCACGCCCCAGCCATTCTGTGGGCAGCCCGTGGCCTTTTGCAAAGTGGGGCATCGACATAGTGGGTCCGCTCGTATCAGGTACCGGGAAAAGGAGATTCCTAATAGTGGCAACGGATTACTTCAACAAATGGGTAGAAGCAAAGGCACTGGCAAGAATTCGGGATTCCGACGTCTTTACTTTTATTTTTCAAAATATCATCTGCAGGTTTGGCATCCCCGCAGAGATAGTCTCAGACAATGGTAAACAGCTGCAGGGAAAGAATATTGACCTGTTGTTCGACACCTTCAAAATTCGAAAGAACAAATCCACCCCCATATACCCACAGAGCAACGGACAAGCAGAGGCTACAAACAAAACTTTGGCACTTATCCTTAAAAAACAATTGGATGAGTACAAAGGGCGATGGTGTGAGCAGCTACATAACGTTCTGTGGGCATACAGGATAACTCGAAGATCAGCCACAGGAGAGTCCCCGTTCTTACTCACATACGGAGCAGAAGCGGTGATCCCTGCGGAAATTCTACTACCAACAACAAAGACCGAAGCCCGGGAGAAGAACCTAACCACGGACATGATGTTGGAAAAACTTGACGATCTCGAAGAAAGGAGAGAAGCGGTACTACAAAGAATGGAAAACTACCAGCGCAGGCTAGCCAGGGAATACAACAAAAAAGTTAAACTTAGGAATTTTGTAGAAGGGCAGTATGTGTTGAGAACCATCCCCCAGTACCAGCGAGAGAAGAAATGGGGAAAATTAGCACCAACTTGGGGAGGACCCTATGTAATAGACGATATCACAGGAAACGGCTCTTATTATCTGCGTAACTTAAAAGGGGAAATACTCATGCATCCATGGAATGCCAAATATCTCAAGCCATACTACCCATAGTCAATCACCCGCGCCTGAAGTTCAGAAGAAGAATATGACTTACAAGTCCCCGTGTTTCTATCTCTGTTGGAGGAGTAGCGCGCCTCATCATTTCAATCAATCAAATGAGACATTTTCAAATGTCATACCCTATTCATCTTCAAGTCCCCGAACTTTCATCTCCAAGTCACATCTTAGCCATTACTCGTACGTATGTCAATTTATCCAACAATCCGTACCCATGGTCAATACCACGTGACGCACATGTATATACCTTTCAATTTACGTCAAAGTATCATAAACATACGCTGTAAATCATAATGGATCTTAATAAAATGTCGACACTGTCAGTTACCCCGTGGACGTAGGCCCTAAGGCCGAACCACGTAAATCATTGTGCAGTTACTAATATTAAACAAGAGGAATACCCCTCACTAAATATGCCTATGTAAGCCTCCCGCAGAAGTTTTTGTAAGTGTTTATATGTAAACCTTATAGCATAACCAGGGGGTGCCTCCCCGCAGAACGAGATATCTCACGGAACTCCCTCATAAGTGTTTATAAGTGTGTGACCGGAGGGTGATTTCCCAGAGAACGAGATATCCGAGCAATAACATAAGCCGCGGACTTCATGAAAGATATTCACGAACGCCGGCTAGACCCCCACCGTTCAGGAATCCTCTGGCCAAGGAATTAGCTGGACGGGGTGACAGGTCGCAAGACAATTCCAAGGATATCAACCTATGGGATTGCACCAACACTACACTCTCAAATTCCGAAGATCACAATCAGGGGATCGCAAATATTACGGTAGTATTCATTAAGATGACTTGGATTACACAAAATACAAATTTTAACGCTAAGGTTTGATCTATTACACGACAGTTGATTACGAGCCTAGCAAAATACAAATTTTAACAGCAGAAATGCCAAGAAGACTAAGCAACTGAGATCAATACCCAACGTACTAGACATGATCTACTGGGAAGGAGCATTTTCCGCGGGCTTCTCCTTGGAAGACGAAGGAACACTACCACCGGAGGAAGGGCTAGAGGAGCTTGAAGGGAGCACAGGCACCGAACGACGAGCATAACTCTTGGATAGTCCATGGTTCCTCTGGAGATCCAACTAAATCTCACCACGAGTCCTATTAATCTCCTCTGCCAATTGCTTACGAGCAACGAAGCCAATGGCTACACTCTTCATTTCAGCCTGACTCAGGGAAGAGGAAAGCTGATCCGCCTTTTGATTAGCTAACTTCAGCGCCTCCTCGTGAGATGAAGCGAGTCTACGATGATAATCGACTTGGCCTTCCAATTGAACTACCTTAGTCTGAGCTTCGTTAAGCTTTCCATTCGCAACTTGAAGTTGTCCTTGGAGCTCTGCGAATATCAGAAAAGGAATACTGAGTTTGGCAAATACAACAAAAAGCACACTCGATGACAAAGACATATACCTTCACAATGGTCAACCGCGGAATCCCTTGCTTCTGCGGCATAATCATATTCATTGGATAACCTATCATAATCTACCTGCAGAAGATTATGAGCGTACTGACTCGCGCTAAGATCATCCCGAAGCATCGAATTCGAATGATGATATCGATTAACCTCGTCATTCTTCGATTCCAACCCCTTATTAAGACGATACATGGTAAATTCTAGGTTCCTCTCATACTCATCCTGGCGAGCCACATCAGCTCGAGACGTGGACAAGGCACTACTAAGAGCACCGGATTCCGCTCTAGAAGCATCTCTTTCCTTAGCAAGACACTGCATATAAATCCGTACATCAGAGGGATGAGAGGCCCGCGCTTGGCGCAACTCTTCCTCCATATTTTCAAGCTTAACTTCTAGGGCGGAAACTTGGCCACGGGCTTCCTCAAGATTATCCCGCGTCCACAAAAAAGCTCCGCTAAGGGACTGACGCTCGAGATTGTTTCGATTCTGTAAATCCACCCAGCCAAATGTCTTCTTACGCCATTCTCCGGCCATTGCGTTGTGGAGTTTCGCGAGCATTCCATTTAACGGATTCAGCCTTGAGTTTTTCGACTAATTCAGCAATACGACCTTTTTGGCGAACTCTCTCACCTCGGAGCCACACCAACTCAGGGATTCCACCCACTAAGGATAATACAGCGGGGAAAGGAAAGAAGAAGAAGGCGACTCAGAACATATATGGAGCGTCGGATAAGCAAAAGAGAGGGGGCACAAACCTGAAATAGACGAAGAATTCTTTTCAGCTATCTCAAGCTTTCTCTTAACCAAAGCTAGCTCGGAACGAAGCTCCGCCTCCACGGCGCCCTGCTCTTCCTTTTGCTTAAGAACAGCCTTCAGCTCGGCGATCTCCCTATCCTTAGAAGAGGCCGCGGCTTCAGCACTTGAAAGAATCCCTTCACGAAGGCGGAGTTTCGCTTCTAGCTTAAGCGACATAGCCTTGAAGAGTCGGTAAAGGGTGTTGTTACAATACTCGCTCCTCATCACCTACGGACCAAGAAGAAATTATTTCACATGGCAGGCGAGAAAAACCAGGTTTCAGGAGAACAAGACATACCTCCAATAAACGTTGCTGAGGATAACTGTACTGATACCCGTCAGCGATAGCCATCATGCCAGCAACAATCGAGGCAGGGGTCACCACCAACTCAATACCACCAGATAATAGATTCTTGTCCCACTCCACGGCTACTACCTCCTCAGGGGTTAGCTCCATACGCCTACGAGTAAAGGAGTCCGAATCCTTCTCCCCTTCAACCACAGGGGCAGGGTGCGGTACGACAAGCAAATCTTTCTTTTTTAACCAAGCCAAAACAGCATCGTCACCATCCGCGGTTAAGGATTGGGAAGAATCATCAGGAGACGAATCCGAGGTTTTTAACCCCAGGGAGCAACCAGAAGAAGCGCCGGTCTGGCCTCGAGCCACAGCTTCATCATCAAAACCATCCGGGGGTACCAACAAAACAGCAGGATCCGATACGCGTACTGATTCACCCACGCAACTGCCTTTAAGGACATCCCAATCATCACCAGGGGAAAGCAGAGTGAAATCTGATACGAGACCCATAGCGCCAGCCATGTCAAAAGATTCCCCACCAGAAAAAACCCTACCGAAGGAGAACTCACGGCAAGCATCCCCGTTTTTATCCTGACTACCAAGAGCAACTCCCTTGCCCTTGTCTACAACAACTTTATCCCCCACGACATGATCACTGACACCCGTGGATTGATCACCAAAGCACGTGGATTGATCACCAAGACCCGTGGACTTGTCATCAACACCTATTATATGATCACCATCACCATGACCGTCACCTCCACCTTCTTGAAAAGGAGGAGACGTTTCAATCCGCTCTTCCTCATTATCATTCACGGGGCTGTTCACACCGTCAAAGCACGCGGAGTCTTCGGTTGGAGAATTGGACGATTGCTTGGGATTAATCTTCTTTTTCCGGGGTACCTGTAAGACATAATAGTAAAGAACAATCTGTAACTCCTTTCCTTGGCGTAATCACCATTACTTAAGAAAACGAAGGGGCATATATACGAAGAAAACGAACCACACCTGAGCAACCTTAGTAGTCGGCAGAGGATTGGCATCGGAGACATCTTCGTCATCCACATAATCAACATCACGACGATAATCGAACTCCATACCTTCGAAATTCATCTGCCAGGGGCAGTAATGGGCGTAACGAGAAGGGGAAGCTTCGCGACAAGCACTGTCTGGGGTAGGCTGCCAACCGTGAGGTCCGGGGACCCAACCATAAGCCCATGGACCAACGACTTCAAGAACAGTTGAATACCACTCATAGTCGTGATCACGCTTAATCCTCTCATCAGCAGGGATGGGAAGACCTTCAGCACCAGGGACTCTCGCCATCTTGGAATCACTTACCTCACTCAGATGGCGAATTTCCCCCTTAACAGGAGCAACATTCCGCAGATTCACGGACCACGGCTTGCGTGTCTTCCTGTTAACATAATCCCCGAAGGACTTGTTGAAGTTCTCAGGAGTATACGACCCCCTCTCCTCTTCTAATCTGGGGACGTAGCAGGTCATCATCGTTTGCCCTTTGCTATGAAGGTAACATTCTTGGAGATGACAAAGATAATTTCCTGTTAGCTGCTGCACCCCACGATTGTGACTCTTCTTAGTAGTATCGCGGCTGGACAAAACTCGGTAGTAAAAGTCATCACCAGCCTTATATAGAGGCAGCATCAAACCAGCCTCGAAAGCACCCACGGTCGTCAATAGATAAAAAGCATCGTACTGGTAATTAGTAACCATCTCGTAGGTTATATATTTATCAGGGGCATAAAAGCGTACCTGGAAGTGTTGAAGACCGTGATTCAATTTGAAGGCTTCAAGATCGATGTGCCTGAAAGTAAACTTCTTGTTACCCGGAGGTAGAGGACAAAAAGTAACAGTGGAATCATCCTCGAAAGTGTCCTCTGAAGCATATTCTGCGGAACCCGCTACCTTCTTCTTGGGAAGAACCACGTCTCCCGAAGACTCTATCTCTGCAACCTTCATCTTCGAAGGCTGTCTCTTAGCTGACTTGCCGGAGGTAGGCCCAGATGAAGGCGGAGGAAAGTTTGTACGCGGTGGAGCCATGCTACGGAGAGGCTGCACATCTAGGAGTTCAGTGCGCGGATTCTGCTGTTTTTTAGGAGACTCATCTCTAGGACGATTCATGGCGTACCTAGACCCCCGCGACAGACCCCCTCTTGGGAGCGAAGGCTTTTGACCAGACGACGAAGATGGTCGCCTATCCCTAGGATTCTTCTGAATGAGGGGAGGCGAATTTCCACCCCTAGTATGGGAATCTCTCCGAGGAAATCTATGGGGACTCGGCGGAGGAGTTTGATAAGGCACCCGCGGACGATCCGACATATCTGCGGACAAAGACATAAATAGAGGGGCAAGTCAGAGTCAAGGAAGATCAAAAAACAAGGAAATCTCAAGAACACCAGCAGACGAGAAGAAAACCCTAGGTTTCATCCACAACCCTTTTAACACTTGAGCTACTACTCAAATTCAAGAGAAAGAACAGGAAATCAAAACACAGCCGGAGAATACACAGCTTAACGACGACAGCTTTCAATTCCAGGGCATGCAGAAGATCGAAACCCATTAAAATTCACCACCAAAAAAGTCAGGAAATCAACAAAGGCAGAAATAGCTAGTAAGCGAAGTGGAAACCCCTACCTGAAGGTTCGAGCAGTCAAACAAAGAACAGCAACAGTATCGGCAACGGCAGCAGTAGCAGTAGTAGCAGCAGTAATGGTAGCAGAGGGAGTTAAGAAGATGAAGAAGAAAGTGGGGCAGAGAATAAAAACAGAGAATGTGAATTTAATTCACATTCCCTCATTCTCCCCTTTTATGGGTCTAAAAGAAATCGCTCACTACTCAAGGGGTAGTTATGACCAGGACAGGGGAAACGTGCACAATAAATGCAGATAAATCCTTTTTAGGAGAAGTTATGAGGAGAGAGATAAAAACGCACCGCACGATTCTTCTTCCAACTATGACAAATACCCCGTCACAAGAAGAGGGGCAAATTGTAAGTACACTATTATATCTCTCTCGCCACGTGTACTAGTGAGCTCACGGGGGGGGGCTACATCATAAATACAAACGGAACGCAGGGATATCCGCGGACTATAGGATGTATGCCACCTGTCGAGATCAACGGCCAAAGGAAGAAGAGCATCAAAGGAAGATATCCCCACGTGACACCTTAGAACTAATCCGCCACTTTATCTCATCACGAGACGTGATATAATCAACGGTTGGGAGAGAGTCCCGCTGACACGGACGTGACAAGGGGAGATTAGACTGCCCCAACCACCGGAATTTAGTGCTGAGGACACGTGCAAGAAGACTAGCGAAGATAATGTGGACCAACCAGCGTGATGAACGTAAGAGTCGAAGAAGGCGCGGGACGACAAGGATATCCGCGGACTATGCATAGAACACAAGAAGATAATGTTCCAGCAACCCTTTTTCAGTAAACCCACACAGAAAAGATGTATATATACCCCCTCCTAATAAAGAGGAGGGGGTGGCGAACAAAAGGGGAGAGACTAGAAAATAAGAGAGGGAAATTAAGGAGAAGTAAGTATGAGTATCAATCTGTGGTTTCCAGAGATGATAAAAAGTCTTTCTATTATTCTTGTAACCATTTACCACATAGTGAATAACCCCCAGACCCGTGGATGTAGGCTTTATAGCCGAACCACGTAAATCCTTGTCTCATTTATATTCCATGTTCATATATCTTTTTATACACATATATTTCTTAGATCTTTAGCGATGGATATAGATGAGATCGTGACAAACCCTCAGGGTTTGGAATCAATGAATCAACTTCTATCTGCACATATTAGCTATATTTGCACCTTGATGCATGCGGAGATTGCTTTTGATCACGAGATGGATCACTACGATGATTTTCGTGTTCACACTTTGAATCTGTGGTTATCACAGTGAAACGTGTTGTGTTGGAAAAATAAGATTAATTTTGTTTATTATCTTATTGACGCCCTTTGTATATTATTTCTTCATCTTTTATTCTTCTGGGCTGTTGTCTTTGTTGAAATGTATGGTAAAAATAAGAACAAATCCCTTGCTAGAAAGTCTCCTGAACAAACGTGTTTGTCTTTGTTGAGATGTCTGCGAAGAGAACAAACTACTTCGAAGTAGATTTCGTCTATAACCTTTTCTTCCCTAACTGATCTTTGCCAGAATTTTATACTTCGCAATTTTAAGTTTAGTTTGTTGCAAATTCTTCACGCTACTAAGTTGAGTTCGCTTCCTTTACCTTTGCCATTCTTCTATTTTTCCCTTATTCAATTTAAAATACGTCTTTAAGAAATTCTTTATTCTTCACGTTCACCTTTAATTGTTCTATGTTACTTCTTCATAGCTCCTTGTTGCTGTTTTCATTGGATCTATATTCATTCATTTCCTTGTTTTGCTGGCAACTTGTCTTCACTTTGCCCTGCAAAAAAGGTCAACCCCTATTAAAGCTTTAAGATATAACACATTCAGAAAATTCCAATTTTCTTTCGCCGGTATATCTTTTCCCCTTGTCATTCCTTCTTATTTACACATTCTTCATGTTGTTTTCTATTGTGCTGTGACCTGGTCCAATATGCTATTGGTTACATATCTTTGCACCATAGCTTTATCTTCCCTGTCGTACATGATGACCTGGCTTGTTCTTCGCCCATGAGCTTCGTAGTTTATTTACTCGCCATCAAGAGCTAATCTGTGCAGCTGGTGCTAAGGTGCTGGCATGAATGCGTGTGTTGCGAGAGGACCTTGCATCTAATGAAGATAAAAAGTTATTGTTGCTTGCGAGAGAATGAATGAAGCTTTATAGACGATTGGGAAAATGATATTGAATGGCTTAGAATTTCGCAAAATGATTTATTTTGCGATGATTTTTTTTTTGTTTGTCTTCGCTGGAATAGTATGGAACAAGTCCTTATGCCTGCCGCAAAATGATTCTTCCTTGCGAAGCAAGTCCTTCCTTTATGTTCACTCTACATTACTGTTCTTCTGCCTTTGTCTTCTTATCGAATCTGTGGAGTTAAAAAGAAAAATAATTTATTATATTAAGGACAAAATAAAGTAGCTCTTCTTCGTGCTTTGAACTTGTGCGGTTGTCTCTTCGTGTTTTTATGTAATATTGATTGTGTAATTATTTCTTCACTCTATTCAACTGTTGCAGCCGCTTTCCTTCATGTTTCTATTACATTGCCTTTAACTATTGGCGTTGAGATGAGGTTATTACTATGCAGCTTCACTTGTTGGTGTGGGTTCATTTGATTTCTTCTTTCTAGGTGTTCTTTCTTCCTTGACGTTTGTTATGCAGCTTTGTCGCATTTTTGTCTTTTCTCTGAGGTTTATTGACGAAGTGACTATCACTACCATATCTTGTTGACGTTCCTCTAGCTTTGGTCAAAATATTGATTTCTTCATGAGTTATTTTTCTTCATGAGATGAATACTTTGAATGATTATTTCGCAAGTTTGTTTCTTTAAAACGAATCTTCTTCTCTCCAAACAACATATAGTGTGATTTTGGACAAGTAGGGCTAATATACTTCGTGTATTTCATCTTCGCTGCTTCGTCTAGAGTTCCTGACAAGATAATTCCCTAGACTTCGCTAGAATTGACCATGATGTAAACCTGACTTAATATTCTCCTTCTCATCGCCGGTAGCGTTCATTTGAGATCAGTAAAAACTAATATTTGAATGGAAATTTTTAATCAACTAGTTCGTCGCGAATTTCCATGGTTTGGCAGAGATTAAAATAATTAAGTCTGTAAACAATCTAGAGGATTTTAAATAATTTCTACCATACGAAAAGCGAATCCATTAGACCTTGTTTGTGGGAAGAAATCCCTAAATCAGTATCGAAATTTTAATATCTAATATTTTTAAACTTTATGCAATGGGATTTATTGGAATCAAATCTGCAATCAAAACTCGTTTTAAAACATGTATTGAAGAGGAAATTGAATTTTGAAGAAGAATAGTTCATGTCAAAATCCTTCCAAATCAATTTTTTTTTTAACCAGATCTAAAATCTGTATGAGTAAAAATGAAAGGGATGAGGAAGTGCTTATCCTTTTAAAACGGATTCTTGGTATAACTCTGCTTGATTTTGTTATAATTGATATCTTCCCTGAATCTGTTCCTGCATCGATATCTCGTAGATTGCTACTATTGTCCCCTGAAAGTGTATTTTCCTCTTGAACTTCCTTGTTTTACCTTGAAATTTATGGATCCAGTTGAATTTTTCACCAACAGGAGATGATTTCCTTAAATTGTGTCCCTGTTTCTAGCGCCATAATGTAGTTGCAGGATTTCCTACAACACACCCCTTGTAATATCTTGATAATAATTTCTAGATCTAAGTCTATTTCCTAACAAAAATAATGAATTAAAGTGCTAAAATTATAAAATAAGATACAAGATTTATGTGGTTCGATCAATGTGATCTACATCCACGGGGTTAGGATTCTTCACTATGATTATTAAAATTACATTTGGGTTACATGGAGACTCCATTAATGAGTATTTGAAGCTCTAGCTTTTGTTTTTGGGGAAAAAGATGATAAAGAAAAATACATTTTCTCTCCTAAGTTTCCCTCTTATTTGAAGCTCTTTATATATGTGTCTTCATAGTGGTTGACAGCTAAGTTTCCCTCTTATTTCGGATCTACTCTGCGATCTCCTCGCCATAACTTTAGTCTTCATTATCGCCATCTTTATATCCATCGCGGGACGAATATGTTCTTCTCACATTTCTTTGATCGTCAACTTCTTTTGTGACATTCGCAGAAATATTGTTAATTATCGTAGAAATACTTGAGCTGCTCGTGAAAGTGTCGTTTCTATCGCAAGAATATCGTTGTGGCGATATTCTGGTCCTACAGGTTTGACCGATCACAAGTAATTCCATATTTAGGTATAACTGATCCTAGTGATTGGTATAAATGATTGAATCCATGTATGTGATTTGATATGATCAATCACATTATAGTCTTGGAATACATGCAAACCAATTATAAAATTGTTTGAAAGTACGTTATAACCGATTCCAAGAATGCAAATCCATGTAAATATGAAATAAGGATTTGAAATGAAAAGATGACAACATACTTTAAACAAAAGCAGTAACTCTTACCATTTATTTTTCAAATATATTCCTTGGTACTCAAGGTGATCATGTGCCAAATAAATTAAGAATCTTTAATTAAGCTTTTTGGTTTTATATGCTTTAATTACCAGCAATTAATGCATAGCTCTAGAAAATAAAAATTAGTAATATGCGTTTACTAATTGGAGATTTTGTATTAATAAATTTCGGAAATATTGGAAAAACATTTATTGGAATAAGGAAAACCGAATTTTGGCATTCATTGCATATGTTGAGAATAATTTCGGTTTTAAAAATTCCTTGGTGTCCAAACATCCTTGGTATATAAATGCCTAAGTTTGCACTTCTATCAAACTATCCTAAGAGCCGTGCAAAACTTCAATTCTTGTTGTTTATGGTGGAGTCGTCTAATCGAAAAGGAAAGTATCATAATTAGGTGAAATCTCTTACGACCGCTCGGTTAAAGACTTCTTGGGATCAATGAGCTTTATGAGTACCGTTGGTGGGAAACTAGATAAATGCAGTGTTATTAGTTTTCAATTGATTTGATTGACTGATGGTTATTGAAAATTTGATTGCACCTGGTTTGTTTATTCTTGAGAATCTTCTCTTCTAATATAAGATTCACTCAAACTAGATCAAAGTATCGACGGGATCTTTAGAACTGTTTTGTAGATCTAAGAAATCTTAAGATAATCCATTGTTAATAGACTCTATTATGTGTGTGATTGATTACAAGAGTTTCAAGTGATGTTATGCAGGTTTTTAGTGAAGATTAAATAAGATTTGAAGACGAAGAAGATTTCTTATTAGTTCTCATATCTTCCTTGATCGGCTGGGATCCAACTAGAATCGGATTTATTCGATTGATTAGTTGTGTGAGATAGGCATCACTTTATAGTTTATTGGTGGAATCTATATTTATTGACTGAGAATCAAAACGTAACTTCTTTTGTAGTTATTGGATATGTTGATCTTACCAGGTTAGATTAAAAGGAAGAGCCTTTGTGTATGACTTGAGATATCTTTATCTTGAAAGAATCAAAAGAGTTGTTACCAAACAGATTTGTTGTTCCTTTACTGTTTGGAATACGATCCAAAGAAATTATACCAGTGTGTGACCTTCGAAGTCGAAAGCACAAGGATATTGAGGAAACTAAGTGAACCAGGGATAGTTGCCTGGTCTAAATTATACGAAGTTGTTGTTGATTTTGTATAGCGGCTTAGTTCTGAGAGTATTCAATTCTGGATTAGGTCCCAGGGTTTTTCTGCACTTGCATTTTTCCTCGTTAACAAAATCTTATTGTGTCTTTTACTTTTCTATTTCCGCAATTATAATTATTTATTATAATTAAAAATAAAATACATAAACGTTAAATCTGCATTACTTGATAATAATCCTATATCCATAGTCAATCACACAAGTTATCTTGTTGTTGTATTGTCTCGATCTCGTATCCATAGACAATCACACAAAGTGTGAACCGATTAGTTGTATTATCTCGACCCTGTCCATAGACGATCACTTTCGGTAGAGGACTTATATGTTGAAACAAAAATATTATGGTGTATTTGGGTACCCTCTTCTTTTCAGGTTAAATACTAGAGTCAACTTCGTTTAGGTTAGACTAGAAATTCTAGGAATGTTGAGACATACAATCATTACTCCGAAGACTTGAAGAATGTGAAGAAGTAACGAACTAAAAAGACGACATCATTCTTCCACTTGAGGTTAGTAATATTGACTTGAACTGTTTCATTTCTAACTTATCTTTCAAGTCGTGCTATATTGAAAAACATTACTGCGAAGCGGTATATACTGTAAATATTGTATAATACTCTAGTGATGTGACATAATCATAATAGTATGAAGGAATTAGACTATGAAGTATGACGCTTATATTTTGAACTTCGTAGATATGACATCGACATAATCTTGTATATAGTGTTATGATTATCTGAATGAGTTATGGTGAAGATTTCATCATAGGAAACAATGTTTTATATTTTTTTAAAGGAAGTACATTCATGAACTTGTTTCGTGAATCAAAAGTGAAATCAATAGGCTTATTGGTCCGGCTATTCATTGCAAATCTTTAGATAACCAATATGTTTGAGTTAGTAGAACCGATCTTAACTCAGGTTATGTATCTTGGCATAACTGAACACTGCCTAGACTTATGATTTGATATGACTAGTTTTTATAATTGGTGTAATCGATCCTAAGTAATCACCATGTGATAGTATGATCAATCCTTGTAATTGGTTTAACCAATCCTAGTAATTGGTGTGACCGATCATAAGTGTTGTCTGACCGATCCTTGTAATTGGTGTAACCCATCTTGGTAACTAGTGTGACCGATCACAAGTATATACCATGAGTAAATGGAACCGATCCTTGTAACTGGTGTAACCGATCCTAGTGACTGGTTTGACCGATAACAAGTAATTCCATATTTAGGTATAACTGATCCTACTGATTGGTATAAACGATTGAACCCATGAATGTGATTTGATATGATCAATCTCATAATATTCTTGGAATACATGCAAACCAATGCTAAACTTGGTTGAAAGTGCGGTATAACCGATTCAAGAATGAAAATCCATGTAAATATGAAATACGGATTTGCATTGGAAAGATGTCAACATACTTTGAACACAAGCAGTAACTCCTATCATTTATTTTTCAAAGATATTCCTTGATACTTAAGGTGATCATGTACCAAATAAATTAAGAATCTTTTAATTAAGGTTTTTGGTTTTATATGCTTTAATTATCAGCAACTAATGCATAGCTCTAGAAAATAAAAATTAGTAATTTTCATTTACTAATTGGAGATTTTGTATTGATAGATTTCGGAAATATTGGACAAACATTTATTGGAATTAGGAAAACTGAATTTTGGCATTCATTGCATATCTTGAGAATAATTTCGGTTTTAGAAATTCCTTGGTGCCCAAGCATCCTTGGTTTATAAATACCCAAGTTTGTATTTCTAGCAAATAATCCTAAGAGCCGGGTAAACTTCAATTCTTGTTGTTTATGGTGGAGCCGTTTAATCAGAAAGGAAAGTATCATAATTAGGTGAAATCTCTTACGACCGCTCGTTTAAAGACCTATGTGGGATCAAGGAGCTTTACGAGTACCGTTGGTGGGAAACTAGGTAATTGTAGTGTTATTAGTTTTCGATTGATTTGATTGAGTAACGGTTGTTGAACTTTTTTGCACCTGGTTTGTTTATTCTTGAGAATCTTCTCTGATCTGATATAAGATACACTTAAACTAGATCGAAGTATCGACGTGATCTTTAGAACTGTTTGTAGATCTAAAAAAATCTTGTGATAATCCATTGTTAATAGACTCCGTTATGTGTGTGATTAATCACAAGAGTTTCAAGTGGTGTTGTGCAGGTTTTTATTGAAGATTAAATAAGATTTGAAGACGAAGAATATTTCTTATTAGTTTTCATATCTTCCTTGATCGGCTGGGATCCAACTAGAATCGGATTTATTCGATTGATTAGTTGCATGAGATCGGCATCACTTTATAGTTTTTTGGTGGAATCTATATTGATTGATTGTGAATCAAAAGTAACTTCTTTTGTAGTTATTGGATAGGTTGATCTTACCAGGTGTAGATAGGGCAAAACGATTTGCTGGTTTTTACGGAATTGAGGAAACGACCGTACGTAGGAGACTCCTTGAACCGAGTAAAATGTTCAACCTCACACAGATGCACCGTTGTAAAGGGGGTACTTTGAATTCGGGAGATCAATCTGTTATACTCCGTCTTAAACCAAGACAATGGCCATTCCAGAGTAAATTCGGTCACAAAAGAGGATGTGATGATTTGTAGGAGGGAAGCTAAGAAATGTGTGGAATCAATGGTAATCAAATATTGTAGGTGTCTTGTGAATTCTGAATACGATAAGTTCTGAATGATTGAAATTTCTTAGTTGAGAGTAATTGAACAATTGATGAGATTCTTGTTATGTATTCAATCATGATTCGGAGACTTATTTATATTACTGGAATTGTAGACACCATCCCATGAAGTGTGACAGTTAATGGAATCAAGGAGTGGAGAAATGAAAATCGTGTTTGAAACCAGTTGCTCATCGTGCGGAGACTTGGTCGATTTTCCATCCACTACTTTGTTAATCCCTTCAACTGATTGCACGACTTGTTCACATTCCAACATGTGTATGAACACACGTGTCATAGACTGCAAAACCAAAACCCTAGTTGATATCCCCCAAGTGACACGATTGACGTCTCATGGTTAATTAGTCAGTTGTTGACTTCATGACTTTATGGGACGAAGAGTCCATGATTTTGAAAAATGTTTTAAACCTCAAGAATTGAACATGTCTGTTGAGACAGAGGTATAATTCTGACGTTGATAGTTGAGGCGAGCAAGTATTGGTCATTCGATGAATTGTTGAATATCGATATTTGAACCAATATTCCTTGGTTTGAGAAAATATTGCTCATCTGAGCAAGTGTTGCTCATCTGATAAATTATTGGTAGCACGACCAAAATAAAATATTAATTAAAATATTGGTAGTTGAACCGAGCATAATTAATAAGAATACTGATCATGAGATCGTCGTAAAGTTATTAGTGTTCGAATCTAGAATTATGATCCCTGGACTTAGAAACCCTAATTTGATCTATTGATGACCAATTCATGGTTTATTTTTAAATCAACCATGGAATAAAGAGGGATCGGATGCATGGGATCATGGATCGACCATGTAGCACCCATATTCTAGTGTGATCAAATACCAAGGTCTCTTGAAGAGTTGGTGACTTGTTGATGAAAGAATGATTAAATGCTGGTTTAATCATTTATTCGAAAATGCTCGTCTGAGCCTTAGATGATAAAATATAATTAATTATGAAGAGGTGGGGGACCAAGCAAGGGGTCATGAAATCGGCCCTATATGGTCACGGGATCGACTGATGATCATTCCATGATCCAAAATTATTTGGAAGAGTTTTGGACCTAATACGTGCAATTGCGCAAATTAGGTCAAATCGTGAAAATACGTGGGACTGGATTGTAGTTGCAGGAAATCCCACAACTACACCCTCATGAGATTTCATTAATTTGATTTGATGATCTAATTTATTTGATATGAAAATGAAGATTAAAGTACTAAAATTGTAAGAGAGACACAAGGATTTTTACATGGTTCGATCATTGTGATCTACATCCATGGTTCTTCACTAGTGATTGTATGTAATTACATGATTTTATAATTGAGACTCCATTAATGAATATTTGGAGCTCTAGATTTTTGGGTAAGAAGATCATCAAGAAAATAAGTCTCTCTTTCTCTTTACAAAATTCTAACTTCAAATGTCTCTCCAAAATCTATTCTTCAAAAGAACCCTCTCTTTTCAAAAAGAACTCTCTCTTCTTCTCATGCCTAAATGACTATTTATATGATCTTACAAAATGTTGACAACTAAACTGTCCCTTAACTTCGGACTAGAGGACTTACATTGCGAAGCTTCGCAATCTACTTCGCAAATATCTTGAACCTTCGCGAACTGCTCACGCTTTACTCATGATTTTGTTGTCGTCACCTATTGCGTCACTTATAATACACTTCTGCGAAATATTATTGTTGCGTCGTTAATTGTTCGCAAGCATAATAATGTTGCGAGATTCTGCTCCTACGTGGATCATTGTGAGCCAAGGAGACAACCCTTGTAGTACCAGAATATCGCCACAATTATATTCACGAGAGATTAACGACATTTCTGCGAACATCACCTAAAACTCTTCAACAACATTTCACGAGCATCACAAAATAATTCAAAGAATGACGTAATAAACAACGACAGCATAAAACATGAAGAAAATATGAAGATTTTGTAGTCAGAGAATATTCGCGAGCACAAGGCGGGAATTCGCGAGCAGATAGCAGATCTCACGAGCAGATGTCATATTTCGCGAGCAGATAGCAGATCTCGCGAGCAGATGTCAGATTTCGCGAGCAGATATCAGATTTCGCGAGCACGATAGCAGAGCCAGCAAGGAGCATATCGAAAATCTTAAAAAATGGGAAAGATAAATTGAATGTGAGTTGTCACCCACTATGAAGATACCTATATAAAGAGAAGAACAAGAGAGAGAAAGGGGGAATAATTTGAGAGGATAGAGATATTTTGTAGAGAGATTTTAGGAGAGAGAATGTATTTTTCTTTATCATCTTCTTCCCCAAAAACAAAAGCTAGAGCTTCAAATACTCATTAATGGAGTCTCCATGTAACTCAAATGTAATTTTAATAATCATAGTGAAGAATCCTAACCCCGTGGATGTAGATCACATTGATCGAACCACATAAATCTTGTGTCTTATTTTATAATTTTAGCACTTTAATTCATTATTTTTGTTAGGAAATAGACTTAGATCTAGAAATTATTATCAAGATATTACAAGGGGTGTGTTGTAGGAAATCTTGCAACTACATTTTGGCGCTAGAAACAGGGACAATTACTTTTCAAATTGAAGAAGATTCAAAGAAATTAGTTAACATTAGAATTAGATTTCACTGGATCTAAAAGTTTCAAGATCAAATATGGAGAGCTAAGACGAAAGATCATGATTATACAACAAATAGAGAGAAGGAGATATGTTAAGTGGCGGATGAAGAAAATATCAGCAAAATTGTGTCAACAAATCATCGAAAAGGACAAATTTCTTTTCACTTTTCTTATTTTCTGTTTCATATTTCGAATTTGGGAATTTCAAAATGAAAATCGGAAAGTAGACTTTTTATAAAACCTAAATTTTGTTTTCTGTAGAAATTTGATTTATTAAGGAAGTCTTGAATTTAAAAATGATTTTGCTACGAATTTGTGGTAACCAAACTTCGTTTTACAAATTTGTTTAATGAATTTTTAAAATTTTCAAATTTCCAGATTTTCTGTTGATTAGAGATTTACATTTCGTAAGAAAATTTTCATTCTTCGCAGGGAGAAATCTAATGACTTTGCATCAATTAGTTATTCAAACAGGACAAATTCTTTCTTATCTTATTAAATTATATGTTCATAGTATATATCTGGAAGATTTTGAATTTTAGATTATTAAACTTTGTTTTTTACAAAAATTGCTGTTTAGTTGATATTTTGAATTCAAAAGGATTTTGATCATAAATTTATGTCCATAAACCTTCAATTTAATCATAATTTTGACAACTAATGTGCACATGATTTTTGTGATTGAAATTACAAATGAAGGAATCAAAAGCTCCAACGAAATTTCTTTTTTGCGATAAGATGCATCCACCAACTTATCCATACACAACGTCAGCGAATAAATGGATTAGACCAACGCCAACATTTTAACAAGAAAATTAAGATTCCAACGGAGGAGAAAGCACAAAGGGCAAAGACAGCACAGTAGATAAAGGAAGAAGACTAATGATTTATTCACCACGAACTTCATCAACAATCGCGAAGAAATCAAATGAAAAATTCATCTGCGAAAGTCAAAAATCTACTCCAGGCAATAAGAAGGATATAAATAGCTATTGGACATTTTAAATGCCGCTATTGGAGAATCATTACCATCTACGAAGGGCACTAGCGATTATCGCCAGTGTAGTGAAGAAATAGAGTGGAACAACTTTTGAACCTTGGGATAACATGAGAATAATTTTTGCGAGAATTACCGCAAAAACAGAAACCATCAGTAAAGGAAGAAGAAATTATTCAAAGTTTACTTCACCTGTTAGTCATCATCAGCAAATGACGCAGAGAAGTACATCATCGCAGATTCTCATTTGCCTTTAAGTACAATCATCGCAAACATTTTATGGAGCACATTTTTTAGTTAGCTTAAATGCGATAATAATCTCTTAATATTAAAATAGTGGATAATAAATGTAGTACCAGAATATCGCTACAACGATATTCTCACGAGAGAAACAACATTTCTGCGAGCAGTTCAAATATTCCTACAACATTAACCACACTTCTGCGAGAACATCGTGAGAATCTTCAACAACAGTTGGCGAATGTCACAAAAAAGTGATATAATAGTTGATGACTGAAGATGTGAAAGAAGAATAAGGTTGCTTCACGATGATTACAAAGTTGGCGATAGTAAAGATAAAGATATGGCGATGAGATCGCAGAATGAACCCGAAATAGGCGGAGATCTTAGCTGTCTTCCATTATATATTTTCCTATAAATAGGACTACTAGATTCAGAAAAGGGATAATTGGTGTTTGGTACTCAGGTTTGGACCAACACTAGGCTTTGGTCTAACATTTGTCCAACGTTAGGGCTTGGTACCTGGACTGGACGTTGACCGTAGCTGACTAGGTTAAATATAAACTTTTGTTTAGTAATTATTATAAAATTTATATAAAATATAATTATTAAAACATTTACTATCATACCCTTTAATTTTCTTAGTATTTACAACACAATTCCCTGCAAACAATTCTACACCATGACTAAAAACTTATGGCAGTAAAAGAATTTCTTGATTGGTTTTCCGGCAATAAACTCAATCCAAAACAATGCAAATCCAACAAAAACTCATTCAAATCCCTGTATCAAACCCAAATAGACCCATCTCTTATCACCATTTTATCTCCTCGTTTCTTAGCTAGAACAACAAACTCTAACATACATGATTCAAATCCACATAGATTCTCAGACTTGATTCTTTTCCTGCACCAAAAACAACACCACCACCTGAATTGCAGCTTCAATCATTTCAAGTCTCTGTGACAGAACTCATCTATTAGCTCCTAACATACATGTGCATAGCTTAATCAATTATATCCTACATCATTTCCATCTCAAAAAACACAATCATTCACAGAAAATCCATTGCAGTACTTCTTCTCCTATGCAAATTCAATTCAATATTATCTCCATCTCTTCTCAGCACGAAGATTATTGCTTCCACCTCTAAATCACCTGCAACACCACCATATCTTCATGCCTAAGTTACATCTCCATTTCTGCAACAAAACCCACCAGCACCAGTTGCATTTCAACCACCACCAGCTCAAACAAATAAATCACTACCATCAGTTCGAACAAACAACAATTGGTGTTTTAATTCAGTGAAGTTTGGGTTTCCATTCAATGATATTATAGTTTCAAATTGATTCAGTATATTGGACGTTTGATTTGATTCGAAAATAGTTTTTGTTTGATTCAAAATTGGGGGTTTGTTTGATTCAAATTTAATGAAATTGTGGGTTTGATTTGATTGATAAATCGGGATTTCGCCTGATTCAGTAATTCGGATTTTGTTTGATTCGGAAAATTAGGGTATTATGAGAAAAAGAGATGATGATAGGTCTGGAGAAACAGATGTGAAAGATATGATCAGAAGTGGTTGGATTTAATGAAGTTTCAGGGCTAGAAATGAAGTTGGGTGAATCTGTAAATATGTTGTTGTTGATGATATTTAAATCAAAGGATTTGGAAGATGAAGTTACTGCTATGGTTTTCTCTTCAATGGAGGTGGTCCGGTGGGAAGAATGAGTATTCTACAGAGGCAAGCGGAAAAAATAAGTGTGAAGAAGAGAAACAGTTAGGGTTAGGGTAATGGATTAGATCTAAACCGTAGAGTATATGAGTCTATTAAAGCCGTTGGATGGCTTATAATTTAGGAAAGTGAAGGGGTAAGATAGTAAACTCCCCTAACAATTTCCTTTTTATTTTTATTTATTTTTCCTTAAATTAATTTCTTAACAGAAATTAAGATTTAACCTAGTCAACTCCGGTCAACGTCCAGTCCAGGTACCAAGCCCTAACGTTGGACAAATATTAGACCAAAGACTAGTGTTGGTCTAAACCAGAGTACCAAACACCAATTATCCCTTCAGAAAATGATGATGTACTTTTGAGAGTTGAGAGAGTTTTGAGGAGAGAGAAACTCCAGAAAAAAAGCTGTATTTCTGAGTTCATACTTTTGTTGTAAAAGATTTCTGAAAGTGAAATTAATAAAGTGTCGATATTCATATTCAAATTATGTCTTGATTTTCATGGAATCTTAGTATGGGTGTACTGTAGGAAATCCTGCAACTACATTTTGGCGCCCGAAACAGGGATTGAATTAATGAAAATCACAAAAAAGGTGAAGGAGGAGATAAGAATTATTCAAAATTGAGAAAGTCATTAAGGAAAACCGGTGAAGTGATTGAAAGAAGAATGATTAAAATCAAAAATGACTGTAAAAAGTTGGAGTGTGATGTGATAACAAAAGCAATGATTGATAGATTTCATGAAAATATCAAGGGAAAAATACATAAACGAAATTTTGAAGGAAAAAAGATCATGGCCGTGGAGAAGATTTCATCACTAAAAGATTGGGAAAAGCAGGAGATAACATTTACAGCAGCAGAAATACCAGAAGAATATCTAAGTCATACATCTCCTTTGGTAATTACAGTATCCACTTTACCAATGAAAAAGGAAGAGTCAATAAAGTCTACAGAAGAATGGACTGTGGATAGAACTTTGGTTGATGCGGGGAGTTCGGTGGATATAATGTTCTACCATACTTTCAAGAAAATGGGATACAAAGATGAAGAAATGTCTTGTTCAACATATCATGTTCATGGCTTTGGAAGATCTTTAACAAAACCTAAAGGTGAAATAGTGATACGAATTCCATTAGGAGAAATTGAAACACAAGTAACATTATGTGTGATAGATGTGGAGTCACCGTATAACATGATATTGGGAAGATCGTGGATACATGCAATTAAGGCTGTGGCATCAACATTACATCAATGCGTCAAATTTCCCATGCCGAGTGGAATTGGAAAAATTAGAGGAGATGCAAATTTTGCAAAATTGTGTTATTAGATTGATGTGAAGAACTGTGAAGAACGTCCAAAGCTGCGAAAGGCTCGCAGGAAATTGGCGAGAGAGATAAAGAAAGAAGAAGAATTCAAAACTTACATGATAAGAGCATAAGAAGGAAAAGGTATACCCAGTGAAATTTCGCGAGAAGGAGAAGAATTCACGAAAGTTATGAAAACTCCAACACCTATGGGAGAATCTGAAGCTAATTACACAGCAGCAGAGCCAACAAAGAAGATAAATATTGGAAGCGAAGAAGAACCTAAAATACTGAGAATTTGTACTAAAATGGATACAGATGAAGAAGAAAGAACTATAAACCTCTTATGAGAGTATAAGGACATCTTTGCGTGGAGCATGGATGAGATGCCAGGGATATATCCTTCAGTAGCATGTCATAAATTAGAAATCAATAAGGATATAAGACCAATTAAGCAAAGGATAAGGAAAATTGCGACAACATATCATTCCCAAATAGAAGAAGAATTACAGAAAATGCTTGATGCAGGAATTATAAGGCAAGCCAAATATCCAGAATGGATTGCAAATATGGTGGTGGTCCCAAAGAAGAATAAAGGAATAAGAATTTGTATAGATTTTACTAATCTAAATAAAGCATGTCCTAAAGATAGTTTTCCACTGCCTGATATCCCACAAATGGTTGAATCAGCAGCAGGAAATGATAGAATATCTTCATTAGATGGGTATAAAGGATATAATCAAATTCCACTCGCAGAAGAAGATCAGGAACATACATCATTTTTTGCTCCAAGAGGGTTATATTGTTATACTAAAATGCCCTTTGGCTTACGAAATGCGGGTGCAACATATCAAAGAATGGTGGAAAAGGTGTTTGCAAAGTGGATCCACAAGACATTAGAAGTATATGTGGATGACATGTTGATTAAGAGTAAAGAAGTTAAAAACCATGTACAGGATTTGAAAGAAATTTTTGATCAAATGCGATAATTTAACATTAAAGTAAATCCAGATAAATGTACTTTTGGAGTAGCTTCAGGGAAATTTTTGGGTTATATTGTATCAAAAGAAGGAATACAAGTTGATCCGGAAAAGGTACAAGCAATTCGCGATATGCCAACTCCAGCGACAATTGAAGATGTGCAAAAATTAAATGGACTATTAGCCTCGCTAGGAAGGTTTATTTCGCGATCTTCAGACAAATGCAAGCATTTTTTCGATATACTCAAGAAGGGAACAAAGTTCAAATGGACAGATGAGTATGAGAAGGCTTTTCAAGGGATTAAAGAACATTTAATGAACATAACTATCTTACAGAAAGCTAAACCATGAGAAGAATTATTAATCTATCTTGCGACGACCACATATGCATTAAGTGCAGTACTATTGCGAGTAGATGCAGGGGTAGAGAAGCCAATTTACTATATTAGCAAGACATTTAACTCTGCTGAAAGGAATTATTCAAAGATTGAGAAATTAATTTTAGCATTGGTACATGCAACTTTTAAACTTCGCATCTATTTTCAAGCGCATAAGATCAAAGTATTAACAAGAGTGCCAATTGAATCAGTAATGAAAAATTCAAAAAGATCAGGCAGAGTTGAGAGATGGAATGCACAAGTAAGACACTTTGATATCAAATATGAAATTCTGTCCTCGCCAAAATCACAAGTTATCGCAGACTTTTTAGCTGAATTTCCCTTAGAAGATGACGACGTTGTAGAAGAAATGATGGATATAGAAGAGGAACATGGATATCCAAGAGAACTGTTAACAGAAACCAACAAATGGGAAATATTAGTGGATGGATCGTCGAATGGGGAAGGAAATGGAGTTGGAGTTGTTTTTATATCGCCAGAAGGAGAGAAGACAACTTTTTCATTTAGGTTGGAATTTGCATCCACTAATAATGAGACAGAATATGAGGCTGTGATTCATGCTTTAAAATTTGAGATAGAGATGAAGTTGGAGAATGCTAGAATTACCAGGGATTCACAATTGGTTATTCGCCAGATAAAAGAAGAATACACCACAAATGAACCATCTTTGAAAAAATACAAAAGACTTGTTGAAGAATTATCTGCGAGAATCCCAAAAATAAAATGGAGACACATATCAAGGAAAGATAACAGGCTTGCGGATGCATTAGCTTTTATATCTAGTATGATGACAAATCCAGCTGCGAGGTGTATATGAATTCAAACACTTCTTTTACCATCAGTAAATAAATAAGAAAAAGAAGAAGAAGAAGAAGAGAGATATGTGATGATGTTTGAATCTGGCGAAGAAGAAACAAAAAATAATGATGAAGATTGGCGAGCAGATCTTTATGCTTATTTGGCGAGAGGAGAAACCCCAAGAAATCGATTGGAGGCACATAAATTAAAAAGTATAGCAACCAATTATGAGCTCAGAGATGGAATATTATAACGTAGATCTTTGAGCATACCATTGCTAAGATGTTTAACGAGAGAAGAAGGACAAAAGGTGTTAAAAATGTTACATAGTGGTGATGCTGGTGATCACAGCGGGGGAAGATCTTTGGCATATAAGACAAAAATACAGGGTTATTATTGGCCATATATGCATGAAGATGCAAAACTACTATCCAGGCGTTGTGAAGATTTCCAGAGGTATGGAAAGAAAATACATGCACCAGGAGCACCATTATCATCGTCAAAAAGTGTATGGCCTTTTGGAAAATGGGGGTTAGATATTGTGGGACCATTTGTACCTGGTTTTGGACAAAGAAGGTATTTAATTGTCGCAACGGATTATTTCACGAAGTGGGGAGAAGTAAAGGCAGTACATCATATTCGCGATAAGGATATTTTCAAATTTATATTTGAGAATATAATTTGCAGATTTGGAATACCAGCACAATTGGTGTCCGATAATGGAAAACAATTTGAAGGGAAGAATATAGAATTGTTACTCAATGCATTTAAGATAAAATGTGGAAAATCTACTCCTTTGTATCCGCAAGCAAATGGTCAAGCTGAGGCAACTAATAAAACAATTGCAGACATCTTAAAAAATAAGTTGGAAGGATATCACAGATCATGGTGCGAGCAGGTGCATAATGCAGTATGGGCTTACAATACAACTAGACGAGAAGCTACTGGAATGTCACCTTTTTGTTTAACATATGGGGTTGAAGCTGTATTACCAACAGAAGTTGCTATCCCTACAAAAAAAAAAAAGCATGGGAAAAGAATGTGAGTGCTGGCATGATTTTGCATGAGTTAGATGAATTAGAGGAAAAAAGGGAGAAAACTTTACAACATATGGAAAATTACCAGCGAAGATTAGCTCGCGAGTAAAACAAGCGTGTTAAGAAACGTGAATTCCAACCTGGCGATCTGGTTTTGCGAGAAACACCAAGGTATCAACAAGAAAATGGTGGAAAATTGGAGAGAAAATGGGATGGACCTTATATCATCAAAGAGATAATTGGAAAAGGGGCATACAAATTAATGGATCCTGAAGGAAGAGATGTTGGGAAAAGACTTGATAGACCATGGAATAGGCTATTTCTGAAAAGGTATTATCAGTGAAAATTTATGCGAGGTAAGAGATACTGATATGATGTATGAGGAAACAGATAATAAATTCTTCTCTATTACAATATATGCGAGAATCATCGCAAGAATAGCGAATAAAAATTTCGCAGAATTATAAAGAATGGGACGAACCTTTATGGCGTGCACCCTAGTTCGCGAATACAATTTCGTAAGAGGCATCTTTAAGACCTTAAAGCGTGTCATATGAGGAGGTATCTCTTAACATGATTCAACGATAAGGTTATATCGCGCTGGAACCTGAATCATACAGATGTTGGGGTTAAAGAAAACCTATCCGGGAGAGAGATCTTGGATTTCCAACTATATAAGGTTATACCCTGGTTGGAAGACTGAGAATCTCTTCTAAGGAGTGCAGAGTATGACCAAGGCACCGAGGTACACAGTTGATCCAAGGGTGCCCGGGACGGATGAACCTACCCTGGCCATCCTTGGTAAGTCTTGGATATGATACACTTGGCCTGAAGAAAACCCCACTTAGGGTGCAGTCTCGTAACTATAAGCCATATAGGCATAAAGGACAAGAGGCTGCGAAAACAACTGGTTGTTAACAGATCCGTATGGGAGTAGCTAGTCTTGTATGGCCGATGTGCCCTCCTTGAAGGGCAACCAGGGGGTATTAAGGGCGGCACCCTCCATTAGGGAGCTGATAAGTGTCTTTAGACGGCAATGTCATGGGAATTCATTCTCGTAAGAAAACTTAGGCCTAACATATAGTCACGTAACATAAATTGTGCAGAGGCAACAAGCCATAAAGAGAAATGATAAGATGAGATCAATGGGTTTTTGCATGAAAGTGTAAAGACGTCCTGCGATTTCATCGCAAGACGGCAATGTCACGAGGCTTTGTTCTCGTGAGAGAACTTAGATTTGTCATATTGTCGCAGAAATATTGAAAAAGAAAATGATAATACAAGATCAATGGGTCAATACATGCAAATGTAAAGACGTCCTGCGATTTTGTCGCAGATAAAAAGGTTGGCAAAATAAGACCTTTAACTAGGAAGGCACAATAAGACCAACAGACTAATATCTTATTTTAAAATGCAGGAGGTATCTATTCATCACATAAAGAAGATTACTTCATACTTATAAGATATCGTCGAAATATCACAAAATATTTATCAATAAAAAGAAGAAAAGAAACATAATTCACCATCTCAAGAAAGATACTGCAGGGGAAGAAGAGGAGTGGATAATTACGATTTCAATATCTTTCATGAGAAGGTTCAACACAAGTAACAAAAAAAGTTGAACTTTCAAAACTTATAAGGGTTACATTCTTCGCAAAACAGAAGAAGATAAAGAAAGCAAAAATGAAATTTAAACTTCAGCGACAGGCTCTTCAGTATTCTTCTCCCCAGGCTTATCATTCTCTCCAGCATTCTTATCAGCATCACCAGAAGTTTTATCAGTATCGTCAGAATCCTTTTCAGCATCGCAAGCACCTTTTTCATTGCGGATTTATTTTTCTGGATTATTTTCTTCAAGTTCTTCTTCTTCAATTTCTTCTTCAATTTCTTCTTCAGAAGGGGGATATTCTAAATCTTTATCCATGGGAATGGGAACTTCATCATCCTCAACTTGCAGAGGAATGACAGATTCAGGAGGGAGAGAATGGGAAATCAAAATTTTATTCACTAGAACTTCAGCGCTGAGATGAACTTTGCGAAGAAAAGCTCTATCGTGGTTTTTAATCTCCATGTTCTTGCAGTACTCAAGATAGTCAAGTCTTCTTTCTGCTTTATCGCAAACGTCTAAAGAATTAGAAAGGATGGTCTTGTTTTCTTTGCGAACCTTATCTAACTTCTCAGTAAGATTAGTAATTTGAGCGAGATAGTCTCTTTCAGATTCTGCGAATAACCAAAATGAAAAGAAAAAATTCATATAAAGATCTTACGAGAAGCAAAACACAGAAACTTGTCAAGAAAATCAACGGATGAGGCAGTCAATTAACTACCTTCTTTCTTAGAGGTTAAGTGTTAGATTAATGAAAAGAAACAATTCTCCCATTGATTCATAGTGTCATCAAACTTATCGCCAACCATACCCTTCAGATGAGATTTCATATTTTCTTCTTTGACATGAAGATGAGATTTTTCCTTTGACAATAAAGAGTTAGATCTCTCTAATTGGGAGCATTGGTCTTGAAGCTTACTGACCTTTAGACTAAGAGTTATTCTACCATTGATAAGTTTATTTATCTCAGCGGCAGAAGATTTATTTATTTTCTTCAGCTCATCCCTAAGAGAATGAAGAGATTGCTCTTGATGCTCACATGTACTTTGAAGGTTACTCAACTTTTGCGAGGAAATCATCATCAGGCTTGAAAATTTATGTTTTTCTTGAGACAAGGTTTTATTTTCATCTGACAGAGATTCCATCTCTTTCATGGGATTAGAGAAAATAATAATAAAATAATGAGGAACCATGAGGTGTGGGGCCGGCCGGATCAAGGCATGGCCGGTTGGTCAATAATCACGACCCCACAATATTTTTCCAAGTTTTATATTATTTCCTTGGTGCAAAGGAAATACCATGAAACTGAGGAGTTTCCTCAAAACGAAGGATATTTGTTCAAATGAAATGATTTTCATAAGATCAAGGAAAATAACAAAAAATATGATAAAACATAAAACTGGTGTGGGATTGGTCACGGCACGGCCGGTCGGTCGATGAGCCTAATCCCCTAGCACCTTGGTCAATATTTAATTATCTATTATTTTCCTTCCTATTTTGCATAGGTTCATCATTTCGTCGTATTTTGAAATACTCGTCCATGCGGTGATTGTTAGTGCATCATCATCGAGTACACTTGCACCATTTAAATCGGGGCTTACTCGGAGGTAGCTCAGACACCCGTGTGTTGAATATTTATTACTAACCCATGGAATTCTGCTGGGAAGAACCATAGATTGAAGTAACGAAATATTGTGAAAATATTTGAATATTTTCAGAAATTAAGTGGATGAATCCAAAAATTTAAGAATAATTAACTGAGGGCTCTATACTAGAAGAGAAAGCTGTCTAGGAGCATCAATTATTCTGACATGAGCCTGCTGGAGCTTCATATCCTTTATATAGTCAGGGAAAACTGTTGTTTGTATCCTGAAGACGTTATTGCTCTATACTAGCAGAACAAGCTGTCTAGGAGCCGTCAATCTCGTGATTCTATATAGAAGTAATTACTGAAGTGTCCAGTATTCATGAGATATGTTGTTATCTAGCCGAGAGACCACATGTACTCTGAGAGACAGTATTCTCATTCAGAGATTTGATGAGAGACCTGTGTCTCAATACTCACATCTGATTGCTAGATCAGAAGTTCGTATAATTACGGGTTTACGATTTTAGACTTTGTCGAAAATCCACCATCTACATTAAGTCCCGTGCTTAATGAGGAAAGTTGTGTTCCTCATTCAGCATTGAATGATGATTTTCCGGTCATAAACAATATAATTGATTGAACTTAGTCATAAGTTAAGATGTTACCGAATTTCGATAGTAGAAGCATACCATGACTTGAATGAAGATTCTAGTGGCATGATAGAGTGTCGTTTGGTGGACATAAATTGGTGTTGAACCGCTGATTTGGAAGACGGGACGTTGGTCGTTTTAGGATTCGCGGGCCGGGCCCAATAAGGAAATCCTTAGAAAATTAGGTTTTGGAAATAAAATTTGATATAAAAGGAATTAATCTTTTTTTTATTTCCCACGACCAGTATCTGCATCACCTCTCCATCACCTTCATGCCGGCAACAGGAAAGGATAAAAAAAAATGTCAGAGCACCACCATCCGCCGTCGCCGGCGGATCACCGTCCGGCTAGTTTCCGGCCGGCGCCGACCAGGTAAGGATTTTTTTTCTGATGTTCATGAGTTCTATGAGTTGTTCATATCTTGATCATGATAAAGTTATACACATATACATATATGAGCGTGGGTTTCGTCGAAAACCCTCGTTTTTGAAAACGTATATTCATTTGATCGTTAGTTTTGAAAACTAATAATAATCCCTGATTTAGGAGAGATTTTTCTTTATATATGTAGGCCTAGGTCTAGTGATAAAACTAAGTTTATGAGCTTTCATGTGAATCAAAGTTTTATCATGAAAAGGTGAATTTTCGCAAATCCGAAATAAACCTTCGTTTTAAGGAATGACGATGACACGAAGGAAGTTTATATATATATGGACTTGTGTCCATTGATAAAATTTTGTTTACGATCTTTCATGTAAATCAAAACTTTATCCTATAATGCGTGAGCTTTCGCAAAATTGGAATAAACCTTCGTTTCGAAGACGTATGATGATATGAAGGGAGATATTTTTTTAATAAAAACCGTGGCCTGTCCACAAAAGTATTTTTGTATATAAAAACCATGACATGCTCACGGAAAAGAGTGTATCTTTTTTTTTAGTGTGAGTTATCACTCACAAAAATGAAAACTGCGAGTTATTGTTCACGTTTTCTTATAAAAACGGATTTTTAAGTAATGTTCGAAATAAACAATTATTTATGATGAAATAATGTTTTAGTTTTCATGATACCATGGTGAATGTTCACACAGTATAAATGTTCATGATTTTATGAAAATCTGAGTTTTTGCACGTCTTTTGTATGTTCGAAGAAACGAGCGAGTTTTGAAGTATTAACTCTTACATCGCATTCACTACTGTTAGTGGAATCGTAAAAAAGTAAGAGTTAAGAATTACCGGTTTGTAGATGCTTGCATGAGCATTTTCCATTTACTTCATTCCGCTGATGTTTGCATCTTATATGAATGATATACTGAAGCAGAGTATTGTGTGTATGTTACAGCTATTTTTGCAAGGATGTCTGATTCTCTAGCCAATGATGCTTCCAAAGATGATATGTGTGTGGATAATGATGCTTCCAGGGAAGATTCGCACATAGATGATGATGCCTACAAGGATGATTCATGCACGGAGAAGACTTCCATTGGCGAAGATGAGACTCCTGGAATCAAGAACGTTCCAAACATATATGATGCCTTCTTCATAGATCAAGATCCTGAAAAGCATCTCAAAGCTCCAGAATTTCGTCTTCTGATAAATCCCAGAGAGGTTACTCAGAAAAAAATGGTGACTCCTCAGGAAACTATTCGGTTCTGTCTTGAATGAGGATATTTTTCTACATCAATTATTGAATTCAAACTTTCTCGACGGCCCTTGGAAAAGTTTTCTGGATGGGCGAGGTACATGCTGGGTTTTCCTCGTGTTCGAGCTAAGTTGAATGCCGCACGAGTAATACGAGCTATTCAAGCTTACGGAGATTTTTTTATTTTTCATGATGCGCAAGGTATTGTATCTTTACTTGCTCAATGGTGTATTCCAACTCACTATTTCATATGCAGATTGGGAGAATTTACCATTACTTTGGAAGATGTAATTGCTTTGTTGCATCTTCCAATCACGGGGAATCTTCCTGAAAATCTTTCTTCATCAGAGGAAGTTGCAATCTCTAACATCTTGACAACTACGATGGAAGAGATCAATAAGGCGTCTGGCAACAAAGGTTGATATGCTCATTGGTTAATACACTGGTGGCCAAGAGATACTCCTATGGAGTAGCCTGTTGACGGTACGTTATCTATCGATGCTTTCTTGTGCTTATGGCTGTCCAGAGATGTATTTGAAGATGCTGGAAATTTTTTGAAGCCATTCATGATTCCTTTTGCGATTAAGATGGCTCAGGGTGAGAAACTCCCAATAGGTAACTTGTTCTTGGTTTCTTTGTACTATAATTTGGACTCATTGATTATAGACGTTAGCGTCTCAAACGGTTTTATGAAGATTGAATGTTATGCTAATACAATGTTTCTTCAAGCTTTGATGTGTGAGCGCTTTAAGAATTATGCACCTATTCCACATACCATTTTGAAAGGGTTGAATACTGATGCTCGTCATGTTTTCTCTGAGAAAGCCAATGCCAGGATCATGCGCTGGTCCACAAAGAAACCTCGACTCAAGACTCGATTCGTTGATGTCCTGGATCGTGAATCTGAATTCACCTTCTGCACATGGGTATCAGTTCCCCCTTACATCTTTCAGTTGAGAACTTTTAATGATGAGGAGAGCATGACTTTGAAATCTGGTGCTGATTTGGACGACGGTGAGAGAGCTTTTATGCTAAGTTGTACTCCCGGTTATCTAACATCCATAATGCATGGCGAATTCTCAGTAGAAGAATACAATATTGATAGGGCATCTCGGAAAATGGTTATAGATCAGTGTGTTCCGACTTTTCGAAGAAGAAAACCTTCAGTTGATCAGCTCATGACCCGTCTGGATCACACACATGTGGAAGGAAGTGAATTATGGTTCCCCAGCTCTGAGAGAGTTTCATATGTAACTCCGGGTTACATAAACTTTTGGGATCAACAACTCCAACGTTTACTTGATTTTGTGAGGGTTGATCAATCTTTAGTGAAGAAGCATCCTTCCCCTGAGATGATTGCTACTCGGACAAGAATGAATCATTTCCCTGGTAGTGATAAACGGAAAACATCTTCAGGATGTCACAAGTAAGTATTTTACGAAGTCTTCATAAGATTATGATGATTATATTTTGATCATTGCATCAAAATTTATTTTCGTAGGGCGGTTGTAATGTAATACCACGAATTGATGTAAACCTTTCGGAGGCTAAAGCAACTGTTCATGGCGGAGAAGGCAGGAGCAAGAATTATAAGATGTTACCTAACACCATAAAGTCCCCAGTGATTTGTTTGGTGAGTTATCGATATTTCTTTCATCATGACTTCTTTTCATACATGTATGTAGGATCTTGAAACCAATCTTTGCTATTATGTTGCAGAATTTTACTCCATCGAGCATTGACGGTCTTCAGTTCTCTGCTGCTAGGCAGACGGTTTCTGACTTGGGTGTTGAAGAAGGGTCTGAAGTAAGTATTTCTTCATATAAAAAATTATGATGCTTAGTAAATAAAATGCTAATTGTTGAGAATATATCCAAGAGGATGTTTCCATGGAAGTGGAGAATACTGGTGATGCTAGCTCGAAGAATGGTGATAAAGAAAACTCCTAGAGTTCGAAACTGAATGAAAGTAATGGTGTTGTCGATGTCGGTGTGAGCCATTCTGGTTCTTTGAGAACTTCAGAGACCACCCAAGTAAGTATTTATCTTTTATTTTATCCATAGAAGCATAAATTTGTTGATCTACGACTGAATGAGTAATAATTCATGTGGATATATGAAAAGTTTTGTCGAAAATACGTCACCAGAAAATTCAGAACTCAGCATTTTAGGAAAAACGCCGTAGAATCTTCATCCGATGTCATATTTTCATGATCCGCACATGTATATTTATGCCTGGGAAATTTCCAAGCTTTATTGAAGAAGCTTTTTAAGTTTTGAGCACGTTTACAAGTCGAAATAGACGAAACAGTAAACATCCAGGAAATTTTCAGCTGTCATGTAGTCCCGAGTTTCGACCACATCTTTTTGCTAGTTCATCCAATTGTTATGAAATTTTGATATGTTGTAGATAACATCCATACTAATAGAATGGTATATAACTCAACCCTTTTTTATTTGTCAATTGCTCCCAGTTCATCATCTTGTATTGGGCAGTGTAAAATCTTCTATGACGAGCTTATCATAAAATATGTATTTGTGACTTTCACGTTATTGGCTGACATCTAGCATGTAAAATGAAGAAACTTGATGACGTTAGATCATTTTCATGATGGATTTCACGATTTATTTTGGGTTTTATACTTGGATGATCCTAATCTCATGTAATATTCATATTAGGTGCAAAATACCGAAGTTGAGAATGATGAGCCAATAATGACAAAACGAGCAGCCCCTGGGTTAATGATAAGGAGGAAAACATCTCTGCACTTCAAGGACATGATAATTTTGTTGTTTAAGCAATTAAGGAGATCAAAACTTCGATTGTTATTATTTCAATGGCGAAGGAACTGAGCCGCGAGTAGAAGAGACCGAAGAAACTGTTGTTGTAGAAATTTCTCCAGTAATTGAAAACCGTATAGTAGTGCATGAATACCCAAGTGCATGAGTTGCTTTTTATCCCCAATTTGATGCATCACTCCCATATCATGAGATAGTTGGTGGATTCAGCATTCTTGTTGGATATTCAGACTTGTATGATAAAATATGGAGGAAGTTCGGTCAAATCGTCGTCACTAGAGACCCAAAGCGTGCTTATTCTTTAACAATGCAAGTAAGTGTTATCTTGCATATTGTAAATGATATATGCACTAGGGAGAGAAATGATGTGACTCCAGATGTACTCTTTGATTAGGAGTTCAACTTGGAGAATTCTGAGAGACTTGGCTTCAACGTGAAGTGGCTTCGTAAGAAGATGAATGTTATTAAGGACTCATGTGAAAATAACATACCGTTTCCCAATGACGCTGTGATAAAGAAGGAAGATATAATTTCCAGGATGACTGAAGAGCTTAACATGGAGAAGGCGGCCTTACAAGTCTTAAAGGATGCAGAGGAGCAAAAATCTTTCTTCGCTGATTTTCTTTGATTCATTTTCCATAATCTCTTGAAATTCTGAACTTCTGAGAGATGTGAGGTTTTATTTGGGTTTTGATATTATGGTTTTGGATTGGTAGATGGTTAATGATTTTCTTTTGGATTTGATAGAGATTTTCTTTTTAAGAAATATGAACTGAATTTTGATAAATTGTTGAATTCAAATACTAATTGCAAGTATTGCTAACATTTTGGAGCAATTGTAATACAATGAAAGAAAATCCTAAAATGCCAAATCCAGACGTCATGAATGCTTAAACGCCCATCACCTCAAATGCCCAATAATTTCAGACAAACGTCTTAAGCCAATTCTCATGAATTACTGGTAGGGTTCGTCCATCTGTGTTGATCAACTTGTAATATCCTCCAGTTATGGACTTAGCAACCATGAATATTGGTCCTTCCCAATTGGAGTTCCTTGCTGAGTGAAGGTTGAGCTGGACTGCTTTGAGAACTAAGTCCCCTTCACAAAATTTGTTGGGTTTGGTCATCTGTGCCTTGAATATATTCTGTTGATTCGGAATTTCTCGTGTGGTGAGACTCCATGATTGTGGCACATATTGACACTCATGTAGGAGGGAGTATCCCTCGTAATGTCTGTCATGTTTGGTCACATCTTCCACAATGAATCTCCTGATTGGATGATCAACTTGAAGAGGTTTTGGACTCAACCATTGGGTGAAATATTATTGTGGAGAGATGATCCTCTCATAGCATTTTGAAATCGCTAAATTGTTTATGGAGTGAAGCCCTCGGACCAAATAAGCATATTTGAAAACTGACGATATGGGCATATGAGAAGGAATAAGACTTACCTGGGTGCGAAATCTCTTGACAAAAGCATTTGGATGTTTCCCAGGCTTCTGCGTAAGTTTTGTCAAGGCTTTGACCTCCTCCAGATATTCAAATGGTGAGGTATCTTCTGTTTCTTTCTCCGAGTCAGAGGTTTATTATGCAGAGGAACATGAAATTGAAGGTGTCGGTGCCACCTTTCCATCGTGAATCCATGCGCCTCCAAGAATCATATCATATCTTGGATATTCTATGATTATGTAAAACTTGGTTTCAGTGTAGATCAAATTTCCTTTGACTTTGAGGATGCTATATCCGTAAGCGTTTCTGGAGATTCCTTAGTGATCTATGATTGCCATGGGGGCATGGGTAGCTTCCTGTCGAGTAATGCCAGCGACTCGTAGAGTTTTCAAAGAGATGATGTTGATGGCAGTGCCGACGTCAACAAATGCTCTCCTGAATTTGTTTCCTTGATATGCACTATGGTGAGAAGTCCCCAGTCATACATTTCCTTGTCTGTCGCTGGAGGCTCAGTGGTAATCTCTTGAATCATCAAATACTTGCCTAACACGATGTGGTTTAATGCAATGAATTTGTCTTTCCTTTGAGCTTTTCACAATTATAGTAACTCGCAGACATGTTCAATCAAGGATTGAACTACTTCTTTGACAGGAGGTTCAGAGATAGCAAAAGTCCTGACTGGAAGGGTATCTTTATGTACTCCTTCAGTCCCCAAGTTGAGTTCTCATGATTCGACCTTTTTTTTTTAAATATGCGCTTCAAAGTCTTGCAATCACTTGTGGGGTGGCTGAAAAATCTATGGAAGCGAAAATACCGAGGATTTTCCATGGCCTCTTCAGTCAGTTCCTTCTTGACATATGGCAACTTGATTGCACCATCTTGAATCTAGGCCTCCAGCAATTCGATGACTTATTCAATGGAGCAGGGAAAGTCAGGTGCTTCTGGATCCTCTGTATGTTGAGGAGGAGATTGGACATTATCCTTCTTTTGTGCTTTTGAAGGGGTGGAAGAAGTATGCTTGCGCTGTAGTTCAGCTTTCCATTTGATACCTTCTGCGACATTATTTTTGGAAGGCTGCAAGTTATACTGCTTGTTGATCAGACGTCTGCTTCCTCGAATGTATCGTGATTCTTCAGTATTTGTGGATTTTTCTCTTTCTAATAGAGCATGTGCAGTGGTTGCCGACCTCTTCGCGGCTTCATGGAGCTCTGAGAAAGTCTGGAATCGGAGATTCTCTAGTAGGGCTATGTAGACCAGGAGCATGCCATTGATGCACAAATATACCAGCTGTTGCTCCATGATGTTTGGATCATGGCAATCCAAGGCTTAGACTCTGAATCTTTTCACATAGTCATTGGGATTTTCACTGACCCTCTGAAATATCCTTCCAAGATCAGAGAGAGTGACTTGCTCTGATACAAAGAAGTACTTCCTATATAAGGCGTTGATCATTTCTCCCTAATTATTGATAGTTCCAGGTGTATGCCCTGCCTTTCAGAGATTTTGAAAATTCCTTGAGGCGGACAACATGGTTATGCTCATGTTCTCCCAAGGCTTCAAGGAAATGAGAGACGTGTTCTCAAGCATTGCCGGTTCCATCATACAAAGTGAAAGTTGTAGAAACATAACCTTTAGGAAGGGGAATCCTCTACGTAGAAGCATGATAAGGGGGTTGTTGACGATGGACATGTGATGTCTTGTCTTTTCCACGATTCTCCAGAAGACGCTCCAAGTCTTCCCGGGTGATGAAGTTTGATGATTCTTTTGTTGACAAATTTCCCGCAGCTTTGTTGGTTTCGTCGTCATCCACTTTGTAAATTGGAATCACTACAAGAAAAATTGGCTTTAGCGACTATTTTCATACCAACTACAGTTGGTGGAATTCTTCAGCAACAACTATTTGTAACTAAAAACAAGTCTGGTGGGAGAAAATGTTTAACCACTAGTTTTCCAGCAACGACAGTGGGTGGAAGGCTATAACATGAACAACCTAACAACCGGAATATCATATTTGTTGTTATTAGCCTGCATACATCATGTTTAGGCAACCAAAACGTACCCTAAAAGGTACATATCTTTTGCCACTCATCTTACCCACGAAATAACCTATTGGTAGACACCTCAACCAACTATCAAATTATTGGCGTTGTTAGTTGCTTTCAGCCACAAGGTATGACAACTACAAAGTACACTAGAAGGTAAATACTCCAAATTTGGTAGCATTGTTTCAGCGCTTGGTTGTTTGGCTGGGATTTTCTCATCTTATGTGTGGACGGCTAGAGATGAAACATCTCACATGGCCCTTATCCATATTAAAGCAAAGAGAGAGAAATCACCCCTCATTCTCTCCGCTTCCATCACCTCTCTTTTTTTCCCTTCTCTCTTTCTCCCCCTTCCACTACCTCAAACGAGAGAAAATTTTCGCATAAATCTTAGTTTGTCTCAAACAAATTTTTTTTCTCATATTCACCTCTATCTCGATATACACCTCCTTAGTTTTCTCAATCAACAATTTTTCAATTTTTTCTCTGTAAATAAAAAGAAAAATGAAAACTAGGGTTTTCATTAATTTCTTCATCAACACTTTATTTCTAAAAAAATTTCTCTGAATCTGGTGTAAAGTATATTAAATATCGAGCATTGGGTACAAGGCTTGGTCTAATTTTATTCTTATAGTGTTGAAATCTAGGATTTCTTTGGTTTTGACTTTAGGGTTTATCCCTTATTTTTCTTGCGATTTATTTTTTGTGGGTACTGGAGAGATCGAATTAATGGAGGATATAAGTAGATCAAGTGGATCCCCTCTGCCTTCATCAAGATCTGTAGGTAATTATTTTTTTAATGATTAGAAATTAATCACTCTTTTGATTTGTTTTTGTATGAGTTTGGGTTTTACTGGTTGACATTAAATTAGGATTAGTTATACATATAAGTGTATGTTTTGAAGTTCTGTAATCTTCTGGTCACATGAATAAAAAGGAATTTTTGCAATTTTGTAGGCTTGTCTTGGCTGGTGTTGCGGGGTTTTCTTCTAAATTTTTTTTCTAATTGTGTATGCATTTAGTTTTTGTTAAGGGGTTTTCATTTCATTGAGAGGTTTGAAATGATTCTCTCAATTTTCAGAATATTTACTTTTTAATTTTGAAGGGTACATTGTTTTTATATGCCCTATGTGGGCGGTATAGAATGGAAATCATACATTCATTATCTATGTGCGTATTATGTTTAATGGGGATAATAATTGGCAGCTGCAATTTTGTAGTTTCAATTCCAGTTATGATAAGTATTGTGAACTCATGTTGTTCTTTGATCGAATGATTGTTTAGCGATTGAATGATTCAGGTAAAACACAGTTTCAAATCAGTTTTTGTAATCATTTATGTGCCTCTTGCATTTGACTTCGGTTGCTATTATGCTCATTTGTATCAATTTTGTGATTTTAGTACTTAATCAGCATATTAGATCAGTGTTTGTGGATGTTCTGTTGTTTTGGGCGAAATTTAGTCAACTAAAGACTGATGTTTTCTGTTGGGAATACGAATGTCATTTGTAGTACTTTGTATATATGTAATTAAATGTACTTGAAATTTGTCTAATCAAGGGGAGTTTGTTTTCTGAGTTCGGGCCATACCATTGTATTTTTGTTCGCTTATTTAAGTTGTGGCAGTATGATCCACCACGCTCTAGATTCATCATGTGTGGGCATTTTATGATTCTAGGGTGGAGCCTTTTATGTTTCTTGCATTTGCTTGTTGCTCTTTTAGGTTCGTGCCTATAGGTTTTACCTAATTCTAACAACCATGGTTTAATTGCATATGATGGTTGACACCTGTTAACTTAAGTAATGATAGGTTTGTGACTTGTAGATATTATGATTTCTCAATTCAGGGAAGTGTGTTGTCTGATATGCAGGCACACAATTGTAGTCAAAATATCTAAGATCTGCATCTCAGAGGCTCGTATCTACTTTTCGATCCCTTTCTTTCAAGAAAAAGTAGGGGCATCCTCAAGAAAATGGTGAGGAAGAGTACGTGCAGCCTCAGCAAGATGATCCATACCAGGATCTTGAAACTGCATATGTAGCGCATATTTGGTTAACCTGGGAGGCTCTTCATTGTCAGTATACACAACTAAGCCAGAAGATTTTGTCCAATCCTGAAAACCCTACCTGTTACAGCCGTGTTGCTCAGCTATTTCAATAATTCCAGGTTTTATTGCAAAGATTTGTTGAAAACGAGCCATTTGAGCAAGGTCTCCGTCCTGAAATTTATGCTTTAACAAGAAGTTCTTTTACGAAGATGCTTCAGGTTCCAAGCATTCAAGGTAATGCACATATCAATGAACTCAGACTTGATGTAGAAATATAAACTTCCTTACCTGACTCGAAATAGTAAGGGTCATGTTTAACTGGTGCAAAGAACAAACTGTTTATTGCTACAGTATTATGTTTGAAGTGATTTGCTAATGCTTTTGTACATTCTTTTTGTAGTTGTAGGAATTCCTACACTACACCCTTGATAAGAATCTATAAAAATCAAGTCATAATTGAAGATGAATAGCAACACTTTATTAATTTGATTTTCAGAAATGTTTTACAAGAAATGTAAGAACTCAAAAATACAACTTTCTTTCTAGAGTTTCTCTCTCCTCAAGACTTTCTCAACTCTAAAAATACATCATCCCTTTCTGGATCTATTCGAATCCTTTATATAGGAAATTACATAGTGGATGATAGCTAAGTTTTCCTATCATTTCGAATCTACTCTGCGATCTCATCGCGGTAGTTACAATGTTCTTTATCGCAAGCTTTTATACTATCGCAGAACAAATGTGCTTGTTCTTTGATCTTTCAATCGTCAGTCTTTTCGTCATTCTTTTATGTTACTCGTCAAGTGTTGTTGATGAATTCGCGATGTTCTCGCAGAAGTGTTGTGAATCTCGCAGGTTTATAGTAGTAACAATATTGTGGTCCTACATCTTGCCGCTTCTCATTTCTTTTCTGCGAAGAAGAGAAGATATGAGAATCGTATCTTTTATAATGCCGCAACTGTTTACCTCTTTGCATTCTTCTATTATGACATGTTTCTGTGTCCTTCGCCAGCTGTCTTCATGTATTCTTTCTTCCATTCAACCTTTGACACGTCCTTTTAAACCGCTGCGATCTGACCGTTCATGTCCTTTCGTTGCATTTATTTTCTCGAGAAGTTTCTTCTTCTATAAATACCTCTTTCATTCTTCTCTTTTTCTCTTTTTACTTTCTTCTTCTTTCTTCTTCTCTGCAAGTTTATTGTTCTTCCGTAAATTGCGCATCTGTTATTCTTGCGATTTCTTTCTCGTTTTTCAATCTTTTCTTTCATTCCCATGCTCTAAAAATGGTTGCCGCTGGCGCTAAAAATTTGATTGCTTTTAATGAGATGCAAGAAAAGCTTAAAGATAAAGGTTTTACTCTATCTACTATTCCAGATCAAAGCCCCAAATCTGAACTTTCTCTCAAATTATTTACTGATTATCAATGTTCTCGCGAGAAAATTATAGTATCACTAGGTCAGCTTGAAGATGGTCTTCCCATTCCTCTTTATGACCCAGAGCTTCCATTATTTTATCAAATAATTTCTCACGAGAATTTCTCGCTAGCAGTAAATCAGCTGGGTGGAGATTGTATTAGATTATTACTTGAATATGCTTCTCGTGGGGCTAACAAAGAATCTCGCTATCCTGAAACAGCGAAAAATCCTCAATTCAAGGATGTTCCAATCATTCCTTCGATGTACTCTGTAGATAATTTCTTTGAAAACTACAAGATAGTCCCTATGAAGAGGGATAACACTTGCTGGGGTGTTCGCTTGAAGAAAAAGAAGGTCGCTGATGATAAATCTCTTATGTTAGATATTGATTGGTATACTAACACTAATCAAGGTCCTCGCCATTCCAGCGATGACAAGTGGTTTATCTTTCCTTTAATTTTAGAGGGTCCATATATTTCTGGTTCCATGCTTTGCCTTCAAATATCGCGGAGTATCAACCATGGGTGTTCCACTGGCCTGAAGAAAGTACAGAAGTATGCTCTCCTTGACTCTTTGCATAACAAGTTATTTTTGTTTAGTTTTTCCTTAGTTTTTATATCTTAAAACTTTCGCTAATTATGTTTTTTTATCAGATTGAGAGATTGAAGGCTAACTATGAGAAATTTAGGAAACCTGCTACTCGTTCATCTCTTCAATTACTAACGAATGAAGTAAAAAATATTTCTTTATAATTTTCAACAATATATTGTTGCCCCAATTTCTTATCTTTATTTGTGCTCGCAGGTAATTGAAGAATTAGAACCAAAGCCCAAGGAAAAACTCTAAGCTGATCGCAAGGGGAAATCTGCTGCTTCTATTGAAGGAAAGCCCTCTGCCCCTCGTAATGAAGAATCTAGCGATCCTCCTTTGAAGAAAAGGAAAACTAAACATTCTTCTTCTTCAACTCCTCAATCTATCCCAGAAAATTTAGGTGTTGATGTTGATAAGGATAATGATGATAATTTTGATGATGATAATAACGTTCCTTCTATAAAGGATTCTTCTCCTTCTGAATCTTCCATGGCTCAGCTATCTAAAATCTTTGGTGATGCTGCTAATGGCATTATAAATGATTATGGAGATGAAGCTATTAATGGGATATCCCAGGCCCTCGCCAAAGTCTGTGATGCCCCCATTCTAGTTGATAATAATTCTTTCCAAGGAATCTCAAGATCGCTAACTCCCAGCCTTCTAAATTCGCTTGGTATCCTGGTATATTTCCACTTTTTCATTTTGTTTATGTATTTTCTTATTCATCAATTTTTAACTCATTTAATTCTAACGCAGGTTGGAAGAGCTTCCTTCGCTGCTGCCTCTGATTTAAACAAAAGATATGCATCTTATCTCCAGAAGAATATTGCTCTTCGTGAAAAGTATGAGAAGCTAGAATCTGAACTTGTTATTCTTCGCAAGAAAAATGAAGAATTGAAAAGAGATCTTTCTCAACAATCACTTAAAGTATCCAATCTTGATAATGTCAATACACAACTCTTAGGTATGATATTTTCTTTTCTTTTTTCATATCTTTACTTTTCATAATTCTTTCTTACTTAATTTGTTGTTATCGCAGACATTTATGGTCTTACTGATGAAGCTTTAACCATTCGTTCTTTTCCTGAACCTATAGATAATGATACCCTTCTAGAGCTTCTTAATAGTTCCTTGAATAACCTTCCCAATATTAATTCTCTTCCCATAGATGAACTCAAATCTAAGTTTCGTCTTTTAGAAATTGATTACAGATCTTGTTTAGATATAACCAACATATTCAAACAACTTCTTCATAATTCTAAAGTAGAGATTAAAGTTTTAAAAGCCAAGAATAATAACCTTTCCAAGGATAAAGATCGTATATCTAGACAAGGAGCTGAAACTTTATCAAATTTCCAGAATACCATTCTTGAAGTTCCAATTGAAAGAGATAGACTTATTGGCGAGAATAAAATTTTCTTGCGAGGGAAACTCAAGTTCGCTCTCATCTTCTTATTAATAGCGATGATGAGTTTGCTTGGGCTACAAAAGTTCTTGACAATGCCAGAAATAATCTAGGTGTAGATGTTAGTCTTCATACTGAACAAGCATCTTTAATTAGAGACATGATTTCTAAAAGAGAAGGTTGTCAACTGTTCTACTCTGTTTATCTTCTGTTTTTATTATTCTTCCTCACAAATTTTTTTAACTTGTTTTTATATACTCGCAGATGCTGAAAAGAGATATCTTGAAAGAATTTAAAAACTTGAAGATGACAAGCACCAACTCGCGAATAATCTTGTTGCTCGCGATGAGAAGTATTCAAGACTAAAAAACCAATTTAAAATTACTACTGCGAATTTTAACAGATATCTTGTTATTACTCGCAATAATTTCATTAAATTGGTTTGTGATGACCATAATATCCCCCACTCTACATATCCCGATCTTTCAAAAGATATTCCAGCAGAAACTCCAAATCTTGTTATCTCTGATAGTGAAGATGAGGATTTTGGTGAAGATGAAGATAGTGTTGACGATGGTGAAGGAGAAAAGTCTGGTGAAGAAGAAAATTCTAATAAGGATGAAAATAATAATGATAATGATGAAGTAGAGAAGTCTGTCGAAGAAGATGATGATAAATCTAATTAATTCTACTTCTTCTTTTTATCTTCCTTGTATAATTATTTCCTTCTTCCTGTAATCAGTTGCGAGTTTCTCCAGTATTGTAAACTTCTTTTGCTTCTATCTGTATAAATTATAAGACAATTCTCTTCTGCAAATCAATCAACATATTACCCTTTAATTATCTATATCAGTGTCATTTAATATTATCAATGCAATTTTATCATATGGTAGATGAATAATTTCATCATTCTATGCATTCCCATACTTGCCTCTATTATTCATCTGCAATATGAAAAAATTGAGTAAAGATTAGATAATAGTTGTAGAATAAATAGATTTTGCCTCAATATCCATGATAATTATCGCTAGTAACAACTGCATAACTTTATGATTTATGCGTAAAATCGCAAATATCATAACATCTGCGAGCATTATCGTAGTAATCTTATGGTCTTAATATGCCTTCCTAATTAAAGGTCTTATTTTGCCACATTTTTTCTTTCTTCGACAAAATCGCAGGACGTCTTTACATTTGCATGTATTGACCCATTGATCTTGTCTTATCCGTTTTCTTTAATATCTATGCGACAATATGATAAGTATAAACTCTCTCGCAAGAATTTAATCTTATGACATTGCCGTCTTGCGATGAAATCGTAGGACGTTTGTACACTTTCATGTAAAAACCCATTGATCTCATCTTAACATTTCTCTTTAGGCTTGTTGCCTCTGTATAATTTTCGTCACACGATAATATGACATGCCTAAATGTTCTTGCGATCATAAAGCCCCATGACACACATCGGCCATACAAGACTATCTCCTCCCATCCAGATTTGCCAACAACCAGTTGTTTTTGCAGCCTCTTGTCCTTTATGCCTATATGGCTTATAGTTACAAGACTGCACCCTAATTGGGGTTTTCTTCAGGCCAAGTACATCATAGCCAAGACTTACCAAAGATGTCCAGGGTAGTTTCATACGTCCAGGGCACCCTTGGCTCAACCGTGTAACTCGGCGCCTTGGTCATACTCTGCACTTCTTGGAAGAGATTCTTAGTCTTCCAACCAGGGTATAACCTTATATAGTTAGAATCCAAGGTCTCTCTCCCGGATAGGTTTTCTTTAACCCTAACATATGCATAACTCAGGTTCCAGCAGCGGTATAACCTTATCCCTGAGTCATGTCAAGAGATACCCCCTTATATGACGCGTTATTAGGTCTTACATTTGCCTCTTACGAAATTTTATTCGCGAACTAGGGTGCACGCCATAAAGGTTCGTCCCATTCTATTAATCTCTGCGAAATTTTATTCGCGTTTCTTGCGAGCATTGTAACTCTGATGAAATCTCTGATTTTCTTTCCTCTTGCATATTTTTTTAATCTTTTCAAAACAGAGTATTCTTTTCAGTTACATTTTCTTCAAATAAGTCATTCATAAATTTCTCCAAATTTTATCATTTTACCTTTCTACTTACTACTTTCTATCGCTGCCTTTTTGTTGCGCTTTTCTATTCTTTCTTCTTTTGCAATATGCTTGCCATCAATTATGAATTTGCTACTCCTATAATTTCGCAACACTTCATATTCTCGATGTTAAATTTTACTAACCATTAAGTTGTCTCCTCTCTGTTTCTGTTTGATGTTTTGTTTCCAATTTTTTAACAATGTATCAATTAAAACAGATTCTTCGCCTTTGCTCCAACTTCAATCACTAATGTTTCTGCTCCTTTTACTGCATTGACTCTGCGAATTTCTGGTGCTGGAGGAAATTGTTGAGACTGTGGATGTCCTATTAAAAAGTGATTTAACTTTCCTTGGTCAATCATCCTTAAAATTATTCTCTTCACATTCCTACAATCATTTACCGTGTGACCATGAAAGTGATGGTAAGGACAGAATTCTTGGCTTCGATTGCTTGGATGTGGTTCTTTTCCCATGTTCCATGGTGATGATATATTTTCCATCAGAATGATAGCCTCCCAAATTTTATCTATGCTAGTATTTAGAGGTGGCATCTTAATTTCTTCCCATACTATTTTATGATTATTTTGACCTCTAAAATTGTTTTGTCTCTGTCCACCATATGTATCTTGCGGCTGATCAAGACTTTGAATTTTGTTATTTCCACCACGATTATAATAATTCTTCTCCTTTTCATATTCTTCTTGATCTCGACTGCCCATCGCTACCTGTAGTTGCGGATTATCTCACAACTACATCCCATGAGAATCCATTAAAATGATTCCTAAATCTAATTAATCTTGATATGAAACTAAGAATTTAAGTACTAAAATTATAAAAGAGACACAAAGATTTTTACATGGTTTGATCATTGTGATCTACATCCATGGTTCTTCACTAGTGATTGTATGTAATTACCTAATTTTACAATTGAGACTCCATTAAAGAATATTTGGAGCTCTAGAAATTTGGGGAAGAAGATGATAAAGAAAATAAATCTCTCCTAACATTTTTCTCTCTCCTCCTAAAAATTATTTCTCTCTCTAAAAATTATTCTCCTCTACTTCTCATGCCTAAATGGCTATTTATATGATTTTACAAAATGTTAACAACTAAATTTGCCCTTCAATTTCGGACTTGATAACTATCCCGCGAACCTTCATGATTTCTTTTGCTCGCAAAATGTTCTTCGTGATTTCCTTTACTCGCAAAATATTCTTTGCTCGCAAGATGTATTTTTTCTCCATAATTTCGTAAGTTATCATTTGTTGTGATATTCCGCTCCTACATCTTGCCTCTTTTTTCTTGAATATTGCTTGAAGAGCGATCTTTAAGAAAAAATCCGTTGTTGTAGTAGTCTTTGATCTTTGTTGATGAAGGAACGAGCAAAAGAATACTAGTCTTGAAAAGTATATACTTGCCTCTATTCTTTTGCGAAGTCCCGGAATGTTGCGAAGTAAAAATGTAGTTGCGGATTATCTCACAACTACATCCCATGAGAATCCATTAAAATGATTCCTAAATCTAATTAATCTTGATATTAAACTAAGAATTTAAGTACTAAAATTATAAAAGAGACACAAAGATTTTTACATGGTTCGATCATTGTGATCTACATCCATGGTTCTTCACTAGTGATTGTATGTAATTACATAATTTTACAATTTAGACTCCATTAAAGAATAATTGGAGCTCTAGATTTTTGGGGAAGAAGATGATAAAGAAGATAAATCTCTCCTAAAATTTTCTCTCTCCTCCTAAAATTATCCTCTCTCTCAAAATGTGTATATCCCTCTCCTCTCATGTCTAAATGGCTATTTATATAATTTTACATATTGGATAACAACTACTTGTCCCTTAATTTCGGATCAAAGAATCATCATACAAACCTTCGCAAATTCACTTCACGAAGTTCCTTTACTCGCAAGATGTTTTTCTCTCCACAATTTCGCAAGTTATCATTTGTTGTGATATTCCGCTCCTACATTTTGCCTATTTTTTCTTGAATATTGCTTGAAGAGCGATTTTTAAGAAAAAATCCGTTGTTGTAGTAGTCTTTGATCTTTTTTGATGAAGGAACGAGCGAAAGAGTACTAGTCTTGAAAAGTATATACTTGCCTCTATTCTTTTGCGAAGTCCCGGAATGTTGCGAAGTAGATAAGAAGTATCAACCATTGAAGTATAAGAAGTATGTAGTATCCTTGAAGAAGTATAAGAAGTACTTAATCCTCGAAATATATAAGAAGTATGAAGTATCCTTAAGAAGTATAAGAAGTACTTAATCCTCTAAATGTTATAAGTATTGCGAATCTATCATGTGAAACTCTCACTCCATGTTTTTTGCCTCATGCTATGTTGTAATGCAAATAAAAATTTAGATTAGTATTCAACATTTCTTTTATCAAAATTTCTTATTTTTTATTTATATGCTACTTCAAAATCTTTTTTTTTGTTTTGATTTCCTTTGTATTATGTATTTCATCTCTCTTGACAAATATTTTTCCATGGAAATGATCCTAATAGGTACCCCCTCATATGACGCACTGAGGTGCTTTGCCTTTTTTTTACGAGTATACGCCATAAAGGTTTTCCAGCTACTACTCTCCATGTCGAATATCATATCATTGGAAATAAAGTAAATTTTTCAAGAGAAATATATAAATTGATTTGTGCAAGATGTTTTTCTCGGTTTCTTTTGTAATTGTGAAATCTTGAGATCTTTGTAATTGTATCATCTTTGTAATTGTGTGATTGAATCGCTTTTTGTAAATCAAATCAAAAATCTTTTATTTTTCGTAAGCAAATAAAATGTTTAAGGAAAGAGGTACTTAGCTTTTATGTGAGTCGTTGTTGTTTCTTGCGAAGTATGTGATTTGCTTGCGAAGTTAGCATCGTCTTGCATGTTCTCATAGCATACCAATTATTCTAGCCCACTCTTGCAAAATAGAATTCTGCTGTTTTGCGGACTTTTGCGAAGTAAACGAACATTTGCGAAGTATTGGTGTTGCGAACGTTCGCAAAGTGAATATTTGCGAAGTGTAAAAAAGTAGAAATGCTGCTTCTGCGAACGTTCGTAAGATTTGACCCTACGAAGATGATATTCGTAAGTATATGACAGAAAAGAATTTTGATGGGGACCATCTTCGTAAGCACCATCTTCGTAAGAATTTTGATGGGGATCATCTTTGTAAGTATATGGGACCATCTTCGTAAGAATTAATGTGGTAACACTAAAGTGGGGTAATATACTTCGCATATACTTAATTTGGTGTGATTTCCTGTAAGTAATCATAGTGGAGCTTTCTTCATAAGTTATCATAGTGGAGCTTTCTCATCTTCGTAAGAATTAAGAATTAACTGGATGAGTGGGCTTCGTTATGTACATCGTAATTGGGTGTAGTTGTATACTGGACTTCGTATACTCCAAGCTGGGACGTATAATCATTTTGCGAAGTACATAACTTCATCTTTCTTCGTGAATTTGACTTATCTTCCTGGATGAGTTGTCAACGAACACATACATGCTTTCTTGGTCGACGACGGAACGTTTAATCAATTACTTGTAGTTTTCACAAGTTGAAGCTGTAATTGATCGACTCGGTGGAATTGAATAATCCGCCATTGAGAAATGAACAGATGGAGATCCTTGTACAGATCCAAATGAACTCACACGAGTTAGTGAAGTTGATCCCTGGAAAAAATACTAGATCGAGATGTGAAATTCGAACTAGACGATGCGAAACCGGACGAAAGGCTTGAATTAGCCGATGACGAATTTGTAAACGATGAACCATAACATCTCCCTGAAGATGATATTGAACTAAGAAAATAGTAGAGAAAAGAGAAAAATAGTAGAGAGAGAAGAGGACCAATTATTAAACGAAATGGTTGATCCCGCAAGTTACAGGAAGGATAAATCCATTACCCTTCCCTGTTTCTAGCGCCAAAAATGTAGTTGTGGATTATCTCACAACTACATCCCATGAGAATCCATTAAAATGATTCCTAAATCTAATTAATCTTGATATGAAACTAAGAATTTAAGTACTAAAATTATAAAAGAGACACAAAGATTTTTACATGGTTCGATCATTGTGATCTATATCCATGGTTCTTCACTAGTGATTGTATGTAATTACCTAATTTTACAATTGAGACTCCATTAAAGAATATTTGGAGCTCTAGAAATTTGGGGAAGAAGATGATAAAGAAAATAAATCTCTCCTAACATTTTTCTCTCTCCTCCTTAAAATTATTCCTCTCTCTAAAAATTATTCTCCTCTACTTCTCATGCCTAAATGGCTATTTATATGATTTTACAAAATGTTAACAACTAAATTTGCCCTTCAATTTCGGACTTGATAACTATCCCGCGAACCTTCGTGATTTCTTTTGCTCGCAAAATGTTCTTCGTGATTTCCTTTACTCGAAAAATATTCTTTGCTCGCAAGATGTATTTTTTCTCCATAATTTCGTAAGTTATCATTTGTTGTGATATTCCGCTCCTACATCTTGCCTCTTTTTTCTTGAATATTGCTTGAAGAGCAATCTTTAAGAAAAAATCCGTTGTTGTAGTAGTCTTTGATCTTTGTTGATGAAGGAACGAGCAAAATAATACTAGTCTTGAAAAGTATATACTTGCCTCTATTCTTTTGCGAAGTCCCGGAATGTTGCGAAGTAAAAATGTAGTTGCGGATTATCTCACAACTACATCCCATGAGAATCCATTAAAATGATTCCTAAATCTAATTAATCTTGATATGAAACTAAGAATTTAAGTACTAAAATTATAAAAGAGACACAAAGATTTTTACATGGTTCGATCATTGTGATCTACATCCATGGTTCTTCACTAGTGATTGTATGTAATTACCTAATTTTACAATTGAGACTCCATTAAAGAATATTTGGAGCTCTAGAAATTTGGGGAATAAGATGATAAAGAAAATAAATCTCTCCTAACATTTTTCTCTCTCCTCCTAAAAATTATTCCTCTCTCTAAAAATTATTCTCCTCTACTTCTCATGCCTAAATGGCTATTTATATGATTTTATAAAATGTTAACAACTAAATTTGCCCTTCAATTTCGGACTTGATAACTATCCCACGAACCTTCATGATTTCTTTTGCTCGCAAAATGTTCTTCGTGATTTCCTTTACTCGCAAAATATTCTTTGCTCGCAAGATGTATTTTTTCTCCATAATTTCGTAAGTTATCATTTGTTGTGATATTCCGCTCCTACACTACCAATTTCTGTTGATTATCAACCACCATCTTCTCTTGCTGTATTTGCGAGTTGCTCGCTCCATTGTTGATCATTTTAGGAAGTAGACTTCCATTTGTCACCATTGAATTGGTGTTTGTGATCGAGTGTGATTCCATTTCATTCTGCTTCTCTTCTAAAGCAATGTATTCTTCTTGTAGATCTCGCAACTCTATCATAGTGATTGTATTTTTGACTCTAAAAACTTGTATGTATAGCAAATTGGTTGCAAACATTGCATTAATAAAAGATAAAATGAGGTATGTTTCATCTACTCTCCCTGCCATCTTGCTGCACATTGACTTCCACCTTATGGTTAAGTGTTTCAAACTCTCGCCAATTCTCTGTTTTAACCCAAACACATCTTCAATACCTGGATGCGATGAATTGTTGCTTATGTATGCCCATAGAAATGTAGCTTGAAAATGATCAAAATATGTTATAGTATTTTTGGGCAATCCCTCAAACCATTTCAGAGCCTCGCCAGTCAAGCTTGATGTAAAATACTTGCACAATACAACATCATGATTCTCCCACTGTAGCATACATCTAACATAAGATTTGACATGTTGAACAGCACAAGTGGTCCCATCAAAGATACTGGTTAATGTGGGTAGATTGCATTTGGGAGGAATCCCTCTCAATTGTACTTCCTGAGCAAAAGGAGTCCTCGCAGCTTCTTCAATTGCTTCGTCAAGTTGCCTTCTGACCCATTCTTTTTTATTGTTTAACATCCCCTGCATTTCTGCTAATTCTCTTAATAGTTGCTCATTCTCAGCTGAATTTTGTTCTATTGGCTCCCTCTCAATTTTGTTCTCTTAATAGTTGCTCATTCTCAGCTGAATTTTCTCTTTCACCTTCTTCTTGAAATCGCAGCTGATTATGCTGTCTATTTTCCTCTCTGCGAATTTCTTCATTTCTCCTCGCTGTCTTTCTATTCTCCTCTGTATTCTGTCATATTCCTGTTGAATGTTATTATTATAGCAATTTTGTGTACGTCTCCTTTCCCGATTTTCATGATTATTCTGTCGTACTGCCTCTTGAAATTCTTGTTCTTCTACTTCTGCTCTTAATCTTTCTCCCTCGCAAGCTAGACGTGCTTGTTCAGCATAATGCCTCTCAATTTCATCCTCAATTATTCTTTGATTTCTTTGAATCTCTCGCCCATGTAATATTCTCATACCTTCTTCTCGATTTTCTTCACCATTTTGATTGTTTCCACCCTCTTGATTTCTGATATTACGTCTTCCATCCAGAACTTCATCGCGTGGTATGTAGCGATCATCAATCTTTCTTCTCTTCCACGATGTTGTCCTCCATTTGGATTCTGCATTTCTTCTCGGGTATTTTCTTCAATATTTCTCATAGGTGAATTTCGCCTTGGTTCTTCTCTAAATGATCTTGTGCTCGATCTAGCGGTACTTCTTGATCCTCTTCTATGTAACCTTAAATTTTTCATTCTCAACTCATGATTTTGTCTCGTTAAATTTGCTCGTTCCTCCGCTTCTAATATCCTTTCCTCTTGTATTCCCCATCGTAACTCATTTGCTCTTTCGTTTTCACCTTCTCCCTGAACTAATCCTTCAACTACTCCTTGATCTATTTCTTTTCTTCTTTCATTTCTCAATTGTTGATTTTCTTCTTCTTCCATTGAATCGGATCTCCAAGTATGCACACTCACTCTATCATAATCCACAGCTCTATCTTGTGCTGGTGTTTGTTGATTTGGCTGTTGAATTTGATTTTCTGCTCCATTCCTTATTCTATTTCTTCTTGTTCTTACTCTTGAAGATTCTCCCAGTTCATTTATTCTTTCCCCTGCAAGTCTTTTACCCCTTCTCACGGTTGTTGGTGGTTCTGATGTATTTCTTCTTCTTCCAGCCATTAATTCTTTAAACTGTTGGATCTTGTATAAATTTGTTCACTATTTTTTCAAATTCCTTTCAATTACATTGTTAATTTTTATCTTTTTCTTCAAAACGTTACTAATTCGTCCCTGTTTCTAGCGCCAAAATGTAGTTGCAGGAATTCCTACACTACACCCTTGATAAGAATCTATAGAAATCAAGTCATAATTGAAGATGAATAGCAACATTTTATTAATTTGATTTTCAGAAATGTTTTACAAGAAATGTAAGAACTCAAAAATACAACTTTCTTTCTAGAGTTTCTTTCTCCTCAAGACTTTCTCAACTCTAAAAAATACATCATCCCTTTCTAGATCTATTCGAATCCTTTATATAGGAAATTACATAGTGGATGATAGCTAAGTTTTCCTATCATTTAGGATCTACTCTGCGATCTCATCGCGGTAGTTACAATGTTCTTTCTCGCAAGATTTTATACTATCGCAGAACAAATGTGCTTCTTCTTTGATCTTTCAATCGTCAGTCTTTTCATCATTCTTTTGTGTTACTCGTCAAGTGTTGTTGATGAATTCGCGATGTTCTCGCAGAAATGTTGTAAATCTCGCAGGTTTATAGTAGTAACGATATTCTGGTCCTACACTTTTAGTTGCTAAGAAGATAGTGAAGGAAGGAGAACAAGAGGATGAAAAAGAAGAGTTAGATGAACCAGTCCTTTCCTCTGACCTTATTGAAATAATCAAGACTTCGATTTTGACCTTTCATGCATTCTTGAAGATGGATAAGAAAAAGGAGAGTAAAATTCTTAGTTTATTTGGAGGTCAGAATCATATTGCAAGTCCTCTTAAACTTGTTCAATCTGCCCTTGATAAGGTAATCCAACCACAAATATCTAGCCTGATTATATACTTTACACTTTTGTGTTGTTAAATCAATCCACTATTCATCCTACTTTTTCAACATAAACCATCTTTTGCTGTCACCTCGTGTTTCAAGAAATAGTTTTCACCACTAGATGTACCTCATCCTTAGTTACCTGCCCACTGTTATTTTAGTAAATATATCCTAGGGTTGTATTTTAGGCTTCAACTTTTCTATAAATATTACCTCTATATCCCTTCAAATTTGTTCATAAATACAATTAAAATTGTGTTAGCTGTGGGCTTTTTAGGTCAATTAACAACAGTCCTCTCCACTAAGAACGAAGAAAGTTAGCCAATTGTATATCTTTCTTTAGGAGTTAGTGTCGGTCCCCTATCCACTGTAAAAGACATCATACAACAACTTTATTTTAGTAAGTATACCTGATTTGTATTTCCAATGTTGAAGGTTTGGCAAATGGTTTGTCTTGTTGCACTATGTGGGTTGTAGAGAGCACTAGTCTATTGCTTTATAAAGTCACAACCAATAGTTCATTTTTAAATTGCTTTTCAAATAGTCTCCTTGAGCTGAAAGGTCACTCGGACAAGATGTCAATGCTGCTTATTGACTTCTCTAATGCGTTCAACATGGTGAGCAGGTCTCAGCTCATCAAGGAGGTTCGTCTCCATTGTCCAGGTATTTCTCGATGGGTAGAATTCTGTTATATGCGGCCTGCAAAATTGTATTACGACCAATATATTTTGTCATCTGCTCTTGGAGTTCAGCTAGGTGACCCTCTCGGTCCCTTATTGTTTGCTTTGACTCTTCACCCTCTTGTGAAGAATATTGCTTCTAGCTGTAAACTCGATTTGCATGCTTGGTACCTTGATGATGGTACAATCATTGGCGATACGCTTGAAGTGTCTAAAGCTCTGCGTATTATTGAAAATGAAGGCCCAGGTAGAGGTTTGCATCTCAATGTTAAGAAAACGGAAGTATTTTGGCCTTTCGTCGATCCCAGAAGTGTTGATGATGGTGTTTTCCCTCTTGAGATTGGTAGACCGTCTAATGGTGTGAAACTTTTGGGAGGTCCTGTGAGTTTGGACTTAAACTTTATTAGTGATATGCTGCGGAGTCGAGTGGACAAGACTCTTCAACTTATGACTGCCATCAAAAAGCTCAAGGACCCCCAAAGTGAGATGCTATTACTTCGTAATTGTACGGGTGTTTCTAGATTATATTTTGCATTACGTACTACCAATCCTGATGCCCTTCAGCAAGCTACTGAGATCTTTGACGAGCATTTGTTCAAGTATTTGAGGCTCCTTATCACCGGTGATGGCCCTGGATTTGGGCCTTTACAGCAGAGATTAGCTACCTTGCCTATCAAAGATGGTGGCTTAGGCATATACACCATGGCAGACACCCGAGCCTACTGTTATATAGCATCTCAATGTCAGACGGCTTCTGTGCAAAAGGTGATCCTTGGGGACCTTTTCCCTACCAACAAAGGTCATGTTTATCAGTCGGCTATGCAGAATTTTATTCAGGTATGTGGATTGCCTTCTTCTTATTGCGTTGATGATACTTCCCCCCCCTTCATGCATTCCTTGGCAGTTACTTACTTTGATGCAATTAAGAGGAAGCTCCCAGACCAGTTTTCTATGTCTGCTAGAGATTCCATTTTATGGCAGTGTAACCAAGTTAAGCATGCTCAAGACTATTTATTGGCGATTCCTATCAGTGGGCTTAACCAATGCCTTGGGCCGAGGCAGTTTAGAGTTGTCCTTTGCTACCGATTGGGTATCCCTTTATTTGTTGAGAACGGGTCATGCTCTAGCTGTAACAAGCCGATGGATATTTATGGAGATCATGCACTCCACTGTGCTAAGGATGTTGGGTATAAGTTTCGACATGACTTTGTGCGTGATATAGTTGCTGACATTTGTTACAAAGCTAGTGTACCTGCGCACAAGGAAGTTTCTCTTGGGCTTCAGACGGATGATGGCAAAGATCTAAGACCAGCTGATATCCTCGTTCTTAACTGGGAAAATGGTAAGGATGTCTGCATGGATGTTACAGGGGTTTCTCCATTCGCAGGTGATGGCATTCGATCTTTTGTTCCGGGCAAAGCCATTTCTAATGCTGTTGCTCGAAAACACACTAAGTATTTGGATAAGTGTGCTTCACTTGGTTATGGTCTTGGTATTTTAGCCTTTTCTACCTTAGGAGAACTAGGTGAGGATACTTTGTGTTTTTTTAAGTGTCTGAAGAATTGTTTAGTTAATAATGACGCTAGTAGTGGTGTTGGTAGCTTTATTTTTCATAGATTAGGCATTGCTATTCAAAAAGGTGTTGGTGCCCAGCTTGTCGCTAGGTTGACAACCAAAAGTATGTAATTCTATTAGTTTTCAAATTACATTTTATTTTTATTTTTATTTTTAAGTGATTTTTTCCAACGGCCTCTAGAAAACTGATGCACAAGCTCATTTATTTCCTCCCAATTAATTGCCATTCTTCTGTTGAGTGATATGTTTGTAGTGTATACTAGTCAGTTATATCATTTTATTCATTCATTTCTTTTGCAACTTATCTCAGAAAATGTTATAATTATATACATATGCACATACTAAAGCCATACATGTGTTTTGTGACACAGTGCTTGTTCAAGATGGATGAAAAATTGATGTTGCAGCTGTACTTTACATGTTCTCCAGGAGGGGGTACCAACGGTGGAATGTCTGTCGTGGATATTCTCTAAGTGCTCCCCTAAATATGCGGTTCTGTTTTCTGCTGGAGATCCAGCTGAAACGGGTAGCTCCAGAGGGAAGTCCTCCTGAGCATTTTTCTGTTTTGTTGTTCCAGTGTACTGATGAGAAAATTCTCGCGCTTGTTTTCTTTAATAATGTGATGAGCTGCATGAGCATATAAGCAGTTGATCCTTAGATACCGCATTAGACTGGTACTAATAGTAGTGAAGTAAAAATATCGTTCAATTGTTTGGTTAAGTTGTTTAATTTATTTTGTAAGAAAATTATCAAGGTTTAGTCATAGTCGTGTGGTAAAAATCTTGTTCACTTTTTCGATTATTTTCCATATTTGCTTCAACATGGTATCTGTTTGTGTTGTTTACTGTACACTATGCAAGCTTAAACCTTCAAGTATTCTCTAGTGCAGTCCTTGATATTCAATTATATGATTGTATTTTGTCGTATTAAGTGTCCTACTTTGGATTACAGGATTCGAAGATCAGTCTGGATTACATGGATGTTGAAGGTCTAAAGGATAATAAACTTCATGGTTTTCTAGAGGATGAAGCTCTGGTACTGAAGCTGAAAGTGTCGAATTAGTGCGGCTACAGATCAGTTGCTTGCTCATTTAAGTGGCCAGTTTTGAAGTGTGCATTTTAATTCAATATGAGAAAGCTTTAACAAATATATGGATCATTGGAGGAAATATTTCAATGAATGCGGATGAGTTATGTATTGACGATGTTACAGAACCTTAAAATTTCGTCTATTCTTTCAAGTCTATAACTGCTCTCTTTTATTTTCTCAGCTTTCTTATTTTAATTTGCAGACATGGGCGAAGACAACTTTTGTAGGGACAGAATATCGCAAGATATTGAGTTACGAACATAGTAACAAAGACAGAAGGAAAGCGTCGCAAGATAATGCGACAATAGAAGAAGCACGAGAGAAGTGTGACGGGTTTGCGAACATAGAATAAACTTACGAATAGAGGTTGCGATGATTCGCAGGATATATACAGTTGTACAAATTTCACTATAAATAGCAGTTCAAATGCAATATTAGAGAGGTTCTTTTGGTGAGTGTTAGAAAAGGTCTTAGGAGAGAGAATAGAGAAAGTTGTAGCTGTTCTAAGTTCCATTAACACTATTCTTTGTAATCAGTTGAGAATATTAATAAAAGTGTCATTTTTAATCAAGAACTTCTTAAAGTTTTATGAATTATACTGAGGGTGTAGTTGTAAGATATTCTGCAACTACATAATTGGCGCTAGAAACAGGGACCTGAAGATTGTCATTGCAGAAATTTGAAGGAGTTTTGGAAATTTGAAGATCAAATAAAGTCAGTAGATGAAGATTGCAAAAGAGAAGAATGTAATATGATCACAAAGACAATGATTGAAGAGTTTCATAACAATATGAAAGGAAGGATACACAAACGAGATTGTAGAGGAAGAAAGATCATAGAAGTGGAGAAAATAACAACTTTGAAAGAATGGGAAAAGAAAAAAAATCATGTTTTCAGTAGCAGAAATTCCAAATGAAGACTTGAACCACAATTCACCATTAGTAGTCACAATTCCAATCATGCGAGAAGAGAAGAAAGCTGCAAAATCTATAGAAAAATGGAAATTAAACCGAGTTTTGATTGATACAGGGAGTTCTGTTGATATTATATTCTATCATGCACTTAAGGGGATGGGGATTAAAGATGAAGAAATCACAAATTCAGAATGTTTTATCCAGGGATTGGGAAAATCTACAACAAAATCAAAAGGGGAAATAATGTTACGAGTACCGCTGGGAGAAATTGAAACACACATAGTTTTATGTGTGGTAGACATGGAGTCTCCATATAATATGCTGATAGGAAGACCATGGATTCATGCGATTAAAGTTGTTGCTTCAACATTACATCAATCAATTAAGTTTCCTACACCAAGTGGAATAAAAGAAATAAAAGGGGATCTTGATAGTGCAAAATTTTGTTATCAGATTGAAGTAAAACAGTGTGGAGGGAGAGCAAGAAAGAAACAATTTCGTAGAAAACTTGCGAAAGAAGCGAAAAAGGAAGAGGAGTTCAGAGTATATACAATAAGAGCAAGAGAGGGAAAAGGAATACCAAGTGAGATCCCAGAAAAAGAAGGAGAACCAATGAAAATAATCTAAGAACCAACACCTATGGGAGAGCAAAGTCCTAGTTATGTCGCAGCAGAGCCAACCAAAGAAATAAATGTTGGAAGTGAAGAGGAGCCTTTAATATTGCGAATTGGAACTAAGATGGACGAAGAAGAAGATAAAAGAACTATTGATCTCTTACGAGAATACAAAGATATATTCGCAAGAGGTGTAGATGAAATACCAGGAATTGATCCCTCGGTGGCGTGTCATAGATTGAACATAGATAAAAGCGTAAGACCATTCAAACAAAGAATAAGGAAGATCTCACAAAATTATCATGCACAAATAGAAGAAGAATTACAAAAGATGATGGATGCAGGAATCATAAGAGAAGCAAAGTACCCAGAATGGATTGCGAATATGGTCATTGTTCCAAAGAAGAATAAAGGGATAAGAATTTGTATAGATTTCACTGATCTAAACAAAGCCTGTCCCAAAGACAGTTTTCCACTGCCAGACATACCACAAATGGTGGAATCAGCTGCAGGACATGATAGAGTTACTTCATTTGATGGATATAAAGGGTACAATCAAATATCACTCGCAGAAGAATACCAAGAACATACTGCCTTTTTTGCTCCAAGAGGTTTATATTGTTATGTGAATATGCCATTTGGTCTGCGAAATGCGGGTGCTACATATCAACGAATGGTTGAAAAGGTGTTCGCAAGGTGGATACATAAAACCTTAGAGGTATATGTAGATAATATGTTGATAAAAAGCAAAGAGGCCAAAGATCATGTGCAAGATTTGAGGGAAATATTTGAACAAATGAGAAAATTCAACATCAAATTGAATCCTGAAAAATGTATAATTGGAGTTGCGTCAGGAAAATTTTTGGGATACATAGTATCAAAGGAGGGGATACAAGTTGATCCAGAGAAAGTACAAGCAGTTCGTGACATGCCAACACCAACAACGGTAAAAGAAGTGCAAAAGCTAAATGGACTATTGGCTTCACTTGGAAGATTTATTTCGCGAATGTCAGATAAGTGCAAACATTTCTTTAACATACTTAAGAAAGGAGCAAAATTCAAATGGACTGACGAGTGTGAAAAAGCTTTTCAAGGAATCAAAGAATATCTCACAAATACATCCATATTACAGAAACCAGAGAAAGATGAAGAATTATTACTATACCTCGCAACAACTCAATATGATTTAAGTGCAGTCTTATTGCGAACAGATGCAGGAATAGAAAGACCCATTTACTACATCAGTAAAACTTTTAACACAGCAGAGATAAATTATTCTAAAATGGAGAAGTTAATCTTAGCCCTGGTTTATGCATCATTTAAGTTGCGAATATACTTTCAAGCGCATGTGATAAAAGTGGTAACCAAAGTCCCAATTGAATCGGTCATGAAGAACACAAAAATATCAGGAAGAATAGAAAGGTGGAATGCACAAATAAACCATTATAAGATAAAGTACAAAGTATTATCATCGCAAAAGTCTCAAGTTGTCACAGATTTCTTGGCAGAATTTTCTTTGGAAGAATATGAGGCGGTAGAAGAAATGATGGATGTTGAAGAAGAATTTGGGAACCCAAAAGATCTATTAACAGAACCAAATAGATGGGAAATTTTAGTGGACGGATCATCCAATAGTGAAGGAAATGGGATCAGAGTTGTGTTGATTTCACTAGAAGGAGAAAGAATAGCATTCTCATTCAGACTAGAATTTGCATCTACGAACAATGAAACAGAGTACGAAGCTATAGTGCATGCATTGAAGATCGCAATAGAAAAGAAGCTCGAAAATATAAGAATAACAAGTGATTCTCAACTGGTAATTTGTCAAATTAAAGGGGAATATACCACGAAAGAGTCTTCTTTAAAGAAGTACAAGAAACTCGTGATGAATTATCTGCGAAGGTACCAAAATTAAAATAGAGGCATATAACAAGGAAATACAATCGACTCGCAGATGCTTTTGCATTCATTCCAAGTATGATGACCAACCCTGATACAAGAAATATCAAAATCCAAATAATTCAACATCCATCAGTGAATAAAGAAGAAGAAATTGAGGAAGCAATTGCGATGGAAGTAGAAAGGGAGTTGCCAGACAACATCGCAGAAGATCTCGCAGATTGGATAAAGGACATTCATGCATATCTCGCATAAGGAGAAATACCCAGGAACAGACTAAAAGCACATAAGTTAAAGAGTCGTGCAACAAATTATGAGTTACGAGAAGGAATTTTATTCAGAAAATCTTTCAGCGGACCACCTCTCAGATGTTTAACTCGTGAAGAAGGAGAAAAAATATTGAAGATGTTACATGGAGGAGAAGCTGGTAATCATAGTGGGGGAAGATCTTTAGCTTATAAAGCAAAAATACAAGGATATTACTGGCCTTATATGCACACAGACACAAAATTGTTGGTGAGATGATGCAAAGAATGTCAACGACATGGGAAAATAACTCATGCACCAGGGGCACCATTAACTTATTCAACAAGCTGCTGGCCTTTCGGGAAATGGGGATTGGACATTATTGGACCATTTTTACCTGGATATGGGCAGAGAAGATACTTAATAGTCGCAACAGATTATTTCACGAAGCTTGCAGAAGTAAAATCAGTACAACATATTCGTGATAAGGATGTTTTCACATTTATATTTGAGAACATCATCTGTAGGTATGGAGTTCCAGCACAATTAGTATCCGACAATGGGAAACAATTTGAAGGGCAGAATATAGAGATGTTACTTAGCGCTTTTAGGATAAAATGTGGGAAATCAACTCCATTATATCCACAAGCTAATGGACAGGCAGAGGCAACAAATAAAATAATCACAGATACAATCAAAAAGAAATTAGAGGTACATCTCAAAGGGTGGTGCGAGCAAGTGCCTAGTGCAGTCTGGGCATACAATACAACTAGAAGGGAGGCTACTGGAATGTCTCCTTATTGTTTAACATATGGAGTAGAAGCAGTATTGCCAGCAGAGGTTGTAATTCCGACAACAAAGAAAGAAGCTTGGGAAATAAATTTAAGTGCAGGGTGATATTAAGTGAATTAGATGATTTGGAAGAAAAAAGGGAAAAGTGTTGAGACATATGAAAATTTATCAGGAAAGGTTATCTCGAGAATATACAAGAGAGTTATTGAACGTGAATATCAACCAGGTGATTTAGTCATGCGAGAAACACCTCCCTACCAAAAAGAAAATGGAGGAAAACTAGCACCAAAATGGGATGGACCATATGTCATTAAAGAAGTTGTGGGAAGTGGAGCTTATAGGATGATGGATCCAGAAGGGAAAGACATGGGTTTAAGACTTGGACGACCCTGGAATAGATTGTATTTAAAAAGGTATTATCCATAAAACTCATAATAATTTTGCGAATATCATTTGTTCGCACAAAATTGCATATTTGAAAATTCTTATTGCGATCAGCTTTCATTAAAGAAAGACGCAAAAATTTATTATATTGCGATCAGCTTTCATAGAAGAAACACACAAACTGTGATCAGCTTTCAAAAAAGAAAGGAAGCCGCAGAAATTTTACACAGGAAAACTTTTGTAGCGTACACCCTAGTTCGCGAAGCAACATTTCGCAAGAGGCAAAGTCCTAAAGTACGTCATTTAAGGGGGTACCTATAACCATGGCTCAGGGAAAATGAAACACCACCACGGAACCTGAGTACATGGATATTACGGGTTACATAACCCAATAACGGGGTATCTATCCGGGTTAGACACCTTGGATTCTCAACCTAATCTTGCGATGTAACATGATTTAAGTTGGGCGACTAAGGCATACTGTATTTCCCAAGAAGTGCAGAAAAAAATCAAGGCGCCGAGGTACACGGTTGAGTCAAGAGTGCCGGGTGGGTTTGAAGCACATCTGCCATTCTTGACAAGTCTTGGCAAATGATTCACTTGGCCAAAAGATACCCCATAGGGTGCAACCTCGTAACTATAAGCCCTATAGGCAAAAAGGATAAGAGGTTGCGAACAAAAGCTGGTTGTTTGCAAAACCGGATGGGAAGAGCTAACCTTGTATGGTCTATGTATGCTTCCTTGAAGGGGCAACCAAGGGGAAGATAAAGGGCAGCACCCTCCATTAGGGAGATGATACGTGCTATAAGACGCAAATGTCATGAGGATTTTTATTCGCAAGAACATAAAGGCTTGTCATATTTGCGCAACAATCGTATTTCTGCGAGTAAAAAAAAAGAGAATAAAGAGAAAGATATATATATATATATATACTCGCATAATTGAATACAAAGAAGTTAAGATGAGATCAATGGGTTGTTACATGAAAGTGTGATAACATCTTGCGATTTCATCGCAAGACGATAATGTCACGAGGATGTATATTCGCAAGTATATTCAGACTTGTCATATTATCGCAACCACAAAAATATTATTAAGATAAAGTCAAGGGGTTGGGGCATGCGAATGAACTAACGTCCTGTGACTTTATCGCAAGAGAGGTGGCAAAGTAAGACCTTTACTTAGGAAGGCATGATAAGACCACAAAAATTAATGAAGTCAATACCATCAACATCGTTGGAGATTCTTTATATTCTTAAAAAGAATATTTATCAAGAATTTCTACCAAAAGAGGCAGTTTTGGTCGCAATACTTCTCATATTTCATTCAAATTAAATTTTACGAGGATAAGAATACTTCTCATATCTCTTCAAGGATTGAATACTTCTCCAAGGATTGAATATTTTTTATACTTCTTCAAGGGTGTTTCATAATTCTTATACTTCTTCGAGGATATTTCATAATTCTTATACTTCTTCAAGGGTGTTTCATAGTTCTTCAAAGGGGTTTCATACTTCTTCTGCTTCAAAAGGGAGATTTCTTATCTACTTCGCAACAACACGAAACTTCGCAACAAAATTGAGGCAGATATTCTAATACTTACAACAACAATTAATCACCTGAAGAGAAATAATAAGGGGAAAGGGAATACTAAGCTAAATCTTCAAGATACATTATTTCTCTTCATATGATCAAGTCGTGCAAATCAAGAAAATATTCAGTTAGAGAAAGATCAAATTAATATCGCAAAATATAAAGTGTACTTCTTAAGGAAAACAAGCAGTAAGCAGGATTGTTTGTAAAAAGAGGACCAACAATAACCAAGAGAAAGGGTTCAAAAGAAATAAAAACAAAGTTGTTCGTAAAAAGAATAATAGTAGAATAATCCGTCATGCTTGATGTTCCTCGTCAACACTTTGTGCTGGATCTTTAGGAGGAATAGGATCATCAACAAGAACTTCCTCTTAGGGAACAGATTCTTTCTCATCACCATCTTTATCAACAGCAACAGGAGAATGTTCCTCACCATCAAGTCCTTCATCATCACTTTCGTAATCAAAATCACTGTCAGGATCACGAGCAACTTCATCATCAGATACTTCCAGAGGTTTAACTTTCACTGGAGGCAAGGATCTTGATAAGAGAATATTGTTTGGGAAGACTTGAGCTTTTGAATGACTTTCACGAAGTAGAGCCTTCTGGTGATTAGTATCCTCAATGTCTTTGGCATAAACAAGATAGTTGAATCTTCCATTGGCACGATCACGTGAATCAGTCAAACGAGTAGAAAGCAAAGTATTCCTCCTACGAAGTTTGGAACAGGTAGATTGAAGCTTAGAACAGGTGGTTTCCAATCCAGCTTTAGCATTGCGAAGGTTCTTCTCAGATTCTGCGAGTAAAATAAAATTCAAAGGGTCAATTATGCGAATATAACAAAGTTTAAAGACATATCAAAGGCAATCAAATTTTGATGACTACCTTCTTTTTGTGAAGAAAGATATTGAGCTAAAGATAAACAACATTTCTTCATCTTATCCATAGCTTTATCAAAATCATCACCAACTAATCCTTTAAGTCTAGACTGAAGCTTTTGATCTTTGGAAAGGAGGAACTCAATATCCTTCGCAAGTTCTGAATTAAGATTTTCCAATTGAGAATAATCTTCTTTAAGTTTATTCTTCTTAGTGTTCAAGATTATATTTTTATTAAGAAGGGATTTCTTCTCGGCAGCAAAAGAACTTCTCTCTGCATCTGAAGATTTCTTTAATTCCTCAAGTTCACCTTTTAACAAATAAAGAAGATTTTATTGATCGCAACATTTACTCTGAAGAATATTCAATTGTTACGAAGAAACGGTCATTGTATTCAAATACGAACATATTTCTCCTGATAAGGTTTCATTCTCTTCTAATAGGTTTTCTATTCTTAAATCAGCTTTAGTTAAAGAAGAAGTGATCTGAGATATTTCGTCATTCAGAAAATTTTGATCGTAAATTAGTTGAGTATTCTCTTGGAAAAGGACATGTAGATTATCAAGAGCACATGAATGAAGACTAGATAAGTGGGAAAATTGGTTCAAAAGACTTGCATGCTTGGCTTGAGATTCTTCTGCAACTGATTCATGATGAAGTACCAATATTCTACATTTCTGGATTGATTCTATAAAAGGGAATGGGTAAAATAAATGTTTCAAACATGCGATAAATAGAAACAAACAAAAGGAGAAAATATAAAGATAATAGCAATACCTTTTAATGCATCATTCCTCTTGTGAAGGATCGCACAATCTAAAGAATCATTGTGAAGTTGATGATTCTCTTTACGAAGATTCTCACATTCCACTTTCAAAGACTCCTGAGTTTGATGAAGCAATTCAACTTCTTTCTCCAGGGCTTGACGAGAAATAGAAACATTTGGGTTGATGAAATTATTGAGCACTTCGCAAAATTCAGATTGCGAACGAATATTTGAAGACTTAGCAGTATTACTCAAAACATCATATAACATCTGGAAAGTTGAGTAAATTCTGTCTCGAACTTCTTGAGGAAGGGGAGAAGAATTTGAAGGAACAAGGGCAAGTTGTAAGTTGTTTGGAGCAACATCACTTAAATGATGAGGAGATAAAATAGGTTTTTCAAGAGAAGGAGTTGAGAAGGTATCTTTCGAAGGTTGATCTTGAATAAGTGTTGATAAATTGACGGGGGGGGGGGGGGGAATGAAAACTGGGTAAAGGAGTAGAGGCAGGAGTTTGCGAAGAAGCACTTTCACGAGGAGGAGAGGAAAATTATTTATCAACCTCAGGAAGAAAATCATCGATTGAAATTGATGGCTTGGTTTTAATCATACGAGATCTCTTGATGCGGTTGGGTTCTTCACCGACCTACGAATCAAAATGTAGATTAAAAACTGAGGCAATAATATATTGTTTCAGAAGGAAAACAAAGTATTTTAACTACCTTCTGATTCTCGGATTTTGTTCTTCGAAAGTTAGGGCTTGAATTTTTGGTTGAAGGTTTCACTTGAGGAGTAGCTTTGCTGAAAGAAATAAAAATCACACAAAAAATTAAACAGAGATAAAAGAGATAAACAAGTAAAAGATGCGAGAGATAAAAGAAGATTACCTTGGAGAACTCATGATGGGATTAACATAAAGAAAAGGCGATAACCGAAAGTATGATATGCGAAGAAGATGAAGTTATAGAAGAGAAAGTAAGAAATATAAGGAAGGGAATAAAAGGAGTTTATATAAGGAAATAGTTAGAAAAAGACGGTTACAAAAGACGTGTCCGAATTCTGATAAAAAGAATAAGTAACGGTTATATTCTCACGATCATTACTTCTTCGCAGAAATGACATGAGAAGAGGCAAGATGTAGGGATAGAATATCGCAAGATATTGAGTTACGAACATAGTAACAAAGACAGAAGGAAAGCGTCGCAAGATAATGTGACAATAGAAGAAGCACGGGAGAAGTGTGACGGTTTTGCGAACATAGAATAAACTTACGAATAGAGGTTGCGATGATTCGCAGGATATATACAGTTGTACAAATTTCACTAAATAGCAGTTCAAATGCAAGATTAGAGAGGTTCTTTTGGTGAGTGTTAGAAAAGGTCTTAGGAGAGAGAATAGAGAAAGTTGTAGCTGTTCTAAATTCCATTAACACTATTCTTTGTAATCAGTTGAGAATATTAATAAAAGTGTCATTTTTAATCAAGAACTTCTTAAAGTTTTATGAATTCTACTGAGGGTGTAGTTGTAAGATATTCTGCAACTACAACTTTCTCAGCGTTTCATAACCAGTAATTCATTTTAAGACGATTTACACTGCTCGAGTTATAATGGTAACTTCATTTACATTGTCTTCTGTCATATTGATACACATGTTTTCTATGAGTTTTGATTACATTAACTTGTCCTATGTAGTTTTTTTCCGATGAGCATACTTAGAATCAGATTGCATATATGTAGTGTCGATAGTATCCATGATAAAACCTGCTTCTCCCACAAGCAGCACTATCTTTTCCCGAGATCTTCCATTTCTGATAGCATATGTTGAATAAAAATAATGTATTATGTGTAGAATTAATCTGCAAGTGGATGTCATGTCATAGCATTGTATGATCTTTGTTGCTGTTACGATTGCAGAGACACTCGAGGGCTACCCAATTAAAATATATACATGCCAACGGAACAGGGGGACTGTCAATAGTGAGAGCGAGAGTTTAGTAAGTACTGTCCCAGGTCCTGACTCTCATCTTCTACCAATTCCTCAATGACTTCCTAGGTTTTATGTCCTCGTTGTCTTTTTCTTGATAATCTACTGTGATTTATTCTTGGTTAACCAGAAGATTGAATTGATTTTGCAGTTCCATGTTTTGGATATTTTCAATATTAATGATATAATTCCAAATTTGAATCCATGTTATAAATTTGAATCTAGATACAAATTTGAATGCATGTTATAAATTTGAATCCAGTTGCAAATTTGAATCCATGTTTTAGATTCGTAGGTAGTTAACTTAAATTATGAAGACTAAAAATCAGAGGCGATGACCTTAGCTGATAAAATCCTCTATCAACTAAAATCTAGTGGATACATCTCTTGACCATCAAAATAATGGGTAGTCAAAATCCTTCGCCAACAACATTAAACAATTCACCAACTGAAACTGTACCAGGTTAAGCTCTTTACCGACGACACAACTAACACTAACCAGCCAAATATTTAGCAGATAAAATCCTCCACCAACTAAAGATTAATGGATACATCTTTTGACCATAAAAACAATGGGTGGATAAAATCCTCAACCAACAACATCGAACATCTTCACCAACAGAAATTAAGTAGGTTAAATACTTTAGTAACTAGTAAAGTTTAATAACTGGCACCTCTACCAACGATGTATTAGTCTTCAGCAACAAAATTATTGCGGCTGAAATATTTTAGCAACAAGTGCATTATAAACTAACAACGATTTCTGGTAGTCATTAGAAAATTGTGACGAATACAACTTCAGTCGCTTCATTTTAGTCAAAAGACATATACGCTAACTACATAGTTGGTACAGACCTTTAGCAAATAAGGCTTTAACAACAAAGGCTATGTGTTGCCATGTTGGTCGTTACAGAGATCCATCCACCGAAATCGGCCCTGTACCAACTGAATCCTGGTAGTCGGTAAAGCCCAGTTTTCTTGTAGTTAATTACCTCAGGAGCAGCAGCGTCTGAGGACTTTTACTTCTCTTTCCATTTTTCTTGAGTTTTCTCTGATAATTTGTCAGTAAAAGTCTTCAGATGATCAAATAGCTTCTTTTGTGCTGCAGCCATATCCGTCTGATTTTTTGTAAGAGTTTCTTGCGCTTTGATGAGATCAGCTGTGGTATGTGGTGGATTTCCTCTGACTTATTCAGGATGTCGGCCAAACATAGGATGGCCTTCCGTGTTAGTGTGAGGAGGATTAATGTCACCACAGTCGATGTTAGTGGCCGGAACAGTTTCCGGGATGTCTTTATTATTGTCGTTATTGTTGTTGTTAGTTCTAGAGTCGTTTGTATTAGAACCTGCAACTAATCCAGACCTAAGACCAGACATCTTATGAAATTGTTAGATTGCAACCGAGAGATTAATCTCCCATTGTGGTCGCCAATCTGTAGATGGGGCAAAATGATTTGCTGGTTTTTACGTAATTGAGGCGACGACCGTGCGGAGGAGACTCCTTGAACCGAGTGAAATGTTCAACCTCACACAGATGCACCGCTGCAAAGGGGGTGCTTTGAATTCAAGAGATCAATCTGTAGTACTCCGGCCTAAACCAAGACAATGGTCGTTCCAGAGTAAATTCGGTCACAAGAGAGGATGGGCTAATTTGTAGGAGGGAAGCAAAGAAATATATGGAATCAATGGTAATCAAAGATTGTAGGTGTGTTATGAATTCTGAATAAGATAAGTTCTGAATGATTGAAATTGCTCAGTTGAGAGTAATTGCTCAATTGATGAGTTGTTGATCTCGTATTGTCAGTGAGACTTGAGAATCTTGTTGTGTATTCAATCATGATTCAGAGACTTATTTATATTGCTGGAATTGTAGACACCATGATCCCATGTAGTGTGACAGTTGATGGAATCAAGGAGTGGAGAAATGGAAATCGTGTTTGAAACCAGTTGCTCATCGTGCGGAGACTTGGTCGATTTTCCATCCACTACTTTGTTAATCCCTTCAACGGATTGCACAACTTGCTCACATCCCAACGTGTGTATGAACACAAGTGTCGTAGACCTCCAGACCAAAACCCTAGTTGATATCCCCCAAGTGACATGATTGACGTATCTTGGTTAATTAGTCAGTTGTTGACTTCATGACTTTATGGGACGATGAGTCCATGATTTTGCAAAATGTTTTGTAACTCAAGAATTGAACATGTCTCTTGAGACAGAGGTATAATTTTCACGTTGATAATTGAGGCGAGCAATTATTGCTCATTCGATGAATTGTTGAATATCGATAGTTGAACCAATATTCCTTGGTTTGAGCAAATATTGCTCATCTGATAAATTATGGGATATTTAACGTTTGGTACCCAAAAAATGTCCAACACCTAGCTTTGGTACCCAATATTTAAAATATTAAGGGTTGGTACCTTGACCAGACGTTGACCGTCAAACACCACGCTTTGACCTGCTTGTTTATTATTTTATTTTAAATAATTTAATACCAAAAAAAAATAACTCTCCATATTTGCCCTTCCCAAAACTGCATCTTCTTTATATTTCCCAAGATAAACAACCGAACACCGTAGCTTAACTTCCTTCCACTCTGCAAACTTAGGTTTAATGAATAATCCCTCAACTTAGTTCGGACTTTAGAGTTATCTTATGTTGCTGAGGGGGAACTTTCGGTAAAGCTGCACCAACAGCTAACTTACGGTAAAATGGGTTTGGAAACATTTTCACATCCAAAGAGGAAACAGTGTCTGGTAACACCAAAGTTTCCGTACACTTAAACTATATTTAAGTTAAGTCTCACAACTTTGATTGATTCAGTATTCATACACAAAAGGTTTACTGTTTACAAGATGTAAGTGATAAAAATTGGTAACCGACATTAAGATTTTTCATCGAACAATTTTTGTGCAATACTATTATGCAGATAGATCATGATTTACTGCAGATTTCCCCCCTTTTTATAGCTCCTTACCTACAATAAACTCGAAATCGAGTACAACCCATAGTTTTAAACACCCACAAATACTAAAATCTTTCATATCTCAGCCATTTAATCACATATATAATTTAACATCATTAGCACCTCCATCCATTCTTCTCTGTTTTCTCTCCTTAAAACTTTATTGATGCAACACATATTCAATTACTACCGAAAAATGATCGTGACTCACATGAAGACAGGTGAATCGGTTTGAAACCCAATTGAATCAATAATTAACTGAAGAAGCTGATCTTGCTATTGTGTGTTGAAAATGATAAACTGTAACTGAAGAAGCCGATCTTGCTATTGCCTGTTGAAAATGATGAACTGAAAAAAGAATAAGAGATGGTTAATGGTTGGATGTATTGTTGTGCAATTGGTAAAGAATAACATGAAGAAATTCTTTTGCTTGGAAAAGAGAATCAAAAAGAAAGCAAAAAGTAGTAATGTGGAATCATTTGAGAAGGAGTTAGAAGTATTGGTATAGGGGAGTTTGAAAAATGGAAACTTATTAAGAAATAAAAGACCCAAGATATTAAAGGTCGGGATGATAATTTAGGATTTAATAGGGACAAATTTGTATTTTTTAATAAACATTTCATAATAATTAAAGATAATAAAATAAAAACTGCTCAATCGGAGTCATTGACAGTCAACGTATGGTCAAGGTACCAACCCTTAATATTTCAAATATTGGGTATCAAAACTAGGTGTTGGACATTTGTTGGGTACCAAAGGTTAAATATCCCATAAATTATTGGTAGCGCGGCCAAAATAAAATATTAATTAAAATACTGGTTGTTGAATCGATCATAATTAATAATAGTACTGATAATGAGATTGTCGTAAATTTATTAGTGTTCGAATCTAGAATTATGATCCTTGGACTCAGAAACCTTAATTTGATCAATTGATGACCAATTCATGGTTTATTTTTAAATCAACCATGGAATGAAAGAGGGATCAAATACATGGGATCATGGATCCACCATGTAGCGCCCATATGCTCGTGTGAGCAAATACCAAGGCCTCTTGAAGAGTTGGTGACATGTTGATGAAAGAATGATTAAATGATGGTTTAATAATTTATTCGAAAATGCTCGTCTGAGCCTTAGATGATAAAATCTAATTAATTATGAAGAGGTGAGGGACCGACCAAGGGGTCATGAAATCTTCCCTAGGTGGTCACGGGATCGATTGATGATCATTCCATGAAAATCCAAAATTATTTGGAAGAGTTTTGGACATAATACTTGCAATTGCGCAAATTAGGTCAAATAGTGAAAATACATGGGACCGGCTCATTGAGAGCCAAGGAGCCAACCCTGGTTGGTCAAGGTAACATGCTCATGTCCTTGTCACAATCCTGAGAATTTTGATATTTTCTGGCATGCAGTTGGGCATCCATTTGAGAAGATATGACAAAATTAGGGTTTTGCTGAAATTGAGGAAACTTCATGAGATGAAGGAAAATAATTATAAAATGAAGCAATGATGAAGCATGGGACTGTTGAGGCCAAGGCATGGCCAGCCGGCTAGTGACCACGGTCCCGTGGCACTTTTTCCTAATTTTATATTATTTTTCATGATTTTATGAAAATATCATGAAATCAAGGAATTTGTTTAAATTAAAGAGTTTCCTTGAAGTGAAGGAGTTTCCATGGGATCAAGGAAGCAAATAATATTAAAATAATAAAAATAAGGGCGTGTGGGTCCGTCTAGGGCATGGCCAGCCAGCTTGGGTCCGGTCCCACGAGTTTCCTTAATTTTATGTATTTTTTGTGTATTTTTCCATGATTTGAAGGAATTTTCATAATTTGAAAGAAATACCACGAAATCAAGGAATTCCATGGGACCAAGGAAAACTTAAAATAATAATTATAAAATAAAAGGCGTGTGGGACCGGCTAGGGAATGGCCGGCCAGCTTGGGCCCGGTCCCACGGGTTTCCCAAATTTTATATTATATTTTTCATGGATTTGTGAAAATACCATGAGATCAAGGAGTTTTCATGAGATTAGGGAAATAATAATAAAATAATGAGGAACCATGAGGTGTGGGGACGGCCGGGATCAAGGCATGGCCGGTTGGTCAATAATCACGGCCCCGCAATATTTTTCCCAATTTTATATTATTTCCTTGGTGCAAAGGAAATACCATGAAACTGAGGAGTTTCCTCAAAACGAAGGATGTTTGTTCAAATGAAAGGATTTTCATAAGATCAAGGAAAATAACAAAAAATATGATAAAATATAAAACTGGCATGGGATTGGTCACGACACGGCCGGCCGGTCGGTGAGCCCAATCCCACAACACCTTGGTCAATATTTAATTATCTATTATTTTTCTTCCTATTTTTCATAGGTTCATTTTTTCGTTGTATTTTGAAATACTCGTTCGTGCGGTGATTGTTAGTGCATCATCGTCGAGTACACTTGCACCATTTAAATCGGGGATTACTCGGAGGTAGCTCAGACACCCATGTGTTGAATATTTATTACTAACCCAGGGAATTCTTCTGGGAAGAACCATAGATTGAAGTAACGAAATATTGTGAAAATATTTGAATATTTTCAGAAATTCAGTGCATGAATCCAAAAATTTAAGAATAATTAACTGAGGGCTCTATACTAGCAGAGCAAGCTGTCTAGGAGCATCAATTATTCTGACATGAGCCTTCTGGAGCTTCATATCCTTTTTATATTCAGGGAAAGTTGTTGTTTGTATCCTGAATACGTTATCGCTCTATACTAGCAGAGCAAGCTGTCTAGGAGACGTCAATCTCGTGATTCTATATAGAAATAATTACTGAAGTGTCCAGTATTTATGAGATATGCCATTATCCATCCGAGAGTCCACATATCTGCATGTACTCTGAGAGACAGAATTCTCAGTCAGAGATTTGATGAGAGACTCGTGTCTCAATACTCACGTCGATCAGAAGTTTGTATAATTATGGGTTTACGATTTTAGCCTTTGTTGAAAATCCACCATCTACACCAGGTTAGATTAAAAGGAAGAGCCTTTGCGCATGACTTGAGATATCTTTATCTTTAAAGAATCAAAAGAGTTGTTACCAAATAGATTTGTTGTTCCTTTACTATTTAGAATATGATCCAAAGGAATTGTGCCAGTGCGTGACCTTTGAAGTCGGAAGCGCAAGGATACTGAGGAAACTAAGTGAACTAGGGATAGTATCCTGGTCTAAACTATTCAAAGTTGGTGTTGATTTTGTATGCCGTCTTAGTTATGAGAGTATTCAATTCTGGATTTGGTCCCAGGATTTTTCTGCACTTGCGGTTTTCCTCGTTAACGAAATCTTATTGTGTATTTTACTTTTCTATTTCCGCAGTTATAATTTTTTATTATAATTAAAAGTAAAATACACAAACTTTAACTCCGCATTACTTGATAATGATCTTATAGAGTTTGGTTAAGTCTGAACCTATTATTAAGTAACATACATCGTTGTTGTATTGTCTCGATCTTGTATCCATAGTCAATCACACAAGTTATCTTGTTGTTGTATTGTCTCGATCTCATATCCATATATAATCACACAAAGTGTGAACCGATTTGTTGTATTCTCTCGACTCTGTCCATAGACGATCACTTTCGGTAGAAGACTTACAGGTTAAAACAAAAAGATTATGGTGTATTTGGGTACCCTCGTCTTTTCAGATTAAATACTAGAATCAACTTCATTTAGGTTAGACTAGAAAGTCTGGGGATATTGAGATATATAAGTATTACTATGAAGACCTAAAGAATATGAAGAAGTAACGAATTACAAATACGACATCATCCTTACACTTGAGGTTAGTAATATTGACTTGAACTGTTTCATTCCTAATGTATCTTTCAAGTCATGCTATATTGAAAAACATAATTGCGAAGTTGTATATACTTTAAATATTGTATAATACTCTAGTGATGTGACATGATTATAATAGTATGACCCTTATCTTTTGAACTTCGTAGATATGACATCGACATAATCTTGTATATAGTGTTATGATTATGTGAATGGGTTATGGTGAAGATTTTATCCTATGAAACAATGTTTTAAATTTGCTTAAAGGAAGTAATTCATGAACTTGTTTCGCGAATCGAAAGGGAAATCAATAGGCTTATTGGTCAGGCTATTCGTTGCAAATCTTTGGATGACCAATATGTGTGAGTTAGTAGAACCACTCTTTAGTCAGGTTATATATCTTGGTATAACTGATCACACTGCATAAACTTGTGATTTGGTATGACCGGTCTTGATAATTTATGTAACCTATCCTAAGTAATCTCCATGTGATGGTATGATCAATCCTTGTAATTGGTGTGATCGATCCTTGTAATTGGTATGGCCGATCATAAGTGTTGTGTGACCAATCCTTGTAATTGTTGTAACCGTTACTAGTACGTAACTGGTGTGACCGATCACAAGTTGATACCATGTGTAGATGGAACCGATCCTTGTTGTTAGAGCACTGCTCAGTCGAACTCGCATGCATTTTTATCTCAAGCATTTTGTCAATGTTAGTGATCAAAACTATAAGTCTTGATTTCTAGTCCATTATAGCTAAGTCTCGAACTAGGATAGAGAGTGTAGATGAGGTTACGAACTCCATGGTGATCATTATACAAGACAAAGAGCTTCTTAAGGAACTGGTGGAACTTCATCGACTAAAAGGTATGTGGAGACTTGAATTTATTTATCACTCAAAAGTCTATCTACTCTATCTTCTATCTTGAGACAAAAGTCCTTTTGCTATATATATTTTGATTATAGACATTTGCTATTTCGAGCCGAGTCTATCTCGCCTATCTATTTCTCGAAATATGTGTTGGTAAGCTTTTGCTTTGACCAAGTTCATCTTTACCTAGTGAAGAAAGTCATGTTATGTTTCAATCACTTGAAAATGGCTTTGTCAAAAAATGATTTGTGAATAACAACTATATAATGCCCTCTAAGAATGTTTCAATGATTGAAATAAAAATTTAGATTATATAACCATTGTTGGATATACGCATTGAGTGGAAACACATACATGTATAAGTCCTTATTTACTGAATCAAAGTATGCGTACTTTGTTGATCATGAAAATCAGAACAAGAGTCCACGAACCCAGTCGGCGAACCCAGTCCGCGTATTTTCGGAGGTTCTCTTCCCGAAAATTTCTTCCGGAGTTTGTAAACTTGTTACAAACTTATTCCGGGTACTTAAGTCCGCACACTTAAGTTGGTTATATCTAAAAATGATTATTCGTGAACTTATACTTATATTAACTAAGGAATGCAAGGTTTGGAAACCGTGGCTATAAAGTTCATAAATAGATTCGATTGAATCAAATCATTTTTGCTTCGATTATGTCTTGTGTACTTCTATAATATCTAAGCAATTGAACAACTCTCTAACTAGTTCATTTGAGTTATTTGAACTAGTTATGGTGAAGAGGAATATGGTTAATATGAAAGTGCTCATATGGCTAACCGTTTGGTACAGTTACACAAACCTAAAAACGTGCATTTCATTTGTGTGTAACAAGCTAAGTTTTCGATCCAACGGTTGAAAGATATTATCTTGAATCTAATCAAGTTTTTATCTAACGGTGAATATTGAATGCTTTGTTACTAAGCTAACATTGATTGCAAACCCTGATTTGAAAGACTATATAAGGGAGAAATCTAGAAACTGGGAAACCTAATCCCCACACCTCCTATGTGATACTAGTTGTATTAGCTAGAGTTTATTCTCCTTTAACCTTAGGTTAATGACTTGAAGACTTCATTGGGATTGTGAAGCCAGACCAATACTACTTTCTTGTAGTTGTGTGATCTGATCTTGTTGTTTCTATCGTGTTGAGTACAATCATAATGATTGGCTTGAGATTGATATCTCTGATAGGCAAGATATAAAAGTAATCACAAACACCTTCGTCTCATCATTTGTGATTCCACAATATCTTCTTTCGTCGGGTCGATTAACATTATTGTGAGGTAATTGATAATACTATGCTGTTTTTCGGGAATATAAGTCCGGGTTATCAATTGGTTCATGTTCACCTTGATTTATCAAAAGACAGAACAAAACTCATAGGTACTTATGTGGGAGACATATTTGTATATTATCGTAGAATTTTCCGTGTGATGCAGATTTGTTTATTTAATTCTTCGACTTTGGGTCGCAGCAACTCTTAGTTATGGGTGAGATCAGCTAAGGGAATCAAGTGCATAGTATCCTGCTGGGATCAGAGACGTAAGGAGCACAACTGTACCTTGGATCAGTGTGAGATTGATTGGGGTTTAACTACAGTCCAGACCGAAGTTAGTTTGTAGTAGGCTAGTATCTGTAGTGGCTTAATACATTATGTGTTCAATCTGGACTAGGTCCCGAGGTTTTTTTGCATTTTTGGTTTCCTCATTAACAAAACTTCTGGTGTCTATGTTATTTCTGTTTTTGAATTATATTTTGTTATATAATTGAAATGTCACAGGTTTTGTGTTTGAACCAATCAATTGGAAATCCGACCATTGGTTGTTGATTGAAATTGATTGATCCTTGAATTGGTTTTTGATACCGTTCAGGTGATTTCTCTTGTATTCAATTAGACTCGCATATTTCTATTTGCTTGAGTAAGAATTGAATCAACAAAGAGAGATATAACTCTTTGATATACTTTATTAAGATTGAATCTAGTTGATTCTCTTGAAAGTATATTGGAGTTAGTCCATACAGATTGCTAATCGAAATATTGGGTCTGGTTGTTGTACCCCCACTTTTTCAATTGGTATCAGAGCAGGAAAATATGTTTAAAGACATTACAAGTCTGTGTTTGTAGCAATATAACTCTATGAACAGAAGTGTTATCTCAATAAATTCACCACCAGATCCAGGGATTCCAGAAGTTGCTGACTGATTTAATTAAATCCATAGAAGAAATTCTGGCTAAACCTCCACCAGGTTTGAAATCTCTTGAAATTTTTTCAGGACTTGAAAATAAACTTGAAAGCTTATCTTCTGATGTTGAGTTATATCTCCAAAAAGAACAAGATTCTCTTGATAAAATAAATCAAGTTATGATGAATAACATTTATGTTGAGGTCGACATTGATTTACTAATCAGTGAGAGCATTACTCCTCCTCTGTGTAATCCTATTAGTTGTAACAAACTAAATGATTTACAGGAAGATTTTAAATCTCAGTCATCTGAGTATATCATCTCAAAGCATAAACTAGTTCATTGCTCGATTCCTGACTTTTCCTATCAAGATAATAGTATTCTCTTCATTAAAGAAGCAAGGATGTCTCTTTTTACCAAAATAGTTTCCATTTGCAATACTAAAAATTACGTGCATAAATTGTTTCTCATAGGGTTTAAAATAAGAAATCAGAAACACAATTCTTATTGTGCTCCCTGGATGTTCTTTGAAAATTTTCCAGAAACAATTCCTTGGTTTTTCTCCAATACTATAAGTTGTAAGAGCTGCTGGACGGAGACTCTTTCATGGTGTCATGGAGTTCATGAACTTTTAATACATGTTTGAATGGTCATGGGCAACTCGCAATTGTATCAACAAAGCTTTTCTCCAAATATGATAGCCAATTTGTTAAAACAAACAAGCCATAGTCATTACATATGCAGTTCACACACTCTGGACCCAAAACCTTGTTCCTGTTTTGAACTTTGTTCCAAAACACGGTTAGTTGGTTTGAGTACCACCACTCGACACATTAAAAGAGCAAAACCAACTTCGTTCTCCTCGCCTCTTCTTCTTCAACGAGAAGAAAGAAAACCCAAATTGTCCGTGAACCTTTAATCTCATCTCTTAACCTTTTTGAGTGTTCTTGATTTTTTGGCTTCACAACAAAAAATTACTCAACGGGTTGGGGTTCGTTGCTCACTTACTTGCTAAATAAATATTCCTCCATTAGCATCAGTTCGTGAACATAAAAGGAGAAGCCAACAGTTCTCAAACCAAGTAAGTTTCTCAACACTTCTTTGAGATTTTTTTTTTCTTGAATATGGAACATAGAAGAGCTAGTCATGTTAGAGGTTCAAGTGGTCAAGCAAGGGATGAATCTTTCTATGATCCGAGTATCTGTGCTAGGTTCATTAACCCTGCGGCTCGTGTACTCTATTTGGAGTATAAGAATAAGCAACCAATCTTTGAAAAATATTATGATGAGTCTGAAATCATTGTACAAGGCCTATCTGATTTTTTCAAAAAATATTCATGAGGAATTATTCACAAACCATTAGGAACTGCTCATATTGATATGATTGCTCAGTTTTATGCTAATATTCATGATCCAGACCCAGCCAATTGCATGTTTAAGACTATGGTTGGAGGTATCTCTTTCACTGTGGATAGTAATGTGTATATTTTCTTGATATAACTCATGTTGGTAATGCTCGATTTCCTCCTCCTGGGAATGAAAGATTGGCTCCTCAAGTGATCTCAACCCGTCTCTTCAATAAAGATGTCTCTCGGAGATATGGCAAGATTTTTGTTGGGGGTGCTGATCTGTTTCTCAAAGTTGCTGCAAAACTTATTGTGGATAATATGATGCCTAGCACTATTGACAACAATCTCTAGATAAGGTCTCTTGCTGAATTTATCTGTTATATTGTTGAAGAAAGAGACATTAATTTATGTGGCCTTATTGTTAATCAGATGATAAGTATGAAACAGACTTCAAAGAAAACTCAAGGATATCCTTGTCTTATTTCAAGGATTTGCAGTCACTTCAATATTACTCCTTTTGGAACTGAGATTGGTGGTCCAAAGGTTCTGAGTAAGGCTAGCATCAAAAAGATGAAGAAATCTTCAACCAGTACTCTAACAAGTACTTCTGCAACAACAAACTCTGAACTTGCTCGTCTTCAAAATGAAGTTGACTGCATGAAAGAGCAGTTGGAGTATGCTAAAGCAGAAAATCCAAATTTAATCGAGAAGTTTTATGAAATTGCTAGAGATTATTATGGGAGAAGTGAATGATCTCTTCTCTAGTTAATTTATTTCTGATCCTTCTTGACTGGTTAAACTTGTTGTGTTTTTTTAAAACTTCTTGAACTTAATGGTGATGTAATAATTTTTATGACATCTTAGCTTTGAATGATTATATTTCCTTTAATAAATGTCTAATTGTGCTAAGTTCATAAGAGGTACAAATAAACCTTGTCAAAAGTTAAGTCTTTCGTATGTTGATATGCATGTATTAATAAAAGAATGAATGAACTTTTGACATTACAAAATTTTGAAGCCTATTATGTCATTATGCAATGTTGATGGAAGATAGGATGGATTTTTTTTTTCAAGGATTGTGTCTATTGCATGTCATTGTGTCAATAGTGATGGAAAATAGAATGAATCCTTGGTTACTCCGCAGTATTGATCTTCCCTGATCCATATTTTACGTTTATATACTGTGAGGCTCCGTAAGTTATCTTACGTCGAGCATGACTAATTAAATTTATCACTTTTTGTGCTTAATTTGGTTGTATATTTCTGATTAAATTAATCATGGGTTCTCTTGTGGTTAATTTAAATGAGTATTTTAGATTCAAATTCATATTCGTATGCGATTTGTTATGTCCAAAGAAATCCTTCTTTTCTTTCGAAATTAAGGTTGCTCTTGTTGTTCTTTCGGGAATGAAATTTTATGGGGGAGAGTTCTTAATTGAACTTGTGATTAATTGCCAAATCTTTATGGGGAGTGCGGTTGTGGAATATTGTAGGAGTTATCTTGTATCTTTATAAACTACTTGATGAAAGTATTTAGCTTCGGCTATATGATTGCATATAAACAAGTTGATATGTGCTTTCTTTTGGTTATGAAATGCCTCTATGGAAATTTTCATTAGGATCCCGTTTTTGTAACTTTGCCAATTTTATTGACAAAAAGGGGGAGAATTAATATGTAGTTCACACTACAAATACATATGGTTTTCGGATCATTATGTAAGGGGGAGTGGGTTCCATGTGAGATGGAGTATTGACTAAGGGGGAGCAATATATATCTCCATAGTATTGTTGTCGAAGTTGTGATACAATTAAACTTTGATGTTGTATATTAATACTATGACATTGTATAACAATGATTAAGAATTCTTGTTTTCTCATTGTTATAGCTACGGATTTTCAACAACGATGATGCTGAACTTACAACCTTTGGGATCATTGGAGTAATTGGAAGTGACGAAGATTTAGAGTAATGTTGAAGATTAGGCATGTGGAATAGGAGCTACAAAAGTTATTTATTTATTTTTTGTATTCCATATGTATTGATAGTTTTGTCACTAAAACTGACAAAGGGGGTGATTGTTAGAGCATTACTCGGTCGAACTCGCATGCATTGCCATCTCAAGCATGTTTGTCAATGTTAGTGATCAAAACTATAAGTCTTGATTTCTAGTCTACTATAGCTAAGGTCTCGGACTAGGATAAAAAGTGTAGTTAAGCTCAAGAACTCCATGGCAATCATCATACAAGACGAAGGACTATTCAAGGAACTGGTGGATCTTCATAGACTAAAAGTTATGTGGAGACTTGAATTTATCTATCACTCATAAGTCTACTTATCTCCTATCTTGATACAAAAGTCGTTTTTCTATATAGACTTTAGATTATACACATTTGGTATTTCGATCCAAGTATACCTCGCCTATCTATTTCTTGAAATATGTGTTGGTAAAGCTTTCTCTTTAGCCATGTTCATATTTACCTAGTGACAAAAGTCATGTTAAGTTTCAATCACTTTGAAAATTGCTCTGACGAAAAATGGTTTGTGAATAACAACTATATAACGTCCTCTGAGAATGTTTCAATGATTGAAATGAGAGTTTAGACTATATAACCATTGGAGGATATAAGCATTGTTGTGGAAACACATATATGTATAAGTCCTTATTGCTTGAACCAAAATTTGCGAACTTTGTTGATCAAGTTAAACCGGAGAAGTGCGTGAGCTAAGTCCGCAAACCCAATACGTGAACTGGCGAAGTTCTCAAACCCTAGAATTTATGCTGGAGTTTGTGAACTCCATCCGGGAACTTAAGTCCGCGAACCCAGTCCGCGAACTTGAGTAGGTTATGTCTAAAAACGATGTTTGTCAACTTATTTTTATAAACTAAGGAATGCTATTGCAAACCGTGGCTATATAGTTCTTGAACCGATTCGAGTGAATAAAATCATTTTTGCTTCAATTGTGTCTTGTGTAGTACATGAGATTTCCCTGCAATTGAAAAACTATCTAACTAGTTCATTTGAGTCATTTGAAATAATTATGGTGAAGAAGAATATGGTTGATATGAAAGTTATCATATGGATAACCATTTGGTTAACTATTGTTGAACCAACTAATGTACAAGTTTGGGTACGGTAACACAAGCCTACAAACGTGCATTTCATGTGTGTATAAAAAGCTATGTTTTCGATCTAACGGTTGATAAATATTAGCTTAAATCTAATCAGGTTTTCATCTAACGGTGAATATTGAATGCTTTGTTACCAAGCTAACATTGATTGGAAACCCTGATTTGAAAGAAAATATAAGGGAGAACTCTAGAAACCGGGAAACCTAATTCCCATACATTTTGTGTGATACTAGTTGTGCTAAGCTAGAGTCGATTCTCCTTTAACCTTTGGTTTGTTCTTCTAAACCATGGTAACAACTTAAAGACTTCATTGGGAGTATGAATCCAGACCGATACTACTTTCTTGTAGTTGTGTGGTCTGATCTTGTTGTTTCTATTCTAAGAGTACAGTTGTAATAATTGGCTTGAGATTTCTATCTCCGATAGGCAAGATAAAAAGTAGTCACAAGCATCTTCGTCTCATCGTTTGTGATTCCATAATATCTTTTTTCGTTGCGTCGATTAAGACTATTGTGAGGTGATTGATAATACTAGTCTGTTCTTTAGGAATATAAGTCCATGTTATCAATTGGTTCCTGTTCACCTTGATTTATCAAAAGAAGGAACAAAACTCGTAGGTATATTCGTGGGAGACGGATTTATCTATTACCGTAGACTTTTGTGTGATACGGATTTGTTTATTAAAGTCTCCGACTTTGGGTCATAGCAACTCTTAGTTGTGGGTTAGATCAGCTAAGGGAATCAAGTACGTAGTATCTTGATGGGATCAGAGACGTAGGAGCATAATTGTACCTTGGATCAGTGTGAAAATTGTTGGGGTTCAACTACAGTCCAGACCGAAGTTAGTTTGGAGTAGGCTAGTGTCTGTAGCAGCTTAATACAATATATGTTTAATCTGGACTAGGTCCCGGGATTTTTCTGCATTTGCGGTTTCCTCGTTAACAAAATTCTGGTGTCTGTGTTATTTCTTTTCCGCATTATATTTTTTATATAACTGAAACAATACAGGTTGTGCATTGTTCAATCAATTAGAATATCCGACCTTTTGGTTGTTGATTTAAATTGATTGACACTTGGATATTGGTCTTTGGTACCATCCAAGTTATCTCTCTTATATTTAATCGAGACTCGCAGTTTTCTTGAGTAAGATTTAAATCGAGAGATAGAGATATAAACCCTTTGATATACTTTTCTATTGATTGAGTCTGACTGTTTAGTTGATTCTCATAAAAGTATATTGGAGTTTTTCCATACAGATTGCTAAGCGAAATATTGGGTGTGGTTGTTAGACCCCCGCTTTTTTAATTATTATTTTATAATTTTTGTTTCATGTGATAATTACCGATTACATAGCCTGTGAATGAATGTTTATATTTTTGGTGAAAAGGCGAGGGTACCCCAAATATACTTCAAGCTATTACTTTTCCTTCCTATAAGTCCTTTCCCGAAAGTGATTGTATATGGAATGAGTTAAGACAATACAACAAATCGGTTCACACTTTGTGTGATCATCTATGGATACGAGATCGAGACAATATAACAACAACGTGTGTTTACTTGATACAAAGGTTCAGACTTAACCAAACTCAGTAGGATTCACGTATCAAGTAAATACGAATTAACGTTTGTGCAATTTACTTTAATTATAATAAAACAATTATAATGCGGAAATATAAAGTAAATGACACAGCAAGATTTTGTTAACGAGGAAACCGCAAATGCAGAAAAACCCCGGGACCTAGTCCAAAATTAAATACTCTCAAGATTAAGCCACTATGCAAAATAAACCAACTTCGTATAGTTGAGACCAAGAAACTAAACCTATAGTTTACCTAATTATGTATGTATTCCCACTCCTCCAACCTATAAACAAGTCACGTACTTGGACTAATTCCTTTGGTTCGTATTCCAAACAGTAAAGGAACAACAAATCTGTTTGGTATCAACTCTCTTCAACCAAGTGATATAGTTGCGCAAAGGTTTCATTATTCAATCACCCAAAGGTAATCGTTAAGATTAAGCCAACAACACTCTTCAACCAAGTGATGTGTGTTGATGCCGATCTTCCTCAACTATTCTATCAAAATACCCAAAAGGATAAATCAATTATAGTCGAATCCTCTTTTTCCCAAACAAGTATTGTGCACACCAAAGATTGTAAAAACCAAGTCACAAATCTTCAATATCTTCTTTGTCTTCAAATCTTCTTAGATCTTCAATAAACACCTGCACACAACTACTTGAATCTCTTGTGATCAATCACATACATAACGGAGTCTGTTAACAATGGATTATCACAAGATCATCTTTAGATCTAACAACAGTCTAAAGATCCCTGTCGAAACCTTGAACTAGTTTGAGTGAATCTTATATTAGAAGAGAAGATTCTCAAGCATAAACAAACTAGGTGCAATCAAAGTTCAACCAGCATTAGTCAATCAAATCAATACAAAAACTAAAGATAAACCGCAATATCTAGTTTCCCACTAAAGGGTCACGCTAAAGCTTCTCAATCCCAAATAAGACTTTAAATTGAGCGGCCGTAAGAGATTTCACCTGATTAGATTACTCTCCTCTCCGATAGGCGGCTTCACCAGTAACAAAGACAAAAGAGGAAGTCTATGTTACGCAGGATTAGTTTGCTAGAAATGCAAACTCAAAGTATTTATAGACAAGGATGTTTGGACACCAAGGAATTTACAAAACCGAAAATATTCTCAAGATATTTTTCCCAAATTCAGTTTTCATAATTTCTGTGAATGCACTGTTCAAAAATAATGATCGAAATCTCATTGGAAAATCTTTAATTAGCAAATGCACATTACTAATTCTCATTTTCCATATATAATTAAAAACCCTTAATTAAAAAGATTCTTAACTTATTTAAATTCGATCTTGGGATTTACTTCCTTCTTAGCCGTTAAGGAATATCTTTGAACAATATAGAATAATCATTAATACACCGTATTCAAAGTGTGATGACATCTTACTCTTGCATGTATTTTCCATGCTTGCTCAATTGAAACCGATTTACCACACTTCCAAACAAGTTTAGAATTGGTTCATCTGACTTTTAAGAACTATGTGATTGATCAAGTTCAACTCAATCACAACTCATGGGTTTACGGTTCTACCAAAACAAGTTTCGGTTCTACCTCCATGTGAGTATTGTGCATAGTTACACTAGCTTACCAAAGATAAGGCTGACTAGGTCCTAGGATCGGTTCCCCATATATATTTGGTATCTAACTTGTATGCACTGCACATGTCCATAGGATCGGTTCCCCCTTCCCAAAAACGTGTTGCACATGTTCATAGGATCAGTTCCCCTTTTTCCATAAACCTTGTTGCACCTCATACAAGGATCGGTTCCCCTTGTGATTCACTTCACCTCTTACTAGGATCGGTTCCCCTCTTCCCAGTAATAAGTTCAGACACTCACAACCCAATCATACCCCAGGTGATTACTTAAGATCGGTTTCACTAATAAAAGTTATACCAATACATAAGTCAAGCCTCATGTGAATTAGTTTTACCAAGAACACAAACAAGTCATGAGCGGTTATACTAATCACACATATTGGTCGTTCGAAAGATATGCAATGTAGAACAACCCCAATAACGCCTGGCGATTTACTTTTCGGTTCACAACACATATTATGAACTTACTTCCTTAGAACACATGTAAACATTGTTCCCTAGGATGAAATCCTCACCTCATACCCATACACAATCATAATAGCATTCATATGATTATGTCGATGTCTTATATACAAAGTTTAATGGTTAAGCAAGAAACTTCATATTGTATTCCTTAATACTATATCTATCTAGAGTGTTCATACTTCACATTTTTATGTTTTCAATATGCACGACTTGAAAGATACGTTAGGGAATACAACAGTTCAAGTCAAATATCACTAACCTCAAGTGGAAGGATGATGTTTTCGTTGTAGCTCCACACTTCTTCACTTCTTCAAATCTTCGCAATACTTGTAATGTCTCACCCTAATACTTTCAAGCTAACCTATATGAAGTTGACTCTAGTACATATAAATCAAGTGACTCTTAAATGAGTTTTTCTTCACTAAAATATGACAACTAAACTTGACATGCCAACGCTTGGTGGGTTCAACTGAGCAATGCTCTAACAATCTCCCCCTTTGTCAATTTTAGTGACAAAACTCTTACAATCATATGGATAAATAAATTACAAGAATTCATTACACATACGCTTGATTCCCGAATCCAACAACACATAACATGCATTAATTCAATCCTTAAAATGCTGATGTTGACATTATAATAACAAAGCTCATACTCCCCCTAAAGGTGAGACATGTAGATTTTCAATCCGCACGTCTTTGTTATCCAAAATCATATGATATGTTACTCCTCCTTAGTCTATGCTTTTCCTCATTCGTTAGATAAACGTTCAAGCACCATTGTCCTCTTCCCTAGTGACACCAATCAACTATAAATTGATTCCAACATCACTTGTTTACTCCATATATTTCTCCCCCTTTTTGTCACAAAAATGACAAAGAAGCTAACAAATAAAGGACAACACGAAAAGGATCTTACAAATCTCAAAATAGACTTGCAACCTGTTGAGTCAAGCACGAGGGTTCCACATACCATTTTTGATAACCAATATCAAAACTGAAACTACAAGTAGTTATGTTTTGATATGTTATCACTGAAATAATTGCCCGAAGCAATTTTCCCAACTAGTTTAGAAAACCAAAAATCAACTAAGAAACTTAGTTCCTTTGCTAAACCGATTGTATAAATACAACCGCTTCATTCGATAAGACCAAAACAAAGATAAACTCCATTTTTCTCATCAAGTTCTAATTATCCATATAACTTAGACCTTTAGATTTTTAACAAGCCAAATACTCTGTTAGTTAACTAGCATTTCCTTGTTTATTCTTTCGTCTAGACTTGAATGACCGAAACCTCCACTTTGATAAGTCTAACTAAGATCAGAATTAACTTAGTTTATCTTATCCGGAATCGAAGTGGATGTAGTTGCAGGTTTTCCTACACTACACCCATACTAAGATTATACGAAAATCAAGACATAATTTGAATATAAAGAACGACACTTTATTAATTTCACTTTCAGAAACCTTTTACAACAGGAATATGAATTCAGAAATACAATTCTCTTTCTGGAATTTCTCTCTCCTCAAAACTTTCTCGACTCTAAAAAATACATCCCCCTTTTCTCAATCTAATCAAGCTCTATATATAGAAAAATATATAGTGGATGACAGCTAATATTTCCGCTTATCTCGGATTCACTCTGCGATCTCCTCGCTACGTCTTTATCTTCATTTTCGCCAACTTTGTAACCATCGTGAAGTAATCTTATTCTTATTCATATCTTCAATCGTCAACTATTATATCATTCTTTTGTGACATTCGCCAACTGTTGTTGAAGACTCTCACGAGATTCTCGCAGAAACGTGGTCAATGTTGTAGGAAATTTTGGACTGCTCGCAGAAATGTTATTTCTCTCGTGAGAACATTATTGTAGCGATATTCTGGTACTACATCTTGCCTCTTCTCATGTCTTTTCTGTGAAGGAGAAAAGGTATGAGAATCAGATTTCCGCAACTACTCATCTTATCTTCTTTAGATTTCTGTTCTGACACGTCTTTATGTTCTTCGCCAGCTGTTTTCATATATTTAGGTTTCCCATTTATTTATTAACACGTTGATTTAAACCGTCAAAATCTGACCGTTCATATTTTCTTGTAATATTAATTATGGTTACATTCTCGAGAAATTTCTTTCTCTATAAATAGCTTTCTCATTCTTCTCCTCTACTCTTTTTATCTTCTTCTTTCTCTCAACTCTTTTACTGCAAATTTTACTGTTCTTCCGTAAATTACGCATCTATAATTTCGTGATTTTCTTCTTCTTATTCCCATACTCGCAAAATGGTTGCTGCTGGTGCCAAAAATTTGACTGCCTTCACTGTGATGCAAGAAAAGCTTAAGGACAAAGGATTTTCTTTATCTCTAATCCCGGGTCAAAGTTTTAAATCTGAACTTTCTCTTGAATTATTTTCCAATTTTCAATGCTCTCGCCAAAAAATTATAATATCATTAGGTCAACTTGAAGCTGGCCTCCCAATTCCTCTTTACGATTCAGATCTTCCCCTATTCTATCAAATAATATCTGACGAGAGATTCTCACGAGCAGTATTTCAATTAGGTGGTGATTGTATTAGATTATTACTTGAATATGCCTCTCGCGGTGCTGGCAAAGGATCGCGTTATTCTGAAAATGATCAGAATCCTAAGTATAAACATATCCCAATTAAGCCTTCTGATTATACTGTGGAGAATTTTTTCAAGAATTACGAGTTACTCCCTATGAAGAGGGAAAACACCTGTTGGGGTGTTCGCTTGCATAAAAAGAAACTTCTATCACGGAAGCTCTCATGATGGATATTGATTTTCATACCAAGACTAATCAAGGTCCTCGCTATTCTAATGATGATAAGTGGCTTATTTTTCCACTATGTCTTGAAGGTCCTTATATATCTGGTTCTGTTCAACTTCCTGCGAACCTCTCGCAATATGAGCCATGGGTTTTCAGCTGACCCAGAAAATCTACGGATGTATATTCTCTTTATCTTATTGTATTGTTATTATCCACTATTTTCTTTATGTTTCTTTATTTTCGCTAATTTCTCTATTATCTCGCAGATTGACAAAATGAAGGCTAACTACCAAAAATTCAGAAAACCCGGCACTTTTTTAGCTCTTAAATCCTTTACAGATGAAGTAAGAAATATTATTTTTATTAATCTTAATAATATATTGTTGCCCCTATTTCTTATCTTCATCTGTGTTCACAGGAAATTGAAGAATTAGAGCCAATTCCTGTAAAGATCAAAGAGAAATCCACCACTGATACTAAGGGAAAATCCTCTGCCCCTCGCAATGAGGAATTTAATGAACCTCCTTCAAAAAGGAGAAAAACTAAACCCTGTTCTTCTTCAATTTCTCAACCCTTTTCAGAAGATTTAAATATTGATACGGATAAGGATGATGATTTTAACAATATCAAAGGCTTCCACACCATAAAGGATTCCTCCCCTTCTGAATCTTCCATGACTCAATTATCCATGCTTTTTGGCGATCCCTCTCGCGGAGTTGCAAATGAATATGGGGATGAAACTCTTAATGACATAGCCCAAGCACTCGTGAATGTTTGCGATGCTCCGGTTTTAGTGGACAATAATTCCCTTCGCGGAATATCAAGACCAATAACTCCAAGTTTCCTAAATGCGCTTGGTAGCCTGGTATGTTCGTTATTTTATTCTCTTATTTACTTCTTCGCCAAACGTTTTTGACTTATAAAATTTTTCCACAGGTTGGGAGAGCTTCCTTTGTTGTTGCCTCTAATTTGGATCACAGACGTATTGTTCTAGAAAAGGAGATTACTAATCTTCGCCAAAACAAAGGGAATTTAGAGGCTGAAATTGCCAAACTTCACGAGGAAAACAAGCAATTGAAGACTGATGTCACAGCTGGGAACCAGAAATTCGCTAATCTTGAGAAGGCTCACCAAAAATTATATGGTACAATCTTTTTTCTTTCTTTCCTAATTCTTCTCTCCCTATCGCCACTTATTCAAACAATCCTTCTTGCAGATGTTTATCGTCTTACTGATGAGGCTAAACTTCTCCAATCATTTCCCGAGCCTATAGATGATAATATCCTTCTTGGCCGCCTTAATTCCTCTTTAAATAACTTCTCAGATGTTCAAACTAGATCCCTTTCTGTTGAGGAACTTAGATCCAAATTTAACCTCTTGACAATAGAGCATAGATCTAATTTAAATTTAACCAATAAATTTAAGCGTCTCTATCATGATTCAAAAGATGAAATAAAAAGATTAAGAAATAAAAATAGCGATCTGATTGACGAAAAGGATCTTGCTATCAAAAAGGGTGCCAAGACCTTAGCTAATTTCCATAAAACCCTTCTTGATACTCAAATGGAAAGAGATAAACTGATCCGCGAGAATGAAGATCTTCTTGCGAGGGAAACTCAAGTTCGCTCTCGTCTTCTTATCGATAGCGATGATGAATTTGCTTGGGCTGCAAAAATTCTTGATAATGCCAGAAATAATTTAGGTGTAGATGTTAGTCTTCAGGTTGAACAAGCTGATTTAATTAAAGACATGATTTCTGAAAGAGAAGGTTGTTAACTACTAATTTCTGTTAACTTTTGTTTCTGATATTCTTCCTTATAGAGTTTCTAATTCGTTGTCATATTCTTGCAGAAGTTGAGAAGAATTATCGCGAAAGATTTCGAGAACTTGATAATGACAAACATCAACTTGCAAATGAACTTACTGCTCGCAATGAGAAATATTCCAAGCTGAAGAACCAACTCAATATTACTATTGCGAATACTAACAGATCTCTTGTTATCACTCGTAACAAGTTCATCAAAATGGTTTGTGATGATAATAATATTTCTCATTCCAAATATCCTGGTCTTGAAGAAGAAATTCCGGATGAAATTCCATGTACAATTGTCTCTGATAGTGAAGTTGAAGATTTTAGCGATGAGGAAAATATTGGTGATGATGACAAGAAAGAAGATTCTGACGATGAAGGGGAATCTGATAATAATGATAAGAAAACTTCTGGTGGTAAAGATAAGAAGTCTGAGGAAGAAGATGAGAAATCTGGCGATGAAGGCAGTGATCAAGTTAATTAGTTTCCTTTTTTGCATTTCTTCTTTGCAAAATTATTCCCTCTTCTCTGTAAACAATTATAAGTTTCTCCATCATCATAAACTTCTTTTGTTTCCATCTGTATAAATCAAAGATTAATTTTCTTCTGTAGAACAATCAATATTAGTCTTATCAATGCAATTCTTTCATATAATAGATGAATAATATTTTCATCTTTCTAGACATTCCCATACCTGCCTCTATTATTCATCTGTGATAAGAAAAAATTGCAGAAAAGCAGTATTAATAATAATTGCAGAAAAGCAGCCTATTAATTATTCCTTAGTAATGACGATAAGAATTATTAATAACAATTGTCCCAGCATTAGTGCAATAATCTGTTGGTCTTATTATGCCTTCCTAATTAAAGGTCTTATTTTGCCATTTTTCTTCTTCTGCGACAAAATCGCAGGACGTCTTTACATTTACATGTATTGACCCATTGATCTTGTCTTATCAACTTCTTTTTCAATATTTTTGTGACAATATGACAAGCCTAGGTTTTCTCGCGAAAACAAAGCCTCGTGACATTGCCGTCTTGCGATGAAATCACAGGACGTCTTTACACTTTCGTGCAAAAACCCATTGATGTCATCTTAACATTTCTCTTTATGGCTTGTTGCCTCTGTACAATTTACTTTACGCGATAATATGACAGGCCTAAGTTCTCTCACGAGAGCAAATCCCAATGACATTGCCGTCTTAAGACACTTATCAGCTCCCTAATGGAGGGTGCCGCCCTTAATCCCCCCTGGTTGCCACTTCAAGGAGGGCACATCGGCCATACAAGACTAGCTCCTCCCATCCGGATTTGTCAACAACCAGTTGTTTTTGCAGTCTCTTGTTCTTTATGCCTATATGGCTTATAGTTACAAGACTGCACCCTAAGTGTGGCTTTCTTCAGGCCAAGTGCATTATAGCCAAGACTTATCAAGGATGGCCAGGGTAGGTTCATCCATCCCGGGCACCCTTGACTCAACCGTGTACCTCGGCGCCTTGGTCATATTATGTACTTCTTGGAAGAGACTCTTAGTCTCCTAACCAGGGTATAACCTTATATAGTTGGAAATCCAAAATCTCTCTCCCGGATAGGTTTTCTTTAACCCCAACATCTGCATGATTCAGGTTCCAGCGCGGTATAACCTTATCGCTGAATCATGTCAAGAGATACCCCCTCATATGACGCACTTTAAGGTCATTGCCTCTTGCGAAATTGTATTCGCGAACTAGGGTGCACGCCCTAAAGGTTCGTCTCATTCTTTATAACTCTGCGAAATTATTATTCGCCATTCTTGCGAGCCTTGAAACTCTTGCAAAATATCATTTTCTTAATTTTCTTAATTTTTTTTTTTTTTACATCACTACCGCAGATATAAGTTTCTCACCATTTTACCTTTTTGTTTACTAATTTCTTTAGATTTAACATTCTTATGTTCTCACGAGAACGTCGCTAATAAGCTGTTATTTTCATTTTTCCACTTATTCTTCCACCCTTACTTTCTTGTTGCGTTTTTCTGCTCCTTTCGGATTAACGAGATTATCGCTATCATTCACCAAACTGCCATCTCCTTGATCTCCCATACTTTCATCTTCTTGCAATTCTATTGCATCAACCATCAATTTTTCACTTCTTTGTTTCTGTTTGATGTTGTGCTTCCAATTCCTGTTCCTTTCAGATCTTTCTTCACAAGTTTCCATATCTACTTCATAACATCTTTTTCCCTCCACCAAATCTCCCTTTATAATTCCAACACCATTGGGATGAGGAAATTTAACACATTGATGATAAGTAGAAGCTACACCCAAGATCCCATGCAACCATGGTCTTCCTATCAAAGCATTATAGGGCGATTCAATGTCGACAACACAGAAGAGGATTGTAGAAAATATTCCATTCAATGGAATCTGCATTGTGATCTCCCCTTTTGGTTTGTTGGTAGTACCATTAAAACCATAGATTTTGTAGGTAGATGGTATTAGATCTTCATCTTTTCCTCCCATCATCTTGTAGGTGTGATAAAATAAAATATCTACTGAACTCCCTGTGTCTATTAAAATTCTATTAATCGCCCAGGAATCTTCAGTTTTAATATCCTTTTCTTCTTCTTATTTTTCTTCTCCCATCTGACTTGGGTTTATTTCCAACTGAACCACTAATGGGTTATCATGTCGCTCGCCAAAATCTAATGCTTCTCGAGCGGTGAAAGATATTGTTTGTTTCTTCCAGTCTTGTAATGGCGAAGTCCTCGCTATATTCATTACCTCTATTCCATCTGTGTCCCTCGCAAAGACTCTGCTCAAAACACTATCATGGAAATCTTCAATAGTTTTGTATGAATGTACGATGGAATTACAAAATAGGTTCTTTGCTTTAGCTCCTACTTCAATCACGAATGTTTCCGCCCCTTTAACAGTATTCACTCTACGAAATTCTGGTGCTGGAGGTAATTGCTGAGATTGTGGATGTCCCATTAAGAAGTGATTTAACTTTCCCTGTTCAATCATCCTTAAAATTATTCTCTTCATGTTCCTGCACTCATTTATTGTATGACCATGAAAATGATGGTATGGACAGAACTCTTGACTTCGGTTATTTGGGTGGGGTTCCTTTCCCATGTTCCATGGAGAAGGAATATTTTCCATCAGTATAATGGCTTCCCAAATTTTTTCTATACTTGCATTCAAAGGTGGCATTTTAATTTCTTCCCATACTATCCTCTGATTGCTTTGATTTCTGAAATTGTTTTGTCTTTGTCCACCATATGTTTCTTGTAGTTGATCAAGTCTTTTTATTTTATTATTTCCACCACGGTTGTAATAATTCTTTTCTCTCTCATATTCTTCTTGATCTCGGCTTCCCATACCTACTATCTTCTGCTGATTATCAATCACTATTTTCTCTTCTTGTTTATGCGAGCTGCTCGCTATATTGCTGATTATCCTAGGAAGTAAACTCCCATTTGTTTGCGAATTGGAGTTTGCGAGCGGGAAAGATTCCATTTCATTTTGCTTTTCTTCTAAAGCGATGTACTCTTCCTGTAGCTCTCGCAATTCTGTCATTGTTATTGTATTTTTGATTCTAAAAATCTGTATGTACAATAGATTTGTCGCAAACATTGCGTTAATGAAAGATAAGATAAGGTATATTTGTCACACATTGATTTCCATCTCATGGTTAAATGTTTCAGATTCTCGCCAACTCTCTGCTTTAACCCAAACACATCTTCAATACCTGGTCGTGATGAGTTGTTGCTTATGTATGCTCCCAGAAATGTAGCTTGCAAATGATCAAAAGAAGTTATAGTATTTTTTGGCAATCCCTCAAACCATTTTAACGCCTCGCCGGTTAGACTGGACGCAAAATATTTACACAGGACATCATCATGATTTTCCCATTGTATCATACACCTAACATAGGCTTTAATATGTTGAACAGCACAAGTGGTCCCATCAAAGATACTGTTTAATGTTGGTAAATTGCACTTGGGAGGGTTTCCTATCAATTGTACTTCCTGAGTAAAAGGGGTTCTCGCAGCTTCTTCAATTGCTTCATCAAGTTGCCTTCTTCTTCCTCCTTCTTTTTTATTGTTTATCAGTCCTCTCATTTTTGCTAACTCTCTCCATATTTGCTCATTTTCAGATGAATTTTGCTCCATTGGCTTCTTTAATGCAGTCTCTCTTCTTCTGCGTTCATTTCTTTCTCGTTCTATGAGATTTTGTATTTCTTCTTCTTAATCTTCGCCATATTTTCCTGTTCGATTTTCTCTTCTATCTCCTCCTTGACATCGCAATTGATTGTGTTGTCTATCTTCTTATCTACGGCTTTCTTCATTTCTCACCATTTTTCTTCGTTGTCTTGTTATTCCTTGCTGTACTCTACCATATTCCACCTGAATATTACCATTGTAACGATTTTGCGCACGTCTTCTTTCTCGATTTTCATGATTATTTTGCCGCACTGCTTCCTGAAATTCTTGTTCTTCTACTTCTGCTCTCAATCTTTCTCTCTCGCAAGCTAATCGTGCTTGCTCAACATAATGTCTTTCAATTTTTTCTTCAATTATTCTCCGATTCCTTAGAATCTCTCGTCCTTGCAAGACTCTTCTAGCATCTTCTCGGTTTTCTTCGTCATTTTGATTATTCTCTCCCTGATTTCTGATGTTACTTCTTTCATCCAAAATCTCGCCATGGTGTATATTGTGATCATCATTCATTTCCTCTCTTCTTTGACGTGGTTCTTCATTTGGATTTTGCATTTCTCCTCGAGTATTTCCTTCAACATTTTGCATAGGGGAACTTCGCCTTGGTTCTCTTCTGATCGATCTTGTATTTGATCTAGTGGTGCTTATTGATCTTTCTCTCTGTAATCTCAAATTTTCTCTTCTCAACTCATGATTTTGTCTTGTTAAATTTGCTCGTTCCTCTGCTTCTAATCTCTTTTCTTCTTGTATTCTTTGTCTCAAATTATCTGTTAGTTCATTTTCATCTCCTCCCTGAACTAATTCTTCAACCACTCCTTGGTTGATTTATCTTCTTCCTTCATTTCTCAATTGTCGATCTTCTTCTTCTCCTTCCATTGAATCGGATCTCCAAGTATGTATACTTACTATATCATAATCCACAGCTCTATCTTGTATTGGAGTTTGTTGATTTGGTTGTTGAATTTGATTTTCAATTTCATTCGTTATTCTATTTCTTCTTGTTCTTATTCTTGAAGATTCTCCTAATTCATTTGTCCTTCCTCCTGCAAGTCTTTTACTCCTTCTTACGGTTGTTGGTGGTTCTGATGTATTTCTCCTTCTTCCAGCCATTAATTCTTTAATTTGTTAGGTTTTTATGAAATTTTTTCACTGCTTCTTTAAACTTCTTCCAATTTCAATGTTATCTCTTAAAAAACGTCCCCTTAGTCGGCGCCAAAATGTAGTTGCAAGTTTTCCTACACTACACCCATACTAAGATTATACGAAAATCAAGACATAATTTGAATATAAAGAACGACACTTTATTAATTTCACTTTCAGAAACCTTTTACAACAGGAATATGAATTCAGAAATACAATTCTCTTTCTGGAATTTCTCTCTCCTCAAAACTTTCTCGACTCTAAAAAATACATCCCCCTTTTCTCAATCTAATCAAGCTCTATTTATAGAAAAATATATAGTGGATGACAGCTAAGATTTCCGCTTATCTCGGATTCACTATGCGATCTCCTCGCTACGTCTTTATCTTCATTTTCGCCAACTTTGTAACCATCATGAAGTAATCTTATTCTTATTCATATCTTCAATCGTCAACTATTATATCATTCTTTTGTGACATTCGCCAACTGTTGTTGAAGACTCTCACGAGATTCTCGCAGAAACGTGGTCAATGCTCTAGGAAATTTTGGACTGCTCGCAGAAATGTTATTTCTCTCGTGAGAACATTATTGTAGCGATATTCTGGTACTACATTGGACTAAACAACTCGTCCCGTCAACATATTCATTCGTTAAGCCATAAATAATTCATACAAACCAATAAATCAACTTGCATAATTATTCACCTCAACCAGATACAATTGAAACAACACACATAAACCAAAGTTTCACTATTGCGCCGAAATTTTGTAATCTTAAACAATTGATACTACACAATAAATCACAAATAACAATTATTTTACTTAACTGGAAGCAATTGAATTAACATAGACATTAAAGCACCGAAATTACACCAAATTTTGTAAGCCTAAACTGATGATATCACACAACAAAGCAAGATAACTAAAGTTTTACTTAACCGGAAACAATTGAATCACACACAATCTATACATACATAATGGAATAAACATATGAATTGTACCAACAATTTATTTTAAGCAAAAGCAATATATATATCAAATAAAAATAGGCTTTTCTTAAAATAGGAAAACAATTAACTAACAAGATTGCTGCCTCAAATTCGCATCCAACTTCTCCAAATATGATTCCATCGCTTTCTTCTTCCGGGAGAAGCGATATTGAAATACCATTATGTTGTCATTCTCATGCCAAAAACAAAAGAATAACAACAACCAACCTTTACCAAAGAAAGGTTGAAAATTGGTTTTAACAATTGTAAGCAAAAGTTGAAAACCGTCGAAACACATATGCTTTTATGCTAAACCAAAACCGATTCAACATATTGTAACTTTTTCACATATTTATTCTACAGGAACCCCTCATGATTCTTTGATAAAGCCTACCAACTTGGGCTAGAACTTAATCCTTCTAAATCAAAAAGTCACCCAAACCATAAGGGGACACAACATATTATGAGATCGAATATTAAGGTCATGAAAACCATAATCAAACATCCCATAAACACAAATGCAATACACCATAAATTTTTAACAAAGAATTAAGTATTGAAATTACCTCTATCTTGTAGAGAATTGAATTGCGAAAACAACGCAAAAAGAATGAGTTTATTTCGAGTTTGGACGAAGAAGTTATGGGCAAAGCAGTTTTACACTTCTTCGTATGGGGACCTGTCCACAGGATCGGTCCCACCCACCACCCCCCACCAACCCACCACCACACACACACACACACATTGCACCTATCCATAGGATCGGTTCCCCCTAAATGTTACTTGTGATGAATCACAACACTAAACTGTTTTTGACATAACTTTTGCATACGATGTCCGAATTCAGTGATTTTTGGCTCGTTTTAACCGTAAAAACAAGAGCTACACATATATGATCAGTAGATATCAACATCATAAACTCAAAATTACCATTTATTTCAAAACCAAAATATATAAAGAGAAAGTATGAGTATAGAAGAAAAGAAATCTCCTAAAGATGTTAATTAGTCATATAATAATCGAGAGATCATGTGCTTCCTCTCCTTTCAAAAATGAGCACCGAGGTGAGCATGCACATTCTAACACAATTAGGTTGTGTTAAGTTCAGTCTTGTCTTGTTCATTATGAGTGACTAAGACAGAATCATTCTTCACCTCTTGCTTGGTTTGTTTTCTCTTATTCCATCTCTTGTTTTTCTTCTTTAAATTGTGATGAAGAGTGTCATTATCACAACCTTTATTAGTACAAGAGATTTCAGACATGATGTCTTTCTTTAGTCTTTCAAAAAGACTTTTGTAATTATTGTCACCAACAATTAACAGCTGAGAGTCATTCTTGTGTCTAACATTTGGTCCATTCTTGGCTATGGAGGACTTAGGGACCTATTTAGAGTTTAGTTTCGCAGGAGCAACTTTCTACTTTATACCATTAGGATCATTGTCCTTTTGAATACTTTGCGAAACATCCTTTGTCCAATTTGGAACATCAGATCTTGCCTTTGCATTTAAAACGTCATATCTTTATATAATTGGGTATTTTATGAGATGACCTTGTCGAGTGATATGCAAGATTTGAACTATCGTTATAATAATTCTTTTGCCTAAACTTAGGACAATAATGATCTGAGTTCTTAAGAGGAGAAAACTTAGCCAATTCGTTTGATACAAAATAAAGTGCATCTTGCATCTTACGAACTTTGCATCCCCATTGCAAGTCTCCTTTATTACCACAATAATAACCATGCTTAGTATAAATATACGAAGTATGAGTTATAGTGTTACCTTTTTGTGGATCCTCTTGCATTGGAGCTTGAAAAGTTTTCTTCTTCTTCTTCTTCTTCTTCTTATCCTTGTTCAACGTTGTTGCTTTCTTGACATTAGCAGAAGTGCTCTCATTGATTCCTGCTGGTTGAACACAATTCTTAGGCTTGACTGGCTTTACTTCTTTATAAGAAATAATATCACTTTTTTCAACAGTGGAAGCCTCTAGTTGAGAAGAATTAGTAGCTTTAACAAATTTTACCTCTTTGTTAATATTTGAAGCATCTATTCCCTTATAACTTAATCCTCGTGTATCACGATGATTTCTGCTTGCTTCTAACATTGAGGTTAAATTGTTTGAGCTGACATTGAACTTTTTAAGGTCCAAAATTTCTTCTTCCAATGTATGGATTTTATCAATAGCACCAGCTAGATTCGCCTTAATATATTTTTCTCGTGAGAGATATACACCTTCTTTCTCTTCAAAACTCTTTGGTTGAGAATTAGACCTTGCTTCAAAATCAGCAAGTTTCTTTTTCGACAAAAATAGATCTCTTTGAAGAATTTCACATTCTAATTTCTTAAAAATTAACTCGTCTGTACGATCTTTAAGAAGAGAATCACCAATGCGACAACCGGTATCATTGAAAAACCTTCTTCAGTTTCTTGTTCTCACGACAAATATGAGTCATAAAACCAATAAAATACGAAGTTCCCAGTTTTTCATTTTTCAAAGGTTCCAGCAGTTTAGAGTATCCTGAGATATCCTCTTCTACTTCTTGTTCAAAATCTGAATCATCATCATCGGAAATTTCATCTAACCTTTCTTGTAGACGTATTTTCCAGTCGTCATCGGTTTCTACATTAATAACAAGATTAACTTGTCTCGTAGAATCTCTAGAGATGATTTCTTCAGACATTGAATCGTAGATCCCATCATCAAGTGTTAATTTAAAACTCTTGATGCTTTGCTTTACGTTAACTGAATCATTAATTAGATTCAATTCTTATGGGATGGATCGCACCAAACACAGATTGTTAGATCTTTTCGTGTTTGCCTACTCTGATACAAATTGAAAACTCGAGGATACCCCAAATATACCTCAAGCTATTACTTTTCCTTCCTATAAGTCCTTTCCCCAAAGGTGATTGTTTATGGACTGAGTTAAGACAATACAACAAATCAGTTCACACTGTGTGATCGTCTATGGATAGAGATCGAGACAATACAACAACACAATGTGTTTACTTGATACAAAGGTTCAGACTTAACCAAACTCAATAGGATTCACGTATCAAGTAAATAAGAATTAACGTTTGTGCAATTTACTTTAATTATAATAAAACAATTATAATGCGGAAATATAAAGTAAATGACGCATCAAGATTTTGTTAACGAGGAAACCGCAAATGCAGAAAAACTCCGGGACCTAGTCCAGAATTGAATACTCGCAGGATTAAGCTGTTATACAAAATAAACCAACTTCGTATAGTTGAGACCAAAAAACTAAACATATAGTTCACCTAGTTCCATCTGTATTCCCACGCCTCCAACCTGTAAACAAGTCACGTACTTGGACCAATTCCTTTGGTTTGTATTCCAAACAGTAAAGGAACAACAAATCTGTTTGGTATCAACTCTCTTCAACCAAGTGATATGAGTTGCGCAAAGGTTCCCTTGTTTATCTTACAGTTGACCATAATGAGAGTGATGGTCATTCTTAATTAAATGTGTCAATTTTATTTCCCTAAAATAATTAGGTTTAGTCTCAGAACTTAATAATTGACATATTTCAAATTCAAACGTTCCCACATTTGGAAGAAAAATATTTGGTGGGAAAACAAAATCAATCTGGGTATCATAGCCTGTGTAAACCACATCAACCAGAGGATGGGTTTCTAATAACTGAACTTCTTTTTGGACATCATTAGGTTCAGGAAGCGTATGAAGATAATATTTTAAAATGGTTGAAGCACATATGTCGATTCCCAAGTGAGGGATCTTTGTAATAGCTAAAGGTAAGGCACTAGGAGAATGATAATCACCCCAAACTTAGAGTTTTGGGTGTCTCTAGATAGACTAGCTACAATTTCACTAATTTCTATATCATCAGAATCCTGAAAATAGTCAATTGCTTCTTGTAGGTCATATTCAGGTGACGCATCCTCATATATATTTAAAAGATGTACGAGTTCATCATCTTCGTCTAAGAATGTTGTTTCTAAATCCTTGGACTCTAAAACAGTATTCTCAGGATAAACCCATTCCTCTAAACCATTATCGTCTACGTAAAAAGGAAATACTACACCATATAAAATGGGGGTATCACTTATCAAATCCCCGTCCTTTTGAAAAGGTGAATAATTATTAAAATTATTTGGATTTGAACTAAAAATAACATTATCATTATAAAGCTCAATTAGAGTAACAATTTACTGATCACTATGCCTACATATTTCAAATTCTTCATCAACATTATCCTCATCATAATCATCATTATAAGAACATGGAAATGGTTGAACCTCATCTAAACAAGTAGTGTTACCAATTCTAACCTCGCCATCTTGATTATGTGAATAACTATCCTCGTTTTCAAGGGTTCTATTGGAAACACTATAATGGAAATTAAGATTATTCCGAGCAAGTCTTTCGTTCCTCAACTTATATGTATTTTCAGCTAGTATCTTGAGAGACTCTTCTAAAGGAATAATAAGAACATAATGATCATAAGGACTAGTTTTTAACTGTTTAATTAAATCGTCCAAAGACGAGGAACTAGTACTATGCTATTTCTCATTTTCTTGCTTGTAAGACCTATACACGTGCGGATAGTAATTGGGCTCACCATGGTATGACCCATATTCTTTAAAAGGGTGTTCCCAACCACTATTCACACTATGGTCATAATAAGAATAATGTCCATGTTGCTCAGTCGAATAATCATTGTATTGGCTATTATAAAATACTAGTTCAACATTCTATTGTGCACGTGCAAATGCAAGGTTGACTAAAATGGGTAGGCTCAGGTTACCACAGAAAAATATACCCAAAGGTATGAGGCTGAGGTTTGTGGACTTTCATCTGGTAACTCCCATAAGGCCCAAGGCACGGGTTCAGCTTACTAATCCACAAGTTTTCCTAAAATCGGTAGTCTGACGATGCAATTGGTGTGTGAACGTGTTTTTTTTTTATTTTTATAAATAAAATACTAAAAACAAAAATAAACAAACAATATATACAAGTCCAAAAATAAAGACAATAAGAATTAAAAAAAATAAACAAAAATCTTAGATTTTCTGTACTTTTTAGGCAAGTCCAACTTTGCACTTTTAGCTTCAAGCAAAACCTGCACACCAAAAACAAAAATACCCAAGACGTAAAATAGAACAAAAAATAAAATCTAAAAATCTGAATAATAATAATTAAATTATATACAAAACATAAAAAAAATGCAAAACCTAAAACCTAAATACAAGTCCACGTCGATGGCGCCAAAACCTGATGTAGTTTTGAAGTGGTAAGTAAAGGGTTTGATTCTCGGACTTGTTGAGATAGGTTTAAGATTTAAAAACAAAATAAAGAAAATATATTCACAAGATTGTCACGATAACGAGAGTAACTAGGATTTCGGATTCCACCATAAACTCATTCATGCGATTCATATATTTATTCTAGATAATTATAGCTCAATAAAATATTGACTATGTTTCTTTGCCAAGGTAGATTTTTGAAAAGCAATGACTGTAAATCTAAAGCATGGGATATCAAAAGACTTAACCTAAGTATAACCCATCAATTGAAATCACAACCATACAATAAAAACCATAAAAAAATTAATAATCCATGCAAAAAGTCATAAAAAATTAAATATAATTACCACATGCATGAAATACGGCTTCCTCCGTCGTCCTAGTGTTGGGGTTTAGCTCCACATGGTGAAAATACGCTCAAAATTGATATTCATAGCTCAAAAAGTGTGTTTACAATAGTGAAATGAGAGAAGAGTAATAAAAACAGAAAACTGCAACGTTTATAAGTGTTGCGAAGTCTCTGTTAATAAACGATAAATCAAATGTGTTGTAGAGTAATCGACTAACTCTATGTGTTTGTTCTTTGTGTTCTTGAGAACGACACTTCTATTCTGTCGTATGTAACCTCTTCTTCTTCCTTCTCCTGCTGCTGCTGCACCTCTGTAATTCACCTCTGCAGCGTGATTTTATATCTCTATTCTACCCCAAACTCCCGACCACCCTTGTGTGACCTCATAATACTCTTTTTATACCAAACAGGACAATTAAATCTCAAGGAAATCTTCTCTTTTCTTTTTCGGAAAGTCTCGGACTTTTCTCTCCAAGTCACGAGTTTATCTCCCTGTACGCATTCTGGGTTGTTCGATTCTTCCCTAAACTCTCTTCATGATGTAATAAAATCTTTAGAGAGGATATTCTTTCCATTTACACACACAACTGCCATATGAAACTCACAAAACCAACCCGAAAATAACACCTCCTCTGTTTCGAAACAAAAAGAGTATCTTCCCTTATTTATCATTGATACGCTCGTTACCTTCCCTTATTCAGTCAAACAGGCTTATACCAGTCGAAAATCAAGCAAAACTCCGACTAAAACTCGTACAAAATCGATCCAAACAACTCCGGGTATCTCTCAGGCCCTGTTAAACTTTGTATGAATAATCCAGCCCAATTAACGCCATTAAACCACCTATACCATCCATGTTAAGCAAAAACAGGTCCATTGAAACCAATTCTGGCGATTGAATCCTCTCCTAAATCTTCTAAAATCCGAACCCTATTCTGCCAGGGAAGAATCACTTTTTCCCGCCAAATTTTAGAATTCAAATGAAAATGATGACCTCCCCCTAACAGCTCCGGTATGGCAATAGTAGTTTCCCTGAATGGGATGCCCCTTAGTAATTAGGTTACCCCTATCCACTGTTTGGGTCCCTTTAGCATTTCTTCTGGGGTGTCTATATAACTTTTCTGGGGCGTCTCCAACATACTTCCGGGGTGCTTGTAGTGCTCTTCTGGGTGCCTTTAGTAATTTTCTCCCAGGACCACTTTTCGAGCCAATTTCCCCGCAAGAACTTATTTCTCCAAAAACACCTACAAATACATAAAATAGCAAAATAAGCACAAAATCGAGCACTAACAATATACATAATTGAGATTATATTAGACACATAAATGCGTCTATCAAATACCCCCAAACTTATTATTTGCTAGTCCCGAGCAAATCAAATCTAGAAAATAAAAATCCTAACTCACTGTCGCAGGCATCATCGATTGCATTTAGCGTATGCAATAAGACTTTAAACCCCTAGGTGGCCCTAGTGGCCGAGTTATAGTCTCGGGAGGGCTTACCAGAGATATACCCACAAAACCTTTATATTCCAGACCCTAACTATCTAGGCAGAATCTTGGAATGCACTAAAGAATCTCATTGGTTGGCATACTTATTGACTACAAGAGGAAGTATCCTGATGCGAAATTCCAATTGATGTACACGAGTTTGCACTCAAGCATACTAAAATTCATATAAAGTGACAGAGCTCTACTTAAATAGTCGCACTATGGACATCACTATCCGGAGTCAGCAAATCACATGGAAAGATTAAGAGATGGATATATAAAAACATAGATGGTTTTGATGTTTTCTAGGTGAACGGTGTTTCTCATATCTGTCTGAAGGCCATTGCCAAGAAGAACCTATCCTAATGGACTGAGATATTGGTCTAACTAATATCAACACAACTGGCATATACATGGGAACCAGTGGTCGATAATCCTAATTCTAGATCAACTCGTCAGGCATTACAAGGGAACCAGCGGTCGATTTTATTGCACAATAATTAACTTTTCATTTTTCATTCATTTTTTGTTTCAATTTTTTTTAAACTGCATGATTTGATCTTTTGGATCCAAGTGCATGCTTCTTGTCAGAAGATTACATGATAGTTCCCTTGGATCCTGCATTCCACGCTTGTTTAGGCGACGGAGACAGGGATAACACACACATATTGTTATCCAAGTGTTAATATTTATTTATCTTTGAGAATTATTCTGTTTGGTCTAATTGGTCTGGTCTTTTTTTGTTCTTTTATTTTTCTTAGTAACTCAATCACTCTATTTCAACCTAGCAGTGGTAATAACTTGAATCGTGAGCCCCACCTAATCACTTAGAGAAACATATTTTAAAAAGAAAACTAAATAAAAACAGAAGTGAAAAGGACTCAACGAGATATGGCAAAACTACCATGTTATTTCTAACACCTGAGCTTTGTGCTTTTATGAATAAACTCTTTAGATGTTTCTATCTAATCAGATTGGTTCCTCAACTCCTATAACCAAAATGCTTCCATCCACTTATATTGGTTAGTGCCATCCTTAATAAGCATAAATTTCTAGGCTCTGGAGTTTATTTATTGCAACTAACAAAAAGTTTCTCCCATACCCCCAAACTTAAATCTAACATTGTCCTCAATGTTCTAAAGATGAAATTAAAAGCATAAACAAGGAGAAAATGTTACCATTTGAAGCAAAAGAGTTAAGGAAATATATTACCGTGTCGCATGAATATTGGGTTACCTCCCAAGAAGTGCTAAATTTAACGTCTTCAGCCAGACACAAGAAAGGATTAGTCACCTCATAGAATCATAAAGTAATAACCGAAACAACTGTAGATCATCTGCATCAAAAAGTGTTAACACAAATAAAATGAAACTGCAACAAACCAAGAATAAACATAGCACACCCTTGCCTAGTTTCCTGTTTAAGAAAACTATATCTACTCGTGGTTCAGGTTGGGGTTCAATAAAGGGGTCTAAATAAAATATTTTCATGGGTTACCCCTCCTCATAAGTAAGATTCAAAAGATCAGGTTCTAAAGTCTGGAAAAAATTAGAAGCGCATAATAATAACCTGAATAATTGAGGATCATCTAAGTCAATCATCTTTGACTTATACAGTTGACCATAATGAGAGTGATGGTCATTCTTAATTAAATGTGTCTATTTTATTTTCCTAAAATAATTAGGTTTAGTCTCAGAACTTAATAATTGACATATTTCAAATTCAAACGTTCCCACATTTGGAAGAAAAATATTTGGTGGGAAAACAAAATCAATATGGGTATCACAGCCTGGGTAAACCACATCAACCAGAGGATGGTTTCTAATAACTGAACTTCTTTTTGGACATCATTAGGTTCAGGAAGTGTATGAAGATAATCTTTTAAAATGGTTGAGGCACATATGTCGAGTCCCGAGTGAGGGATATTTGTAAGAGCTAAAGGTAAGGCACTGGGAGAATGATAATCACCCCCAAACTTAGAGTTTTGGGTGTCTCTAGATAGACTAGCTACAATTTCCCTAATTTCTAGATCATCAGAATCCCGAAAATGGTCAATTGCTTCTTATAGGTCATATTCAGGTGACGCATCCTCATACATATTTAAAAGCTCTACGAGTTCATCATCTTCGTCTAGGAATGTTGTTTCTAAATCCTTGGACTCTAAAACAGTATTCTCAGGATAAACCCGTTCATCTAAACCATTATTGGCTTCGTAAAAAAGAAATACTACATCGTCTAAAATGGGGATATCTCTTATCAAATCCTCTTCCTTTTGAATAGGTGAATAATTATTAAAATTATTTGATTTGAACTAAAAATAACATTATCATTATAAAGCTCAATTGGAGTAACAAATTCCTGATCACTATGCCTACATATTTCAAATTCTTCATCAACACTATCCTCATCATAATCATCATTATAAGAACATGAAAATGGTTGAACCTCGTCTAAACAAGTAGTGTTACCAATTCTAACCTCGTCATCTTGATTATGTGAATAACTATCCTCGTTTTTAAAGGTACTATTGGAAATGCTATAATGGAAATTAAGATTATTCCGAGCAAGTCTTTCGTTCCTCAACTTATATGTATTTTCATCTAGTATCTTGAGAGACTCTTCTAGAGGAAGAATATGACCAGTATGATCATCTATTATCTTGAGAGACTCTTCTAGAGGAATAATAGGAATAGAATGATCATAAGGACTAGTTTTTAACTATTTAATTAAATCGTCCAAAGACGAGGAACTAGTACTATGATATTTCTCATTTTCTTGCTTCGTAAGACCGTTACACGTGCGGATAGTAATTGGGTTCACCATGGTATGACCCATATTCTTCAAAAGGGCATTGTAGTTGCAAGAAATGTTACAACTACACCCTCAGTAGAATTCATAATTCTTTTAGAAGTTCTTGATTAAAAATGAGACTTTGATTAATATTCTCAACTGGTTACAAAGAAAAACGTTAATGAAAGTTAGAACAGCTATAATTTTCTCTATTCTCTCTCCTAAGACCTTTTCAAGCACTCACCAAAAGAACCCCTCTAATCTTCATTTGAACTACTATTTATAGTGAAATCCATACAACTGTATACGTCCCACGAATTTTTGCAACATATATTCGTAACCTACTATTTATGTTCGCAGACTCATCATACCTTTCCCATACTTCTTCTACTGTCGCATTTTCCTGCGGCATTTTCCTTCTGTCTTTGTAGGGATGTTCGTGATCTAATATCTTGCGATATTCTATCCCTACATCTTGCCTCTTCTCATGTCATTTCTACGAAGAAAGAATGTCATGAGAATCATTATTCTCGCAAATTTAATACAGTTATCATCTATAGTCATATTCGTAACACGTGTTTGCTCTTTTATCAAATCTTTGACACGTTTTTTCGTAACCGCCCTTCTCAACCGTTTGTGTCTAATCGCATTGATGAATTTCTATCTTCATCAAACTTCTTTCTTTATAAATACTATTTTCAATTCCTCTTTTTACTCTTTTATCTTTTTTCATCTTCTTCATCACATCCGCATCTGCAACTTCTTCCTTCTTTCTTCTTTTATTTCCTTTCTTCTCTGTTTTCTATCCTTCATCTAATGGCTCCAAAAAAGAAGATTGTAGATCAACTTAATGCAAAGTTTGCTGATAGAGAGCTTGTTTTTTCTGAGATTGATGGTCACAACAATAAAACTTCTCTCTGTATGGAACTCTTCACTGATCTTCCTTGGGATGATCGTAAAATTTTAGTCTCACGAGGTCAAATCCTCGCAGGTCTTCCTCTTCCTCTCTATGATGTCCATCTTCCTTTATTCTATGAAATTATTTCCCACCCAGATTTTTCACGAGCTATCTATCAATTAACTGGAGATTGTATTCGTCTTTTGGTTTAATTTGCAAACCGTGCCGCTACTGGGCAATCTTTGTATTCAGTTGAACTTAGGAAACCTGAATTTAGGGATGTAGAGATTATTGCTGCTAATTACACGGTTGAGAATTTCTTCAAAAATTATTCATTAATTCCTGCGAAGAAGGAGGATAAGCGTTTGGGTGTTCGTCTTCATCGCAAATAAGTTTTTGCGGCGAATTTGGCTCGAAAAGTGGTATTTGTACCCCCGAGATGAATTACCAAAAGCACCCGGAGGACCTGCTATTCGGACTCTCGTTTTGTATAAGGGGAACTCCACTGATAAGGGGTAACCCCAGATCAGTTACTAAAGGGAGACCATAAATGGATAAGGGGGAGGTCACTTTCTTCCCAAATTCAAATCAGGAAAAAGGAGGGAAAATTGGTTTTCAATGGCAGCAAATTAGGGTTAGCGATTTGGGCGACCTATAATGAGACTAAAGGGCTAAAATCAATTGGGTGTCTTCCTTTTGGTTGAAGAGGGCTGGTAATGGGTTTTGTTTTGATCGAATTTGGCCGGATATTCACATTCTCGACAAACAGGGGATTGAACTTTTCTCGGGTGCTTGGGAGAACTTTGGACGAGATTGAATAGGAGATTGTCATGGGTATGGGCTGATATTGGCCTGTTTTGATCAAACATGACTGATAGGTGCAACAGATTCAAAAAAAATAAGTTATGCACGGAGTTTATATGAAACAGGTGTGGAAATATTATCGGTTTGTTTACTTGGAAGAATTGGTTTTATATTTGGGAGTTACGTGACAAATAAAGGAAGATATTCTTCTCTGAATAAAATCTATCGAGTTTAGAGAAAGTTTGGATAGCCCATGATGTGTGCAGAGAAGATTATGGAGAAGGTTTCGTAACTTGGTAGCGAAGGAAAAGTGAAGATTTTCTAGGAATGTTTGGGGCTTATGAGTGTATAAGTAGGCTTCTGGGAGGTCAAGAGGGTCGGTCGAGACTTTGGGGTAGCTGCAAAGCTAATACAAAGCTACAGAGAAGAATCGCAGCAGCAGCAGGTGAAAAAGAAGGAGAGGGGTTGCAGACGACACTACAGAAGTGTCGTTCTCAAGAACCCTAATCTGAAGAACATTAAGCTATGCAGAACAATCACAATTAGGCTCTTATAATCAACAGTTCTGTAATAGTCCAACAGCCACGCATATCTTCAGTTAGCAATACTTCTTGTAACAGTGAATTCTGTAGCGCCATTACACCGTTGCAGATTCTCTGAGTTATATAGTTTCTTCAATAAAAACACCTTTTGAGCCATGATTTATTATTTTGAGCGTGTTTTTGATATGAGGAGCTAAACCGCATCACTGGGATGACGGAGGAAGCCAATTCGCATCACCGTGGTAACTCTATTTAATACTTTTTTTGACTTTTGCATTAATATAAATTGAATTATGATTTTAAATTAATTAGTTGTCATTTAGTTTGATGGGTTATGCTTAGCTTTGGTGTTTTGATAACTCATGCTAAATATTTACAATTAATGTTTTATAAAATCAACCTTGCAAAAGATTAAGAGTCGGTAATTATTGTTTTTGGAGTTATAATTGTCTAAGAATTAATATTGCAACCATAGAATAAGAGTTTGGTGGAATCCGAAGTCCCAGTCCTCTTTATATTTGTGACAACCTTGTATATATTTCTTTGTTTTTATTTTTAAGTCTTAAATCAAACCTCAACGAGTCCGAGAATCAAACCCTTTTCTTACCACTGTAAAACTACATCATGACCGAATTAGCAGTGCGCGAGCACGAGGAACACCAGTCGCTCAACCTACAACGCTCCATGGCACCAGCACTCCGTGGACAAGCCAACTCTTCATGGCACCAGCACTCTGTGGTCAATCCAACTCTCCATGACTCCATTGCTCCGTGGTCAAGCCAACTCTCCATGGCACCAGCACTCCATGGTCAAGCCAACTCTCTATGACTCCAGCACTCTATGGTAAAACCAACTCTCCATGGAACTAGCAGTCCGTTTTCAAGCCAACTGTCCATGACTTCAGCACTCCGTGGTCAAGCCAACTCTCTATGGCTCCAGCACTTCGTGGCCAAGCCAACTCTTTATGTCTCCAGCACTATATGGTTAAGTTAGCGCCAATGCTCCAACATTCCGTGATCCAGCTATCAATCCTTCTAAGTGCCATATCCACCGTTATACGGATTTAAATCATCAGCTCCATCATCACCGTTTGGTAGCCAAAGTTCCAGCGCCATATTTTCACAATTCTACGGACTAAATCCAGTTTCCACCATTCCATGGACTGAAGTTAGTTTCCACCATTCCCCGAACTGAATCCAAGTGCCATCTCCATACGTTACATGACCTAGCCAGCTAGCGCCATCCACCGATCCATGGACCAATTTGCATCGCCATCTCTGCAGATCAGTAGCCGGAAATCCTGCGCAAACGCTAGCACCTTATGGCAAAGACGGAAATACGCCAATCCACCAATGTAAGGATCACGAATTCCTCATGCCTCCTACCAAAGGTTTTCCAAATTCTTCATGGCAATCTCTTCATAACTTGCCCTTTTGATTTTATCCTTACGCATCACCATATTATGCTTACCCCGCAACAATGCCACTGTTACGAGCTAAGCAGGGGACTTAATATTGATGGTGGTTTTTAGTTCAGGGATAAATTTGTAAAAGTCTATGCACCTGACCCGGCATTAGATGTAGTAGACATTGACATGTCTATATTCCACAAGGAATTTGAAGAATATATCCAAATCTGATGAGTGCATATATCTCTCTTCATATTATATTGAAACTCAAGCTCCTATATGAATTGTCCACTAGTATAGAGCCTAATGAGTATATAAGCTCCTATACTCATTGCTCACAAATGTCGGAGCCTACTGAGTACTTTTCTTGTGATTATGTTCCCAAGTATAACCCTTAATATTGGTATGACATGACGGATTTTTGTTCACTCGCAGCAGAGTAGCACAGACCTCCAAGTACCAAGGTTAAGGCCCTTGCACAAAATACTCAGTCAGAAAGCAAAAAATAAACAGATCCGCGGAGTAGGAGCAACAAAGGTAAGCATGGCCATTCCATAGGCTAGTCGGTGCCACTTGGCAACACCCCTTTCTACCTAACATGCCTATATTCCTTTGTCAACTAATCAGGTCTCTTTAAACCTGCCACACTCCCAATGAGTTGTGGTTGGGCCCATATTTTCTGGTCCTATTCTCCATCGACCAATCGGGCCGCATTAATACCACATGCACCATAATTTTGGCCACGCTCGTGCTTGTCCATCCCCCTATGTTTTGACCAATCAGGTTGCTCTAAACCAGCCACAATATTAAAAGAGGTGAAATTGCGTCAAGTGGTCACCATGCCAAATTGGATTCCCAAATATTGTACAAACAACTGAGAACGTTTGGTAAATAATTTTAGTATGAGCTACATGCCAAAAGTTTCGTATGGATGTCTAGCATAACATACTAAAAATTCAAACCAATCAGAGTAAAAAAATAAAAGATACAACATAAAAAGGCGATCAAGGTCATGGCTAAAAACTGACAGAATCCCTCCTGAATTCTTCCTAAGTTTTACTGTCGGGCTGTTTTCACCTCCTAAACGAGCTCCAAATCTAAATATTCCCGATTAGGGAGATTGAAAATTCTTTTCTTACCAAAATGGAGGGGCGGACACAAATTTCCCACATCTGAATTTTTCTGATTACACAATTTCATGAGCTAACACAAATTTATGTGAATCATCTCAGCCATCCAACTTGGATAGCCAACTTAAATGGTTTATATTTAATTTGGGCGAATCATCTTAGCCATCCACGATCACATGTCATATTCCTTATTCTCTAATTAGGGTTTAGGCATGCCAAACCCTAATTTAGGCAAAGTTGCTACACCAACCAGGCCAAATAATGTTCCACGGAGCATTGGGATCAAATGTTCCACAGTTCAACATCAATGTGCTAAAATCCAGCGGCCATGGCTACGCCAGGCGCCACTCACACTATCATGTCACTAGCATGCACAAACTATGCCAGCCATTCCACCGTGTCACTGGCATGCACTAACTATGCCATCCATGCCGCAGTGCCACTGGCATGCGCTAAAAGTGCCACTGGCCATAATCAGGCACCAACAGATGCAATCTCAGCCTTCCAAGTTTGTCGGCCACCGAACTGACAGGCTTGTGGCAAGTTTTAGGAGACCAGTCGAGATAAGCCTAATAGCACCACATGCTTTTTTCCTGCGGCAAGTATCTTGACCTTGACTTACCACACGTAGCAAACCGCTACATGTTTTCCCCGAAAACACTCGAGACATCAAACATGTTACAAAATTGGGGGACACTCATTAGGGTATTGGTATGGCGGTTTATAGCGTGCGGCGTGCAATATGCCCGTTATAAGAAAGTGTCAGGAAACAGAACATTTAGTGATGGCAAGAAGTAACGGGTGTAAACGGATCCACCTCCTTCATCATGGAAGCATGGTTTCCGATGGTTATACGTTACTCCACTCTTCCATCACTCAATTATTCCCACTTTCTACGAGACCAAGGTACGTTTTATTATGACTTGTATAAATAGGTTTCACCTATTTCCAACAAACAACAAGTTTTGGTCAGCAACAACATAGTATCCAGAAATGACCAAAGAACTGATAGCTTTTCATTCTGCAAGCCAGTTCCACTTTCTGATACAAGTCATAAAACAATCACACCTTCAGAATTAACCATTCTGGTCTCAGCACTTTCTTTGCTTCCCTCCCTAAGACCAACCCATCTCCTTCACTTTGTGACCGAAGCAAGCCTGGAACGACCATTTCTTGGTTTAGGCCAGTATTGTACAGATTGATCTCTCAAATCAAATCTACTCCCATGCAGTGCATTATTTAGGGTCTAGACTTGTTTCTCATCCACACACCCAAATTTACCAAAAACAACAGAAGCAGTTTTTACCCATAAACAATAGGCGACCACAGTGGGAGATTAAATCTCTCGGTTGCAAATTTAATTCCCAAATTCATTTTCATCCTAATTGGTCTTAGGCCAAATTCAAACCCATTTTCAATTTCCTAAATTTCTCAAGATGGTTGATCTTAGGAATGCTTCAGAAACCCTCAATCCCAATTTTACTTCTCCTAGCAACGAAAATACTCGACATGTTATCCATGAATTCGTTCTTCAATCAAAACCATTTTCGAGGCTATGGAGTCTCGATATTTAACAACTATTCATGATTTGAAGAAAATCCTGAGTGATATTGTCGAGAATCAAGCTACTATTGTCAAGACATAGGATGGAGTATTTACGCTTTTGAAAGTGCTTACGGATCAACTGTCAAAGGAACCAACATGTATTTATTCTGTAGGAAACGCTATCAACCATTCATTTTGGATCAATGCTGATGATGGTAGTCCTTTTTCCAAGATTCATATTCTTACTCCTAGTGAGGAGGATAAATCCTATGGTCACGCTGAATGGAAAGGTATCCACCAATATAACTTGTCTGCTCATGAATATCAAAAGATATTTCCTAAAGATCAGAAAGAAGACTCGTGGAATTTATCACATTCTCATCAGAGTCCTCGCAATGAAAAGGTGATTTTATTATGTGCATCCTTCCTGGAAAATATCAATTCCCATATTGCATCAGAAGCTGCTAAGATATTCGTTGTTACTTTACTCAGTCGATCTGAACCATTCCAGAATGAAGAAGCTCGTAAAGACGTTCAGGAAAGAAAGCGTCTTTCTAATAAAATATCCAGCCCCCAGTCAATCGCTAATGAAGGAAGAAAGAGAAAAACTTTAGCAGTGGAATAGTAACCCAAACGTATGGTACCAGCGCATCAGATGACTTCACCTGAGAAGGTCACGACTAAGGTTCCTATGCAACAACAAGAAACTGGATATGCCACTCCAAACTTCCCGTTCCCGATTGAGAAAGTAACCGAACTCCTGGAAGTATGGATTTAAGACGATACCATCAAACTACCTCCAATTAGGCCCTACCAACTGAAGAACAAATGGAAAATCCCAAGTATTTCCATTACCACAGGTTCGTCGATCATCATAGAAGTGAATACAATGCCCTAAAAACAATCGTCCAAGAAAAGATAGATTTATGGGAATTGCGCCTGTGGACTGGAGGTCCTCCGTATTTTCGTGGATTGGCATAAAGATGTTACACAAACAATAAAGGACGACTGGGTACTTCTCACGGCTAGGATTGCATCACACAATAAACTTGGATTTGCAACTTGAAAATTCAATTTTGTGGAGAGACCCCTAAGAGAATAGAGTATGTGGCCGTATCGGACTAGAGCAAAAAATGAACGACCAACACTATGGCATTACATCCTCTACCACCAACACCAGAGGCACCGGAAGCGTCCCCTCTGACGTGACACATCTTATTACCAGAGCCAGAGCCGCCGCTACTGCTAATATTTTTTCAAGCATGACCACATCCAATCATCACCAGAGTTGCCACCACTTCTTCGTCAGGATGAGAGACTGGAGGAGCCAGAAGAAACCAACCTTCCCATTGCCATTATCGATTTAATGGAGAGACAATAAGTTCTTGAAAAAAATCATACGAACATGGCCTCAACTCAGAAGGAGCCTCTTCAACATTTCGCTCCAGAAGCCGCTCCGCTTCAATGAACATGGACGGAGACTCTTTCATGGTGTCATGGAGTTCATGAAATTTTAATACATGTTTGAATGGTCATGGGCAACTCGCAATTGTATCAACAAAGCTTTGCTCCAAATATGATAGCCAATTTGTTAAAACAAACAAGCCCTAGTCATCACATATGCAGTTCACACACTCTGGACCCAAAACCTTGTTCCTGTTTTGAACTTTGTTCTAGAACACGGTTAGTTGGTTTGAGTACCACCACTCTACACATTAAAAGAGCAAAACCAACTTCCTTCTCCTCGCCTCTTCTTCTTCAACTGTGAGAACGAGAAGAAAGAAAACCCAAATTGTCCGTGAACCTTTAATCTCATCTCTTAACCTTTTTGAGTGTTCTTGGATTTTTTGGCTTCACAAAAAAAAATTACTCAACGGGTTGGGGTTCATTGCTCACTTACTTGGTAAATAAATATTCCTCCATTAGTATCAGTTCGTGAACAGAAAAGGAGAAGCCAACAGTTCTCAAACCAAGTAAGTTTCTCAACACTTCTTTGAGATTTTTTTTTTGTTGAATATGGAACATAGAAGAGCTAGTCATGTTAGAGGTTCAAGTGGTCAAGCAAGGGATGAATCTTTCTATGATTCGAGTATCTGTGCTAGGTTCGTTAACCCTGCGGCTCGTGTACTCTATTTGGAGTATAAGAATAAGCAACCAATCTTTGAAAAACATTATGATGAGTCTGAAATCATTGTACAAGGCCTATCTGATTCTTTCAAAAAATATTCATGAGGAATTATTCACAAACCATTAGGAACTGCTCATATTGATATGATTGCTCAGTTTTATGCTAATATTCATGATCCAGACCCAGCCAATTGCATGTTTAAGACTATGGTTGGAAGTATCTCTTTCACTGTGGATAGTAATGTGTATATTTGATTGATATAACTCATGTTGGTAATGATCGATTTCCTCCTCCTGAGAATGAAATATTGGCTCCTCAAGTGATCTCAAACCGTCTCTTCAATAAAGATGTCTCTCGGAGATATGGCAAGATTTTTGTTGGGGGTGCTGATCTGTTTCTCAAAGTTGCTGCAAAACTTATTGTGGATAATATGATGCCTAGCACTATTGACAACAATCTCTGGATAAGGTCTCTTGCTGAATTTATCTGTTATATTGTTGAAGAAAGAGACATTAATTTATGTGGCCTTATTGTTAATCAGATGATAAGTATGAAACAGACTTCAAAGAAAACTCAAGGATTTCCTTGTCTTATTTCAAGGATTTGCAGTCACTTCAATATTACTCCTTTTGGAACTGAGATTGGTGGTCCAAAGGTTCTGAGTAAGGCTAGCATCAAAAAGATGAAGAAATCTTCAACCAGTACTCCAACAAGTACTTCTGCAACAACAAACTCTGAACTTGCTCGTCTTCAAAATAAAGTTGACTGCATGAAAGAGCAGTTGGAGTATGCTAAAGCAGAAAATCCAAATTTAATCGAAAAGTTTTATGAAATTGCTAGAGATTATTATGGGAGAAGTGAATGATCTCTTCTCTAGTTAATTTATTTCTGATCCTTCTTGACTGGTTAAACTTGTTGTGTTTTTTTTAAAACTTCTTGAACTTAATGGTGATGTAATAATTTTTATGACATCTTAGCTTTGAAAGATTATAATTCCTTTAATTAAATGGCTAATTGTGCTAAGTTCATAAGAGGTACAAATAAACCTTGTCAAAAGTTAAGTCTTTCGTATGTTGATATGCATGTATTGATAAAAGAATGAATGAACTTTTGACATTACAAAAGTTTGAAGCCTATTATGTCATTATGCAATGTTGATGGAAGATAGGATGGAATTTTTTTTTCAAGGATTGTGTCTATTGCATGTCATTGTGCCAATAGTGATGGAAAATAGAATGAATCCTTGGTTACTCCGCAGTATTGATCTTCCCTGATCCATATTTTATGTTTATATACTGTGAGGCTCCGTAAGTTCTCTTACGTCGAGCATGACTAATTAAATTTATCACTTTTTGTGCTTAATTTGGTTGTATATTTCCGATTAAATTAATCATGGGTTCTCTTGTGGTTAATTTAATTGAGTATTTTAGATTCAAATTCATATTCGTATGTGATTTGTTATGTCCAAAGAAATCCTTCTTTTCTTTCGAAATTAAGGTTGCTCTTGTTGTTCTTTCGGGAATGAAATTTTATGGGGGAGAGTTCTTAATTGAACTTGTGATTAATTGCCAAATCTTTATGGGGAGTGCGGTTGTGGAATATTATAGGAGTTATCTTGTATCTTTATAAACTACTTGATGAAAGTATTTAGCTTCGGCTATATGATTGCATATAAACAAGTTGATATGTGCTTTCTTTTGGTTATGAAATGCCTCTATGGAAATTTTCATTTGGATCCCGTTTTTGTAACTTTGCCAATTTTATTGACAAAAAGGGGGAGAATTAATATGTAGTTCACACTACAAATACATATGGTTTTCGGATCATTATGTAAGGGGGAGTGGGTTCCATGTGAGATGGAGTATTGACTAAGGGGGAGTGATATATATCACCATAGTATTGTTGTCGAAGTTGTGATACAATTAAACTTTGATGATGTATATAAATACTATGACATTGTATAACAATGATTAAGAATTCTTGTTTTCTCATTGTTATAGCTACGGATTTTCAACAACGATGATGCTGAACTTACAACCTTTGGGATCATTGGAGTACTTGGAAGTGACGAAGATTTAGAGTAATGTTGAAGATTAGGCATGTGGAATAGGAGCTACAAAAGTTATTTATTTATTTTTTGTATTCCATATGTATTGATAGTTTTGTCACTAAAACTGACAAAGGGGGTGATTGTTAGAGCATTACTCGGTCGAACTCGCATGCATTGCCATCTCAAGCATGTTTGTCAATGTTAGTGATCAAAACTATAAGTCTTGATTTCTAGTCTACTATATCAAAGGTATCGGACTAGGATAAAAAGTGTAGTTAAGCTCAAGAACTCCATGGCAATCATCATACAAGATGAAGGACTATTCAAGGAACTGGTGGATCTTCATAGACTAAAAGGTATGTGGAGACTTGAACTTATCTATCACTCAAAAGTCTACTTATCTCCTATCTTGATACAAAAGTCATTTTTCTATATAGACTTAGATTATACACATTTGGTATTTCGATCCAAGTATACCTCGCCTATCTATTTCTCGAAATATGTGTTGGTAAAGCTTTATCTTTATCCATGTTCATCTTTACATAGTGACAAAAGTCATGTTAAGTTTCAATCACTTTGAAAATTGCTCTGACGAAAAATGGTTTGTGAATAACAACTATATAACGTCCTCTGAGAATGTTTCAATGATTGAAATGAGAGTTTAAACTATATAACCATTGGAGGATATAAGCATTGTTGTGGAAACACATATATGTATAAGTCCTTATTGCTTGAACCAAAGTTTACGAACTTTGTTGATCAAGTTAAACCGGAGAAGTGCGTGAGCTAAGTACGCAAACCCAATACATGAACTGGCGAAGTTCTCGAACCCTATAATTTATGCTGGAGTTTGTGAACTCCATCCGGGAAATTAAGTCCGCGAACCCAGTCCGCGAACTTGAGTAGGTTATGTCTAAAAACGATGTTTGTCAACTTATTTTTATAAACTAAGGAATGTTATTGAAAACCGTGACTATATAGTTCTTGAACCGATTCGAGTGAATCAAATAATTTTTGCTTCAATTGTGTCTTGTGTAGTACATGATATTTCCCTGCAATTGAACAACTCTGTAACTAGTTCATTTGAGTCATTTGAACTAATTATGGTGAAGAAGAATATGGTTGATATGAAAGTTATCATATGGATAACCATTTGGTTAACTATTGTTGAAACAACTAATGTAGAAGTTTGGGTACGGTAACACAAGCCTACAAACTTGCATTTCATGTGTGTATAAAAAGCTATGTTTTCTATCTAACGGTTGATAAATATTAGCTTGAATCTAATCAGGTTTTCATCTAACGGTGAATATTGAATGCTTTGTTACCAAGCTAACATTGATTGCAAACCCTGATTTGAAAGAAAATATAAGGGAGAACTCTAGCAACCGGGAAACCTAATTCCCATACATTTTGTGTGATACTAGTTGTGCTAAGCTAGAGTCGATTCTCCTTTAACCTTTGGTTTCTTCTTCTAAACCATGTTAACAACTTAAAGACTTCATTGGGAGTATGAATCCAGACCGATACTACTTTCTTGTAGTTATGTGGTCTGATCTTGTTGTTTCTATTCTAAGAGTACAATTGTAATAATTGGCTTGAGATTTCTATCTCCGATAGGCAAGAGAAAAAGTAGTCACAAGCATCTTCGTCTCATCGTTTGTGATTCCACAATATCTTTTTTCGCTGCGTCGATTAAGACTATTGTGAGGTGATTGATAATACTAGTATGTTCTTTAGGAATATAAGTCCAGGTTATCAATTGGTTCCTGTTCACCTTGATTTATCAAAAGAAGGAACAAAACTCGTAGGTATATTCGTGGGAGACGGATTTATCTATTACCGTAGACTTTTGTGTGATACGGATTTGTTTATTAAAGTCTCCGACTTTGGGTCATAGCAACTCTTAGTTGTGGGTTAGATCAGCTAAGGGAATCAAGTACGTAGTATCTTGATGGGATCAGAGATGTAGGAGCATAACTGTACCTTGGATCAGTGTGAAAATTGTTGGGGTTCAACTACAGTCCAGACCGAAGTTAGTTTGGAGTAGGCTAGTGTCTGTAGCTGCTTAATACAATATATGTTTAATCTGGACTAGGTCCCGGGACTTTTCCACATTTGCGGTTTCCTCGTTAACAAAATTCTGGTGTCTGTGTTATTTCTTTTCCGCATTATATTTGTTATATAACTGAAATAATACAGGTTGTGCGTTGTTCAATCAATTAGAATATCCGACCTTTTGGTTGTTGATTTAAATTGATTGACACTTGGATATTGGTCTTTGGTACCATCCAAGTGATCTCTCTTGTATTTAATCGAGACTCGCAGTTTGCTTGAGTAAGATTTAAATCGAGAGATAGAGATATAAACTCTTTGATATACTTTTATATTGATTGAGTCTGACTGTTTAGTTGATTCTCATAAAAGTATATTGGAGTTTTTCCATACAGATTGCTAAGCGAAATATTGGGTGTGGTTGTTAAACCCCCGCTTTTTCAATTATTATTTTATAATTTTTGTTTCATGTGATAATTACCGATTACATAGCCTGTGAATGAATATTTATATTTTTGCTGAAAACGCGAGGGTACCCCAAATATACTTCAAGCTATTAATTTTCCTTCCTATAAGTCCTTTCCCCGAAATTGATTATCTATGGAATGAGTTAAGACAATACAAGAAATCAGTTCACACTTTGTGTGATCGTCTATGGATACGAGATCGAGACAATACAACAACAACGTGTGTTTACTTGATACAAAGGTTCAGACTTAACCAAACTCAATAGGATTCACGTATCAAGTAAATACGAATTAACGTTTGTGAATTTTACTTTAATTATAATAAAACAATTATAATGCGGAAATATAAAGTAAATGACACAGCAAGATTTTGTTAACGAGGAAACCGCAAATGCAGAAAAACCCCGGGACCTAGTCCAAAATTAAATACTCTCAGGATTAAGCCACTATACAAAATAAACCAACTTCGTATAGTTGAGACCAAGAAACTAAACCTATAGTTTACCTAATTCTGTATGTATTCCCACGCCTCCAACCTATAAACAAGTCACGTACTTGGACTAATTCCTTTGGTTCGTATTCCAAACAGTAAAGGAACAACAAATCTGTTTGGTATCAACTCTCTTCAACCAAGTGATATAGTTGCGCAAAGGTTTCGTTATTCAATCGCCCAAAGGTAATCGTTAAGATTAAGCCAACAACACTCTTCAACCAAGTGATGTGTGTTGATGCTGATCTTCCTCAACTATTCTATCAAAATACCCAAAAGGATAAATAAATTATAGTCGGATCCTCTTTTTCCCAAACAAGTATTGTGCACACCAAAGATTGTAAAAACCAAGTCACAAATCTTCAATATCTTATTAGATCTTCAATAAACACCTGCACACAACTACTTGAATCTCTTGTGATTAATCACATACATAACGGAGTCTGTTAACAATGGATTATCACAAGATCATCTTTAGATCTAACAACAGTCTAAAGATCCCTGTCAAAACCTTGAACTAGTTTGACTGAATCTTATATCAGAAGAGAAGATTCTCAAGCATAAACAAACTAGATGCAATCAAAGTTCAACCAGCATTAGTCAATCAAATCAATACAAAAACTAAAGATAAACCGCAATATCTAGTTTCCCACTAACGGGTCACGCTAAAGCTTCTCAATCCCAAAGAAGACTTTAAATTGAGCGGACGTAAGAGATTTCACCTGATTAGATTACTCTCCTCTCCGATAGGCGGCTTCACCAGTAACAAAGATAAAAGAGGAAGTCTATGTTACGCAGGATTAGTTTGCTAGAAATGCAAACTCAAAGTATTTATAGACATGGATGTTTGGACACCAAGGAATTTCCAAAACCGAAAATATTCTCAAGATATTTTTCCCAAATTCGGTTTTCATAATTTCTGTGAATGCACTGTCCAAAAATAATGATCGAAATCTCATTGGAAAATCTTTAATTAGCAAATGCACATTACTAATTCTTATTTTCCATATATAATTAAAACCCTTAATTAAAAAGATTCTTAACTTATTTAAATTCGATCTTGGGATTTACTTCCTTCTTAGCCGTTAAGGAATATCTTTGAACAATATAGAATAATCATTAATACACCATGTTCAAAGTGTGATGACATCTTACTCTTGCATGTATTTTCCATTCTTTCTCAATTGAAACCGATTTACCACACTTCCAAACAAGTTTAGAATTGGTTCATCTGACTTTTAAGAACTATGTGATTGATCAAGTTCCACTCAATCACAACTCATGGGTTTACGGTTCTACCAAAACAAGTTTCGGTTCTACCTCCATGTGAGTATTGTGCATAGTTACACTAGCTTACCAAAGATAAAGCTGACTAGGTCCTAGGATCGGTTCCCCATATATATTTGGTATCTAACTTGTATGCACTGCACATGTCCATAGGATCGGTTCCCCCTTCCCAAAAACATGTTGCACATGTTCATAGGATCAGTTCCCCTTTCTTCCATAAACCTTGCTGCACCTCATACAAGGATCGGTTCCCCTTGTGATTCACTTCACCTCTTACTAAGATCGGTTCCCCTCTTCCCAGTAATAAGTTCAGACACTCACAACCCAATCATACCCCAGGTGATTACTTAAGATCGGTTTCACTAATAAAAGTTATGCCAATACATAAGTCAAGCCTCATGTGAATTAGTTTTACCAAGAACACAAACAAGTCATGAGCGGTTATACTAATCACACATATTGGTCGTTCGTAAGATATGCAATGTAGAACAACCCCAATAACGCCTGGCGATTTCCTTTTTGGTTCACAACACATATTATGAACTTACTTCCTTAGAACACATGTAAACATTGTTCCCTAGGATGAAATCCTCACCTCATACCCATACACAATCATAATAGCATTCATACGATTATGTCGATGTCTTATATACAAAGTTTAATGGTTAAGCAAGAAACTTCATATTGTATTCCTTAATACTATATCTATCTAGAGTGTTCATACTTCGCATTTTTATGTTTTCAATATGCACGACTTGAAATATACGTTAGGGAATACAACAGTTCAAGTAAAATATCACTAACCTCAAGTGGAAGGATGATGTTTTCGTTGTAGCTCCACACTTCTTCACTTCTTCAAGTCTTCGCAATACTTGTAATGTCTCACCCTAATACTTTCAAGCTAACCTATATGAAGTTGACTCTAGTACATTTAAATCAAGTGACTCTTAAATGACAACCAAACTTGACATACCAACGCTTGGTGGGTTCAACCGAGCAAATGCACCGTGTTCAAAGAGTGATGACCTCTTACTCTTGCAAGTCTTTTCCATGCTTGCTCACTTGAAACCGATTTACCACACTTCCAAACAAGTTTAGAATTGGTTCATCTGACTTTCAAGAACTATGTGATTGATCAAGTTCCACTCAATCACAACTCATGGGTTTACGGATCTACCAAAAAAAGTTTCGGTTCTACCTCCATGTGAGTACTGTGCATAGTTACACTATCTTACCAAATATACGGCTGACTAGGTACTAGGATCAGTTCCCCACATATATTTGGTATCTAACTTTTATGCACTGCACATGTCCATAGGATCGGTTCTCCCTTACCAAAAACGTGTTGCACATGTTCATAGGATCGGTTCCACCTTTTTCCATAAACCTTGTTGCACCTCATACAAGGATCGGTTCCCCTTGTGATGCACTGCATCTCTTACTAGGATCGGTTCCCCTCTTGCCAGTAATAAGTTCAGATATACACAACCCGATCATACCCCAAGTGATTACTTAAGATCGGTTTCACTAATAAAAGTCATACCAATACATAAGTCAGGCCTCATGTGAATAGTTTTACCAAGAACACAAAAAATTCATGAGCGGTTATACTAATCACACATATTGGTCGTTTATAAGATATGCAATGAAGAACAACCCCAATAACGCCCGGCGACTTGTTTTTCGGTTCATAACACATATCATGAACTTACTTCCTTAGAACACATGTAAACATTTTTTCCTAGGATGAAATCCTCACCTCATACCCATGCATAATCACAATAGCATTCATATGATTATGTCGATATCTTATATACAAAGTTTAATGGTTAAGCAAGAAACTTCATATTGTATTCCTTAATACTATGTATATCTAGAGTGTTCATGCTTCGCAGTTTTATGTTTTCAATATGCATGACTTGTAAGATACATTAGGGAATGAAGCAGTTCAAGTCAAATATCACTACCCTCAAGTGTAAGGATGATGTTGTCGTTGTAGCTCCGTACTTTTTTACTTCTTCAAGTTTTCGCAATACTTGTAATGTCTCACCCTAATACTTTCAAGCTAACCTATATGAAGTTGACTCTAGTACATATAAATCAAGCGACTCTTAAATGAGTTTTGCTTCACTAAAATATGACAACCAAACTTGACATACCAACTCTTGGTGGGTTCAACCGAGCAATGATCTAACAATCTCCCCCTTTGTCAATTTTAGTGACAAAACTATTACAATCATATGGATAAATAAATTATAAGAATTCATTACACATACGCTTGATTCCCGAATCCAACAGCACATAACATGCATTAATTCAATCCTTAAAATGCTGATGTTGACATTATAATAACAAAGCTCATACTCCCCCTAAAGGTGAGATAGGTAGATTTTCAATCCGCACGTCTTTGTTATCCAAAATCATATGATATGTTACTCCCCCTTAGTCTATGCTTTTCCTCATTCGTTAGATAAACGTTCAAGCACCATTGTCCTCTTCCCTAGTGACACCAATCAACTATAAATTGATTCCAACATCACTTGTTTACTCCATATATTTCTCCCCCTTTTTGTCACAAAAATGACAAAGAAGCTAACAAATAAAGGACAACACGAAAAGGATCTTACAAATCTCAAAATAGACTTGCAACATGTTGAGTCAAGCACGAGGGTTCCACATACCATTTTTGATAACCAATATCAAAACCGAAACTACAAGTAGTTATGTTTTGATATGTTATCACGGAAATAATTGCCCGAAGCAATTTTCCCAACTAGTTTAGAAAACCAAAAATCAATTAAGAAACTTAGTTCCTTTGCTAAACCGATTGTATAAATACAACCGCTTCATTCGATAAGCCCAAAACAAAGATAAACTCCATTTTTCTCATCAGGTTTTAATTATCCATATAACTTAGACCTTTAGATTTCAAACAAGCCAAATACTCGGTTAGTTAACTAGCATTTCCTTGTTTATTCTTTCGGCTAGACTTGAATAACCGAAACCTCCACTTTGATAAGTCTAACTAAGATCAGAATTAACTTAGTTTATTTTATCCGGAATCGAATTGGACTAAACAACTCGTCTCGTCAACATATTCATTCGTTAAGCCATAAATAATTCATACAAACCAATAAATCAACTTGCATAGTTATTCACCTCAACCAGATACAATTGAAACAACACACATAAACCAAAGTTTCACTATTGCGCCGAAATTTTGTAATCTTAAACAATTGATACTACACAATAAAGCACAAATAACAATTATTTTACTTAACTGGAAGCAATTGAATTAACATAGACATTAAAGCACCACAATTGCACCAAATTTTGTAAGCCTAAACTGATGATATCACACAACAAAGCAAGATAACAAAAGTTTTACTTAACCGGAAACAATTGAATCACACACAATCCATACATACATAATGGAATAAACACATGAATTGTACCAACAATTTCTTTTAAGCAAAAGCAATATATATATCAAATAAAAATAGGCTTTTCTTAAAATAGGAAAACAATTAACTAACAAGATTGCTACCTCAAATTCGCATCCAACTTCTCTAAATATGATTCCATCGCTTTCTTCTTCCGGGAGAAGCGATATTGAAATACCATTATGTTGTCATTCTCATGCCAAAAACAAAAGAATAACAACAACCAACCTTTACCAAACAAAGGTTGAAAATCGGTTTTAACAATTGTAAGCAAAAGTTGAAAACCGTCGAAACACATATGCTTTTATGCTAAACCAAAACCGATTCAACATATTGTGACTTTTTCACATATTTATTCTATAGGAACCCCTCATGATTCTTTGATAAAGCCTACCAACTTGGGCTAGAACTTAATCCTGCTAAATTAAAAAGTCACCCAAACCATAAGGGGACACAACATATTATGAGATCGAATATTAAGGTCATGAAAACCGTAATCAAACATCCCATAAACACAAATGCAATACACCATAAATTTTCAACAAAGAATTAAGTATTGAAATTACCTCTGTCTTGTAGAGAATTGAATTGCGAAAACAACGCAAAAAGATTGAGGTTATTTCGAGTTTGGACGAAGAAGTTATGGGCAAAGCAGTTTTACACTTCTTCGTATGGGGACCTGTCCACAGGATCAGTCCCCACCCCATCCCACCACCCCCACCCCACCACCACACACACACACAAACACATTGAACCTATCCATAGTATCAGTTCCCCCTAAGTGTTACTTGTGATGAATCACAACACTAAACTGTTTTTGACATAACTTTTGCATACGATGTCCGAATTCAGTGATTTTTGGCTCGTTTTAACCGTAAAAACAAGAGCTACACATATATGATCAGTAGATATCAACATCATAAACTCAAAATTACCGTTTATTTCAAAACCAAAATATATAGAGAGAAAGTATGAGTATAGAAGAAAAGAAATCTCCTAAAGATGTTAATTAGTCATATAATAATCGAGAGATCATGTGCTTCCTCTCCTTTCAAAAATGAGCACCGAGGTGAGCATGCACATTCTAACACAACTAGGTTGTGTTAAGTTCAGTCTTGTCTTGTTCATTATGAGTGACTAAGACAGAATCATTCTTCACCTCTTGCTTGGTTTGTTTTCTCTTATTCCATCTCTTGTTTTTCTTCTTTAAATTGTGATGAAGAGTGTCATTATCACAACCTTTATTAGTACAAGAGATTTCAGACATGATGTCTTTCTTTAGTCTTTCAAAAAGACTTTTGTAATTATTGTCACCAACAATTAACAGCTGAGAGTCATTCTTGTGACTAACATTTGGTCCATTCTTGGCTATGGAGGACTTAGGGACCTATTTAGAGTTTAGTTTCGCAGGAGCAACTTTCTACTTTATACCATTAGGATCATTGTCCTTTTGAATACTTTGCGAAACATCCTTTGTCCAATTTGGAACATCAGATCTTGCCTTTGCATTTAAAACGTCATATCTTTATATAATTGGGTATTTTATGAGATGACCTTGTCGAGTGATATGCAAGATTTGAACTATCGTTATAATAATTCTTTTGCCTAAACTTAGGACAATAACGATCTGAGTTCTTAAGAGGAGAAAACTTAGCCAATTCGTTTGATACAAAATAAAGTTCATCTTGCATCTTACGAACTGTGCATCCCCATTGCAAGTCTCCTTTATTACCACAATAATAACCATGCTTAGTATAAATATACGAAGTATGAGTAATAGTGTTACCTTTTTGTGGATCCTCTTGCATTGGAGCTTGAAAAGTTTTCTTCTTCTTCTTCTTATCCTTGTTCAACGTTGTTGCTTTCTTGACATTAGCAGAAGTGCTCTCATTGATTCCTGCAGGTTGAACACAATTCTTAGGATTGACTGGCTTTACTTCTTTATAAGAAATAATATCACTTTTGTCAACAGTGGAAGCCTCTAGTTGAGAAGAATTAGTAGCTTTAACAAATTTTACCTCTTTGTTAATATTTGAAGCATCTATTCCCTTATAACTTAATCCTCGTGTATCACGATGATTTCTGCTTGCTTCTAACATTGAGGTTAAATTGTTTGAGCTGACATTGAACTTTTTAAGGTCCAAAATTTCTTCTTCCAATGTCTGGATTTTATCAATAGCACCAGCTAGATTCGCCTTAATATATTTTTCTCGTGAGAGATATACACCTTCTTTCTCTTCAAAACTCTTTGGTTGAGAATTAGACCTTGCTTCAAAATCAGCAAGTTTTTTTTTCGACAAAAATAGATCTCTTTGAAGAATTTCACATTCTAATTTCTTAAAAATTAACTCGTCTGTACGATCTTTAAGAAGAGAATCACCAATGCGGCAACCGGTATCATTGAAAAACCTTGTTCAGTTTCTTGTTCTCACGACAAATATGAGTCATAAAACCAATAAAATACGAAGTTCCCAATTTTTCATTTTTCAAAGGTTCCAGCAGTTTAGAGTATCCTGAGATATCCTCTTCTACTTCTTGTTCAAAATCTGAATCATCATCATCGAAAATTTCATCTAACCTTTCTTGTAGACGTATTTTCCAGTCGTCATCGGTTTCTACATTAATAACAAGATTAACTTGTCTTGTAGAATCTCTAGAGATGATTTCTTCAGACATTGAATCGTAGATCCCATCATCAAGTGTTAATTTAAAACTCTTGATGCTTTGCTTTACGTTAACTGAATCATTAATTAGATTCAATTCTTATGGGATGGATCGCACCAAACACAGATTGTTAGATCTTTTCATGTTTTCCTGCTCTGATACAAATTGAAAAGTCGAGGGTACCCCAAATATACCTCAAGCTATTACTTTTCCTTCCTATAAGTCCTTTCCCCAAAAGTGATTGTTTATGGACTGAGTTAAGACAATACAACAAATCAGTTCACACTGTGTGATCGTCTATGGATAGAGATCGAGACAATACAACAACACAGTGTGTTTACTTGATACAAAGGTTCAGACTTAACCAAACTCAATAGGATTCACATATCAAGTAAATAAGAATTAATGTTTGTGCAATTTACTTTAATTATAATAAAACAATTATAATGCGGAAATATAAAGTAAATGACGCATCAAGATTTTGTTAACGAGGAAACCGCAAATGCAGAAAAACTCCGGGACCTAGTCCAGAATTGAATACTCGCAGGATTAAGCCGTTATACAAAATAAACCAACTTCGTATAGTTGAGACCAAGAAACTAAACATATAGTTCACCTAGTTCCATCTGTATTCCCACGCCTCCAACCTGTAAACAAGTCACGTACTTGGACCAATTCCTTTGGTTTGTATTCCAAACAGTAAAAGAACAACAAATCTGTTTGGTATCAACTCTCTTCAACCAAGTGATATGAGTTGCGCAAAGGTTCCATTGTTTATCTTACAGTTGACCATAATAAGAGTGATGGTCATTCTTAATTAAATGTGTCAATTTTATTTTCCTAAAATAATTAGGTTTAGTCTCAGAACTTAATAATTTACATATTTCAAATTCAAACGTTCCCACATTTGGAAGAAAAATATTTGGTGGGAAAACAAAATCAATCTGGGTATCATAGCCTGGGTAAACCACATCAACCAGAGGATGGGTTTCTAATAACTGAACTTCTTTTTGGACATCATTAGGTTCAGGAAGTGTATGAAGATAATATTTTAAAATGGTTGAGGCACATTTGTCGATTCCCAAGTGAGGGATATTTGTAAGAGGTAAAGGTAAGGCACTAGGAGAATGATAATCACCCCCAAACTTAGAGTTTTGGGTGTCTCTAGATAGACTAGCTACAATTTCCCTAATTTCTAGATCATCAGAATCCTGAAAATAGTCAATTGCTTCTTGTAGGTCATATTCAGGTGACGCATCCTCATACATATTTAAAAGATGTACGAGTTCATCATCTTCGTCTAAGAATGTTGTTTCTAAATCCTTGGACTCTAAAACAGTATTCTCAGGATAAACCCGTTCCTCTAAACCATTATCGTCTACGTAAAAAGGAAATACTACACCGTATAAAATGGGGGTATCACTTATCAAATCCCCGTCCTTTTGAAAAGGTGAATAATTATTAAAATTATTTGGATTTGAACTAAAAATAACATTATCATTATAAAGCTCAATTAGAGTAACCATTTACTGATCACTATGCCTACATATTTCAAATTCTTCATCAACATTATCCTCATCATAATCATCATTATAAGAACATGGAAATGGTTGATACTCATCTAAACAAGTAGTGTTACCAATTCTAACCTCGCCATCTTGATTATGTGAATCACTATCCTCGTTTTCAAGGGTTCTATTGGAAACACTATAATGGAAATTAAGATTATTCCGAGCAAGTCTTTCGTTCCTCAACTTATATGTATTTTCAGCTAGTATCTTGAGAGACTCTTCTAGAGGAAGAATATGGTCAGGATGATCAGCTATTATCTTGAGAGACTCTTCTAGAGGAATAATAGGAACATAATGATCATAAGGACTAGTTTTTAACTGTTTAATTAAATCGTCCAAAGACGAGGAACTAGTACTATGATATTTCTCATTTTCTTGCTCGTAAGACCGGTACACATGAGGATAGTAATTGGGCTCTCCATGGTATGACCCATATTCTTTAAAAGGGTGTTCCCAACCACTATTCACACTATGGTCATAATAAGAATAATGTCCATGTTGCACAGTCGAATAATCATTGTATTGGCTATTATAAAATACCAGTTCAACATTTTATTGTGCACGTGCAAATGCAAGGTTGACTAAAATGGGTAGGCTCAGGTTACCACAGAAAAATATACCCAAAGGTATGAGGCTGAGGTTTGTGGACTTTCATCTGGTAACTCCCATAAGGCCCAAGGCACGGGTTCAGCTTACTAATCCACAAGTTTTCTTAAAATCGGTAGTCTGACGATGCAATTGGTGTGTGAACGTGTTTTTTTTTCTTTTTATAAATAAAATACTAAAAACAAAAATAAACAATAAATATATACAAGTCCAAAAATATAGACAATAAAAAATAAACAAAAATCTTAGATTTTCTGTACTTTTTAGGCAAGTCCAACTTTGCACTTTTAGCTTCAAGCAAAAACTGCACATCAAAAACAAAAATACCCAAGACGTAAAATATAACAAAAAATAAAATCTAAAAATCTGAATAATAATAATTAAATTATATACAAAACCTAAAATAAATGCAAAACCTAAAACCTAAATACAAGTCCGCGTCGATGGCGCCAAAACCTGATGTAGTTTTGAAGTGGTAAGTAAAGGGTTTGATTCTCGGACTTGTTGAGATAGGTTTAAGATTTAAAAACAAAATAAAGAAAATATATTCACAAGATTGTCACGATAACGAGAGTAACTAGGATTTCGGATTCCACCATAAACTCATTCATGCGATTTATATATTTATTCTAGATAATTATAGCTCAATAAAATATTGACTATGTTTCTTTGACAAGGTAGATTTTTGAAAAGCAATGACTGTAAATCTAAAGCATGGGATATCAAAAGACTTAACCTAAGTATAACCCATCAATTGAAATCACAACCATACAATAAAAACCATAAAACAATTAATAATCCATGCAAAAAGTCATAAAAAATTAAATATAATTACCACATGCATGAAATATGGCTTCCTCCGTCGTCCCAGTGTTGGGGTTTAGCTCCACATGGTGAAAATACGCTCAAAATTGATATTCATAGCTCAAAAAGTGTGTTTACAATAGTGAAAGGAGAGAAGAGTAATAAAAACAGAAAACTGCAACGTTTATAAGTGTTGTGAAGTCTCTGTTAATAAACGATAAATCAAATGTGTTGTAGAATAATTGACTAACTCTATGTGTTTGTTCTTTGTGTTCTTGAGAACGACACTTCTATTCTGTCGTATGTAACCTCTTCTTCTTCCTTCTCCTGCTGCTGCTGCACCTCTGTAATTCACCTCTGCAGCGTGATTTTATGTCTCTATTCTACCCCAAACTCCCGACCACCCTTGTGTTACCTCCTAACACTCTTTTTATACCAAACAGGACGATTAAATCTCAAGGAAATCTTCTCTTTTATTTTTCGGAAAGTCTCGGACTTTTCTCTCCAAGTCACGAGTTTATCTCCCTGTACGCATTATGGTTTGTTCGATTCTTCCCTAAACTCTCTTCATGATGTAATAAAATCTTTAGAGAGGATATTCTTTCCATTTACACACACAACTGCCATATGAAACTCACAAAACCAACCCGAAAATAACACCTCCTCTGTTTCGAAACAGAAAGAGTATCTTCCCTTATTTATCATTGATATGCTCGTTACCTTCCCTGATTCAGCCAAACAGGCTTATACCAGTCGAAAATCAAGCAAAACTCTGACTAAAACTCGTTCAGAATCGATCCAAACAACTCCGGGTATCTCTCAGGCCCTGTTAAACTTTGTATGAATAATCCAGCCCAATTAACGCCATTAAACCACCTATACCATCCATGTTAAGCAAAAACAGATCCATTGAAACCAATTCTGGCGATTGAATCCTCTCCTAAATCTTCTAAAATCCGAACCCTATTCTGCCAGGGAAGAATCACTTTTTCCCGCCAAATTTTAGAATTCAAATGAAAATGATGACCTCCCCCTAACAGCTCCGGTCTGGCAATAGTAGTTTCCCTGAATGGGATGCCCCTTAGTAATTAGGTTACCCCTATCCACTACTTGGGTCCCTTTAGCATTTCTTCTGGGGTGTCTATATCACTTTTCTGGGGCGTCTCCAACATACTTTCGGGGTGCCTGTAGTGCTCTTCTGGGTGCCTTTAGTAATTTTCTCCCAGGACCACTTTTCGAGCCAATTTCCCCGCAAGAACTTATTTCTCCAAAAACACCTACAAATACATAAAATAGCAAAATAAGCACAAAATCGAGCACTAACAATATACATAATTGAGATTATATTAGACACATAAATGCGTCTATCAAATACCCCCAAACTTATTATTTGCTAGTCCCGAGCAAATCAAATCTAGAAAATAAAAATCCTAACTCACTGTCGCAGGCATCATCGATTGCATTTAGCGTATGCAATAAGACTTTAAACCTCTAGGTGGCCCTAGTGGACGATTTATAGTCTCGAGAGGGCTTAACAGAGATATACCCACAAAACCTTTATATTCCAGACCCTAACTATCTAGGCAGAATCTTGGAATGCACTAAAGAATCTCATTGGTTGGCATACTTATTGACTACAAGAGGAAGTATCCTGATGTAAAATTCCAATTGATGTACACGAGTTTGCACTCAAGCATACTAAAATTCATATAAAGTGACAGAGCTCTACTCAGATAGTCGCACTATGGACATCACTATCCGGAGTCAGCAAATCACATGGAAAGATTAAGAGATGGATATAGAAAAACATAGATGGTTTTGATGTTTTCTAGGTGAACGGTGTTTCTCATATCTGTCTGAAGGACACTGCCAAGAAGAACCTATCCTAATGGACTGAGATATTGGTCTAACTAATATCAACACAACTGGCATATACATGGGAACCAGTGGTCGATAATCCTAATTCTAGATCAACTCGTCTGGCATTACAAGGGAACCAGCGGTCGATTTTATTGCATAATAATTAACTTTTCATTTTTCATTCATTTTTTTCTTTCAACTTTTTTTAAACTGCATGATTTGATCTTTTGGATCCAAGCGCATGCTTCTTGTTAGAAGATTACATGATAGTTCCCTTGGATCCTGCGTTCCACGCTTGTTTAGGCGACGGAGACAGGGAGAACACACACATATTGTTATCCAAGTGTTAATTTTTATTTATCTTTGAGAATTATTCCGTTTGGTCTAATTGGTCTGGTCTTTTTTTGTTCTTTTATTTTTCTTAGTAACTCAATCACTCTATTTAAACCTAGCAGTGGTAATAACTTGAATCGTGAGCCCCACCTAATCACTTAGAGAAACATATTTTAAAAAGAAAACTAAATAAAAACAGAAGTGAAAAGGACTCAACGAGATATGGCAAAACTACCATGTTATTTCTAACACCTGAGCTTTGTGCTTTTATGAATAAACTCTTTAGATGTTTCTATCTAATCAGATTGGTTCCTCAACTCCTACAACCAAAATGCTTCCATCCACTTATATTGGTTAGTGCCATCCTTAATAAGCATAAATTCCTACGCTCTGGAGTTTATTTATTGCAACTAACAAAAAGTTTCTCCCATACCCCGAAACTTAAATCTAACATTGTCCTCAATGTTCTAAAGATGAAATTAAAAGCATAAACAATGAGAAAATGTTACCATTTGAAGCCAAAGAGTTAAGGAAATATATTACCGTGTCGCATGAATATTGGGTTACCTCCCAAGAAGTGCTAAATTTAACGTCTTCAGCCAGACACAAGAAAGGATTAGTCACCTCATAGAATCATAAAGTAATAGCCGAAACAACTGTAGATCATCTGTATCAAAAAGTGTTAACACAGATAAAATGAAACTGCAACAAACCAAGAATAAACATAGCACACCCTTGCCTAGTTTCCTGTTTAAGACAACTATATCTACTTGTGGTTCAGGTTGGGGTTCAATAAAGGGGTCTAAATAAAATACTTTCATGGGTTACCCCTCCTCATAAGTAAGATTCAAAAGATCAGGTTCTAAAGTCTGGAAAAAATTAGAAGCGCATAATAATAACCTGAATAATTGAGGATCCTCTAAGTCAATCATCTTTGACTTATATAGTTGACCATAATGAGAGTGATGGTCATTCTTAATTAAATGTGTCAATTTTATTTTCCTAAAATAATTAGGTTTAGTCTCAGAACTTAATAATTGACATATTTTAAATTCAAACGTTCCCACATTTGGAAGAAAAATATTTGGTGGGAAAACAAAATCAATATGGGTATCATAGCCTGGGTAAACCACATCAACCAGAGGATGGTTTCTAATAACTGAACTTATTTTTGGACATCATTAGGTTCAGGAAGTGTATGAAGATAATCTTTTAAAATGGTTGAGGCACATATGTCGAGTCCCGAGTGAGGGATATTTGTAAGAGCTAAAGGTAAGGCACTAGGAGAATGATAATCACCCCCAAACTTAGAGTTTTGGGTGTCTCTAGATAGACTAGCTACAATTTCCCTAATTTCTAGATCATCAGAATCCCGAAAATGGTCAATTGCTTCTTATAGGTCATATTCAGGTGACGCATCCTCATACATATTTAAAAGCTCTACGAGTTCATCCTCTTCGTCTAAGAATGTTGTTTCTAAATCCTTGGACTCTAAAACAGTATTCTCAGGATAAACCCGTTCCTCTAAACCATTATTGGCTTCGTAAAAAAGAAATACTACATCGTCTAAAATGGGGATATCTCTTATCAAATCCTCTTCCTTTTGAATAGGTGAATAATTATTAAAATTATTTGATTTGAACTAAAAATAACATTATCATTATAAAGCTCAATTGGAGTAACAAATTCCTGATCACTATGCCTACATATTTCAAATTCTTCATCAACACTATCCTCATCATAATCAGCATTATAAGAACATGAAAATGGTTGAACCTCGTCTAAACAAGTAGTGTTACCAATTCTAACCTCGTCATCTTGATTATGTGAATAACTATCCTCGTTTTTAAAGGTACCATTGGAAATGCTATAATGGAAATTAAGATTATTCCGAGCAAGTCTTTCGTTCCTCAGCTAGTATCTTGAGAGACTCTTCTAGAGGAAGAATATGACCAGTATGATCATCTATTATCTTGAGAGACTCTTCTAGAGGAATAATAGGAATAGAATGATCATAAGGACTAGTTTTTAACTATTTAATTAAATCGTCCAAAGACGAGGAACTAGTACTATGATATTTCTCATTTTCTTGCTTCGTAAGACTGGTACACGTGTGGATAGTAATTGGGTTCACCATGGTATGACCCATATTCTTCAAAAGGGCGTTCCCAACCACTATTCACACTATGGTCATAATAAGAATAATTTCCATGTTGCTCAGTCGAATAATCATTGTATTGGCTATTATAATACCAGTTCGACATTCTATTGTGCACGTGCAAATGCAAGGTTGACTAAAATGGGTAGGCTCAGGTTACCAGGCACGAGGCTGAGGTTTGTGGACTTTCAGCTGGTAACTCCCATAAGGCCCAAGGCACGGGTTCAGCTTACTAATCCACGAGTTTTCCTAAAATCGGTAGTATGACGATGCAATTGGTGTGTGCACATGTTTTTTTCTTTCATTTTATAAATAAAATACTAAAAACAAAAATAAACAAACAATATATATAAGTCCAAAAATAAAGACAATAAAAATCAACAAAAATAAACAAAAATCTTGGATTTTCTGTACTTTTTAGGCAAGTCCAACTTTCCACTTTTAGCTTCAAGCAAAACCTGCACACCAAAAACAAAAATACCCAAGACGTAAAATAGAACAAAAAAAATCTAAAAAAATAAATAATAATAAATAAATTATATACAAAACCTATACCATCCCTGTTAAGCCAAAAAAGGTCCATTGAAACCAATTTTGGGGATTGAATCCTCTCCAAAATCTTCTAAAATACGAACCCTTTTCTACTAGGGAAGAATCACTTTTTCCCCCCAAATTTTAGAATTCAAATGAAAATGATGACCTCCCCCTAACAACTCCGGTCTGGCAATAGTAGTTGCCCTGAATGGGATGCCCCTTAGTAATTAGGTTACCCTTTATCCATTGTTGGGGTCCCTTTAGCATTTCTTCTGTGTCTGTATAAATTTTCTGGGGAGCCTCCAACATACTTTTGGGGTGCCTGTAGTGCTCTTCTGGGTGCCTTTAGTAATTTTCTCCCAAGACCACTTTTCGAGCCAATTTCTCCGTAAGAACTTATTTCTCCAAAAACACCTACAAATACATAAAATAGCAAAATCAGAGCACTAACAATATACATAATTGAGATTATATTAGACACATAAATGCGTCTATCAAATAGTAGTTGGGAATGCCAACATTTTCAAGGTTATGGTTCATACCATGGTGGGCCTAATTACTATTCGCACGTGCACCGGTCATACGAGCAAGAAAATAAGGAATATTATAGTACTAGTACTTCGTCTTTGGATGACTTAATTAAACAGTTGAAAACTAGTCCTTATTATGATCCTTATGTTCCTATTCTTCATCTAGATGAGTCTCTCAAACTAATGGATGTTTCTTCTGGTCTTATTCTTCCTCTAGAAGAGTCTCTCAAGCTGATGGCTGAGAATAAAAATAGCTTAGTTATGGACGAAAGAACTGTAACAATGAGTGAACCTTCTTTAGAAGACACCTTCAATAGGTTAAAAGAAAACTTAGATCCAACATTAAGGGAACTTTATTTAGAACAGACCCTTGAGAGGATAGTTGAGTCGATACGTAGACTTAAGTTAGAGGCACAAGAAAGAATTGCTCGAAATAATCTTAATTTCCAATATAGTGTTTCCAATAATACCCTTGAAAATGAGGATAGGTATTTGCATAATCAAGATGACGAGGTTAGAATTGGTAACACTACTTTAGATGAGGTTCGATCATTTTCATGTTATTATAATGGTGATTCTGAGGAGGATAGTGTTGATGAAGAATTTGAAAGATGTAGTACCAGAATATCACTACAACAATATTCTGGCGAGAGAAACAACATTTCTGCGAGCAGTCCAAAATTTCCTACAGCATTAACCACACTTCTACGAGAACATCATGAAGATATTTAACAATGGTTGGCGAATGTCACAAAAGAATGATATAATAGTTGACGATTGAAGATATGGAAGAAGAGTAAGATTATTTCACGATGATTACAAAATTGGCGATAGTGAAGATAAAGACATGGTGAAGAGATCGCAGGATGAATCCGAGATAAACGGAAATCTTAGCTGTCTTCCATTATATATTTTTCTATAAATAGGACTTGTCTAGATGCAGAAAGGGGATGATGTATCTTTGAGAGTTGAGAGATCCTTGAAGAGAGAGAAACTGCAGAAAGAGAATTGTATTTCTGAGTTTATACTTTTGTTGTAAAAAGTTTCTGAAAGTGAAATTAATAAAGTGTTGTTCTTATATTCAAATTATGTCTTGATTTTCATGGAATCGTAGTATGGGTATAGTGTAGGAAATCCTGCAACTACATTTTGGCGCCGACTAAGGGGAACGTTTTTGAAAAGATAATATTGAAATTGGAAGAAGCTTGAAGAAGCAGTGAAAAAATTTCATAAAAAACCTAACAAATTAAAGAATTAATGGCTGGAAGAAGAAGAAATACATCAAAACCACAAATAACCGTACGAAGGAGCAAAAGACTTGCAGGAGGAAGGACAAATGAATTAGGAGAATCTTCAAGAATAAGAACAAGAAGAAATAGGATAAGGAATGAAACGGAAAATCAAACTCAATAGACAAATCAACAAACTCCAATACAAGATAGAGTTGCGGATTATGATAGAGTAAGTATACACACTTGGAGATCCGATTCAATGGACGGAGAAGAAGAAAATCGACAATTGAGAAATGAAGGAACAGGATAAATCAACCAAGGAGTGGTTGAAGAATTAGTTCAAAGAGGAGACGAAAATGAAATAACAAATAGTTTGAGACAAAGAATACAAGAAGAAAGGAGATTAGAAGCAGAAGAACGAGCAAATTTAACAAGGCAAAATCATGAGTTGAGAAGAGAAAATTTGAGATTACAGAGAGAAAGATCAATAAGCACCACTAGATCAAATACAAGATCAATCAGAAGAGAACCAAGGCGAAGTTCCCCTATGCAAAATATTGAAGGAAATACTCGAGGAGAAATGCAAAATCCAAATGAAGAACCACGTCAAAGAAGATAGGAAATGAATGATGATCACAATATACACCGTGGTGAGATTTTGGATGAAAGACGTAACATCAGAAATCAGAGAGAGGATAATCAAAATGACGAAGAAAACCGAGAAGATGCTAGAAGAGTCTTGCAAGGACGAGAGATTCTAAGGAATCAGAGAATAATTGAAGAAGAAATAGAAAGACATTATGCTGAGCAAGCACGATTAGCTTGCGAGAGAGAAAGATTGAGAGCAGAAGTAGAAGAACAAGAATTTCAGGAAGTAGTGCGACAAAATAATCATGAAAATCGAGAAAGGAGACGTACACAAAATCGTTACAATGGGAATATTCAGGAGGAATATAGTAGACTACAGCAAGGAATAACAAGACAACAAAGAGAAATGGCGAGAAATGAAGAAAGCCGTAGAGAAGTAAATAGACAACACAATCAATTGCGATGTTAAGGAAGAGATAGAGGAGAAAATCGAACAGGAAGATATGGCGAAGATGAAGAAGAAGAAATACAAAATCTCATAGAACGAGAAAGAAATGAACGCAGAAGAAGAGAGACCGCATTAAAGAAGCCAGTGGAGAAAAATTCATCTGAGAATGAGCAAATATGGAGAGAGTTAGCAAAAATGCGGGGGCTGATAAACAATAAAAAAGAAGGAGGAAGAAGACAACTTGATGAAGCAATTGAAGAAGCTGCGAGAACCCCTTTTACTCAGGAAATACAATTGATGGGAATCCCTCCCAAGTGCAATTTACCAACATTAACCAGTATCTTTGATGGGACCACTTATGCTGTTCAACATGTTAAAGCCTATGTTAGGTGTATGCTGCAATGGGAAAATCATGATGCTGTCCTGTGTAAATATTTTGCGTCCAGTCTAACCGGCGAGGCGTTAAAATGGTTTGAGGGATTGCCAAAGAATACTATAACTTCTTTTGATCATTTGCAAGCTACATTTCTGGGAGCATATATAAGCAACAACTCATCATGACCAGGTATTGAAGATGTGTTTGGATTAAAGCAGAGAGTTGGCGAGAATCTGAAACATTTAACCATGAGATGGAAATCAATGTGCAGCGAGATGGCCGGGAGAGTGGATGAAAGATATCTTATCTTATCTATCATTAACGCAATGTTTGCGACAAATCTTTTGTACATACAGATTTTCAGAGTCAAAAATACAATCACAATGACAGAATTACGAGAGCTACAGGAAGAATACATCGCTCTAGAAGAAAAGCAAAATGAAATGGAATCTTTCCCGCTCGCAAACACCAATTCGCAAACAAATGGGAGTTTACTTCCTAGGATAATCAGCAATATAGCGAGCAGTTCGCAGAAACAAGAAGAGAAAATAGTGATTGATAATCAGCAGAAGATAGTAGCTATGGGAAGTCGAGATCAAGAAGAATATGTGAGAGAAAAGAATTATTACAACCGTGGTGGAAATAATAAAATACAAATACTTGATCAACCACAAGAAACGTATGGTAGACAAAGACAAAACAGTTTCAGAAATCAAAGCAATCAGAGGATAGTATGGGAAGAAATTAAAATGCCACCTTTGAATGCAAGTATAGAAAAAATTTGGGAAGCCATTATATTGATGGAAAATATTCCTTCTCCATGGAACATGGGAAAGGAACCCCACCCAAATAACCGAAGTCAGGAGTTCTGTCCATACCATCATTTTCATGGTCATACAATAAATGAGTGCAGGAACGTGAAGAGAATCATTTTAAGGATGATTGAACAGGGAAAGTTAAATCACTTCTTAATGGGACATCCACAATCTCAGCAATTACCTCCAGCCCCAGATTTTCGTAGAGTGAATACTGTTAAAGGGGCGGAAACATTCGTAATTGAAGTAGGAGCTAAAGCAAAGAACCTATTTTGTAATTCCATCGTACATTCGTACAGAGCTATTGAAGATTTCCATGACAGTGTTTTGAGCAGAGTCTTCGTGAGGGACACAGATGGAATAGAGGTAATGAATATAGTGAGGACTTCGCCATTACAAGACTGGCAGAAACAAACAATATCTTTCACTGCACGAGAAGCATCAGAATTTGGCGAGCAACATGATAATCTATTAGTGGTACAGTTTGAAATAAACCCAAGTCAGGTGGGAGAAGAAAAAGAAGAAGAAGAAAAGGATATTAAGACTGAAGATTCTTGGGCAATTAATAGAATTCTAATAGATACAGGGAGTTCAGTAGATATTTTATTTTATCACACCTACAAGATGATGGGCGGAAAAGATGAAGATCTAATACCATCTACCTACAAAATCTATGGTTTTAATGGTACTGCCAATAAACCAAAAGGGGAGATCACAATGCAGATTCCATTGAATAGAATATTTTCTACAATCCTCTTCTGTGTTGTCGACATTGAATCGCCCTATAATGCTTTAATAGGAAGACCATGGTTGCATGGGATCTTGGGTGTAGCTTCTACTTATCACCAATGTGTTAAATTTCCTCATCCCAATGGTGTTGGAATTATAAAGGGAGATTTGATGGAGGGAAAAAGATGTTATGAAGTTGATACGAAAACTTGTGAAGAAAGATCTGAAAGGAACAGGAATTGGAAGCACAACATCAAACAGAAACAAAGAAGTGAAAAATTGATGGTTGAAGCAATAGAATTGCGAGAAGATGAAAGTATGGGAGATCAAGGAGATTGTAGTACCAGAATATCGCTACAATGACATTCTCACGAGAGAAACGACATTTCTGCGAGAATCTCGTAAGAGTCTTCAACAACAGTTGGCGAATGTCACAAAAGAATGATATAATAGTTAACGATTGAAGATATGAATAAGAACAAGATTACTTCACGATGGTTACAAAGTTGGCGAAAATGAAGATAAAGACGTAGCGAGGAGATCGCAGAGTGAATCCGAGATAAGCGGAAATCTTAGCTGTCATCCACTATATATTTTTCTATAAATAGGAATTGTCTAGATCCAGAAAAAGGATGATGTATCTTTGAGAGTTGAGAGATCCTTGAAGAGAGAGAAACTGCAGAAAGAGAATTGTATTTCTGAGTTTATACTTTTGTTGTAAAAAGTTTCTGAAAGTAAAATTAATAAAGTGTTGTTATTTTATTCAAATTATGTCTTGATTTTCATGGAATCATAGTATGGGTGTAGTGTAGGAAATCCTGCAACTACATTTTGGCGCCGACTAAGGGGAAGAAAAGATAAAGAATTATTAGAAATTGAGAAAATCATTAAAGAAAATTGGTGAAGTAATTGAAAGAAGAATGATCAAAATCAAAAATGACTGTAGAAAGTTGGAGTGTGATGTAATAACGAAAACAATGATTGATAGGTTTCATGAAAATATCAAGGGAAAAATACATAAGCGAAATTTTGAAGGAGAAAAGATCACAGAAATGGAGAAGATTTCATCATTAAAAGATTGGGAAAAGCAAGAGATAACGTTTACAGCAGCAGAAATACCAGAAGATCTAAGTTACACATCTCCTTTGGTAATTACAGTATCAGTTATACCAATGAAAAAAGAAGAGCATATCATGAAATCTACAAAAGAGTGGCCTGTGAATAGAACTTTAGTTGATACGGGAAGTTCTGTGGATATAATATTCTATCACACTTTCAAGAAAATGGGATACAAGGATGAAGAAATGTCTTATTCAGCATATCATGTTCATGGTTTTGGGGGATCTTTTACAAAACCTAAAGGGGAAATAATGATACGAATTCCATTAGGAGAAATTGAAAACAAGTAACATTATGTGTGATAGATGTAGAATCACCATATAATATGATATTGGGAAGATCGTGGATACATGCAATTAAGGATGTGACATCAACATTACATCAATGTATCAAATTTCCTATACCAAGTGGAATTGGAAAAATTAAAGGAGATGCAAATTTTGCGAAAATTTGCTATCAAGTTGATGTGAAGAATTGCGAAGAGCGTCCAAAACTGCGAAAAGCTCGCAGGAAATTAGCGAGAGAGATGAAGAAAGAAGAAGAATTCAAAGCTTACATGATAAGAGAAGAATAAGGAAAAGGTATACCCAGTGAAATTTCGCGAGAAGGAGAAGAACTCACGAATGGTACGAAAACTCCAACACCTATGAGAGAATCTGAAGCCAATTACACAGCAGCAGAGCCAACAAAGAAGATAAATATTGGAAGTGAAGAAGAACCTAAAATACTGAGAATTGGTACTAAAATGGATACAGATGAAGAAGAAAGGACTATAAACCTTTTGCGAGAATATAAGGACATCTTTGCATGGAACATGGATGAAATGCCAGGGATAGATCCTTCAGTAGCATGTCATAAATTAGAAATCAATAAGTATATAAGACCAATTAAGCAAAGGATAAGGAAAATAGCGACAACTTATCATTCCCAAATAGAAGAAGAATTACAGAAAATGCTTGATGCATGGATCATAAGGAAAGCCAAATATCCAGAATGGATTGCAAATATGGTGGTGGTCCCAAAGAAAAATAAAGGAATAAGAATTTGTATAGATTTTACTGATGTAAATAAAGCATGTCCTAAAGATAGTTTCCCACTGCCTGATATCCCACAAATGGTTGAATCAGCAGCAGGGAATGATAGAATAACTTCATTACATGGGTATAAAGGATATTACCAGATCCCACTCGCAGAAGAAGATCAGGAACATACAACATTTTTTGCTCCTAGAGGACTGTATTGTTACACTAAGATGCCTTTTGGATTACGAAATGCGGGGGCAACATATCAAATAATGGTGGAAAAGGTGTTTGAAAAATGGATCCACAAGACATTAGAGGTATATGTGGATGACATGTTGATTAAGAGTAAAGAAGCTAAAAACCATGTACAGGATTTGAAAGAAATTTTTGATCAAATGCGACAATTTAACATTAATGTAAATCCGGATAAATGTACTTTTGGAGTAGCTTCAGGGAAATTTTTGGGTTATATTGTATCAAAAGAAGGAATACAAGTTGATCCAGAAAAGGTACAAGCAATTCGTGATATGCCAACTCCAGCAACAGTTAAAGATGTGCAAAAATTAAATGGACTACCAGCCTCGCTAGGAAGGTTTATTTCGCGATCTTCAGATAAATGCAAGCATTTTTTCGAGATACTCAAGAAGGGAACAAAGTTCAAATGGACAGATGAGTGCGAGAAGGCTTTTTAAGGGATTAAAGAACATTTAATGAACATAACTATCTTACAGAAATCCAAACCAGGAGAAGAATTATTAATCTATCTCGCGATAACTACATACGCATTAAGTGCAGTATTATTACGAGTAGATGCAGGGGTAGAGAAGCCAATTTACTATATCAGCAAGACAATTAACCCGGCAGAAAGAAACTATTCAATGATTGAGAGATTAATTTTGGCATTGGTACATGCAACTTTTAAGCTTCGTATCTATTTTCAGGCACATAAAATCAAAGTGTTAACAAGAGTGCCGATTGAATCAGTAATGAAAAATTCAAAAAGATCAGGCAGAGTTGAGAGATGGAATGCACAAGTAGGGCACTTTGATATCAAATATGAAATTCTGTCCTCGCCAAAATCACAAGTTATCGCAGACTTCTTAGCTGAATTTCCCTTAGAAGATGACGATGCTGTGGAAGAAATGATGGATGTAGAAGAAGAACATGGAGATCCAAAAGAATTATTAACAGAACCCAACAGATGGGAAATATTAGTGGATGGATCGTCAAATGGAGAAGAAAATGGAATAGGAATTGTTTTCATATCACCCGAAGGAGAGAAAACAGATTTTTCATTTAGATTAGAATTTGCATCCACTAATAATGAGACAGAATATGAGGCTGTGATACATGCTTTAAAGTTTGCAATAGAGATGAAATTGGAGAGTGTTAGAATTACTAGTGATTCACAATTGGTTATTAGCCAAATAAAAGGAGAATACACCACGAATCAACCATCTTTTAAAAAATACAAAAGTCTTGTTGAAGAATTATCTGCGAAAATCCCAAAAATAACATGGAGACACATATCAAGGAAAGATAACAGACTTGCGGATGCATTTGCTTTCATATCTAGTATGATGACAAATCCAACTGCGAGGTGTATAAAGATTCAAACACTTCTTTTACCATCAGTAAATAGAAAAGAAGAAGAAGAGAGAGATGTGATGATGCTGGAATCTGGCGAGGTTGAAACAAAAAATAATGATGAAGATTGGCGAGCAGATCTTTATGCTTATTTGGCGAGAGGGGAAATCCCAAAAAATCGATTAGAGGCACATAAATTAAAGAGCAGAGCAACCAATTATGAACTCAGAGATGGAGTATTATATCGTAGATCTTTTAGTGGACCATTGCTCAGATGTTTGACGAGAGAAGAAGGATAAAAGGTATTAAAAATGTTACATAGTGGTGACGCTGGTAATCATAGTGTGGGAAGATCTTTGGCATATAAGACAAAAATGCAGGGTTATTATTGGTCGTATATGCATGAAGATGCGAAACTATTATCTCGACGTTGTGAAGATTGCCAGAGGTATGGAAAGAAAATACATGCACCAGGAGCACCATTATCATCGTCAAAAAGTGTATGGCCTTTTGGAAAGTGGGGGTTAGATATTGTGGGACCATTTGTGCCTGGTTCTGGACAAAGAATGTATTTAATTGTCGCGACAGATTATTTCATGAAGTGGGGAGAAGTAAAGGCAGTACAACATATTCGCGATAAGGATGTTTTCAAATTTATATTTGAGAATATAATTTGCATATTTGGAATACCAGCACAATTGGTATCTGATAATGGAAAACAATTTGAAGGACATAATATAGAATTGCTACTTAATGCATTTAAAATAAAATGTGGAAAATCTACTCCTTTATATCCTCAAGCAAATGGTCAAGCTGAGGCAACTAATAAAACTATTGCAGATATCTTAAAAAATAATTTGGAGGGATATCACAGATCATGGTGTGAGCAGGTGCATAATGCAATATGGGCTTACAATACAACTAGAAGAGAAGCTACTGGAATGTCACCTTTTTGTTTAACATATGGGGTTGAAGCTGTATTACCAACAGAAGTTGCTATTCCTACAACGAAAACAGAGGCATGGGAAAGGAATTTGAGTGCTAGCATGATTTTGCATGAGTTGGATGAATTAGAGGAAAAAAGAGAAAAAACTTTACAACATATGGAAAATTACCAGCGACGATTAGCTCGTGAATATAATAAGCGTGTCAAAGAACGTGAATTCCAACCTGGCGATATGGTTTTGCGAGAAACACCAAGATATCAACAAGAAAATGATGGAAAATTAGCGAGAAAATGGGATGGACCTTATATCATCAAAGAAGTAATCGGAAAAGGGGCATACAAGTTAATGGATCCTGAAGGAAGAGATGTTGGGCAAAGATTGGACAGACCTTGGAATATACTATTTCTGAAAAGGTATTATCAGAAAAGGTATTATTTCTGATGAGGGGGTATCTCTTGACATGATTCAGCGATAAGGTTATACCGCGCTGGAACCTGAATCATGTAGATGTTGGGGTTAAAGAAAACCTATCCGGGAGAGAGATTTTGGATTTCCAACTATATAAGGTTATACCCTGGTTGGGAGACTAAGAATCTCTTCCAAGAAGTGCAGAATATGACCAAGGCGCCGAGGTACATGGTTGAGTCAAGGGTGCCCGGGATGGACGAACCTACCCTGACCATCTTTGATAAGTCTTGGCTATAATGCACTTGGCCTGAAGAAAGCCCCACTTAGGGTGCAGTCTTGTAACTATAAGCCATATAGGCATAAAGGACAAGAGACTGCGAAAACAACTGTTTGTTGACAGATCCGGATGGGAGGAGCTAGTCTTGTATGGCCGATGTACCCTCCTTGAAGGGGCAACCAGGGGGGATTAAGGGCGGCACCCTCCATTAGGGAGATGATAAGTGTCTTAAGACGGCAATGTCATGGGGCTTTGCTCTCGTGAGAGAACTTAGGCCTGTCATATTGTCACGTAACGTAAATTGTACAGAGGCAACAAGCCATAAAGAGAAATGTTAAGATGAGATCAATGGGTTTTTGCACGAAAGTGTAAAGACGTCCTGTGATTTCATCGCAAGACGGGAATGTCACGAGGCTTTGTTTTCGCGAGAGAACCTAGGCTTGTCATATTGTCGCAAAAATATTGAAAAAGAAATTGATAAGACATGATCAATGGGTCAATACATGCAAATGTAAAGACGTCCTGCGATTTTGTCGCAGAATAAGAGAAATGGCAAAATAAGACCTTTAACTACGAAGGAAAAATAAGACCAACAGACTAACATCTTATTTGAAAGTGCAGGAGATATCTATTTATCGCAGAAAGAAGATTTATTCAAATTTATAATATATTTATTCACCATCTCAAGAAAGATATTACAGGGGAAGAAGAGAAGTAAATAATTACGATTTCAATATCTTTCATGAGAAGTTTCAATCCAAAGATAACAGAAAAAGATGAAGTTTTAAAACTTATAAGGGTTACATCCTTCGCTAAACAGAAGAAGAGAAAGAAAGTAAAAATGAAATTTAAATTTCAGCGGCAGGCTCTTCAGTATTCTTCTCGCCAGCATTTTCATCAGTATTGCCAGAAGTTTTATCAGCTTCGCCAGAATCTTTTTCAGTATCGCAAACATTTTCTTTGTTGCGAATCTCTTTTTCTGGGTTATCTTCTTCAAGATCTTTTTCTTTAAGTTCTTCTTCTTCAAGGGAATATTCTAAATCTTTATCCATTGGAATAGGAATTTCATCATCTTCAACTTTCAAAGGTTCAACAGATTCGAGGGGAAGAGAATGGGAAATCAAAATTTTGTTCACCAATACTTCAGCGCTGAGGTGAACTTGGCGAAGAAAAGCCCTATCGCGATTTCTAATTTCTATATTCTTGCAATATTCAAGATAGTCAAGTCTTCTCTCTGCCTTGTTGAAAGCATCTAGAGATTTAGTAAGGACAGTCTTATTGTCTTTACGAACCTTATCCAATTCCTTTGTAAGATCAGTGATTCTAGCGAGATAGTCTCTCTCAGATTCTGCGAATAACAAAAATGAAAAGAAAACTTTAGATAAAGATTTTACGAAAAACAAAGCAAAGAAGTTTATCAAGAAAATTAAGGAATGAGGCAGTAAATTGACTACCTTCTTTTTGGGAGGTTAAATGCTGGATTAATGAAAAGAAACAATTCTCCCATTGATTCATAGTGTTATCAAACTTATCGCCAACCATACCCTTTAGGCGGGATTTCATATTTTCTTCCTTGGAATGAAGATAGGAGTTTTCTTTTGATAATAAAGAATTAGATTTCTCTAATTGAGAGCATTTGTCTTGAAGCTTGCTGGATTTTAGGCTAAGAGCTATTCTACCATTGATAAGTTTATCCATCTCAGCGGCGGAAGATTCATTTACTTTCTTCAGTTCATCCTTAAGGGAACGAAGAGATTGTTCTTGACGTTCACATATGCTTTGAAGGTTCCTCAACTTTTGCGAAGAAATCATCATCAAGCTTGAAAATTTATGCTTTTCCTGAGACAAGGTTTCATTTTCTTCTGATAAAGATTCCATCGCCAAATTAGTCTTCGTCAACACATATGAAAGGCGAGTAGTCTCGCTACTTAATAAATTTTGGTTTAGCAATAATTGATTATTCTCGTTGATAAGGTTATTTATTTGATCAATTGAATATAAATAGTGGTTATCTAATCTATTAAATTGATCTTTCCAAGAATCTCTTTCAATACAAGCTTCTTCAGCGATGAATTGAAATTTAAATCTCTCAATAGCCCGATTCTGGTTCGAAGCTAATTATAAAAATCAAAAGTTTGAAAAGGAAAATTAAGTGTAAAGGGAAAGAATCAGAAAAAAGATTGCTGAAATTTATTAAAACAGAGGCAAGAATCATACCTTTCAATTCCTCATTCCTTCTGCGAAGATTCTCGCAATCAAGCGAAGAGTTACGAAGCTTGTGATCTAGAGTATTGCATTCAGAAATCTTGGCTTAAAGATTCTCCTTTAGAGTTTCAATTTCGCGTTCCAAAGATGCTCGCGAATTAGAATTGTCAGAATTGAAATATTTGAGTAAAGTTTCACAAGCTTTATATTGAATAGGATTAGTAGAAGACTTTTTAGCGTTATCTAAAATATTAGATAAAAATTTGAAAGCAATGTCAACTCCAGCAAAGATCTCATTTGGCGAAGGAAGAGATGTGTAGGAGGAATTAGTAGTAAGAGCAAGAGGATTAGAATCGTCTGTGGTCATTACATTATTAGGAGGAGGTGTTTGTGGAAAAGTAACAGTGGGAGGCATTAATGGACTAGAGGGAATTTCATTCGCAGCTCTAGTTGGGGTTCGATTTGCCAAATTTTCAGAGGGAGGAGAAGTGTTGTTGACGAGACTCTCGCAGGTAAAAGAAGGGGGATTAGATTGAGATGGTGTGGTGACAGTTCTCACAGATGATAACTCAGGAATGATAATACCACTTCCAAGAGGTTTATGGCGACGGGAATTTTTGTGAGGGTTAGCGATGATCTCGTCATTCTGCAAACAATAATTTAGATAAGAAACAGAGTCAACAATATTGTTATTAAAGATAAAATATGTTTCTTACTACCTTATCTTTCGCAGAATTCCTCTTTCTCCTTTTGTCGATAAGATCTTTGAGAGAATTAGGGTTTGAAGTTTGATTGAATAACAGGGATAGCTCCACTAAAAGAAAAAACAACGGGAGTCATGGCGAATCAAAGAGGAAAGATTGTAAGCAAGAATTAACTTAAGAAAGGGAATAATTAAAGAACATACCTTGTTGATTCCATTAAAACAGCAGCAGATGAATATGAAAACAAAGAAAAGTTGCATACAAAAAACGAATAAAGAAGATGAAGAAGTGAAAGACAAAATTGTTTTCGGAAATTTGACTCCACCTTTTATAGACAGAAGTAGTGGGTGCAATTGTAATGACATGTGTCAAGAATAATAGCAACACGTGTAGACAATAAAGACTGAATAAATAAAGATTTACTGTGATTTATAAAGCTAGAAGTTACAAACAAAAGGATGAGTCGAAAAATTCTCATATCTATTCCACTTCGCAGAAAAGACATGAGAAGAGGCAAGATGTAGTAACAGAATATCGCTACAATGACATTCTCACGAGAGAAACGACATTTCTGCGAGAATCTCGTGAGAGTCTTCAACAACAGTTGGCGAATGTCACAAAAGAATGATATAATAGTTAACGATTGAAGATATGAATAAGAACAAGATTACTTCACGATGGTTACAAAGTTGGCGAAAATGAAGATAAAGACGTAGCGAGGAGATCGCAGAGTGAATCCGAGATAAGCGTAAATCTTAGCTGTCATCCACTATATATTTTTCTATAAATAGGACTTGTCTAGATCCAGAAAAAGGATGATGTATCTTTGAGAGTTGAGAGATCCTTGAAGAGAGAGAAACTGCAGAAAGATAATTGTATTTCTGAGTTTATACTTTTGTTGTAAAAAGTTTCTGAAAGTGAAATTAATAAAGTGTTGTTCTTTTATTCAAATTATGTCTTGATTTTCATGGAATCATAGTATGGGTGTAGTGTAGGAAATCCTGCAACTACATTTTGGCGCCGACTTAAAGATAAAATATGTTATTAAAGATAAAATATGTTTCTTACTACCTTATCTTTCGCAGAATTCCTCTTTCTCCTTTTGTCGATAAGATCTTTGAGAGAATTAGGGTTTGAAGTTTCAGATTGAATAACATGGATAGCTCCACTAAAAGAAAAAACAACGGGAGTCATGGAGAATCAAAGAGGAAAGATTGTAAGCAAGAATTAACTTAAGAAAAAGAATAATTAAAGAACATACCTTGTTGATTCTATTGAAACAGCAGCAGATGAATATGAAAACAAAGAAAAGTTGCAGACAAAAAACGAATGAAGAAGATGAAGAAGTGAAAGACAAAATTGTTTTCGGAAATTTGACTCCACCTTTTATAGACAGAAGTAGTGGGTGCAATTGTAATGACACGTGTCAAGAATAATAGCAACACGTGTAGACAGTAAAGACTGAATAAATAAAGATTTACTGTGATTTATAAAGCTAGAAGTTGCAAACAAAAGGATGAGTCGAAAAATTCTCATATCTATTTGGTGAGCGTCGTTTACTCAACAAAATAAAAAGATATTTCCCACTAATTAAATGTAATATAGCGGTAGTAAGAGATCGTTCCCACGAAGAGTAATGCAATTGTTATGTTATCTAAATCGGCGAAAATATAAAAGAAGGATAATAAGGAAAAGATACTGAAGAAATCCTTCGCAGTTACTAACCGTTAACTCAACATTGTACCCATTTATCTCTTGTTAGAAACAATTGTCACCAACCGTAGGAAAGCAGGTACGCTTAGAAATCCCCAAAAACTCCTTTTATCACCGGATACGGAAGCGCTCGACTACCGGATTCTATTCAAAAGAACCACCTTGACACGGAAGCGCTCGACTACAAGATGTAATTCCCAGAATGCATTAAGATTTGTGAATTTAGGTTTGATCCCAGCAGTAAAACTCGGTACGCTTGGTCCACTTACTGGTGTTGTCTTTACTCGCAATTGCTCCACAGAATCCCTCCGTAAGGTCTTGCGATTTCTACTTGTGTAGGAGATGAGAGACAATTACGGGTCGATTCAACTCTCTACTAGCATTAGAATGATTAATAAACTAATCTGGTTGCGCACCCAAACCAATCTAAGAATCAATCATAAACCTTCGATATAGTAAAAACAATCCACAATGAATCAATTTAAAACTTGAAACAAACTTGTAAATTATTGAGCTTCACATTAGAACTTTGAATTCATCCTTACAATATAAAAATAGAAAAGAGATAGTTCTCCCCCTAAGGGGGAGAAAAACGGTGAAAAGAAGATATGTCTCAAGAAGGTATGATATTAAGATCTCCAAAATTGTTCCTAGGATTCTCTATATATAGAGTTTTGTAACCTCCTCTTGAAGAAAACTAGGAAACCTAGCAAAAATAGGAAAGTGCACCTCCTCAAAATTATATCCCGTGCATCAAACCCGGTCGAAGTAGGTTGCAAACTCTTTGCGAAACTTGAAACAGCCGCACACCACCCTTAATTTCGTGTAGAGTAATTGGCTAAACATCCAGTTGGGCTTGTGCAGCAACTGTTAGAAGCCCAACTCATTTCTCATCAACCGCCTGAGCCCATTGTTTCGTTATTTACTCCAGTCCGCAAGCTATCGATCCAAAATACCATCAGCCCACAGTTCACTTCACTCCATCCCTGAGTTTCTCTCTAAACTTCGAGTATCACATACTACCAGCTCCATCTTCTTCAAATCATACAAGCTTATCCAACCAACAACAACCCTTGTTATCCAACTGAACTTATCAGCTCTAAATCCTCCCTGCCTTAACTCTTCCAACTGCTCATGACGATCCATCATGCACAGCTCCATACACAACATTGGCAGAGAGCTTCATCACCTCAGCTCGCCATGCACGATAATAGCAACATGCAGTCCATTGGTACCCTTCGTCAACAACAACAACTATACGTCCATGTTCACGTCTTCTACTTCTCTAGTTACTTCCATGCTCCGTCCGTCATACATCCACTCTTCCCAGCATCTGCCAAACATCACATATTACCATGTAGTTCGTCTCTGCAGCTCATCGAGCTTCTCCATATACCTCTATCTCGTCACCCTGTCCATATCCAGCTCAAGACTTCCGCCATTACTCATTTCCATCACAGATCAACTCTGAGTGCCTTCTTCCTATCGACCAATATCATACTGGCAGCAACACGCCGAGTTCAACCAAACAACCACAGTAGCTGTTCTCGACATCAACTCCCTGTGGTTGTTAATATCCTACCCGACTACCGCTCAACAGACTGCAACCCCACCTTTATCTTCTGTCCTGGCTTAACAACAGCTGCACCCATCTAAGCACGCTGCCATGCATCCAAACGCCATCGACACACCTCAGCTCGATAACCGAGAGTCTCAAGTCTCATAAGACGTAACTGTTGGCAATGGAAACATCGTCACCAAGCCATCACAGTGTCATTCATGATCGACCATTAAGTCATCCTAGTTCATTAAAGCTGATGAGTTTTACTGCCAATACCCTGAACTTACTCCATCCCTCGTTATTCCCTGTCCGTAACTCAGCAGCTTGAGTTACACAACACCCTTAAATAGCTATTGGGCTCACTACTAATCTTGCCGGCCCACCTGTAGCCTAGATGTTACTGCCTTGTCAGGCCTCTGCACCATATCATGACTCGGAAGCCCAGCTAGTTATCGTCATTGGCCTGTCAATCCAAATGCACTGACAACAGAAACTTAACTCGAGCAGCAGCATCATTAATCAATCCCAGTTCTCCAACTCGAGTCACAGCGTTACTACTAATAGTGATTTCCCATGCAATGATAATTCCACCTCTCTTTTAGGAAATTAGACGATTTCTTGTTCTTTTCGGGAATAAGCTCCAAAATTTCCGTAAAATATAAAACGAAAGATAATAATGCAATTTCACTCGAAAACTAGCTAAGAAAGCATAACCAATTGATAATTAGAAAGGTGTTTTTACACACCTATCACTATTCCACTCCGCAGAAAAGACATGAGAAGAGGAAAGATGTAGTACCAGAATATCGCTACAATGACATTCTCACGAGAGAAACGACATTTCTGCGAGAATCTCGTGAGAGTCTTCAACAACAGTTGGCGAATGTCACAAAATAATGATATAATAGTTAATGATTGAAGATATGAATAAGAACAAGATTACTTCACGATGGTTACAAAGTTGGCGAAAATGAAGATAAAGACGTAGCGAGGAGATCGCAGAGTGAATCCGAGATAAGCGGAAATCTTAGCTGTCATCCACTATATATTTTTCTATAAATAAGACTTGTCTAGATCCAGAAAAAGGATGATGTATCTTTGAGAGTTGAGAGATCCTTGAAGAGAGAGAAACTGCAGAAAGATAATTGTATTTCTGAGTTTATACTTTTGTTGTAAAAAGTTTCTGAAAGTGAAATTAATAAAGTGTTATTCTTTTATTCAAATTATGTCTTGATTTTCATGGAATCGTAGTATGGGTGTAGTGTAGGAAATCCTGCAACTACAGAGATGTCAATTTGGTGAATGATAACGAGAATCTCGTTAATCAGAAAGAAGCAGAAAAACGCAACAAGAAAGTAAGGGTGGAAGAATACGTGGAAAAATGAAAATAATAGCTTATTAGCGACGTTCTCGTGAGAACATAAGGATGTTAAAATCTAAAAAAATTAGTAAACAAAAAGGTAAAATGATGAAAAAATTATATCTGTGATAATGATATTTTGCAAGAGTTTCAATGCTCGCGAGAATGGCGAATAATACCTTCGCATAATTACAAAGAATGAGACGAACCTTTATGGCGTGCACTCTAGTTCGTGAATACAATTTCGCAAGAGGCAATGACCTTAAAGCACATCATATGAGGGGGTATCTCTTGACATGATTCAGCGATAAGGTTATACCGCGCTGGAACCTGAATCATGCAGATGTTGGGGTTACAGAAAACCTATCTGGGAGAGAGATTTTGGATTTCCAACTATATAAGGTTATACCCTGGTTGGGAGACTAAGAATCTCTTCCAAGAAGTGCAGAATATGACCAAGGCGCCGAGGTACACGGTTGAGTCAAGGGTGCCTGGGATGGACGAACCTACCCTGACCATCTTTGATAAGTCTTGGCTATAATGCACTTGGCCTGAAGAAAGCCCCACTTAAGGTGCAGTTTTGTAACTATAAGCCATATAGGCATAAAGGACAAGAGACTGCGAAAACAACTGGTTGTTGACAGATACGGATGGGAGGAGCTAGTCTTGTATGGCCGATGTGCCCTCCTTGAAGGGGAAACCAGGGGGATTAAGGGAGGCACCCTCCATTAGGGAGCTGATAAGTGTCTTATGACGGCAATGTCATGGGGCTTTGCTCTCGTGAGAGAACTTAGGCATGTCATATTGTCGCGTAACGTAAATTGTACAGAGGCAACAAGCCATAATGAGAAATGTTAATATGAGATCAATGGGTTTTTGCACGAAAGTGTAAAGACGTCCTGCGATTTCATCGCAAGACGGAAATGTCACGAGGCTTTGTTTTCGCGAGATAACCTAGGCTTGTCATATTGTCGCAGAAATATTGAAAAAGAAGTTGATAAGACAAGATCAATGGGTCAATACATGCAAATGTAAAGACGTCCTGCGATTTTGTCGCAGAAGAAGAAAAATGGCGAAATAAGACCTTTAATTAGGAAGGCATAATAAGACTAACAGATTATCGCACTAATGCTGGGACAATTGTTATTAATAATTCTTATCGTCATTACTAAGACATAATTAACATACTGCTTTTCTGCAATTCTTTCCTATCACAGATGAATAATAGAGGCAGGTATGGGAATGACTTATAAGATGAAAGTATTATTCATCTATTATATGAAAGAATTGCATTGATGATACTAATATTAATTGGTCTACAGAAGAAAATTAATCTTTGATTTATACAGATGGGAACAAAAGAAGTTTATAATGATGGAGAAACTTATAATTATTTACAGAGAAGAGGGAATAATTGTGCGAAGAAGAAAAGCAAAGAAGGAAACTAATTAACTTGATCATCATCTTCATCGCCAGATTTCTCGTCTTCATCGTCAAATTTCTTCGTCAGATTTCTTATCTTGATCACCAGAAATTTTCTTATCATTATTATCAGATTCTTCTTCATCGTCAGAATCTTCTTTCTTGTCATCATCGCCAATATTTTCCTCATCGCTAAAATCTTCAGCTTCACTATCAGAGACAATTGGACATGGAATTTCATCCGGAATTTCTTCTTCTAGACCAGGATATTTGGAATAAGAAATATTATTATCATCACAAACCATTTTGATGAACTTGTTACGAGTAATAACAAGAGATCTATTAGTATTCGCAACAGTAATATTGATTTGGTTCTTCAGCTTGGAATATTTCTCATTGCGAGCAGTAAGTTCATTTGCAAGTTGATATTTGTCATCATCAAGTTCACGAAATCTATCGTGATAGTTCTGTTCAACATCTGCAAGAATATGACAACGAGTTAAAAACCCTACAAGGAAGATTATCAAAAACAAAAGCTAGCAAAAAGAAGTAGTTAGCAACCTTCTCTTTCAGAAATCATGTCTCTAATAAAAGCAGCTTGTTCAACCTGAAGTCTAACGTCTACACCTAAGTTGTTTCTGGCATTATCAAGAACTTTTGCAGCCCAAGCAAATTCATCATCACTATCAATAAGAAGACGAGAGCAAACTGGAGCTTCCCTGGCAAGAAGATCTTCATTCTCGCGGATTAGTTTATCTCTTTCCGCTTGAGTATCAAGGAGGGCTTTATGGAAATCGGCTAAGGTCTTAGCACCTCTTTTAATAGCAAGATCCTTTTCATCAATAAGACTGCTATTCTTTTTTCTTAGTCTATTTATTTCATCTTTTGAATCATGATAAAGACGCTTAAATTTATTGGTTAAATTTAAATTAGATCTATGCTCTATTGTCAAGAGGTTAAAATTGGATTTGAGTTCCTCAACAGAAAGGGATCTAGTTTGAACATCTGAGAAATTATTTAAAGAGGAATTAAGGCGGGCAAGAAGGGTATTATCATCTATAGGCTCGGGAAATGATTGGAGAAGTTTAGCCTCATCAGTAAGACGATAAACATCTGCAAGAAGGATTGTTTGAATAAGTGGCGATAGGGAGAGAAGAATTAGGAAAGAAAGAAAAAAGATTATACCATATAATTTTTGGTGAGCCTTCTCAAGATTAGCGAATTTCTGGTTCCCAGCTGTAATATCAGCCTTCAATTGCTTATTTTCCTCGCGAAGTTTAGCAATTTCAGCCTCTAAATTCCCTTTGTTTTGACGAAGAATAGTAATTTCCTTTTCTTGAACATTACGTCTGTGATCCAAGTCAGAAGAAACAGCAAAAGAAGCTATCCCAACCTGTAAAAGAATTTTATAAGTCAAAAATATTTGGCGAAGAAATTTATAAGAAAAGATAATAAACATACCAGGTTACCAAGTGCATTTAGGAAACTTGGAGTTATTGATCTTGAAATTCCGCGAAGGGAACTATTATCCACTAAAACCGGGGCATCACAAACGTTCACGAGCGCTTGGGATATGTCATTAAAAGTTTCATCTCCGTATTCATTTGCAACTCCGCGAGAAGGATCGCCAAAAAGCATGGATAATTGAGTCATGGAAGACTCAGAAGGAGAGGAATCCTTTATGGAAGGGAAACCATGGATATTGTTAAAATCTTCATCCTTATCGGTATCAATATTTAAACCTTCTGAAAGGGGTTGAGAAATTGAAGAAGAACAGGGTTTTGTTTTCCTTCTTTTGGAAGGAGGGTCATCAGATTCCTCATTACGAGGGGCAGTGGATTTTCCTTTAGGATCAGTGGTGGACTTCTCTTTGATCTTTACAGGAATTGGTTCTAATTCTTCAATCTCCTGTGAACACAAATGAAGATAAGAAATAGGGGCAACAATATATTGTTAAGACTAATAAAGGCATATTTCTTACTTCATCTGTAAAGGATTTGAGAGCTAAAAAGGTATTGGGTTTTCTGAATCTTTGGTAGTTGGCCTTCATTTTCTCAATCTGCGAGATAATAGAGAAGTTAACGAAAGTAAAGAAACATAAAGAAGATAGTGGATTATAACAATACAATGAGGTAAAGAGAGTATACATCTGCAGATCTGTTAGGCCAGCTGAAAACCCATGGTTCATATTGAGAGAGATTCGCAGGAAGTTGAATAGATCCAGATATATAAGGACCTTCAAGACATAGTGGAAAAATAAGCCACTTGTCATCATTAGAATGGCGAGGACCCTGGTTGGTTTTGGTGTGAAAATCGATATCATCATGAATGCTTTTGAGACATCAAGCTTCTTTTTATGCAAACGAACACCCCAACAAGTGCTATCCCTCTTCATAGGGAGTAACTCGTAATTCTTAAAGAAATTTTCTACAGTATAATCTGAGGGGATAATCGGAATATGTTTGTACTTAGGATTTTGATCATCTTCAGAATAACGCGATCCTTTACCAGCACCTCGAGAGGCATATTCAAGTAGTAATCTAATACAATCACCACCTAATTGAAATACTGCTCGCGAGAATCTCTTGTCATATATTATTTGATAGAATAATGGAAGATCTGAATCATAAAGAGGAAGTGGAAGACCAGCTTCAAGTTGACCTAGTGAAACTATTATTTTTTGGCGAGAGCATGGAAAATTGGAAAATAATTCAAGAGAAAGTTCAGATTTGGAATTTTGACCTGGGATTAAAGATAAAGTAAATCCTTTGTCTTTAAGCTTTTCTTGCATCACAGTGAAGGCAGTCAAGTTTTTAGCACCAGCAGCAACCATTTTGCGAGTATGGGAATGGGAAAAAGAAAATTGTAAGATTGTGGATGCGCAATTTACGGAAGAACAACAAAGTTTGCAGAAGAGAGGTGGAGAGAAAGAAGAAGAAAATAAAGGAGAAGAATGAGAAAGCTATTTATAGAAGAAGAAATTTCTCAAGATTATAACTGTAATAAATACAAGAGAACATGAACGGTTGGATTATGACGGTTTAAATCAATGTGTCAATAAATATATGGGAAACCTAAGTATATGAAAACAGCTGGCGAAGGGCATAGAGATGTGTCAGAACAAAATATGAAGAAAATAAGATGAGTAGTTGTGAGAATTCAGTTCTCATATCCTTTCTCCTTCACAGAAAAGACATGAGAAGAGGAAAGATGTAGTACCAGAAAATCACTACAACAATATTCTGGCGAGAGAAACAACATTTCTGCGAGCAGTCCAAAATTTCCTACAGCATTAACCACACTTCTATGAGAACATCGTGAGGATATTCAACAATGGTTGGCGAATGTCACAAAAGAATGATATAATAGTTGACGAAGATATGGAAGAAAAGTAAGATTATTTCACGATGATTACAAAATTGGCGATAGTGAAGATAAAGACATGGCGAAGAGATCGCAGGATGAATCCGAGATAAACGGAAATCTTAGCTGTCTTCCATTATATATTTTTCTATAAATAGGACTTGTCTAGATGCAGAAAGGGGATGATGTATCTTTGAGAGTTGAGAGATCCTTGAAGAGAGAGAAACTGCAGAAAGAGAATTGTATTTCTGAGTTTATACTTTTGTTGTAAAAAGTTTCTAAAAGTGAAATTAATAAAGTGTTGTTCTTATATTCAAATTATGTCTTGATTTTCATGGAATCGTAGTATGGGTGTAGTGTAGGAAATCCTGCAACTACAAAATATGTAGGCATAGTGATCAGGAATTTGTTACTCCAATTGAGCTTTATAATGATAATGTTATTTCTAGTTCAAATCCAAATAATTTTAATAATTATTCACCTATTTAAAAGGATGAGGATTTGACTAGACATACCCCTGTTTTAGACGATGTAGTATTTCCTTTTGATTACGAAGACGATAATGGTTAACGAGTTTATTCTAAGAATAATATTTTAGAGTCTACAGATTTATAAACAACAGTCTTAGACGAGGAAGATGAACTCTTAGATCTTTTAAACATGTATGAGGATGCGTCACCTGAATTTGACCTACAAGAAGTAATTGACCATTTTCAAGATTCCGATGATCTAGAAATTAGGGAAATTGTAGCTAGTCTATCTAGAGACACCCAAAACTCTAAGTTTGGGGGTGATTATCATTCTCCATGTGCCTTAACTTTAGATCTTACAGAGGTCCCTCATCTGGGACTTGACATATGTTCCTCAACCATTTTAGAAGATTATCTTCATACACGTTTTCCTGAACCTAGTGATGTCCATAAAGATGTTCAGTTGTTAGAAACCCATCCTCTGGTTGATATGGTTTACCCAAGTTATGAAACCCAGATTGACTTTGTTTTCCCACCAAATATTTTTCTTCCAACTGTGGGAACGTTTGAATTTGAAATGTATCAATTATTAAGTTCTGAGACTAAACCTAATTATTTTAGGAAAATAGAATTGACACATTTGCTTAAGAATGACCACCACTCTCATTATGGTCAACTGTGTAAGTCAAAGTTGATTGACTTAGATGATCCTTAATTATTCAGGTTATTATTATGTGCTTCTAAATTTTTCCAAACCTTAGAACCTGATCTTTCGAATATTACTTATGAGGAGGGCCAACCCATGCAAATATTTTATTTGGACCCCTTTATTGAACCTGAACTTGAAACACAACTAGATGTAGTTGTCTTAAACAGGAAACTAGGCAAGGGTGTGATATGTTTATTCTTAGTTTGTTACAGTTTTCTTTTATCTGTGTTAACACTTTTTGCTGCAGATGATCCACAATTGTTCCGGCTATTGATATATGATTCGAGGTGATTAATTCTTTTGTCTGGATGAAGATGTTAAACTTAGCACTTCTTGGGAGGTAACCCATGCTTATGCAACACGGTAATATCTTTTCTTAACTCTTTTTGCTTCAAATGGTAACAATTATCCTTGTTCTTGCTTTTAATTTTATCTTTAGAACATTGAGGACAATGTTAGATTTAAGTTTGGGGGTATGGGAGAAATTTTTTGTTAGTTGCAATAAATAAACTCCATAGCCTAGAAATTTATGCTTATTAAGGATGGCAATAACCAATTTAAGTGGATGAAAGCATCTTGATTGTAGGAGTTGAGGAACCAATCTGATTAGATGTAAACATCTAAAGAGTCTATTCATAAAAGCACAGACCTCAGGTGTTAGAAATAACATGGTAGTTTCTCCATATCTCGTTGACTCCTTTTCACTTCTGTTTTTATTTTGTTTTCTTTTTAAAATATATGTTTCTCTAAGTGATTAGGCGGGGCTCACGATTCAAGTTGTTACCACTGCTAGGATGAAATAGAGTGATGGAGAAAAAAGAAAAAAGAAAAAAGAAAAAAGAAAAAAGAAAAAAGAAAAAAGAAAAAAGAAAAAAGAAAAAAGAAAAAGAAAAAGAAAAAAAGAGGCCAGACCAATTATACCAAACGGAATAAATAAAAATTAACACTTGGATAGCAATATGTGTGTGTTCTCCCTGTCTCCGTCGCCCAATCAAGCGTGGAACGCATGATCCATGGGAATTACCATGTAATCTTCTGATAAGAAGCATGCGCTTGGATCCACAATATCTAATCATGTTGTTATAAAAAAATGTTAATGTTCAGTGAATAAATTGACCGCTGGTTCCCTTGTATATGCCAGACGAGTTGATCTAGATTTAGGATTATCGACTACTAGTTCCCTTGTATATGCCAGTTATGTTGATATTAGTCAGACCAGTATCTCATTCCATTTGGATAGGTTCATTTTGGCAGTGGCCTTCAGACAGATATGAGAAACATCGTTCACCTAGTCAACATCAAAACCATCTATGTTTTTCTCTATATCCATCTCTTAATCTATCCATGTGATTTGTTGACTCCGGATATTGATGTCCTTAGTGCGACTATCTGAGTAGAGCTTTGTCAATTATATGAATTTTAGTATGCTTGAGTACAAAATCGGGTACATCAATTGGAATTTCGCATCAGGGTACTTCCTCTTGTAGTCAATAAGTATGCCAACCAAGGAGATTCTTTAGTGCCTTTCAAGGTTCTGCGTATGTAGCTAGGGTCAGGAGTATAAAGGTTTTGTGGGTATATCTATTATAAGCCCTCCCGAGACTATAACTCGGACACTAGGGCCACCTAGGGGTTTAAAGGCTTATTGCATACGCTAAATGTAATCGACGATGCCTGCGACAGTGAGTTAGGATTTTATTTGATTTGCTCGAGGACTAGCAAATAATAAGTTTGGGGGTATTTGATAGACACATTTATGTGTCTATTTGGATCTCAATTATGTATATTGTTAGTGCTCGATTATGTACTTATTTGGTTATTTTATGTCTTTGTAGGTGTTTTTGGAGAAATAAGTTTTTGCGGCGAATTTGGCTCGAAAAGTGGTATTTGTACCCCCGAGATGAATTACCAAAAACACCCGGAGGACATGCTATTCGGACTCTCGTTTTGGATAAGGGGCACTCCACTGATAAGGGGTAACCCCAGGGCAGTTACTAAAGGGAGACCAGAAATGGATAAGGGGGAGGTCACTTTCTTCCCAAATTTAAATCAGGAAAAAGGAGGGAAAATTGGTTTTCAATGGCAGCAAATTAGGGTTAGCGATTTGGGTGACCTATAATGAGACTAAAGGGCTAAAATCAATTGGGTGTCTTCCTTTTGGTTGAACAGGGCTGGTAATGGGTTTTGTTTTGATCGAATTTGGCCGGATATTCACATTCTCGACAAACATGGGATTGAACTTTTCTCGGGTGCTTGGGAGAACTTTGGACGAGATTGAATAGGAGATTGTCATGGGTATGGGCTGATATTGGCCTGTTTTGATCAAACATGACTGATAGGTGCAACAGATTCAAAAAAAATAAGTTATGCACGGAGTTTATATGAAACAGGTGTGGAAATATTATCGGTTTGTTTACTTGGAAGAATTGGTTTTATATTTGGGAGTTACGTGACAAATAAAGGAAGATATTCTTCTCTGAATAAAATCTATCGAGTTTAGAGAAAGTTTGGATAGCCCATGGCGTGTGCAGAGAAGATTATGGAGAAGGTTTCGTAACTTGGTAGCGAAGGAAAAGTGAAGATTTTCTAGTAATGTTTGGGGCCTATGAGTGTATAAGTAGGCTTCTTGGAGGTCAAGAGGGTCGGTTGAGACTTTGGGGTAGCTGCAAAGCTAATACAAAGCTACAGAGAAGAATCGCAGCATTAGCAGCAGGTGAAAAAGAAGGAGAGGAGTTACACACGACACTACAGAAGTGTCGTTCTCAAGAACCCTAATCTAAAGAACATTAAGCTGTGCAGAACAGTCGCAATTAGGCTCTTATAATCAACAGTTCTGTAATAGTCTAACAACCACGCATATCTTCAGTTAGCAATACTTCTTGTAACAGTGAATTCTATAGCTCCATTACACCGTTGCAAATTCTCTGAGTTATATAGTTTCTTCTGTAGGGACAGAATATCGCAAGATAATGGGTTACGAACATAGTAATAAAGACGGAAGAAAAGTGTTGAAAAATAATACGACAATAGAATAAGCATGGAAGAAGTATTACGAGTTTGCGAGCATAAAATAATTTTACGAACATAGATTGCGGTTGGTCGCAAGTTATGTACAGTTGTATAGATTTCACTATAAATAGCAATTCAAATGCAAGTCTAAAGAGGTTCTTTTGGTGAGTGCTTGGAAAGGTCTTAGGAGAGAGAATAGAGAGAATTGTAGCTGTTCTAACTTTCATTAACATTTATCTTTGTAATCAGTTGAGAAAATTAATCAAAGTGTCATTTTTAATCAAGAACTTCTTAAAGAAATATGAATTCTACTGAGGGTGTAGTTGTAAGATTTCTTGCAACTACATAATTGGCGCTAGAAACAGGGACTGAAGACGGTCATAGCAGAAATTTGAAGAAGTTTTGGAAACTGGAAGATCAAATGAAGTCAGCAGAGGAAGATTACAGAAAACAAGAATGTAATATGATCACAAAGACAATGATCGAAGAATTTCATAACAACATGAAAGGAAGGATACACAAGCGAGATTGTAAGGGAAGAAAGATCATAGAAGTGGAGAAAATAACAACTTTGAAAGAATGGGAAAAGCAAAAAATCATGTTTTCAGTAGCAGAAATTCCAAATGAAGATTTAAATCACACTTCACCATTAGTAATCACAGTTCCGATCATGAGAGAAGAGAAGAAAGCTGCAAAATCTATAGGAAAATGGAAATTAAACCGAGTTTTGATTGATACAGGGAGTTCTGTTGATATTATATTCTATCATGCGCTCAAGAGAATGGGAATTAAAGATGAAGAAATCACAAACTCATAATGTCTTATCCAAGGATTGGGAAAATCTACAACAAAATCAAAAGGAGAAATAATGTTACGAATACCGCTGGGAGAAATTGAAACACACATAGTATTATGTTTAGTAGACATGGAGTCTCCATACAATATGTTGATAGGAAGACCATGGATTCATGCGATTAAGGCTGTTGCTTCAACATTACATCAATCAATTAAGTTTCCTACACCAAGTGGAATACAAGAAATAAAAGGAGATCTTGATAGTGCGAAATTTTGTTATCAGATTGAAATAAAACAGTGTGGAGGTTGAGCAAAAAAGAAACAACTTCGTAAAAAGCTTGCGAAAGAGGCGAAAAAAGAAGAGGAATTCAGAGTATATACAATAAGAGCAAAGGAGGGAAAATGAATACCAAGTGAGATCCCAGAGAAAAAAGGAGAACAAATGAAAGTAATCAAATAACCAACGCCTATGGGAGAGCAAAGTCCTAGTTATGTTGCAGCAGAACCAACCAAAGAAATAAATGCTGGAAGTGAAGAGGAGCCTTTAATCTTGCGAATCGGAACCATGATGGACGAAGAAGAAGAGAAACGAACTATTGATCTTTTGCGAGAATACAAAGATATATTCGCAAGAAGTGTAGATGAAATACCAGGAATTGATCCCTCAGTGGCGTGTCACAGATTGAACATAGATAAAAATATAAGACCGTTCAAGAAAAGAATCAGAAAGATCTCGCAGAATTATCATGCACAGATAGAAGAAGAATTACAAAAAATGTTGGACGCAGGAATCATAAGAGAAGAAAAGTACCCAGAATGGATTGCGAATATGGTCATTTTTCCAAAGAAGAATAAAGGGATAAGAATTTGTATAGATTTTACTGATCTAAACAAAGCTTGTCCCAAAGACAGCTTTCCACTGCCATACATACCTCAAATGGTGGAATCAGCTGCAGGACATGCTAGAGTCACTTCACTTGATGGGTACAAAGGATACAATCAAATATCACTCGCAGAAGAAGATCAAGAACATACTGCCGTTTTTGCTCCAAGAGGTTTATATTGTTATGTGAAGATGCCATTTGGTCTATGAAATGCGGGTGCTACATATCAAAGAATGGTTGAAAAGGTGTTTTCAAAGTGGATACATAAAACCTTAGAGGTGTATGTGGATGATATGTTGATAAAAAGTAAAGAAGCCAACGACCATGTGCGGGATTTGAGGGAAATATTTGAACAAATGAGGAAATTCAACATCAAATTGAATCCTGAAAAATGTATAATTGGAGTTGCGTCAGGAATTTTTTTGGGATATATAGTATCAAAGGAAGGAATACAAGTTGATCCGGAGAAAGTACAAGCAATTCGTGACATGCCAACACCTGCAACGGTAAAAGAAGTGCAAAAGCTAAATGGACTTTTGGCTTCACTCGGAAGATTTATTTCGCGAATGTCAGATAAGTGCAAGCATTTCTTCAACATACTTAAGAAGGGGGCAAAATTCAAGTGGACTAATGAATGTGAAAAATCTTTTCAAGGAATCAAAGAATATCTGGCAAACACATCCATATTACAGAAACCATAAAAAGATGAGGAATTATTGGTATACCTCGCAACAACTCAATATGCTTTAAGCGCAGTTCTATTACGAACAGACGCAGGAATCGAAATGCCCATTTACTACATCAGCAAAACTTTTAACACGACAGAAAGGAATTATTCTAAAATGGAGAAGTTAATCTTAGCCCTGGTTTATGCATCATTTAAGTTACGAATCTACTTTCAAGCACATGTGATAAAAGTGGTAACTAAAGTCCCAATTGAGTCAGTCATGAAGAACACAAAAATATCAGGAAGAATAGAAAGGTGGAATGCACAAGTAAACCATTACAAGATAAAGTACGAAGTGTTGGCATCGCAAAAATCACAAGTTGTCGCAGATTTCTTGGCAGAATTTCCTTTGGAAGAAGATGAGGCAGTAGAAGAAATGATGGATATTGAAGAAGAATTTGGGAATCCAAAAGACTTATTAACAAAACCAGATAGATGGGACATTCTAGTAGATGGATCATCCAACAGCGAGGGAAATGGAATAGGAGTTGTGTTAATTTCAACAGAAGGAGAAAAAACAGCCTTCTTGTTTAGGCTAGAATTTGCATCTACGAACAATGAAACAGAATACGAAGCTGTGGTGCACGCATTAAAGATCGCAATAAAAAAGAAGCTTGGAAGTATAAGAATAACAAGTGATTCTCAACTAGTAATTTGTCAAATTAAAGGGGAGTACACCACAAATGAGTCTTCTCTAAAGAAATACAAGAAACTCATTGAAGAATTATCTGCGAAGATACCTAAGTTGAAATGGATACATATAACAAGGAAATACAATCGACTCGCAGACGCTTTTGCATTCATTCCAAGTATGATGACAAACCCTAATACAAGAAACATCAATATCCAGAAAATTCAACATCCATCAGTAAATAAAGAAGAAGAAGAAGAAGAAATGGAAGAAGCAGTTGCGATGGAAGTAGAAAGGGCACTACTGGACAGTATCGCAGAAAATCTCGCAGATTGGAGAAAGGACATTCATACATATCTCGCAAAAGGAGAAGTACCCAGGAACAAGTTAGAAGCACATAAGATAAAGAGTCGTGCAACAAATTATGAATTACGAGGAGGAATTTTATACAGAAAATCTTTCAGTGGACCACCTCTTAGATGTTTAACTAGTGAAGAAGGAGAAAAAATATTGAAAATGTTATATGGGGGAGAAGCTGGTAATCATAGTGGGGGAAGATCTCTGGCTTATAGAGCAAAAATACAAGGATATTACTGGCCTTATATGCATACAGATGCAAAATTGTTGATGAGACGATGCAAAGAATGTCAACGACATGGGAAGAGAACTCATGCACCAGGAGCACCATTAACCTCCTAAACAAGTTGCTGGCCTTTTGGGAAATGGGGATTGGACATTGTTGGCCCGTTTTTACCTAGATCTGGGCAGAGAAGATACTTAATAGTCGCAACAGATTATTTCACGAAGCTCGCAGAAGTAAAAGCAGTACAACATATTCGTGATAAGGATGTTTTTTTATTCATATTTGAGAATATCATTTGTAGGTATGGAGTTCCAGCACAATAAGTATCTGACAATGGGAAACAGTTTGAAGGGAAGAATATAGAAATGTTACTCAGTGCTTTTAGGATAAAATGTGGGAAATCAACTCCATTATATCCACAAGCTAATGGACAAGCATAGGCAACAAATAAAACAATCGCAGATACAATCAAAAAGAAATTATAAGGACATCTCAAAGGGTGGTGCGAGCAAGTACCTAGTGCAGTCTGGGCATACAATACAACTAGAAGAGAAGCTACTGGAATGTCTCCTTATTGTTTAACATATGGAGTAGAAGCAGTATTGCCAACAGAAGTTGTAATCCCGACAACAAAAAAGGAAGCTTGGGAAAGAAATTTAAGTGCGGGGGTCATATTAAGTGAGTTGGATGATTTGGAAGAGAAAAGGGAAAAGGTGTTGCGACATATGAAAGTTTATCAAGAAAGATTAGCTCGAGAGTATAACAAGAGAGTTATTGAACGCGAATATCAACCAGGTGATTTAGTCATGCGAGAAACACCTCCCTACCAAAAAGAAAATGGAGGAAAACTAGCACCAAAATGGGATGGACCCTATGTCATTAAAGAAGTTGTGGGAAGTGTAGCTTATCGGCTGATGGATCCAAAAGGGAAAGACATGGGTTTAAGACTTGGACGACCCTGGAATAGATTGTATTTGAAAAGGTATTATCCATAAAACTCATGATAATCTTGCGAACATCTTTTATTCACACAAAGTTACACATTTCAAAATTCTTATTGCGATCAACTTTCATTAAAGAAAAACGCAAAAATTTATTATATTGCGAATAAAAAACCGCGAACTGTGATCAGCTTTCAAAAAAAAAAAAAAAAAAATCCGCAGAAATCTCACACAGGCAAACCTTTGTGGCGTACACCCTAGTTCGCGAAGCAACATTTCGCAAGAGGCAAAGTCCTAAAGTACGTCATTTAAGGGGGTACCTATAAGCATGGCTCAGGGAAACCAGAACACCACCATGGAACCTGAGTACATGAACATTACGGGGTATAACCCAATAACGGGGTACCTATCCGGGTTAGACACCTTGGATTCTTAACCTAATCTTGTGATGTACCATGATTTAGGTTGAGCGACTAAGGTATATTGTCTTTCCCAAGAAGTGCAGAAAAAGATCAAGACGCCGAGGTACACGGTTGAGTCAAGAGTGTCGGGTGGGTTTGAAGCACATCTGCATCTTGACAAGTCTTGGCAAATGATGCACTTGGCCCAAAGATACCCCATAGGGTGCAACCTCGTAAATATAAGACCTATAGGCAAAAAGGATAAGAGGTTGCGAACAAAAACTGGTTGTTTGCAAAACCGGATGGGAAGAGCTAACCTTGTATGGTCGATGTACGCTTCCTTGAAGGGGCAACCAAGTGGAAGATAAAGGGAAGCACCCTCCATTAGGGAGCTGATACGTGCTATAAGATGCAAATGTCATGAGACTTTTTGTTCGCAAGAATATTAAGGCTTATCATATTTGTGCAACAATTATGTTTCTGCAACAATCATCTTTGTGTTGAATCTTTAGGAAGAATAGGATCATTAACGGGAACTTCTTCTTGGGGAACAGATTCTTTCCCATCACCATCTCTATCAACAGCAGCAGGAGAATTCTCCTCACCATCAAGTCCTCCATCATCGCTTTCGTAATCAAAATCACTATCAGGATCACGAACAACTTCATCATCAGATACTTCCAGGGGTTTAACTTTCACTGGAGGCAAGGATCTTGATAAGAGAATATTGTTTGCGAAGACTTGAGCTTTAGAATGACTTTCACGAAGAAGAGCCTTCTGGTGATTAGTATCATCAATGTCTTTAGCATAAGCAAGATAGTTGAACCTCCGGTCGGCACGATCACGAGAGACAGCCAAATGAGTAGAAAGCAAAGCATTCTTCTTGCGAAGTTTAGAACAGGTAGATTGAAGCTTAGAGCAAGTGGTTTCTAATCCATCTTTAGCATTACGAAGACTCTTCTCAGATTCTGGGAGTAAAATGAAATTCAAAGGGTCAAATATGCGAATATGACAAAGTTTAAAGATATATCAAAGGCACTCAAATTCTGATGACTACCTTCTTTTTGCGAAGAAATATATTGAGCTAAAGACAAACAACAATTCTTCATCTTATCCATAGCTTTATCAAAATCATCACCAACTAATCCTTTAAGTCTAAACTGAAGCTTTTGATCTTTGGAAAGGAGAAACTCATTATTCTTCGCAAGTTCTGAATTAAGATTTTCCAATTGAGAATAATCTTCTTTAAGTTTATTTCTCTTAGTGTTCAAAATTATATTCTTATTAAGAAGAGATTTCTTCTCGGCAGCAAAAGAACCCCTCTCTGCATCTGAAGATTTCTTTAATTCCTCGAGTTCACCTTTTAACAAATAAAGAAGATTTTCTTGATCGCAACATTTACTCTGAAGAATATCTAATTGTTGTGAAGAAATGATCATGGTGTTCAAATACGAACACTTTTCTCTTGATAAGGTTTTATTCTCTTCTAATAGGGTTTCTATTCTTAAATCAGCTCTAGTTAAGGAAGAAGTGAGCTGAGATATTTCATCATTCAAATATTTTTGATCGTAAATTAGTTGAGTATTCTCTTGGAAAAGGACATCTAGGTTATCAAGAGCACATGAATGGAGACTAGATAAATGGGAAAATTGGTTCAAAAGATTTGCATGCTTGGCTTGAGATTCTTTTGCAACTGATTCATGATGAAGTACCAACATTCTACATTTATGGATTGAATCTATAAAGGGGAATGGGTTTTAATAGTTATTTCAAGCATGCGAGAAATAAAAACAAACAAAAGGGGAAAACATAAGGATAGTAGCAATACCTTTTAACTCATTGTTCCTCTTGCGAAGGATCGCACAATCCAAAGAATCATTGTGGAGTTGATGATTCTCTTTACGAAGATTCTCACATTCCATTTTCAAAGACTCCTGAGCCTGACGGAGCAATTCAACTTCTTTCTCCAGGGATTGATGAGAAATAGAAACATCAGGGTTGATAAAATTATTGAGAACTTCGCAAAACTCAGATTGCGAACGGCTGCTTGAAGACTTCGCAGTGTTACTTAAAACCTCAGATAACATTTGGAAGGTTGAGTAAATTCCGTCTCGAACCTCTTGAGGAAGGGGAGAAGAGTTGGAAGGAACAAGAAAAAGTTGCAAGTTGTCTGGACCAATAGCACTTAAAGGATTTGGAGACAAAATGGGTTTTTCAGGAGAAGAGGTTGAGAAAGTAGCTTGCGAAGGTTGGTCTTTGAGAAGCGTTGACAAATTAAAAAGAGCAGGAGACTGAAAACTGGGTAGAGGGGTAGAGACAGGAGTTTGCGAAGAAGTACTTTCACGAGGGGGAGAGGAAAATTCTTCAACCTCGGGAAGAAAATTATCAATTGAAATTGGTGGTTTGGGTTTGCTCATACGGGATCTCTTGATACGTTTGGGTTCTTCATCAACCTACGTGATCGCTGTCGTAAGCGTCAAAAATATAATTACACTTTCTTACTAATCAAAATATAAATATAGCAAGGGCAAGAAAGGATCGATCCCACAGAGAGGTCTAGGTTGTCAAATTGTTGTGGTTTCCTATATAAATTACCGGGTGTTTTCTGATTTTTATGAAAGTAACATAAATATAAAAGCAAAAAAATAAATAAGCAAACAAATAAGATAGAAGAGATATTGGTTAAGGATTTCGTTTTCATTCACTAACATGCTTTTCACAATAACTAGAATTGATTTTTAATCTCAACTTTTATCAAAAGCCCTAGGATACCTTGATCGCAAGAATATCCCGCAAATCTCCTTTTGTTATCAACAAACACATTAAAAGATACGAGTATGAGTTCTATCTAAGAGAACAACCTAACGTGTAAAAGCACTAATCAAGTTTAATTCCCTGGATGCATTAAGTTCTATGAAATCAGGCTAATCAAAGCAATTGAACGTGGAAAGCGCACTAATTCAATTTAACAAAGGTTACGATTCACATATGATCATAAGAATATATCACTACAAACTATAATCATATTATGCTACTTGTATTCAAGGAATATCACTTTTACGTATAATATTCTCACGAGAGAAACAACAATATTCTCACGAGAGAAACAACATTTCTGCGAGTAGTCCAAAATTTCCTACAGCACTAACCACGTTTCTGCGAGAACATCGTGAGAATATTCAACAACAGTTGGTGAATGTCACAAAAGAATGATATAATAGTTGACAATTGAAGATATGAAAGAAGAATAAGATTATTTTACGATGGTTATAAAGTTGGCGATAATGAAGATAAAGATGTAGCGAGGAGATCGCAGGGTGAATCCGAGATAAGCGGAAATCTTAGCTGTCATCCACTATATATTTTTCTATAAATAGAGCTTGACTAGATTGAGAGAGGAGAGATGTATTTTTTGGAGTTGAGAAAGTTTTGAGGAGAGAGAAATTCCAGAAAGAGAATTGTATTTCTGAATTCATATTCCTGTTGTAAAAGATTTCTGAAAGTGAAATTAATAAAGTGTTGTTCTTTATATTCAAATTATATCTTGATTTTCATATAATCTTAGTATGGGTGAGGTGTAGGAATACCTGCAACTACATTTTGGCGCCGACTAAGGGGAAGTAGTTGAAAGAAGAATGATCAAAATAAAAAATGATTGTAGCAAGTTGGAGTGTGATGTAATAATAAAAACAATGATTGATAGATTTCATGAAAATATCAAGGGAAAAATACATAAGCGAAATTTTGAAGGAATAAAGATCACGGAGATGGAGAAGATTTCATCATTAAAAGATTGGGAAAAGAAAGAGATAACGTTTACAGCAGCAGAAATACCGGAAGATCTAAGTCATACATCTCCTTTGATAATTACAGTATCAGCTGTACCAATGAAAAAAGAAGAGTCAATAAAATCTACAGAAGAATGGGCTGTGAATAGAACTTTGGTTGATACGGGAAGTTCTGCGGATATAATGTTCTATCACACTTTCAAGAAAATGGGATACAAGGATGAAGAAATGTCTTGTTCTGCATATTATGTTCATGGCTTTGGAGGATCTTTTACAAAACCTAAAGGGGAAATAATGATACGAATTCCATTAGGAGAAATTTAAACACAAGTAATATTATGTGTGATAGATGTAGAATCACCATATAATATGATATTGGGAAGATCGTGGATACATGCAATTAAGGCTGTGGCATCAACATTACATCAATGTGTCAAATTTCCTATGCCGAGTGGAATTGGAAAAATTAATGGAGATGCAAATTTTGCGAAAATGTGCTATCAGGTTGATGTGAAGAATTGCGAAGAGCGTCCAAAACTGTGAAAAGCTCGCAGGAAACTGGCGAGAGAGATACAGAAATAAGAAGAATTCAAAGCTTACATGATAAGAGCGGAAGAAGGAAAAGCTATACCCAGTGAAATTTCGCGAGAAGGAGAAGAGCTCACGAATGGTACGAAAACTCCAACACCTATGGGGGAGTCTGAAGCCAGTTACACAGCAGCAGAGCCAACAAAGAAGATAAATATTGGAAGTGAAAAAGAACCTAAAATACTGAGAATTGGTACTAAAATGGATACAGATGAAGAAGAAAGGACTATAAACCTTTTGCGAGAATATAAGGACATCTTTGCATGGAACATGAATGAAATGCCAGGGATAGATCCTTCAGTATCATGTCATAAATTAGAAATCAATAAGGATATAAGACCAATTAAGCAAAGGATAAGGAAAATCGCGACAACTTATCATTCCCAAATAGAAGAAGAATTACAGAAAATGCTTGATGCAGGGATCATAAGGTAAGCCAAATATCCAGAATGGATTGCAAATATGGTGGTGCTCCCAAAGAAAAATAAAGGAATAAGAATTTGTATAGATTTTACTGATCTAAATAAAGCATGTCCTAAAGATAGTTTCCCACTGCCTGATATCCCACAAATGGTTGAATCAGCAGCAGGGAATGATAGAATAACTTTATTAGATGGGTATAAAGGATATAACCAGATTCCACTCGCAGAAGAAGATCAGGAACATACAACATTTTTTGCTCCAAGAGGGTTATATTGTTACACTAAGATGCCTTTTGGATTACGAAATGCGGGTGCAACATATCAAAGAATGGTGGAAAAGGTGTTTGCAAAGTGGATACACAAGACATTAGAAGTATATGTGGATGACATGTTGATTAAGAGTAAAGAAGCTAAAAACCATGTACAGGATTTGAAAGAAATTTTTGATCAAATGCGGCAATTTAACATTAAAGTAAATCCAGAAAAATGTACTTTTGGAGTAGCTTCAAGAAATTTTTTGGGTTATATTGTATCAAAAGAAGGAATACAAGTCGATCCAGAAAAGGTACAAGCAATTCGCGATATGCCAACTCCAGCGACAGTTAAAGATGTACAAAAATTAAATGGACTATTAGCCTCGCTAGGGAGGTTTATTTCGCGATCTTCAGACAAATGCAAGCATTTTTTCGATATACTCAAGAAGGGAACAAAGTTCAAATGGACAGATGAGTGCGAGAAGGCTTTTCAAGGGATTAAAGAACATTTAATGAACATAACTATCTTACAGAAAGCTAAACCAGGAGAAGAATTATTAATCTATCTCGCTACAACCACATTCGCATTAAGTGCAGTATTATTGCGAGTAGATGCAGGGGTAGAGAAGCCAATTTACTATATCAGTAAGACATTTAATCCTGCAGAAAGAAACTATTCAAAGATGGAGAGATTAATTTTGGCATTGGTACATGCAACTTTTAAGCTTCGTATCTACTTTCAGGCGCATAAGATCAAAGTGTTAACAAGAGTGCCAATTGAATCAGTAATGAAAAATTCAAAAAGATCAGGCAGAGTTGAGAGATGGAATGCACAAGTAGGGCACTTTGATATCAAATATGAAATTCTGTCCTCGCCAAAATCACAAGTTATTGCAGACTTCTTAGCTGAATTTCCCTTAGAAGATGACGATGCTGTGGAAGAAATGATGGATATAGAAGAAGAACATGGAGATCCAGAAGAATTATTAACAGAACCCAACAGATGGGAAATATTAGTGGATGGATCGTCAAATGGAGAAGGAAATGGAATTGGAATTGTTTTCATATCGCCCGAAGGAGAGAAGACAACTTTTTCATTTAGATTGGAATTTGCATCCACTAATAATGAGACAGAATATGGGGCTGTGATACATGCTTTAAAATTTGCGATAGAGATGAAGTTGGAGAATGTTAGAATTACTAGTGATTCACAATTGGTTATTCGCCAAATAAAAGGAGAATACACCACAAATGAACCATCTTTGAAAAAATACAAAAGTCTTGTTGAAGAATTATCTGCGAAAATCCCAAAAATAAAATGGAGACATATATCAAGGAAAGATAACAGACTTGCGGATACTTTTGCTTTTATATCTAGTATGATGACAAATCCAGCTGCGAGGTGTATAAAGATTCAAACACTTCTTTTACCATCAGTAAATAGAGAAGAAGAAGAAGAGAGAGATGTGATGATGCTGGAATCTGGCGAGGAAGAAACAAAAAATAATGATGAAGATTGGCGAGCAGATCTTTATGCTTATTTGGCGAGAGGAGAAATCCCAAGAAATCGACTGGAGGCACATAAATTAAAAAGCAGAGCAACCAATTATGAACTCAGAGATGGAATATTATATCGTAGATATTTTAGTGGACCATTGCTAAGATGTTTAACGAGAGAAGAAGGACAAAAGGTGTTAAAAATGTTACATAGTGGTGACGCTGGTAATCATAGTGGGGAAAGATCTTTGGCATATAAGACAAAAATGCAGGGTTATTATTGGCTGTATATGCATGAAGATGTGAAACTACTATCTCGACGTTGTGAAGATTGCCAGAGGTATGGAAAGAAAATACATGCACCAGGAGCACCATTATCATCGTCAAAAAGTTTATGGACTTTTGGAAAATGGGGATTAGATATTGTGGGACCATTTGTGCCTGGTTCTGGACAAAAAAGGTATTTAATTGTCGCGACAGATTATTTCACGAAATGGGGAGAAGTAAAGGCAGTACAGCATATTCGCGATAAGGATGTTTTCAAATTTATATTTGAGAATATAATTTGCAGATTTGGAATACCAGCACAATTGGTATCTGATAATGGAAAACAATTTGAAAGACAGAATATAGAATTGCTACTCAATGCATTTAAAATAAAATGTGGAAAATCTACTCCTTTATATCCTCAAGCAAATGGTCAAGCTGAGGCAACTAATAAAACAATTGCAGATATCTTAAAAAAGAAGTTGAAGGGATATCACAGATCATGGTGCGAGCAGGTGCATAATGCAATATGGGCTTACAATACAACTAGACGAGAAGCTACTGGAATGTCACCTTTTTGTTTAACATATGGGGTTGAACCTGTATTACCAACATAAGTTGCTATTCCTACAACGAAAATAGAGGCATAGGAAAGGAATTTGAGTGCTGGAATGATTTTGCATGAGTTGGATGAATTAGAGGAAAAAAGAGAAAAAACTTTACAACATATGGAAAATTACCAGCGACGATTAGCTCGTGAATATAACAAGCGTGTCAAAGAACGTGAATTCCAACCTGGCGATCTGGTTTTGCGAGAAACACTAAGATATCAACAAGAAAATGGTGGAAAATTAGCGAGAAAATGGGATGGACCTTATATCATCAAAGAAGTAATCGGAAAAGGGGCATACAAATTAATGGATCCTGAATGAAGAGATGTTGGGCAAAGATTGGATAGACCCTGGAATAAACTATTTCTGAAAAGGTATTATCAGTGACAATTTCGGAGGACTAAAAGATACTGATATGATGTATGATGAAGCAGATAATAAAGTTTTCCTTTTCTATTACAATGTGTGCGAACATCATCGCAAGAATGGCGAATAATAATTTCGCAGAATTATAAAGAATGGGACGAACCTTTATGGCGTACACCCTAGTTCGCGAATACAATTTCGTAAGAGGCATCTTTAAGACCTTAAAGCACGTCATATGAGGGGGTATCTATTGACATGATTCAACAATAAGGTTATACCGCGCCGGAAACTGAATCATGCAAATGTTGGGGTTAGAGAAAACCTATCCGGGAGAGAGATCTTGGATTTCCAACTATATAAGGTTATACCCTGGTTGGGAGACTAAGAATCTCTTCCAAGAAGTGCATAGTATGACCAAGGCGCTGAGGTACACGGTTGAATCAAGGGTGCACGGGATGGACGAACCTACCCTGGCCATCCTTGGTAAGTCTTGGCTATAATGCACTTAGCCTGAAGAAAGCCCCACTTAGGGTGCAGTCTTGTAACTATAAGCCATATAGGCATAAAGGACAAGAGGCTGCGAAAACAACTGGTTGTTGACAGATCCGGATGGTAGGAGATAGTCTTGTATGGCCGATGTGCCCTCCTTGAAGGGGCAACCAGGGGGGATTAAGGGCGGCACCCTCCATTAGGGAGCTGATAAGTGTCTTAAGACGGCAATGTCATGGGGCTTTGTTCTCGCGAGAGAACTTAGGCCTGTCATATTGTCGCGTAATGTAAATATTACAAAGGCAACAAGCCATAAAGATAAATGTTAAGATGAGATCAATGGGTTTTTGCACGAAAGTGTAAAGACGTCCTGCGATTTCATCGCAAGACGGCAATGTCATGAGACTTTGTTTTCGCGAGAGAACCCAGGCTTGTCATATTGTCGCAGAAATATTGAAAAAGAAGTTGATAAGACAAGATCAATGGGTCAATACATGCAAATGTAAAGACGTCCTGCGATTTTGTCGCAGAAGAAGAAAAATGGCAAAGTAAGACCTTTAACTAGGTAGGCATAATAAGACCAATAGACTAATATCTTATTTGAAAATGCAGGAAATATTTATCGCAGAAAGAAGATTAGTTCAAATTTATAAGATATATATTCACCATCTCAAGAAAGATACTGCAGGGGAAGAAGAAAAGTGGATAATTACGATTTCAATATCTTTCATGAGAAGGTTCGACCCAAGTAATAGAAAAAGTTGAAGTTTTAAAACCTATAAGGGTTACATTCCTCGCAAAAATGAAAGTAAAAATGAAATTTAAACTTCAGCGACAGGCTCTTCAGTATTCTTCTCGCCAGAATTTTTATCATTCTCGCCAGCATTTTTATCAGCATTGCTAGGAGTTTTATCAGCTTCGCCGGAGTTCTTTTCAGTATCACAAACAGTTTCTTCATTGCGAATCTCTTTTTCTGGGTTATCTTCTTCAAGGTCTTTTTCTTTAAGTTCTTCTTCTTCGACTTTTTCTTCAGTAAGGGGATATTCTAAATCTTCATCCATAGGAATAGGGATTTCATCATCTTCAACTTGCAAAGGAAGAACAGATTCAGGGGGGAGAGAATGGGAAATCAAAATTTTGTTCACCAAAACTTCAGCACTGAGATGAACTTTGCGAAGAAAAGCCCTATCGCGATTTCTAATTTCTATATTCTTGCAGTATTCAAGATAGTCAAGCCTCCTCTCTGCCTTGTCGAAAGCGTCTAAAGATTTAGTAAGGACAGTCTTATTTTCTTTACGAACCTTATCCAACTCCTTTGTAAGATCAGTAATTTTAGCGAGATGGTCTCTCTCAGATTCTACGAATAACCAAAATGAAAAGAAAACTTTAAATAAAGAAACACAGAAATTTATCAAGAAAATCAAGGAATGAGGCAGTCAATTGACTAACTTCTTTTTGAGAGGTTAAATTTTGGATTAATGAAAAGAAACAATTCTCCCATTGATTCAAAGTGTTATCAAACTTATCGCCAACCATACCCTTCAGACGAGATTTCATATTTTCTTCCTTGGAATGAAGATAAGAGTTTTCCTTTGATAATAAAGAGTTCGATTTCTCTAATTGAGAGCATTTGTCTTGAAGCTTGTTGAACTTAAGGTTAAGGGTTATTCTACCATTGATAAGTTTATCCATCTCAGTGGCAGAAGATTCATTTACTTTCTTCAATTCATCCTTAAGGGAACGAAGAGATTTCTCTTGATGTTCACATATACTTTGAAGATTCCTTAACTTTTGCGAAGAAATCATCATCAAGCTTGAAAATTTATGCTTTTCCTGAGACAAGGTTTTATTTTCTTCTGATAAAGATTCCATCGCCAAATTAGTCTTCGTCAACACATATGAAAGGCGAGTAATTTCGCTACTTAATAAATTTTGGTTTAACAATAATTGATTATTCTACTTAGTAAGGTTATTTATTTGATCAACTGAATATGAATAATGGTTATCTAATCTATTAAATTGATCTTTCCAAGAATATCTTTCAATACAAGCTTCTTCAGCGAGAGATTGAAATTTAAATCTCTCAATAGCCCGGTTCTGGTTTGATGCTAATATACAGATCAAAGATTTAAAAAAAGAAATTTAGGTATAAAGAGAAATAAACAGGAAATGGTTTACTAAAATTTATTAAAACAAAGGCAAGAATTATACCTTTTAATTCCTCATTTCTTTGCTGTTACTAAAATATGATTCTTTGATTCAATATATTAGACTTTGCTAGTCCTCGAGCAAATCAAACAAAATAAAAAAATAAAAATAAAAATACAAAAACTCCGTGACGTCGAGGCTACGGTTAATTTTAGCATAAATAACAAGCCTTTAAACCCCTAGGTGTCCCTAGTGGACGAGTTATAGTCTCGTGAAGGTTTACTAGAGATATACCTACAAAACCTATATTTCCAACTCCGTTTTTTTTTTGACAAATTAATAAACGAATCCATAATGACTACAGGAGGAGGTACCTTGCAAATTCAATTCAATTATTAGTAAATAAACTCTAATTAGATAGTCGAACAAGCCACAATACTCGGAAACTAACAAACCACAATCACGATGAAGAGATTAAGAAGATGGATAAAGATGTAGATGTTGGCGAATATTCACAAGTGTTCGATGTTTCCCATATCTGTCTGAAGGTCACTGCTAAGATGAACCTAATCCTATTGGATTGAGCTACTTGGTTTGAATGCTACATCAACTCACTGGCATATACAAGGGAACCAGAAGTGACTTTATTCAACCAATACTTTTTTTTTTCTTTTTTTTTTTGTGACAACATGATTAAATCTTTTGGATCCAAGCATATGCTTCTTGTCAGCAAGTACATGATAGTTGCCTTGGATCCTGCATTCCACGCTTGTTTAGGCGACGGAGACAGGGACTACGTTTCACACATACTGCTATTCCCAAGTGTCATTCTTTATTCCGTTTTGGTCTAATTGGTCGGTCTCTTTTTTTTCATATATTTTTTTATTTCTTTTTTCTTTTTATAGTAACTCAATCACTCTATTTCATCCTAGCAGTAATAACACGTCGATGTTTAGTGACCCACCAAAGCACTTAGAGAACAATAGATAAATATGGAAAAGTAAAAATAGAATGCGATATGGTGATATTCCGAGATATGGTAACAACTATCATGTTAATTGTGATTTCTGAGCTATGTTCGTCCCTTTTAGTTATTTGGTTCCTCAGCTCCTGCATTCAAAATGGTTCCATCCACTAATAGTGTCATCCTAAAGGCACAAGTTTCTAGATTTCGGAGTTCAAAAAGCACAATTTTTTTCTTGGTTTTCCTATTTTTCTGATTTTTTTGTTTTTTTAAAGGCATAAAACAAACTAAAACAAACTATACAAACATATAAATGCTCCCCCACACTTAAACTTCACATTGTCCTCAATGTGTAAAACCGAAAGTTCTGAATTCTGACATAACAGCAGATAAAACGCAAAAACTGTGCAAATTGGTAATGAATTTGGAAAAACTCCATTTCACAAAAGTTGTTCACCTACGTGTTTTCTACACAGTGTCACAATTTCACAGTGTTTGGATAAACGGTCTGACGGTTATGGTCTCTGGACTGAACTACGCGCAGTCTAAAATTTTCTGACGAAAAGGTTTTCTTCATAATTCTCTTCTAAGATAGATTACGGACTTAATGAAATTAAACATGGGGATGAAAATATGATATAAAAAACAGTAAAAAATAAATAAACGAAACAAAAATAAAAGCAAAAGCAAAAGGATAAGAGATACAAAACCGGTGGGTTGCCTCCCACTTAGCGCTTGTGTTAAAGTCGACGGCCCGACTTAGATTCTTGTAAGATTCATTCCCCATACACCAATAATCGGAAAAGTTGGGTATCCTTCCATAGAACCTTTTTTTCAAACACTAGCTTCGCACAAATATTAGTAATATAAATCAGAAACGAAGCTATTAACCGATAAAAGTTTCCCCCACACTTATTCTTGTCCACACATGGAAGTGCATAAAGAATATAGGAGTCGGGTATTTCCACGGTTTCTTGGTCCAAAACCTACATAGTCTGAGAATCAAGTATCTCTAATGGCGGAAATCGAGATATAAAATCATTCAACAATGTTCTCGAAGCACATATATTCAAACCAATAAGAGGTAAAGGAGAAGAATCAATATGCAAAGGGTTAGACAAACCTTGCACAATCTCTTTTATTACGGAATCCTCTTCATCCTTGAAAAACTCAAGTGAATTATTCACCTCTTGTATATCATGGTCCTCTATCAAACCTTGCAACCATTCTTCATCCGTTTCTGCCGTAACCAAAGGCTCGACATAAACATCATCGTTATAATCATTCACAAGTTCAATTGGGTCTTCCATAATATTGGTCATAACGGTCTCATTCTCAACATACTCCTCTTCATTAGACTCAAACCATGTTTCAAAATCTTGTAAAACACTAGTTTCATCATACTCATGTACCTTTTGAATAGGTTCTTGATCATTATAAAGATCAAGAGTTGAGTAAACTACACTAATGTCATCCAATATCTCCAAAGGTTGGTCCTTTTCTACTTCACCTTGATTGCAAAAAGTCTCCATTGTACACTCCTCGGGGATGTCACCATGAATTGGTTCAAGAGATGTACTTTCATAGTCATCGTCACTATCATAAGATTGGCTACCACTTCCCAAAGATTGGTCTTTCGCAGAATTGTGCATGTCCTCTTTGTATTCTTCAATACCTTGTCTTAAATATGAAACACTTTGTTGAAGCTCTTGGATTGATCCATCCAAGTTCTGAAAATAGCATTCCATTTGTTGGTAAAACTCATTCGACATAGACAAAGTAGAATCACTTACCTCAGTATTGCTATGACAATTATCTTCCCTTTGAATGGGTGAATGATCATAACTACGATCAGAAATTGGGCCACACATACTATTAGCACATTCGGTCGATGAAAGTTGTTCCATGCTTGGTTGTCTACAAATTGACTCCATGCTGGCCATAAATCGTTGCATCTCATCTACCAAACTAGAGGATATATTAAAAGGAAAACAACTATTCTCCCCTCCTTGTGGTTGCTCACTTACATAACCACCATAAGAAGGTTGATATGTATGAGAATAACTCAAAGGGTACGTGGAGTATTGATCATAACCAAAGGATTGGTTTTGATTATACTCCCCATAAGGGTGATAGTTGTCATGTTGTTGAGGTTGGAATCCGTATTGATTGCTCCAATATGCTCCGTCCATAATAATTGGTACCCGAAATAAGATTCTCAAACCAAGGTTAAAAACCAGAAAATAAGACTAAAAAACAAAAAACAAAATAAGAAACCAAAAACAAGTGGCAACGGTGCCAAAATTTGATCGCTGTCGTAAGCGTCAAAAATATAATTACACTTTCTTACTATTCAAAATATAAATATAGCAATGGCAAGAAAGGATCGATCCCACAGAGAGGTCTAGGTTGTCAAATTGTTGTGGTTTCCTATATAAATTACCGGGTGTTTTCTGATTTTTATGAAAGTAACATAAATATAAAAGCAAAGAAACAAATAAGCAAACAAATAAGATAGAAGAGATATTGGTTAAGGATTTCGTATTCATTCACTAACATGCTTTTCACAATAACTAGAATTGATTTTTAATCTCAACTTTTATCAAAATCCCTAGGATACCTTGATCGCAAGAATATCCCGCAAATCTCCTTTTGTTATCAACAAACACATTAAAAGATGCGAGTATGAGTTCTATCTAAGAGAACAACCTAACGTGTAAAAGCACTAATCAAGTTTAATTCCCTAGATGCATTAAGTTCTATGAAATCAGGCTAATCAAAGCAATTGAACGTGGAAAGCGCACTAATTCAATTTAACAAAGGTTACGATTCACATATGATCATAAGAATATATCACTACAAACTATAATCATATTATGCTACTTGTATTCAAGGAATATCATTTTTACGTATAATAAACCCTAAACTAGCAATAGATGTGATTAGAAGTTCTACCAATATGCATCTTGACAAAACAATTAATCAATCATAAAACAATATTTTCAGAGAATTGCAAACGATAAATATGAGACAAAACTAATATATTGAATCAAAGAATCATATTATGTGAAATCCAACTATTCCATAACCAATAATAAACTTAGGTACTCATATTCATGGAGTTCATAACAAGAAGAAAAAGAAACTCTATCATGTTGTAAACCCTAGAAACAAAGTAGAAGAGATTATAAGATTAGATAGATATTTGGTTTAGAGAAAAGTCTTCTCTTTTATATCTCTTCTTGTTCTAATTAGGTCTAGTCTTCAAAGTCCACCAAGCCCATAAGTGAGAGAAACCCGTGTAGAAATTCTGTCCCAAAAACGTTCGTCGGAAAACTGTGGATTTGGCCGGAAAGTGTCCGGAATACGGTCACCGGAAATTGTCGTCGCCGAGCACCTGAAAATCTGTCGTCGGGAGAATATTCGACGGAATATTCCGTCAGTCCACCGTTAGAGATAACAGTCAAATAGGTCAACCGTCAGTCAAAGGAGGCGAATCAGCTACCCCAAATCAGCTTCTTAGTCAGGGCTGAGTGGTCTTAATCGGCTGAATCACTGAGCTGGATCGGTAGTCACTGAGTCAGGCCAGAGTTAGTCTCTTGGCCAGAACTGTTGCAACCATTGCGCTCAACCATCATGGCTGAGTCTTCCCTGCACTCTAGTTCATAACCTGCAATCTCCTTCACACTGAATTGCACCTTCCAAACCTCAGTTCCAATTTCCTTAATTCCTTTTCTGCTCAGCCAACAGCCAACACCCCTGCACTGCACTGCACCTGCATCCGAGCATCCAACTGGAGCTACACTTCATCTCTTGAAACCCACAACATCAGTTCTTCCATCACCACTACCAACAATTACCATTGCAACTTCAGCTCAAGTCACCACCAATGCCTTTTGCTGCCACTTCCCTGTACTAACTCAAACCATACTGCCATGTTCCAAGTCCTTGAGCTTTCTGCCATTGTTCACCTCAGCTCAAGCCAACTCCTTGCAACAAACCAGCACAACACATTCAAGTTCAGTTACATCACTGCAAGATTAATTCAATCTTATACAAAGAAAAACTCTAAACTGAGTTATTCCCTGCTTGTGTTCATTCACCACTCAACCAGCTGCATCACACATTCCATTCAAACCTAGACTTGTGCCACCAGTTCCATCTTCCCATTACAGCTCCCCTATTTCAGTTGCACTTCTCCCTGTAATGGACATACAATCCATTCCCATAACCTGTTGTGCTATACAACCACAGTGTCAATTAAGTACAGCTCTTCTCAGTCATTTCAGAACTCAACCACATTCAATTACAGCGGCTCATTCCATGTATTTGTTGTTGCTAAACCACCATACTGCCAATCACCACTTGAACTGCATCTTACTATTTCCGTTTCTCTATTCAAGAACCGATTTGTTCACAGCTTCAGTCAACAAAACCACCAAACCCTTGTTCTTCTAAATTCGAAAGTGGCACCAACCCATTATCAAATTCGCAATTTAACAGCATCAGATCTTCTCAATTCAAGATAGTTATCCCATCAACTTCTCAATCTCTTCTAATTCTGCCTAACAATGAATACTTAATTTCAACTCCACAGCAAATCCTAGCCTCAATTTCTTCTCGTTTCAAACAGCAGTGACCACAAATCCAGACAAGATCCATCTCTATCTCTGAATTTCTCGATCTGTTCTTCAGTTCCATACAAACCCTTGGTTAATCAACCAGTATCCTCCATCACTGTCTAAATTTCGGTTAAGAACCAGCTTTATCTTCATTCTCAGATGAACCCTATTCTCTTTCTTTTTAAGAACCAACAGCAACCCAATCATCTCGAAACCCTTGTAACCATCACCAACACTCCCTTGAATCTCCCATCTGTTCTTGCTATCGAAATTCAGCAGCAGAACCACTGATTCCCTGAACGAGATCCGTCAAACCCATCTATGCCGGCTACCTCTCACTAGTTGTTGTAATGAAGAAAAGAGAAAGAACTGGTTCACTCGACCTAGCTTGTGGGTTAAAGGATAAGTGGATTAAGACGCCCCACTAAAAACCACCTAATGGCAGTCCCTTAACCTCCTCTGTGCTGGTTTTAGTATTCCTCTAACAAGAGTCGCCCCTTAACCTGGCCTTAGCTCCAAATATCGTTCGCCTGTAAATGACCTTTTTGCCCTTTTCGCTCCGAATGGCTAATTTCTCCTTCTTTTGCTCCATACGACTCCAAAGCACCTAATATACTCAAACTCACACATAAGATACATAATTCACACGAAAAATAGAAAAGAAAACATAAATACTAAATATAAAATAAGGTGTTTTAGACACCTATCACTACGAATCAAAATATAGATTAAAAACTGAGGCAACAATATATTGTTTCAGAAAGAAGACAGAGTATTTTAACTACCTTTTGATTCTCAGGTTTTCTTCTTCGAGCATTAAGGCTAGAGTCCTTAGTTGGAGGTTTCACTTGAGGAGTAATTTTGCTGAAAGAAATCAAAATTAAAGAACAATAAGTTAAATAGAAGCAAAAGAAATAAAAGAAGATTACCTTGGAGAACTCATGATGAAATCAACAGGAAGAGAGGATAACGACCGAAAAAAGATATGAGAAGAAGATGAAGTTGCATAAGTGAAAGATAAGTAAGAAGTATAAGGAAAGAAATAAAAAGAGCTTATATAAGGAAATAGTTAAAAAAGACGGTTACAAAAGACGTGTCCGAGTTCTAATAAGTAACGGTTATTCTCACGATCATTACTTCTTCGCAGAAATGACATGAGAAGAGGCAAGATGTAGGGACAGAATATCGCAAGATAATGGGTTACGAACATAGTAATAAAGACGGAAGAAAAGTGTTGAAAAATAATACGACAATAGAAGAAGCACGGAAGAAGTATTACGAGTTTGTGAGCATAAAATAATTTTACGAACATAGATTGCGGTTGGTCGCAAGTTATGTACAGTTGTATAGATTTCACTATAAATAGCAATTCAAATGCAAGTCTAAAGAGGTTCTTTTGGTGAGTGCTTGGAAAGGTCTTAGGAGAGAGAATAGAGAGAATTGTAATTGTTCTAACTTTCATTAACATTTCTCTTTGTAATCAGTTGAGAAAATTAATCAAAGTGTCATTTTTAATCAAGAACTTCTTAAAGAAATATGAATTCTACTGAGGGTGTAGTTGTAAGATTTCTTGCAACTACATCTTCAATAAAAACACCTTTTGAGCCATGATTTATTATTTTGAGCGTGTTTTTGATATGAGGAGCTAAACCGCATCACTGGGATGACGGAGGAACCCAATTCGCATCACTGTGGTAACTCTATTTAATACGTTTTTTGACTTTTGCATTAATATAAATTGAATTATGATTTTAAATTAATTAGTTGTCATTTAGCTTGATGGGTTATGCTTAGCTTTGGTGTTTTGATAACTCATGCTTAAGATTTACAATTAATGTTTTATAAAATCAACCTTCCAAAAGATTAAGAGTCGGTAATTATTGTTTTTGGAGCTATAATTGTCTAAGAATTAATATTGCAACCATAGAATAAGAGTTTGGTGGAATCCGAAGTCCCAGTCCTCTCTATATTTGTGACAACCTTGTATATATTTCTTTGTTTTTATTTTTAAGTCTTAAATCAAACCTCAACGATTCCGAGAATCAAACCCTTTTTTTACCACTGTAAAACTACATCATGATCGAATCAGCAGTGCGCCAGCACGAGGAACACCAGTCGCTCAACCTACAACGCTCCATGGCACCAGCACTCCGTGGTCAAGCCAACTCTTCATGGTACCAGCACTCCGTGGTCAATCCAACTCTCCATGACTCCAGTGCTCTGTGGTCAAGCCAACTCTCCATGGCACCAGCACTCCATGGTCAAGCCAACTCTCTATGACTCCAGCACTCTGTGGTGAAGCCAACTCTCCATGGAACTAGCACTCCGTTTTCAAGCCAACTATCCATGACTTCAGCATTCCGTGGTCAAGCCAACTCTCTATGGCTCCAGCACTTCGTGGCCAAGCCAACTCTTTATGGCTCCAGCACTATATGGTTAAGTTAGCGCCAATGCTCCAACATTCAGTGATCCAGCCATCAATCCTTCTAAGTGCCATTTCCACCGTTATACGGATTTAAATCATCAGCTCCATCATCACCGTTTGGTAGCCAAAGTTCCAGCGCCATATTTTCACAATTCTACGGACTAAATCCAGTTTCCACCATTCCATGGACTGAAGTTAGTTTCCACCATTCCCCGAACTGAATCCAAGTGCCATCTCCATACGTTACATGACCTAGCCAGCTAGCGCCATCCACCGATCCATGGACCAATTTGCATCGCCATCTCTGCAGATTAGTAGCCGGAAATCCTGTGCAAATGCTAGCACCTTATGGCAAAGACGAAAATACGCCAATCCACCAATGTAAGGATCACGAATTCCTCATGCCTCCTGCCAAAGGTTTTCCAAATTCTTCCTGGAAATCTCTTTATGACTTGCCCTTTTGATTTTATCCTTACCCATCACCATCTTATGCTTACCCCGCAACAATGCCACTATTACGAGCTAAGCATGAGACTTAATGTTGATGGTGGTTTTTAGTTCAGGGCTAAATTTATAAAAGTCTATGCACCTGACCCGGCACTAGATGTAGTAGACATTGACATGTCTATATTCCACAAGGAATTTGGAGAATATATCCAAATCTGATGAGTGCATATATCTCTCTTCATATTATATTGAAACTCAAGCTCCTAGATGAATTGTCCACTAGTATAGAGCCTAATGAGTGTATAATCTCCTATATTCATTGCTCACAAATGTCGGAGCCTACTGAGTACTTTTCTTGTGATTATGTTCCCAAGTATATCCCTTAATATTGGTATGACATGACGGATTTTTGTTCACTCGCAGCAGTGTAGCACAGACCTCCAAGTACCAAGGTTAAGGCCCTTGCACAAAATACTCAGTCAGAAAGCAAATAATAAACAAAGCCGCGGAGTAGGAGCAATAAAGGTAAGCATGGCCATTCCATAGGCTAGTCGGTGCCACTTGGAAACACCCCATTCTACCTAACCGGCCTATATTCCTTTGTCAACCAATCAGGTCGCTTTAAACCTGCCACACTCCCAATGAGTTGTGGTTGGGCCCATATTTTCTGGTCTTATTCTCCATCGACCAATCGGGCCGCATTAATACCACATGCACCAGAAGTGTGGCCATGCTCGTGCTTGTCCATCCCCCTATTTTTTGACCAATCAGGTTGCTCTAAACCAGCCACAATATTAAAAGAGGTGGAATTGTGTCAAGTGGTCACCATGCCAAATTGGCTTCCCAAAGATTGTACAAACAACTGAGAACGTTTGGTAAATAATTTTAGTATGAGCTACATGCCAAAAGTTTCGTATGGATGTCTAGCATAACATACTAAAAATTCAAACCAATCAGAGTAATAATATAAAATATACATCATAAAAAGGCGAGCAAGGTCATGGCTAAAAACTGACAGAATCCCTCCTGAATTCTTCCTAAGTTTTACTGTCGGGCTGTTTGCACCTCCTAAACGAGCTCCAAATCTAAATATTCCCGATTAGGGAGATTGAAAATTCCTTTCTTACCAGAATGGAGGGGCGAACACAAATTTCCCACATCTTAATTTTTCTGATTACAAAATTTCATGAGCTAACACAAATTTATGTGAATCATCCCAGCCATCCAACTTGGCTAGCCAACTTAAATGGTTTATATTTAATTTGGGCGAATCATCTTAGCCATCCACGATCACATGTCATATGCCTTATTCTCTAATTAGGGTTTAGGCATACCAAACCCTAATTTAGGCAAAGTTGCTACACCAACCAGGCCAAATAATGTTCCACAGAGCATTGGGATCAAATGTTCCACAGTTCAACATCAATGTGCTAAAATCCAGCGGCCATGGCTACGCCAGGTGCCACTCGCACTATCATGTCACTAGCATGCACAAACTATGCCAGCCATTCCACCATGTCACTAGCATGCACTAACTATGGCATCCATGCCGCAGTGCCACTGGCATGCGCTAAAAGTGCCACTGTGTCATTATCAGGCACCAACAGGATGTGGCCATAATCAATGGCTACCCTTCCTCATGAGATGCAATCTTAGCCTTCCAAGTTTGCCGGCCACCGAACTGACAGGCTTGTGGCAAGTTTTAGGCGACCAGCCGAGATAATCCTAATAGCACCACATGCTATTTTCCTGCGGCAAGTCTCTTGACCTTGACTTACCACACGTAGCAAATCGCTACATGTTTTCCACGAAAACACTTGAGACATCAAACATGTTACAAAACTGGGGGACACTCATTAGGGTATTGGTCTGGCGGTTTACAGCGTGCGGCGTGCAATATGCCCGTTATAAGAAAGTGTCAGCAAACCGAACATTTAGTGGTGGCAAGAAGTAACGGGTGTAAATGGATCCACCTCCTTCATCATGGAATCATGGTTTCCGATGGTTATACATTACTCCACTCTTCCATTACTCAATCATTCCCACCTTCTACGAGACCAAGGTACGTTTTATTATGACTTGTATAAATAGGTTTCACCTATTTCCACCAAACAACAAGTTTTGGTCAGCAACAACATAGTATCCAGAAATCACCAAAGAACTAGTAGCTTTTCATTCTGCAAGCCAGTTCCACTTTCTGATACAAGTCATAAAACAACCACACCTTCAGAATTAACCATTCTGGTCTCAACACTTTCTTTGCTTCCCTCCCTAAGACCAACCCATCTCATTCACTTTGTGACCGAAGCAAGCCTGGAACGACCATTTCTTGGTTTAGGCCAGTATTGTACAGATTGATCTCTCAAATCATATCTACTCCCATGCAGTGCATTATTTAGGGTCTAGACTTGTTTCTCATCCACACACCCAAATTTACCAAAAACAACAGAAGCAGTTTTTACTCATAAACAATTGGCGACCACAGTGGGAGATTAAATCTCTCGGTTGCAAATTCAATTCCCAAATTCATTTTCATCCTAATTGGTCTTAGGCCAAATTCAAACCCATTTTCAATTTCCTAAATTTCTCAAGATGGTTGATCTTAGGAATGCTTCAGAAACCCTCAATCCCAATTTTACTTCTCCTAGCAACGAAAATACTCGACATGTTATCCATGAATCCGTTCTTCAATCAAAACCATTGTCGAGGCTATGGAGTCTCGATATTTAACAACTATTCATGATTTGAAGAAAATCCTGAGTGATATTGTCGAGAATCAAGCTACTATTGTCAAGACACAGGACGGAGTATTTACGCTTTTGAAAGTGCTTATGGATCAACTTTCAAAGGAACCAACATGTATTCATTCTGTAGGAAATGCTATCAACCATTCATTTTGGATCAATGCTGATGATGGTAGTCCTTTTTCCAAGATTCATATTCATACTCCTAGTGAGGTGGATAAATTCCAATCTAACTTGTCTTCTCATGAATATCAAAACATGTTTCCTCAAGATCAGAAAGAAGACTCGTGGAATTTATCACATTCTCATCAGAGTCCTCGCAATGAAAAGGTGATTTTATTATGTGCATCCTTCCTGGAAAATATCAATTCCCATATTGCATCAGAAGCTGCTAAGAGATTCGTTGTTACTTTACTCAGTCGATCTGAACCGTTACAGAATGAAGAAGCTCGTAAAGACGTTCAGGAAAGCAAGCGTCTTTCTAATAAAATATCCATCCCCCAGTCAATCGCTAATGAAGTAAGAAAGAGAAAAACTTTATCAGTGGAATAGTAACCCAAACGTGTGGTACCAGCGCATCAGATGACTTCACCCGAGAAGGTCGCGACTAAGGTTCCTGTGCAACAACAAGAAACTGGATATGCCACTCCAAACTTCCCGTTCCCGATCGAGAAAGTAACTGCACTCCTGGAAGTATGGATTTAAGACGATACCATCAAACTACCTCCTGTTATGCGCCTACCAACTGAAGAACAAATGGAAAATCCCAAGTATCGCCATTACCACAGGTTCGTCAATCATCATACCAGTGAATACAATGCCCTAAAAACAATCGTCCAAGAAAAGATAGATTTATGGGAATTGCGCCTGTGGACTGGAGGTCCTCCGTATTTTCGCAGATCGGCATAAAGATGTTACACAAAAAATAAAGGACGACTGGGTACTTCTCACGGCTAGGATTGTATCACACAATAAACTTGGATTTGCAACTTGAAAATTCAATTTTGTGGAGAGACCCCTAAGAGAATAGAGTATGTGGCCGTATCGGACGAGAGAGAAAAATGAACGACCAACACTATGGCATTACATCCTATACCACCAACACCAGAGGCACCGGAAGCATCCCCTCTTATGTGACGCATCTTATTACCAGAGCCAGAGCCGCCGCTACTGCTAATATTTCTTCGAGCATGACCACATCCAATCATCACCAGAGTTGCCACCACTTCTTCGTCAGGATGAGAGACTGGATGAGCCAGAAGAAACCAACCTTCCCATTACCATTATCGATTTAATAGAGAGACAAGAAGTTCTTGAAAAAAATCATACGAACATGGCCTCAACTCAGAAGGAGCCTCTTCAACATTTCGCTCCAGAAGCCGCTCCGCTTCAACGTTCGCTCCCGAAGTCGTAACATTCTCCCCCGTGGCCATCATTCATCCTTACCAAGGATTATGTCGTAGATGCCACTCCTTCTTTCCAAGGATCGTGTCATAGCAGGCACTCCTTCCTGCCAAGTATTGTGTCGTAGCCGCCACTCTTTCCTGCCAAGGATCATGCCGTAGCAACCACTTATTCCTTCCAAGTATCGTACCGTAGCCGCCACACTCCCCCTGTCAAGGATCGTGATCGTATCAATCCAGGGTTTGTAGTCATGGACACCTTTTGATCTATACCTCCAAAATGTCGTGGTTGTGGACAGTTTACTAAATTGTTTATTGATACCAGCCAGAGCTTCACCAAAGCAACAATTACTACAAATTCACCAGTACGGATGCAAGATAATGATATCTTTATCATGGTCAACCCACCGACCATACAATATAGAAACATGTAAACCACACTTGGGGACTGAGGCTTTATACGAAATCCATTCACTGTCAAAGCTCAAAAGACACGGTCAACCAAAAGGTCATAACCACGACAAGGTCATCTACTCTTCAAGGGTGTAGCGTAAAATATCATCACCTCTCTGTCTAGAAGGTGCCTTGAACACTTTACGAGGCCTTGGCGGCTCCTAAGCCTGATCAGATAAAACAACTTCAGAAACTAAAGAGAAGTCCGACTGGGGACCGCTCATTGCAGTCTATCTTAACAACCATCATAGACTTCAAAAGCAAGCCACGGAGATACATTCACATATCCGTCCACGCCATAGGATCTAACAGAAGTATAATTGGGGATTGCTCACTGCATCCCGTTCTATGAAATAATCCAAGATTCAGAAGATGGTTCAAATTATGTCGCTTGGAACAAAGTCCTAAAAGACTTGATAGCAGCACATCGGCAACAGAACGTCACTCAACTCATCTATTTCACCCGATGGCTCCGGAAGATTTAGACCATACAAGCATCCATAACATATCATCATCGCAATCAGAAAGTCTAAGTACCAAATAACCTAAAGTCAAGGATGAACCAACAACGCAACTACAATCTCCAAGATTAGACCTGACATTATTTCATTCATCCATCCCAAGAGCACAATGGAGTTTGATAAAATTTGAAATCCACTAGAGAGGTTAGATACTCATTCTTCTGGAATCAGAGCCTTATTACACATTCTTGAGAAGATCGATGGTACTGTTAGGTGGATACATGCGAGAGCACCTACCTCGAGTTCTCATGGCTTGCCTTGATGTTGATTATAACTATTGGAGATTGATTTGTTTCCATTAATGCTCACTCTACCACCGCTAAAAAATGACGAAGAGGAGCTAGATATTGCAGATAAAATCACGGAGCCGGACGAACAACAAAAACAAAAGAGGGTCGATACCCCTTTTCATACGAACGTAGTTTCTAAAGTTTGAACTAAATAAGGATTCCTTATTGCTCCATGAACGCGAATAGATGACTAGGCGCACCACAGTCATGCTTTATAGCCGAACAAGTTGCGTGCCAATATCTCTGCTCTGTGACCGAACCAGCAGCGTGCCATCACTAATCTTTTCACATTGAAGAGTAGTTTCTTGAAGGAGTTTCTCAATATTCTTAGAGAAGGACTTTATGATATTATAGAGTTCACGTTCTCGATCAGGAGACTTTTCAAATTCACCAATGAGCTGATCATGATTATTAAAATCAATATCTTCAGCTGTATGTTTTGAAATTCTGGTGAGATCCTTTTCAGCTTCTGCCAGAGTGTCACATACCTCATGAGAGGAAGAAATGTCATTATCACATTAAACATTATCTTTACCTCGGTATTCGGAAGAATCAACTAAGGAGTAATCCTTTGAGGTGTTTCCAAGACACTTGACATGATAAAAAGCTTTAGGAGACATTTTGGTATGCGCAACAGAGATTTTGTCCACAAAATCATATTGCCACAAACACAGACTTATAAGGTCTTAAATGTGTTTGCCTGCTCTGATACCAATTGAAAAAGTGGTGGTCTAAAAACCTCACCCAATATTTTGATTAGCAATCTGTATGGACAACTTCGAGTTGTTTTTATAGAGAATCAACTAGACTCAATCAATAGAAAATACTCAAGGATTTATTATCTCAATCTCTCGATTTTATTTACTCAAGCAACTATAATTCACGAGTATAATCAAAGAGAGATAACTTGGATGGTACCAAAGACCAATATCCAAGTGTCAATTGATTAAAATCAACAACCAATAGGTCGGATATACTAATCGATTGAACAAAGCACAACCTGTATTATTTCAATTATATAAAAATATAATGCGGAAAAGAAATAACACAGACACCAGAATTTTGTTAATGAGGAAGCCGCAAATGCAGAAAAACCCCGAGACCTAGTCCAGATTAAACATACACTCTATTAAGCCGCTACAGACACTAGCCTACTCCAAATTAACTTCGGTATGGACTGTAGTTGAACCCCAATCAATCTCACACTGATCCAAGGTACATTTATGCTCCTACGCCTCTGATCCCAGCAGGATACTGGGCACTTGATTCCCTTAGATGATCTCACCCATAACCAAGAGTTGTTACGACCCAAAGTCGAAGACTTTAGCAAATAAATCTGTCTCACACAGAAAAGTCTACAAGATAGATAAATTAGTCTCCCACAAATAAACCTATGAGTTTTGTTCCGTATTTTGATAAATCAAGGTGAACATGAACCAATCAATAAAACTAGACTTATATTCCCGAAGAACAGCTCAGTTTTATCAATCACCTCACAATAGTCTTAATCGACGCATCGAAAAAAGATATTGTGGAATCACAAACGATGAGACGAAGATGTTTGTGATTACTTTTATATCTTGCCTATCGGAGATAGAAATCTCAAGCCAATTATTACAATTGTACTCGTACGATAGAAATAGCAAGATCAGATCACACAACTACAAGAGAAGTAGTATCGGTCTGGCTTCACAATCCCAATGAAGTCTTTAAGTCATTAACCTGGTTTTAGAAGAAGAAAACCAAAGGTTAAAGGAGAATCGACTCTAGCTTAGCAAACTGGTATCACACAGAATGTATGGGGATTAGGTTTCCCAGTTGATAGAGTTCTCCCTTATATAGTCTTTCAAATTAGGGTTTGCAATCAATGTTAGCTTAGTAACAAAGCATTCAATATTCACCGTTAGAAGAAAACCTGATTAGATACAAGCTAATATCTCTCAACCGTTAGATCGAAAACTTAGCTTGCCATACACATATGTACTTGACGATTTTGGGTTTGTGTAACCGTACCCAAACGTGTACAAAAGTTGGTTCAAGATTAGTCAACCAAATGGTTAGCCAAATGATAACTTTCATATCAACCATATTCTTCTTCACCAAAACTAGTCCAAATGACTCAAATGAACTAGTTAGAGAGTTGTTCAATTGCTATGAGATTTTATGTACTACACAAGATATAATTGAAGCAAAAATGATGTGATTCACTCGGATCGATTCATAAAATATAAATCCACGGTTCACAATAGCATTCCTTAGATAATTTATATAAGTTCATGAACACCGTTTTTAGACATAACCACTCAAGTTAGCGGACTTAAGTAACCGGTTGGAGTTCACAAACTCCATCAGAAATTCTCGAGTTCGAGAACTTCTGTCAGTTTGCAGACTGAAACCAAGCTTCAACTCCAGCAGAAATTCTCGGGTTAGAGAACTACACTCATTCGCGGACTGAGTTCGCGGACAGGGTTGACTGCTCAAGTTCCGGTTTTTCACTTGATCAACAAAGTTCACAAAGTTCGGTTCAAGTGCATAAGGACTTATACATATATGTGTTACCACAACAATGTTTATATCCCCCAGTGGTTATATTGTCTAAACTCTCATTTTAATCATTGAAACATTCTCAGAGGACATCATATAGTTGTTATTTACGAACTAGTTTTCGTCAGAGCAATTTCCAAAGTGATTGAAATATAACATGACTTTCGTCACTAGGTAAAGATGAACTTGGCTAAAGCGAAAGCTTTACCAACACACATTAGAGAAATAGATCAGCGAGATATACTCAGCTCGAAATGTCACATGTGTATATATTTAGTCTATATAGTAAAACGACTTTTGTCTTAAGATAGGAGATAAAGTAGATAGACTTTTGAGTGATAGATAAGTTCAAGTCTCCACATACCTTTTAGTCGATTAAGATCCATTGGTTCCTTGAGTAGTCCTTTGTCTTGTATGATGATTGCCATGGAGTTCTTGAGCTCAACTACACTTTATATCCTAGTCCGAGACCTTAGCTATAGTGGACTAGAAATCATGACTTTATGGTTTTGATCACTAACATTGACAAACATGCTTGATATAGCAACGCATGCGAGTTCGACCGAGCAGTGGTCTAACAATCTCCCCATTTGTCAATTTTAGTGGCAAAACTATTAATACATATGGAATACAAAAATATATAAATAAACTTTGTAGCTCCTATTCCACATGTCTAATCTTCAACAATACTTGAAATCTTCGTCACTTACAAGTAATCCAATGATCCTAAAGGTTGTAAGTTTAGCATCATCGTTGTTGAAAATCCGTAGCTATAAAAATGAGAAAAGCATTGGTTCTCAATCATTGTTATACAGTGTCATAGTATTATTACACAACGTCAAAGTCCAATTGCATCACAACTTCAACAACAATACTATGGTGATACTTTACTCCCCCTTAGTCAATACTCCATCTCACATGGAAACCACTCCCCCTTACATAATGATCGAAAACCATTTGTATTTGTAGTGTGAACTACATTCAATTCTCCCCCTTTTTGTCAATAAAATTGGCAAAGGTACAAGAATGGGATCCTAATGAAATTTCTATAAGAGACATTTCATGACCAAAGGTAAATATGTATAATCTTGTTTAGATGCAATCATAAATCCGAAACTAAATGCATTCATCAATGAATTTATAAAAACGCAAGATAACCCCTCTAATATTCCACAGCCGCACTCCCCACAAAGATTTGGCAATTAAGCACAAGTTCAAAAGAACTCTCCCCCATAATATGTCATTCCCTAAGGAACAACAAGAGCGACCTTAATTTCAAAAGAAAAGGACTTCTTTAGACTCAACAAATTACATACAAGAATGAATTTGGAATCCAACAAGAAATATTCAATCAAATTAACCAAAGCGAACCAAGATTAGTTTGACTAAATATGCTCAACACATGTAAACTTATGGATACTTAAAACTCAATTAAATTAATCACAAGAAAACTTGCAGATAATCTAATTGTCATACTCAACCAATCTAATTACAAGAGTAATCAATTCAATTGGCCACACTCGACATAAGAAAATTTATGGATCAACGACTAAGTTAATCATAAAAATAACCATCCTAGTCGATCATGCTCAACATGAGAAAAACTTACGGAGTGCTAACTAAATAACCATACTAGATGATTGATTTAGTTCATTTGGGATCAACATAAGAGATTATGGAACACCGACTAAGATTATCATAAGACATGACAACCTTAACCATATATGTACTCAACATAAGAAAACTTATGGAATGCATACTAAATAACCACACAAGTTGATTAATTTAGTTCTTAATGCTCAATCATATAGCATCTCATGGAACAACCAACCATGCCAATAAGAAATCGACTTAGTTGTATCGTGCTCAAAATGAGATACACAGTGGAGACTTCATGGTAATACATAAAATATGAATCAATAAGGAACCATACCATGGATAACATAAGGATTCATTTTATGTTTCATCACAATTTGCACAATGACACACAATAGACATAATCCTTGAATCACAAAAGATTATAACCTATCTTACATCAATAATTGACAATATAGGCTTAACTTTTGTGTTTGTCAAAAGTCTTGTAGTTGCAGGAATTCCTACACTACACCCTTGTTAAGAATTTGTAATAATCAACTAAGAATTGAAGATTAAAAACGACACTTTACTATTTGATTTCCAGCAATGTTTACAAGAAATGTAGGAACTCAAGAATAAAACTGTTCTCTTGAAGTTTCTCTCTCCTAAAGACTTTGTCAACTCTCAAAAAATACATCATCCCCCTCTGGATCTATTGGGACCCTTTATATAGGAAATTACATAGTGGATGACAGCTAAGTTTTCCTTTTGTTTCGGATATAATCTGCGATCTTATCGCGGTAATCACAATGTTCAGTCTCGCGACCTTTGTAACTATCGTGAGACAAACATGTTCTTCTCATGTCTCTTCAGTCGTCAGCCTTTACGTCATTCTCTTATGTTATTCGTCAAGTGTTGTTGATGAACTCGCGATATTCTCACAGAAGTGTTGTTGTTATCGCAAGAATATTGTTGTAGCGATATTCTGGTCCTACATCTTGCCTCTTCTCATGTCTTTTCTGCGAAGAAGAGAATGTCATGAGAATTGAATCTGTTATAATGCCGCAACTGTTTATCTTTTTGCATTCTTCTACTTTGACATGTTTCTGTATCCTTCACCAGCTGTCTTCACGTATTTTTTCTTCCATTCAATCTTTGACACGTCCTTTTAAACCATTGCGATCTAACCGTTCATGTCCTGTAGTTGCAGGAAATCCCACAACTACACCCTCATGAGATTCCATTAATTTGATTTGATGATCTAATTTATTTGGTATGAAAATGAGAATTAAAATACTAAAATTATAAAAGAGACACAAGAATTTTTACATGGTTCGGTCGTTGTGACCTACATCCATGGTTCTTCACTAGTGATTATATGTAATTACATGATTTTACAATTGAGACTCCATTAATGAATGTTTGGAGCTCTAGTTTTTTGGGGAAGAAGATGATACAGAAAATAAATCTCTCTCTAAAAATCTCTCTCTCCTAAAATTATCCTTCTCTCTAAAAAAAAGACCTCTCTTCCTCTCATGCCTAAATGGCTATTTATATGATTTCACAAAATGTTGACAACTAATCTGTCCTTCAACTTCGGACTTGAGAACTATCCTGCGAACCTTCACAACTTCACTTCGCAAACCTCTTTTGATAATTATTCACAAGTGAATATTGTTGCGATATTCCGCTCCTACATTTTGCCTCTTTTTTCTTGAATATTGCTTGAAGAGCGATCTTCAGGAAAAAATCACTTGCTGTGGTTGTTGGAGTAGCCTTTGATCTTGTTGATGAAGGAACGAGAGAAAGAATACTTGTCTTGAAAAGTACGTACTTGCCTCTATTCTTTCGTGAAGTTCTTGAATGTTGCGAAGTAAAAAATATCAATCCTTGAAGAAGTATAAGAAGTATGAAGTATCCTTGAAGAAGTATAAGAAGTATGAAGTATCCTTGAAGAAGTATAATAAGTACTTAATCCTCTAAATGTAAGAAGTATCCGTCCTTGAATAAGAGTGATAAGTATTTCCTCTATTCATGCGAAATTGTTATTCCATTTTTGGTGAGGATTTTTGCTGAGAAGATAAAGAACATAAAATATTTTCTTAGTACCCATAGTTGCCTCTGTTCTTTATCTTTGAGGGTAAAATCCTTGAGAAAATGTTGAATGAACGAGTTGTTTCCTTATTCTTATCTTGCCTCTACCTCAAGTGGTAACCATGCTAACTTCTGAATATTTCTGCGAATTTCTGAGTTTTTCTGCGAATTTGTGAACATTTGCGAATAGTGCTACGAATAGTGTTGCGAATAATGTTACGAATAATGTTGCGAATGCTGTTGCGAATAATGTTGCAAATGCTGTTGCAAATAATGTTGCGAATACTGTTGCGAATTATGATATTTATGTAATGATTATGTTATGAAATGCGTATGCGATGCTTATGCCATGAAATGCTTATGCAATGCTTTTATGATGCGAGTATGATGCTTGTATGATGAGAATGCTTATCTATTGTAATGTATAGCTAATGTTTGTGTTACTTAGCTTATTTTGTACGCAAGAATTGATGTAGCTCCAAATTGCCTCCATTCCTGCACTATTAGTCTCACATGATATAATATAATTAAAATATTAAAGATGCATAATCTCAACTTCATTTCAATATATATGTTCGCAAGCTTGTTTGCTTACATATAATCATCTTCGCAAGTATATTTGCGTATTCTCTTGTGGTCTTATTTTGCCTTCCTAGTTAAAGGTCTTATTTTGCCATCTTTTGTTGCGACAAAATCGCAGGACGTTCTTACACTTTCATGCAAAAACCCATTGATCTTGCCTTATCTTTTTTGTATAGTATTTTAGCCTCTTCAGGAAGTGTTGCGACAATATGATAGGCCTAAATATTCTTGCGAACATAAAGCCCCATGACATTGTCGTTTTGCGATGAAATCGCAGGACGTCTCTACACTTTCATGTAGCGACCCATTGATCTCATCTTAACTTCTTTATTATGTTCTGCGAGTTCTCTTTTTTTTTTTTTTTTTTTTTAGAAGGCTCGCAAAAATTGATTGTTGCACAAATATGACAAGACTTTACGTTCTTGCGAACAAAAAGCCTCGTGACATTTGCGTCTTATAGCACGTATCAGCTCCCTAATGGAGGGTGCTGCCCTTTATCTTCCCCTTGGTTGCCCCTTCAAGGAAGCGTACATCGACCATACAAGGTTAGATCTTCCCATCCGGTTTTGCCAACAACCAGCTTTTGATCGCAACCTCTTATCCTTTTTGCATATAGGGCTTATAGTTACGAGGTTGCACCCTATGGGGTATCTTTGGGCCAAGTGTATCATTTGCCAAGACTTGTCAAGAATAGCAGGTGTGCTTCAAACCCACCCGGCACTCTTGACTCAACCGTGTACCTCGGCGCCTTGATCGTTTTCTGCACTTCTTGGGAAAGACAGTATGCCTTAGTCGCCCAACCTAAATCATGGTACATCGCAAGATTAGGTTGAGAATCCAAGGTGTCTAACCCGGATAGGTACCCCGCTTTTTGGTTGTACCCCGTAAAGTTCCATGTACTCAGGTTCCTTGGTGGTGTTCCGGTGTCCCTGATCCATGGTTATAGGTACCCCCTTAAATGACGTACTTTAGGACTTTGCCTCTTACGAAATGTTGCTTTGCGAACTAGGGTGTACGCCACAAAGGTTTGCCCGTGTAAAATTTTCTGCGGCTCTCTTTCTTTTTTGGAGGCTGATCACAGTTTGCGTCTTTCTTTAATGAAAGATGATCGTAATTGATTTTTGGCGGTATTTTTTCTCCTTTTATAAATCGAATCAAAATTATTTTTATTCGTAAAAACTCATCGTAAACTTTTCACGTTGCGAAATGCCTCATTTCCTTTTCTTGTTTTCCAAAATACGTTCCTTTATATGTTTTGAACAAATATATTGATTACCTTTTTGTTTCAATCCTTGAAGAAATATGAGAAGTATTCATATCATGTCTTTAAATCAAAAATGTTCTATAGAAATATATAAATTTAATTTTCTCTGTTTTTTATAACTTTGAAGTCTTTGAAAAATTTTGAGATCTTTTAAATTTTTGCGATGAATTCATTTTTGAATCTTGCGATTGTATCTAAAAAATCTTTGATATGTTTTGAAATTTTAGAAATCTTGCGAGTATATCGCTTTTGGTAAATAAAATCAAAAATCTTTTGTCTTCTGTAAATTAAATGTTCAAGGAAATGGTACTTACCTTTTGCGATTTGTTGTTGTCTCTTGCGAAGTATATAGTTTGCTTGAAAATTGATAAGAAATAAGGAATGAAGTCGTGCGAAATTAACTCTTGATCTGCCTCTTGTATAATGTTGCGTCATACCAACTGTTATAACCCTCTCTTGCAAAATATGTCTGCTAAATAATCTCCCCCTTTCTTCTTGCGAAATATCCAAAAATCTTGCGAAGTAATGAAATACCTACGGATCCATATATCATTAGTGATGCGAATGTTCATTTGTTCATTTAATGGGCTTGGACGAACCAATTTCAAGTGTTGGTTCAATGGGCTTGGTTTGCGTGAAGTAATCTATTCCTTTCTGCGAAACTTTTCTCTACAAAGATTTGATTGCGTCTACCCTTGATAGTTCTGCGAACGTTCGCAAGGTGAACATTTGCGAAGTGCAAAAAGTTTTTTGCTAATGGGGGGATTCGAACCCTATACATCAATCTCCTTCCCTTTACTGCTGACCATCTGAGCTAGCTTCAGCTTGTGAAAGAAACACATATTGCCACTCTATTATTCTTCCTTTCTTTTCAATAGTTCCCAAAAAGTGTGAGAAATATTGAGCTTTGCGAGTATTGATCACACGAAGTCTAACCCATACTCCTAATCCCTGACCATCTGTGCCAGTTTCTGTTTGTGTTGAGGTTGTGATATTCATACAAGTTATTCTTTTGTAATCGCTCTTTGCATGACCATTAGGAGTTTGCTTCGTCTTCCTCCATGTTGTTATCACGGACTTATACTGTTTAGCAGCTTTTCACTATGGTTTGATCAATTTCATTTCACTATGTAAACAAAAGTCTTTTATTATTTTTCTTCGCACTGTGGATGGTCTCATCAGTCTTTCCTCTTCATGCTGGTTGTTCTACTTCTTTGGCTTTTGTTCATTTTTAGTGTACTTCATAGGCCTCCCCTTTTGATTTGCTTTTAGAGATATAGATGGTCTGTTAGCTGATGATAATTCGATCTGCTGTTATTCTAAACTTTCTCAATGAAGCTACTGAAGCTTTTTTTTTCCACCAAAACTTTACTTCACGAAGTAAAATGTTCTTCCCATGATTCTCGTTCGCAAAAATACTTACAAGCAAATATGACTTTCTCCTCAAAAGTCTTTGTGAGAAGCTCTATCCCCCTTCTCCCTTTAATGTTATGTTTTACCCCTTTATGTAATGACCCTGCGAATCTAATAAGTGAACTGTTATTCTTTCGCAGAGAGGATATTTATCTTTTCATTTGCTGTGAAGGGTTACTTCTGTTTCTCTGCCTGTCAATTCTTGTTTCTTCTGCGAGTATATCATCCTTGTAATTGCTACGTGCGTCATTCTAATTAAGAAGATAGGCTGTTTCTATTGTTGTTTGTCGATCTTCATTTATTTGGGACTTCATTTCCCTTCTCCTGTGTTTCATCCGTACTCAACCCTGCGGCCATTGACTTGCTGCCGCGAAGTAATAGATATCAAACTATTTTCTTTGCATACTCTTCTGCCTTTCATCCCTATGACGATGTGATGAGATTTTATTCTGATTGTTCTCTTGTTTACGATTCCTCTAAACCTACTTAATTATTTCATTATGTTTATATAAGTTTGGTCTTTGGTTGATGATAACTGGCGTGATCATGAGGGAAATAACTAACTGATGATACACATTGCGAATATCATCTAAATATTCTGGTGAGATGTAGTCATCTATAGCTGATACTGCTGGCTGTAGTCATCTAAATATTCGCCTGATGTTGTTTGCAATTGACATCTATAACTGAGTCTTGCTAAAGTTTGGTTGTTCGAAATGTTGACGATAATTCCATTGTTTGCTACTCTCAGCTTTGCTTTATTTCTTTTTAGATGCTTCTGCGAATTTCTTAGTGATGTTCGAGTTGAGTCCACTTTGGGTTGTAATGATATTTACGTTGTTTGCATCTGTAGAATTCCCTTTCTCATTCTTCTTCTTCATTTACGAGTTGAATCTCCCAGAACTGTGTGGCTATAAGTATGGGAATGCATTCTTATTATGCTCCACCTGAAGCTTTGATATCTCATTGGATTAAGTTGCTGCGAATAGTCAACCGGGATTTGGCTTTGCGAAGTGAATTGGTGCGAACTGATTAGTTTGATGTTGATGTAACTTCTTTTTTCTTCTAAATTCCTCTTGCCTTCTTCACTTCCTATAATTGACCAAGTGAACTTCACGAAGTAGGTTGTTGATGTAATTCTCACTGAATGTTTGCAAAGAAGATGCTAGTGAAAAATATGTTTGCGAAGTAAGTATTTGCGAAGAGAAATATTTTGCGAAGATAAATGTTTGTTAAGAAATGTCATCTCTGAAAAAGAAATATGTATTCTCCCTCTTGTTGCTGTAGACTTTTGTACTGTTAATGGTCTTCATTCGTAAGAAATATGATTCTTCGTTAGCTTCTTTGTTTTCCATTCTCTGTGTTAGTTTATTTGTTGTAAATATGATTCCTTCGCCTGCAAAAATTCCTCCTTTGCGAAATTCTGTACTTCTACTTCAGACTACTTCATATTTATTGTAAATATATTATCTATTATCATAACAAGGGTTTCAACTGTATTTTGCTGTTTTCATAAATAATCACTGTTGTAATTTTGTATACATCCAATCTCCCTCTTGACTTCTACTTTCGCCCTTGAAATTTATAGTCTTCATAAAATTTTGTCGTTCACAACAGCTAACTTCGCTGGTACCTTTTCCTCTTCTATCCTGTGAACCTTCACAACTTCACTTCGCAAACCTCTTTTGATAATTATTCACAAGTGAATATTGTTGCGATATTCCTCTCCTACACGTCCTGTTGTTGCATTAATTGCATTTATTTTCTCGAGAAATTTCTTCTTCTATAAATACTCCTTTCATTCTTCCCTTACCCTCTTTTTACTTTCTTCTTCTTTCTCTGCGTAACTTCTCTGCAAGTTTATTGTTATTTCGCAAATTACGCATCTGCTACCGCAGTGATTTCTTTCTTGTTTTTCAATCTTTTCTTTCATTTCCATACTTGAAAATAGTTGATGCTGGTGCTAAAAATTTGGTTGTTTTTAATGAGATGCAAGAAAAGCTCAAAAATAAGGGTTTTACCTTGTCTACAATTCCAAATCTAAACCCAAAATCTGAACTTTCTCTCCAATTATTTACTGAATATCAATGTTCTCGCGAGAAAGTTATAGTATCGCTAGGTCAACTTGAAGCTGGTCTTCCCATTCCTCTCTACAACCCGGAATTTCCATTATTTTATCAAATATTCTCTCACGAGAAGTTCTCGCGAGCAGTATATCATCTAGGTGGGGATTGTATCAGATTACTGCTCGAATATGCTTATCGCGGAGCTAATAAAGAATCTCGCTACCCTGAATCCGCGAAGAATCCTCAATTTAAAGATGTACCCATTGTTTCTTCAGATTATATTGTTGAGAATTTCTTCAAAAATTACAAGATAGTCCCTATGAAAAGGGATAGCACTTGCTGGGGTGTTCGTTTGAAGAAAGAGAAGATCACTGATGATAAAGCTCTTATGCTGGATATTGACTTTCATACACCTACTAATCAAGGTCCTCGACACTATAGCGATGACAAATGGTTCATTTTTCCTCTAATCTTAGAGGGTTTTTATATCTCTGGTTCCCATACGCTTCCTGCGAGTGTTGCAGAATATCAACCATGGATTTTCTACTGGCCTGAAAAAATCAAAGAGGTATGTTCTCTTCAATTTTTTGTATAATTAGTATTTATTTTTTTCTTCATGTTTTTATTTTCTCGCTAATTCCTTCGATCTTTTTCATATTAACAGGATAAAACTCAACTATCAGACTTTTAGAAAACCCGGCACTCTCTTAGCTCTTAGATCCTTCACAAATGAAGTAAGAAATATTCTTTTATGAGTTTTAACAATATATTGTTGCCCCTATTTCTTAACTTTATCTGTTATCACAGGTGATCGAAGAATTAGAACCATTAGAACCCAAAACCAAGGTGAAACCTTCTGTTGATCGCAAGGGAAAATCTGCTGCTCCCCGTAAAGGGAAGCCTTCTGCCCCTCACAATGAAGAATCCCGCGATCCTCCTTTGAAGAAAAGGAAAATCCAACACTCTTCTTCTTCAACTCCTTAGCTAATCCCAGAAAATTTAAATGTTGACGATGAGTTTGATGATGTTAACGGTGTCCCTTCCCTAAAGGATTCTTATTCTTCTGAGTCTGCGATGGCTCAATTATCTAAAAATTTTGGCGATGATCCACACGGTATCCCAAATGAGTATGGAGATGAAGCTATTAATGGAACATCTCAGTCTCTCGCTAAGATCTGCGATGCTTCTATTTTAGCTGATAATGATTCTCTTCGCAGGGTTTCAAGATCGCTAACTCCAAGTCTCTTAAATTCACTTGGTATCCTGGTATGTTTTCTCTTATTCATTTTTTTTACGTATTTATTTCTTCGCCAAATTTTAATTTTCATTGCTCTATTGTAGGTTGGAAGAACTTCCTTTGATGTTTCTTCTGATTTGGATAGCAGGCGTATTCTTATGAAAATAAAACTGCTAATCTTCCCCAGGATAAAGAAAAACTGGAAGTTGAAGTTGCTGAACTTCGCAAGAAAAATGAAGAATTGGAAAAAGATCTTTCTCAGCAATCTCTCAAAGCATCTAATCTTGATAGTGTCAATACTCAACTCCTAGGTATGGAATTTTCTTCTTTTCTTTCTTATCTTTATTTTTCATTACTCTTTCTTACTTGACTTGTCATTCTCGCAGACGCTTACGGTCTCAATGATGAGGCTTTAACCATTCGTTCTTTTCCTGAACTAATAGATAATGACACTCTTCTAGGGCTTCTTAACAATTCTTTGAATAACCCTTCCAATATTAATTCTCTTTCCATAGATGAACTCAGATCTAAGTTTCGCCTCTTAGAAATTGATTACAGATCTTGTTTAGATATAACCCACAAATTCAGGCAACTTTATCATACTTCTAAAGTAGAGGTTAAAACTTTAAAGACCAAGAATAATGATCTTTCCAAGGATAAAGATCGTATATCTAGACGAGGGGCTGAAGCCTTATCAAATTTCCAAAATACCATTCTTGAAGTTCAAGTTGAAAAGGATATACTTATCCGCGAGAATGAATATTTTCTTGCGAGAGAAACTAAAATTCGTTCTCGTCTTCTTATTAATAGCGAAGATGAATTTGCTTGGGTAGCAAAAGTTCTTGACAATGCAAGGAACAATTTAGGTGTAGATGTTATTCTTCATGCTGAAAAAGCGGCTTTAATTAGAGATATGGTTTCTGAAAGAGAAGGTTGTCAGCTGTTCTTCTCTTGTTAATTTTCTGTTTTTATTATCCTTCCTTGCAATATTCTTATTTGTTGTCATACTCTCGCAGGAGATGAAGGAATATTTCGTGAAAAATGGAAGAACTTGAAGCTGATAAGCATCAACTCGCGAACACTCTTGCTGCTCACAATGAAAAATATTCCAGATTGAAAAAAAAGTTGATGATTACTACTGCGAACTTTAATGCTTCCCTTATTGAGGTTCATATTAAATCCATTAAATTGGTTTGCGATGATCATGACATTGCTCATTCTAATTATCCTGATCTTGCAAAAGAAGTTCCGGCCAAAACTCCAAACCCTGTTATCTCTGATAGCGAAGTTGAGGAATATATCGAAGATGAATATGATGATAATGATGAAGAAGAAAAGTCTGGCGAAGAAGAAAAATCTGAAGATAACAATAATGATGAAGCGGAGAAATCTGGCGATGGAGAGGAATCTGACGAACAAGGTGGTGATGGATCTACTTAGTTCTACTTCTTCTTTTTATCTTCCTTGTAAATTTTGTGTACTTATTTCCTTCATACAGTGATATTGTTGCGAGCTTCTTTAACTTTGTAAACTTCTTTTGCTTCTATTTGTATGAATTAGAAAAAAATTCTTTTTCCGCAAATTAATTAATCAACGTAATTATTACCTTTTAATTATCTGTATAAGTATGTCATTTAGTAATATCAATGCAATTTTATCATATGATAGATGAATAATAATTTCATTATTCTATGCATTCCCATACTTGCCTCTATTATTCATCTGCAATATGAAAAAATTGAGGAGAGATTAGATACCATTTAAAATATTTTTTCCTCAATATCCGTGATAAGTATCGCTAAAAACATTTACATGACTTTATGATTTATGCGTAAAATCGCAAATCTCATAAATTTTGCGAGCCTTATCGCAGTAATCTTTTGGTCTTATTATGCCTTCCTAATTAAAGGTCTTATTTTGCCATATTTTTTCTTTCGGCGACAAAATCGCAGGACGTCTTTACATTTGCATGTATTGACCCATTGATCTTGTCTTATCTGTATTTTGTAAACATCTCCGCGACAATATGACAAGTCTAAATTCCCCTGCGAGAAGTAAGCCTTATGACATTGCCGTCTTGCGATGAGATCGCAGGACGTCTTTACACTTTCATGCAAAAACCCATTGATCTCATCTTAACATTTTCTCTTTAGGCTTGTTGCCTCTATAATTTTCATCACGCGACAATATGACAGGCCTAAATGTTCTTACGATCATAAAGCCCCAAGACATTGCTGTCTTAAGACACTTATCAGCTCCCTAATGGAGGGTGCTGCCCTTATCTCCCCCTGGTTGCTCTTTCAAGGAGGGAACATCGGCCATACAAGACTAGCTCCTACCATCCAAATTTTCCAACAACCAGTTGTTTTCGCAGCCTCTTGTCCTTTATGCATATATGTCTTATAGTTACAAGACTGCACCCTAAGTGAGGTTTTCTTCAGGCCAGGTGCATCATAGCCAAGACTTACCAAGAATGTCCAGGGTAGGTTCGTTCGTCCCAGGCACTCTTGGCTCAACCGTGTACCTCGATGCCTTGGTCATACTCTGCACCTCTTAGATGAGATTCTCAGTCGTCCAACCAGGTTATAACCTTATATAATTGGAAATCCAAGATCTCTCTCCTGGATAGGTTTTCTTTAACCCCAACATCTGCATAACTCAGGTTCCAGCAGCGGTATAACCTTATCCCTGAGTCATGTCAAGAGATACCCCCTTATATGACGTGCTATTAGGTCTTACATTTGCCTCTTGCGAAATTTTATTCGCGAACTAGGGTACACGCCATAAAGGTTCGTCCCATTCTATTAATCTCTGCGAAATTTTATTCGCTCTTCTCGCGAGTATTGTAACCCTGATAAAATTTCATTTCCTTTATCCTTTTTCTTCTTGTATAATTTTGCACCTTTTTTCAAACAGAGTACTCTTTTCAAATACATTTTCTTAAAACAAGTCATTCATAAATTCCTCCATATTTCAATGTTTTACCTCTCTACTTACTACTTTCTATCGCTTCCTTCTTGTGGCGCTTTTCTACTCTTTTTTCTTTTGCGAGATGCTCGCTACCAACCATTAAATTGTTACTCCCCTAATCTCGCAGCATTTCATCTTCTCGATGTTCTATCATATCAACCATTAACTTGTCACCTCTTTGTTTCTGTTTGATGTTGTGTTTCCAATTTCTATTCCTCGTGGATCTTTCTTTGCAGGTTTCCATGTCAATTTCATAACACCTCTTTCCCTCAACCAAGTCTCCCTTTATAACTCCAACACCATTGGGATGTGGAAATTTAATACATTGATGATAAGTTGATGCAACACCGAAGATCCCATGCAACCAAGGTCTGCTAATCAAAGCATTATATGGTGACTCAATGTCAACAACACAGAATAGGATTGTTGAAGATATTCCCTTTAATGGAATCTGCTTTGTAATCTCCCCTTTAGGCTTATTAGCAGTACCATTAAAACCATAGATTTTATACGTTGATGGTATTAGATCTTCGTCTCGTCCACCCATGGTTTTGTAGGTATGATAGAATAAGATGTCAACTGAACTCCCTATGTCTATCAAAACTCGGTTGATAGCCCAAGAATCTTCAGTTGGGTTACCAGTTTCTTCATCTTCTTCTTCTACTTGCTTTGGATTCATTTCTAATCTAACTACCAATGGATTATCATGCTGCTCGCCAGGTTCTGATACTTCTTGTGCAGTAAAGGATATAAGTTGTTTTTGCCATTCTTCTAGTGGCGAAACTCTCGCAATATTCATAATTTCTCTTCCATCTATATCTCTCGCAAAGACTCTGCTTAAGACATTGTCATGGAAATCCTCAATAGTTCTGTATGAATGTACGATGGAATTACAGAACAAATTCTTTGCTTTTGCCCCTACTTCAATCACAAATTTTTCTGCTCCTTTTACAGTATTCACCCTGCGAATTTCTGGTGCTGGAGGTAATTGATGTGACTGTGGATGTCCTATTAAAAAGTGATTTAACTTTCCTTGGTCAATCATCCTTAAAATTATTCTCTTCACATTCCTACAGTCATTTATTGTGTGACCATGAAAGTGATGGTAAGGACAAAATTCTTGACTTCGATTATTCGGATGTGGTTCTTTTCCCATATTCCATGGTGATGGTATATTTTCCATCAAAATGATAGCTTCCCAGATTTTTTCTATACTAGCATTTAGAGGTGGCATCTTAATTTCTTCCCACACTATCTTCTGATTATTTTTACCTCTAAAATGTTTTTGCCTCTGACCACCATATGTCTCTTGTGGCTGATCAAGTCTTTGGATTTTGTTATTTCCACCGCGATTGTAATAATTCTTTTCCTTCTCATACTCTTCTTGATCCCGACTGCCCATCGCTACCAATTTTTGCTGGTTTTCAACCACCATCTTCTCTTGATGTACTTGCGAGGTGCTCGTTATATTGTTGATCATTTTAGGAAGTAAACTTCCATTTGTCGTCATTGAGTTGGTGTTTGCTATTGGGTATGATTCCATTTCATTATGTTTCTCTTCTAAAGCAATGCATTCTTCTTGTAACTCTCGCAACTCTGTCATGGTGATTGTATTTTTGACTCTGAAAACTTGTATATACAGTAGATTGGTTGCGAACATTGCATTAATGAAAGACAAAATGAGGTATCTTTCATCTACCCTTCCAGCCATCTCACTGCACATTGACTTCCATCTTATGGTTAAGTGTTTCAAACTCTCACCAACTCTTTTTTTTAATCCAAATACATCCTCAATGATTGGCCGCGATGAATTGTTGCTTATGTATGCTCCCAGAAATGTGGCTTGCAAATGGTTAAAAGAAGTTATAGTATTTTTGGGAAATCCCTCAAACCATTTTAGCGCCTCGCCAGTTAGACTTGACGCAAAATATTTGCATAATATAACATCATGGTTTCCCACTGTAGCATACACCTAACATAAGCCTTGACATGCTGAACAGCACAAGTGGTTCCATCAAAGATACTGGTTAATGTTGGTAAATTGCACTTAGGGGGTATTCCTCTTAACTGCACTTCTTCAGTGAAAGGGGTTCTCGCTGCTTCTTCAATTGCTTCATCAAGTTTCCTTCTACCTCCTTCTCTTCTATTATTTATCATTCCCCGCATTTCTGCTAACTCTCTCAATATTTGCTCATTCTCAGCTGAGTTTTGCTCCATTGGCCTTTTTAATGCAGTTTCTCTTCTTCTACGTTCATGTCTTTCTTGTTCTGCGAGATTTTGTGCATCTTCTTCTTCATCTTCATTTTTTTTTCCTCTGCGATTTTCTCTTTCACCTCCTTCTTGAAATCGCAGCTGATTACGCTGTCCATTTCTTCTCTGCGAATTTCTTCATTTCTCATCATTTCTCTTCGCTGTCTTTTTATTCTCCTCTGTATTCTGTCATACTCCTCCTGAATATTATTATTATAACGGTTTTGTGTACGTCTCCTTTCTCGATTTTCATGGTTATTCTGTCGTACTGCCTCTTGAAATTCTTGTTCTTCTACTTCTGCTCTCAATCTTTCCCTCTCGCAGGCTAGACGTACTTGCTCAGCATAATGTCTCTCAATTTCTTATTCAATTATTCTTTGATTTCTTCGAATCTCTCGCCCATGCAATATTCTCCTACCTTATTCTCGATGTTCATCATTATTTCGGTTGTTTCCTCCCTCTTGATTCCTATTGTTACGTCTGTCATCTAAAGCATCCAAAGCATTACCAAGCGGATTATAGTGATCGTCAATTATTTCTTCTTCTCTATGACGTTGCTTTTCATTTGGATTTTGCATTCCTTCTCGAATATTTTCTATAACATCTCTCAAAGGGGAATTTTGCCTTGGTTCTTCTCTAAATGATCGTGAATTTGATCCAGCAGTACTTCTTGATCTCCTTCTTTGTAATCTTAAATTTTCCATTCTTAATTCATGATTTTGTCTTGTTAAATTTGCACGTTCTTCCGCTTCTAATCTCCTTTCTTCCTGTGTTCTATGTCTTAAATCATCTGCTATTTCATTTTCACCTTCTCCATGAATTATTCCCTCAATTACTTCTGGATTTATTTCTTCTCCTCCTTCATTTCTTAATTGTCGATCTCCGGCTTCTTCCATCGAATCCTCCGATCTCCAAGTATGCACACTCACTCTATCATGATCCATATTTCTATCTTGTATTGGTGTTTGTTGATTCAGCTGTTGAATTGGATTTTCTCTTTCATTCCTTATTCTATTTCTTCTTGTTCTTATCCTTGAAGATTCTCCCACTTCATTTGTTCTTCCACCTGCAAGTCTTTTACTCCTCCTTGCTGTTGTTGGTGGTTCTGATGTATTTCTTCTTCTTCTATCCATTAATACTTATTTAAACTGTTAGATCTTGTGTAAATTTTTTCACTATTTTTTCATATTCCTTCAAATCACAATGTTAATTTTTATCTTTTTCTTCAAATAACCTTCAATTCATCCCTGTTTCGTGCGCCAAAATGTAGTTGCAGGAATTCCTACACTACACCCTTGTTAAGAATTTGTAATAATCAACTAAGAATTGAAGATTAAAAATGACACTTTACTATTTGATTTCCAGAAATGTTTATAAGAAATGTAGGAACTCAAGAATACAATTGTTCTCTTGAAGTTTCTCTCTCCTAAAGACTTTCTCAACTCTCAAAAAATACATCATCCCCCTCTGGATCTATTGGGACCCTTTATATAGGAAATTACATAGTGGATGACAGCTAAGTTTTCCTATTGTTTCGGATCTAATCTGCGATCTTATCGCGGTAATCACAATGTTCAGTCTCGCGACCTTTGTAACTATCGTGAGACAAACATGTTATTCTCATGTCTCTTCAATCGGCAGTCTTTACGTCATTCTCTTGTGTTATTCGTCAAGTGTTGTTGATGAACTCGCGATATTCTCACAGAAGTGTTGTTGTTATTGCAAGAATATTGTTGTGGTGATATTCTGGTCCTACAAGTCTATTCATCCTTTTATCAATATTTGCATACCAATTCACGAACGACCTTACTTTTGACAAAATATGGAACAATCAAGTTCACGGACGTAAACACAATATCCCATAAAAATATTGCAATATATAAAACCATAAAGATTAATACTGCAACCATCATCTTCCTTAAAACCAACTCCTAAATCGACTTACATTCCTGATTATCTTCCTCCATATCAAGACGCACAATCTCTTGAGATTTTTCAAAATTCTCTATAGAGTTCTAGGTCAGGGACAATCACAATATAAACAAGGTATATATGCGTTCGTCAACGAGAGTACAAAAACTCTGGTTTTGAAAACCCTAGAGATATACAAGAGGAGGACGCAGACGTTTGTGGACTACCAATAAAAAGACTCAAACATAAACAATATACAACATTCTTGAGTATTCCCCAATTATTTTCCTTGCACCTCTCAAGTTAGAAACAAGGAAGGAAATACCTGGAATCAGGTAGTCGAGTGGAAGTTAATTCCACTATGATCATCGGGAAAGAGGTTGTATATATCATCTGACTGTTTGATCTTTGTTTTCTTCGCCTTTTTTCGGTTGGTATTCATCCCTAAAGGATAAAACATGGCATTTTTATCAAATCCATCTGATGGATTTCTCTGAGGACTAAGTCTGGGACCTCTTGCAATTGGTTCAAGAGGATCAGAATAGATAGGCATCCATTTTCCAGACCCAGATTTTCCAGAAACATTCTTATAAATATAGGGAATGCTTTCCTTAGCAACACGAGAACTTATTCCAGAATGCACTTGACCCATGTGATGATTTCTAGAATAGAGATCATTCTTATAAGGTTTCTGATTTCTTGTGATCATTCTTATATCCCCCAGTGGTTATATTATCTAAATCTTATTTCAATCATTGAAACATTCTCAGAGTACGTCATATAGTTGTTATTCATGAACTAGTTTTCGTCAGAGCAATTTCCAAAATGATTAAAACATAGCATGACTTTCCTCAATATGAAAAGATAAACTTGTCTAAGGCGATGAAGATCCACTGGTTCCTAGAGTATTCCTTCATCTTGTATGATGATTGCCATGGAGTTCTTGAGCTTAACTACACTTTCTATCCTAGTCCGTGACCATAGCTATAGTAGACTAGAAATCAAGACTTTATAGTTTTGATCACTAACATTGACAAACATGCTTGATATAGTAACGCATACGAGTTCGACCGAGCTGTGCTCTAACAATTTATGCTTTTGAAAGCGCTTACGGATCAACTGTCAAAGGAACCAACGCGTATTCATTCTGTAGGAAAAGTTATCAACTATTCATTTTGGATCAATGCTGATGATGGTAGTCCTTTTTCCAAGATTCATATTCCTACTTCTAGTGAGGAGGATAAAGCCTATGGTTACACTGAATGGAAAGGTATCCACCAATCTAACTTGTCTGCTCATGAATATCAAAAGATGTTTCCTCAAGATCAGAAAGAAGGCTCGTGGCATTTATCACATTCTCATCAGAGTCCTCGCAATGAAAAGGTGATTTTATTATGTGCATCCTTCCTGGAAAATATCAATTCCCATATTGCATCAGAAGCTGCTAAGAGATTTGTTGTTACTTTACTCAGTCGATCTGAACCGTTACAGAATGAAGAAGCTCTCGTAAAGACGTTCAGAAAAGCAAGCGTCTTTCTAATAAAATATTCAGCCTCCAGTCAATCGCTAATGAAGGAAGAAAGAGAAAAACTTTAGCAGTGGAATAGTAACCCAAACGTGTGGCACCAGCGCATCAGATGACTTCACCCGAGAAGGTCGCGACTAAGGTTCCTGTGCAACAACAAGAAACTGGATTTGCCACTCCAAACTTCCCGTTCTCGATCAATAAAGTAATCGAACTCCTGGAAGTATGGATTTAAGACGATGCCATCAAACTACCTCCTGTTAGGCGCCTAGAAACTGAAGATCAAATGGAAAATCCCAAGTATTTCCATTACCATAGGTTCGTCAATCATCATACCAGTGAATGCAATACTCTGAAACTCATCGTCCAAGAAAAGATAGATTCGGGGGAATTACGCCTGGGGACTGGAGGTCCTCCGTATTTTCGCGGATCGGCATAAAGATGTTACACAAACAATAAAGGACAACTGGAGACTTCTCACAGCTAGGATTGAGTCACACAATAAACTTGGATTTGCAACCTGAAAATTCAGTTTTGTGGAGAAACCCCTAAGAGAATAGAGTATGTGGCCGTACCAGACGAGATCAAAAAAGTAAGGACCAACACTATGGCATTACATCCTCTACCACCAACACCAGAGGCACCGGAAGCATCCTCTCTGATGTGATGCATCTTATTACCAGAGACAGAGCTGCCACTACTGCTAATATTTCTTCGAGCATGACCGCATCCAATCATCATTAGAGTTGCCACCACTTCTTCATCGGGATGAGAGACTGGAGGAGCCAGAAGAAACCAACCTTCCCATTACCATTATCGATTTAATGGAGAGACAAGAAGTTCTTGCAAAAAATCATACGAACATGTCCTCAACTCAGAAGGAGCCTCTTCAACATTTCCCTCCAGAAGCCGCTCAACTTCAACGTTCACTCCTGAAGTCATAACATTCTCCCCTGTAGCCGCCATTTATCCTTACCAAGTCTTATGCCATAGACGCCACTCCTTCTTGCCAAGGATCATGTCGTATCATCCAATCCTTCCTGCCAAGTATTGTGTCGTAGCCGCCAATCCTTCCTGCCAAGGATTGTGCCGTAGCAGCCACTTCTTCCTGCCAAGTATCGTACCATAGCCGCCACACACCCCCTATCAAGGATCATGATTGCATCAATCCAGGTTTTGTATTTATGGCCACCTTTTGATCCATACCGCCAAAATCTCGTGGTCGTGGACAGTTTACTAACTCGTTTGTTGATAACAGCCAGAGCTTCACCAAAGCAACAATTACTACAAATTCACCAGTACCGATGCAAGATAGTGATATCTTTATCATGGTCAACCCACCGACCATACAAGATAGAAACATGTAAACCACACTTGGGGACTGAGGCTCTATACGAAATCCATTCACTGTCAAAGCTCAAAAGACACGATCAACCAAAAGGTCATAACCAAGACAAGGTCATCTAGTCTTCAAGGGTGTAGCATAAGAATATCATCACTTCTCTGTCTAGAAGGTGCCTGCAATAGTTTACGAGACCGCGGCGGTTCCTAAGCCTGCTCGGATAAAATAACTTCAGAAACTAAAGAGAAGTGCGACTGGGGACGCGTTCATTGAAGTTCATCATAACAACCATAAGAGACTTCTAAAGCAAGCCACATAGATACATTCATATATCCGGCCATGCCATCGGATCTTACAGAAGTATAACTAGGAACTGCTCACCGCATCCCGTTCTATGCAATAGTCCAAGATTCAGAAGATGGTTCAAAGGATATCGCTTGTTTGGTAAGCTAGTGTAACTATGCACAGTACTCACATGGAGGTAGAAACGAAACTTGTTTTGGTAGAACCGTAAACCCATGAGTTGTGATTGAGTAGAACTTGATCAATAACATATTTCTTGAAAGTCAGATGAACCAATTCTAAACCTGTTTGAGTGTGGTAAATCGGTTTCAAGTGATCAAGCATGGTAAAAACTTGCAAGAGTAAGATGTCATCACTCTTTGAACACGGTGCATTAATGCTTATTCTATTTTGTTCAAAGATTTTCCTTAATAGCTAAGAAGGAAGTAAATCCAAGATCGAATTTAAATAAGTTAAGAATCTTTTTAATTAAAGGTTTTCAATTATATTTGGAAAATAAAAATTAGTAATGTGCATTTGCTAAAGATTTTCCAAGGAGATTTCGATCATTCTTTTTAGACAGCGCATTCACAGGAATTATGAAAACCGAATTTGGTGGAGTAATAAAAAATATCTTGAGAATATTTTCGGTTTTGGAAATTCCTTGGTGTCCAAACTTCCTTGTTTATAAATACTTTGAGTTTGCATTTCTAATAAACTGATCCTGCGTAACCAAGAGTTACTCATTTGTCTTTGCTACTGGTGAAGCCGCCTATCGGAGATGAGAGTAATCTAATTAGGTGAAATCTCTTATGGATGCTTAATTTAAAGTCTTCTTTGGGATTGAGAAGCTCTAGCGCGACCCGTTGGTGGGAAACTAGATATTGCGGTTTATCTTTAGTTTTCGTATTTATTTGATTGACTAACGATGGTTGAATCTTGATTGCACCTAGTTTGTTTATGCTTGAGAATCTTCTCTTATGATATAAGATTCACTCAAACAAGTTCAAGGTTTCGGCAGGGATCTTTAGACTGTTGTTAGATCTAAAGACGATCTTGTGATAATGTATTGTTAACACACTCTGTTCTGTGTATGATTGATCACAAGAGATTCAAGTGATTGTGTGCAGGTGTTTATTGAAGATCTAAGAAGATTTGAAGACAAAGAAGATATTAAAGATTTCTTACTTGGTTTTTTTATAATCTTTGGTGTGCACAATACTTGTTTGGGAAAAAGAGGATCCAATTAATAATCAGTTTATCCTTGTGGTAGGTTGGATTGATTAATTGAGGAACATCGGCATCAACACATATCACTTGGTTGAAGAGTGTTGTTGGCTTAATCTTAACAATTGATTTTGGGCATTTGAACATAAGATAGATCATGGAACCTGGGAAAGGAGTTTATGTTAATATAAATAAGGGAACCTTTGCGCAACTTATATCACTTGGTTGAAGAGAGTTGATACCAAAAAGATTTGTTGTTCCTTTACTGTTTGGAATACGAACCAAAGGAATTGGTCCAAGTACGTGACTTGTGTAGTTGCAGGATTTCCTACACTACACCCATACTAAGATTCCATGAAAATCAAGACATAATTTGAATATGAAGAACGACACTTTATTAATTTCACTTTTAGAAATCCTTTACAACAGGAATATGAACTCAGAAATACAACCCTCTTTCTGGAGTTTCTCTCTCCTTAGAACTTTCTCAACTCTCAAAAGTACATCATCCCCTTTCTGAATCTAGTCAAGCTCTATTTATAGAAAAATATATAATGGAAGACAGCTAAGATTTCCGCCTATTTCGGGTTCATCCTGCGATCTCCTCGCCATATCTTTATCTTCACTATCTCCAACTTTGTAACCATCGTGAAGTAATCTTATTCTTCTTTCATATCTTCAATCATCAACTATTATATCACTCTTTTGTGACATTCGCCAACTATTGTTGAAGATTCTCACGATGTTCTCGCAGAAATATAGTTAGTGCTGTAGGAAATTTTGGACTGCTCGCAGAAATATCGTTTCTCTCGTGAGAATATCGTTGTAGCGATATTCTGGTACTACATCTTACCTCTTCTCATGTCTTTTCTGCGAAATGGAAAAGATATGAGAATTTTCAACTCATCATGCTGTTCGCAACTTTTTGCTTTAAAAATTTTCGTCACGGTAAACCTCTATTTATTCAGTCTTTACTATATACACGTGTTGCTATTCTTCTTGACACGTGTCTTCCTAACTGGTCCCACTACTTTTGTCTATAAAAGGTGAAACCAAATTTCCGAAAACAATTCTCTTTTTTCACTTCTTCATCTTCTTCATTCGTTTTTCGTCTGCAATTTTTCTTTGTCTTCATATTCATCTGTTACTGTTTTAATGGAATCAACAAGGTACGTACTTCAATTATTCCTTTACTTAAGCTAATTTTGCTTTCAATCTTTCTTCTTTGATTCACCATGACTCCTGTTGTTTTTTCTTTTAGCGGAACTATCCCTGTTATTCAATCTGAAACTCCAAACCCTAATTCTCTCAAAGATCTTATCGACAAAAGAAAGAGGAATTATGCGAAAGATAAGGTAGTAAGAAACACATTTTATCTTAATAACAATATTGTTGCCTCTGTTTATTATCTAAATTATTGTTTGCAGAATGACGAGGTCATCGCTAGACCTCACAAAAAATCTCGCCGCCATAAACCTCTTGGAAGTGGTATTATCATTCCTGAATTATCATCTGTGAGAACTATCACCACACCCTCTTAATCTAATCCCCCTTCTTCTACCTGCGAGAATCTTGCCAACAACACTTCCCTTCCTTCTGATAACTTGACAAATCAAACCCCTACCAAAGCTGTGACTGAAATTCCTTCTAGTCCATTAATGCCTCCAACTGTTACTTTTCCACAAACCCCTCCTCCTAATAATGTAATGATCGCAGATGATTCAAATCAACTTTCTCTTACTACTACTTCATCCTCCACATCCCTTCCTTCGCCAAATGAGATCTTTGCTGGAGTCGATATTGCTTTTAAATTTTTATCTAATATTTTAGATAACGCTAAAAAATCTTCTACTAACCCTATCCAATATGAAGCTTGTGAAACTTTACTCAAATATTTCAATTCTGACAATTCTAATTCGCGAGCATCTTTGGAACGTGAAATTGTAGCTCGAAAGGAAAATCTCCAAGCCAAGACTTCTGAATGTAATACTTTAGATCATAAGCTTCGTAACTCTTCGCTTGATTGCGAGAATCTTCGCAAAAGAAACGAGGAATTGAAAGGTATGATTCTTGCCTCTGTTTTAATAAATTTTAGTAAACTTTTTCCTGTTTCTTTTTCTTTATACTTAAATTTCCTTTTCAAATCTTTGATTTGTATATTTAGCTTCGAACCAGAACCGGGCTATTGAGAGATTTAAATTTCAATCCATTGCTGAAGAAGCTTGTATTGAAAGAGATTCTTGGAGAGATCAATTTAACAGATTAGATAACCACTATTCATATTCAATTGATCAAATAAATAACCTTACCAATGAGAATAATCAATTATTGCTAAACCAAAATTTATTAAGTAGTGAAATTACTCGCCTTTCATATGTGTTGACGAATACTAATTTGGCGATGGAATCTTTATCAGAAGAAAATGAAACCTTGTCTCAGGAAAAGCATAAGTTTTCAAGCTTGATGATGATTTCTTCGCAAAAGTTGAGGAACCTTGAAAGTATATGTGAACATCAAGAGCAATCTCTTCGTTCCCTTAAGGATGAACTGAAGAAAGTAAATGAGTCTTCTGCCGCTGAGATGGATAAACTTATCAATGGTAGAATAACTCTTAGCCTAAAGTTCAGCAAGCTTCAAGACAAATTTTCTCAATTAGAGAAATATAACTCTTTATTATCAAAGGAAAACTCTTATCTTCATTCCAAGGAAGAAAATATGAAATCTCGTCTAAAGGGTATGGTTGGCGATAAGTTTGATAACACTATGAATCAATGGGAGAATTGTTTCTTTTCATTAATCCAACATTTAACCTCTCAAAAAGAAGGTAGTCAATTGACTGCCTCATTCATTGATTTTTGTAAAATCCTTATTTGAATTTTTTCTTTTCATTTTGGTTATTCGCAGAATCTGAGAGAGATCATCTAGCTAAAATTACTGATCTTACAAAGGAGTTGGATAAGGTTCGTAAAGAAAATAAGACTGTCCTTAGTAAATCTTTAAATGTTTTCGACAAGGCAGAGAGAAGGCTTGACTATCTTGAATACTGCAAGAATATAGAGATTAGAAATCGCGATAGGGCTTTTATTCGCAAAGTTCATCACATCGCTGAAGTTCTGGTGAACAAAATTTTGATTTCCCATTCTCTTCCCCCTGAATCTGTTCTTCCTTTGCAAGTTGAAGATGATGAAATTCCTATTCCCATGGATGAAGATTTAGAATATCCCCTTACTGAAGAAGAAATTAAAGAAGAAGAACTTAAAGAAAAAGACCTTGAAGAAGATAACCCAGAAAAAGAAATTCGCAATGAAGAAAATGTTTACGATACTGAAAATAACTCTAGCGAAGCTGATAAAACTCCTGGCGATGCTAATAAAAATGCTGACGAGAATGATAAGTCTGGAGAGAAGAATACTGAAGAGCCTGCCGCTGAAGTTTAAATTTCATTTTTATTTTCTTTATCTTCTTCTGTTTTGCGAGGAATGTAACCCTTATAGGTTTTAAATTCTATTACTTGGGTTGAACCTTCTCATGAAAGATATTGAAATCGTAATTATCCACTTCTCCTCTTCCCCTGCAGTATCTTTCTTGAGATGGTGAATTGTGTTTCTTTTCTTCCTTTTATTGGTGATATCTTATAAGTTTGAACTAATCTTCTTTCTGCGATGAATAAATATCTCCTGCATTTTCAAATAAGATATTAGTCTGTTGGTCTTATTATGCCTTCCTAGTTAAAGGTCTTATTTTGCCAACCTTTTTTATCTGCGACAATATGACAAGCCTAAGTTTTCTCGCGAAAACAAAGCCTCATGACATTGCCGTCTTGCGATGAAATCGCAGGACGTCTTTACATTTCTATGTAAAAACCCATTGATCTCATCTTAACATTTCTCTTTATGGCTTGTTGCCTCTGTATAATTTACGTCACGCGATAATATGACAGGCCTAAGTTCTCTCGCGGGAACAAAGACCCATGACATTACCGTCTTAAGACACTTATCAGCTCCCTAATGGAGGGTGCCGCCCTTAATCCCCCCTGGTTGCCCCTTCAAGGAGGGCACATCGGCCATACAAGACTAGCTCCTCCCATCCGGATCTGTCAACAACCAGTTATTTTCGCAGCCTCTTGTCCTTTATGCCTATATGGCTTATAGTTACAAGACTGCACCCTAAGTGGGGCTTTCTTCGGGCCAAGTGCATCATAGCCAAGACTTACCAAGGATGGCCAGGGTAGGTTCGTCCATCCCGGGCATCTTTGGTTCAACCGTGTACCTCGGCGCCTTGGTCATACTCTGCACTTCTTAGAAGAGATTCTCAGTCTCCCAACCAGGGTATAACCTTATATAGTTGGAAATTCAAGATCCCTCTCCCGGATAGGTTTTCTTTAACCCCAACATTTGCATGATTCAGGTTCCAGCGCGGTATAACCTTATCGCTGAATCATGTCAAGAGATACCCCCTCATATGACGCACTTTAAGGTCCTAAAGATGCCTCTTACGAAATTGTATTCGCGAACTAGAGTGCACGCCATAAAGGTTCGTCCCATTCTTTATAATTCTGCGATATTATTATTCGCCATTCTTGCGATGATGTTCGCACACATTGTAATAGAAAAGGAAGAATTTATTAACTGTTTCATCATATACCATATTAGTATCTTTTACTTCTCCGAAATTGTCACTGATAATACCTTTTCAGAAATAGTCTATTCCATGGTCTATCCAATCTTTGCCCAACATCTCTTCCTTTAGGATCCATTAATTTGTATGCCCCTTTTCCGATTACTTCTTTGATGATATAAAGTCCATCCCATTTTCTCGCTAATTTTCCACCATTTTCTTGTTGATATCTTGGTGTTTCTCACAAAACCAGATCGCCAGGTTGGAATTCACGTTCTTTAACACGCTTGTTATATTCACGAGCTAATCGTCGCTCATAATTTTCCATATATTGTAAAGTTTTTTCTCTTTTTTCCTCTAATTCATCCAACTCATGCAAAATCATGCCAGCACTCAAATTCCTTTCCCATGCTTTTGTTTTCGTTGTAGGAATAGCAACTTCTGTTGGTAATACAGCTTCAACCACATATGTTAAACAAAAAGGTGACATTCCAGTAGCTTCTCGTCTAGTTGTATTGTAAGCCCATATTGCATTATGCACCTGCTCGCACCATGATCTGTGATATCCTTCTAACTTATTTTTTAAGATATCTGCAATTGTTTTATTAGATGCCTCAGCTTGACCATTTGCTTGTGGATATAAAGGAGTAGATTTTCCACATTTTATTTTAAATGCATTGAGTAGCAATTCTATATTCTGCCCTTCAAATTGTTTTCCATTATCAGATACCAATTGTGCTGGTATTCCAAATCTGCAAATTATATTCTCAAATATAAATTTGAAAACATCCTTATCGCGAATATGTTGTACTGCCTTTACTTCTCCCCACTTCGTGAAATAATCTGTCGCGATAATTAAATACCTTCTTTGTCCAGATTCAGGCACAAATGGTCCCATAATATCTAACCCCCATTTTCCAAAAGGCCATACACTTTTTGACGATGATAATGGTGCTCCTGGTGCATGTATTTTCTTTCCATACCTCTGGCAATCTTCACAACGTCGAGATAGTAGTTTCGCATCTTCATGCATATATGGCCAATAATAACCCTGAATTTTTGTCTTATATGCCAAAGATCTTCCCCCACTATGATTACCAGCATCACCACTATGTAACATTTTTAACACCTTTTGTCCTTCTTCTCTCGTTAAACATCTTAGCAATGGTCCACTAAAAGATCTACGATATAATATTCCATCTCTGAGTTCATAATTGGTTGCTCTGCTTTTTAATTTATGTGCCTCCAATCGATTTCTTGGGGTTTCTCCTCTCGCCAAATAAGCATAAAGGTCTGCTCGCCAATCTTCATCATTATTTTTTGTTTCTTCCTCGCCAGATTCCAGCATCATCACATCTCTCTCTTCTTCTTCTTCTTCTTCTTCTTCTTCTTCTTCTTCTTCTTCTTCTTCTTCTTCTTCTTCTTCTTCTTCTTCTTCTTCTTCTTTATGTACTGATGGTAAAAGAAGTGTTTGAATCTTTATACACCTCACAGCTGGATTTGTCATCATACTAGATATAAAAGCAAAAGCATCCGCAAGTCTGTTATCTTTCCTTGATATATGTCTCCATTTTATTTTTGGGATTTTCGCAGATAATTCTTCAACAAGACTTTTGTATTTTTTCAAAGATGGTTCATTTGTGGTGTATTCTCCTTTTATTTGGCGAATAACCAATTGTGAATCGTTGGTAATTCTAGCATTCTCCAACTTCATCTCTATCGCAAATTTTAAAGCATGTATCACGTCCTCATATTCTGTCTCATTATTAGTGGATGTAAATTCCAATCTAAATGAAAAAGCTGTCTTCTCTCCTTCGGGCGATATGAAAACAACTCCAATTCCATTTACTTCTCCATTTGACGATCCATCCACTAATATTTCCCATCTGTTGGGTTTTGTTAATAATTCTTTTGGATCTCCATGTTCCTCTTCTATATCCATCATTTCTTCTACAGCATCGTCATCTTCTAAGGGAAACTCAGCTAAGAAGTCTGCGATAACTTGTGATTTTGGTGAGGATAGAATTTCATATTTGATATCAAAGTGCCCTACTTGTGCATTCCATCTCTCAACTCTGCCTGATCTTTTTGAATTTTTCATTACTGATTCAATTGGCATTCTTGTTAACACTTTGATCTTATGCACCTAAAAGTAAATGCGAAGCTTAAAAGTTGCATGTACAAATGCCAAAATTAATCTCTCAATCTTTGAATAGTTTCTTTCTGCAGAGTTAAATGTCTTGCTGATATAGTAAATTGGATTCTCTACCCATGCATCTACTCGCACAGTACTACTGCACTTAATGCGTATGTGGTTGTCGCAAGATAAATTAATAATTATTCTCCTGGTTTAGCTTTCTGTAAGATAGTTATGTTCATTAAATGTTCTTTAATCCCTTGAAAAGCCTTCTCGCACTCATCTGTCCATTTGAACTTTGTTCCCTTCTTGAGTATATCAAAAAAATGCTTGCATTTGTCTGAAGATCGCGAAATAAACCTCCCTAGCGAGGCTAATAGTCCATTTAATTTTTTTACATCTTTAACTGTTGCTGGAGTTGGCATATCGCGAATTGCTTGTACCTTTTCTGGATCAACTTGTATTCCTTCTTTTGATACAATATAACCCAAAAATTTCCCTGAAGCTACTCCAAAAGTACATTTTTCTGGATTTACTTTAATGTTAAATTGCCGCATTTGATCAAAAATTTCTTTCAAATCTTGTACATGGTTTTTAGCTTCTTTACTCTTAATCAACATGTCATCCACATATACTTCTAATTTCTTGTGGATCCACTTTGCAAAAACCTTTTCCACCATTCTTTGATATGTTGCACCCGCATTTCGTAATCCAAAAGGCATCTTAGTGTAACAATATAACCCTCTTGGAGCAAAAAAATGTTGTATGTTCCTGATCTTCTTCTGCGAGTGGAATCTGGTTATATCCTTTATACCCATCTAATGAAGTTATTCTATCATTCCCTGCTGCTGATTCAACCATTTGTAGGATATCAGGCAGTGGGAAACTATCTTTAGGACATGCTTTATTTAGATCAGTAAAATCTATACAAATTCTTATTCCTTTATTCTTCTTTGGGACAACCACCATATTTGCAATCCATTCTGGATATTTGGCTTGCCTTATGATTCCTGCATCAAGCATTTTCTGTAATTCTTCTTATATTTGGGAATGATAAGTCGTCGCGATTTTCCTTGTCCTTTGCTTAATTGGTCTTATATCCTTATTGATTTATAATTTATGACATGCTACTAAAGTATCTATCCCTGGCATCTCATCCATGCTCCACGCAAAGATGTCCTTATATTCTCGCAAAAGGTTTATAGTCCTTTCTTCTTCATCTGTATCCATTTTAGTACCAATTCTCAGTATTTTAGGTTCTTCTTCACTTCCAATATTTATCTTCTTTGTTGGCTCTGCTGCTGTGTAACTGGCTTCAGATTCCCCCATAGGTGTTGGAGTTTTCATACCTTTCGTGAGATCTTATCCTTCTCGCAAAATTTCACTGGGTATACCTTTTCCTTCTTATGCTCTTCTCATGTAAGCTTTGAATTCTTCTTCTTTCTTTATCTCTCTCGCCAATTTCCTGCGAGCCTTTCGTAGTTTTGGATGTTCTTCACAATTTTTCACATCAACCTGATAGCACATTTTCGCAACATTTGCATCTCCTTTAATTTTTCCAATTCCATTCGGCATAGGAAATTTGACACATTGATGTAATGTTGACGCCACAGCCTTAATTGCATGTATCCACGATCTTGCCAATATCATGTTATACGGTGACTCTACATCTATCACACATAATGTTACTTGTGTTTCAATTTCTCATAATGGAATTCGTATCATTATTTTCCCTTTAGGTTTTGTTAAAGATCCTCCAAAGCCATGAACATAATATGCTGAACAGGACATTTCTTCATCCTTGTATCCCATTTTCTTGAAAGTGTGATAGAACATTATATCCACAGAACTTCCCACATCAACCATAGTTCTATTCACAGCCCATTCTTCTGTAGATTTTATTGACTCTTCTTTTTTCATTGGTATAGCTGATACTGTAATTACCAAAGGAGATGTATGACTTAGATCTTCTGGTATTTCTGCTGCTGTAAATGTTATCTCTTGCTTTTCCCAATCTTTTAATGATGAAATCTGCTCCATCTCCATGATCTTTTTTCCTTCAAAATTTCGCTTATGTATTTTTCCTTTGATATTTTCATGAAATCTATCAATCATTATTTTTGTTATTACATCACACTCCCACTTTCTACAGTCATTTTTGATTTTAATCATTCTTCTTTCAACTACTTCACCGGCTTTCCTTAATGATTTTCTCAATTTCGAATAATTCTTATCTTTTCACAGGTTTGATCCCTGTTTCTAGCGCCAAAATGTAGTTGCAGGATTTCCTACACTACACCCATACTAAGATTCCATGAAAATCAAGACATAATTTGAATATGAAGAACGAGACTTTATTAATTTCACTTTTAGAAATCCTTTACAACAGAAATATGAACTTAGAAATACAACCCTCTTTCTGGAGTTTATCTCTCCTTAGAACTTTCTCAACTCTCAAAAGTACATCATCCCTTTCTGAATCTAGTCAAGCTCTATTTATAGAAAATATATAATGGAAGACAGCTAAGATTTCCGCCTATTTCGGGTTCATCCTGCGATCTCCTCGCCATATCTTTATCTTCACTATTGCCAACTTTGTAACCATCGTGAAGTAATCTTATTATTCTTTCATATCTTCAATCGTCAACTATTATATCACTCTTTTGTGACATTCGCCAACTGTTGTTGAAAATTCTCACGATGTTCTTGCAGAAATGTGGTTAGTGCTGTAGGAAATTTTGGACTGCTCGCAGAAATGTCGTTTCTCTCGTGAGAATATCGTTGTAGCGATATTCTGGTACTACAACATGCTTACAGGTTGGGGCGTGGGAATACAGACGTAACTAGGTTAACTATAGGTTTAGTTGCTTGGTCTCACCTATACGAAATTGTCTTATTTTGTATAGCGCTTTAATCCTGAGAGTATTCAATTCTGGACTAGGTCCCGGGGTTTTCTGCTTTTACGGTTTCCTCATTAACAAAATCCTGAGAGTATTCATTTACTTTATATTTCCGCATTATAATTGTTTTATTATAATTAAAGTAAATTGCACAAACGTTAATTCCTATTTACTTGATACGTGAATCCTATTGAGTTTGGTTAAGTCCGAACCTTTATATCTAGTAACCACACTCTGTAGTTGTATTGTCTCGATCTCGTATCCATAGACAATCACACAAAGTGTGAACCGATTTGTTGTATTATCTCGACTCAGTCTATAGACAATCACTTTCGGGGAAAGGACTTATAGGAAGGAAAAGTTATAGCTTGAGGTATATTTGGGGTACCCTCGCCTTTTCAATTGGTATCATAACAAGCAAACACGAAAAGATCTAACAATCTATGTTGTAGTTGCAGGAATTCCTACACTACACCCTTGATAAGAATCTATAGAAATCAAGTAAAAATTGAAGATGAATAACAACACTTTTATTAATTCACTTTCAGAAATGTTATACAAGAAAAGTAAGAACTCAGAAGTACAACTTTCTTTCCGGAGTTTCTCTCTCTTCAATACTCTTTCAACTCTCAAAAGTACATCAACCTTTTCTGGATCTAGTCGAGTCCTCTATATAGGAAAATACATAATGGAAGATATCTAAGATCTTCACTTATTTCGGGTTCACTCTGCTATCTCATCGTTATAATTCTAACACTCTTCATCGCCAACTTTGTAACCATCGTGAAGCAGACTTGCTCTTCTCAAATATCTTCAATCTTTAGCTATTATATCACTCTCATGTGACACTCATAAAATGTTGTTGAAGAATCTCACGATGCTCTCGCAGAAATGTTGTTACTACTGTAGAAATATTTATGCCTCTCGCAGAAGTGTCGTTTCTATCGCAAGAACATCATTGTGGTGATATTCTGGTCCTACATGTTGCCTCTTCTCATGTCTTTTTTGCGAAGAATAGAAGATATGAGAATCACTTCTTTTTCAATGTTGCAACTGTTTATCTCTTTGCATTCTTCTGTTATGACACATCTTTGTATCCTTCACCAGCTGTCTTCTCGTATTCTTTTTTCCATTCAATTTTTGACATGTCTTCTTGAACCGCTGCGATCTAACTGTTCATGTCCTCTCGTTGCATTTATTGCATTTATTTTCTCGAGAAACTTCTTCCTCTATAAATACTTTTTTCATTCCTCTCTTTTTCTATTTTTACCTTCTTCTTCTTTCTTCTTCTCTGCAAGTTTTATGTTCTTCCGTAAATTGCGCATCTATTGTTTCTGTGATTTTCTTCTTCTTTTTCAATCCCTTCATTCCCATACTCTAAAGATGGTTACTGCTGGTGCTAAAAATTTGACTGCTTTCAATGAGATGCGAGAAAAGCTCAAAAAGGAAGGTTTTATTTTATCCACAATTTCAAATCAAGACCCTAAATCTGAACTTTCCATCAAGTTATTTTCTCGCCATCAACTTTATCGCAATAAAGTTATAATATCGCTAGGTCAACTCGAAGCTGTCCATCCTATTCCTCTTTATAACCCAGAACTCCCATTATTCTATCAAATGATTTCTGACAAGAGATTTTCGCGAGCAATATACCAATTAGGTGGAGATTGTATTAGATTACTGCTTGAATATGCTTCTCGTGGTGCTGGTAAAGGAACTCGCTATCCTGAAGTTGCGAAAAATCCTCAATTTGAAGATGTTCCCATTGTACCTGCAGATTATACTGTGGATAACTTCTTCATTAATTACAATATAGTCCCTATGAAAAGGGATAGTACTTGTTGGGGTGTACGTTTAAAAAAGAGAAAGTCATTGCCGATAAAGCTCTTATGCTTGATATCGACTTTCATACACCTACTAATCAGGGTCCTCGCCACTCTAGCGATGACAAATGGTTCATCTTTCCTCTATTCTTAGAAGGTTCATACATCTCTGGTTCTCATGTGCTACCTGCGAATCTCATGGAATATCAACCATGGGTATTTAATTGTCCCGGAGGAGATAAAGAAGTATGTTTTTCTCTACTTTTTGCATAACAAATTGTTTTTACTATTCTTCCTTAGTTTTCATATCTATAAACCCTCGCTGATTATCCCATTTTTTCCAGATCGACAGATTGAAAATTAAATACAAGAAATTTAGGCAACCTGCAACTCGTTTAGCTCTTCAATTACTCACAGATGAAGTAAGAAAAATTTCTTCATAACTTTTAACAATATATTGTTTCCCCTGTTTCTTATCTTTATCTGTGCTCGCAGATAATTGAAGAACTTGAGTCGTTAGAACCAAAACCCAAGGAAAACCCTTTAGTTGATCGCAAAGGAAAATCTGTTGTGTCTTCTAAAAGAAAACCTTCTACTCCTCGCAATGAAGATCTTAGCAATTCTCCTTTGAAGAAAAGGAAAACTAAACCTTCTTCTTCTTCAACTTTTCCACCTATCCCAGAAGATTTGAACATTGATGTTGAGAGAATTGATGATGATAATTTTGATGATGACAATGGCATTCCCTCTATAAATGATTCCGCTTCTACCGAGTCTTCAATGTCCCAACTGTCCAAGATTTTTGGCGATCCTATTCATAGGATTGCGAGTGAGTACAGAGATGAAGCTCTTAATGGAATATCTCAAGCACTCGCTAGAGTTTGCGATGCTTCCATTTTAGTTGACAACAACTCTCTTCGTGGAGTTTCAGAATTTTTAACTCCCAGCTTCTTAAATTCGCTTGGCATCATGGTACATTTTTCTCTTGTTTATCTTGATTTTATGTTTATTACTTTGTCAAATCTTAATTTGTATAATTTTACTGCTACCTCTGATCTAGACAAAAAATATGCACACTCTCTTAAGAAAAATATTTCTCTTCGCGAAAAGAATGAATGTTTAGAATCTGAACTTGTTACTCTTCGCAAGAAAAATTAAGAATTAGAAAAAGATCTTTCTCAACAATCTCTCAAAGCATCTAATCTTGAGAATGTCAATACTCAACTCTTAGGTATGAAATTTTCTTCCTCTTCTTTCTTATGTTTATTTTTCATCACTCTCTCTTATTTGACTTGTCATTCTCGCAGACGCTTACGGTCTCACTGAGGAGGCTTTGACCATTCGTTCTTTTCATGAACCAGTAGATAATGATAATGATACTCTCCTAAAACTTCTTAACACTTCTTTAAATAATCCTTCCAATATTAATTCTCTTTCAATGGATGAACTCAGATCTAAGTTTCACCTCTTAGAGATCGATTTTAGATCTTGTTTATACATAACCCATAGATTCAAACGACTTCTCCATAATTCCAAAGTAGAAGTTAAATCCTTAAAAGTCAAGAATAAAAACCTTTCCAAAGATAAGGATCGTATATCTAGACAAGGGGCAGAAGCCTTATCAAAATTTCAGAATACCATTGTTGAGGTTCAAGTTGAGAGAGATAGACTTATTCGCGAGAATGAAGACTTGCTTGCAAGAGAAAACCAAGTTCGCTCTCGTCTTCTTATTAGTAGTGATGATGAATTTGCTTGGGCTGCAAAAGTTATTGATAATGTTAGAAACAATTTAGGTGTAGATGTTAGTCTCCATACCGAACAAGCAGCTTTAATTAAGGACATGATCTCTGAAAGAGAAGGTCGTCAACTGTTTTACTTTGTTCATTCTCTGTTTTTATTTTTCTTTCTTGCAAAATTTATGATTTATTATTATATACTCGCAGATTCCAAAAAGAGATATCTTGAAATAATTAAAGAACTTGAAGATGACAAACACCAACTCGCGAAAAATCTTGATGCTCGCGATGAGAAATATTCCAGATTGAAGGATCAATTCAAAATTACTATTGCGAATTTTAACCGTTCTCTTATTATTACTCGCAATAATTCCATCAAATTGGTTTGTGACGATCATGAAATTTCTCATTCTTTATATCCTGATCTTGCAAAGGAAGTACCAGAAAAAACTCCAGATCTTCTTATTTCTGATAGTGACGAAGAATCTGATGAAGATGAACATGATGATGATGAGGAAAGAAAAAATTCTGGCGATGAAGAAAAATCTGATAAGGATAAAGATAATGATGAAGAGAAGAAATCTGGCGATGAAGAGAAGTCTGCCAAAGAAGATGGTGATGAACCTAGTTAATTTTTCTACTTCCTTTTATCTTCCTTGTACAACTATTTCCTTCCTCTTGTAATTAGTTACAAATTTCTTCATCATTGTAACTTCTTTTGATTCTACCTGTCTGAATCAGAAAACAATTCTCTTCTGCAAATCAATCAATATAATTGCTATCTTTTAATTATTTGCATAAGTGAGTTATTTAATATTATAAATACAATTTTATCATATGGTAGATGAATAATAATTTCATCATTCTATGCATTCCCATACTTGCCTCAATTTTTCATCTGCAATATGAAAAAAAATAATTGAATATCAGTTAGATATTAGTTATTATAATTTTTCCTCAGTATTGGCGATAAGCATTGTTAGAAACAATTGGAGAGTTGTATGATTTATACATCATAAATATTACGAGCTTTATCGCAATAATATTTTGGTCTTATTATGCCTTCCTAGCTAAAGGTCTTATTTTTCCATACCTTTTCTTTCTGCGACAAAATCGCAGGACGTCTTTACATTTGCATGTATTGACCCATTGATCTTGCCTTATCAATATCCTTTTAATATCTTTTCGACAATATGATAAGACTAAACTTTTTTGCGAGAGCCAAATCTTATGACATTGCCGTATTGCGATGAAATCGCAGGACGTCTTTACACTTTCATGCAAAAACCCATTGATCTCATCTTAACATATTCTCTTTAGGCTTTTTTCCTTTATATAATCTGCGACAATATGACATGCCTAAATGTTCTTGCGATCATAAAGCCCCATGACATTGCCGTCTTAAGACACTTATCATCTCCCTAAGGGAGGGTGCCGCCCTTATCTCCCCCCTGGTTGCCCCTTCAAGGAGGGCACATCGGCCATACAAGACTAGCTCCTCCCATCCAGATCTGCCAACAACCAGTTGTTTTCGCATTCTCTTATCCTTTATGCCTATATGGATTATAGTTACAAGACTGCACCCTAAGTGGGGTTTTCTTCAGGCCAAGTGCATCATAGCCAAGAGTTACCAAGGATGGCCAGGGTAGGTTCATCCGTCCCGGGCACCCTTGGCTCAACCGTGTACCTCGGCGCCTTGGTCATATTCTGCACTTCTTGGAAGAGATTCTTTAGTCTCCCAACCAGGGTATAACCTTATATAGTTGGAAATCCAAGATCTCTCTTCCGGATAGGTTTTCTTTAACCCCAATTTCTGCATGACTCAGGTTCTAGCAGCGGTATAACCTTATCGCTGAGTCATGTCAAGAGATACCCCCTCATATGACGCACTATTAGGTCTTACATTTGCCTATTGCGAGATTGAACTCGCGAACTAGGGTGCACGCCATAAAGGTTCGTCCCATTCTATTATACTCTGCGAAATTTGTATTCGTGTTTCTTGCGAGCATTGCAACTCTGATAAAATTATTGATTTTTCAAAATGAAATATTCCTTTTTAGTTACATTTTCTTCAAAAAAGTCATTCATAAATTTCCCCATATTTCATCATTTTACCTCTTTACTTACTACTTTATATTGCTGCCTTTTTATTGCGCTTTTCTTTGCTTTCCTCATTTGCGAGGCTCTCGCCATCTTCCATTAATCTGCCATTCCTTTGATCTCGCAACATTTTATCTTCTCGTTGCTCTATTGCATCAACCATTAACTTGTCACCTCTTTGTTTCTGTTTGATGTTGTGTTTCCAATTTCTACTTCTCATGGATCGATTAATGTAATGATTTAAAATAAATTCTTCGCCTTTGCTCCAACTTCAATTATTAATGTTTCTGCCCCTTTTACAGTATTCACTCTGCGAAATTCTGGTGCTGGAGGTAATTGTTGAGACTGTGGATGTCCTACTAAAAAGTGATTTAACTTTCCTTGTTCAATCATCCTTAAAATTATTCTCTTCACATTTCTACAATCATTCACTGTGTGCCCATGAAAGTGGTGGTAAGGAAAGAATTCTTGGCTGTGATTGCTTGGATGTGGTTCTTTTCCCATGTTCCATGGTGATGGTATATTCTCCATCAGAATGATAGCTTCCAAAAAACTTTCTATGCTTGTGTTTAGAGGCGGCAATTTAATTTCTTCCCATACTATCCTCTGATTAGGATGACCTCTAAAATTATTTTGCCTCTGACCACCATATGTCTCTTGTGGTTGATCAAGTCTTTGAATCTTATTATTTCCACCGCGATTGTAATAATTCTTTTCTCTTTCATACTCTTCTTGATCTCGACTGCCCATCGCAACTAATTTCTGCTGGTTTTCGACTGTCACTTTATCTTGTTGTTCTTGCGCGGTGCTCGCCACATTATTAATTATTTTGGGAAGTAAACTTCCATTTGTTTCTAACGAGTTGTTGTTTGCAGTCGGGTAGGATTCCATATCATTCTGTTTTTCTTCCAAAGCAATGTACTCTTCTTGTAGCTCTCGCAACTCTGTCATAGTGATTGTATTTTTGACTCTGAAAACTTGTATGTATAGTAGATTTGTTGCAAACATTGCGTTAATGAAAGAAAGAATAAGGTATCTTTCATCTACTCTCCCAGCCATCTCACTGCACATTGATTTCCATCTTACAGTTAAATGTTTTAAGCTCTCGCCAACTCTCTGTTTGAGTCCAAATACATCTTCAATTCCTGGTCGTGATGAATTGTTGCTTATATATGCTCCCAGAAATGTAGCTTGTAAATGATCAAAAGAAGTTATATTATTTTTTGGAAATCCCTCAAACCATTGACGAAAAATATTTTCACAATACAGCATCATGATTCTCCCATTGTAGCATACACCTGATATAAGCTTTAACATGTTGAACAGCACAAGTGGTTCCATCAAAGATGCTAGTTAATGCTGGCAGATTTCATTTAGGGGGTATTCCTCTTAGTTGCACCTCTTGAGTAAAAGGGGTTCTTGATGCTTCTTCGATTGCTTCATCAAGTTGCCTTCTCCCTCCTTCTTTTCTATTATTTATCATTCCTCGCATTTCTGCTAATTCTCTCAATATCTGCTTATTTTCAGTTGAGTTTTGCTCCATTGGTCTTTTTAATGCAGTTTGTCTTCTTATGCGTTCATATCTTTCTTGTTTTGCAAGATTTTGTGTATCTATTTCTTCATCTTCATTCTGTCTTCTTCTGTGATTTTCTCTTCCATCTTCTTCTTGCAATCGCAACTGACTATGCTGTCTATTTTCCTCTCTGTGAATTTCTTCCCATTTCTCCTCGCTGTCGTTCTATTCTCCTTTGTATTCTATCATATTCCTCCTGAATATTATCATTATAGCGATTTTGTGTACGCCTCCTTTCTCGGTTTTCATGATTATAGTACCAGAATATCGCTACAAAGATATTCTCACGAGAGAAACGACATTTCTGCGAGCAGTCCAAATATTCCTACAACATTAACCACACTTCTGCGAGAACATCGTGAGAATCTTCAACAACAGTTGGCGAAAGTCACAAAAGAGTGATATAATAGTTGATGATTGAAGATATGAAAGAAGAATAAGATTACTTCACGATGGTTACAAAGTTGGCGATAGTGAAGATAAAGATATGGCGAGGAGATCGCAGAATGAACCCGAAATAAGCGGAAATCTTAGCTGTCTTCCATTATATATTTTTCTATAAATAGGACTTGACTAGATTCAGAAAGGGGATGATGTACTTTTGAGAGTTGAGAAAGTTTTGAGGAGAGAGAAACTCCAGAAAGAAAATTGTATTTCTGAATTCATATTCCTGTTGTAAAAGATTTCTAAAAGTGAAATTAATAAAGTGTCATTCTTCATATTCAAATTATGTCTTGATTTTCATGGAATCTTAGTATGGGTGTAGTGTAGGAAATCCTGCAACTACATTTTGGCGCCCGAAACAGGGATTGAATTGGTAAAAATCATAAAAAAGGTGAAGGAAAAGATAAGAATTATTCAAAATTGAGAAAATCATTAAGGAAAGCCAGTGAAGTAATTGAAAGAAGAATGATCAAAATCAAAAATGACTGTAGAAAGTTGGAGTGTGATGTAATAACAAAAACAATGATTGATAGATTTCATGAAAATATCAAGGGAAAAATACATAAACGAAATTTTGAAGGAAAAAAAATCATGGAGATGGAGAAGATTTCATCATTAAAAGATTGGGAAAAGCAAGAGATAACATTTACAGCAGCAGAAATACCAGAAGATCTAAGTCATACATCTCCTTTGGTAATTACAGTATCAGCTATACCAATGAAAAAAGAAGAGTCAATAAAATCTACAGAAGAATGGGCTGTGAATAGAACTTTGGTTGATGCGGGGAGTTCAGTGGATATAATGTTCTATCACACTTTCAAGAAAATGGGATACAAGGATGAAGAAATGTCCTGTTCAACATATCATGTTCATGGCTTTGGAGGATCTTTAACAAAACCTAAAGGGGAAATAGTGATACGAATTCCATTAGGAGAAATTGAAACACAAGTAACATTATGTGTGATAGATGTGGAGTCACCGTATAACATGATATTGGGAAGATCGTGGATACATGCAATTAAGGCTGTGGCATCAACATTACATCAATGTGTCAAATTTCCTATGCCGAGTGGAATTGGAAAAATTAAAGGAGATGCAAATTTTGCAAAATTGTGCTATCAGGTTGATGTGAAGAATTGTGAAGAACGTCCAAAGCTGCGAAAGGCTCGCAGGAAATTGGCGAGAGAGATAAAGAAAGAAGAAGAATTCAAAACTTACATGATAAGAGCAGAAGAAGGAAAAGGTATACCCAGTGAAATTTCGCGAGAAGGAGAAGAACTCACGAAAGTTATGAAAACTCCAACACCTATGGGGGAATCTGAAGCCAGTTACACAGCAGCAGAGCCAACAAAGAAGATAAATATTGGAAGTGAAGAAGAACCTAAAATACTGAGAATTGGTACTAAAATGGATATGGATGAAGAAGAAAGGACTATAAACCTTTTGCGAGAATATAAGGACATCTTTGCGTGGAGCATGGATGAGATGCCAGGGATAGATCCTTCAGTAGCATGTCATAAATTAGAAATCAATAAGGATATAAGACCAATTAAGCAAAGGATAAGGAAAATCGCGACAACCTATCATTCCCAAATAGAAGAAGAATTACAGAAAATGCTTGATGCAGGAATTATAAGGCAAGCCAAATATCCATAATGGATTGCAAATATGGTGGTGGTCCCAAAGAAGAATAAAGGAATAAGAATTTGTATAGATTTTACTGATCTAAATAAAGCATGTCCTAAAGATAGTTTCCCATTACCTGATATCCCACAAATGGTTGAATCAGCAGCAGGAAATGATAGAATAACTTCATTAGATGGGTATAAAGGATATAATCAGATTCCACTCGCAGAAGAAGATCAGGAACATACAACATTTTTTGCTCCAAGAGGGTTATATTGTTACACTAAGATGCCTTTTGGATTACGAAATGCGGGTGCAACATATCAAAGAATGGTGGAAAAGGTGTTTGCAAAGTGGATCCACAAGACATTAGAAGTATATGTGGATGACATGTTGATTAAGAGTAAAGAAGCTAAAAACCATGTACAGGATTTGAAAGAAATTTTTGATCAAATGCGACAATTTAACATTAAAGTAAATCCAGATAAATGTACTTTTGGAGTAGCTTCGGGGAATTTTTTGGGCTATATTGTATCAAAAGAAGGAATACAAGTTGATCCAGAAAAGGTACAAGCAATTCGCGATATGCCAACTCCAGCGACAGTTAAAGATGTGCAAAAATTAAATGGACTATTAGCCTCGTTAGGAAGGTTTATTTCGAGATCTTCAGACAAATGCAAGCATTTTTTCGATATACTCAAGAAGGGAACAAAGTTCAAATGGACAGATGAGTGTGAGAAGGCTTTTCAAGGGATTAAAGAACATTTAATGAACATAACTATCTTACAGAAAGCTAAACCAGGAGAAGAATTATTAATCTATCTTGCGACAACCACATATGCATTAAGTGCAGTATTATTGCGAGTAGATGCAGGGGTAGAGAAGCCAATTTACTATATTAGCAAGACATTTAACTCTGCAGAAAGAAACTATTCAAAGATTGAGAGGTTAATTTTGGCATTGGTACATGCAACTTTTAAACTTCGCATCTACTTTCAAGCGCATAAGATCAAAGTGTTAACAAGAGTGCCAATTGAATCAGTAATGAAAAATTCAAAAAGATCAGGCAGAGTTGAGAGATGGAATGCACAAGTAGGGCACTTTGATATCAAATATGAAATTTTGTCCTCGCCAAAATCACAAGTTATCGCAGACTTTTTAGCTGAGTTTCCCTTAGAAGATGACGATGCTGTGGAAGAAATGATGGATATAGAAGAGGAACATGGAGATCCAAAAGAACTGTTAACAGAACCCAACAGATGGGAAATATTAGTGGATGGATCGTCAAATGGAGAAGGAAATGGAATTGGAATTGTTTTTATATCGCCAGAGGGAGAAAAAACAGCTTTTTCATTTAGGTTGGAATTTGCATCCACTAATAATGAGACAGAATATGAGGCTGTGATTCATGCTTTAAAATTTGCGATAGAGATGAAGTTGGAGAATGCTAGAATTACCAGCGATTCACAATTGGTTATTCGCCAGATAAAAGGAGAATACACCACAAATGAACCATCTTTGAAAAAATACAAAAGACTTGTTGAAGAATTATCTGCGAAAATCCCAAAAATAAAATGGAGACATATATCAAGGAAAGATAACAGACTTGCGGATGCTTTCGCTTTTATATCTAGTATGATGACAAATCCAGCTGCGAGGTGTATAAAGATTCAAACACTTCTTTTACCATCAGTAAATAAAGAAGAAGAAGAAGAAGAAGAGAGATGTGATGATGTTGGATCTCGAAGAAGAAGAAAAGAAAAAATAATGATGAAGATTGGCGAGTGGATCTTTATGCTTATTTGGCGAGAGGAGAAACCCCAAGAAATCGATTGGAGGCACATAAATTAAAAAGTAGAGCAACCAATTATGAACTTAGAGATGGAATATTATATCGCAGATCTTTTAATGGACCATTGCTAAGATGTTTAACGAGAGAGGAAGGACAAAAGGTGTTAAAAATGTTACATAGTGGTGATGCTGGTAATCATAGCGGGGGAAGATCTTTGGCATATAAGACAAAAATGCAGGGTTATTATTGGCCATATATGCATGAAGATGCGAAACTACTATCTAGACGTTGTGAAGATTGCCAGAGGTATGGAAAGAAAATACATGCACCAGGAGCACCATTATCATCGTCAAAAAGTGTATGGCCTTTTGGAAAATGGGGGTTAGATATTGTGGGACCATTTGTGCCTGGTTCTGGACAAAGAAGATATTTAATTGTCGCAACAGATTATTTCACGAAGTGGGGAGAAGTAAAGGTAGTACATCATATTCGCGATAAGGATATTTTCAAATTTATATTTGAGAATATAATTTGTAGATTTGGAATACCAGCACAATTGGTATCCGATAATGGAAAACAATTTGAAGGGCAGAATATAGAATTGTTACTCAATGCATTTAAGATAAAATGTGGAAAATCTACTCCTTTGTATCCACAAGCAAATGGTCAAGCTGAGGCAACTAATAAAACAATTGCAGACATCTTAAAAAAGAAGTTAGAAGGATATCACAGATCATGGTGCGAGCAAGTGCATAATGCAATATGGGCTTACAATACAACTAGACGAGAAGCTACTAGAATGTCACCTTTTTGTTTAACATATGGGGTTGAAGCTGTATTACCAACAAAAGTTGCTATTCCTACAACAAAAACAGAAGCATGGGAAAGGAATTTGAGTGCTGGCATGATTTTGCATGAGTTAGATGAATTAGAGGAAAAAAGAGAAAAAACTTTACAACATATGGAAAATTACCAGCGAAGATTAGCTCGTGAGTACAACAAGCGTGTTAAGAAACGTGAATTCCAACCTGGCGATCTGGTTTTGCGAGAAACACCAAGATATCAGCAAGAAAATGGTGGAAAATTAGCGAAAAAATGGGATGGACCTTACATCATCAAAGAGATAATTGGAAAAGGGGCATACAAATTAATGGATCCTGAAGGAAGAGATGTTGGGCAAAGACTTGATAGACCATGGAATAGACTATTTCTGAAAAGGTATTATCAGTGACAATTTCTGTGAGGTAAGAGATACTAATATGATGTATGATAAAACAGATAATAAATTCTTCTTTCTCTATTACAATATATGCGAGCATCATCGCAAGAATAGCGAATAAAAATTTCGCAGAATTATAAAGAATGGGACGAACCTTTATGGCGTGCACCCTAGTTCGCGAATACAATTTCGCAAGAGGCATCTTTAAGACCTTAAAGCGCGTCATATGAGGGGGTATCTCTTGACATGATTCAGCGATAAGGTTATACCGCGCTGGAAACTGAATCATGCAGATGTTGGGGTTAAAGAAAACCTATCCGGGAGAGAGATCTTGGATTTCCAACTATATAAGGTTATACCCTGGTTGGAAGACTGAGAATCTCTTCCAAGAAGTGCAGAGTATGACCAAGGCGCCGAGGTACACGGTTGAGCCAAGGGTGCCCGGGATGGACGAACCTACCCTACCCATCCTTGGTAAGTCTTGGCTATAATGCACTTGGCCTGAAGAAAGCCCCACTTAGGGTGCAATCTCGTAACTATAAGCCATATAGGCATAAAGGACAAGAGGCTGCGAAAACAACTGGTTGTTGACAGATCCGGATGGGAGGAGCTAGTCTTGTATGGCCGATGTGCCCTCCTTGAAGGGGAAACCAGGGGGATTAAGGGCGGCACCCTCCATTAGGGAGCTGATAAGTGTCTTAAGACGGCAATGTCATGGGGCTTTGTTCTCGAGAGAGAACTTAGGCCTGTCATATTGTCGCGTAACGTAAATTATACAGAGGCAACAAGCCATAAAGATAAATGTTAAGATGAGATCAATGGGTTTTTGCATGAAAGTGTAAAGACGTCCTGCGATTTCATCGCAAGACGGCAATGTCACGAGGCTTTGTTTTCACGAGAGAACTTAGGCTTGTCATATTGTCGCAAATATATTGAGAAAGAAAATGATAAGACAAGATCAATGGGTCAATACATGCAAATGTAAAGACGTCCTGCGATTTTGTCGCAGATTAAAAAGGTTGGCAAAATAAGACCTTTAACTAGGAAGGCACAATAAGACCAACAAACTAATATTTTATTTGAAAATGCAGGAATTATTTATTCATCGCAGAAGAAAGATTATTTTAGACTTATAAGATATCGCGGAAATATCACAAAATATTTATCAATGAAAAGAAGGAAAGAAACATAATTCACCATCTCAAGAAAGATACTTGCAGGGGAAGAAGAGGAGTGGATAACTACGATTTCAATATCTTTCATGAGAAGGTTCAAACACAAGTAACGGAAAAAATTGAAAATTGAAGTTTCAAAAAAAAAAAACTTATAAAGATTACATTCTTCGCAAAACAGAAAAAGACAAAGAAAGCAAAAATGAAATTTAAATTTCAGCGATAGGCTCTTCAGCATTCTTCTCCCCAGATTTATCATTCTCGCCAGCATTCTTATCAGCATCGCCAAAAGTTTTATCAGTATTGCCAGAGTCCTTTTCAGGATCGCAAGCATCTTTTTCATTGCGGATTTGTTTTTCTGGGTTATCTTCTTCAAGTTCTTCTTCTTCGATTTCTTCTTCAGTAAGGGGATATTCTAAATCTTCATCCATGGGAATAGGAATTTCATCATCTTCAACTTGCAAAGGAAGAACAGATTCAGGGGGAAGAGAATGGGAAATCAAAATTTTGTTCACCAGAACTTCAGCGCTGAGATGAACTTTGCGAAGAAAAGCCCTATCGCGATTTCTAATCTCTATATTCTTGCAGTATTCAAGATAGTCAAGCCTTCTCTCTGCCTTATCGAAAACGTCTAAAGATTTAGAAAGGACAATCTTATTTTCTTTACGAACCTGATCCAACTTCTTTGTAAGATCAGTAATTTTAGCGAGATGATCTCTCTCAGATTCTGCGAATAACCAAAATGAAAAGAAAAAATTCAAATAAGGATTTTACGAAAAACAAAACACAGAAACTTGTCAAGAAAATCAATGAATAAGGCAGTCAATTGACTACCTTCTTTTTGAGAGGTTAAATGTTGGATTAATGAAAAGAAACAATTCTCCCATTGATTCATAGTGTTATCAAACTTATCGCCAACCATACCCTTCAGACGAGATTTCATATTTTCTTCCTTGGAATGAAGATAAGAGTTTTCCTTTGATAATAAAGAGTTAGATTTCTCTAATTGAGAGCATTTGTCTTGAAGCTTGCTGAACTTTAGACTAAGAGTTATTCTACCATTGATAAGTTTATCCATCTCAGCGGCAGAAGATTCATTTACTTTCTTCATTTCATCCTTAAGGGAACGAAGAGATTGCTCTTGATGTTCACATATACTTTGAAGGTTCCTTAACTTTTGCGAAGAAATCATCATCAAGCTTGAAAATTTATGCTTTTCCTGAGACAAGGTTTCATTTTCTTCTGATAAAGATTCCATCGCCAAATTAGTCTTCGTCAACACATATGAAAGGCGAGTAATTTCGCTACTTAATAAATTTTGGTTTAACAATAATTGATTATTCTCATTAGTAAGGTTATTTATTTGATCAACTGAATATGAATAGTGGTTATCTAATCTATTAAATTGATCTCTCCAAGAATCTCTTTCAATACAAGCTTCTTCAGCGATGGATTGAAATTTAAATCTCTCAATAGCCCGGTTCTGGTTCGAAGCTAAATATACAAATCAAAGATTTGAAAAGGAAATTTAAGTATAAAGAGAAAGAAACAGGAAAAAGTTTACTAAAATTTATTAAAACAAAGGAAAGAATCATACCTTTCAATTCCTCATTTCTTCTGCGAAGATTCTCGCAATCGAGTGAAGAGTTACGAAGCTTATGATCCAAAGTATTACATTCAGAAGTCTTGGCTTGAAGATTTTCCTTTAGAGCTTCAATTTCACGTTCCAAAGATGCTCGCGAATCAGAATTGTCAGAATTGAAATATTTGAGTAAAGTTTCACAAGCTTCATATTGAATAGGATTAGTAGAAGATTTTTTAGCATTATCTAAAATATTAGATAAAAATTTAAAAGCAATATCGACTCCAAAAAAGATTTCATTTGGCGAAGGAAGGGATGTGGAGGATGAAGTAGTAGTAAGAGCAAGTTGATTTGAATCATCTGCGATAACTACATTATCAGGAGAAGGGGTTTGTGGGAAAGTAACAGTTGGAGGTATTAATGGACTAGAAGGAATTTAAGTCATAGCTTTGGTAGGGGTTTGATTTGTCAAGTTCTCAGAAGGAAGGGAAGTGTTGTTGGCGAGGTTCTCGCAGGTGGAAGAAGGGGGATTAGATTGAGAGGGTGTGGCGATAGTTCTCACAGATGATAATTCAGGAATGATAATACCACTTCCAAGAGGTTTATGGCGACGAGATTTTTTGTGAGGTCTAGCGATGACCTCGTCATTCTGCAAACAATAATTTAGATAAGAAACAGAGGCAACAATATTGTTATTAAGATAAAATGTGTTTCTTACTACCTTATCTTTCGCATAACTCCTCTTTCTTCTTTTGTCGATAAGATCTTTGAGAGAATTAGGGTTTGGAGTTTCAGATTGAATGACAGGGATAGCTCCACTAAAAGAAAATACAACAAGAATCATGATGAATCAAAGAAGAAAGATTGAAAGCAAAAATTAGCTTAAGTAAAGGAAATAATTGAATTACGTACCTTGTTGATTCCATTAAAACAGTAACAGATGAATATGAAGACAAAGAAAAATTGCAGACGAAAAACGAATGAAGAAGATGAAGAAGTGAAAAAAGAAAATTGTTTTCGGAAATTTGGCTTCACCTTTTATAGACAAAAGTAGTAGGACCAATTAGGAAGACACGTGTCAAGAAGAATTGCAACACGTGTAGACAGTAAGGTTTGAATAAATAGAGGTTTAACGTGAAGAAAATTTGTAAAGCAAGAAGTTGCGAACAACATGATGAGTCGAAAATTCTCATATCTTTTCCACTTCGCAGAAAAGACATGAGAAGAGGCAAGATGTAGTACCAGAATATCGCTAACAAAGATATTCTCACAAGAGAAACGACATTTCTATGAGCAGTGCAAATATTCCTACAGCACTAACCACACTTCTGCGAGAACATCGTGAGAATCTTCAACAACAGTTGGCGAATGTCACAAAAGAGTGATATAATAATTGACGATTGAAGATATGAAAGAAGAATAAGATTAATTCACGATGGTTACAAAGTTGGCGATAGTGAAGATAAAGATATGGCGAGGAGATCGCAGAATGAACCCGAAATAGGCGGAAATCTTAGCTGTCTTCCATTATATATTTTTCTATAAATAGGACTTGACTAGATTCAGAAAGAGGATGATGTACTTTTGAGAGTTGAGAAAGTTCCGAGGAGAGAGAAACTCCAGAAAGAAGGTTGTATTTCTGAATTCAAATTCCTGTTGTAAAAGATTTCTGAAAGTGAAATTAATAAAGTGTCGTTCTTCATATTCAAATTATGTCTTGATTTTCATGGAATCTTAGTATGGGTGTAGTGTAGGAAATCCTGCAACTACATCATTTTCATCCTGTATTGGTGTTTGTTGATTTGGTTGTGGAATTTGATTTTCTCCTTCAATCCTTGTTCTATTTCTTCTTGTTCTTATTCTTTATGATTCTCCCATTTCATTTGTTCCTCCACCTGCTAACCTTTTACTTCTCCTCACAGTTGTTGGTGGTTCTGATGTATTTCTTCTTCTTTCAGCTATTAATTCTTTAAACTTACTAGATCTTGTATAAATTCTTATACTTTTTTTTAAAATTCCTTCCAATTATGATATCAATTCTTACTTTTCTTCAGAATATTACCAATTCATCCCTGTTTCGGGCGCCAAAATGTAGTTGCAGGAATTCCTACACTACACCCTTGATAAGAATCTATAGAAATCAAGTCATAATTGAAGATGAATAACAACACTTTTATTAATTCACTTTCAGAAATGTTATACAAGAAAAGTAAGAACTCAGAAGTACAACTTTCTTTCTAGAGTTTATCTCTCTTCAATACTCTTTCAACTCTCAAAAGTACATCATCCTTTTCTGGATCTAGTCGAGTCCTATATATAGGAAAATACATAATGGAAGACAGCTAAGATCTCCACTTATTTCAGGTTCACTCTGCGATCTCATCGCTATAATTCACACACTCTTCATCGCCAACTTTGTAACCATCGTGAAGCAGACTTGCTCTTCTCAAATATCTTCAATCGTTAGCTATTATATCACTCTCATGTGACACTCGTAAAATGTTGTTACTACTATAGAAATATTTATGCCTCTCGCAGAAGTGTCGTTTCTATCGTAATAACATCATTGTGGCGATATTCTGGTCCTACATGTGTTTGGTACGATCCATCCTATAAGAATTGATTATGGTTAATGATTCAGTTAACATAATGACAGGATTTGACTACTTCTGTAGTTTGTGGTGGATATCACTTATGAAGTATGTAATACTTTTATTCCTAAACCTGTTAGGAATGATGCATATGTATGTCGTGAATGACTTACATAATCCTTTCATAGGATTGTCTATCATTATTATAAATAATGATTCAATGGTTAATGAAACAGATAGTATCTTGAAGATGCATAAGATTTTACTTATGATTTTTATGAACCTAGGCTACTGTGTTCTTACGAAATCTAGAATCTTAAATATATTTTGGATAGCCTATCAAAGTATATTTGTTTACATTTTCAGATCAAAGGCTGTAAATGCTTCACCGTCTTGGGTGCAATTTTGGAAAATATGTAATCCTATAAGGATTAAATTTTCAGTTAATAATTCTATTAACTATGGATTGCTTCATGCACCTCATAACTTCTTTAAAGAAGCATGTGATCTTTTAAAATTCAGGGATTATAATTCATGTGGTATTTTTAATAAATATCTTATTTTGTTCAAACATGTATTTGCATACTCTGTAAAAATTCTTGAGTAAGTTTCAAGTAATATTATCAATCTTTGGTAATAAAAGAGTAAACAGACTTCTGAACAAAAATATGGAATCAATTCAAAATAAAGATCCAGTCCATGAAAAATCGGTTTTCCAAAGGAAAGACCCAGATACAAAATCGGATTTGTTTTCTCACAAGTCACAAGTCACGATTTCCGAATTTGCTAGTATTTCCTAAAACTAGATGTTTCCGGTTTTCGATCTCATGTCTTCCTATAAAAGATGATTCCTTATTATGTGTTCGAACATATTGGAAAAGAATGATAAAAACCGAAACTAGGGTTTTTCATATTTTGGGAAATATGGGAAATAGGAAATCAAGGACTAAGTCCACTGATAATTGGGTTACAATCGATAAGCTTGATAGGATCAAATTTCCGAACAGTATTGATAACAAGCATGAGTTTGCTCGTTTTATTGATAGCCCGTGCTTTGAAAAGTATGAAACTCTCAAAGGGCTATGTGAACTTTGTTCAAAATCGGAACTGGGGAAATATTTTTGATTTTGAAAAATATTCTCCTGATTTGGCAAGAGTTTTCTATGCCAATATGGACAATATTGATCACAAAAGACTCAGTTTTGTGACACTTGTTGGTCAAGGAATCTATTACATTAATCGTTCAACAATGTCAAGGGCTATTAAGTACAATGTGGAATGTAGTCACCTAATTACTGGAGTTGAAATTGAACACGATAACATTTCAACATGCATCATTGGAAAGAAGGCTATTTGGGAAAATGATAGATTACCAACAAAGGATATACCCTTTCATCTGAGGGTTTTTGGATAACTTGCACTAGCAACCATTTTTGCTAGTACAAGAGACAAATCAGTTTGGGACAAATTGTTTGCTGAATTTGTCTATTTTCTGTTAAAACAAGACTCCTAGATAGATATCTATAGTATAATTGTCAGCCAAATGATAAAGATCTCAGATTCTATCTCGTCGTCTGCAATCAAGAGACATCTCGGATTTCCGTGTATAATCACCAGAATTTGTGAAAACACTTGGGAAGATAACTCTTTAGAGATGAAAAGAGTTAGTACAGTGACTGATAAGGTTATAAGACAAATGGTCGGAGGTCATGGCTCCAAGGATATGGTTAGGATAATTCCATCTAAGTTTTTCAAGAAGTCTCTTGGTATTCAGCTTGAATAATTTGGTAAACAACTTGACTGTTTTAAAAAAAATGGCATTTGCTGCCAGGAATAATCCAGAAACTCATAAAGGAATTCTAAAAATTGAATCCGAGTTCTGGAACATTGAATCAAAAATTGAAGAAGAACGTCAAAAAACTCTTGAAGAACAAACAATTGAAGTTTGAATTTATGTTTCTCTGTGAAGAATAAGAGTAGACTTTAGTTTTGATTTACCTCAATTTTTGCTTAAAGTATAAAACTGTCTTGTTTCAATGAATAAAATTATTTGATTTATAATTTTTCTTGTGATAGTTTTTGATATACATAGCTGGTACTTTAATGCTTTATTTTATATGCTATGTATGTTTATGGGATGTTTGATTTCGGTTTTATACCTTGATATTCGATCTCATAGTATGTTGTGAACCCTTATGGTTTGGGTGACTTTTTGATTTAGAAGGATTAAGTTCTAGCCCAAGTTGGTAAGCTTTATCAAAGGATCATGAGGGATTCCTGTAGAAACAATATGTGAAAAAGTCACAATATGTTGAATCGGTTTTGGTTTAGCATAAAAGCATATGTGTTTCGACGATTTTCAACTTTTGCTTGCAATTATTAAAACCAATTTTCAACCTTTCTCTGGTAAAGGTTGGTTGTGGTTATTCTTTTCTTTTTTTTTTTGCATGAGAATGACAACATGATGGTATTTCGATATCAATTCTCCCGGAAGAAGAAAGCGATGGAATCATATTTGGAGAAGTTGGATGCGAAATTGAGGTAACAATCTTGTTAGTTAATTGTTTTCCTATTTTAAGAAAAGCCTATTTTTATTTGATATATATATATATATATATATATATATATACATATTTCTTTTTCTTAGAAGAAATTGTTGGTACAATTGATGTGTTTATTCCATTATGAATGTATGGATGTGTGTGTGTGTGATTCAATTGTTTCCGGTTAAGTAAAACTTTTGTTATCTTGCTTTGTTGTGTGATATCAATAGTTTAGGATTACAAATTTTTGTGCAATTGCGGTGCTTTAATGTCTATGTTAATTCAATTGCTTTTAGTTAAGTAAAACAATTGTTATTTTACTTTATTGTGTAGTATCAATTGTTTAAGCTTACAAAATTTTGGTGCAATAGTGAAACTTTGGTTTATATATGTTGTTTCTATTGTATCCGGTTGAGGTGAATAATTATGTAGTACCAAAATATCGCTACGACGATATTTTCACGAGAGAAACGACATTTCTACGAGCAGCTCGAAAATCCCTACAGCATTAATCACATTTCTGCGAGAATAACGTGAGAATCTTCAACAACAGTTGGCGAATGTCACAAAAGAGTGATGTAATAATTAACGATTGAAGATATGAAAGAAGAATAAGATTACTTCACGATGGTTACAAAGTTAGCGATAGTAAAGATAAAGATATGGCGAGAAGATCGCAGAATGGACCCGAAATAGACGGAGATCTTAGCTGTCTTCCATTTTGTATTTCCCTATAAATAGGACTTGACTAGTTACAGAAAAGGGGGATGTACTTTTGAGGGTTGAGAGATCTTTGAGGAGAGAGAAACTGCAGAAAGAAAATTGTATTTCCGAGTTCATACTTTTGTTGTAAGGATTTCTGAAAGTGAAATTAATAAAGTTTCGATATTCATATTCAAATTATTTATTGATTTTAATGGAATCTTAGTATGGGTGTAGTGTAGGAAATCCTGCAACTACATTTTGGCGCCGACTAAGGGGAAGAAGTAATAATATTTTGAAGAGCAAGATAAGGATTAGCATTGTAATTGGAAGGAATTTGAAAAAGCAGTGAAAGAATTTATACAAAACTAAACAAATTAAAGAATTGATGGCAGGAAGAAGAAGAAATACCTCAGAACCACCAACAATTGTAAGGAGGAGTAAAAGGCTTGCAGGAGGAAGGACAAATGAATTGGGAGAATCTTCGAGGGTAAGAACAAGAAGAAATAGAATAAGGAATGAAACGGAAAATCAAATTCAACAGCCAAATCAACAAACTCCAATACAAGATAGAGCTGTGGATTATGATAGAGTAAGTATACACACTTGGAGATTCGATTCAATGGAAAGAGAAGAATAAAATCAACAATTGAGAAATGAAGGAAGATGAGAAATAAATCAAGGAGTGGTTGAAGAATTAGTTCAGGGAGGAGATGAAAATGAAATAAAAGATATTTTGAGACAAAGAATACAAGAAGAAAGAAGATTAGAAGCAGAGGAACGAGCAAATTTAACAAGGCAAAATCATGAGTTGAGAAGAGAAAATTTGAGACTACAGAGAGAAAGATCAAAAAGCACCACTAGATCGAATACAAGATCGATCAGAAGAGAACCAAGGCGAAGTTCCCCAATGCAAAATTTGAAGGAAACATTCGAGGAGAAATGCAAAATCCAAATGAAGAACCACGTCAGAGAAGAGAAGAAATGAATGATGATCGCAATATACACCGTGGTGAGATTTTGGATGAAAGACGTAACATCAGAAATCAGGGTGAGAATAATCAAAACGGCGGATAAAATCGAGAAGAAGGGAGAAGAATATTACAGGGACGAGATATTCAAAGAAATCGAAGAATAATTGAGGAAGAAATTGAGAGACATTATGCTGAACAAGCACGATTAGCTTGCGAGAGAGAAAGATTGAGAGCAGAAGTAGAAGAACAAGAATTTCAAGAGGCAGTACGACAGAATAATCATGAAAATCGAGAAAGGAGACGCACACAAAATCGTTACAATGATAATGTTTAAGAGGAATATGATAGAATTCAGAGGAGAATCGTAAGACAACGAGAAGAAATGAGGAGAAATGAAGAAATTCGCAGAGAGGAAGATAGATAGCATAATCAGTTGCAATTCCAAGAAGGAGGAGAAAGAGATAATTGCAGAGAAAGACAAGAGAGAGAAGGAGATGCACAGAATCTCGCAGAACAAGAAAGACATGAACGCAGAAGAAGATAAACTGCATTAAAGAGGCCAATGGAGCAAAATTCATCTGAAAATGAGCAAATATGGAGAGAGTTAACAGAAATGCGAGGGATGATAAACAATAAAAAAGGAGGAAGAAGACAACTTGATGAAGCAATTAAAGAAGCTGCGAGAACCCCTTTTACTCAGGAAGTACAATTGAAAGGAATCCCTCCCAAATGCAATTTACCAACATTAACCAGTATCTTCGATGGGACCACTTGTGCTGTTCAACATGTCAAAGCCTATGTTAGATGTATGTTGCAATGGGAAAATTACGATGATGTACTATGAAAATATTTTGCGTCCAGTTTAAATGGCGAGGCACTAAAGTGGTTTGAGGGATTGCCAAAGAATACTATAACTTCTTTTGAACATTTACAAGCTACATTTCTGGGGGCATACATAAGCAACAATTCATCACGACCAGGCATCGAAGATGTGTTTGGGTTAAAGCAAAGAGTTGGCGAGAATCTGAAACATTTAACCATGAGATGGAAATCAATGTGCAGTGAGATGGAAGGGAGAGTGGATGAAAGATACCTTATCTTATCTTTCATTAACGCAATGTTTGCGACAAATCTACTGTACATACAAATTTTCAGAATCAAAAATACAATCACTATGACAGAGTTGCGAGAGCTACAAGAAGAATACATTGCTTTGGAAGAAAAACAGAATGAAATTGAGTCATACCCGATCGCAAATACCGGTTCACTCGCAAAAAAGGAAGTTTACTTCCCAAGATAATCAACAATGTAGCGAGCAGCTCTCAAACATAACAAGAGAAAATGGAAGTAGATAACCAGCAGAAGTTAGTTGCGATGGGTAGCCGAGATCAGGAAGAGTATGAGAGAGAAAAGAATTACTACAATCGTGGTGGAAATAATAAAATACAAAGACTTGATCAACCACAAGAAACATATGGTGGGCAAAGACAAAACAATTTTAGAAATCAGAACAATCAGAGGATAGTGTGGGAAGAAATTAAAATGCCACCTCTGAATGCAAGTATAGAAAAAATTTGGGAAGCCATTATTTTGATGGAAAATATACCCTCTCCATGGAACATGGGAAAGGAACCGCACCCAAATAACCGAAGTCAAGAGTTCTGTCCATACCACCATTTTCATGGTCATTCAATAAATGAGTGTATGAATGTGAAGAAAATAATTTTAAGGATGATTGAACAAGGAAAGTTAAATCACTTCTTAATAGGACATCCGTCTCAGCAATTACCTCCAGCACCAGAATTTTTCAGAGTGAATACTGTAAAAGGGGCAGAAACATTCGTGATTGAAGTAGGAGCTAAAGCAAAGAACCTATTCTGTAATTCCATCGTACATTCATACAGAACTATTGAATATTTCCATGACATTGTTCTAAGCAGAGTCTTCGTGAGGGATACAGATGGAAGAGAGGTAATGAATATAGTGAGGTTCTCGCCATTACAACACTGGCAGAAGCAAACAATATCTTTCACTGCACAGGAAGCACCAGAATTTGGCGAGGAGCATGATAATCCATTAGTGGTTCAGTTAGAAATAAACCCATGTCAAGTAAGAGAAGAAAAAAAAGAAGAAGAAGAAAAGGATATTAAAACTGAAGATTCCTAGGCAATTAAAAGAATTCTAATAAACACAGGGATTTCGGTATTTTATTTTATCACACATACAAGATGATGGGCGGAAAAGATGAAGATCTAATACCATCTACCTACAAAATCTATGGTTTTAATGGCACTGCCAACAAGCCAAAGGGGGAGATTACAATGCAGATTCCATTAAATGGAATATCCTCTACAATCCTGTTTTGTGTCGTTGACATTGAATCGCCCTATAATGCTTTGATAGGAAGACCATGGTTGCATGGGATCTTGGGTGTAGCTTCCACTTATCACCAATGTATTAAATTTCCCCATCCCAATGTGTTGGAATTATAAAGGGAGATTTAGTGGAGGGAAAAAGATGTTATGAAGTTGATATGGAAACTTGCGAAGAAAGATCTGAAAAGAGCAGGAATTGGAAGCATAGCATCAAACAGAAACAAAGAAGTGAAAAATTGACGGTTGATGTAATAGAATTACGAGAAGATGAAAGATTGAGAGATCAAGGGGATGGCAATTTAGTGACCGATAGCGAGCATCTTGCTAATCAAAAAGGAGTAGAAAAACGCAAAAAGAAAGTAAGGGTGGAAGAATAAGTGGAAAAATGAAGGTGACAACTTATTGGCAATTTTATCGCAAGAACAGAAAGAAATAAAAATCTAAAGAAATCAATAAGTAAAAAGGTAAAATGATGAGAAGCTTATACCTGCAGTAATGATGTAATTGAAAAAATTTAAGGAAATGATATTTTGCAAGAGTTTCAATGCTCGCAAGAACAGCGAATAAAATTTCGCAAAATTATAAAGAATGGGACGAACCTTTATGGCGTGCACCCTAGTTCGCGAATACAATTTCGCAAGAGTCAATGACCTTAAAGCGCGTCATATGAGGGGGTATCTCTTGACATGATTCAGCGATAAGGTTATACCGCGCTGGAACCTGAGTCATGCAGATGTTGGGGTTAAAGAAAACCTATCCGGGAGAGAGATCTTGGATTTCCAACTATATAAGGTTATACCCTGGTTGGGAGACTGAGAATCTCTTCCAAGAAGTGCATAGTATGACCAAGGTGCCGAGGTACACGGTTGAGCCAAGGGTGCCCGGGACGGACGAACCTACCCTGGCCATCCTTGGTAAGTCTTGGATATGATGCACTTGGCCTGAAGAAAGCCCCACTTAGGGTGCAGTCTTGTAACTATAAGCTATATAGGCATAAAGGACAAGAGGCTGCGAAAACAACTGGTTGTTGACAGATCCGGATGGGAGGATCTAGTCTTGTATGGCCGATGTGCCCTCCTTGAAGGGGCAACCAGGGGGGATTAAGGGCGGCACCCTCCATTAGGGAGCTGATAAGTGTCTTAAGACGGAAATGTCATGGGGCTTTGTTCTCGCGAAAGAACTTAGGCCTGTCATACTGTCACGTAACGTAAATTATACAGAGGCAACAAGCCATAAAGAGAAATGTTAAGATGAGATCAATGGGTTTTTACATGAAAGTGTAAAGACGTCCTGCGATTTCATCGCAAGACGGCAATGTCACGAGACTTTGTTTTCGCGAGAGAACAAATACATGTCATATTGTCGCAGATATATTGAAAAAGATATTGAAAAGACAAGATCAATGGGTCAGTACATGCAAATATACATACGTCCTGCGATTTTGTCGCAGAAGAAGAAAAATGGCAAAATAAGACCTTTAACTAGGAAGGCAAAATAAGACCAACAGATTATTGCGATAATGCTCGCGCAGTTTATGATGTTTACGATTCGCAAAATAAAAAAGTTCATACATATTTACTTCAACTAATATTTTTCTTTTATGCAATTTTTTCTTATTACAGATGAATAATAGAGGCAAGTATGGGAATGCACAGAATGATGAAATTATTATTCATCCATTATATGATAAAATTGCATTACTAACACACTCATACAGAGATAACCATTATATTGATTGATTTGCAGAAGAGAATTATTTCTTGATTCAAACAGATGGAAGCAAAAGAAGTTTTATAATGATGGAGAAAAACGCAGTTAATTACAGAAATGAAGAAATAATTATACAAAGAAGAAAAGAAAAGAAAAGAAAAGAAGAAAACTAATTAGCTTGATCATCATCTTCTTCACCAGATTTCTCATTTTCTTCGTCAGATTTCTTATCTTCATCGCCAGAATTTTTCTTCTCGTTATTATCAAATTTTTCTTCATCGTCAGAAATTTCTTTTTTATCATCATCGCCAATACCATCCTCATCGCTAAAATCTTCAGCTTCGCTATCAGAGACAACAGGACATGGAATTTCATCTGGAATTTCTTCTTCAAGACCAGGATACAAGGAATGAGAGATATTATTTTCATCACAAACCAATTTGATGAACTTGTTATGAGTAATAACAAGAGATATGTTAGTATTTGCAATAGTAATATTGAGTTGGTTCTTCAGTTTAGAATATTTCTCATTGCGAGCAGTAAGTTCAATTGCGAGCTGATGTTTGTCATTATCAAGTTCTTGAAATCTATCACGATAATTCTTCTCAACTTCTGCAAGAATATGACAATGAATTAGAAACTCTACAAGGAAGAATATCTGAAACAAAAGTTAGCAGAAATGAGTAGTGAACAACCTTCTCTTTCAGAAATCATGTCTCTAATTAAAGCAGCTTGTTCAACCTGAAGACTAACATCTACACCTAAATTATTTCTGGCATTATCAAGAATATTTGCAGCCCAGGCAAACTCATCATCGCTATCAATAAGGAGACGAGAGCGAACTTGAGTTTCCCTCGCAAGAAGATCTTCATTCTCGCGGATAAGTTTATCTCTTTCCATTTGAGTATCAAAAAGGGTTTTATGGAAATCTGCTAAGGTCTTGGCACCCTTTCTGATAGCACAATCCTTCTCGTCAATAAGATTTCTATTTTTCTTCCTTAATCTATTTATCTCATCCTTTGAATCATGATAAAGACGCTTAAATTTATTGCTCAAATTTAAATTAGATCTGTGTTCTATTGTTAAGAGATTAAATTTGGATTTAAGTTCTTCAAAAGAAAGGGATCTAGTTTGAACATCTGAGAAGTTATTTAAAGAGGAATTAAGACAGGCAAAAAGGGTATTATCATCTATAGGCTCGGGAAAAGATTGGAGAAGTTTAGCCTCATCAGTAAGACGATAAACATATGCAAGAAGGATTGTTTGAATAAGTTGCGATAGGGAGAGAAGAAATAGGAAAGAAAGAAAAAAGATTATACCATATAATTTTTGATGAGCCTTCTCAAGGTTAGCGAATTTCTGCTTCTCAGCTGAGGCATCAATCTTCAATTGCTTATTTTCCTCGCGAAGATTAGCTATTTCAGCTTCAAGTTTTCCTTTGTCTTGACGAATATTAATAACCTTGTCTTCTTGAATAATACGCCTATTATCCAAATCGGAAGCGACAACAAAAGCAACTTTTCCAACCTACGAGAGAATTATGTAAATTATGTAAATAAAGATTTGGCGAAGAAACAAATACAATAATAAAATAAACAAGAGATAACATACCAAAATACCAAAAGAATTCAAAAAACTTGGAGTTAGCAATTTTGAGACTTCACGAAGAGAAACATTGTCAGCCAAAATAGGAGCATCGCAGATGTTAGCGAGAGATTGGGATATTTTATTAATAGCTTCATCTAGAATATCACGATCAGAATCGCCAAAAATCTTGGATAACTGAGTCATAGAAGATTCAGAAGGAGACGAATCCATCATGGTAGGACCACCATCAAAATTGTTATCATCATCATCCTCTTCTTTGAAGGAGGATCGCCAGATTTATCACTGCGAGGGGCAGTAGACTTTTCTTTAGTAGATTTTCCTTTGCGATCAGTTGAGGATTTGTCCTTTGGCTTTGGCTCTAATGGTTCAAGCTCTTCAATATCCCGCGAGCACAGATAAAGATAAGAAATAGGGGCAACAATATATTGTTAAAATTCGCGAAAGAATATTTCTTACTTTATCTATGTAGGATCTAAGAGCTGAGAGAGTACTGGGTTTTTTATAAGTTTGATAATTTTGCTTCATTTTGATAATCTGGTAAAAATAAAAGAAATTAGCTAGAGTATGAAAACATGAAGATAAATAATAAGTGTTAAATATGTAAAAGGTTGAGAAGATATACATCTTTAGATTTATTAGGCCAGTTGAAGACCCATGGTTGGTATTCTTGAAGATTCGCAGGCAATGTGAGAGAACCAGAGATATAATTTCCTTCAAGAAACAATGGAAAAATATACCACTTGTCATCGCTAGAATGGCAAGGACCTTGGTTGGTTTTTGTATGAAAATCTATGTCTAACATGAGAGCTTCTCCGACAGCAATTTTCTCTTTCTTCAAGCGAACACCCCAGTAAGTGCTATCCCTCTTCATAGGGACAATTTTGTAATTTTTGAAGAAGTTATCCACAGTATAGTTGGCAGAGATAATGGGGACATCCTTGTTCTGAGGATTCTTTGCATCATAAGGATAGTGAGATCCTTTACCAGCGCCACAATAAACATATTCTAGCAACAACCTAATACAATCCCCACCTAATTGATATACCGCTCGCAAAAATCTCTTATCAGATATTATTTCATAGAATAATGGGATTTCTGGGTCATAGAGAGAGAAAGGAAGACCAGCTTCAAGTTGGCCTAGCGATACAATGATTTTTTGGCGAGAACATGGATAATCAAAAAAAAGCTTAAATGAAAGTTCAGATTTAGAAGACAGATCTGGAATTGTGGACAGATTCAAACCTTTATTTTTGAGTTTTTCTTGAATCTCGTTAAAAGAAGACAAGTTTTTAGCACCAGCAGCCACCATTTTTAAAGTATGGGAATGAAGGAAGAAACTGAAAGAAATCGCGAGAATACTAAGTGCGTAATTTACGGAAGAACAATAAAATTTGCAGAGATGAAGTGGAGAGAAAGAAGAAGAAAGTAAAAGAGAGAAATATAAGAATGAGGAAAGTATTTATAAAAGAAGAAATTTCTCGAAGAAGATGACAGTAATTAATGCTGAGGAAAAACGTGGATGGTCAGATTGTAGCGGTTAGAAGAGACGTGTCGAAAATATATTGGAAGAAAGAATTCGTGAAAACAGCTGGCAAAGGACATAGAGACGTGTCAGAACAAAAATCCAAAAGAAAAGATGAGTAGTTGCGGTAGTTTGATTCTCATATCTTTTCTTCTTCGCAGAAAAGACATGAGAAGAGGCAAGATGTAGTACCAGAATATCACTACAACGATATTCTCACGAGAGAAACGACATTTCTACGAGCAGCTCGAAAATCCCTACAACATTAATCACATTTCTGCGAGAATAACGTGAGAATCTTCAACAACAGTTGGCGAATGTCACAAAAGAGTGATGTAATAATTAACGATTGAAGATATGAAAGAAGAATAAGATTACTTCATGATGGTTACAAAGTTGGCGATAGTAAAGATAAAGATATGGCGAGAAGATCGCAGAATGGACCCGAAATAGACGGAGATCTTAGTTGTCTTCCATTTTGTATTTCCCTATAAATAGGACTTGACTAGTTACAGAAAAGGGGTATGTACTTTTGAGGGTTGAGAGATCTTTGAGGAGAGAGAAACTGCAGAAAAAAAATTGTATTTCTGAGTTCATACTTTTGTTGTAAGGATTTCTGAAAGTGAAATTAATAAAGTTTCGATATTCATATTCAAATTATGTCTTGATTTTCATGGAATCTTAGTATGGGTGTAGTGTAGGAAATCCTGTAACTATAAATTATGCAAGTTGATTTATTAGTTTGTATGAATTATTTATGGCTTAACGAATGAATATGTTGACGGTACGAGTTGTTTGGTCCAATTTGATTCCGGATAAGCCAAGTTAAGTTAATTCTGATCTTAGCCAGACTTATCAAAGTGGAGGTTTCGGTTATTCAAGTCTAGCCGAAAGCCTAAACAAGGAAATGCTAGTAAACTAACCTAGTATTTGGCTTGTTTGAAATCTAAAGGTCTAAGTTATATGGATAATTAGAACCTGATGAGAAAAATGGAGTTTATCTTTGTTTTGGTCTTATCGAATAAAGCGGTTGTATTTATACAATCGGTTTAGCAAAAGGACTAAGTTGATTAGTTGATTTTTGGTTTGCTAAACTAGTTGGGAAAATTACTTCGGGTAATTATTTCCATGATAACATATCAAAACGTAATTACTTGTAGTTTCGGTTTTGATATTGGTTATAAAAAATGGTGTGTAAAACCCTCGTGCTTGAATCAACATGTTGCAAGTCTATTTTGAAATTTGTAAGATCCTTTTCATATTGTCCTTTATTTGTTCACTTCTTTGTCATTTTTGTGACAAAAAGGGGGAAAAATATATGGAGTAAACAAGTGATGCTGGTATCAATTTATGGTTGATTGGTGTCACTAGGGAAGAGGACGATGGTGGTTGAACTTTTATCTAATGAATGAGGAAAAGCATATACTAAGGGGGAGTAACATATCATATGAATGGGATAACAAAGATGTGCATATTGAAAATCTACCTAGCTCACCTTTAGGGCGAGTATAAGCTTTGTTATTATAGTGCAGCTACTGCATTTTTGAGGATTAAATGAATGCAGGTTGTATGCTGTGGATTCGGGAATCAAGCGTATGTGTAATGAATTATTGTAATTTGTTTATCCATATGATTCTAAGAGTTTTGTGAATAAAATTGACAAAAAATGAGATTGTTAGAGCATTGCTCGGTTGAAACCACCAAGCGTTGGTATGTCAAGTTTGGTTGTCATATTTTAATGAAGCAAAACTCATTTAAGAGTCGCTTGATTTAAATTTACTAGAGTCAACTTCGTATAGGTTAGCTTGAAAGTATTAGGGTGAGACATTACAAGTATTGCGAAGACTTGAAGAAGTGAAGAAGTGCGGAGCTACACCGACAACATAATCCTTCCACTTAAGGTTAGTGATATTTGACTTGAACTGTTTCATTTCCTAACGTATCTTTCAAGTCGTGCATATTGAAAACATAAAACTGCGAAGCATGAACACTCTAGATAGACATAGTATTAAGGAATACAATATGAAGTTTCTTTCTTAACCAATACACTTTTTATATAAAACATCGACATAATCGTATGAATGCTATTGTGATTATGTATGGGTATGAGGTGAGGATTTTATCTTAGGAACAATGTTTGCATGTGTTCTAAGGAAGTAAGTTCTTGATATGTGTTGTGAACCGAAAAGGAAATCGCCAGGCGTTATTGGGGTTGTTCTTCATTGCATATCTTCTGAACGACCAATATGTGTGATTAGTATAACCGCTCATGACTTGTTTGTGTTCTTGGTAAAACTATTCACATGAGGCCTGACTTATGTATTGGTATGACTTTTATTAGTGATACCGATCTTAAGTAATCACCTGGGGTATGATCGGGTTGTGTATGTCTGAACTTATTACTGGGAAGAGGGGAACCGATCCTAATAAGAGATGCAGTGCATCGCAAGGGGAACCGATCCTTGTATGAGGTGCAACAAGGTTTATGGAAGAAAGGGGAACTGATCCTATGAACATGTGCAACAAGTGTTTGGGAAGGGGGAACCGATCCTATGGACATGTGCAGTGCATACAAGTTAGATACCAAATATATGTGGGGAACCGATCCTAGTACCTAGTCAGTCGTATCTTTGGTAAGTTAGTGTAACTATACACAGTACTCACATGGAGGTAGAACCGAAACTTGTTTTGGTAGAACCGTAAACCCATGAGTTGTGATTGAATAGAAATTGATCAATCACATAGTTCTTGAAAGTAAGATGAACCAATTCTAAACTTGTTTGGAAGTGTGGTAAATCGGTTTCAAGTGAGAAAGCATGGTAAAGACTTGCAAGAGTAAGATGTCATCACTCTTTGAACATGGTGCATTAATGATTATTCTATTTTGTTCAAAGATATTCCTTAACGTCTAAGAAGGAAGTAAATCCCAAGATCGAATTTAAATAAGTTAAGAATCTTTTTAATTAAGGGTCTTTAATTATATATGGAAAATAAGAATTAGTAATGTGCATTTGCTAATTAAAGATTTTCCAATGAGATTTCGATCATTATTTTTGGACAGTGCATTCACATGAATTATGAAATCCGAATTTGGTGGAGTAATGAAAAATATCTTGAGAATATTTTCGGTTTTGGAAATTCCTTGGTGTCCAAACTTCCTTGTCTATAAATACTTTGAGTTTGCAATTCTAGCAAACTAATCCTGTGTAACATAGAATTCCTATTTTGTCTTTGTTACTGGTGAAGCCGCCTATCGGAGAGGAGAGTAATCTAATTAGGTGAAATCTCTTACGACCGCTCAATTTAAAGTCTTCTTTGGGATTGAGAAGCTCTAGAGCGATCCGTTGGTGGGAAACTAGATATTTCGGTTTATCTTCATTTTTCATATTGATTTGATTGACTAACGGTGGTTGAATATTGATTGTACCTAGTTTGTTTATGCTTGAGAATTTTCTCTTCTGATATGATATTTACTCAAACTAGTTCATGGTTTCGGCAGGGATCTTTAGACTGTTGTTAGATCTAAACACGAACTTGTGATAATCCATTGTTAACAGACTCTGTTCTGTGTGTGATTGATCACAAGAGATTCAATTAATTGTGTGTAGTACCAGAATATCGCTACAAAGATATTCTCACGAGAAACCACATTTCTGCGAGCAGTCCAAGTATTCCTACAGCATTAACCACACTTCTGCGAGAACATCGTGAGAATCTTCAACAACAGATAGCGAATGTCACAAAAGAGTGATATAATAGTTAACGATTGAAGATATGAAATAGGAATAAGATTACTTCACATTGGTTACAAAGTTGGCGATAGTGAAGATAAAGATATGGTGAGGAGATCGCAGAATGAGCCAGAAATAAGAGGAGATCTTAGCTGTCTTCCATTATATATTTTCCTATAAATAAGACTTGACTGGTTACAGAAGGGGGGGATGTACTTTTGAGAGTTGAGAGAGTTTTGAGGAGAGAGAAACTCCAGAAAGAGAGTTGTATTTCTGAATTCATATTTCTGTTGTAAAAGATTTCTGAAAGTGAATTTAATAAAGTGTTGATCTTCATATTCAAATTATGTCTTGATTTTCATGAAATCTTAGTATGGGTGTAGTGTAGGAAATCCTGCAACTACATTTTGGCACCGACTAAGGGGAGGAATTAGTAATATTGTGTTGAGGAAGATAAGGATTAACATTGTAATTGGAAGGAATTTGAAAAAGCAGTAAAAGAATTTATACAAAACTAAACAAATTAAAGAATTAATGGCAGGAAGAAGAAGAAATACATCAGAACCACCAACAACCGTAAGAAGGAGTAAAAGACTTGCAGGAGGAAGGACAAATGAATTGGGAGAATCTTCGAGGGTAAGAACAATAACAAATTGGATAAGGAATGAAACGAAAAATCAAATTCAACAGCCAAATCAACAAAATCCAATACAAGATAGAGCTATGGATTATGATAGAGTAAGTATACACACGTGGAGATCTGATTCGATGGAAAGAGATGAAGAAAATCAACAATTGAGAAATGAAGGAAGAAGAGAAATAAATCAAGGAGTGGTTGAAGAATTAGTTCATGGAGGAGATGAAAATGAAATAACAGATAATTTGAGACAAAGAATACAAGAAGAAGGGAGATTAGAAGCAGAAGAACGAGCAAATCTAATAAGACAAAATCATGAGTTGAGAAGAGAAAATTTGAGATTACAGAGAGAAAGATCAAGAAGCACTACCAGATCGAATACAAGATCGATCAGAAGAGAACCAAGGCGAAGTTCCCCAATGCAAAATATTGAAGGCAATATTCGAGTAGAAATGCAAAATCCAAATGAAGAACCACGTCAGAGAAGAGAAGAAATGAATGGTGATCGCAATATACACCGTGGTGAGATTTTGGATGAAAGACGTAACATTAGAAATCAGGGAGAGAATAATCAAAATGGCGAAGAAAATCGAGAAGAAGGGAGAAGAATATTACATGGACGAGAGATTCAAAGAAATAGAAGAATAATTGAGGAAGAAATTGAAAGACATTATGCTGAACAAGCACGATTAGCCTGCGAGAGAGAAAGATTGAGAGCAGAAGTAGAAGAACAAGAATTTCAAGAGGCAGTACGATAGAATAATCATAAAAATCGAGAAAGGAGACGCACACAAAATCGTTACAATGATAATGTTCAAGAGGAATACGATAGAATTCAAAGGAGAATCATAAGACAACGAGAATAAATGAGGAGAAATAAAGAAATTCGCAGAGAGGAAGATATACAGCGTAATCAGTTGCAATTCCAAGAAGGAGAAGAAAGAGATAATCACAGAGAAAGACAAGATAGAGAAGGCGATGCACAGAATATCGCAGAACAAGAAAGACATGAACGCATAAGAAGAGAAACTGCATTAAAGAGGCCAATGGAGCAAAATTCATCTGAAAATGAGCAAATATGGAAAGAGTTAACAGAAATACGATGGCTGATAAACAATAAAAAAGAAGGAGGAAGAAGACAACTTGATGAATCGATTGAAGAAGATGAGAGAACCCCTTTTACTCAGGAAGTACAATTGAAAGGAATCCATCCCAAGGACCCAAATGCAATTTACCAACATTAACCAGTATCTTTGATGGGACTACTTGTGTTGTTCAACATGTCAAAGCCTATGTTAGATGTATGTTGCAATGGGAAAATCACGATGCTGTACTGTGCAAATATTTTGCGTCCAGCTTAACTGGCGAGGCGTTAAAGTGGTTTGAGGGATTGCTAAAGAATACTATTACTTCTTTTGATCATTTACAAGCTACATTTCTGGGGGCATACATAACCAACAATTCATCACGACCAGGTATCGAAGATGTGTTCGGGTTAAAGCAGAGAGTTGGCGAGAATCTGAAACATTTAACCATGAGATGGAAATCAATGTGCAGTGAGATGGCAGGGAGAGTAGATGAAAGATACCTTATCTTATCTTTCATTAATGCAATGTTTGCGACAAATCTACTGTACATACAAATTTTCAGAATCAAAAATACAATTACCATGACAGAGTTGCGAGATCTACAAGAAGAATACATTGCTTTGGAAGAAAAACAAAATGAAATGGAGTCATACCCGATCGCAAATACCAGTTCACTCGCAAAAAATGGAAATTTACTTCCCAAGATAATCAACAATGTAGCGAGCAGCTCGCAAACACAACAAGAGAATATGGAAGTAGATAACCAGCATAAGTTAGTTGCGATGGGTAGTCGAGATCAGGAAGAGTATGAGAGAGAAAAGAATTACTACAATCGTGGTGGAAATAGTAAAATAAAAAGACTTGATCAACCACAAGAAACATATGGTGGACAAAGACAAAACAGTTTCAGAAATCAAAGCAATCAGAGGACAGTATGGGAAGAAATTAAAATGCCACCTTTGAATGCAAGTATACAAAAAATTTGGGAAGCCATTATATTGATGGAAAATATCCCCTCTCCATGGAACATGGGAAAGGAACCTCACCCAAACAACCGAAGTCAAGAGTTCTGTCCATACCATCATTTTCATGGTCATACAATAAATGAGTGCAAGAACGTGAAGAGAATAATTTTAAGGATGATTGAACAGGGAAAGTTAAATCACTTCTTAATGGGACATCCACAGTCTCAGCAGTTACCTCCAGCACCAGAATTTCACAGAGTGAATACTGTAAAAGGGGCGGAAACATTCGTGATTGAAGTTGGAGCCAAAGCAAAGAATTTATTCTGTAATTCAATCGTACACTCATACAGAACTATTGAGGATTTCCATGACAGTGTTCTAAGCAGAGTCTTCGCAAGAGACACAGATGGAAGAGAAGTAATGAACATAGCGAGAGCCTCGCCATTACAAGATTGGCAGAAACAAATAATATCTTTCACTGCACAAGAAGCAACAGAATTTGGCGAGCAACATGATAATCCATTAGTGATTAAGTTAGAAATAAACCCAAGACAAGCAAGAGAAGAAGAAGAAGATGATATTAAAACTGAAGATTCTTGGGCAATTAATAAAATTTTAATAGACACAGGAAGTTCAGTAAATATCTTATTTTAGCACACCTACAAGATGATGGGCGGAAGAGATGAAGATTTAATACCATCTACTTACAAAATCTATGGATTTAATGGCACTGCCAACAAATCAAAAGGGGAAATTACAATGCAGATCCCACTAAAAGGAATATCTTCTACAATCCTCTTCTGTGTTGTTGACATTGAATCACCCTATAACGCTTTGATAGGAAGATCATGGTTGCATGGGATTTTAGGCGTAGCTTCCACTTATCACCAATGTATTAAATTTCCCCATCCTAGTGATATGGAATTATAAAGGGAGATTTGGTTGAGGGACAGAGATGTTATGAAGTTGATATGGAAACTTGTGAAGAAAGGTCTGAGAGGAGCAGGAATTGGAAGCACATCATCAAATAAAAACAAAGAAGTGAGAAATGATGGTTGATGCAATAGAATTACGAGAGGATGAAGGATTAAAAGATCAAGGGAATAACAATTTAGTGGCCAATAATTAGCATCTCGCTAATCAAAAAAGGAGTAGAAAAACGCAACAAGAAAGTAATGGTGGAAGAATATTGGGAAAATAAAAGTGACAAATTGTTTGCAATCTACTCGCAAGAACAGAAAGACATCAAAACTCAAAGAAAAAAGTAAGTAAGGAGGTAAAGTGATGAGAAACTTATATCTGCAATGATGATGTAATTGAAAAAATTTAAGGAAATAATATTCTATCAGAACTTCAACACTCGTGAGAACAGCGAATAAAAATTTCGCAGAATTATAAAGAATGGGACGAACCTTTATGGCGTGCACCTTAGTTCGCGAATACAATTTCGCAAGAGGCAATGACCTTAAAGCGCGTCATATGAGGGGGTATCTCTTGACATGATTCAGCGATAAGGTTATACCGCGCTGGAACCTGAGTCATGCAGATGTTGGGGTTAAAGAAAACCTATCCGGGAGAGAGATCTTGGATTTCCAACTATATAAGGTTTTACCCTGGTTGGAAGACTAAGAATCTCTTCCAAGAAGTGCAGAGTATGACCAAGGCGCCGAGGTACACGGTTGAACCAAGGGTGCCCGGGATGGACGAACCTACCCTGGCCATCCTTGGTAAGTCTTGGCTATGATGCACTTGGCCTGAAGAAAGCCCCACTTAGGGTGCAGTCTCTTAACTATAAGCCATATAGGCATAAAGGACAAGAGGCTGTGAAAACAGCTGGTTGTTGACAGATCCGGATGGGAGGAGCTAGTCTTGTATGGCCGATGTTCCCTCCTTGAAGGGGCAACCAGGGGGATTAAGGGCGGCACCGTCCATTAGGGAGATGATAAGTGTCTTAAGACGGCAATGTCATGGGGCTTTGTTCTCGTAAGAAAACTTAGGCTTGTCATATTGTCGCGTGACGTAAATTGCACAGAGGCAACAAGCCATAAAGAGAAATGTTAAGATGAGATCAATGGGTTTTTGCATGAAAGTGTAAGGATGTCCTGCGATTTCATCGCAAGACGACAATATCACGAGGCTTTGTTTTCGCGAGAGAACTTAGGCTTGTCATATTGTTGCAGAAATATTGAAAAAGAAATTGATAAGACAAGATCAATGGGTCAATACATTCAAATGTAAAGACGTCATGCGATTTTGTCGCAAAAGAAGAAAAATGGCGAAATAAGACCTTTAACTAGGAAGGCATAATACGACCAACTGATTATTGCACTAATGCTTGGACAATTTATGATGTCTGCGATTCGCAATTATTTCTAATAATTATTATCGCCATTACAGAGGCATAATATTTTTACCTCAACTAATATGTTGCTTTTATGCAATTTATTCTTATTACAGATGAATAACAGAGGCAAGTATGGGAATGCATAGAAGGATGAAATTATTATTCATCTGTTATATTATAAAATTGCATTGATAATACTAAATAACAATTATATTGATTGATTTGCAGAAGAAAATTAATTAATATAATTTATACAGATGGAAACAAAAGAAGTTTTATAACAATGGAGAAACTCACAGTTATTTACAGAAAAGAAGAAATAATTATACAAAGAAGAAAAGCAAAGAAGAAAACTAATTAGCTTGGCCAACGTCTTCATCGCCAGATTTCTTGTCTTTTTCAGATTTCTTATCTTCACCACCAGAAGTTTTCTTATCATTATTATCAGACTCTTCTTCATCGTCAGAATTTTGTTCTTTATCATCATCACCAATATTGTCCTCATCACTAAAATCTTCAGCTTCACTATCAGAAACAGCATGACATGGAATTTCGGATGGAATTTCTTCTTCAAGACCAGGATACATGGAATGAGAGATATTATTTTCATCACAAACCAATTTGATGAACTTGTTACGAGTAATAACAAGAGATCTGTTAGTATTTGCAATAGTAATATTGAGTTGGTTCTTCAGTTTAGAATACTTCTCATTGCGAGCAATAAGTTTGTTTGCGAGCTGATGTTTATCATCATCAAGTTCTTGAAATCTATCACGATAATTCTTCTCAACTTCTGCGAGAATATGACAACAAGTTAGAAATTTTACAAGGAAGAATGCTAGAAACAAAAAATTAGCAGAATTGAGTAGTTAACAACCTTCTCTTTCAGAAATCATGTCTCTGATTACATCAGCTTGTTAAACCTGAAGACTAACATCTACACCTAAATTAGTTCTGGCATTATCAAGGATTTTTGCGTCCCAAGCAAATTCATCATCACTATCAATAAGTAGACGGGAGCGAATTTGAGTCTCCCTCGCAAGAAGATCTTCATTCTCGCGGATAAGTTTATCTCTTTCCATTTGAGTATCAAGAAGGGTTTCATGGAAATCTGCTAAAGCCTTGGTACCCTTTTTGATAGTAAGATCCTTCTCGTCAATAAGATCGCTATTTTTCTTCCTTAATCTATCTATTTCATCCTTTGAATCATGATAAAGACATTTAAATTTGTTGGTTAAATTTAAATTAGATCTATGCTTTATTGTTAAGAGATTAAATTTGGATTTAAGTTCCTCAAAAGAAAGAACTTGAATAGATGAGAAATTATTTAAAGAAGAATTAAGGCGAGCAAGAAGGGTACTATCATCTATAGGTTCGGGAAAAGATTGGAGAAGTTTAGCCTCATCAGTAAGACGATAAACATCTGCAAGAAGGGTCGTTTGAATAAGTTACGATAGGGAGAGAAGAATTAGGAAATAAAGAAAATAGACTATACCATATAATTTTTGATGAGCCTTCTCAAGATTAGCGAATTTCTGCTTCTCAGCTGAGGCATCAATCTTCAATTGCTTATTTTCCTCGCGAAGTTTAGCAATTTCAGCCTCAAGTTTTCCTTTGTCTTGACGAAGATTAATAACCTTCTCTTCTTGGACAATACGCCTATTATCCAAGTCAGAAGAAACGACAAATGCAGCTTTTCCAACCTGCAAGAGAATTATGTAAATTATGTAAATTTAAATTTGGCGAAGAAATAAATACAATAATAAAATAAACAAGAGGTAACATACCAAAATACCAAGAGAGTTCAAGAAACTTGGAGTTAGCGATTTTGAGACTTCACGAAGAGAAGCATTATCAGCCAAAATAGAAGCATCACAAATATTAGCGAGAGATTGGGATATTTTATTAATAGCTTCATCAGAAATATCGCGATCAGCGTCGCCAAAAATCTTGGATAACTGAGTCATAGAAGATTCAGAAGGAGACGAATCCATCATGGTAGGACCACCATCAAAATTGTTATCATCATCAACACCTAATTTTTCAGGAGCGGGTTGAAGAGTAGAGGAAGAAGAAGGTTGAATTTTCCTTTTCTTTAGAGGAGGATCGCCAGATTTTATCACTGCGAGGGGCAATGGATGTTTCTTTAGCTGATTTTCCTTTGCGATCAGTTAAAGATTTTTCCTTTGGTTTTGGCTCTAATGGTTCAAGATCTTCAATCTCCTGCGAGCACAGATAAAGATAAGAAATAGGGGCAACAATATATTGTTAAAATTTGCGAAAGAATATTTCTTACTTCATCTGTGTAGGATCTAAGAGCTGAGAGAGTACTGGGTTTTCTATAAGTTTGATAATTTTGCTTCATTTTGATAATCTGATAAAAATAAAAGAAATTAGCGAGAATATGAATATAAGAAGCAAAATAACAAGTGCTAAGTATGTAAAGGTTGAGAAGATATACATCTTTAGACTTATTAGGCCAGTTGAAGACCCATGGTTGGTATTCTTGAAGATTCGCAGGCAATGCGAGAGAACCAGAGATATAATTTCCTTCAAGAAACAATGGAAAAATATACCACTTGTCAATGCTAGAATGGCGAGGACCTTGATTGGTTTTTGTATGAAAATCTATGTCCAACATGAGAGCATCATCGATAGCGGTCTTTTCCTTCTTCAAGCGAACACCCCAATAAGTGCTATCCCTCTTCATAGGGACAATTTTATAATTTTTGAAGAAGTTATCTACAGTATAGTTAGCAGAGACAATGGGAACATCTTTGTATCGAGGATTTTTTGCATCATCAGGATAGCAAGATTCTTTACCAGCACCACGATAAGCATATTCTAGTAACAACCTAATACAATCCCCACCTAATTGATAAATTGCTTGCGAAAACCTTTTATCAGATATTATTTCATAGAATAATGGGATTTCTGGGTCATAGAGAGGAAAAGGAAGGCCAGCTTCAAGTTGGCCAAGCGATACAATATTTTTTTGGCGAGAACATGGATAATCAGAAAAAAACTTAAATGAGAGTTCAGATTTAGAAGACAGATCTGGAATTGTGGACAGTTTCAAACCTTTATTTTTAAGCTTTTCTTGAATCTCATTAAAAGAAGACAAATTTTTAGCAACAGCAGCCACCATTTTTGGAGTATGGGAATGAAAGAAGAAATAGAAAGAAATCGCGAGAATACTAAATGCATAATTTACAGAAGAACATTAAAAATTTGCAGAGAAAAAGTGGAGAGAAAGAAGAAAGTAAAAGAGAGAAAGATAAGAATGGGGAAAGTATTTATAGAAGAAGAAATTTCTCGAAGAAGATGACAGTAATTAATACTGAGAGAAAACGTGGATGGTCAAATCATAGCGGTTAGAAAAGACGTGTCAAAAATATATTGGAAGAAAGAATTCGTGAAAACAGCTGGCGAAGGACATAGAGACGTGTCAGAATAAATATCCAAAAGGAAAGATGAGTGGTTACGGCAGTTTGATTCTCATATCTTTTCTTCTTCGCAGAAAAGACATGAGAAGCGGCAAGATGTAGTACCATAATATCGCTACAAAGATATTCTCACGAGAGAAATGACATTTCTGCGAGCAGTCCAAGTATTCCTACAGCACTAACCACGCTTCTGCGAGAACATCGTGAGAATCTTCAACAACAGATAGCGAATGTCACAAAAGAGTGATATAATAGTTGAAGATTGAAGATATGAAAGAGGAATAAGATTACTTCACGTTGGTTACAAAGTTGGCGATAGTGAAGATAAAGATATGGCGAGGAGATCGCAGAATGAGCCAGAAATAAGCGGAGATCTTAGCTGTCTTCCATTATATATTTCCATATAAATAGGACTTGACTAGTTACAGAAGGGGGGATGTACTTTTGAGAGTTGAGAGAGTTTTGTGGAGAGAGAAACTCCAGAAAGAGAGTTGTATTTCTGAATTCATATTTCTGTTGTAAAAGATTTCTGAAAGTGAATTTAATAAAGTGTTGATCTTCATATTCAAATTATGTCTTGATTTTCATGAAATCTTAGTATGGGTGTAGTGTAGGAAATCCTGCAACTACATTGTGTGCAGGTGTTTATTGAAGATATAAGAAGATTTGAAGACAAATAAGATATTGAAGATTTCTTACTTGGTGTTTTTATAATCTTTGGTGTGCACAATACTTGTTTGGGAAAAACAGGATCCAATTAATAATCGGTTTATCCTTGTGGTAGGTTGGATTGATTAATTGAGGAAGATTGGCATCAACACATATCACTTGGTTGAAGAGTGTTGTTGGCTTAATCTTAACAATTGCTTTTGGGCATTTGAACATAAGATATATCTTGGAACCTGGAAAAGGAGTTTATGTTAAGATAAACAAGGGAACCTTTGCGAAACTCATATCGCTTGGTTCAAGAGAGTTGATACCAAACAAATTTGTTGTTCCTTTACTGTTTGGAATACGAACCAAAGGAATTGGTCCAAGTACTGATTTGTTTACAGGTTGGAGGCGTGGGAATACAGACGGAACTATGTGAACTATAGGTTTCTTTGCTTGGTCTCAACTATACGAAATTGTCCTATTTTGTATATCGGCTTAATCCTGAGAGTATTCAATTCTGGACTTGGTCCCGGGGTTTTTCTGCATTTGCGGTTTCCTCGTTAACAAAATCTTGATGTATCATTTACTTTATATTTCCGCATTATAATTGTTTTATTATAATTAAAGTAAATTGCACAAACGTTAATTCCTATTTACTTCATACGTGAATCCTATTGAGTTTGGTTAAGTCCGAACCTTTGTATCAAGTAAACACACTTTGTAGTTGTATTGTCTCGATTTCGTATCCATAGACAATCAAACAAAGTGTGAACCGTTTTGTTTTATTGTCTCGACTCAGTCTATATACAATCACTTTCGGGGAAAGGACTTATAGGAAGGAAAAGTTATAGCTTGGGGTATATTTGGGGTACCCTCTCCTTTTCAATTGGTATCATAGTAGGCAAATATGAAAAGATCTAACAATCTGTGTTTGGTGTGATCCATCCTATAAAAATTGAGTCTGGTTAATGATCCAGTTAATGTAATGACAGGATTTGACTACTTCTGGAGTTTGTGGTGGATATCAGTTATGAAGTATGTAATACTTTTATTCCTAAACCTGTTAGGAATGATGCATATGTATGTCGTGAATGACTTACATAATCCTTTCATAGGATTGTCTATCATTATGATAAATAATGATTCAATGGTTAATGAGACAGATAGTATCTTGAAGATGCATAAGATTTTACTTACGATTTTTATGAACCTAGGCTATTGTGTTCTTACGAAATCTAGAATCTTAAATATATTTTGGATATCCTATCAAAGTATATTTGTTTACATTTTCAGATCAAATGCTGTAAATGCTTTACCGTCTTGGGTGCGATTTTGGAAAAGATGTAATCCTATAAGGATTAAATTATTAGTTAATAATTCTATTAAGTATGGATTGCTTCATGCACCTCACAACTGCTTTAATGAAGCAAGTGATCTTTTAAAATTCAGGGATTATGATTCAAGTGGTATTTTTAATAAATATCTTATTTTGTTCAAACATGTATCTGCATACTCTGTAAAATTCTTGAGTAAGTTTCAAGTAATATTTTCAATCTTTGGTAATAAAAGAGTAAACATACTTTTGGACAAAAATATGGAATCAATTCAAAATAAAGATCCAATCTATGAAAAATCGGTTTTCCAAAGGAAAGACCCAGATACAAAATCGGATTTGTTTTCTCACAAGTCATGGTTTCCGATTTTTCTAGTATTTCCTAAAGCTAGCTGTTTCCGGTTTTTGATCTCATGTCTTCCTATAAAAGATGATTCCTTATTATGTGTTCGAACATATTGGAGAAGACTGATAATAACCGAAACTAGGGTTTTTCATATTTTCTGAAATATGGGAAAGAGGAAATCAAGGACTAAGTCCACTGATAATTGGGTTATAATCGATAAGGTTGATAGGATCAAATTTCCGAACAACATTGATAACAAGCATGAGTTTGCTCGTTTTGTTAATAGCTTGTTCTTTGAAAGGTATGAAACTCTCAAAGGGTTAGAATTTACTGCGGAAAAAAGGTTTGATCCTGAAGTCCAAAATCAGGACTATGTGAACTTTATTCAAAATCGGAACTGGGGAAATATTTTTGATTTTGAAGAATATTCTCCTGATTTGGAAAGATTTTTCTATGCCAATATGCACAATATTGATCATAAAAGACTCAGTTTTGTGACACTTGTTGGTCAAGGAAACTATTACATTAATCGTTCAACAATGTCAAGGGCTATTAAGTACAATGTGGAATGTAGTTACCTAATTACTGGAGTTGAAATTGAACACGATATAATTTCAACATGCATCATTGGAAAGACGGCTATTTGGGAAAATGATAGATTACTAACAAAGGATATACCCTTTCATCTGAGGGTTTTTGGAAAACTTGCACTAGCAACCATTTTTGCAAGTACAAGAGACAAATCAGTTTGGGACAAATCGTTTGCTGAATTTGTCTATTTTCTGTTAAAAGAAGACTCCCAGAAAGATATTTGTAGTATAATTATGTTTGTGGGAGAAAACTACTTCTGCAAGTTTAGGTAATTTTGGGTGTGTGTGGATGAGAAGTGAATTTAAACCTTCAACAAATGTGATGCACGATGAGCACTTTTGATTCGAGAGATAATCTGTACAATTCTGGCCTAAACCGAAGACACGGCCGTTCCAGATTTGTTTCAGTCACAGGTGAAGGATGTGAGGTTGATCTTAGGGAGGGAAGCGAAAAAGGTGTTGAGAGTATGAAGGTGAAGGCTATTTGATGACTTGTTAACAGAAGGTCGAGCAGGCTAGCAAATGTTGCAGGCAGGCTCTAGGTGTTGAATACGATGGTATTAACACTTAGTTTTTTCTGTGTTGTTGTTGGAAATAGGGAGGAGAACCTATTTATACAAGTCGATAAGCCTTCATCACGTCTCTCATGGGAAAGTGGAGGAAGTGAAGTGATGGAGGAAGTGGAGTTGTGTGTTAGTGTCACACGGTTGCTTGCCCACTTCTCTTATCATCGCTAACCGCCGATGTTTCCCTAACACGATCTTGTGATGGCGTGTTGCACGCTACACGTTATAAACCGCCAGACCAATACCCCAGTTTGTATCCCCCAATTGGGACGTGATTAAAGTCTCGAGTGAGTCGTGGGACCCACATAAGGTAGCAAACGGTGCTAGGTAAAATAATCAAGTTGTTCGTAGGCGCATATTGTATGCATGCGGTGCATTAAATATGCTTATCATGCTGGAAGCCTACACAACTTTGATGAAAAGATTGCATGTTGAAGTGACTCAACTGGCTATGTTCAGGCATTGTTCGGAGGCCGTATGAGCGGGACCCACCTTGGCCGGTTATGCCATGGGGAAGTGTGGAGGATGGTGATCACGGTGATACCTTGTTTTCCACCTAACTCCCTTCCTAAGATATTCATCCAAGCATGCGAATTTGGATGGACGAGATTGTTGGAGGAATAACCGTTGGATTAGGGTTTGGAAGGCTTGCAAGCTTCCACCTTCAACCTAACGGTTTTCGGCTTTGGGAGGCATGCATAGAGGAGCCGATTGGTCCTGCAGGTAGATGGGATGCCACTCTACACATCCATGCTTGCTGGAAGCCTATCGGAGCAATCTAATTCGCTCGTTTCAGCCTGTGAAGATGGATGGTCGAGATTAGAAGGGACCTTACATGCCACCTTTGGGCATGAATTTCGAGACGCATGGCCACCATGGGTTTCGGTCGATTGGTGCACCGTGAAGGTGGGCCCACGAGGTGCATGTAGGCGCTACCGGCCGGCAGCTCCAACACTCCTAAGCCTCATGTTCTTTAAATTGAAAGTGGGCGCTCGCGCCTGTTGCGCAAACCCTAATTTTCAAGTTGCGGGCCCGCAACTTCTCCCTAACGAATTTGTGGTTTCCACGGCTCCCGTGTGGAGGCCGATTGCACTAGGAGAAGGATGGTCCAGCGGTGATCTCATGTATGCATACCACTCGGTCCCACGTGCGATCTAAGCCATCCAACCATGCCTGCGAAGTTGGATGGTTGTGATCGATTTGAACCTTTCAAGCCTTGTTTGGGTGGTTGTATGCCGCACCCTAGTTTGTCTAAGAGAAAGCCGTTCATGTAGGTGGGAAGGTAGACTGGCAGTGAGCATGTGCGTGCATGCTACTCGGTCCCGCGCGTGATCTAGGTCTTCCAACCATGCCTGCGAAGTTGGACGGATGAGATCTATTTTTGAGTTTGTTTTCAGCAGGTGAGACTAACATGGGTAGTCTTGCATGCGTTCAACGGGGCTAATATAACCCGTCAGGTAGCCTACGGGTATTTGCATGTCGAACACAAGGCTTTGAGTAGGGCACTAATTGTAATGCTGCAAACCTACAGAAAATCGGGATGGTTGCTACATGCTCCGCGCTGGGTAGGTTATAATTCTCAGGGATGGTTGCACATGCTCCAATGAATTATTATGATGAGAAATATTCATCACCTGAAGGCTTTATCCTTTGCAGGACGTCAACTTACAAAAATTGGTTTTTTACAATTTTAGCCTTTAATAGAAATCCACCATCAACATTAAGTCCCCTGCTTAGCATGCAATGGTTATACTATTGTAGGGTAGGCATGAGATGGTGACAATTTGCATACAAAAATAACTAAAGCCAGTGTAAATATATGTTTACCGCGTGGGAGAAGGTATGTCATGTGTGTTAAATGCCTTGGAGCCGGTTGAGTTGATCCTTCCAATGGTAAAGCTCGGCTGGGGAAGTACATCTTGGTGGGTCGATCCACCTTGGCCTTCCTCTTTCTGTGTGCCTTCTCATATGCCTAGCAAGCATCGTGCATTCGATAAACATTTTTGATCACAATCCCGACTCAACAGCCTCAGAAAGCGGCAAAGGTGGACTTCTTTTCTCCTGGGGATCTTGTTGGATCGTGAAGCATATAAAGAAGTTTTCCTGTATTCTTTTCATTAGGCGATCGTCTTCTTCAACATCTCAGGTATTGCTCCACGCGTTGATTTCTTAATCGATTGGCGATAGCTGTGATTATAATACTTTTTATGTGTCGCCGTAACTTATCTTCCTCTCTTTTTTGCAGTACATCATGAAAGGAGTTGGTGATGATTACTCTGCAGCTTCTTCAGAAAAAAGTTTTGAAGTTGATAAACCAGAAGCTAACGCACATGAGGAGGTGATGGCTAAAATTGATTCGCCACTTCGTGAAGTCGGCCATGCCGTAAAAGGAATGTCTGTTTTACATTTAACCATTGTCAGGGGGCGGCTCCATGCTCTTTCAGTTGCAATCGATGTGGAGGAGAAACAAATACATGAAGAAGCATTGCGAGCGAAATGAAAACGCGAGGCGCCACAAGCACCAGTAAGCTCGAGAGCTGAAAGATTTGTGGCTCGGTTGAAGAGACGGAGGGTTGAACATGAATGTCCTGCGGGTTATGGGAAGTGTGATTACCCAATACGTGGTGGTGTGATAATCCTTGACCCTGATACTGATGAGATTGAACGTCCGAAAGTGATTGGCACGATTTCCAAGGTTGCAATGGATTCTGTAGAAGGTGCAGAAGATACGCATGCTGAAGATGTTGAGGCGGTAGCTGCTGTGCCCGACGAAGAAGTTGAGGCATCTCTGGAGAAAGCGGCACAAGATGTGGATCCCAACAGTGATGAAGACGCAACCAGTAATTGAGTTTCCCTATTATTCTTCTTCGTAGTTGTTTTTTTTTATACTCAATGGCGGCTGAGTTTGAAGTTTTCATCTTTGCTTGCTTGTCTTGAACAAAGTTTTATTCAATGTTGCTTTCGAAACATGCATATTTTTTTCTTCTTGTGCCTCCTGACATGAGTCTGGCTCTGTTGAAGTAGATCATGTAGGATACCTTCCTCCTCCCCTTTTTACATGTTTTATTCCTCCCATATTACCGGGCTGGTATGAAGGTTTTGGTATGAGGATTTAGGGTTTTCTTTCTGGGTAATGGTGGTTTGAAGGTGACTCATAACTTTGTGTGATTTTATGAGAAATTATAAAAGGAATGAAATCTTGATTACTTGAACAAATATTGAAACCCTAATAAGTATGAAGGCAAACGGTGCCATCATTTTGAAGGAATTACAAATATTGTGAAAAGGGAAATTGTTGGAGGAATCCCTCCGGGGGGATTAGAGAGGTGATGTCGTGTCTTCAAGTGAGGTAGGGCTTGAGCCATCGTGAGTGAACAACCACACCTTCGAGTTTGTCTGCATTGATGAGCTTGCAGTAACCGCCCAAGATAACATATGCCACTAAGAATACTTCCTCTTCCTTTGCAGGCATATCAGGCTGGGCAGTTATTTTTACTGCCATGTTTCCAACTTGGAACGTGGTTACCTTTGCTACCATATCTCCGATTTGAAATGGATTTGGACTTGGTATAACAGCTTGCTTCTGACACGTGTCGTTCTTGACTGCTTCCAAACTTTTGATGAAGTGCTTAAAGGGGCCAGCACTCCATTCACATCTCTTGGTGGTGGCCCGCCTGTCAGGTGAAACAGTCCCCTGTGGTCCAGCAGGACAATCATCCATTACTTGCAAAGAGGGTTGTTCAATGAGACTTACTTGGGCTCGGAATCTCTTGACGTAGGACGAAGGACTTTCACCAGGGAGTTGCGTTATGCTTGTGAATTGTTGGTATGGAGGCAACAGGAAGTCTTCGAGTCTCCAAGGTTTGTTGGAAATCATCGGGGCTGGCTTGTCGGAGATTCTTACAGTTACTGAGATTGGTAAGGAAAGCGCCTTGTGTACCCACGGGCGCCCCAGAATTATGTCGTAATCTGGATGTTCCTTAATTATATGGAATCTGGCTTGTGTTGGAGTGTTACCGATCTTGACATCAAGGTCAATGTATCCGTAGACATCCACAAACTCTCCTGCTGGGCTCTTGATCACAGTCGGACCACGGGTAGCCTCCTGTTTTGAGATTTTCGCAGCTTGCAGGGTCTTGATAGTAACGATGTTGAATTCAGAAGCTGCATCGATTAATGTGCTATCGAACTTGACATCTTTCAAATGGGCGACGGTCAAAAGTCCCCAGTTTCCTTTGTTGGCGCTATCTTCCAAGGAGGATTGAGACGCTGGAACGACTTCTTTTTCTGGGTACAAATGCCTGACTGACATAATATGGTTGAGGGCCATGAAAATATCTTGACATTGTACCTTGGAAAGGTACAAGATTTCACACAGGTGTTCCATCATGGATTGTGCAGTTTTGCGCACAGAGTCTCCAAAGATCATGAAACTTCGGACAGGAAGAGGGTCTCTGTGAACTCCTTCATTTCCCAATTAAAGCTCTCCTGCTGCTATCTTTTCCCTAAAGATTTATTTCAACTTGTTGCAATCCTTAGTTGGGTGGTAGACAAACCTATGATAACGGCAGTACTTAGGGTCTGCCATGTCTTTCTCAGTTGGTGGACGTCTAATAGGAGGTAGCTTGATAACATCATCCTGAATCCATGCCTCCAAGAGTTCCATTACTTCATTTATCGGAAATGGGAAGCATGTGTCTTCGGTGCTCTGCGCAGGATCTTTGCATGTTCCCTTCCGAGGCGAAGCTTTATGCGTTTGAGTCGCACGCTTGGGTTGTTATTTTGCCGCCGCTGGATCTTTTCTCTTTCCGCCTTCGCTTACTACACTGACAGAAGGGCCAGTATTATACTGCTTGTTGATGAGGCGCCTGTTTCCCCAATTATCTCGTGAATCGTCACTCCAAACGATCCTGGTTCTTTCCAATAATGTTGGGGCGGCAATGGCTGAACGTTTGGCTGCTTCATGGAGCTCTGAGAACGTCTGCAATCCCAAGTTTTCCAGCAGGGCGCGATATATGGGTATCGTTCCGTTGATGCATAATTCCACCAGCTGTCATTCTGTGACAATTGGTTCATGGCAGTCCAACGCTTGTGTTCTGAACCTCTTGACAAAATCATTTGGATGTTCATTGTTCCGTTGGGAGATTCTCCCCAGGTCTGAGAAAATAACTTGCTCAGATACAAAGAAGTACTTCTTGTAAAATGCGCTGACCATCTCACTCCAATTGGATATGATGTCGGGTGCGATGTTGTTGTACCACGTATAGGCTCTCCCCATAAGTGATTTGGAGAATTCCTTCAGGCGGAGAACGTGATTGTATTCGTGTTCTCCTAAGGATTCTAAAAATCGAGAGACGTGTTCACGAGCATTACCGGTACCATCGTAAAGGGTGAATTGAGGGGAGGTGTATCCCTTGGGAAGAGGAATCCGCTGTACGTCTTGTGGATATGGAGGTTGGTTTCGATGCGTGTCCATCGGATTTTCTTTGCCACGATTTTGGAGGAGTCTCTCCAGATCTTCACGTGTAATAAAGTTTGATGGTCGGCTCCTTTCCCTGAGACGCTCCTGTTCCCTTTCTCTTGCATGGTCAGCAGCGTAAGACTCTTTGTTCAGGTAGGCTTGCGTAACTGAGGTACCTGCTCCAGGTGTGCTGAACGTATTTCTTGTTGGCCCTTGGGGCTGTCTCGACTCTTGCGGTAATCGATAGGTTAATGTTTTAAGGAAGGTGAGTACCTCCTTCTGAGTGGTTGCCATATCTTCCTGAGCTTTAGCGAGGGTTTCTTGTCTCTCCATCAAGTCCATCATGGTGATAGGAGGTTTTCCTCCTTTGGGTCCTCCAGATCCTCATCCTGAAGAGGGAGTAGCAGTCGTTCTGGTGACGGACGAAGGTGTCATGCTTGTGGAAATTCCTGGATTTGCAGCCGCTCTAGCTCTTTTAATGGGAGGTGTCACACCTACTGGAATATCCGCTCCTACTCCGCTGGTACTGGTGGTACTGATGGTAGAAGACGCAATTCCACGTGACACATTGGTTGTACTGGCGGGTTGTATAGTGACACCAGTAATTGGGATATCAGTGCTAGAAGTGATGTCGGCGCTACCTCCCTCGGGATTGGTTGCTGATCCAGATCTAATATCCACCATTCTTGAAAATTGAAATGGTATTGAAGAGATCGACTTCACAACCGATAGATTAACCTCCCACTGTGGTCGCCAATTGTTTGTGGGAGAAAACTACTTATGCATGTTTAGGTAATTTTGGGTGTATGTGGATGAGAAGTGAATTTAAACCTTCAACAAATGTGTTGCACGATGAGCACTTTTGATTCGAGAGATAATCTGTACAATTCTGGCCTAAACCGAAGACACGGCCGTTCCAGATTTGTTTCGGTCACAGGTGAAGGATGTGAGGTTGATCTTAGGGATGGAAGCGAAGAAGGTGTTGAGAGTATGAAGGTGAAGGCTATTTGATGACTTGTTAACAGAAGGTCGACCAGGCTAGCAAATGTTGCAGGCAGGCTCTGGGTGTTGAATACGATGGTATTAACACTTGGTTTTTTCTGTGTTGTTGTTGGAAATAGGGAGGAGAACCTATTTATACAAGTCAATAAGCCATGTCTGCCTGAGCTTTAGCGAGGGTTTCTTGTCTCTCCATCAAGTCCATCATGGTGATAGGAGGTTGTCCTCCTTTGGGTCCTCCAGATCCTCGTCCTGAAGAGGGAGTAGCAGTCGTTCTGGTGACGGACGGAGGTGTCATGCTTGAGGAAATGCCTGGGTTTGCAGCCGCTCTAGCTCTTGTAATGGGAGGAGTCATACCTACTGGAATGTCCGCTCCTGCTCCGCTAGTACTGGTGGTATTGATGGTAGAAGACGCAATTCCACGGGACACGTTGGTTGTAATGGCGGGTTGTATAGTGACACCAGTAATTGGGATATCAGCGCTAGAAGTGTTGTCGGCGCTACCTCCCTCGGGATTGGTTGCTGATCCAGGTCTAAGATCCACCATTCTTGAAAATCGAAATGGTATTGAAGAGATCGACTTCACAACCGATAGATTAACCTCCCACTGTGGTCGCCAATTGTTTATGGGAGAAAACTACTTCTGCATGTTTAGGTAATTTTGGGTGTGTGTGGATGAGAAGTGAATTTAAACCTTCAACAAATGTGCTGCACGATGAGCACTTTTGATTCGAGAGATAATCTGTACAATTCTGGCCTAAACCGAAGACACGGCCGTTCCAGATTTGTTTCGGTCACAGGTGAAGGATGTGAGGTTGATCTTAGGGAGGGAAGCGAAGAAGGTGTTGAGAGTATGAAGGTGAAGGCTATTTGATAACTTGTTAATAGAAGGTCGAGCAGGCTAGCAAATGTTGCAGGCAGGCTCTGGGTGTTGAATATGATGGTATTAACACTTGGTTTTTTCTATGTTGTTGTTGGAAATAGGGAGGAGAACCTATTTATACAAGTCGATAAGCCTTCATCACGTCTCTCGTGGGAAAGTGGAGGAAGTGGAGTGATGGAGGAAGTGGAGTTGTGTGTTAGTGTCACACGGTTGCTTGCCCACTTCTCTTATCATCGCTAACCGCCCATGTTTCCCTGACACGATCTTGTGATGGCGTGTTGCACGCTGAACGCTGTAAACCGCCAGACCAATACCCCAGTTTGTATCCCCAAATTGTGACGTGATTAACGTCTCGAGTGAGTCGTGGGACCCACATAAGGTAGAAAACGGTGCTAGTTAAAATAATCAAGTTGTTCATAGGCGCATATTGTATGCATGCGGTGCATTAAATATGCTTATCATGTTGGAAGCCTACACAACTTTTATGAAAAGATTGCAAGTTGAAGTGACTCAACTGGCTATGTTCAGGCATTGTTCGGAGGATGTATGAGCGGGACCCACCTTGGCCGATTATGCCATGGGGAAGTGTGGAGGATGGTGATCACGGTGATACCTTGTTTGCCACCTAACTCCCTTCCTAGGCTATTCATCCAAGAATGCGAACTTGTACGGACGAGATTGATGGAGGAATAACCGTTGGATTAGGGTTTGGAAGGCTTACAAGCTTCCACCTTCAACCTAACGGTTTTCGGCTTTGGGAGGCATGCACAGAGGAGCCGATTGGTCCTGCAGGTAGATGGGATGCCACTCTACACGTCCATGCTTGCTGGAAGCCTATAGGAGCAATCTAATTCGCTCGTTTCAGCTTGCGAAGATGGATGGTCGAGATTAGAAGGGACCTTACATGCCACCTTTGGGCACGAATTTCGAGACGCATGGCCACCATGGGTGTCGGCCGATTGTTGCACCGTGAAGGTGGGCCCACAAGGAGCATGTAGGCGCTATCGTCCGGCAGCTCCAACACTCCTAAGCCTCCTGTTCGTTAAATTGAAAGTGGGTGGTCGCGCCTGTTGCGCAAACCCTAATTTTCAAGTTACGGGCCCGCAACTTCTCCCTAACGAATTTGTGGTTTACACGGCTCCCATGTGGAGGCCGATTGCACTAGGAGAAGGATGGGCCAGCGGTGATCTCATGCATGCATGCCACTCGGTCCCACGTGCGATCTAAGCCATCCAACCATGCCTGCGAAGTTGGATGGATGTGATCGATTTGAACCATTCAAGCCTTGTTTGGGTGGCTGTATGCCTCACCCTGGCTTATCTATGAGAAAGTTGTTCATGTAGGTGGGAATGTAGACCGGCGGTAAGCATGTGCGTGTGCAGTACTCGGTCCCGCGCGTGATCTAGGCCGTCCAACCATGCCTGCGAAGTTGGACGGATGAGATCTATTTTTGAGTTTGTTTTCAGCAGGTGAGACTAACATGGGTAGTCTTGCATGCGTTCAACGGGGCTAATATAACCCGTCAGGTAGCCTACGGGTGTTTGCATGTCGAACACAAGGCTTTGAGTAGGGCACTAATTGTAATGCTGCAAACCTACAGAAAATCGGGATGGTTGCTACATGCTCCGCTCTGGGTAGGTTATAATTCTCAGGGATGGTTGCACATGCTCCAATGAATTATTATGGTGAGAAATATTCATCACCTGAAGGATTTATCCTTTGCAGGACGTCAACTTACAAAAATTGGTTTTTTACAATTTTAGCCTTTAATAGAAATCCTCCATCAACAAATTGTCAGCCAAATGATAAAGATCTCAGATTCTATCGTGTCGTCTGGAATCAAGAGATATCTCGGATTTCCGTGTATAATCACCAGAATTTGTGAAAACACTTGGGAAGATAACTCTTTAGAGATGAAAAGAGTCAGTACAGTGACTGATAAGGTTATAAGACAAATGGTCGGAGGTCATGGCTCCAAGGATATGGTTAGGATAATTCCATCTAAGTTTTTCAAGAATTCTCTTGGTATGCATCTTGCAAAATTTGGCAAACAACTTGACTGTTTTCAAAAACAAATGGCATTTTCTGCCAGGAATAATCCAGAAACTCATAAAGGAATTCTAAACATTGAATCCGAGTTCTGGAACATTGAATCAAAAATTGAAAAAGAACGTCAAAAAGGTCTTGAAGAACAAACAAATGAAGTTTGAATTTATGTTTCTCTGTGAAGAATAAGAGTAGACTTTAGTTTTGATTTACCTCAATTTTTGCTTAAAGTATAAAACTATCTTGTTTCAATGAATAAGATTATTTGATTTATAATTTTTCTTGTGATGGTTTTTGATTTACATAGACGGTACTTTAATGCTTTATTTTATATGCTATGTATGTTTATGGGATGTTTGATTTCGGTTTTATACCTTGATATTCGATCTCATAACATGTTGTGAACCCTTATGGTTTGGGTGACTTTTTGATTTAGCAGGATTAAGTTCTAGCCCAAGTTGGTAGGCTTTATCAAAGGATCATGAGGGATTCTTGTGGAAACAATATGTGAAAAAGTAACAATATGTTGAATCGGTTTTGGTTTAGCATAAAAGCATATGTGTTTCGACGGTTTTCAACTTTTGCTTGCAATTATTAAAACCGATTTTCAACCTTTCTCTGGTAAAGGTTGGTTTTTGTTATTCTTTTTTTTTTGCATGATAATGACAACATGATGGTATTTCGATATCAATTCTCCCGGAAGAAGAAAGCGATGGAATCATATTTGGAGAAGTTGGATGCGAAATTGAGGTAACAATCTTGTTAGTTAATTGTTTTCCTGTTTTAAGAAAAGTCTATTTTTATTTGATATATATATATATTGCTTTTGCTTTTGCTTAAAAGTAATTGTTGGTACAATTGATGTGTTTATTCCATTATGAATGTATGGATGTGTGTGTGATTCAATTGTTTCCGGTTAAGTAAAACTTTTGTTATCTTGCTTTGTTGTGTGATATCAATAGTTTAGGCTTACAAAATTTGGTGCAATTGTGATGCTTTATTGTCTATGTTAATTCAATTTCTTCCAGTTAAGTAAAACAATTGTTATTTTACTTTATTGTGTAGTATCAATTGTTTAAGCTTACAAAATTTCGGTGCAATAGTGAAACTTTGGTTTATATATGTTGTTTCTATTGTATCCGGTTGAGGTGAATAATTATGCAAGTTGATTTATTGGTTTGTATGAATTATTTATGGCTTAACGAATGAATATGTTGACGAGATGAGTTGTTTAGTCCAATTTGATTCCGGATAAGCTAAGCAAGTTAATTCTGATCTTAGTCAGACTTATCAAAGTGGAGGTTTCGGTTATTCAAGTCTAGCCGAAAGCCTAAACAAGGAAATGCTAGTTAACTAACCTAGTATTTGGCTTGTTTGAAATCTAAATGTCTAAATTATATGGATAATTAGAACCTGATGAGAAAAATGGAGTTTATCTTTGTTTTGGTCTTATCGAATGAAGCGGTTGTATTTATACAATCGGTTTAGCAAAGGGACTAAGTTGATTAGCTGATTTTTGGTTTGCTAAACTAGTTGGGAAATTACTTCGGGCAATTATTTCCATGATAACATATCAAAACGTAATTACTTGTAGTTTCGGTTTTGATATTGGTTATCAAAAATGGTATGTAAAACCCTCGTGCTTGAATCAACAGGTTGCAAGTCTATTTTGAGATTTGTAAGATCCTTTTCGTATTGTCCTTTATTTGTTCGCTTCTTTGTCATTTTTGTGACAAAAAGGGGAAAAAATATATGGAGTAAACAAGTGATGCTGGTATCAATTTATGGTTGATTGGTGTCACTAGGGAAGAGGACGATGGTGGTTGAACGTTTATCTAATGAATAAGGAAAAGCATAGACTAAGGGGGATTAACATATCATATGAATGTGATAACAAATATGTGAAGATTGAAAATCTACCTAGCTCACCTTTAGGGGGAGTATAAGCTTTGTTATTATAGTGCAGCTACTGCATTTTTGAGGATTGAATGAATGCAGGTTGTGTGATGTGGATTCGGGAATCAAGCGTATGTACAATGAGTTATTGTAATTTGTTTATCCATATGATTCTAAGAGTTTTGTCACTAAAATTGACTAAGAATGAGATTGTTAGAGCATTGCTCGGTTGAACCCACCAAGCGTTGGTATGTCAAGTTTGGTTGTCATATTTTAGTGAAGCAAAACTCATTTAAGAGTCACTTGATTTAAATGTACTAGAGTCAAATTCGTATAGGTTAGCTTGAAAGTATTAGGGTGAGACATTACAAGTATTGCTAAGACTTGAAGAAGTGAAGAAGTGCGGAGCTACACCGACAACATCATCCTTCCACTTGAGGTTAGTGATATTTGACTTGAACTGTTTCATTTCCTAACGCATCTTTCAAGTCGTGCATATTGAAAACATAAAACTGCGAAGCATGAACACTCTAGATAGACATAGTATTAAGGAATACAATATGAAGTCTCTTGCTTAACCATTAAACTTTTTATATAAGATATCGACATAATCGTATGAATGTTATTGTGATTATGTATGGGTATGAGGTGAGGATTTCATCCTAGGGAACAATGTTTGCATGTGTTCTAAGGAAGTAAGTTCTTGATATGTGTTGTGAACCGAAAAGGGAATCGCCAGGCGTCATTGGGGTTGTTCTTCATAGCATATCTTATGAACGACCAATATGTGTGATTAGTATAACCGCTCATGACTTGTTTGTGTTCTTGGTAAAACTATTCACATGAGACCTGACTTATGTATTGGTATGACTTTTATTAGTGATACCGATCTTAAGTAATCACCTGGGGTATGATCGGGTTGTGTATGTCTGAACTTATTACTGGGAAGAGGGGAACCGATCCTAGTAAGAGATGTAATGCATCACAAGGGGAACCGATACTTGTATGAGGTGCAACAAGGTTTATGGAAGAATGGGGAACCGATCCTATGAACATGTGCAACAAGTTTTTGGGAAGGGGGAACCGATCTTATGGACATGTGCAGTGCATACAAGTTAGATACCAAATATATGTGGGGAACCGATCCTAGTACCTAGTCAGCCGTATCTTTGGTAAGTTAGTGTAACTATACACAGTACTCACATGGAGGTAGAACCGAAACCTGTTTTGGTAGAACCGTAAACCCATGAGTTGTGATTGAATGGAACTTGAACAATCACATAGTTCTTGAAAGTCAGATGAACCAATTCTAAACTTGTTTGGAAGTGTGGTAAATCGGTTTCAAGTGAGAGAGCATGGTAAAGACTTGCAAGAGTAAGATGTCGTCACTCTTTGAACATGGTGCATTAATGATTATTCAATTTTTTTCAAAGATATTACTTAACGTCTAAGAAGGAAGTAAATCCCAAGATCGAATTTAAATAAGTTAAGCATCTTTTTAATTAAGGGTTTTTAATTATATATGGAAAATAAGAATTAGTAATGTGGATTTGCTAATTAAAGATTTTCCAAGGAGATTTCGATCATTATTTTTGGATAGTGCATTCACAGGAAGTATGAAATCCCAATTTGGTGGAGTAATGAAAAATATCTTGAGAATATTTTCGGTTTTGGAAATTCCTTGGTGTCCAAACTTCCTTGTCTATAAATACTTTGAGTTTGCATTTCTAGCAAACTAATCATGCGTAACATAGACTTCCTGTTTTATCTTTGTTACTGGTGAAGCCGCCTATCGGAGAGGAGAGTAATCTAATTAGGTAAAATCTCTTAAGACTGCTCAATTTAAAGTCTTCTTTGGGATTGAGAAGCTCTAGCGCGACCCGTTGGTGGGAAACAAGATATTTCGGTTTATCTTTAGTTTTCGTATTGATTTGATTGACTAATGGTGGTTGAATCTTGATTGTACCTAGTTTGTTTATGCTTGAGAATTTTCTCTTCTGATATGATATTTACTCAAACTAGTTCAAGGTTTCGGCAGGGATCTTTAGACTGTTGTTAGATCTAAAGACGATCTTGTGATAATCCATTGTTAACAGACTCTGTTCTGTATGTGATTGATCACAAGAGATTCAAGCGATTGTGTGCAGGTGTTTATTAAAGATCTAAGAAGATTTGAAGACAAAGAAGATATTGAAGATTTCTTACTTGGTGTTTTTATAATCTTTGGTGTGCACAATACTTCTTTGGGAAAAAGAGGATCCAATTAATAATCGGTTTATCCTTGTGGTAGGTTGGATTTTTTAATTGAGGAAGATCGGCATCAACACATATCACTTGGTTGAAGAGTGTTGTTGGCTTAATCTTAACAATTTATTTTGGGCATTTGTACATAAGATATATCTTAGAACCTGGAAAAGGAGTTCATGTTAAGATAAACAAGGGAACCTTTGCGCAACTCATATCACTTGGTTCAAGAGATTTGATACCAAACATATTCGTTGTTCCTTTACTGTTTGGAATACGAACCAAAGGAATTGGTCCAAGTACGTGACTTGTTTACAGGTTGGAGGCATGGGAATACAGACAGAACTAGGTGAACTATAGGTTTAGTTGCTTGGTCTCAACTATACGAAGTTGGTTTATTTTGTATAGCGGCTTAATCCTGAGAGTATTCAATTCTGGACTAGGTCCCGGTGGTTTTCTATATTTGCGGTTTCCTCGTTAACAAAATATTGCTGTGTCATTTACTTTATATTTCCACATTATAATTGTTTTGTTATAATTATATTAAATTGAACAAACATTAATTTCTATTTACTTGATACGTGAATCCTATTGAGTTTGGTTAAGTCCGAACCTTTGTATCAAGTAAACACACTTTGTTGTTATATTGTATCGATCTCGTATCCATAGATGATCACACAAAGTGTGAACCGATTTGTTGTATTACCTCGACTCAGTCCATAGACAATCACTTTCGGGGAAAGGACTTATAGGAAGGAAAAGTAATAGATTGAGGTATATTTAGGGTACCCTCGCCTTTTCAGGTCTGGAATGTAGTTGAACCCCAACCAATATCACACTGATCCAAGGTACAGTTATGCTCCTATGTCTCTGATCCCAGCAGGATACTACGTACTTGATTCCCTTAGCTTCTCTCACCCATAACCAATAGTTGCTATGACCCAAAGTCGAAGACTTTAATAAACAAATCTGTCTCACACAGAAAAGCCTACAAGGATTGATAAATTCGTCTCCCACGAATAAACCTATGAGTTTTGTTCCGTATTTTGATAAATCAAGGTTGTAGTTGCAAGAAATCTTACAACTACACCCTCAGTAGAATTCATAATTCTTTACGAAGTTCTTGATTAAAAATGACACTTTGATTAATATTCTCAACTGACTACAAAGAGAAATGTTAATGAGACTTAGAACAGCTACAATTCTCTCTATTCTCTCTCCTAAGACCTTTTCTAACACTCACCAAAAGAACCTCTCCAAATCTTACATTTAAATTGCTATTTATAGTGAAACATGTACAACTGTATAGAGTTTGCGAAGCATCGCAACCTATATTCGTAATTTTATTCTATGTTCGCAAACTCATCACACTTCTCCCGTGCTTCTTATATTATTTTGCGACGCTTTTCTTCTGTCTTTGTTGCTATATTCGTAATACAATATCTTTCGATATTCTGTCCCTACATCTTGCCTCTTCTCATGTCATTTCTGCGAAGAAGTAATGATCGTGAGAACATAACCGTTACTTATTCTTTTTATCAGAATTCGGACACGTCTTTTGTGACCGTCTTTTTGTAACTATTTCCTTCTATAAACTCCCTTTATTTCCTTCTTTATACTTCTTATTTTATCTTCTGTAACTTCATCTTCTTCTCATATCATACTTTCAGTTATTGTCTTCTCTTCCTGCTAATCCAATCATGAGTTCTTCAAGGTAATTTTTCTTTTATCTCTCGCATCTTTCACTTTATTTATCTCTTTCATCTCTGTTTAATTTATTATTTAATTTTGATTTCTTTCAGCAAAATTACTCCTCAGGTGAAACCTTCAACTAAGAACTCTAGCCATGATGCTCGAAGAAGAAAACCTGAGAATCAAAAGGTAGTTAAAATACTCTGTCTTCTTTCTGAAACAATATATTGTTGCCTCAGTTTTTAATCTATATTTTGATTCGTAGATTGATGAAGAACCCAAACGTATCAAGAGATCCCGTATGAGTAAACCCAAACCATCAGTTTCAATTGATGATTTTCTTCCTGAGGTTGAAGAATTTCCCTCTCCTCCTCGTGAAAATACTTCTTCGCAAACTCCTATCTCTACTCCTTTACCCAGTCTTCAATCTCCCGCTATTGTTAATTTGTCAACAATTCTCAAATATCAATCTTCGCAAGCTACCTTCTCAACTTCTTCACCTGAAAAACCCGTTTTATCTCCGAATCCTTTAAATGTTATTCCTCCAAGTAATTTACAACTTGCTCTTGTTCCTTCGAATTCTTCTCCCCTTCCTCAAGAAATTCGAGACGGAATTTATTCAACATTCCAGATGCTATCTGATGTTTTGGGCAACACTGCGAGATCTTCAAGTGTTCGCTCGCAGTCTGAGTTTTGAGAAATACCCAACAACTTCATCAATCCTGATATTTCTACCTCTCGTCAAACTCTGGAAAAAGAAGTTGAATTGCTTCGCCAAACTCAGGAGTCTTTGAAAATGGAGTGTGAGAATCTTCGCAAAGAAAATCATCAACTTCACAATGATTCTTTAGATTGTGCGATCCTTCGCAAGCGGAATGAGGCCTTAAAAGGTATTACTATTATCCTTATATTTTCTCCTTTTGTTTGTTTCTATTTCTCGCATGATTGAAACATTTATTAAAACCCATTCCCCTTTATAGAATCAATCCAGAAATGTAGAATGTTGGTACTTCATCATGAATCAGTTGCAGAAGAATCTCAAGCCAAGCATGCAAGTCTTTTGAATCAATTTTCCCACTTATCTAGTCTTCACTCGTATGCTCTTGATAATCTAGATGTCCTCTTCCAAGAGAATACCCAACTAATTTATGATCAAAATTTTTTGAATGACGAAATATCTCATATCACTTCTTCTTTAACTAAAGATGATTTAAGAATAGAAACCCTTATAGAAGAGAATGAAACCTTATCAGGAGAAAGATGTTCGTATTTGAATACAATGACTGTTTCTTCGCAACAGTTGAATATTCTTCAGAATAAATGTTGCGATCAAGAAAATCTTCTTTATTTGTTAAAAGGTGAACTTGAGGAATTAAAGAAATCTTCAGATGCTGAGAGAAGTTCTTTTGCTGTCGATAAGAAATCCCTTCTTAATAAGAATATAATCTTGAACACCAAGAGAAATAAACTTAAAGAAGACTATTCTCAATTGGAAAATCTTAATTCAAAACTTGTGAAGGATAATGAGTTCCTCATTTCCAAAGATCAAAAGTGTAGGTACTGAATATCACAAGATAATAGTTCACGAGTATCGTAATAAATAAAGGAGGAAAGAGTTATAAAATGATACGATGATAGAAGTAACGCGGGGAAATATGAAGTTTTGCGAGGATGAAATAATTTTGCGAGGATGAATTGCGATACTTCGTAATTCAGATACAGCTGTATAAGTTTTACTATAAATAGGAGTTCAAATGTAAAATTTGGGGGTTCTTGGAATGAGAGTAAGTAATTATCTTAGGAAAGAGAATAGAGAAAGTTGTAACTATTCTAGTTCCATTTTGATAATTCTATGTAATCAACTAAGAGAATTAATAAGAAAATTATCATTCATCATCAATAACTTCTTGAGTTTTTACTGATTCTATTGAGGGTGTAGTTGTAGATTATTCTGCAACTACATAATTGGCGCTAGAAACAGGGACTTGAGAATTGTGGTAGCCTAAATTTGAGGGAATTGTGGAAAATTTGAAGATCAAATGAAGTCAGTAAATGGAGATTGCAAAAAATAAGAATGTAATATGATCACAAAGACAATGATTGATGAATTTCATAATAATATGAAGGGAAAAATATACAAGCGAGATTGTAGAGGAAGAAAGATCATGGAGGAAGAAAAGATAACAACTTTAGAAGAATGGGAAAAGCGGAAAATCACATTTTCAGCAGCAGAAATTTCAAATGAAGACTTGAACCACACCTCACCATTGGTGATCACAATTCCGATCATGCTAGAAGATAAGAAAGTTGTAGAAAAATGGAAATTAAACCGAATTTTGGTTGATACAGGGAGTTCTGTTAATATCATATTTTATCATGCACTTAAGGGGATGGGAATTAAAGATGAAGAAATCACAAATTCAAAATGTCTTATTCATGGATTAGGAAAATCTATGACAAAATCTAAAGGGGAAATCACGTTGCGAATGTTACTAGGAGAAATCGAAACACATGTAATCCTGTGTGTGATAGATATAGAATCTCCATATAACATGCTGATAGGAAGGCCGTGGATTCATGCGATCAAAGCTGTTGCTTTAACATTACATAAGAGAATCAAATTCCCTACACCAAATGGAATACAAGAAATAAAAGGAGATCTTGATAGTGCAAAATTTTGTTATCAAATTGAAGTAACGCAATGCGGAGGAAGAGCAAGAAAGAAACAGCTTCATAGGAAACTTGCGAAGGAAACAAAAAAGGAAGAAGAATTCCGAGTGTATACAATAAGAGCAAAGAAAGGGAGAGGTATACCAAATGAGATTCCAGAAAAAGAAGGGGAACCAGTAAAAATAATCAAAGAACCAACACCTATGGGGGAGCAAAGTCCAAGCTATGTTGCAGCTGAACCAACTAAAGAAATAAATATTGGAAGTAAAGAGGAGCCTTTATTCTTGCGAATTGGAACTAAGATGGATGAAGAAGAAGAAAAAAGAACTATTGATCTTTTCCGAGAATATAAAGATATCTTCGCAGGAAGTGTAGATGAAATACCAGGAATTGATCCATCAGTGGCGTGTCATAGATTGAACATAGATAAAAATGTAACACCATTCAAACAAAGAATAAGGAAGATCTCACAAAATTATCATGTACAGATAGAAGAAGAACTACAAAAGATGTTGGATGCAGGGATCATAAGGGAAGCAAAATATCCAGAATGGATTGCGAATATGGTCATTGTTCCGAAAAAGAATAAAGGAATAAGAATTTGCATAGATTTCACTGATCTAAACAAGGCATGTCCCAAAGACAGTTTTCCATTACCAGATATACCACAAATGATGGAATCAGCTGCATGTCATGATAGAGTCACTTCACTTGATGGATATAAAGGGTATAATCAAATATCACTCGCAGAAGAAGATCAAGAACATATTGCCTTTTTTGCTCCAAGGGGTTTGTATTGTTATGTGAAGATGCCATTTGGTTTGCGGAATGCGGGTGCTACATATCAACGTATGGTTGAAAAAGTGTTCGCGAAGTGGATACATAAAACTTTGGAGGTATATGTAGATGATATGTTGATAAAAAGCAAGGAAGCTAAAGATCATGTGCAAGATTTGAAGGAAATATTTGAGCAAATGAGAAAGTTCAACATCAAATTAAATCCTGAGAAATGTGTAATTGGGGTTTCGTCTGGAAAGTTCTTGGGATACATAGTATCAAAGGAGGGAATACAAGTTGATCCAGAAAAGGTCCAAGCAATTCGTGACATGCCAACACCTGCAACGGTAAAAGAAGTACAAAAGCTAAATGGACTCTTGGCTTCACTTGGAAGATTTATTTCGCGAATGTCAGATAAGTGCAAGCATTTTTTCAACATACTTAAGAAGGGAGCAAAATTCAAATGGACTGATGAATGTGAAAAAGCTTTTTAAGGAATCAAAGAATACCTCGTAAATACATCTATACTACAGAAACCAGAGAAATACAAAGAATTATTGGTATACCTCGCAACAACTCCATATGCTCTAAGTGCAGTTCTGTTGCGAGCATGCGCAGGAGTAGAAAGGCCCATTTACTACATTAGTAAAACCTTTAATGCAGCAGAGAAGAATTATTCTAAAATGGAGAAGTTAATCTTAGCCCTGGTTTATGCATCATTCAAGTTACGAATATACTTTCAATCACATGTGATAAAAGTGGTAACCAAAGTCCCAATTGAATCAATCATGAAGAACACAAAAATATCAGGAAGAATAGAAAGGTGGAATGCACAAGTAAACCATTACAAGATAAAATACGAAGTATTGTCATCGCAAAAATCACAAGTCGTCGCAGATTTTTTGGCAGAATTTCCTTTGGAAGAAGATGAAGCAGTAGAAGAAATGATGGATGTTGAAGAAGAATTTGGAAATCCAAAAGACTTGTTAACAGAACCAGATAGATGGGAAATTCTAGTGGACGGATCATCCAATAGTGAGGGAAATGGAATTGGAGTCGTGTTGATTTCACCAGAAGGAGAAAGAAAAAACATTCTCATTCAGACTAGAATTTGCATCCACGAACAATGAAACAGAGTACGAAGCTGTAGTGCATGCATTAAAGATCGCAATAGAAAAGAAGCTTGAAAGTATAAGGATAACAAGTGATTCGCAGTTAGTGATTTGTCAAATTAAAGGGGAATATACCACAAATGAATCTTCTTTGAAGAAATACAAGAAACTCGTTGAGGAATTATCTGCGAAGATACCAAAATTAAAATGGAGACATATATCTAGAAAATATAACCGTCTCGCAGATGCTTTTGCATTTATTCCAAGCATGATGACAAATCCAAATACAAGAAATATCCAAATACAGACAATTCAACACCCATCAGTGGATAAAGAGAAAGAAATTGAGGAAGCTGTTGCGATGGAAGTAGAAAGAGAGTTATCAAACAACATCGCAGATTGGAGAAAAGAAATTCATGCATATCTTGCAACAGGAGAAATATCCAGGAACAGACTAGAAGCACATAAATTAAAGAGTCGTGCAACAAACTATGAGTTGCGAGAAGGAATTTTATATAGAAAATCTTTCAATGGACCACCTCTCAGGTTCTTAACTCGCGAAGAAGAAGAAAAAATATTGAAGATGTTACATGGAGGAGAAGCTGGCAATCATAGTGGGGGAAGATCTCTAGCATATAGAGCAAAGATACAAGGATATTACTGGCCTTATATGCATACAGACGCAAAATTGTTCGTACGAAGATGCAAGGAATGTAAACGACATGGTAAAAGAATTCATGCACCAGGGGCCATATTAACTTCTTCAACAAGTTGCTGGCCTTTTGGTAAATGGGGGTTGGATATTGTTGGACCATTTATACCTGGATCTGGAAAAAGGCGATACTTGATAGTTGCAACAGATTATTTCACGAAGCTCTCAGAAGTAAAAGCAGTACAACATATTCGTGATAAAGATGTCTTTACATTCATATTTGAGAATCTCATTTGCAGGTACGGGATTCCAGCACAACTAGTATCTGATAATGGAAAACAATTTGAGGGGCAGAACATTGAGATGTTACTCAGTGCTTTTAGGATAAAATGTGGGAAGTCAACCCCGTTATATCCACAAGCTAATGGACAGGTAGAAGCAACAAATAAAACAATCGCAGATACAATCAAAAAGAAATTAGAAGGACATCTCAAAGGATGGTGCGAGCAAGTACCTAGCGCAGTGTGGGCATATAATACAACTAGAAGAGAAGCAACTGGAATGTCTCCTTATTGTCTAACATATGGAGTAGAAGCAGTATTACCTACAGAGGTTGTAATTCCGACAACAAAGAAAGAAGCTTGGGAAAGAAATTTAAGTGCGGGAGTAATATTAAGTGAATTGGATGATTTGGAAGAAAAAAGAGAAAAGGTGTTGCACCATATGAAGATTTATCAGGAACGATTAGCTCGAGAATACAACAAGAGAGTCATTGAACGTGAATATAAACCAGGTGATTTGGTCATGCGCGAAACACCTCGATATCAAAAAGAAAATGGAGGAAAATTAGCACCAAAATGGGATGGACCATATGTTATTAAAGAAGTTGTAGGAAGCGGAGCTTATCGGATCGATGGATCCGAAGGGAGAGACATGGGTTTGAGGCTTGGTAGACCTTGGAACAGACTATATTTGAAAAGGTATTATCCATAAAACTCATGAAATTTTTTACGAATATTGTTTGCTCGCAGGAAATTGGGAAAAGTTACGAGTTTCAAAATTTATATTGTGATTAAACTTTCATTAATTTGCGAATAAAAGACCGCAATCTGTGATCAGCCTCCAAAAAAAGAAAGAGAGCCGCAGAAAATTTTATACGGACAAACCTTTATGGCGTACACCCTAGTTCGCGAAGCTATATTTCGTAAGAGGCAAAGTCCTAAAGTACGTCATTTAAGGGGGTACCTATAAACGTGGCTAAGGGTAACCGGAACACCACCAAGGACCCTTAGTACATGGTAAAAATTTAGGGGTACAACCCAATAATGGGGTACCTATCCGGGTTAGACACCTTGGATTCTCACCTAATCTAGCGACATTACGCAATATAAAATGCGGTGTAAGAGGATTTAGGTTGGGCGACTAAGGCATACTGTCTTTCCCAAGAAGTGCAGAAAACGATCAAGGCGCCGAGGTACACGGTTGAGTCAAGAGTTCCGGGTGAGGTGGAACCACATCTGCCATTTTTGACAAGTCTTGGCAAATGATGCACTTGGCCCAAAGATACCCCATAGGGTGCAACCTCGTAACTATAAGCCCTATAGGCAAAAAGGATAAGAGGTTGCGATCAAAAGCTGGTTGTTGGCAGAACCAGATGGGAAGAGCTAACCTTGTATGGTCGATGTACGCTTCCTTGAAGGGGCAACCAGGGGGAAGATAAAGGGCAGCACCCTCTATTAGGGAGCTGATACGTGCTATAAGACGCAAATGTCACGAGGCTTCTTGTTTGCGAAAACATAAAGGCTTGTCATATTTGTGCAACAAATAAGGTTCTGCGAGCATTCTAAAAAAAAAAAAAAAAAAAAAAAAAACTCGCAGAATGAAACAAAGAAGTTAAGATGAGATCAATGGGTTATTACATGAAAGTGTAAAAACGTCATGTGATTTCATCGCAAGACGATAATGTCATGAGGTTGTATGTTTGCAAGAATGTTCAGGCTTGTCATATTATCGCAAATAAAAAAATTTACTACAAAAGGGGTGGCAAAATAAGACCTTTACTTAGGAAGGCATGATAAGACCACAGAAATTAATTCATTACATCAATATCATTGAAGAAATTTTACAAGAAAATACATCATGAAGTTTTGAAGAGAAGACAACTCTGTCAATATCATTGAAGAATTTTTACAAGAAGTCCAATCAAACAAGACAACATCATTGAAGAATTTTAATGAAGACTTAACAAAAGATGCGATTTTGATAGCAATCAAATACAGAAAAGTTCATATTCGTAAAAGTTTACGAGAATTACATACTTCTTATACTTCTCCATATATTGAATATTTCTCCAAAAGTAGAATACTTCTTATGATTCTTCAAGAATATCTCATATTTATTATACTTCTTCAATGGATACTTCATTTGGTGAAGGTTAAGTAATCATTATACTTCGTCATATGTTACGTAATTATTCACAGATTGAATACTTCTTATATCTATTCATTTGGTGAATTGAGTACTTCTAATACTTCTTATATCTCTTCATTTGGTGGATCGAGTACTTCTAATACTTCTTATATCTCTTCATTTGACGGATTGAGTACTTCTAATATTTCTTCAAAGGTATTGTATATGTACTATACTTATTAAGGATATTTCATATATTTTATTTCTTATACTTAAAAGGGAGGATTTCATATTTACAATCGTAACAAGTTGAAACTTCGTAAGATAAATTAAGTCAGATATTCTAATACTTCTTACGATGTTTAATCATTTAAAGAGAAATAATAGGGGGAAAAGGGGATACTAAGCTTTATCTGTGAGTTATATATTATTTCTCTTCATATGATCAAATGGGGCAAAATAAGGAAAACATTTAATTAAGAAAGGTTAAATCATCTTCGCAAAATATCAGATGTACTTCTTAAAAAACAGAATTGTTCGCAAAAAGAAAACCAACAGTAACTAAGGGAAGGAATTCAAAAGAAATGAGGACAGGAGAGTCAATAGAGTTAATGATAAATTGAAAAAAGAATGTTATCATGCTTCATCAACACTCTATGCTGGATCTTTAAGATAAGTAGGGTCATTAGCAGGTTTCGACTTTTGCGAGATATCATCCTTTGAAGAATATGCAATAGGAACATCTCCTTGAGGAATAGATTCTTTCTCGTCATCAATATCTTCATCATCACTCTCATAATCGAAATCACTATCAGGCTCACGAGCAACTTCATCGTCAGATATTTTCAAAGGAGTAATTTTCACAGGAGGCAAGGCCCTTGATAAGAGAATGTTATTCGTAAAGACTTGAGCTTTCAGATGACTTTCACGAAGTGTAGCTTTTTGATGGTTGGTATCTTCGATATCTTTGGAATAAGCAAGATAATTGAATCTCCGAGTAGCACGGTTACGAGAGTTGATTAAGCGGGTAGAAAGCAAAGCATTTTTCTTACGAAGTTCGGAACAGGAAGCTTCTAATCCAGCTTTCGCATTACGAAGGTTGTTCTCAGATTCTGCGAATAAAACAAAATTCAAAGGATAAAATTTGCGAGTATAACGAAATTTAAAGATATACCAGAGGCAGTCAAATTTTAATGACTACCTTCTCTTTGCGAAGTAAGAGATTGAGCTAAAGATAGACAACAATTCTTCATCTGATTCATCGCATTATCAAAACCATCACCAACTAATCCTTTAAGTCGAGATTGAAGCTTTTGATCTTTAGAAAGAAGAAAATTTTTATCTTTCGCAAGTTTGGCATTAAGACTTTTTAATGACGAATAATCTTCTTCAAGTTGATTCTTCTTAGTACTCAAGACTATATTCTTATTAATAAGGGAATTCTTCTCAATAACAAAAGAATTTCTTTCAGCATCTGAAGACTTCTTTAATTCCTCAAGTTCACCTTTCAACAAAGAAAGAAGATTTTCTTGATCGCAACATTTATTTTGAAGAGTTTTTAATTCTTGCGAAGAAACAATCATTGTATTCAAAAACGAACATTTATCTTCTTATAAGGTTTTGTTCTCTTCTAATAAGGTTTCTATTCTCAAATTAGCTTTAGTTAAGGAAGAAAAAAGTTGAGATATATCATCATTCAAAAAAATTTGATCATATATTAGTTGAGTATTCTCTTGAAAAAGAGCGTCAGAGTTGTCAAGAGCACACGAGTAAAGATTAGATAAATGGGAGAATTGGTTTGAAAGGCTTTCATGCTTGGTTCGATATTCTGCTGCATCTGATTCATGGTGAAGTACCAATATTCTACATTTCTGGATGGATTCTATAAAGGGGAATGGGTTTTAATGGATGTTTCAAGCATATGAAGAATATAAGTAAATAAAAGGGAAAATATGAAGATAGTAATCATACCTTTCAATTCATCATTTCTTTTGTGAAGAATCGCGCAATCGAGAGAATCATTTTGAAGATGATAATTTTCTTTACGGAGATTCTCGCATTCTGCTTGAGAAGATTTCAAAGATTGGCGAAGCAATTCAATTTCTTTTTCCAAGGATTTACGTGAAGAAGAAATGTCTGGATTGACGAAATTATTTAGCAATTCGCAAAACTCATATTGCGAACGAACATTAGTAGACTTCGCAGCATTGGTCAAAACCTCAGATAACATTCGGAAAGTTGAATAAATTCCATCTCGAATTTCCTTAGGAAGAGGAGAAGAATTGAAGGAATAAGAGCAAGCTGCAAATTGTTTGGAGAAATAACACTCAAAGGATTTGGGGACAAGATAGGTTTTTCAAGAGAAGAAGTTGAAGAAATATTTTGCGAGGGTTGATCTTGAAGAAGTGTTGATAAATTGGCACTGATGGGAGATTGAAAAGTAGGTAATGGAGTAGAGGCAGGAGTGTGTGAAAAAGCATTTTCACGAGGAGGAGAGGAAAATTCCTTATCAACTTCAGGAAGGAAATCATCAATCAGAATTAATGGTGTGGGTTTAGTTATTCGAGATCTCTTACCAGGGTTTGGTTTTTCGCCAACCTGTGAATCAAAATGTAGATTAAAAACTGAGGCAACAATATATTGTTCAGGAAAGAAGACAAAGTATTTTAACTACCTTTTGATTCTCAGATTTTCTTCTTCGTGGATTAGGGCTTGAAATTTTTCGTAGAGATTTCATCTGAGAGGTTGTCTTGCTGAAATAAACCAAAATCAGATAACAAATTATACAGAAATTAAAGAGGAGAACGAATTAAATACGCGGAGATAGAAGGAAATTACCTTGGAGAACTCATGAAGATATAATGGAAGAAAAGATTGCAGAGAGAACAGTAGTGGGGAGTGTGAATAGAAGATAAAACTGCAGAAGTAAGAAGAAGAAAAGGAAGAGAATATAAAGGGGTTATATAAGGGAATAACTAGAAAAGGACGGTTACAAAAAAAAAACGTGTCCAAATTCTAAAAGACTAAATAACGGTTATATTCTCACGATCATTTCTTCTTCGTAGAATTGACATGAGAAGAGGCAAGATGTAGGTACTGAATATCGTAAGATAATAGTTCACGAGTATCATAATAAATAAAGGAGGAAAGAGTTATAAAATGATACGATGATAGAAGTAACGCGGGGAAATATGAAGTTTTGCGAGGATGAAATAATTTTGCGAGGATGAATTGCGATACTTCGTAATTCAGATACAGCTGTATAAGTTTTACTATAAATAGGAGTTCAAATGTAAAATTTAGGGGGTTCTTGGAATGAGAGTAAGTAATTATCTTAGGAAAGAGAATAGAGAAAGTTGTAACTATTCTAGTTCCATTTTGATAATTCTATGTAATCAACTAAGAGAATTAATAAGAAAATTATCATTCATCATCAATAACTTCTTGAGTTTTTACTGATTCTATTGAGGGTGTAGTTGTAGATTATTCTGCAACTACAAAAAGCTTCAGTCTGGACTTAAAGGATTAGTTGGTGATGATTTTGATAAAGCTATGGATAAGATGAAGAATTGTTGTTTATCTTTAGCTCAATATATTTCTTCACAAAAAGAAGGTAGTCATCCGAATTTGAATGCCTTCGATATATCTTTAAACTTTTGTGATATTCGCATAATTGACCCTTTGAATTTTATTTTACTCGCAGAATCTGAGAAGAACCTTCGCAATGCTAAAGCCGGATTAGAATCCACCTGTTCTAAGATTCAATCTACCTGTCTTAAACTTCGCAAGAGAAATACTTTGCTTTCCACTCGCTTGACTGATTCACGTGATCATGCCACTCGGAGATTCAACTACCTTGTTTATGCTAAAGACATTGAGGACACTAATCACCAGAAGGCTCTAATTCGTGAAAGTCACTCCAAAGCTCAAGTCTTCGCAAACAATATTTTCTTATCAAGATCCTTGCCTCCAATGAAAGTTAAGCCTTTGGAAGTATCTGATGATGAAGTTGTTCGTGATCCTGACAGTGATTTTGACTACGAAAGTGATGATGAAGATCTTAAAGGTGAAGAACATTCTCCTGCTGCTGTTGATAAAGATGGTGATGAGAAAGAATATGTTCCCCAAGAAGAAGTTCTTGTTGATGATGCTTCTTCATCTAAAGATCCAGCCCAAAACGTTGATGAGGAGCTTCAAGCGTGACGGATTATTCTATTGTTACTCCTCTTTTTTACGAACAACTTTGTTTTTCTTTCTTTTGAACCCCTTCTCTTGGTTATTGGTAGGCTCGGAAAGATACCTACTTCTATGTATAAACTGCAAGTGCACAGTGTCGACAAGCAACACAGGGCAAGCACAGGTCGAACCACAGAGACTTGGAGAGTGTAGAAGTTGATTCTAAATCCTGATTCAGAGAGTAACCAAAAGGGGTTTGATTTTGTCGATACGACGATATGATTTTCCAGTGACTGAAATAATAAAAGTAAAAGATGCAAATAACAAGATATGTAAACAATGATAATATGGATACTATGGTATTCAAATCCACCAATAACCTATGATATGCATTCAACTTGTAATATTATTCTTGTCCTTATAGTAGATTCAAGTCTACCGTATAACTAAGGTGTTTCTCCAATGGATAATTTAATCACAACTAAAGTATTTCTCCAAAGAATTAATTGTCTAATTAAGCACAACTAATCTAAAGATCAATATTTGGTTAAGCATGAGTTGTAGCATAATCAACATAGAGATATTCTAACTACAATGGATACATGGCATACATTGTGAGAGCAAGATGTTGAAAAACTTGGATTAAATTATATCTTTAAACAATTCTAAACTTTCAAGAACAAGATACAAGATATGAATACATACCAATGAGATTAGGGCTTCATCTAAACCCTAGTAAATGAAATTAGAACATGAAGAACATTACAACAAAATTGAAATTTGATAAACTAACATGAACCAGCTATTCTTGGATGAGTTTTCAACACAACAACCCTCTCTATTTATACACAAATATTCTCTCACACTTGGGATCCGAATTTCACTGTAGCAACCACTCAACAATTAAACAAAACATGTTTTCTTAATTGATGGATAGAATGGAATACAATGCGGGTGAGGTGGATGTTTTGGAAAGAATCCAATGGGGGTGAGGTGGATGTTTTGGAAAGAATCCAATGGGGGTGAGGTGGAAATGTATTTGGGTCTTGGGTTTTGGATCATGGGTTTTGGGTCATGGGTTGTTTAATCCCATGAATTTGTAAACAGGTTGCCACTAATGCGCGAGCGGGTTGCAACGCTTCCAACTTTCTTCTCTTTTGTCTTCTCAATTCTTCCAAGCTTTATTTAGTACTTAAAAACACAAAATTAATTAATACAAATATTTATTCTTGAAAATGGTAAGAATGCAGAATTTGGGATAATATATGACTTTGAAGCGCGAAAGATGAGTTAAGTGCCAATGAAAAGGTGTATGAATATGCAATATTTGGCACTCATCAGTTATTGTTGGTCTTTTCTTTACAGACAATCCTGCTTATTATTTGTTTTACTTAAGAAGCATACTTTATATTTTGCAATACTAATTTGATCTTTCTCTTAACTGAATATTTCCTTGATTTGCATGACTTGACCATATGAAGAGAAATAATATATCTTGAAGACTTAGCTTAGTATTCCCTTTCCCCTTATTATTGCTCTTCAGATGATCAGTAATCAGTTGGAAGTATTAGGATATCTGCCTCTGTATAAGTTGCGAAGTTTCAAGTTGTTGCGAAGTAAATAAGAAATCTTCCTCTTGAATTATAAGAAGCATGAAACATTCTTGAAGAATAATAAAACATCCCTGAAGAAATATGAAATATCCTTGAAGAAGTATAAGAAGTATGAAATATCCTTGAAGAAGTATAAGAAGTATTTAATCCTCGTAAAATCTAAATCGTATGAAACGTGAGAAAAACTGCCTCATTTGGTAGGAATTCTTGATAGATATTATTTTTTAAGAATATGAAGTATCTCCAATGATGTTGATGGTATTGACTTTGTTAATTTCTGTGGTCTTATCATGCCTTCCTAAGTAAAGGTCTTATTTTGCCACCTCTTTTGCGATAAAGCCGCAGGACGTTAATGCATTCACATGCCTCAACCCCTTGACTTTATCTTAACAATATTATTATGGTTGCAATAATATGACAAGTCTGAATACTCTTGCGAATATACAGTCTCGTGACATTATCGTCTTGCGATGAAATCGCAGGACGTTATCACATTTTCATGTAACAACCCATTGATCTCATCTTAACTTCTTTGTATTCAATTCTGCAAGTGTATATATATATATATATATATATATATATATATATTTTATTTTTTTACTCGCAGAAAGATAATTGTTGCACAAATATGACAAACCTTTATGTTCTTATGAACAAGAAGCCTCGTGACATTTGCGTCTTATAGCACGTATCAGCTCCCTAATGGAGGGTGCTGCCCTTTATCTTCCCCTTGGTTGCCCCTTAAAGGAAGCATACATCGACCATAAAAGGTTAGCTCTTCCCATCCGGTTTTGCAAACAACCAGTTTTTGTTCGCAACCTCTTATCCTTTTTGCCTATAGGGCTTATAGTTACGAGGTTGCACCCTATGGAGTATCTTTGGGCCAAATGCATCATTTTCCAAGACTTGTCAAGAATGGCAGATGTGCTTCAAACCCACCAGGCACTCTTGACTCAACCGTGTACCTCGGCGCCTTGATCGTTTTCTGCACTTCTTGGGAAAGACAGTATGCCTTAGTCGCTCAACCTAAATCATGGTACATAGCAAGATTAGGTTGAGAATCCAAGGTGTCTAACCCGGATAGGTACCCTGTTATTGGGTTGTACCCCATAATTTCCATGTACTCAGGTTCCATGGTGGTGTTCCGGTTTCCCTGAGCCATGCTTATAGGTACCCCCTTAAATGACGTACTTTAGGACTTTGCCTCTTGCGAAATGTTGCTTCGCGAACTAGGGTGTACGCCACAAAGGTTTGCATGTGTAAAATTTCTGCGGCTTCCTTTCTTTTTTTAAAGCTGATCATAGTTTGCGGTTTTTTATTCGCAATATAATAAATTTTTGCGTCTTTCTTTAATGAAAGCTGATCGCAATAAGAATTTTGAAATGTGTAACTTTGTGCGAATAAATGATGTTCGTAAGATTATCATGAATTTTATGGATAATACCTTTTCAAATACAATCTATTCCAGGGTCGTCCAAGTCTTAAACCCATGTCTTTCCCTTCTGGATCCATCAGCCGATAAGCTCCACTTCCCACAACTTCTTTAATGACATATGGTCCATCCCATTTTGGTGCTAGTTTTCCTCCATTTTCTTTTTGGTAGGGAGGTGTTTCTCGCATGACTAAATCACCTGGTTGATATTCGCATTCAATAACTCTCTTATTATATTCTCGAGCTAATCTTTCTTGATAAACTTTCATATGTCGCAACACCTTTTCCCTTTTCTCTTCCAAATCATACAACTCACTTAATATGACCCCCGCACTTAAATTTCTTTCCCAAGCTTCCTTCTTTTTTGTCGGGACTACAACCTCTGTTGGCAATATTGCTTCTACTCCATATGTTAAACAATAAGTAGACATTCCAGTAGCTTCCCTTCTAGTTGTATTGTATGCCCAGACTGCACTAGGTACTTGCTCGCACCACCCTTTGAGATGTCCTTCTAACTTCTTTTTGATTGTATCTACGATTGTCTTATTTGTTGCCTCTGCTTTTCCATTAGCTTGTGGATATAATGGAGTTGATTTCCCATATTTTATCCTAAAAGCATTGAGTAACATCTCTATATTCTGCCCTTCAAACTGTTTCCCATTGTCAGATACTAACTGTGCTGGAACTCCATATCTACAAATGATATTCTCAAATATAAATGTAAAAACATCCTTATCATGAATATGTTGCACTGCTTTTACTTCTGCGAGCTTCGTGAAATAGTCTGTTGCGACTATTAAATATCTTCTCTGCCCAGATCCAGGTAAAAATGGGCCAATAATATCCAATCCCCATTTCCCAAAAGGCCATCAGCTTGTTGAGGAAGTTAATGGTGCTCCTGGTGCATGAGTTTTCTTCCCATGTCGTTGACATTCTTTGCATCGTCTCACCAAAAATTTTGCGTCTGTATGTATATAAGGCCAGTAATATCCTTGTATTTTTGCTCTATAAGCTAGAGATCTTCCCCCACTATGATTACCAGCTTCTCCTCCATGTAATATCTTCAATATTTTCTCTCCTTCTTCACGAGTTAAACATCTGAGAGATGGTCCACTGAAAGATTTTCTGTATAAAATTCCTTCTCGTAACTCATAATTTGTTGCACGACTTTTTAATTTATGTGCTTCTAGTCTGTTCCTGGGTACTTCTCCTTTTGCGAGATATGCATGAATGTCCTTTCTCCAATCTGCGAGATTTTCTGCGATGTTGTCTGGTGGTGCCCTTTCTACTTCCATCGCAACTTCTTCCTCATCTTCTTCTTCTTTATTTACTGATGGATGTTGAATTGTCTAGATATTGATGTTTCTTGCATTAGGGTTTGTCATCATACTTGGAATGAATGCAAAAGCGTCTGCGAGTCAATTATATTTCCTTGTTATAGGCCTCCACTTCAACTTTGGTATCTTCGTAGATAATTCTTCAACAAGTTTCTTGTATTTCTTTAAAGAAGACTCATTTGTGGTGTATTCCCCTTTAATTTGACAAATTACCAGCTGAGAATCACTTGTTATTCTTATACTTTCAAGCTTCTTTTCTATTGCGATCTTCAATGCGAGCACCACAGCTTCGTATTATGTTTCATTGTTCGTAGATGCAAATTCTAGTCTGAATGAAAATGCTATTTTTTCTCCTTCTGGTGAAATCAACACAACTCCTACTCCATTCCCCTCGCTGTTGGATGATCCATCTACCAAAATTTCCAATCTATCTGGTTCTGTTAATAGGTCTTTTGGATTCCCAAATTCTTCTTCAATATCCATCATTTCTTCTACTGCCTCATCTTCTTCCAAAGGAAATTCTTCCAGGAAATCTGCGACAACTTGTGATTTTTGCGACGATAACACTTCGTACTTTATCTTGTAATGGTTTACTTGTGCATTCCACCTTTCTATTCTTCCTGATCTTTTTGTGTTCTTCATAACTGAATCAATTGGGATTTTGGTTACCACTTTTATCACATGTGCTTGAAAGTATATTCGCAACTTAAATGATGCATAAACCAAGGCTAAGATTAACTTCTCCATTTTAGAATAATTTCTCTCTGCTGTATTAAAGGTTTTACTGATGTAGTAAATGGGCCTTTCTATTCCTGCATCTGTTCGTAATAAAACTGCACTTAAAGCGTATTGGGTTGTTGCGAGGTATACCAATAATTCTTCATCTTTTTCTGGTTTCTGTAATATGGATGTGTTCGCAAGATATTCTTTGATTCCTTGAAAATCCTTTTCACATTCATCAGTCCACTTGAATTTTGTCCCCTTTTTCAATATGTTGAAGAAATGTTTGCACTTATCTGACATTCGCGAAATAAATCTTCCAAGTGAAGCCAATAGTCCATTTAGCTTTTGCACTTCTTTTACCGTTGCAGGTGTTGGCATGTCACGAATTGCTTGTACTTTATCTGGATCAACTTGTATTCCTTCCTTTGATACTATATATCCCAAAAATTATCCTGACGCAACTCCAATTATACATTTTTCAGGATTCAATTTGATGTTGAATTTCCTCATTTGTTCAAATATTTCCCTCAAATCCTGCACATGATCTTTGGCTTCTTTACTTTTTATCAACATATCATCCACATACACCTCTAAGGTTCTATGTATCCATTTTGCGAACACCTTTTCAACCATTCGTTGATATGTAGCACCCGCATTTCGCAGACCAAATGGCATCTTCACATAACAATATAAACCTCTTGGAGCAAAAAAGGCAGTATGTTCTTAATCTTCTTCTGCGAGTGATATTTGATTGTACCCTTTGTACCCATCAAGTGAAGTAACCCTAGCATGTCATGCAACTGATTCCACCATTTGAGGTATGTCTGGCAGTGGAAAACTGTCTTTGGGACAAACTTTGTTTAGATCAGTGAAATCTATACAAATTCTTATCCCTTTATTCTTCTTTGGAACAATGACCATATTCGCAATCCATTCTGTGTATTTTGCTTCTCTTATGATTCCTGCGTACAGCATTTTTTGTAATTCTTCTTCTATTTGTGCATGATAATTCTGTGAGATCTTCCTTATTCTTTGTTTGAATGGTCTTACACTTTTGTCTATGTTCAATCTGTGACACGCCACTGAGGGATCAATTTCTGGTATTTCATCTACACTTCCTGCGGATATATCTTTGTATTCTCGTAAAAGATCAATAGTTCTTTTTTCTTTTTCTTCGTCCATCTTAGTTCCAATTCGCAAGATTAAAGGTTCCTCTTCACTTCCAACATTTATTTCTTTGGTTGGTTCTGCAGCGACATAACTAGGACTTTTCTCCCCCATAGGTGTTGGTTCTTTGATTATTTTCATTGGTTCTCCTTCTTTCTCTGGGATCTCACTTGGTATTCCTTTTCCCTCTTTTGCTCTTATTTCATATACTCTGAACTCCTCTTCTTTTTTCGCTTCTTTCGCAAGTTTTCTACGAAGTTGTTTCTTTCTTGCTCTCCCTCCGCACTGTTTTACTTCAATCTGATAAAAAAAAATTGCACTATCAAGATCCCCTTTTATTTCTTGTATTCCACTTGGTGTAGGAAACTTAATTGATTGATGTAATGTTGAAGCAACAGCTTTAATCGCATGAATCCATGGTCTTCCTATCAGCATATTGTATGGAGACTCCATGTCTACTACACATAAAACTATGTGTGTTTCAATTTCTCCCAACGGTATTTGTAACATTATTTCCCCTCTTGATTTTATTGTAGATTTTCCCAATCCCTGGATAAGACATTCTGAGTTTGTGATTTCTTCATCTTTAATTCCCATCCCCTTGAGCGCATGATAGAATATAATATCGACATAACTCCCTGTATCAATCAAAACTCGGTTTAATTTCCATTTTTCTATAGATTTTGCAGCTTTCTTCTCTTCTCGCATGATCGGAACTGTGACTACTAATGGTGAAGTGTGGTTCAAATCTTAATTTGGAATTTCTGCTACTGAAAACGTGATTTTCTGCTTTTCCCATTCTTTCAAAGTTGTTACTTTCTCCACTTCTATGATCTTTCTTCCCCTACAATCTCGTTTGTTTATCCTTCCTTTCATGTTGTTATGAAATTGTTCAATCATTGTCTTCGTGATCATATTACATTCTTCTTTTCCGCAATCTTCTTTTGCTGAGTTCATTTGATCTTCCAATTTCCAGAACTTCTTCAAATTTCTGCTAAAACACTCTTCAGCCCTCCCTGTTTCTAGCGCCAATTATGTAGTTGCAAGAAATCTTACAACTACACCCTCAGTAGAATTCATAATTCTTTAAGAAGTTCTTGATTAAAAATGACACTTTGATTAATATTCTCAATTGACTACAAAGAGAAATGTTAATGAGACTTAGAACAGCTACAATTCACTCTATTCTCTCTCCTAAGACCTTTTCTAACACTCACCAAAAGAACCTCTCCAAATCTTACATTTGAATTGCTATTTATAGTGAAACCTGTACAACTGTATAGAGTTTGCGAAGCATCGCAACCTATATTCGTAATTTTATTCTATGTTCGCAAACTCATCACACTTCTCATGTGCTTCTTATATTATTTTGCGACGCTTTTCTTCTGTCTTTGTTGCTATATTCGTAATATAATATCTTGCGATATTCTGTCCCTACAAAGGTGAACATGAACCAATTGATAAAACCATACTTATATTCCCGAAAAACAAGTCAGCTTTATCAATCACCTCACAATAAACTTAACCGACGCAGCGAAGAAGATTATTGAGGAATCACAAACGATGAGACGAAGTGTTTGTGACTACTTTTATATCTTGCCTATCGGAGATAGAAATCTCAAGCCAATTATTACAATTGTACTCGTACGATAGAAACAACAAGATCAGATCACACAACTCCAAGAAAAGTAGTATCGGTCTGGCTTCACAATCCCAATGAAGTCTTTAAGTCGTTAACATGGTTTTAGAAGAATAAAACCAAAGGTTAAAGGAGAATTGACTATATCTTAGCACAACTAGTATCATACAGAATGTGTGGGAATTAGGTTTCCCAGTTGCTAGTGTTTTCCCTTATATAGTCTTCAAATCAGGGTTTGCAATCAATGTTAGCTTAGTAACAAAGAATTCAATATTCAACGTTAGATGAAAACCTGATTAGATTCAAGATAATATTTATCAAGCGTTAGATCGAAAACATAGCTTGTTATACACACATGTACTGTACATTTCTAGGCTTATGTAACCGTAGCCAAACTTGTACATTAGTTGGTTCAACACTAGTTAACCAAATGGTTATCCACATGATAACTTTCATATCAACCATATTCTTCTTCACCTTTACTAGTCCAAATGACTCAAATAAACTAGTTAGAGAGTTGTTCAATTGCTTAGATCTTTATGTACTACACAAGACACAGTTGAAGCAAAAATGATGTGATTCACTCAAATTGATTCATGAACTATAAAGCCACGGTTTGCAATAGCATTCCTTAGTTTATTAAGATAAGTTCACAAACATTATTTTTAGACATAACCTACTCAAGTTCGCTGTAGTTGCAGGAAATCCTACACTACACCCTTGTTAAGAATTTGCAGTAATCAACTCATATTTGAAGATTAAAAACGACACTTTATTCTTTGATTCTCAGAAATGTTTACAAGAAATGTAAGAAATCAAGAATACAACTATTCTCTTGAAGTTTCTCTCTCCTCAAGACTTTCTAAACTCTCAAAAAATACAACATCCTTTCTCTGGAAATACTGGGTCTCTTTATATAGGGTGGTTACATAATGGGTGACAGCTAAGCTGTCCTTTTATTTTGGATTTTCTCTGCGATCGTATCGCAATAGTTATAATATGAGATCTCACCAGCATTATAACCATCGCAGATCAATCACGCTCTTCTCATGTTTCTTCAATCGTCAGTCATTACGTCATTCTTTAAACTACTATGTGACGCTCGCATAGTGTTGTTAAATAACTCGCGGCAATGCTCGCCGAAGTGTTGTTAATCTCGCAAGAATATTGTTGTAGCGATATTCTGGTCCTACATTAGTGGACTTAAGTTCCCGGATGGAGTTCACAAACTCCAACAGAAATTCTCGGTCGAGAACTTCCGCCAGTTCACGGATTGGGTTAGCGGACTGGGTTCGCGGACTGAGTTCGTGGATTGAAGCTCACGCACTTCTCTGGTTTCACTTGATCAACAAAGTTCGCAAACTTTGGTTCAAGCAATAAGGAATTATACATATATGTGTTTCCACAACAATGCTTATATCCACCAATGGTTATATTGTCTAAACTCTCATTTCAATCATTGAAACATTCTCAGAGGACGTTATATAGTTGTTATTCACAAACTATTTTTCGTCAGAGTAATTTCCAAAATTATTGAAACATAGCATGACTTTCGTCGCTAGGTAAAGATGAACTTGGCTAAAGCGAAAGCTTTACCAATACATATTTCTAGAAATAGATAAGCGAGATATACTCAGCTCTAAATATCATATGTGTATAATCTTAGTCTATATAGTAATACGACTTTTGTCTCGAGATAGGAGATAGAATAGATAGACTTTTGAGTTATAGATAAGTTCAAGTCTCCACATACCTTTTAGTCGATAAAGATCCACTGGTTCCTTGAGTATTCCTTCATCTTGTATGATGATTTCCATGGAGTTCTTGAGCTCAACTACACTTTCTATCCTAGTGCGAGACCTTAGCTATAGTAGACTAGAAACCAAGACTTTATAGTTTTGATCACTAATATTGACAAACATGCTTGAGATAGCAACGCATGCGAGTTCAACCGAACAATGCTCTAATAATCTCCCCCTTTGTCAATTTTCGTGGCAAAACTATTAATACATTTGGAATACAAAAAATATATAAATAAACTTTGTAGCTCATATTCCACATGCCATCTAATCTTGAACAATACTCGAAATCTTTGTCACTTCCAAGTAATCCAATGATCCCAAAGGTTGTAAGTTTAGCATCATCGTTGTTGAAAATCCATAGCTATAACAATGATAAAACAGTAGTTCTCAATCATTGTTATACAATGTCATAGTATCATTACACAGCGTCAAAGTCCAATTGAATCACAACTTTAACAACAATACTATGGTGATACTTCACTCCCCCTTAGTAAATACTCCACCATGTCACATGGAAACCACTCCCCCTTACATAATGATCCGAAAAACATATGTATTTAAAGTGTGAACTACATATTAATTCCCCCCCTTTTTGTCAATAAAATTGGCAAAGGTACAAGAACGGGATCCTAATGAAATTTCCGTAAGAGACATTTCATGACCAAAGGTAAATGTATATCATCTTGTTTAGATTCAATCATAAAGCCTAAGCTAAATGCATTCATCAAGGAGTTCATAAAGATACAAGATAACCCCATTAATATTCCACAGCCGCACTCCCCACAAAGATTTGGCAATTAAGCACAAGTTCAAAAGAACTCTCCCCCATATAATGTCATTCCCAAGGGAACAACAAGAGCGACCTTACGTCCCCTATATAATGTCTCCCCCATATAATGTCATCATTGAAAGATTGGGAAAAGCAGGAGATCACATTTACAGTAGCAGAAGTACTAGAAGAAAATCTAAATCATACATCTCCTTTGGCAGTCACGGTATCCATGATACCAATGAGAAAGGAAGAATCAATAAAATCTGTAGAAGGATGGGTTATGAATAAAACTTTGGTGGATGCAAGAAGTTCTGTGGATATAATGTTTTATCATACTTTTAAGAAAATGGGATATAAGGATGAAGAAATGTCTTGTTCAACATATCATATTCATGGCTTTGGAAAATCTTTAACAAAACCTAAAGGCGAAATAGTGATACGAATTCCGCTGGGAGAGATTGAAACACAAGTAACATTATGTGTGGTAGAAGTGGAATCACCGTATAGCATGATATTGGGAAGACCGTGGATACATGCAATCAAGGCTGTGGCATCAACATTGCATCAATGTATTAAATTTACTATGCCCAGTGGAATTAGAGAAATTAGAGGAGATACAGATTTCGCGAAGCTGTGTTACCAAACTGAAGTAAGAAACTGCGAAGAGCGTCCAAAACTGCGAAAATCTCGCAGAAAATTGGCGAGAGAAACAAAGAAGGAAGAAGAATTTAAAGTTTACATGATAAAAGCAAAATAAGGAAAAGGAATACCCAGCGAAATCTCGCGAGAAGGAGATGAACTCGCGAGAGTTATGAAAACACCAACACCAATAGGAGAACCTGAAGCCAGTTACATTGCAGCAGAACCAACAAAGGAAGTAAATATTAGGAATGAAGAAGAACCTAAAATATTGAGGATTGGGACTAAAATGGAGGCAAAGGAGGGAGAACGAACTATAAATCTTTTGCGAGAATATAAAGACATCTTCGTGTGGAGCATGGATGAAATGCCAGGGATAGATCCCTCAATAGCATGTCATAAATTAGAAATCAACAAGGATGTAAGACCATTTAAACAAGGAATAAGGAAAATCACAACAACATATCATTCCCAAATAGAGGAAGAACTACAAAAAATGCTTGATGCAGGAATTATAAGGCAAGCAAAATATCCAGAGTGGATTGCAAATATGGTGGTGGTCCCAAAGAAGAACAAGGGGATAAGAATTTGCATAGACTTTACTGATTTGAATGAAGCTTGTCCTAAAGATAGTTTTCCATTACCAGACATCCCACAAATGGTTGAATCAGCGGCAGGAAATGCTAGAATATCTTCATTGGATGGATATAAAGGATATAATCAAATCCCTCTCGCTGAAGAAGATCAAGAGCATACCGCATTTTTTGCTCCAAGAGGATTATATTGTTATACAAAGATGCCCTTTGGCTTACGAAACGCTGGTGCAGCATATCAGATAATGGTGGAGAAGGTGTTTGCAAAATGGATCCACAAAACATTAGAAGTATATGTGGATGATATGATGATCAAAAGTAAAGAAGCTGAGAATCATGTGCAAGATTTGAAAGAAATTTTTGATCAAATGCGACAATTTAATATCAAAGTGACAAGTGTACTTTTGGAGTAACTTCAGGAAAAATTTTAGGGTATATTGTGTCAAAAGAAGGAATACAAGTTGATCCAGCAAAAGTGCAAGAAATTCACGATATTCCAACGCCTGCGATGGTAAAAGATGTGCAAAAGTTAAATGGACTCTTAGCCTCGCTAGGAAGATTCAACTCACGATCTTCAGACAAGTGCAAACATTTTTTCGATATACTCAAGAAGGGAACAAAATTCAAGTGGACAGATGAATGCAAAAAGTCTTTTCAAGGAATAAAAGAACATTTAATGAATATAACTATCTTACAGAAAGCTGAACCGGGAGAAGAGCTATTGATTTATCTCGCAACAACCACATGCACGCTAAGTGCGGTGTTGCTACGAGTAGATGCAGGGATAGAGAAACCAATTTATTACATCAGTAAAACATTCAATTCTACGGAGATAAATTATTCAAAGATTGAGAAATTAATTCTAGCATTGGTGCATGCAACTTTCAAGCTTCGTATCTATTTTCAAGCACATAAGGTCAAAGTGTTAACAAAAGTGCCAATTGAGTCAGTAATGAAAAATTCAAAAAGATCAGGCAGAGTTGAGAGATGGAATGCACAAGTAGGACACTTTGATATCCAATATGAAATTCTATCCTCGCCAAAGTCACAAGTTATCGCAGATTTCTTAGCTGAATTTCCTTTAGAGGATGATGAAGTTGTGGAAGAGATAATGGATGTAGAAGAGGAACATGGAGATCCAAAAGAGCTATTAACAAAACCCAACATATGGGAAATATTAGTGGATTGATCATCAAACGGAGAAGGAAATGGGATTGGGATTGTTTTTATTTCACCAGAATGAGAAAAAACAGCTTTTTCATTTAGGTTGGAATTTGCATCCACTAATAATGAAACAGAATATGAGGTTGTGATTCATGTTTTAAAATAATTTGCGATAGAAATGAAGTTGGAAAATGCTAGAATCACCAACGATTCACAATTGGTTATTCGCCAGATAAAAGGAGAATACACAACAAATGAACCATCCTTGAGAAAGTACAAAAGACTAGTTGAAGAATTGTCCGCGAGAATTCCAAAGTTAAAATGGAGACACATATCAAGGAAAGATAATAGACTCGCAGATGCTTTTGCTTTCATATCCAGTATGATGACAAACCCAGCTGCGATATGCATAAAAATTCAAACACTTTTATTACCATCGATAAACAAAGAAGAAGAAGAGACGGATGTAATGATGGCAGAAGCTGGCGAGGAAGAATCAAAGATCAACATTATAGGTTGGCGAGCATATCTTCATGCTTACTTGTCGAGAGGAGAAATTCCAAGAAATCTATTAGAGGCACATAAATTAAAAAGTAGGGCAACCAACTATGAGCTAAGAAATAGAATATTATATAGCAGATCTTTTACTGGACCATCACTAAGATGTTTGACGAGGGAGGAAGGACAAAAGGTGTTAAAATTTTTGCATAGTGGTGATGCTGGTAATCACAGTGGAGGAAGATCTTTGGCATATAGAACAAAAATGCAAGGCTATTACTGGCCATATATGCATGAAGATGAAAAACAACTCTCAAGGCATTGCGAAGATTGCCAACGATATGGAAAGAAGATACATGCACCAGGAACACCATTGTCATCTTCAACAAGTGTATGGCCTTTCGGGAAATGGGGGTTGGATATTATGGGACCATTTGTACCCGGTTCTGGACAAAGAAGATATATAATTGTCGCAATAGATTATTTCACAAAGTGGGGAGAAGTAAAGGCAGTACTACATATCCGCGATAAAGATATTTTTACATTCATATTTGAGAATATAATTTGCAGATTTGGGATTCCAGCACAGTTGGTGTCAGATAATGGAAAGCAATTTGAAGGGCATAATATAGAATTGCTACTCAATGCATTTAAGATAAAATATGGAAAATCTACTCCTTTGTACCCACAAGAAAATGGTCAGGCTGAGGCAACTAATAAGACAATCACAGACATCTTAATAAATAAGCTAGAAGGATACCACAGAGCATGGTGCGAGCAAGTGCATAATGCAATATGGGCTTATAATACAACAAGACGAGAAGCTACTGGAATGTCACCTTTTTGTTTGACATATGGGGTTGAAGCTATATTACCAACAGAAGTTGCTATTCCTACTACAAAAATAGAGGCATGGGAGAGAAATATAAGCGCTGGAATGATCCTAAATAAGTTAGATGAATTAGAAGAGAAGAGGGAAATTTTTTTACAACATATGGAAAATTTCCAGCGAAGATTGGCTCGCAAGTAAAACAAGCTTGTTAAGAAACGTGCATTCCAACCTGGCGATTTAGTGTTGCGAGAAACACCAAGTTATCAGCGAGAAAGTGGTGGAAAACTGGCGAGAAAATAGGACGGACCATACATTATTAAAGAGATAGTTGGAACTGGGGCATACAAGCTAATGGATCCTGAAGGGAGAGATGTTGGTCAAAGACTCGATAGATCATGGAATAGACTATTTTTGAAAAGGTATTATCAGTGACAACTTCTGCAAGGTAAGAGATACTGGTATGTTGTATGATGAAACAGATAATAAATTCTTATTTCTCTATTACAATTGAGAGATTCTTTCAATAACAAAACAAAGCAAACATGCGAGCAACATCGCAAGAAGGGCGAATAAAAATTTCGCAGAGATTAATAAGAATGGGACGAACCTTTATGGCGTGCACCTTAGTTCGCGAATAAAATTTCGCAAGAGGCAAATGTAAGACCTAATAGTGCGTCATATAAGGGGGTATCTGATAACATGATTCGGGGATAAGGTTATACCGCTGCTGGAACCTGAGTCATGAAGACGTTGGGGTTAAAGAAAACCTATCCAGGATAGGGACCTTGAATTTCCAACTATATAAGGTTATACCCTGGTTAGACGACTAAGGACCTCTTCTAAGGAGTACAGAGTATGACCAAGGCGCCGAGGTACACGGTTAAGTCAAGGGTGCCCAGGGCGTACGAAACTACCCTGTCCATCCTTGGCAAGTCTTGGCGATGCACTCGGCCCGAAGAAAACCCCACTTAGGGTGCAATCTTGTAACTATAAGCCATATAGGCATAAAGGACAAGAGGTTGCGAAAACAACTGGTTGTTGGCAAATATGGATGGGAGGAGCTAGTCTTGTATGGCCTATGTTCCCTCCTTGAACGGGCAACCAAGGGGGAGATAAGGGCGGCACCCTCCATTAGGGAGCTGATAAGTATCTAAAGACGGTAATGTCATGGGGCTTTATGATTGCAAGAACATTTAGGCCTGTCATATTGTCGCGTGACGAAAATTTTACAGAGGCAAAAAGCCATAAGAGAAAAGTTAAGATGAGATCAATGGGTTTTTACATGAAAGTGTAAATACGTCCCGCGGTTTCATCGCAAGATGACAATGTCATAAGATTTGGTTCTCGCAAGGGATCTTAAACTTATCATATTGTCACAGAGAAATTGAAAAAACTTGGATAAGACAAGATCAAAGGGTTTTTACATGCAAATGTTAAGACATCCTGCAATTTTGTCGCATATACAAAAAAGTTTGGCAAAATAAGACCTTTAACTAGGAAGGCAAAATAAGACAAACAAAATAATCTCAAACATTAACTATTCCATTTAAGAATGCAGAAAAGATTTGTTCATCACAGAGAAAGAGAAACGTTAACACGAAATAGAACCACACAACACGCAAAAAGAAGATACAAGGAATAATTCACCATCACAAGAAAGATAATGAAGGGCAAGTAGGAGAGTGGATGAACAAAATCTCATTATCTTCCTTGAAATATTCAAAATAGCAAAAAGTAAAAGTTGAATACTAATGTTGCAAAAGGCTACATTGCTCACAAGGAAGAAGAAGGAAAAGAAAACAAAAATGAAATTTAAACTTCAGCGTTGGTCTCGCCAGATTCATTATTTTTTCCAGCATGATCAGCCTCACCAACATTCTTTTCATTGCGAGTTTCTCCTTCTTTTGATTCTTCATCAACGATTGCTTCACCACATGTAGTTACTTATTTGGGAGGACTTCTTTCTTCTTCATCATCTTCTTGGGTAGTATCTTCTTCATCATTGGCATATTCTAACTCCTTATCCATGGGAAGAGGAATTTCATCACCATCAATTTCTAGAGGAGGGACAGATACAGTAGGGAGAGATTGAGAAATCAGAATCTTGTTCACTAGAACTTCAGCACTAAGGTGAACCTTGCGAAGGAAACCTCTGTCATAATTTCTAATCTCGATATTCTTGAAGTATTCAATATAATCAAGTCTTCTCTCTGCATGGTCACGAGCTTCTACAAGATCAGGAGTAAGAATCCTGTTTTCCTTGTGAACTTTATCAAATTTATCAGACAGATCAGAAATGGTAGAGTGAAGGCTTTTTTCAGATTCTTCGAGTAATAAAAATGACAGGAAAATATTCAGATGAAGATAATGCAAGGGATATAACATAGAAATTTAACAGAAAGATCAACAAGTGAGGCAGTCAAATGACTACCTTCTTTTTGTGAAGTTAAAGTTTGAATTAATGATAAGCAACAATTCTCCCATTGATTCATGGCATCGTCAAACTTATCCCCAACTATACCCTTCAGGCGTGATTTAATTTTTTGTTCTTTGGAACGAAGATATGAGTTTTGTTTTGCTAATGAAGAATAAGATTCTTCTAATTGGGAGTATTGTTCTTGGAGCTTGCTGGCCTTTAAACTAAGATTTAATCTACCCTTGATAAGTTTATCCTTCTCAGTGGCTCATGATTCAGTTACTTCCTTGAGTTCTTCTTTAAGGGAACGAAGAGATTGCTCTTGGTTATCACATATTCTTTGAAGATTACTCAATTGTTGCGAGGAAATCGCCATCAAGCTTGAAAATCTATATTTTTCTTGGGATAAAGTTTTATTCTCATCTGATAAAGATTCCATCGCCAAATTAGCCTTGAAAAACAAATATGAGAGGCAAGCAACTTCGCTACGTAATAAATTTTGTCTTTATAATAACTGATTATTCTCATTAGAAAGATTATTTATGTGATCAATTGAGTAAGTATAAAGGTTGTATAATCTACTATATTGGTCCATCCAAGAATCTTTTTCGGCACGAGCTTCTTCAACGATAGACTCTAATTCAAATATCTTCATTAATAATTTCTGATTTGAAGCTAAATAAGCAAACCAAGTATTTAAAAGGAAATTGAGTACAAGGAAGATGAAAATTTACTAGAACAGAAAAACGAAAAGACAGAGGCAGGAAAATTATACCTTTCAACTCATTATTTTTTTCCGCGAAGATTCTCGCAATCAAGAGAGGAGTTGCGAAGCTTTTGATAAAGAACATCACATTCTGAAGTTTTTGCTTGAAGGCTTCCTTTTAAAGCTTCTATTTCATTTTCCAAAGATGCTCGTGAAGCAGTACAGTTAGATCCAAAATACTTGAGTAGAGTCTCGCAAGCTTTATGCTTGAAGGGGTCAGTAGAAGATTGTTTAACATCATCTAAAATGTTAGATAAAACTTTGAAAGCAGCATCGACTCCTACTGATGCTTCATTAGATGGAGGAAGAGATGTAGAGGGTGAAGTAGTAATAATGGCGAGCTGGAGGTTTGAGTTATTTGCGATGGTTGCATCATTAGGAGGTGGAGTATCTGGAAAGGTAACAGTAGGAAGTGGTATAGGACTGGAGGGAATTTTATTATCAGCAACTTTAGGATTTTCATTTATCGAAAGGTTAGTGGAGACAGGGACATTGGTAGCGATGTTCTCACAGATAGAATAAGGAGGATATGATGGCAAGGGTATGGGAATAGCTCTCTCGGATGTCAACTCAGGAATGATGATATCAGCTTCAAGAGTTTTAAATTGGCGAGATCTGTTGTGAGGTTTAGCGAGGTTCTCGTCATTCTGCGAATAATAACTTAGATAAGAAACAGAGGCAACAATATTGTTATTAAAAAATAAAACGTGTTTCTTACTACCTTATCACTCGCAGAACTCATTTTCTTCTTTTCAGTTGGCCTTTTGCGATAATTAGGGTTTTGAGTTACAGACTGGGTGTTAGGGATAGTTCCACTGAAGAGAAGACATAATAAGAATTATGAAGAATCAAATAAGGAAGATTGAAGAACATAAGTAAAAATTAGTTTAAACAGATGGCATAATTGAAACACGTACCTTGACGACTCCATTAGAACAGTAGCAGGAGAATATGAAGAAGAAGAAAAGTTGCAGACGGAAAACAAAGTAAAGAGACGAAGAAAGCAAAAAAATAAAGGAAGAAAATTAATTCTGTAACATAACTCTACCTTTTATAGGCAAAAGGGGAATGACCTGTTGGGTGAAGACGTGCCGGTAAAAATAATAATTACAACACTGATAGGCTTAGAAAGATACCTACTACTATGTATAAACTGCAAGTGCCCAGTGTCGACAAGAAACACAGGGCAAGCACAGGTCGAACCACAGAGACTTGGAGAGTGTAGAAGTTGATTCTAAATCCTTACTTAGAACTGATTCAGAGAGTAACCAAAAGGGGTTTGATTTTTTCGATACGACGAGATGATTTTCAAGTGACTGAAATAATAAAAGTAAAAGATGCAAATAACACAATATGTAAACACTGAGAATATGGATACTAGGGTATTCAAATCCACCACTAACCTATGATATGCATTCAACTTGCAATATTATTCTTGTCCTTATAGTAGATTCAAGTCTACCGTATAACTAAGGTGTTTCTCCAATGGATAATTTAATCACAACTAAAGTATTTCTCCAAAGCATTAACTGTCTAATTAAAGCACAAATAATCTGAGGATCAATATTTGGTTAAGAATGAGTTGTAGCATAATCAACATGGAGATATTGTAACTACAATGGATACATGGCATACATTGTGAGAGCAAGATGTTGACAAACTTGGATTAAATTATATTTTCAAACGATTCTAAACTTTCAGGAACAATATACAAGATATGAATACATAACAATAAGTTACGGCTTCATTTAAACCCTAGCAAATGAAACTAGAACATGAAGAACATTACAACAAAACTGAAATTTAATAAACTAACATGAACAAGCTATTCTTGGATGGTTTTTCAACACCATAACCCTCTCTATTTATACACAAAAATCTCTCAAACACTTGGATTCGAAATTGGCACTCATTCACCCAACAAAACATGTTTTCTTTAATTGATGGATAAAATGGAATACAATGGGGGTGAGGTGGATGTTTTGGAAAGAATCCAATGGGGGTGAGGTGGATGTTTTGGAAAGAATCCAATGGGGGTGAGGTGGAAACGGATTTGGGTCTTGGGTCTTGGATCATGGGTAGTTTAATCCCATATATTGTAAACAGGTTGCCACTGATGCGCGAGCGGGTTGCAACGCTTCCAACTTTCTGCTCTTTTGTCTTCTCAATTCTTCCAAGCTTTATTTAGTACTTAAAAACACAAAATTAATTAATACAAATATTTATTCTTGAAAATGGTAAAATTGCAGAATTTGGGATAATATATGACTTTGAAGCACGAAAGATGAGTTAAGTGCCAATGAAAAGGTGTATGAATATGCAATATTTGGCACTCATCAAACACGTGTAGGTGGTTAAGCTAAATAATCGGAATCCTGTCGAGGAAAAAACATGGAAATAAAAGAAGCTGTGAGCGCTATGAAGAGTTGGAAGTTCTCATATCCTCTCCACTTTGCGAAGAAGACATGAGAAGAGGAAAGATGTAGGACAAGAATATGGCTACAACATTTCTCTGGGAGATTAACAACACTTCTCTGCAAGCATCACCGCAAGCTCTTCTACAACATTTCACGAGTGTCACAGGGTAGCTTAAAGAATGACGTGATAGCTGACGATGGAAGAAATATGAGAAGAGTAAGTTTGTTTTGCGATAATTACAATGTCTGCGAGAATGAACATTATAGCTGTTGCGATGAGATCGCAGAGTAGATCCGAAATAGGAGGAAAACTTAGCTATCATCCACTATGTAATTTCCTAAATAAAGGGTCCCAATAGATTTAGAAGAAGATGATGTATTTTTTAGAGTTGAGAAAGTCTTTAGGATAGAGAAACATCAAGAAAAAAAGTTGTATTCTTGAGTTCTTACATTTCTTGTAAACATTTCTGAAAAGTAAACAATAAAGTGTCGTTTTTAATCTTCAAATTTGAGTTGGTTAATACAAATTCTTAACAAGGGTGTAGTGTGGGATTTCCTGCAACTACAGAACGTGTTTGCCTGCTATGATACCAATTGAAAAAGCAGGGTCTAACAACCACACCCAATATTTCGATTAGCAATCTATATGGACAACTCTGAGTTACTTTCTAGAGAATCAACTAGACAGTCAAAATCAATCAATAGAAAATATCTCAATGAGTTATTATCTCAATCTTCTCAATTTGATTTACTCAAGCAAATACAATATGCGAGTCTTAATCAAAGAGATAACTTGGATGGCACCAAAGACCAATATCCAAGTGTCAATCAATTTAAATCAACAACCAAGAAGATCGAATATTCTAATTGATTGAACAACGCACAACCTGTATTATTTCAATTATATAAAAAAATATAATGCGGAAAAGAAATAACACAGACACCAGAATTTTGTTAACGAGGAAACCGCAAATGTAGAAAAACTCCGGGACCTAGTCCAGATTAAACATACACTATATTAATCCGCTACAGACACTAGCCTACTCCAAATTAACTTTGGTCTGGAATGTAGTTGAACCCCAACCAATCTCACACTGATCTAAGGTACAGTTATGCTCCTACGTCTCTGATCCCAGCAGGATACTACGTACTTGATTCCCTTAGATGATCTCACCCACAACCAAGAGTTGCTACTACCCAAAGTCGAAGACTTTAAATAAATAAATCTGTCTCACACAGAAAAGCCGACAAGGATAGATAAATTCGTCTCCCATGAATAAACCTATGAGTTTTGTTCCGTCTTTTGATAAATCAAGGTGAACAGGAACCAATTAATAAAACCAGACTTATATTCTCAAAGAACAGCTCAGTTTCGTCAATCACCTCATAATAAACTTAATTGACGCAGCGAAGAAGATTATTGAGGAATCACAAACGATGAGACGAAGTGTTTGTGACTACTTTTATATATTGCTTATCGGAGATAGAAATCTCAAGCCAGTTATTACAATTGTACTCGTACGATAGAAACAACAAGATCAGATCACACAACTACAAGAAAAGTGGTATCGGTCTGGCTTCACAATCCCAATGAAGACTTTAAGTCGTTAACCTGGTTTTAGAAGAAGAAAACCAAAGGTTAAAGGAGAATTGACTCTATCTTAGCACAACTAGTATCACACAGAATGTGTGAGGTTTCCCAGTTGCTAGAGTTCTCCCTTATATAGTCTTCAAATCAGGGTTTGCAATCAATGTTAGCTTAGTAACAAAGCATTAAATATTCACATTTAGATGAAAACCTTATTAGATTCAAGCTAATATTTATCAACCGTTAGATCGAAAACATAACTTGTTATACATACATGTACTGTACATTTTTAGGCTTATGTAACCGTACCCAAACTTGTACATTAGTTGGTTCAAAACTAGTTAACCAAATGGTTAGCCAAATGATAACTTTCATATCAACCATTTTTCACCATAACTAGTCCAAATGACTCAAATGAACTAGTTAGAGAGTTTTTCAATTGCTTAGATCTTTATGTTCTACACAAGACACAATTGAAGCAAAAACGATATGCTTCACTCAAATCGATTCATGAACTATAAAGCCACGGTTTGCAATAGCATTCCTTAGTTTATTAAGATAAGTTCACAAACATCGTTTTTAGACATAACCTACTCAAGTTCGCGGACTGGGTTCGCAGACTTAAGTTCCCGGATGGAGTTCACAAACTCTAGAAGAAATTCTCGGTCGAGAACTTCTGCCAATTCACGGACTGGGTTCGCGGACTGAAGCTCACATACTTCTGCGAATAGTCAATTCAGAAGGGGTCTTTTCTGTTCGATAGTTGGGGTCAACCACTGAAATCGGATGTCAAACAAAGTTTTTACAGCCTCTGGATTCAGGATCACGCAAGGAAGGAACTTCTATTACGAATTTAACTTAGGGTTTTCACCTACTCGCATAGAAGTCTAGGGTTTGCATCAAGTTCGAACTCATGAAGGTCCCATTCCTTTAACAGATGCATATGGAAAAGGTTCAGAAAGATAAAATATCAACCCTGAAGAAATCTTCCGACAAAGCCCCTAGAGAAAATCTCTTTCTTCATGTTCCGCTGCTTCATTTTGGCCTCTACATATCGAGACACCTTCTTAGCATGTTCCAACTCTTCATTTACCATGCTTCATTCCAGATTAAGAAAATCTCTAAAATACGAGGACCTGAACTCAACTCACCCCAACAGATCCTGGCATAATTGAGTCACTCTCTCAACCACCTCACATTGAATGCAAAGATTATCACGGGTTGTAACCAAGTTTTCAAAATTATCAGAAGCAAGACCGTTCGGAGTTATCATTCTCATGATATAATCCATCGACAAGTGTATAATCCGAAGTCAAGACATGGGTTATTTGAAATTACTCTCATGCCGGTCAGTTGTCTCTGCACTCGAATCTCTTTCTGAAATCCCTTTGAAATTGTTGAAGCCCGCCTCATCCGCATTCTACTAAGATCTAACTCATTCTCACCATGAAGAGTACCCTACGAATAAACAAAAGATCAGATAAGGCTTAAAAGTTCAAATTACATAAGTTAAAATCAAGGGAGCAACAACACAGGACTAGGGTTTGATTTACATGAGGACTGGCCTTTCCCCCCTAAAACCTTGTCCTCATACAATCCCTTCAAGCCTTGTCTTCTCCTAGTCCCTTCAAGCATACCCTCATTCCTAGAGTCCTGTACTTATCAATAAATCCATCTCATATCTCATGAGATACTCGTGGATTTGTTTGGGGTCAACACTTTAACAAGGGATCAAGCAAAATACGTTTACTGGAAACCAAAGAGTGAAAACGAATAATCATACCACAGACGTGTCTCTAGCCTAAGAATACAAAATTCACGACCTAAACTAAGCTAAAGAAGGGTAGTGAAGTCATAATACTCTAAGGGGTTGTGCTTGAAGCAAGACAACGCTTTAAGAATCCAACTGAAACAAGGATTCCTTTGGTAATTCATATTGATGAACATTGCAGCGCAAAGACTTGAAAATTGATGACAATTCATAAGGAATTTAGGGGTACTTTGTAAAGAAAATGTGTTCCACTATATCTTACCAACAACATACCAAAAGGGTGCTTCAAAAGGGGATCTCTTATGCAAAAGGAAAAGGAATTAGAGCAAAAAGAGGAAATTAAGACAGTTCGGCTCAGATAAGGAAACCTAGGCTTTTCCTCCTTCAAAAAATTCCTCCAAGCCGTGGCCAAGACCTTACCCACTTGTGTAACAACACTTTTCAAGACCAATGGAATGTCATCCATTTCCTCGGAATTTTTCAGAAGAGAAATTTAAAAAGAGAATTAATGTTTTGACCAAAATGCATAATTTCAAGAGTTCGACAAAGAAATGGATTTATCCAAAAAGGAAAGAGCCAAGCCCCTCACACGAGCAAGGATGCTTCTATAGAGTATTTGGACTCCAATATTCTCTCAGAATTTTTTTTGGAAGAGAGGAAATTAAAAAAGAATTAGGTTTTTGACGAAATAACCCTAATTTTGGAAATAGCAGATAGATTGGCAAAGGAGGTAAGAAAACAGGGTATACACAAGCAGCAATGGGTTGCAATGGCAAGCTATCCCTTTTCTTTACCTTTTTTTTTTGATAGACAGTCTCTACCTTCAAATGTTGTTTATATTCGAAACTCCAAGGAGCAGTTTTTGTTGGGGGATTCCCATATTTAAGGCCCTGTAACTGAAATAAGGACCACCAACAGTTTAAAAAAGAAAAATCAATCGTGACAATATGGATGTTGTTATTATACTAATTGATTTATTTTTATTTTTTTGTGGAAGTAAAAAATTGTGACAGTATGGATACTGTTATTGTACTAATTGATTTATCTTTTTTGTGTAAGTAAAAAATTGCTCGTGGGATCTTATGTAAGTTTAGTTGATTGATATTCCGAGGATGGGATCACAAAGAATGACACCATAGGAAAACAATTTTACTTTACAAAACAAGAACCATTAGATGTTATTATCCGTTTTTTCACAAATTTTCACTGATTTGGGGGTAGTTCAACTGACGCATTCTTCTGCGGGTATTAGAAAAGGGATTGCATCTATCAAAGTTTCAAAGGGAGCTCCAAAAATACAGTTAAACTAAATCAAAAGCACTGTGCTTCTTACAATATTTGATATACTTCATGTAGTCTGTTCGTTCACTCTCTATTTTCCAAATTTTGATTCCAAATTGATCTCTGTTTGAAACTTATAGAGATTAATCTATCAAAATTTTGATTTCAAATTGAGATCTCGGATCATTACCAATTGTTGGTAATTTTCAAAAAGCAACCTAATGCACTTTAGCTGTTTGTTAAAATGCCAAGCAGAACTCCGTCATATATTCCACTGTTTTGTGATACAATCAATAACTTTGAGGCTAATATTCAGGTAATTTTTTATTATTATTATTATTATTATTATTTTATTTTATTTTAACGAACAATAGCTTATAATAGTGGTATTGATTTCAATAAAATTACCTTCTTTGCAAGGTGGAAAAAGTTATGGATGTTTCAACTAAATAATCAGTGATGAACTGGATGTACCTACTTATGGAGATGAAGTGTTGCTGAAAATTACAAAGCAGCATGGAAGAGAGTGAGATAGAAGACTACATTCCGTTATACTTTATATTCTTTTCAGTATTTCAGTTTGAAAGTACCCATGTCATTGGTACTAATATTGTGGTTGCTAAATGCAGAGATGGATTTTGAAGACATGCCTGCAATAATAAGGAAAAATCAATCTTTACACCAGGTTACTTTTGCATTTAAATCTCTAACATATTCACTTTCGTGCATCCTATATGAACTCATACTTTAAACTTTTTGAACCATGTACTTCAGTAATTTGATGTATGGATTGGGAGTGTGTGTGCGTGGAATTCATTGGAGTCGCAAACATGTTTCTCTATCTATTGAAAATTAGGTAATCAAACTTTATAAGATACTATCAGTTATGTGTCTACTAAATATCATATATGTCTAATAGTAAAATATGCTGCATGTGTATGCTTTTTAAAGCACTAGGATCATGTATTTGTGCTGTCTTTAGTAGATTTGGATTGGAGTTTGCAACAACTGGCTTTGATCAAATACATTCACGCGATAAAAAATTCCGAAGTTTTTGTCGTTGGGTGCTCACGGGTCTAAACAGATTGTGCTTTTCCTCTTCCCCCAATAGTATTACAGTCTTTGCTCCATGCTCCTGTTGGTACTCATTTTTCCAATCTGTTGCAAGGAACCATCATGTATCTAGCTACTTTCATTAAGCTGATGTAGTACACATGGTTGAAGGTGATGCTCTTGATAATGTAATGTTCTATCTCCATCTTTTAAATATGTTTGAAAACCGTCTCTCTGTTTGTGTAGTCTATGATGTAACGGCACAACGTTTGTGAAGTAATTGGAAGGAACAAATGCTAACTAGAAGTTACCGCAAAGTGGATCAACTTTCTAACATTAAAACTATTTTGTGAACTTGGGTTGATTTTTGAATAAAAGCAGGGAAAGTATCATGGGTAACTCCCATTGCAAGTTCAGGTCTTAATGCTTCATATGTATTTGGCCTAAGACTAGATATATATATGGTGGGCATTTATGAAAGACAGTGTTACTTTCTTTATATTAGTTTTGCTCATTTATGAAATGAAGCTCAAAAATGTCGAAAACTCTAAATACCTAGATAGCTAAACACCCACTAAGATGAAAATGTACACTACAACTTAGCTTAATAAACATATTAGTATCAAGGAACAAAACAAAGTAGCTAAACACCTACTAAGCCGAAAATGTGGAAACATGGCAATCCTAAAAGAACAAACAATATAACATATTATGTGAGAGTTTTTTTTACGTATAACTATAGTCAAGCATGGGTACCCGATGTAGTATCACTGACTTATTGAATCACAAAACATGTTGTCTATAAGTCATTTTCCATCAATAGTAACAACGACTAATTGAAAATCAAAGCACATACACACAAAAGTTTGAAATTCTCATGGTCAGCCAACCCGATCTGCATTTTCCATGTTGATAGAACAAAAAAAAACATATACCTTAGTTGTAGCGAAAAAGAATTAAGCGCATTAGTCTAGTTATATGCTTAGAATCCAAATCAAAGAGTATCACATTAATCTCAAAGAAGGCCACTGAATAGCTTCCTTTGAGACAAATGTTCGGCATGCTTTTCCATAAAGGATGCATGCATCTTGGAATGTTTTTTTTTTCAAAGTCGGCTTGCTCAGACAGATAAATTTTGTAAGGAAGCTATATAAAATATCATGTTTCATATATATGTATGTGTCTTGCATAAAATAGGGGTGTCCATAATAGCATTGTATCACAAAAAAGATCAGTTATTCCCACTAAGAACATGAAACAATGGCTTAACATCAAACTTGGTAAATGCCAGAACAATTATTTTTCTCTTTTTGTGTGTATTGCATTCTAATCACCATATTTATCTTTTCTCCTTAACTTCTGGCTTATTTGTCATTATTACTCACTCCTTGTTTTGGAGTTTAGTTGTAAACAATAATGTATGGTATAAAACAACAAAAATAAAAAACAAAAAGCAATGTTCAAGTATAATTTAGCATCACTACCAAATTAGGTCGTACCAATTACAAAAAACCTCCACCCTCCTTCCTATTATCTCCAACCTTGATAGTAAAGTTTGCTACCATCAAAGGATTTAAACTAAAGAAATACTTAAAGATAATACTAAAAGATAAGACAAAACAACTAACATGCCTAAACAGTCTAATTTCCAATCTTTTAAAAATGCAGAAAATGCCAAATAATATATTACAACCACATATAAGGTAAGAAAACAACAATATTCTTAGTTCAGTTGTAATAACAATTCGGGAGTGCAAATGCCAAAAATCAGGACAAAGTACTTTAATCACCTGATAAAGCCAATGTAGTAAGTTTAAAAGAATCGACCGCGTTACTTTCCAGCTTTCTTGTATATTTGGAGAATATAATGTGCAACTCAATATAATCAAAAAGTCCAGAACTGTTAGTATCTAATTTTGATTAAAGTCGATGTGATTCGAATACGCAACCTTCTGACATGGAGTCATGCGTGCTACTATTGCGCCACAAATTTATACTCGTGCACATAAATAATTGGTTAGTTTAAATAATGAGGGGTGCCTAGAAGGTCCAGCCATCAGATCCACAAACTCAGAGGGTTATATGCTTCTAGTTACATAGAAAACAAATGAATTATTATTATATACTACCTTGAAGCACTCGTAGCTCGACTGGAAGATGTACCTAGAACCTTGAAGCTAATTCCTAATTAACACTTTCTTCACTAAACCCGGTAATTCCAAGTCCAGTAACTTCCCCAGAATCACCAGTCATTTCACTATCACCAGTTCATACCGACTAACCGAACACATACCCAGTTTCTCCTGAATTTATTGACCCACCTTTTTCTTTGCTTTTACAACCATACCTGCAGTATTCTTCACTGCCATGCCTAATTGAATTGCATGCATTGGAGACCACGCGAATTCTCAGCCTTAATACAATTTGACGATCCTGCCATCATATTTATAGCAATTAGATATAGATTTAAAATTCGTGAATACTAATTGAAGTTCCTCAATCAATTCAGTAATATACACTAATATACATAATTTAAAAAGCCTTCAGGTGCTTAGAAATTGAAAAACATAACCGCAATGGATAGAAAAATAACGCCACTATAATTAACAGTGAAAATAAAAATTCCACCAGGTTTATGAAAAAAACATTAATTCGTTGGTAGCGGAAAGGATGTCCAAGTACAGAGAACTATTTAAATGTGACATGGCTCTGACATGATGTTTGTCATAGAGATGGTAGAAACTTTGAAGTGATCTTCGGGTTAACATGAAATTTAAAAGCAAATTACATTGAATAGCAGGAAATCATATAGGTTAAATAATTCACTAACTAACAAAAGATGACTCTTATTAATCATTTTATACGCGTACGCTCTCTATTCTTTGGGCGAAGTGTAGCTTAATTAATGGTATTTATCCAAGTGACTGTATCAGTATGTCTTGTTGTGTTATTTACTTTGTAAGTGATGTCTCACATGTAGTTCCTCTTTATTTATAGTATTTTGAACTTTTCTAAAGTGAATTTAAGTTATAGGTGTGATAGGGGTAATCAAATATCTTTGACGACTCTTCATTCTTGATGTGCGACGAAATAGTATAAAATCATATTTTTATATAGTTCTCTATCAAGTTGAGAATGTCCAAGAGGATGACTCTAGTTACAGAATTACTCAAGCAATAATCAGCATAGTATCTTGTTTCATGAAAAATGGATTAGTCATTGAGAGTCCTTACGAACTACAATCGTTTACCAAATTAGAAACTCCTAATCATCGATTCCTAGTAGGTCCCCTCCAATGGAAATCTCTAAAACTTTTTTTTCCAAAGATCTCTGAGCTGGACAGGTTAAAATATCGTAGTGAACGACTAATGCAAATTGTTAACAGTGTGGTTTTCCTGAATGATGAACATTGAAGATACAACATAGCGAAATAAAGAAGGAGAGAGCGAGCAAAAAGTAACGATAATCATACCTTTGCTGCAGTGACATGGAAAGGTTCTATGAATAGTTTTCAAGTATTGGCGGCAAGGTTGATGTGGATGCGGCGGTGGTATTTTCTCCAAATGGTGTTGAATTTAGTTCCTTAAGGAGACAGTTTGTATTTCTGAAAGGATAAAAAAAAAAAGTGAGATTACAAATTGTCAAAATGAAAAATTAGCAAATTTTATAGAAAATTAATGGGTAAATAACTTCTATTGTTTCGCATTGGAAAAATTCAAACACTGATAACATAAGATCGAGGAAATTGTATGTGCATTTGGTCATTAAAGCGTAAAAATTATCCCAGTGTAGGAGCGGAATATCACAACAAATGATAACTTACGAAATTGTGGAGAGAAAATACATCTTGCGAGCAAAGAGCATTTTGAGAGCAAAGTAAATCACGAGGAAAGCAAAAGAAGTTCGCAGAGTGAAGTTGCAAAGGTTCGCAGGATAATTCTCAAGTCCGAAGTTGAAGGAAAGATTAGTTGTTAACATTTTGTAAAATCATATAAATAGCCATTTAGGCATGAGAGAAAAAGAGAGACACATTTTGAGGGAGAGGATAATTTTAGGAGGAGAGAGAAAATTTTAGGAGAGATGTATTTTCTTTATCATCTTCTTCCCCAAAATTCTAGAGCTCCAAATATTCTTTAATGGAGACTCAATTGTAAAATCATGTAATTACATACAATCACTAGTGAAGAACCATGGATGTAGATCACAATGATCGAACCATGTAAAAATCCTTGTGTCTCTTTTATAATTTTAGTATTTAAATTCTTAGTTTCATATCAAGATTAATTAGATTTAGGAATCATTTTAATGGATTCTCATGGGGGTGTAGTTGTGAGATAATCCGCAACTACATTTTTGGCGCTAGAAACAGGGAGTCTTTTTTAAATTCTACTGGGAGTGCGGTGTTCTACGGGAGAAAGAAATGGAAGTTCCTGGAGTTTTTATGCATATTCAACCAACAAACACATTATAATAGTTCAGGAAGAGAGATGTAGATAGGGGGAAATCGTCAAACAAAGTGAAACACACACAGATCAAGATCAAAGCAACTCATCCAAAAGGACAAATCTATTCTCAAATTTCTATATTTTTGCTTTATCTTTCAGATATGTGGATTTCAAAACAAAAAACTGGTTGTTCATAAAATTTGATCTTCGTTCCGAAATTTTGAATTAAAACAAGATTTTCATAAGGATTTTTAACAACCAAATCTTATTTTACGAACTCATCCTATGAATTTTAAAACTATTGAGCATCAAATTTTGATATTGATTTGGGAGAAACCAAAACGAATTCTCTCATTCTTCGTAACAATAGTTTAGCATAAACTTCTCTAAAATATTCACTGAGTTGATCTATTGCTTGCAGCGATGCATGATTGAACATTCCCCCTTTGCGAACACCCAGTTGTTAAGTATGAAGGACGAATGGAGATAGTTGAAGCAACTGTTAACGATTATTTTTCACGAACCAAAGAAAACCCAGTTCACAGGGCATTATTTTTCCGATTTGGAGCAATAATTTGTGAGAGAGGAAGAGGATTAATTACCACAAAGTCACAACAATTGCAGCCAAAATTATATGAAGCAGCGAATCAAATAGAAATGGGGAGACACACGAAATCATCAATTATAAAGAGAAGCAGTTGACTTGCGAAGAGAAGGCAATCACTTCACCAGGATGATTTTAAGCAATGACATGTCACATAATAAATCCAGCGAAGTAGAGAAACCAACGAACATTTATTTTTCCAAGGCATCACCGAGATGAATCCATGATATACAAAGTATCACCATAAGTGAACGTTCAGTGAAAAATGAAAGAGAGGCATAAGTCAAGATCACTTCGCAAGTTACTTCACAAACTGTTTTGTTTTCGCAGCTTATTGCAACTATTCTTTGCAAAAGAAGAATGATCAGATTATAGTTTGCGAAGACCAAAATAGCTAGCTTGGAGAAATCATAAGAACATGGAACCAATATTATATAATGGGTGACGTTGCATCAGCATTCAAGTTTTAAAGATATCATACTCACGGGACAATGGCGATGCGAAGAGAACAAGCAAGACAGAGAGTTAAGAAGAAGATGAAATCGAGAGCAAAACTTGGAAGGTACGGCTTAGCTGTATAATGATGGAAGTATTACAACTCGAGAAACCAGGGAAGAACCATTACATCACGATAAAAGATAGAGTATCAAACATGAAGGGAAACAGCGAAGGAGAAGAGCAAGAGGTGTTATTAGGAGTTCCGGAAATGCAGTCTGAGTTCGTAGAAGAGGTAGGGATGATAGGGAAGTATTCGTTGGTAGTAAGATGAAGTACTTTGTGCAATTAAGAGAAAATAAGACGAAGTACTTCGTGCAATTTGGGAAGATACGAATGTTCGCAAAAAACTGACGGAAAAATAGTTGCTGCGAGCAGAATATTGACATTTTACGAATATCAAAACTAACCAACTCGTAAAGCAAAGGGGAAGCTCACCAAGGAGGAATAACTAGTGAACAAAGCACGAACATCCAACAACATCAAGCATCAGAAAACAAAGAAATCACCCCATCATTCTATCCTGTTTATCTCAGTTCACAACAAACCATTTCCCATCATTCGTTGAACTTCGATAAATCCCAGCACCACTAACTATAATCAACTCACCCAAAGCACCACATGGAGAACCATCAGGCCAACTTCTGTCCGTTTATGAAAGTTTAAGCCTCCATACAGATTCAACACCATTAGCTCGCAGTAAACATGCTTCTTGTTCTTCTTGATCAGCATGTAGTCACCAGAAATCCCAGCACCACCAGTTCGAGCTCAACACCAAAACAAAACAGCACACATGATCCTCCCTGCATTTCAGTTACTTATCTCAGCAAAATAGTTTGTACTCTTCGCAGATAATTTGAATAAGGACGATGTTTAGTTTGTTCTCATATATTTCAGTGAAGATAACAATTCAGGAAGGATGATGGGAAAAATTATATAAGGGATGATAACATCAGTATAAGTTCTACGAATTTCACTACATTTACAGAAATAGGAGATTGGACAGATGGTCGCAAGAGGAGCTAATAAGATGATGGACGCAAGTTCAAGTCTCCCCATTCGCAAAATTTTTTGCACTTCGCAAATGTTTGCCATGCGAATATTCGCAACACCAACACTTCTACTCTTCGCACTTCGCAAATATTTACCTTGCGAACCTTCGCATCATGAATTTATATTGTAAATATTTCCTTCGCAGATGTTAACTTCGTACAAATGTTTACTTGCAAATGTTCGTCTACTTCGTGTAAATCATTACTTCGCATATGTTCGTTTACTTCGTGCAAATTATTACTTCGCAAGATTTTTGGATATTTCGCAAGAAGAAAATGGGAGATTATTTCACAGACATAATTCGCAATAAATGGCTAGAACAGTTGGTATGACACAACATTATACAAGAGGCAGATCAAGAAACAACAACAAGCCGAAAAAGATAAGTACCACTTCCTTGAATATTTTATTTACAAAAGACAAAAGATTTTTGATTTTATTCCCCAAAAGCGATATACTCGCAAGATTTCTACAATTTCTAAGATTACAAAACATTTCAAAGATTTTTTAGATTGGAGAAAAGCGATACAATTGCAAGATTCAAAAATGAATTCATCGCAAAAATTTAAAGATCTCAAAAAATTTCAAAGACTTCAAAATTACAAAAAATAGAGAAAATTAAATTTATATATTTCTATAGAATAATTTTGATTTAAGGACGTGATATGAATACTTCTCATACTTCTTATACTAAAGATTTTATGAAAACATTCAACATTTTATGTACATGAAAAATTTACGATGAATTTTTACGAATAAAAAGAATTTGGATTCTACTTATAAAAGGCGAAAAAATACCGCCAAAAACCAATTGCGATTAACTTTCATTGAAGAAAGACGCAAAAATTTATTTGCGAATAAAAGACCGCAATCTGTGATCAGCCTCCAAAAAAGAAAGAGAGCGAGAAAATTTTACACAGGCAAACCTTTGTGGCGTACACCCTAATTCGCGAAGCAACATTTCGTAAGAGGCAAAGTCCTAAAGTACGTCATTTAAGGGGGTACCTATAACCATGGCTCAAGGTAACCGGAACACCACCAAGGACCTTGAGTACATAGGAACTTTTACGGGGTACAACCCAATAATGGGGTACCTATCCGGGTTAGACACCTTGGATTCTCACCTAATCTTGAGACATTACGCAATATTATGTGGTGTAACATGGTTTAGGTTGGGCGACTAAGGCATATTGTCTTTCCCAAGAAGTGCAGAAAACGATCAAGGCGCCGAGGTACACGGTTGAGTCAAGAGTGTCGGGTGGGTTTGAAGCACATCTGCCATTTTTAACAAGTCTTGGCAAATGATGCACTTGGCCCAAAGATACCCCATAGGGTGCAACCTCGTAATTATAAGCCCTATAGGCAAAAAGGATAAGGGGTTGCGATCAAAAGCTGGTTGTTTGCAGAACCGGATGGAAAGAGCTAACCTTGTATGGTCGATGTACGCTTCCTTGAAGGGGCAACCAAGGGGAAGATAAAGGGCGGCACCCTCCATTAGGGAGCTGATACGTGCTATAAGACGCAAATGTCACGAGGCTTTTTGTTCGCAAAAACATAAAGGCTTGTCATATTTGTGCAACAACTGAACTTCTGCGAGCCTTCTAAAAAAAAAACTCGCAGAACATAATAAAGAAGTTAAGATGAGATCAATGGGTCACTACATGAAAGTGTAGAGACGTCCTGCGATTTCATCGCAAGACGACAATGTCATGGGGCTTTACGTTCGCAAGAATATTTAGGCCTATCATATTGTCGCAACAATTCCTGAAGAGGCTAAAATACTATACACAAAAGAGGTGGCAAAATAAGACCTTTACTTAGGAAGGTATGATAAGACCACAGCAATTAATGAAATTAATTCCATCAATATCATTGAAGAATTTTTACAAGAATATATATCATGAAGTCCTAACAAAGAAGACAATTCTATCAATATCATTGAAGAATTTTGAAGACAATATATATAATGAAGTCCTAACAAAGAAGGCAATTCCGTCAACATCATTGAAGAATTTTTATAAGAATATATATCACGAAGTCATACTAGAAGAGGCGATTTCATTCGCAATCAAAGACGGATACATGTAAGAAGATATGCAAATAAACTTGCGAAGATGATTATATGAATGGAAGCAATTTGGAGCTACATCAATTCTTGCGTACAAAATGAGCTAAGTAACATAAACTTGAAATATACATTGCAATAGATAAGTATTCGCATCATACAAGCATCATACTCGCATCATATTCGCATCATAAAAGCATTGCATAAGCATTTCATGGCATAAGCATTGCATACACATTTCATAACATAATCATTACATAAATATTATATTTGCACAAGTATTTTACAAAATTTTACAGGATAATACCGCGAAAGTTCGCAGAACCATTCATAATTCACAGGACTATTCATAATTCGCAACACTATATTCGCAACACTATATTTGCAACAGTATATTCGCAACACTATATTCGCAGCACTATTCATAATTCGCAACACTATATTCGCAACAGTATATTCGCAACACTATATTCGCAGCACTATTCAGAACTTCATAAATTCGCAGAAAAATTCAGAAGTTAGCAGGGTTACCACTTGAGGTAGAGGCAAGATGAGAATAGAGACGCAATTTAATCATTCAACATTTTCTTAAGAATTCTCCTTCATAGATAAAGAACAGAGGCAACTATGGATACCCAAGAAGATATTTTATGTTCTTTATCTTCTCAGCAAGAATCCTCACCAAAAATGGAATAATAATTTCACATGAACGGAGGCAATATTCATCACACTCATCAAGGATATTTCATACTTCTTATATATTTCGAGGATTGAGTACTTCTTATATTTCTTCAAGGATATTTTATATTTCTTATACTTCATACTTCTTCAAGATACTTCGCACACTTCATACTTCGCAAGATGATACTTCTAATTACTTCTTAAAAGCTCAGAACTTCGCAAAAGAATAGAGGCAAGTATATACTTTTTGAGTTTGATATTCTTTCGCTCGTTCCTTCATCAACAAAGATCAAAGACTACTACAACGGATTTTCTCTTAAAGATCGCTCTTCAAGCAATATTCAAGAAAAAAGAGGCAAGATGTAGGAGCGGAATATCACAACAAATGATAACTTACGAAATTGTGGAGAGAAACATCTTGCGAGCAAAGTAAATCACGAGGAAAGCAAAAGAAGTTCGCAGAGTGAAGTTGCAAAGGTTCGCAGGATAATTCTCAAGTCCGAAGTTGAAGGAAAGATTAGTTGTTAACATTTTGTAAAATCATATAAATAGCCATTTATGCATGAGAGAAAAAGAAAGACACATTTTGAGGGAGAGGATAATTTTAGGAGGAGAGAGAAAATTTTAGGAGAGATGTATTTTCTTTATCATCTTCTTCCCCAAAATTCTAGAGCTCCAAATATTCTTTAATGGAGTCTCAATTGTAAAATCATGTAATTACATACAATCACTAGTGAAGAACCATGGATGTAGATCACAATGATCGAACCATGTAAAAATCCTTGTGTCTCTTTTATAATTTTAGTATTTAAATTCTTAGTTTCATATCAAGATTAATTAGATTTAGGAATCATTTTAATGGATTCTCATGGGGGTGTAGTTGTGAGATAATCTGCAACTACACCCAGATCGATGGTAATCAAAATTGGATATATAGATTAAATAAACAATAAGTTGTCATATATACATCTGAAAACAATAAGGAAATCACTCATGTCACTTACACATCCAAGATTTTCTTAACAAACTTATTTTTTACATGAATGCAAAAACATGATACGTAAGTCAGCATCACATGCGACAAAAAAGTGAGTGCACTAACCATTACCGCAAAGCTGAAAAATAATGAAAAAAATCCACACAAAAAAAAAGGTTTTATATCCCATCTGATCTGATTTGAATTACCACTTAGAACATAAAAACATGAGCAATACGGATTAAGTAAAGTTGTAACTTAACATTCTTTCAGATGGAAACCATAACTTTGAGACCCCACCAAATTACTTTCCCAAAACCAAAGTAGTTTCGCTCATTTCACTCAACTAATTCGGTGTGCAAATGGTGGTTTATTTTGCCGCATAATATCATAGTTTCGCTTATTTCACTACAATAAATTAATGTGCAAATTATGGAACGATGAGCATAATATATCAGAAACATGAATCTGATAAAGCAATGGTTTGAATAGGAAAGAGTACCTTGAGAACCTTAATCTATACCTTTGGTGGTTATTAACACCAGAAACCCACCGCCACCACATAAATTCAGAAATATCATAAATCATATGTCGAAAAAAGAATGGGCGCGGAGTAACATGGAGGATGCAAATATCAATGCTAGCTCAATAAGTCTTTGAGGTAGAAGTTCATCCTTAGATATTTGCGCCCTTCTCTATCCACTCCGATTACCATCATACATTGCCTGCAAAGATCACCGAGATAAATTAGATTGCTCAATTTCCAGTGAGGAAAACATGGGATTTACATAATTTTCTGTCATATCTGCACCAATCTTTTTAAAAAGATTTACGTAGATTTCTTATGTAAGAGAGAAATAGTAATAGCATATTATAGCATAAAGGTACTTACCCATAGACACATGGGAGACAAAACGATAGTTGGGAAGCTACTATCCGTAATGTTCTTAAAGACATTTATGCTTCTGATTGACTTGCTGATAATTGCCATTTTCGCTTCTTAAAGCCAATGTCCCGCAATTCTACTGTAGATTATATATTAATTGGAAATCAATATGAACAGTAACAAGAGATAATAAATTTTTCGGACACGCAAGGCAGTTATCTCTTAATCAGATTTTACTCCAAAATAATACATACAAAATGTCACCTATAAAAAATAGGTGACGGATAAAGAACTACCATCTTTAATTCGCCTTACCAAAGTAATGGTAGACATCAATGGTGTTTGTTTGCAAGTACTTCATAAGAACCAAAAACTAAAATGCTTACCTATTTAAGAACTTGTCATATGTAGTCATGCTTGTTGAACACCTACATGACATTGAAAACAACACCTTATAAATCCAAAGTGAACTGCATTTGGTTAGTTGTTGACAATTCAGCCACAAAATTTCACCTAAAAGAAAAAACTAATATGAGCCAGCTTAAGCTAAAAGAAAAAACTAATTGTTGACTGAACTACTAACGTATAATCTCGATGACTCAAAATTCTGCTTCACATGAAAAATATCTAGCTCATGTTCTACAACTCATTGTCTTTTTCCATATGTTTCTTCTATCATATGTAAGTAATTTCCACCTACTTTCGGTTTCCCCTCTACTTTTGTCAACATAATCTCAAACCTCAAAAAGAAAAAAGAAAAAAAAATCATCAAAATCTTACAACGAATTGAAGCTCAAAATCTGGTGGACCAGTCTTTGACAATTCTTTCTGATAAATCTGAACTAACCTATTTTTCAAAATTAGGCAAAAATGTAAAACAATTAATTTTAATTGACGATGAAAATTAGGATTTTAAAAAGGGATAATGGGAAACATACCTCTAAATCTTTGTTGAATATTTGTTTAATGGATAAAATTGTTTCGTACATAGATACGGGGATGATAGTGGAATCGTGGTCGAGCTGATCTACTTTCTACACAGCAGAATCATGAAAGAGGTTTAGGAGAGAAAGAAATCCTCGATTGAAACACAGAACAAAGTTTTCTTTCTTTGGACCATATATTAATCTATAAAAAAAATCCTTTACTCTTCACCCACACACCGCATCTAAACATTACCAGAAATTTAATGACCGTGAGTCTTTCCCAGACGTCCATTGAAAAACTCCATCTGGAGCTTCTTCACCATCGAATGATGGACCCTATTCAATGTCGTCCGTCTGATAGCCCTAACTATCAAGGAAACAAACCTCATACCTTTTTATAACAATGCTGAGCATCTTAGCATCACTGTATTAACTGATACTTTGTCAATGTTAGTGATCAAAACTATAAAGTCTTGATTTCTAGTCTACTATAGATAAGGTCTCAGACTAGGATAGAAAGTGTAGTTGAACTCAATAACTCCATGACAATCATCATACAAGACGAAGGACTACTCAAGGAACCAGTGGATCTTCATCGCTAAAAAGGTATGTGGAGACTTGAACTTATCTATCACTCAAAAGTCTATCTACTCTATCTCATATCTTGAGACAAAAGTCATATTACTATATAGACTAAAAATAAGAATATACACATGTGATATTTCGAGCTGATTATATCTCGCTTATCTATTTCTCGAAATATGTATTGGTAAAGCTTTCGCTTTAGCCAAGTTCATCTTTACTTTGTGACGAAAGTCATGTTACGTTTCAATCATTTTGGAAATCGCTCTAACGAGAAATAGTTTGTGAATAACAACTATATAACTCCCTTTGAGAATATTTCAATGATTAAAATGAGAGTTTAGACAATATAACCATTTGGGGATATAAACATTGTTGTAGTAATACATATATGTATAAGTCCTTAGCACTTGAACTGAAGTTTGCGAACTTTGTTGATCAAGCAAAACCGGAACTTGAGCAGCCAACTCAGTTCGCGAACGTGTGTAGTTCTCGAACCCGAGAATTTCTGCTGGAGTTGTAGCTGAATTTCAGTCCGCGAAATCAGTCCGCGAACTGACGGAAGTTCTCGAGCCCGATAATTTCTTTTGGAGTTTGTGAACTCCAACCGGTTAACTTGATTCCGCGAACTTAAGTGGTTATGTCTAAAAACGATGTTTATGAACTTATCTTGATAAACTAAGGAATGCTATTGCAAACCGTGGATTTATAGTTCATGAATCGATTCGAGTGAATCACATCGTTTTTGATTTAATTGTGTCTTATATAGTACATGAGATCTCATAGCAATTGAACAACTCTCCAACTAGTTCATTTGAGTCATTTGGACTAGTTATGGTGAAGAAGAAAATGGTTGATATGAAAGTTATCATTTGGCTAACCATTTGGTTAACTAGTTTTGAACCAACTATTGTACACGTTTGGGTACGGTTACACAAACCCAAAATCGTCAAGTACATGTGTGTATGACAAGCTAAGTTTTCGATCTAACGGTTGAGAAATATTAGCTTTAATCTAATTAGGTTTTCATCTAACAGTGAATATTGAATGCTTTGTTACCAAGCTAACATTGATTGCAAACCCTGATTTGAAAGACTATATAAGGGAGAACTCTAGCAACTGGGAAACCTAATCCCCACACATTCACTGTGATACTAGTTTGCTAAGCTAGAGTCGATTCTCCTTTAACCTTTGGTTTTCTTCTTCTAAAACCAGGTTAACGACTTAAAGACTTCATTAGGATTATGAAGCCAGACCGGTACTACTTTTCTTGTAGTTATGTGATATGATCTTGCTATTTCTATCGTATGAGTATAATTGTAATAATTGGCTTGAGATTTCTATCTCCGATAGGCAAGATATAAAAGTAATCACAAACATCTTCGTCTCATCGTTTGTGATTCCACAATATCTTTTTTCGCTGCGTCGATTAAGACTATTGTGAGGTGATTGATAAAACTGAGCCGTTCTTCGGGAATATAAGTCTGGTTTTATTGATTGATTCTTGTTCACCTTGATTTATAAAACGACGGAACAAAACTCATAGGTTTATTCGTGGGAGACAGATTTATTTATCTTGTAGACTTTTCTGTGTGAGATAGATTTGTTTATTAAAGTCTTCGACTTTGGGTCGTAGCAACTCTTGGTTGTGGTTGAGATCAGCTAAGGGAATCAAGTGTGCAGTATCCTGCTAGGATCAGAGGTGTATGAGCATAACTGTACCTTGGATCAGTATGAGATTGATTGGGGTTCAACTACAGTCCAGGCCGAAGTTAATTAGGAGTAGGCTAGTGTCTGTAGCGGCTTAATACAGTGTATGTTTAATCTGGACTAGGTCCCGGGATTTTTCTGCATTTGCGGTTTTCTCGTTAACAAAATTCTGGTGTCTGTTGTTTGTGGGAGAAAATTACTTCTGCAGGTTTAGGTAATTTTGGGCGTGTGTGGATGAGAAGTGAATTTAAACCTTCAACAAATGTGCTGCACGATGAGCACTTTTGATTCGAGAGATAATCTGTACAATTCTGGCCTAAACCAAAGACACGGCCGTTCCAGTTTGTTTCGGTCACAGGTGAAGGATGTGAGGTTGATCTTAGGGAGGGAAGCGAAGAATGTGTTGAGAGTATGAAGGTGAAGGCTATTTGATGACTTGTTAACAGAAGGTTGAGCAGGCTAGCAAATGTTGCAAGCAGGCTCTGGGTGTTGAATACGATGGTATTAACACTTGGTTTTTTTCTGTGTTATTGGAAATAGGGAGGAGAACTTATTTATACAAGTAGATAAGCCTTCATCATGTCTCTCGTGGGAAAGTGGAGGAAGTGGAGTGATGGAGGAAGTGGAGTTGTGTGTTAGTGTCACACGGTTGCTTGCCCACTTCTCCTATCATCGCTAACCTCCCATGTTCCCTGACACGATCTTGTGATGGCGTGTTGCACGCTGCATGATGTAAACCGCCAGACCAATACCCCAGTTTGTATCCCCCAGTTGTGACGTGATTAACGTCTCGAGTGAGTCGTGGGACCCACATAAGGTAGCAAACGGTGCTAGGTAAAATAATCAAGTTGTTTGTAGGCGCATATTGTACGCATGCGGTGCATTAAATATGCTTAACATACTTGAAGCCTACACAACCTTGATGAAAAGATTGCAAGTTGAAGTGACTCAACTAGCTATGTTCAGGCGTTGTTCGGAGGTCGCATGAGCGGGACCCACCTTGGCCGGTTATGCCGGGGAAGTATGGAGGATGGTGATCACGGTGATACCTTGTTTTCCACCTAACTCCCTTCCTTGGCTATTCATCCAAGCATGCAAACTTGGACGGACGAGATTGATGGAGGAATAACCGTTGGATTAGGGTTTGGAAGGCTTGCAAGCTTCCTCTTTCACCCTAATGGTTTTATGCCTTGGGAGGCGTGCATGGAGTGGCCGATTGTCCCTACATGTTGGCGGGATGCCACTCTACACGTCCATGCCAGCTGGAAGTCAATCGGAGCAATCTGGGTCGCCCGTTCTAGCCTGCGATGACGGATGGCCGAGATTAGAAGGGATCTCGCATGCTTCCTTTGGGCACGAATTTCGAGATGGCTGGTCTGCAACCGATCGTGGCCGATTGTCTGGCCGTGTAGCCGGTCCCATGGTGAGTACACAGGCGTCGTCGGCCAGCAGTTGTGCTTCGAAATCGTTAGTGCGCGCATGCCCAAAGTTGCTTGGTCGCAACCTGTAAGCAAACCCTAAGTTTAGGGTTTGTGAGCCGCAGCTTCATGCTAGCGCATATCGACGCCCATGGCTCCTATGGTGAATCCGTTTGCACCATTAGGAAGGTAGACCGGCGGTGAGCATATGCGTGCACGCTACTCGGTCCCGCGCGTGATCTAGGCCGTCCAACCATGCCTGCGAAGTTGGACGGATGAGATCTATTTTTGAGTTTGTTTTCAGCAGGTGAGACTAACATGGGTAGTCTTGCATGTGTTCAACGGGGCTAATATAACCCGCCGTCAGGTAGCCTACGGGTGTTTGCATGTCGAACACAAGGCTTTGAGTAGGGCATTAATTGTAATGCTGCAAACCTACAGAAAATCGGGATGGTTGTTACATGCTCCGCTCTGGGTAGGTTTTAATTCTCAGGGATGGTTGCACATGCTCCAATGAATTAATATGGTTATAATATTCACCGCACGAAAGCTTTATCCCTTGCAGGACGTCAGCTTAGAATTTGGCTTTTACAATTTTAGCCCTGAATAGAATTCCACCATCAACATCTGTGTTATTTATTTTCCGCATTATATTTTTATATAATTGAAATAATACAGGTTGTGTGTTGGTCGATCAATTAGAATATCTGACCTTATTGGTTGTTGATTTAAAATGATTGACATTAGGATATTGGTCTTTGGTACTATCCAAGTTATCTCTCTTTGATTAAGACTCGCAGATTGTATTTTCTTGAGTAAATCAAATTGAGAGATTGATTGAGATAATAACTCCTTGAGATATTTTCTATTGATTGAGTCTAGTTGATTCTCTAGAAAGTGACTCGGAGTTGTCCATACAGATTGCTAATCGAAATATTGGGTGTGGTTGTTAGACCCCCGCCTTTTCGCTTATAATTAATCTAACCGGAATACACAACTAAAATAATCACCAAAGTAATTAATTTAATTGTTCATACTCACATAAGAAAATCTATGGAGCGATGACTAAGTTAATCATAAAAATAACCAACCCAGTCAAAAACGCTCAAACATAAGAAAAACTTACGGAGTCATAACTAAATAATCACACAAGATGATTAATTTAGTTCAATAAGCTCGACATAAAGTACCTTATGGAACACAACTAAGCTAATCACAAAAATAATCAATTTGGTTGTCTAGTGCTCGGCTCAAGACACAATACGGAGCCTCACAGTAATACACAAAATATGGATCAGGAAGACCAATTACTGCGGAATACACAAGGATTCATTCTATGTTTCTGTCACCATTTGCATAATGACATACAATAGACATAATCCTTGAATCACAAAAGATTTTAACTTATCTTACATCAATAATTGACAATATAGGATTAACTTTTGTGTTTGTCAAAAGTCTATTCATTCTTTTATCAATACTTTCATATCAATTCATGAACGACTTTACTTTTGACAAAGTATGGGACAATCAAGTTCACAGACGTAAACACACATATCCCAAAACAATATTGCAATATATAAAACCATAAAGATTAATACTGCAAAAATCATCTTCCAAACAAGTTTAGAATTTAAACTAATAAATCTAAAAACAAGAAGATGAAAACTTTGGACATAGCTATGTGTAAACACAATAATGGCTATTCCAAACACTAGTTATTCTTCTAAACAAAATATGAAAAAATAAAAGATTTACTAGACAAATAAAGAAATCAGAATTCATTAAGAACCTCGTATCTTTCAATGAAACCATCAAAGAATGTATCGCTGGTTTCATTTATTCTCTTGATTGTAGACACACCATGTTCGTGAGTTAGGACACTAACTTTGTGATCAACCACTCGAGCAAGATGTCTAGATTTGACATAGTCCATGATGAGCTTTTTTTGATCCCGAATCAGAATATTCTGATTAGCAAGAATTCTGGTCTAACCATCTAGAAGTTAGTTTATTTGCAATTGAATATTTGCAAACTCGACCTTTGAATGGTTCTGAAAACGAGCTAAATCCTTGACAGAATCATTAATCCGGGAGTTGTGATCCTTTATTTCAAGCATCTTCTTCAGAACCAGCTCCTGAGTTGACTCACGTTCCCGATTGTCTTCCTCCATATCAAGACGCACAATCTCTTGAGATCTTGCAGAGCTCTCCAAAGGATGTTTTGAAGAAAAACAACACAATATACAACAAATATATATATATATACATTTGTAAACAAGAGCAAAAACTCTGGTTCAGGAAACCCTAGGAGCTCATGAGAGAAGGACGTGAACGTTTGCGGACCGTCGACACACAGACTCAAACAGAAATAATATACAACATACTTGAGTATTTCTCAATTATTTTCCTCGCACCTCTCAAGTTAGAAACAAGGAAATAATTACCTGGAATTAGTTGGTCGTGTGGAAACTAGTCCTACGATGATCATTAAGAAAGGAGTTGTATATATCATCTAATTATTTGATCTTTGTGTTCTTCACCTTTCTTCGGTTGACTTTCATCCATGAAGGGTAAGACATGGCGTATTTAACATATCCGTTAGATGACTTTCTCTGAGGACTAAATCTAGGACCTCTTGCAATTGGTTCAAGAGGATCAGAATAGATAGGAATCTATTTTATAGACTTAGATTTACCAAAAACATTCTTAGAAGTACAGGGAATGCTTTCTTTATCAACACAAGAATTTACGCCAGAATGCACTTGAGCCCTGTGATGATTTCTAGAATAGAGATCATTCTTATAAGGTTTTTGGTTTCTTGTGGGCATGCGATTTATTGCATTAGTCGACTGACTATTTGTTCCATTGACAGTGAAGAGAAGCAAGTTATGAAGCTTAGAAATTTATTTCCTTCTTGCAAAACAATTGATAGCATAGTGATTCTTTTTCCCACAAAAAGTATAGGTTAGTGGAAGAGAAGCAATAATTGGCTCATGTCTTAGCTTCATAGCCATATGAGAAGATTGCAAGTTATGCAAGCCTTTCTTGAAACAATCTTATTCTGGAGAAAACGTTTCGTCTTGTACAGAACATCACGAGAGTTAGTTTGTACAAAGGATTTTCTCTTTAAGATAGAGTTTTCCGTTTCCAAGGATTTGCACTGTTCATGGGCTAGAGTAAGAGATGCACATAGTTTCTCTTTTTCAATACGAAGTCTGTTAAGATCGTTTGAATGGGTCTCAATCAAACGTTTTCCCCTAATTGAGTCTTCCTTAACAATATCCTCAAGAGCACTAATCTTTTCACATTGAAGAGTAGTTTCTTGGAGGAGTTTCTCAATATGCTTAGAGAATGAATCAATGATGTTATATAGATCACGTTCTCGATCAAGAAACTTTTAAAATTCATCAATAAGCTGATCATGATCCTCAAAATCAACAATATCAACTGTATTTTTTGAAAATTCTGGTGAACTCCTTTTCAACTTTTGCTAGAGTGTCACATGCCTCATAAGAGGAAGAGATGTCAACATCTGTTGGAACAATCTTTCAACCTCGGGATTCGGAAGAATCAACTAAGGAGCAATCCTTTGAGGTGTTTCCAAGACACTTGGCGTAATCAAAAGCTTTAGGAGATATCCTGGTGAGCGTGAATGGGATTTTGTCCTTAGACTCAGAAACACAGACTTTGTAGGTCTTGAATGTGTTGTTCTAATACCAATCGATTAGCGATATGTATGGACAAACTCCATTATACTTTCTAGAGAATCAACTAGATAGTCAGACTCAATCAATAAAAAATATATCAAATAATTATTATCTCAATCTCTCAATTTGATCTTTACTCAAGCAAATAGAAATCTGCGAGTCTTTATCAAAGAGAGATAACTTGGATGGTAACAAAGACTAATATCCAAGTGTCAATCAATTTAAATCAACAACCACAAGGTCGTATATTCTAATTGATTGAACAACGCACAACATGTATTATTTCAATTATATAACAAAATATAATGCGGAAAAGAAATACCAAAGACACTAGAATTTTGTTAACGAGGAAACCGCAAATGCAGAAAAACCCCGGGACCTAGTCCAGATTAAACATACATTGTATGAAGCCACTAAGATACTAGCCTACTCCAAGCTAACTTCGATCTGGACTGTAGTTGAACCCCAATCAATCTCACACTGATCCAAGGTACAGTTATGCTCCTACGTCTCTGATCCCAGCAGGATACTACGTACTTGATTCCCTTAGCAGATCTCACCCACAACCAAGAGTTCCTACCACCCAAAGTCGAAGACTTTAATAAACAAATATGTATCACACAGAAAAGTCTACGATAATAGATAAATTTGTCTCCCGCGAATATACCTACAAGTTTTGGTTCCGTATTTTGATAAATCAAGGTGAACAAGAACCAATCAATAAAACCATACTTATATTCCCGAAGAACAGCTCAGTTTTATCAATCACCCCACAATAGTCTTAATCGACGCAGCGAAAAGAGATATTGTGGAATCATAAACGGTGAGATGAAGTGTTTGTGACTACTTTTATATCTTGACTATCGGAGATAAGAATCTCAAGCCAATTATTCAAATTGTACTCGTATGATAGAAACAACAAGATCAAATCACACAACTACGATAAAAGTAGTATCGGTCTGGATTCACAATCCAAATGAAGTCTTTAAGCTGTTAACCTGGTTTTAGATAAAGAAAACCAAAGGTTAAAGGATAATCGACTCTAGCTTAGCACAACTAGTATCACACAGAATGTGCGGGTATTAAGTATATATCCCAGTTGCTATAGTTTTCACTTATATAGTCTCTCAAATCAGGGTCTGCAATCAATGTTAGCTTACTAACAAAGCATTCAATATTCTCCGTTAGATGAAAACCTGATTAGATTCAAGCTAATATTTATCAACCGTTAGATCGAAAACATAACTTGTTACACACACATGTAATGCATGTTTCTAGGCTTGTGTAACCGTACCTAAACTTGTACATTAGTTGGTTCAATAATTGTTAACCAAATGGTTATCCATATGATAACTTTCATATCAACCATATTCTTCTTCACCATAACTAGTTCAAATGACTCAAATGAACCAGTTAGAGAGTTGTTCAATTGCTTAGATCTTTATGCACTACATAAGACACAATCGAAGCAAAAACGATATGATTCGCTCGAATCAATTCATGAACTATAAAGCCACGGTTTGCAATAGCATTCCTTAATTTATTAAGATAAGTTCACAAAAATTGTTTTTATACATAACCTATTCAAGTTCGCGGATGGAGTTCACAAACTCCAGCAAAAATTCTCGAGTTCGAGAACTTCGTCAGTTCGCGGACTGGGTTCGCGGACTGAGTTTTTTGATAGGTGTGATAAACACCTAATTTTATATCTAGTATTTATGCTTTCTTTGCGAGTTTTCATGTAAATTGTGTATCTTATGTGTGAATTTGAGTTTGGTAGGTACTTTAAAGTCGTTGGAGCAAAAGAAGAAGAAACGGGGCAAAAGGTGCAAACATTATTGGAGGCGATTATTTCTCATATTTGCTTTTATTTCTTCATCCCTATCTGAAAAGTTTGTCGGCTTTAGTGATGCAATTTCTGTCTGAAAGGCATGACAACTTTAGTGATGAATAGAAATTGAAGAGATGAAGTGGGTTTGAGAAGTAAGAGGAGGCTGCTGCTATGGAGGAATTCGAAAAAAGGAGAAAGCGTTCATGAGAGCTATATTCGGAGCAGGCAAGGTGATGCAAGAGGAGTTATGCAGGAAATTATTCAGTCAGTCCCCTAAAACTAACAACTGAACGGAGAATTACATTGTCTGTTATCTGGGACCGACAGGATAAACAATTAGATGGCCCTTATCTACTGTACTTGGGTGGATATATCCACTTCCATATTCCTACACAAGCCCTAGAATTCAGTGGAAAATCAATTTCTCATTATTTCTTCTTTTTCCACCTGAAATTTGAGAGAGGGAAGAACAGACTGTAATGAAGATAAGTGGGAGAGATCGATGGGGGTTTGTTGTTGTTCTGCTGGTGGAATTAAAGGAAGAGAAGAAGGTACAGATGTTGCTGCTACTGTTCATCATGGAGGAAGATGGATTAATTCGTAGGTTGAATGAATCTGTGGTGAGTGAAATGTAGGGTTCTTCAAGAATTGAAATTGAATGGTTGTAGATATTGGTAGTGAGGACTAAATTCTAGGGTTTCAGTTGAGAATCTCTGGCAGTTTTAATAAAATAGGTTTGTGGAAGATGTTGGTTCTGTGTAAACAGGGAGGATAAGATGGAAGAAATGTTTTTGAGGCACTGCTTTACTTCAATGAGATTTTTGGTACAAGGTTTTCAATGGAATTTACAAGGGATTGTGATGGAATTCGGAGGAGAAGGAATTGAAGTTATTGGATGAGTTCTGAAGATCCAGATGGAGCTTTTGATTTAAGATGCAAGGTATTGGTAATATGCTGTGGTGGTACAGCTGTTGTTTAAGTTGAGATTGTGCTTGAGTTGCAGAATGGAAGATGCAGCTGAAAGTGGAATTTATAGCCAATGGGTTCAAGGATTTGAACTGCAGGTTATAGAGCTGCTGCAATGGGAGTGTATGGCTTTAACTTGACTGAGTGTTGCTGCCATTGAGCCGGAGGGAACAAGTTTGGAGCTGGTAGAACTGAAGGCTGTAATGAATGAGCTGGTAATGGTAGTGATTCTAAAATTGCAAGTGGTGGCCTTGAGCCTTACAAGCTGGGAGTATGGCAGTGGTGGTATTGGTGACTGCAAGTAAGAAGTTTCAACTGTGAAACTTTGGAGATGTTGGTTCTGGTGATGTGCAGCTATGAGAGGATACAACTGAGTTAGATGGTGTTGTTTGGCATGTTCTGTGGCAAGACAGGAATATAATGGAAGTAAAGCTGTTGGCTTGGGAAGATGCATCACAGGCTTTGTTGTGACAGGATAATGAGCTAGATGACCTAGTGCTTTAGATCTTGGTGGTGTTGCTGTGATAGAGTTGGTGGGTGTTCTATGGTGGTTCACTGTCAATGATGTGCAGTGATGCTAATGCTGAAATGGCAGAGCTGAAAGTAAATGGTGACTGAAATAAGCTGCAGTTGAAATTGCAAGAGCAAGGTAGGGAAGGATGAACTGCAATGTGCAGTGACTAGAACTTGATGATGTTGTGTTACTGCAATAAGTTACAGGAGCAGCAGAAGCGGCTCAAGGTGATGATGCAATTGAGCGTAGGGTTGACAGTTCTGAAGTTGATTTGAAGATGCATGGGACAAATGGTAATGTAGTGATGGGTTCTTTGAGTCGCAAATGATGCTGCAATGAGACATGGAGATGATTATGAAGCTGCAGTTAGGAAGTGGCTTTAATGGTGATGGCAAGAGCTAAGCAGTGAGCTGGTATTGCAACTGAACTAGTGGTTATGGTGAGTACTTGGACTTTCCACAATTGTGGTATGAACAAGAGTCTGTAGCTGTTGTGAGAAGATGGCAGAAACAAGGTGATTTGAGCTGATAGTAGAGAAATGTACAAGGATTGAGGGTTGATTGCAGCCTGTAATGAATGGATCGACTTAGATGTATGCTAGGGTTAACAGGTGCAACTGATTTGCAGAAGTATAAATGGTAGTGCATTTGTCCTGCTTTCTGATTAAAGCTACAGCAGGAAAGGAACTGACCTGAGATGGTGGTTGCGAGGCTATATCTCTGGTGGAGTTCAGAAAAAACAGAAAGTGCAGCTATGAGAGTGAATGATTGAAGCTACTGGTAAAATGAGGATTGCAGGCAGCTGGTGACAAAGGAGTTATTCTGCTTGTTTACGGTACTTGCGAGCTAAGTGTATCAAGAAGAATACAGGAAATTGCAGGTGGAATTGAGCTTGAATGGGTTGCAGTCGTAGTTTGATAATGTTGATGTTAAAGTCGTGTGTGTATTGAGGTGGTGACTGAGTTTGAGAAGCTACATTAGAGAAGGCAGTGGTGGTGAAAAGGTTATGAAACTGGTACCATTTTGTCTACGGTGAAGCCATGTTGTAAGATGAGAAGCTGGTAGTGAATCCAAGATGGCCGCGAAATTATGCTAGCCAAGATGGTCATAATCGAAAGCGGTGATGTGTAATGATGGTGCAAAATAATGCATGGCATGTGCTAGGTGGCCCTGTCCTTGGCCATTCATCCCATCTAGCTGAGTAAGATGCTGATTGACCTGGCTGACTATGCTCGATCACCTGAGATACTTTTCGTCGTCGGATTCCGGCCGGTGCACCAGTTTTCCGGCGAGCATATTTTTGGGACATATTTTCACATGGGTTTCTCACACTTGGTTTATGGGCTTGGTGGACTTCTTGCTATTGGACTTTGGGCTTTGAAGACCTAATTTTGGAAAGTTGGAAAAGCTATAAAAGGAAGAGTTTCTATTATTTTAAGGGGATTGGATTATTCTTTATTCTACTAGAGTTTGGAGGAGAGCGATTCTACTAGGGTTTGCTTCCGTTTATTTTTCATGTTCTTCAATTTATTTTTGATAATAATTATGTTGAATCTAAAAACTATGAGTAACTAATTTCTTATTATTGGTTATGGGATAATAAATGGATTTCACAAATAAGTTTTGAATCAATGAATTAGTTTTGTCTCAAGTTTATTGTTTATGATTCACTGTTAATATTGATATATGATTTGATTGCTTATTTGGTTGAGTCCGGAATCAATCCGATTTGCTTTCATATCTAGAGCTATATTAGGGTTTTCAATACGAAAACGTTGTTTATCCTTGATTTTGAGTAGCATAAATGTGGGTAGTGCTTGTAGTGATATATCCTACTAGTCACATATGAATCATAACTTGGGTTAAATCAATTTAGTGCTTTTACACATTTTGATTGCCTTGATTAGTCTTATTCCAGAAAACTTATTGCTTTTAGGGAGTTAAATCTAATTGTGCTTTTACACTTTAGGTTGCTTTCTAGGAAGAATTCACATATGCATCTTTTAATGTGGTTGTGATGAAATAAGGGAATTAACGGGATATTCTTGCGATCAAGATATCCTAGGACTTTTAGTAAATGAGAGATTAATTTAGCAATTCTAGTCATTGTTGAGAATACGTATTTGTGAATGAAACTATCACGTGACCAATACATTCTCCTTATTGATTATTTTAATACTATATTGCTTTCAATTTATTTATATTGCTTTCAAAATCAAAACATCCCCCCTTGGTTACTAAGAAACTGAAAATTTGCATAACAACATAATCCTCTCTGTGGATACGAACTCTTTCTTATTGCATACTACTTTTATTTTAGGAAGTAAGAAAGTGAAATTATATTTGTGTCGGCTGACAACCGATCAAATTTTGGCGCCGTTGTCGGGGAGGCATACGGCTTGTTATTAAGTTTTTAGTTTCTTTTTACTATTTCTGCTTGCATATTTTCTTTTCGTTTGTTGTCTTGTTTCTCATTTGTTTGCGAGAATTGTTTTTCAGGTACTAATCCCTGGCTTCCAAAGATTGGAATTATCGAAGGTGCGGGATAGCTACTCGAAGAGGCACAATACTCCAACCAAGGCAAGACACAACGGAAGAACAAGTCTTGGAAGTAGAACACGAAGCTCTTCATCGAGAAGAGGAAGAAGAGTTACAACTAGAAGAAGAACAAGAGGTTCTATTCGTAGGAGAACCATAAATTGAAGAGGAAGAACCAATGGATAACGCCAATCGTACACTCAAGGATTTGGCTTCTCATAGGCTTGATGCACAAAAATGGTGTATCCAAACCAACTCAACTTTCGAGATCAAGCCGGGGTTGCTTAGAGAGTTGCCAAAGTTTCATGGTATGGCGAATGAAGACCCTAACAAGCATCTTATGGAGTTCTATACCATTGTCAAGGCTATGCTTCCAGCGGAGACCGAAGCCGATGGTGCAATGATGAAAGTTTTTCCATTTTCTATGGTGGACAGCGCTAAGGATTGGTTGTATTGTTTGCCTGCCGGAAGTGTCACTACATGGAACGGATTGAAGAAAATCTTTCTAGAGAGGTATTTTCCTGCGTCAAAGGCCACTCAAATTCGCAAAGAGATTTGTGGAATAAAGCAACATGCGGGAGAGTCTTTGTATGAATGTTGGGAGCGATGCAAGAGATTGGTGGCAAGCTGTCCTCACCATCAATTCAGCGATGCTATGATAATCCAGTACTTCTACGAAGGTCTTCAATCAAGTGATAGATATCTTCTTGACGCTGCGGGTGGTGGTGCACTAGTGAACAAGACGGTGGCCTAAGCTACCGATTTGATTGAAAGCATGGCTGTGAACTCGCAACAATTCTACACAAGAGGTGAACCAATGGTTAGGCAAGTGCATGAAGTTAGTGATTCCTCATCATCACACCGTGATCAAAGGATGGACAATATGGAGCATATGATGCAAAGGATGGCTGCGGTTATTTTACCTTCACATGGTGAAGAGTTGGAGCAAGCTAGTGCGGTTTTTCCGAACCAACAAAGAAGGTATGATCCCTACTCTAACACATACAATCCGGGATGGAGAGATCATCCAAATTTCAGCTATGCCAACAAGCAAGGTGCGGTCCAACAACCCAACTTCAATCGTTCGAGTGGATTTCAACCACAATAACAATTCCAACAACAACAACAACAATTTCAACCACAACAACAACAATCGGTGCAAAACCAAGGTTCCGATATCGATGCAAAGTTACACACAATGATGAAAGGTATTTCTACCATGTTCAAGGAGAGCCAACAAGAAACTAAGAGTGCTATTAAGGATTTGCAAACTCAAGTGGGCTCCATGGAGGTTGATATCAGCAATTTGAAGGCACAAAATAGTGGGAGACTTCCTTCTCAACCTATCAACCCAAAAGAGGGTGTTAATGCAATTACATTGAGAAGTGGTACACAACTTGTGCAACCCGAAGTTGCTGATTTGGGTGAAGAGGAAGCTCCAAAGGAGCCGGTTTTGGAGGAAAAGAGGGATGAAATTCCCCAAACACCCGAGGTACCAATTCCTAACTCTAAAACTCCAGTTTCTACTTATGTTCCTCCTATACCTTTTCCTCGCAGATTCGCAAGTTCTAAGAAGGCGGAACTAGAAAAGGAGATTTTAGACGTTCTTAAGAAGATTCATGTGAATATACCACTCATTGATGCTATCAAGCAAGTTCCCAAGTATGCTAAAGTGTTGAAGGATTTGTGTACCAATAAGCAAAGGCTTAAAGGAAATGAAGTGCTAAGTGTGGGGGAGAATGCTTCGGCAATCTTACAAAACAAACTCCCACTGAAATGCAAGGATCCTGGTAGCTTTGACATCCCCGTCACAATTGGTAACACTACTTTTGATAAAGTAATGTTGGATTTAGGTGCATCCGTTAATGTTATGCCTGCATCTATGTATAATTCACTTAATCTAGGTCCTTTGAAAAAGGATGGAATTGTGTTGCAATTAGCCGATCGCTCTAATGTTTACCCAGTGGGTATTGTTGAGGATGTTCTTGTGCAGGTGAATCAACTTGTATTTCCAGCTGACTTTTGTGTGTTAGAGATGGATGAAGGTTCACCGGATTCATCTCTTCCATTGCTACTTGGGCGTCCCTTCATGAAAACGGCTAAAACCATTATTGATGTGGACAAGGGAACATTGACTATGGAGTTTGATGGAGAAATAATATGTTTCAACATTTTCGAGACGATGAGATATCCTAGTGATGTCCACTCTTGTTTCTCCGTTGATGTTGTGGATACATTGGCATAACAAGTTTTTGAATTGAGTCATGATGATGCTTTGGAAACTGTTTTGACTACAACCATGGATGACGGTGTAGAGTGTGGTAACGAAGTTAAGGAAGCTCTTGGTGATCTCAACTCACTACAAGGATGTCCGGAAACTCATAATGTCTCTTTTATTTCTTTACCACGCAGTGATGAACAACTTTTACCTTCTATTTTTAAATCTCCAAAGTTGGAATTGAAACCTCTTCCAAGTCACTTCAAGTACTTGTACTTGGGTGATAATGAAGAGTTACCTGTGATTGTTTCTAACGGGCTTAGTGAATTACATGAGCAAAAACTTCTACGGGTGTTAAGGAAGCACAAGACGGCCATAGGATGGAAAATCGCCGATATCAAGGGTATAAGCCCTGCCGTTTATATGCATAAGATTCGTTTGGAGGACGATGCAAAGCCTACAAGGGACGCGCAACATCGTTTGAACCCTCCCATGATGGAAGTTGTGAAAAAGGAGATACTCAAGCTCTTGGAAGTGGGTGTTATCTACCCCATATCCGATAGCAAGTGGGTGAGCCCGGTACAAGTTGTACCAAAGAAATCAGGTGTAACGGTGGTAGAGAATGATGAGAACGAACTTGTCCCAACTCGTGTGCAAACCGGTTGGAGGGTTTGTATTGATTATAGAAACTTGAATGCTACTACTAGGAAGGATCATTTTCCTTTACCCTTTATTGATCAAATGCTTGAACGTTTAGCTGGACATGCTTATTATTGCTTCCTTGATGGTTATTCATGTTATAATCAGATTGTGATAGCGTCGGAGGACCAAGAGAAAACCACTTTCACTTGTCCGTTCGGTACTTTTGCGTATAGAAGGATGCCTTTTGGCTTATGCAATGCTCCAGCTACCTTTCAAAGGTGTATGGTAAGTATTTTCTCCGAGTATGTTGAAAACATCATTGAAGTGTTTATGGATGACTTTAGTGTCTTTGGTGATTCTTTTGACCTTTGTTTGAACAACTTATCTTTAATCCTTGAACGATGTGTTGAAATAAACCTTGTGCTAAATTGGGAGAAGTGCCATTTCATGGTAACTCATGGCATAGTTTTAGGCCATATAATATCTTCTAAGGGATTGGAAGTTGATAAAGCTAAGATAGACCTTATTCGTGCTCTAACCCCTCCTACTACGGTGAGGGAGATACGTTCTTTTCTTGGTCATGCAGGTTTTTATCGTAGATTTATCAAGGATTTTTCCAAGATATCATCACCACTTTGCAACTTATTGCAAAAAGATGTGGTTTTTAACTTCGATGAGAAGTGTATGGTGGCATTCAATCGTTTGAAAGAACTATTGATTTCAGCCCCTATCATTAAACCACCGGATTGGAGCAACCCGTTTGAGCTAATGTGTGATGCTAGTGACTATGCAGTTGGTGCGGTGTTTGGGCAACGTGAGGGGAAGATACCTAATGCCATTTATTATGCTTCTAGAACACTAAATGAAGCCCAACAAAACTACACAACCACTGAAAAAGAGTTTTTAGCTATTGTATTTGCATTGGAGAAATTTCGCTCTTATCTAATTGGTATAAAAGTTGTTGTCTTTTCTGACCATGCAGCTCTTAGGTACTTGCTAATGAAGAAAGAAGCGAAACCAAGGCTCATACGATGGATTCTACTCTTGCAAGATTTTGATATCGAAATCAAGGACAAGAAAGGAATTGAGAACACCGTTGCGGATCACTTGAGTCGTCTTGCTGTGGATAAGGAAGCTATCCCATTGCATGAAAGTTTCCCGGATGAGCAACTATTCTCAATTGCATGTGGAGAACCATGGTATGCTGATATTGTGAACTACTTGGTAACTAAACAAATTCCAAAGAACTTGTCTCGTGCTGAGAGGGACAAACTAAAGAGGTTAGGGAACCAATACATTTGGGATGATCCATACTTATGGAAACATGGCAGCGACCAAGTAATAACAAGGTGCGTTCCCGAATCTGAATTTCATTCTATCTTGTCTTTTTGTCACTTTTATGCTTGCGGAGGACATTTTGGAAGTAGAAGAACCGCTCACAAAGTGCTTGAAAGCGGTTTCTATTGGACAACCTTGTTTAAAGATGCATATACATTTTGTATAACATGTGATAGGTGCCAAAGGACAGGCAATCTAGGTGCCCGAAATCAAATGCCACAAAATTTAATTTAATTTATTGAAGTTTTTGATGTATGGGGTATTGATTTTATGGTCCCTTTTGTCAACTCCCATGTGAATTTCTATGTCTTACTTGTTGTGGATTATGTCTCTAAATGGGTGGAAGCTAAGGCCACCCTTACTAATCATTCCAAGGTTGTTTCAGATTTTGTACAAGCTAACATTTTTGCAAGATTTGGAATTCCAAGATCCATAATTAGCGATGGGGGTTCTCACTTCAAAAACAGGATTTCGCAAAGCTTGTTGAAGAAGTACAATGTGTCACACAAGATTGCAACACCTTATCATCCTCAAACTAATGGACAAGCCGAGGTTTCCAACCGGGAGGTGAAATCCAAACTTGAGAAGACGGTGAATCCAACAAGGAAATATTGGAGCATGCGGCTAAATGATGCTTTGTGGGATTATAGAACCGCATACAAGACACCTATTGGGATGTCTCCCTTTAGGTTTGTCTATGGTAAACCTTGTCACTTACCCGTGGAGATTGAGCATAAAGCGTTATGGGCGATTAAGCAATGCAATATGGAGATGGATGGGGATGGAAAGCAAATGAAGTTGCAACCCCAAGAGCTAGAAGAGCTTCGCAATGATGCATTTGAAAGCTCTCGCATTTATAAGGAAAAAACGAAGGCCTTTCATGATACTATGATTTCTAGAAAACAATTTTGTGTTGGGCAGAAAGTGCTTTTGTTTAATTCTCGCTTACATTTATTTCCGGGTAAATTAAGGTCACGATGGATCGGACCTTTTATTGTTACTAGTGTGTTTTCTCATGGTGCAGTAGAAATTCGTAGCATAGCTACATGCAAGGAACTTAAAGTTAATGGGCACCGGTTGAAACCATATTATGAGAATTTCACTTCCGAAGTGGTGGAAGGAGCTAATTTTGTGGATGTACTCCCTCTGGAGGAGTCATAGAAAGTAAGGAGCAACTCGGGCTGACGACTTTAAACCAAGCGCTAAGTGGGAGGCAACCCACCGGTTTTGTATCTTTACCTTTATCTTTTTATTCTTTAAGCATTTTATCTTTATTTTCTTGTTTTTGCATATCATTTCATAATTTCCCACCTTGAACTTTCTTTGGACGAGTCAATTTTACATTGAGGACAATGTAAAGTTTAAGTGTGGGGGAGCATTTATATGTTTGTATAGTTTGTTTTATGCATTTAGTAGTTTTATGCCATAAAAAAAATCAGAAAAATAGAAAAACCAAGAAGAATAAGAAGAAATTGTGCTTTTTGAACTCCAAAATCTAGAAACTTGTGCCTTTAGGATGACACCATTAGTGGATTGAACCATGTTGATTGCAGGAGTTGAGGAACCAATTAATTAAAAGGGACGAACATAGCTCATGAATCATAAATACCATGATAGTTGTTACCATATCTCGGAATATCACCATATCACATTCTATTTTTGTTTTTCCATATTTATCTATTGTTCTCTAAGTGCTTTGGTGGGTCACTAAAAATCGAGTTGTCATTGCTGCTAGGATGATTAGAGTGATTGAGTTGCTAGAAAAAAAAAAAAAAAAAAGAGACCGACCAATTAGACCAAACGGAATAAAATGACACTTGGATAGCAGTATGTGTGAAACGTTGTCCCTGTCTCCGTCGCCTAAACAAGCGTGGAATGTAGGATCCAAGGAAACTATCATGTACTTGCTGACAATAAGCATGCGCTTGGATCCAAAAGATTTAATCATGCCGTCTTAAAAAAAAAGTGAAAAAAAAGTGAAAAAAAATAAATAAAGAAGAAGAAGAAAAAAGAGTATTATATTTGGTGAATAAAGTCACTCCTGGTTCCCTTGTATATGCCAGTGAGTTGATGTAGAAATAAGTTTGTTGACCACTGGTTCCCTTGTATATGCCAGTGTGTTGACGCTAGAATTGACCAGTAGCTCAATCCTATAGGATGCATAGGTTCATCTTAGTAGTGACCTTCAGACAGATATGGGAAACATCGAACACTTGTGAACATTCGCCAATAACTACATCTTTATTCATCTTATTAATCTTTTCATTGTGATTGTGGTTAGTTAGTTTCCGAGTATTGTGGTTTGTTCAACTATCTCATTAAAGCTTTATTTACTTGAATATGAACTGAATTTGTGCAAGGTACCTCCTCCCGTAGTCATTTTGGATTTGTTCATTGATTTGTCACAAATAGACGGAGTTTGAATTATAGGTTTTGTAGGCATACCTCTTGTAAACCTTCACGAGACTAAAACTCGTCCACTAGGGACACCTAGGGGTTCAAAGGCTTGTTATTTATGCTTAAAGTGACCGTAGCCTCAACGAGACGGAGTTGTATGTATTTGTTTTAGAATTGTTTTGTTTGATTTGCTCGAGGACTAGCAAAGTCTAAGTGTGGGGGAATTTGATAGGTGTGATAAACACCTAATTTTATATCTAGTATTTATGCTTTCTTTGCGAGTTTTCATGTATATTGTGTATCTTATGTGTGAATTTGAGTTTGTTAGGTACTTTGGAGTCGTTGGAGCAAAAGAAGAAGAAACAGGGCAAAAGGTGCAAACATTATTGGAGGCGATTATTTCTCATATTTGCTTTTATTTCTTCATCCCTATCTGAAAAGTTTGTCGGCTTTAGTGATGCAATTTCTGTCTGAAAGGCATGACAACTTTAGTGATGAATAGAAATTTAAGAGATGAAGTAGGTTTGAGAAGTAAGAGGAGGCTGCTGTTATGGAGGAATTCGAAATAAGGAGAAAGCGTTCATGAGAGCTATATTCGGAGTAGTCTAGGTGATGCAAGAGGAGTTATGCAGGAAATTATTCAGTCAGTCCCCTAAAACTAACAACTGAACGGAGAATTACATTGTCTGTTATCTGGGACCGACAGGCTAAACAATCAGATGGCCCTTATCTACTATACTTGGGTGCATATATCCACTTCCATATTCCTACACAAGCCCTAGAATTCAGTGGAAAATCAATTTCTCATTATTTCTTATTTTTCCACCTGAAATTTGAGAGAGGGAAGAACAGACTGTAATGAAGATAAGTGGGAGAGATCAATGGGGGTTTGTTGTTGTTCTGCTCGTGGAATTAAAGGAAGAGAAGAAGGTACAGATGCTGTTGCTGCTGTTCATCATGGAGGAAGATGGATTAATTCGTGGGTTGAATGAATCTGTAGTGAGTGAAATTTAGGGTTCTTCTAGAATTGAAATTGAATGGTTGTAGATGTTGGTAGTGAGGACTAAATTCTAGGGTTTCAGTTGAGAATCTCTGGCAGTTTTAATAAAATGGGTTTGTGGAAGATGTTGGTTCTATGTAAACAGGGGGGAGAAGATGGAAGAAATGTTGTCGAGGTACTGCTTTACTTCAATGAGATTTCTGGTACAATGTTTTCAATGGAATTTACAAGGGATTGTGATGGAATTCGGAGGAGAAGGAATTGAAGTTATTGGATGAGTTCTGAAGATCCAGATGGAGCTTTTGATTTAAGCTGCAAGGTATTGGTAATATGCTGTGGTGGTACAGCTGTTGTTTAAGTTGAGATTGTGCTTGAGTTGCAGAAGGGAAGATGCAGCTGAAAGTGGAAGTTACAGCCAATGGGTTCAAGCATTTGAACTGCAGGTTACAGAGCTGCTGCAATGGGAGTGTATGGCTTTAACTTGACTGAGTGTTGCTTCCATTGAGCCGGAGGGAACAAGTTTGGATCTGGTAGAACTGAAGGCTGTAATAAATGAGCTGCTAATGGTAGTGATTCTGAAATTGCAAGTGGTGGCCTTGAGCCTTACAAGCTGGGAGAATGGCAGTGGTAGTATTGGTGACTACAAGTAAGAAGTTGCAACTGTGAAGCTTTGGAGATGTTGGTTCTGGTGATGTGCAGCTATGAGAGGATACAACTGAGTTAGCTGGTGTTGTTTGGCATGTTATGTGGCAAGACAGGCAGATAATGGAAGTGAAGCTGTTGGCTTGGGAAGATGCATCACAGGCTTTGTTGTGACAGGATAATGAGCTAGCTGACCTAGTGCTTTAGATCTTGGTGGTGCTGCTGTGATAGAGTTGGTGGGTGTTTTGTGGTGGTTCATTGTCAATGATATGCAGTGATGCTAATGCTGAAATGGAAGAGCTGAAAGTAAATGGTGACTGAAATAAGCTGCAGTTGAAATTGCAAGAGCAAGGTAGGGAAGGCTGAACTGCAATGTGCAGTGACTAGAACTTGATGATGCTGTGTTACTGCAATAAGTTACAGGAGCAGCAAAAGCGGCTTAAGGTGATGATGCAATTGAGCGTAGGGTTGACAGTTCTGAAGTTAAGTTGAAGATGCAGGGGACAAATGGTAATGTAGTGATGGGTTCTTTGAGTCGCAAATGATGCTGCAATGAGACATGGAGATGATTATGAAGCTGCAGTTAGGAAGTGGCTTTAATGGTGATGGCAACAGCTAAGCAGTGAGCTGGTATTGCAGCTGAACTGGTGGTTATGGCTAAGTACTTGGACTTTCACAGCTGTGGTATGAACAAGAGTTGTATCCCTGAGAAGATGGCAGAAATAAGGTGATTTGAGCTGATGGTAGAGAAATGTACAAGGATTGAGGGTTGATTGCAGCTTGTAATGAATGGATCGACTTAGATGTATGCTAGGGTTAACAGGTGCAACTGATTTGCATAAGTATAAATGGTAGTGCATTTGGCTTGCTTTCTGATTAAAGCTACATCAGGAAAGGAACTGACCTGAGATGGTGGTTGCGAGGCTATATCTCTGGTGGAGTTCATACAAAACAGGAAGTGCAGCTGTGAGAGTGAATGATTGAAGCTACTGGTGAAATGAGGATTGCAGGCAGCTGGTGACAAAGGAGTTGTTGCGCTGTTTCTGGTACTTGCGAGCTAAGTATATCAAGAAGAATACAGGAAATTGCAGGTGGAATTGAGCTTGAATGGGTTGCAGTCGCAGTTTGATAATGTTGCTATAAAGTTGTGTGTGGATTGAGGTGGTGACTGAGTTTGAGAAGCTACAGTAGAGAAGGCAGTGGTGGTGAAAAGGTTATGAAACTGGTACCATTTTGTCTACGGTGAAGCCATATTGTAAGATGAGAAGCTGGTAGTGAAGCCAAGATGGCCGCGAAATTATGCCAGCCAAGATGGCTGTAACTGAGCAGTGATATGTAATGATGGTGCAAAACAATGCATGGCATGTGCTAGGTGGCTCTGTCCTTGGCCATTCAGCCCATCTAGCTGAGTAAGATGTTGATTGACCTGGCTGACTGTGCTCGGTCACTTGAGATACTTTTCGGCGCCGGATTCCGGCCAAATTCCGGCCGGTGCACCAGTTTTCCGGCGAGCATATTTTTGGGACATGTTTTCACATGGGTTTCTCACACTTGGTTTATGGGCTTGGTGGACTTCTTGCTATTGGACTTTGGGCTTTGAAGACCTAATTTTGGAAAGTTGGAAAAGCTATAAAAGGAAGAGTTTCTATTCTTTTAAGGGGATTGGATTATTCTTTATTCTACTGTAGTTTGGAGGAGAGCGATTCTACTAGGGTTTGCTTCCGTTTATTTTTCATGTTCTTCAATTTATTTTTGATAATAATTATGTTGAATCTAAAACCTATGAGTAACTAATTTCTTATTATTGGTTATGGGATAATAAATGGATTTCACAAATAAGTTTTGAATCAATGAATTAGTTTTGTCTCAAGTTTATTGTTTATGATTCATTGTTAATATATGATTTGATTGTTTATTTGGTTGAGTCCGGAATCAATCCGATTTGCTTTCATATCTAGAGCTATATTAGGGTTTTCAATACGAAAACGTTGTTTATCCTTGATTTTGAGTAGCATAAATGTGGGTAGTGCTTGTAGTGATATATCCTACTAGTCACATATGAATTATAACTTGGGTTAAATCAATTTAGTGCTTTTACACATTTTGATTGCCTTGATTAGTCTTATTCCAGAAAACTTATTGCTTTTAGGGAGTTAAATCTAATTGTGCTTTTACACTTTAGGTTGCTTTATAGGAAGAATTCACATATGCATCTTTTAATGTGGTTGTGATGAAATCAGGGAATTAGCGGGATATTCTTGCGATCAAGATATCCTAGGACTTTTAGTAAATGAGAGATTAATTTAGCAATTCTAGTCATTGTTGAGAATACGTATTTGTGAATGAAACTATCCCGTGACCAATACCTTCTCCTTATTGATTATTTTAATACTATATTGCTTTCAATTTATTTATATTGCTTTCAAAATCAAAACATCCCCCCTTGGTTACTAAGAAACTGAAAATTTGCATAACAACATAAGCCTCTCTGTGGATACGAACTCTTTCTTATTGCATACTACTTTTATTTTAGGAAGTAAGAAAGTGAAATTATATTTGTGTCGGCTGACAACCGATCATTTGTATGCTGAGTTCACGGACTGAGCTCATGCACTACACCGGTTTCACTTGATCAACAAAGTTCGCAAACTTTGGTTCAAGCAATAAGGACTTATACATATATGTGTTTCCACAATAATGCTTATATCCTCCAATGGTTATATTGTCTAAACTCTCATTTCAATGATTGAAACATTCTCATAGGGTGTTATATATTTGTTATTCACAAACTATTTTTTGTCAGAGCGATTTCTAAAGTGATTGAAACATAACATGAATTTCGTCACTAGGTAAAGATGAACTTGGCTAACGAGAAAGCTTTACCAACACATATTTCGAGAAATATATAAGCGAGATATACTCAGCTCGAAATACCACATGTGTATAATCTTAGTCTATATAGTAATATGACTTTTGTCTCAAGATAGGAGATAGAGTAGATAGACTTTAGAGTGATAGATAAGTTCAATTCTCCACATACCTTTTAGTCGATAAAAATCCATTGGTTCCTTGAGTAGTCCTTCGTCTTGTATGATGATCTCCATGGAGTTCTTGAGCTCAACTACACTTTCTATCCTAGTACGAGACCTTAGCTATAGTAGACAAGAAATCAAGACTTTATAGTCTTGATCACTAATATTGACAAACATGCTTGAGATAGCAACACATGCGATTTCGACCGAGCAATGTTCTAACAATAGGAATGACAACTATCTTTACCTGCTAATTCATTTGCTGAGTCCTGCTCCGAGTCCCCTGGCTAACGCTGCGAGTTTGGCTCCGAGTCACTCGCCTGACTGCTTTTGGAGTTCGAACCATATATGGTAGTGGCGGCTGATCATCAACATCCATCCCATGATCTTCTTGCCCTGGTTCCTCAGGATTGCTTGCTCCCTTACTGGAGGTGTTCATTGGCTGAGATGGATCGGTAGTGGGTTGGAAGTTTCCCTCAAAAATCGCTCCTCCTATCTTACCAGTCGTCGGGCAAAACGCATCCATTACAAGAAAGTGCATCTACTCATCATCATGCCAAGGTCGTGCAGCCAATTGTCGAACCATAAACCTTTCTGATGCAGGGAGAATGATATACTGAAACCCAATCCTACTCAAACTAGAGACAAGAAATCGATCAGCAACAACTGCAACTCCCTCATGCACTTTAAGGGGTTCATACTTTAGATGATATGCATATAAAACCCAATCATCATCGTCAGATCCATCCCACTTTGGCTTTACAGTAGGAATTGGAGTTTCACCATTGACAGATTCAGGAACACTAGTCTCTGGAGTACTAGTATCACCAATATGCACAACACCATGCATTCTACAACCTCCTTGCTCAACACCAACATCAGGGCTGAGAAATGGATTACTGGTATCTTGATTTATAGGAGATGGTTTGGGCTGATTGAAGAATTTAATCAATCGCTCAATTGGCGAATTGAGCAACAATTCATGCACAACCCCAGGGGGTCCTTCCTATTGCATGTATTCTTCGATCTTTACCTCCATATTATGATGCATATCCTTAAAATACCACTCAAAATTCTCTATGAATTTAGGAGACTCACACCCCTGAGGAAAGGCAATATAGTATGGCATACATCTCACAATATGCTCATAAGGGTACCAGTGAATTCGAGGCTCGTTATCAACTCCAACCAATTTCTATTTTCCCTTACGATCGATCTTTTGCTGCTCATCATCCATGGAGGAAGAATAAGTAATTACAACACCAACAGTTGCTTGAAGGAAAAAGTTGCAGAGAAAGAACAATTAGTCTTATCTCCAGCTTCTGAACCGGCTCTTATAAAAAATTTCATTTTGGGGTCTTCGGTCATTTCACCAATTAATGAAAACTTTTCCAAAAAATCATAACCCCTCTCTCTAAATCCTCCATCCTCCTTCCCTGTCATTTCAAATCTCCCTCAAATAGGTCTTTATAGCCTATACAGCAGGAAATTACTTCCTACACGCTTTAATCCATCATTTAATCAATTGGTTTTCTTGACAGGTGGGGGTGATCTGCTGGACTCTACAACATTTGGCACCAGTGAATGGTGGACACGCAACACTTCTGAGAACTTCACATGCTCCTCTCTCACGTATACAACCCCAAACCTCATTCATCTGACTCGCAGGTTGACTAATGTCGAATGTCAATCTTGTTGGTCTAGGAACCACAACATTTATCCAATGGAGGCCATAAATTTGAGAAATATGACCAAATCAAACAATGAAACCGATCAATCATGATTTTTTTCCCACTCGGTTTCTGAAAATGACAAGGCTCTCAAACTCAGCAATCGGGGTACCCCTGACTACTCTATCTTTTCAGTTCAATACTTATAACAACACAACTCTTTGTGTGAAATTTTATGCCAGGTCACTATCCAAGGTATCATTAGCCATTAAAGATCAAGACCATTGTAACAAAGACACTGGAGATAGCTATCTACACAAGTACATACAAGTCAGTCTCTTCTATTATTCAACTACAAATCACCAAACTATAGATCCCCACTCAATGCATGACAACCCTCAGCATGCACCCGTGAACAAAATTCAAATTAAAGCTTTCCACTTCAACCTTCATATTGAAACCATAAACATTACCTACACTTCCACCAATGAACATTACCCACACTCTCTTCATATAGAGTTCATATTGTATCATCTCCTCGGCCCCATGGCTTCTTCTTCAAACACAAATCCTAATACTATTGACAACCTAGTCCATAAAATGAACTCTCCTCTAAATATACCTGAAGACCTTTTTCCAAAGGTGTTCATCAATCCTGATAACATCAAAACAAAACAACCTCAAGATTGGAAAGGGTGGTTCATTGGTAATCTCTGCAATAATATTTTTTTTCAAACCTCTAGAGCTAGCAATTTCAAAAATGCTAACTGGGAAATGCAAAGTATAATTGAAGTGGATGTTTGGAATAGGAGAAGAAATTTCTACATCCTCAGAACCACCCATGAAGAGGACTACTCAACCCTAAGAAAAGGTGGCACCAAGGGAGTTTTTGAGAAACTTATGGTCTTAGTAGGTGTACCTGCCAATTGACCTGATCTAATTGATGAAGAATAATTCTCAAAAGTCATGATCTAGCTCCTTGTCAAGAGAATCCCAACTCATATCATTCCTGATATCAGAAACATACTTAAACCAATTGGAGTCTACCAAGATGCAAATAAACCTTATGGAAGTGATAGATTTGAAAAAGAAAACTTGGAGGTAAAACTCACAATCAATGTTACCAATTCTCTAAAATTTGGGATTAAAGCATATGAAACACCTACTCTATCACATTGGTTGGAATGTGCTTATGCTCTCAATGGAATTAAATTCTGCAAAGTCTGTAGAATTCTTGATCAACTTAGTCCTCCCTATTCTACACCACCAAACCAAAACCACCAATTACCTCAATCTCTCCCAATACCTCAACCAACACCTCCACCAAAAATACCTCAACAAAAAATTGTCCAAGCTGGTAAAGATATCATTTGCATGCCATATTCTGATGTTGCTGCTGCTGAATTTGAAGCAAAAATGAAGGCTGCTAAGAGATTGGAGCTTGAAAAGGCTATAGCTAACTTTGACTCAACATCCAACAGCCCAATCACTTTTGGTGCTCAGTGATAATCCTGCTTCCCCTGCTTATGATATGGTTGCTGCTGAAAACATTTTCCCTGCTTCCCCTGCACTAAAGAAATTCATATTCAATGATCTTCCCATTCTGGCCCAAATCAAAGCTAATTTGGAAGCTGATTCAGCTAAAAAGAAGAAAGCCTCTTGGAAAGCTAAGAAAAAATCTCATAGTTTTAACAATTTAAGTGAAAATCCCCAGAAAACCTCATACTTTGACCCAAAGAGAAAGAAACCTATCTGCAATGAATACAATTAACTCCCTAACTGTTTGGAGCAAGCTAATCTCAAGAGATTCAAATATTTTCCCGAAGATACCTAGGAGCAGATAGGAAACACTCCTTCCCCAATGGCTAATGGTACCACGGAAAGCCCATCCTCTGGAAATATGGTAAGGTTCCTAATCCCTATTTATTTCTCTACAAGTTACTATAAGAATTACAATATCACTCACCTTGTTCCATACATCCATTATGACCATATCATTAGAAGACTAACCTCCAAGTATCCAAATATATCCTATTTCTGGCAGTTCTTTACCTCTTTGGCATGGAACTGTCAAGGATTGGGAACTAGAGATGTTAAAAGTTACCTTAATGATATGCTCAATAAGTTGAACCCTGATATCATTTATCTCTCTGAAACCAAACAAAAGAATGTTAAATTCAAGAAAACTATGCATGATATCGGAGTCCATAACTACTGGTATGTGAATCCAGGAGGGGCAAGTGGCGCTACTGGTGGTTTAGCTTTGATTTGGAAAAGTAGCATTTCATTAGAAATTATGGATTCTTCCTTGAATCATATCAATGCAATAATCAGACTTGTCAATAGCCCCCCTTGGCTTTTCACATGCTACTATGGTAGCCCTTATGACACCTCTTCCAAACTCAACTCTTGGAAAATGATAGATAAAACTGCAGTTACCAATTGGCTGGTAATGGGTGACTTCAATTTTATCCTTCATGACACTAAAAAGTTCAGTACTCATCCTATGGACACTAATGAAGCTTATCAATTTAACAAAAAGATCCTTGATCTAGATTTGGTTGATATTGGTTTTATTGGTTGTCCTTTCACTTGGTCTAACAAAAGAAGGGGTCATGCCCTTAATGAAAAAAGACTTGATAGATGTCTAGATACTGATGATTGGCTAACCCTATATCCTAATACCACTATCACCAATATGCTAGCCATTGGGTCCGTTCATCATCCCATTCTGCTGAACTCAAATCCTCATTGGAAGAATGGAAAGATATATTTCAAGTTCTTTGGCCCTTGGTTGGACCATGAAGAATGCAAGAAAATGATAGCTGAATGTTGGAGAAAAGATATATATGGATCCAGTGTCTTTACTATTGCAAGAAGACTCAAAGACATAAAACTTCACATCAGAGTATGGAACAAGGAAATTTATGGCATCATCAAAACTAATATTGAAGAATGCAAGCAATATCTAACACGGATACACAACAACAACTTCAAGGAAGATAAGGGTCATGTACTAGCTTATGCAAGGAAACATCTTAAAAACTGGCAATACATAGAAGATAAGTTCTGGAAAAATAAAAGCAGAGATCAATTGATAAAGTTGGGAGGACAAAACACAAGCTATTTTCATAGATCCGCCAATAGCAGAACTAGAATTTTTTTTTGATATAATACAGAATGAGACAGTAGAATGGATTACTGATTACCAAGAAGTTAAAGACTATATCATTACTCATTTCTCAAAAATGGCAACTGCTGAAACCATAACCATCTCTCTAGAAATTATCAACCTCATCCCAACAACCATATCCTCTACTGACAACATCATGCTCAACGGAAACCCTGATCACAATGAAATCAAATCCATATTGTTCAGCATGGCCAGTGATAAAGCTTCAGGTCCTGATGGATTTCCACCAAATTTCTTCAAAGCCAACTGGGAACTTTTTGGAAATGACATTGTCAAAATATTTCAATATTTCTTCACTTCAGGTCACCTCCTCAAAGAAATGAATTCCACATTCATATCCCTTATCCCAAAAATTGAAAACCCAACATCCCCAAGCCACTTTAGACCCATTAGTCTTTGCAATACTACTTATAATATAAAATTCAAACTCATTGCTTATAGAATGAAACTCACCTTAACAAAATCATATCCACTTACCAATCTGCTTTCAACCCTGGCAGACAAATATCTGACAATATAGATACTTCTCATAAGATCATACACAATATGAGATCCAACAGAGGGAAAAAAGAAACTCTGGAACCATGGGAATCAAAATTGATATGGCAAAATCTTTTGATAGAGTAGATTGGACATTTCTAATATCCATCATGAAGAAGATTTGCTTCAATAATCAATGGTGCAACAAAGTTATGCAGTGTATTTCAACTTCCCCATCTATTGTTTTAATTAATGGCTCTCTAGATAAGTTCTTCAAACATTCAAGAGGCTTAAGGAAAGGTGACCCCCTTTCACCCTATCTCTTTCTTTTCTGCATGGAATCCCTCTCAATAACTCTTATTCATGCTGGGGAGTTGGGCATCATAAATGGAATAAAGATATGCAAAGCAACACTATCTATCAACCATTTATTATTTGGTGATGACTGCATGATCTTTTGTAAAGCCAACTTGACAGAAGCTCAAAACATTATGAAAATCCTTCAGATATTTGGAAACTCCTCTGGGCAACTTATAAACTTCAACAAATCTGGAGTCTTCTTCAGTAAGAACACAGACCCAAGCCTCATCCCTCAAATCAGCAATTTTATGGGGGTCCAACTTCTTCAACTAAATGATAAATATCTTGGTTCACTTCTTTTAACTCATAGAAGCAAAATCATCTCTTTCAAGCCCGGAGTTAAAAAGCTGAAATTAAGACTATCTATCTAGAAAAAGGTACCACTGAATCCTGCAGGAAAGTAAGTGCTTATCAAATCTGTAACTTCCTATGCATGCATCTACCAAATGAACTACTTCAAGATTCCCAAGAAGACCTGCAAAGACAAAAACAATCTTCAAAGGGATTTATTCTAGTGAAAAACGCAGAAAATACAACTGGATATTACCCCAAAGCTTGGATTGCAGTCTGCAAACCAAAAGAGATGGGAGGATTAGGCTTCATGAATATGGAATTTTTTAATCGTTCTATGATAACTAAAATTAGTTGGAGACTAGAGCAAGATAAGGACTCCCTCTGGTACAAACTCATGGATGCTAAATATCTAACTGGCAGAAATGTTCTCAATACGGAAACACATTCAAAAGATGGTGATTCCTGGATATGGAAAGGAATCCTAGAAGGCATGATCAATAATATTCAACATCACTGTATCTGGAGAATTCGGAATGCGAGAAAAATCAAAATTTGGGATGACATATGGATACCAGGAACCTCTACAAGACTCAATAAACCTCAACATTGTCCAAACCAGATTGAGTATGTGGAATCTCTCCTCTTACCATATGGAAATTAGGATGAAACTCTTGTACAAGACTACTTCTGCAACAACACTGCTCAAGAGATTCTTACTCTGCAAACTCACCCAGGAGAGGAAGATAAGATCGTATGGAATCTGAATAATACAGAAACTTTCTATGTCAAAGAGTCATACAAGGAAAAGATAGTTATACAAGGCAAAGATTAACAAGCTATACAACAATGACACTCAAACAAGAAACTGGGAAGCAATATGGCACATGGAGGTGGCTCCAGTTATTAGGATTTTTATCTGGAAATGTGCCCATGGGATTCTCCTCACTAATGCCAAAACAGATAGCATACCACACTACATTGACCCTCAATGTAATGTGTGCAATAGTGGGGAACAAGAAACCATGACACACATGCTTCTAAACTGTCATGCTGCAAGGTTAGTATGGCAAAAAGTTTTTGGTTCTCATAATACTCAATTTGATAACACCACTATCTTCATAAATTGGCTAAATTCTTGGTTTCATCCTGGGATGGCCAATCAAGATTGTAGCATCTTTTCCACTACTTGCTGGTATATCTGGAAAGCCAGATGTGATTGGATCTTCAAACAAGTTGATCCAAATACTGCAATTACTACTATGTGCATTAAACAACATCTCTGCTACCGTAATAGAATTCACCACATGCCAGAGCATATTATGAATGATTTCCCTCTTTTACCTAAGTAAAGTGATTCAAATATGAACCTCAATAATACTACTTATGACTTGGATCTGCATGGGTCAAAAGTTTATGGAAAAATTATCATGATTTATACTCTACAAGATCCTGAGAGCTTACTATATTATACTGCAATGACTATGATAGATTTTGCAGGAAACATCATTGGAACCAGAAGATATCCAGGATATTGTGGAGCTTGGGGAGCAATAGGAGGAACATACCTAGCTTTCCAATGGGCCAAAAAATGCAGCACACCAACATAGAGATATTTGCTGAATCAATGGAAGTCCTAACCAGGAAACTGTCAAAGGAAGATTAAATCTAAGCTATCATGAAAGAAAGAAACAAATACCATGAGGATAGTCAGGATATTGATATTTCTCCAGTAACTTTTGTTTTATTAAGACCCACTCTTATCCATCGTCTTCAAAATATGGATACTTTTAATTTAGCTTTATATTGTAAGAACAATGCTGGAAGGGTGGGTAGACCAACCTATGCTAATATCTTGTACCAGTCTTAGGTGCTTTTCTTGGCCTAAGTTTTTCTATTACAAAAAAATATATCCAAAATGTACCCAGGCCTATTCCTATAGGTATGCCAAACACTGATTTTTGGCATATGTGCACCCACTATAGGTATGCCAAACTGCCAAACTCATATGCCAATATGTCTGGAATAACATATAGGCATACACGACAGAGTTTCTAGCGAGCGATAGAAATTCCATCGCTCGATGGTCAAGCCAGCGCTAGTTGGTCATTAAATCGCCAGCGCTAGTCAAGCTCGCGCTCGACTCTCAGAACATCGCTTACCAGATCTTCATCCAACGGCTAGTATTCCCTCCTATAAATACCTAATTTCAATTCCATATCAACTCACACCAGAATTTCTAAATCTCTCTAGAATTTCTCAATCTTCTTCTTAAAATCTAAAACAATCACATCTTCTCTACACTTCTTTTTATTTCTTGTAATATGGATTCACAATCTCAAAGTCAAGACAAAGGCAAAGCTTGAAAAACCAAGGCCCGTGGTACAAAATACACACTGATAGAAGATGAATGCATTTTTCGTAATTATGTTTATTTTACCAAAGATTGCATCGATGATGCACAACAACATGGTAACACCATGTGGGATAATATATTTTTGAAATATGAAGAACAAACCATGAACATCAATTCTCGTGATGCAAAAGGATTGGCAGAACAGTTCATTGTATTCTACAAGGAAGTAGCCGCTTATGTTGCATTGATAATGCAAGCCAAGAGAACATGCATGGAGAGTGGTCAGAACGATGTTGATTTTGAAACAAAGGTTCGTTTAGATTGGCAGCGAAAACATGGTAAACATTTCGCTTTCGAAAGTTGTTATCATATTTTGAAGGTGTTGAACAAATATAATCCAGATTTCTTAATAACTAATCAACAAGTACCTGAAAGGTCACCATATAATTCTTCTCCCTCAATACTAAATTCAAATTCTTCACCAGATACTGCAGAAAACCCAGAAGATAACTTAGTTTTTAATAATTATGATGATGATGGTAAGAGAAAATTGTCAGGGAGGAACAAAGCAAGAAAATTAGCTCAAGAAGGAGGGAGTTCCGATGGCTTTAACATGGCAGAGTTTACGGAACATCAAAAGACCGTTGAGAAGCAAAGAGCAGTTGATAGGAAATTTCAAAACATGGAAAGTAAAAAAAGTCATATTTCTCAAGAAACATTTGGTTTTGACTATGATAAGCATAACATCCTCCAAGCTAACACTTCAATTATGAACGCTCAGCAAAAAAATGTGTGGAAAATTGAATTTGACATAATTCAAGCACAGATTGAACAACAAGCTGGATTTACTAACAACAATGGTGATGATGATGGAATTGATGATGAGTTCGATGTAGTAGTTCCTCTAAATGATTGATGTATTAAATTAAGTTTTAATTTAAAAGTATTCCATTTTAATTTGATATATTGTTGTTGCATTCTACTTAATATTAGTTTGAAATGAAAACTTGATTAATTTGAAATGTTGTTGCTCATTAACTTTAAATAAGTCTATTGCTCATTAACTTAAATTAAAATACATAACTTAAATTAAAATACATAAAACTTAAATTAAATTACATAACTTATTATCTTCCATGCTCTACCCAAAGATTCAATCTCAGATCGTCTCTTAAACTGACATACAAATTTCGGTTCTAAATGTAATTAGTCATTTGAGCATAATTCCTTGCAGGGACTCCTCTTTGTGGTTGAATCTCCGGCCGCAAATATTCATCTTCATAGTTAGTCCACTCCGGATTACGACGGGTTTCCTGAATTACCATGTTATGAAGAATTATGCAAGTGAGCATAGTCTTGTGCATTTCACGAGGACTCAACCCACGATATGGGCCACAAATGATAGCAAACTTCCTCTTCAAATTTCCAATAGCACGTTCCACATCCTTCCTTGCTCCCATTTGGGCATCGTTAAAATGCCGATATGAACGACCTAATGCACCGGCAGGAGGCTGACGGTAACATTGAACCAAGGTTGACCATTTTGCATAGATACCATCCGCAAGATAACATCCATGAGTATACTAGTGGCCGTTAATCATGAAACAAACTTGGGGACAAATTCCATGCTTCAAATTTTCAAACAGATACGACTTATGCAAAACATTGATATCATTTTGTGAACCCGGAAGACCAAAAAAAACGTGCCATATCCAACAATCGTAAGAAGCAGCAACTTCAAGGATAACAGTTGGTTTTGGATAATGACCTTTATATTGACCGACCCAATAAACAGGGCATCCTTGCCATACACAATGCATACAATCGAGACTACCTAACATTCCTGGGAATCTCCTTTCCTTATTCTACCTCAATATTTGTCTAACATCTTCCTCGGTTGGTTTTCATAAATATGTTGGACCAAAATGATTAATAATTACTTCACAAAACAATGAAAGGTTAGTGAATGAAGTTGTTTTACCTATACGGAGATACTCATCGTTCGCATTCGCTGGTCTTCCATAACCTAGAATCCTTTAAGCCGAAGTAACTTTTTGTTCAGGACTATGACCTCTAATATTCAGTGCATCAAACTGATAATTAAATTGAGGTTCTACCCGACAAAGCTCTTCAATAATCTTATCACCAGATGCCGAGGCATACGAAATCGACCTTGGAAATCTATATCAGAGTACACACAATTGGGAAGAAAATAATCGTGCATCAGCTTCTGATGGTAAAATTCCCTCCCTAGATACGTATACCTTCTTGAGAATATTTCTTGTGGCTATGGAACTGTAGGTATTTGGCCCGTATATACTAGCATCAAAATGTCGATAAGTTTATTATCTTCAGCTTCCTCATCGTCAAGTTCTTGCAACCTCCTTCGATGCATTTCTTGTTGTAATCTAAACCGATTCATAATAATATTTCTCTCTTCATTAGATCTCGCCATGGAAATTTAAAATGAGAATAAAGATAGAGAAATTGGTGAAATATAGGTTGAAGTAGGTGTGAATACCTTGGAGAAATACGAAGGCGTATATATAGGAACTAGTGTGGGGAAATAGCCGTTGCAAAAAAACCAGCGATCGATATAATTAATATCGCCAGCGATACTATTTATATCGCTCGATATAATGTATAACACCAGCGTTATTCAGAATATCGTTCACTAATTTTGTTATGAATTAGAATGTCTGTCGCTCATTGGTTATTGATTATTGAACTAAAACCCACTTCATATTTACTCACCAATTTTCACTATTTCTAAGCAGGGAATTTGGGATCAAAATCAACATTAACAACTAAGCGAGCCATACATACATACGACCAAAACAACCAAATTAGGCTAAACAAACTTGAAACAAATTTAACTCCAACAGAAGTAATGAAGATGTTGAAATTTACCTTTGACGAAGAGGATTTACACAATCACCATATCAATTTCAGAGAGAAGAAGCAAGAAGAACTCAAGCTATGGATATAATTTCACACAAAATTTGAAATCATCGGAACAATTGAAAGATTCAAACTCATTGAAATCGAAATCAAACTAAGATAAGTGAGAATTAGGGTTTTGAGTTTCCAATTTCTGATAAAGGGTTTTGAGATACTGACTGCTAAATTGACCTAAATTGACTACTTCAAATAAAAAAAGGTTACTGTACTAGATATTTAGTGATAAAATCTCCACCAAACGTGTCATCTCGAGATCATCATCATCCGTTGCGTGGCACTTGGATCTTCACTTTGCATCGAATCAGCTACGCCGTTGAACATTCTAACTCCTTAAACTTCCTTGACCTAATTGATGAAAATCAAGAATAACAAAATTCAGAACAAAATTATGAAACCCTAATTAAAATCAATAGCAAAATTAGAATGTATGTCGCTCATTGGTTTTCCCATAGGGACGCAATTGGTTTGCCATGGTATCTGGTATGCCAAACAAGCGTACCCATATGAATAGGCCTCACGGTAAAAAATGTGAGAATGCTACGACTGTGGGACATACAACCCGTTTTCAAACCTTGGTTATTGGCATACATATTCGTTGACACTTCATGTATTGTATACGTGTCGTTGGCATATTCACGTGGACCCTACATGATGTTGGTCATCCACTATTTAACCGACTTTTACAACATTATCTTCACATTATCTCCACCTCTTGTTTGGTTTTGTATCCTTCTTTCATCTTCTTCCTCCGGAATACAAAAAAAATAAATGCTGAAACATTAGTTCTCAATCAATCCACTGAGTTCTCTACTGGCGCGGTTTCTCTTCTTCATTCAGAAATCACCACCATCACCAACAGCAACAGGCTAATTAGGTAAGGTCGGATTCGATTTTGTTTTTATTTTAATTAGGTCTGGAATTGATAGTTTGATACCATGAATTTGATTTTGTTTTTGTTTATTTTCTTCTCAAGATTAAGCCATGAATACGATTTTGTTTATTATGTAAGGGTTTCGTTTTTGACTTCATAATCTCCTTGTTGTTCACAGGAATCACAGCAAAAAGAAAAGAAAGGGGATTTGTAACAAAAACCCTAGCTACGCATCCTAAACTGCAATATATCAAGCACAAAAAGTAATTTACATACCACTTTTACTACTCTTTTATCTTTCTTTTTTGTTTATCTTTTCTTATTTTGTTTCTTGTTTTTGTAAAATTTAGTAAACTTGTTTATCTTTTCTTATTATCTCCACCTCTTGTTTGGTTTTGTATCCTTCTTTCATCTTCTTCCTCTGGAATACAAAAAAAAAAAAAAAAAAAAAAAAAACTGAAACATTAGTTCTCAATCATTCCACTGAGTTCTCTACTGGTTTACATAAATCTCACACTGAATTCAATTGAATTCACCAAATTGTTTTCACTGATAGATTGAAAGCACCCAATTTTTGGCAGGTATGATAGATTGAAAGTGAGGCAGTTATTTGTTCTGTATGTTAGGTTTTGCTCAAATTATTTGTTTTTTTTTTTTTATCCATATCGACTACCGGCAGAATGCTTTCGTATAGAAATTTGCAAACACTTCACTCGGATGGTAATCACCTGATTAGTCTTGCAGCTTAGTACTTCACTTCAGTATTCATTCTTTTTTAGAGATTTTGCTTAGGATTATCAAACTTTCAAACTTATAGCTTTTGTTCCTGTGTTTGTTTGTTATGCCACAAAGAGATTCTGTCTGGTTTTTGAATTTTGAATATCTTTTCTAGGGTTTTAATAGTTGTTGGATTAAAAATTGGTTTGTTGTTTAGTTTAACTGATTTGGGGTTTCTGGTTTTCTAATTGGCAGCTTGAAAGTTACTTTCGATGACATATATATGAGAAAAAGCCTACAAAGAAGAATTTGTTAAGGTTTGCCCTAAAAAGAAGAAGAAGAAGGCTAGAGAGAATTTATCAATACCATGACTGAAGCAACAAGCAGCACCTCTTCTGCTTCTGGAGATCAGGTTTGCCATAAAAAAATCGAATTCTATTTTATTTTTTCTAGATTTTTTCCCGTCGGATTGATTTTGTTTCCTTTTCTCATTATAAAGCGTGCTGATCATATGAGGCACATCCAGCAAGTGATGAATGGTTTAAGACTCAAGTACCCAGATATTGATCGTCTTGATGAGATTAGCCGTAATATTCATAAAGACGGGGAAGGTTTAAAATTGAAGGTCCCAAATGGTATATTCGCACCTTCAGACTTGGTTGGAACTTCTTAATCTATATCTAATTCTTAAACTACATTTTCATTTGGTTTTGACATCTTTGAATTTTGTATATTGTGATAGACATGCTGGTACTTGTAAACAAGACTGCAGGGTGGGACACTCCCCGGGATCTGAATTCGGCTCGTGAAATGTACACTAGCGTTCGAGATGGATTGAAAGATCCCAATTTCAAAATTGAAAAAGAATTAGAAAAGCTTAAGGTAACACTTGTTTAATTAGTTTAAGAGTTTTTTTTCTTCTTCTGAATTGCTAGTTATATTGGATTGTTGTTTGTCTTAATAAGGGTTTATCGTCTGCTCTGGGAAGTAAGTGTGATGTTTTTGCGAAAGAGTGTGGACAACTTAGTTTGAAACATGGAGATTGTTGTCAGAGTCTTGTTGAGAAACTTGTTGAGCAGGTGAGTTCAGAGTCCTATACATTTATATTCTTATTTGAATGTTATTGAATTACCTGCTACCCTTCCTTTTCCATCCGTAAAACAGGTACCCCGCATAAAGGATATGTCTGGATATGAGGATGTAGCCACTCGGGATGAGAAGCGTTGGATTGAACGAGCTCTACGAAAAAAGGGGCAAATGGTCAAACAGGGTGAAGATTGCAAGATACATCTAGAGGTAAATATCCGGAACTAGGTACTGTTAGACTTTTTTGTGTTTTGAGTAATTCTTGTTTAGTTTAAGTTAATCATGATTTGTCATAATCTGTTTTATGGTTTGTTTATGGCTTAATCTTGCTCTAAAGACTAGCTTTAGGTTAATGCTAGATAAGGTTTTAAGCATGACATGTCTTTTAGTTTGGCATGTTTAGCTTGACATGTCATATGAGCTGTCCAAAGTAGCCATGAGGATACAAGTTGATAATAAGTCATGAAGGTCCAAGTGTCTTGAATGTTTCTATTTCCTTGTACTGTATTACAACCTGTTTTGTATGAACCTATATGTAGTATCATTAATTACTATGTATGGTGTTGAGTATGCTAATACTAGTTTCTAGTCTAATTTCAGCGTGTAGTGAGCTTATAAGTTGTTTAGTGGTAAAGCATAACGGTTGAGGAGCTGAAATTCCAGCAAGTATTACTTTTTATCTTTAATACCACATTTCTGAGGTTAGCTGCCTTCTTATTGAAGGGTTTTCGTAAAGAAGTGAAACCAATGGCTGAAAAAGTTGGAGATGCGTATGCGCAGTTGGGAAATGCTCGCATGTTATTGCAAACGGTGAATGAATTTATCCATATCCTAGCAACAACCAAGCAACATGGATTTAATGTGGACAAGTATGAAAAGAGGAGAAAAAGAAACACACTTGGAAGCCCAGGTAATGTGAGTAGGGAGGTGGACATGAAGGAGATTGATGTGAGTCCGGAGGCGGACAGGAAGGCGGTTGAGGTAATTCTTCTCGAATTGCTGGAGAAAGTGAGTGGAAAGAAGAGAAAAAGGAACACACTTGGAAGCCCAGGTAATGTGAGTCGGGAGGTGGACATGAAGGAGATTGATGTGAGTCAGGAGGTGGACATGAAGGCAGTTGAGGTAATTCTTCTCAAATTGGTGGAGAAAGTGAATGGAAAGGAATTGGAGAGCAATGGAGGAGCAGCAGACAGGGAGTTTATGAAGATGTGGCATCATATTGTGAACGAGTTCGTTCTCTTTTCAGTTTTCTTAAAGTCGCCTACTGATTAGTAGGGAAGTTCAGGCAACGGAGGAATGAAGCAATATGAATTTTGAAGACCAGCTCCATTTTTTTTTTTTTTAAATCTTAGGGAAGGTAATGGAGTAGCAGATAGATTGGCAAAGGAGGCAAGAAAACAGGGTATACACAAGCAGCAATGGGTTGCAATGGCAAGCTATCTCTTTTCTTTACCATTTTTTTTTTTTTTTTGATAGACAGTCTCTACCTTCAAATGTTGTTTATCTTCGAAACTCCAAGGAGCAGTTTCTGTTGGGGGATTCCCATATTTCAGGCCCTGTTACTGAAATAAGGACAACCAACAGTTTCAAAAAGAAAAATCAGTCGTGACAATATGGATGCTGTTATTATACTAATTGATTTATCTTTTTTTTCTTTTTTCTTTTGTGGAAGTAAAAAATTGTGACAGTATGGATACTGTTATTGTACTAATTGATTTATCTTTTTTGTGTAAGTAAAAAACTGCTAGGGATCTTATGTAAGTTTAGTTGATTTATCTTCAGAGGATGGGATCACAAAGCATGACACCGTAGGCAAACAATTTTACTTCATAAAACAGGAACCATTAGATGTTATTATCCGTTTTTTCACAATTTTTCCCTGATATGGGGGTAGTTCAACTGACGCATTCTTCTGCGGGTATTAGAAAAGGGATTGCATCTATCAGAGTTTCAAAGGGAGCTCCAAAAATACAGTTAAACTGAATCAAAAGCAATGTGCTTCTTACAACATTTGATATACTTCATGCAGTCTGTTCGTTCGCTCTCTATTTTCCAAATTTTTGATTCCAAATTGATCTCTGTTTGAAACTTATAGAGATTAATCTATCAAAATTTTGATTTCAAGTTGAGCTCTCGGAGCATTACCAATTGTTGGTAATTTTCAAAAAGCAACCTAACGCATTTTAGCTGTTTGTTAAAATGCCAAGCAGAACTCCATCGTAAATTCCACTGTTTTGTGATACAATCAATAACTTTGAGGCTAAGATTCAGGTAATTTTATTCTTTTTTATTAGGGAAAATTAGGGGGAGACCCAAAAAAAATAATATTCTCATTGTCAAGCCCACAATTAATTTTTGGTGCCGTGACACCCATAATTATATGAAATTATTAATGAATCAATACATAACTCGTTATGCATACTATCTTTTCAGTCATAACTCGTTATGCAGCCTAATTTTTCAGGGGTATAATTGGAAGCGTAACTTGGACATAACATATCTAAAAATCCGCGCCTTAGAATTTTACAAATTTTATATCGTTGGAAATCTTTTTAAAAGAGTTACGCAACGAGTACAAACAAGAATATCAAATTTTTGTTTTTCACGAAAAAATAGGAGGTGATCCTCATTTTAGGGAAAATTTTCGAAAACTTCATACATAACCATTATGCAGTCACCAAAAAACGATGCATAACACATTCTGCAGACGCATAACGAATTATGCAACCATTTTCTCCACTGCGTAACAAATTATGCATTTGGATAACAAAGTTAAGCATCTATAACAAGTTATGTAACCATTGTTTTGGTTGATTTTAGTGCGTACATAAAAAAAATTGATGTATGCATCCATATTTACGGATGCATATCAGGTTATGCATCTATTTTCTCGATGCATAAAAGATTGTGCAGCAATTTTCTCTATGCATAACGCATTATACAGTCATATTTTCGGATGCATAACAAGTTATCCATCCATTTTCTTGACTGCATAACATGTTATGCAGATATTATTATAGGTGCATAACGTGTTATGCAACCTTTTTTTTTTTGTTGGTTTCAATACTAATAAAAAGTAGTTGCATAACGTGTTATGCAACCATTCTTTGTACTGCATAACAAGTTATGCAAACAAAAAAAGGTTGCATAACTTGTCATGCACCTACAATAATAGCTGCATAACGTGTTTCTCAATTGCCATCTAATCCCAAATTCATGCTACAGATTCATAAACTCATCCCACTTCTGAATCTCAATCAACCTTGATTCTACTCATACCCATTCTTAATTTAATAATTGATTGAATCTTCATATTCAACTTTGATAAAGATTTTTATTGATTCTTCTTCGTTGATTTACTGGAAATCGAAGATTAAGATGGCGACGAAACTTTCGAGATCAAGAAAAGAACAGAGAAGATGAGATTTGAGATGAATCTGGTGTTTTTAGAGCTTGTAAGTTTTTTTGGAAAGAAGAAAAACCAAAACACAATTTCTCAAAATTATGGGCCTGTACATAATTTTATCGCCCAGAATGGGTGCGCGCCTGTGTTTTTTTGAGCGTGAGTTTCACAATGTCCAAACTCTAGAAAATGGGTGTGGCTGTAGTTTTCACTTTTTATTATTATTATTCTTTTATTTTATTTTAACGAACAATAGCTTATAATAGTGGTATTGATTTCAATCAAATTACCTTCTTTGCAAGGTGGAAAAAGTTATGGATGTTTCAACTAAATAATCAGTGATGAACCGGATGTACCCACTTATGGAGATGAAGTGTTGCTGAAAATTACAAAGCAGCATGGAAGAGAGTGAGATAGAAGACTACATTCCGTTATACTTTATATTCTTTTCAGTATTTCAGTTTGAAAGTACCCATGTCATTGGTACTAATATTGTGGTTGCTAAATGCAGAGATGGATTTTGAAGACATGCCTGCAATAATAAGGAAAAATCAATCTTTACACCAGGTTACTTTTGCATTTAAATCTCTAACATATTCACTTTGGTGCATCCTATATGAACTCATACTTTAAACTTTTTGAACCATGTACTTCGGGAATTTGATGTATGGATTGGGAGTGTGTGTGCGTGGAATTCATTGGAGTCGCAAACATGTTTCTCTATCTATTGAAAATTAGGTAATCAAACTTTATAAGATACTATCAGTTATGTGTCTACTAAATATCATATATGTCTAATAGTAAAATATGCTGCATGTGTATGCTTTTTAAAGCACTAGGATCCTGTATTTGTGCTGTCTTTAGTAGATTTGGATTGGAGTTTGCAAGAACTGGCTTTGATCAAATACATTCACGCGATAACAAATTCCGAAGTTTTTGTCGTTGGGTGCTCACGGGTTTAAACAGATTGTGCTTTTCCTTTTCCCCCAATAGTATTACAGTCTTTGCTCCATGCTCCTGTTGGTACTCATTTTTCCAATCCGTTGCAGGGAACCATCATGTATCTAGCTACTTTCATTAAGCTGATGTAGTACACATGGTTGAAGGTGATGCTCTTGATAATGTAATGTTCTATCTCCGTCTTTTTAATATGTTTGAAAACCGTCTCTCTGTTTGTGCAGTCTATGATGTAACGTCACAACGTTTGTGAAGTAATTGGAAGGAACAAATGTTAACTAGAAGTTACTGCACAGTGGATCGACCTTCTAACATTAAAACTATTTCGTGAACTTGGGTTGATTTTTGAATAATAGCAGGGAAAGTATCATGGGGAACTCCCATTGCAAGTTCAGGTCTTAATGCTTCATATGTATTTGGCCTGAGACTAGATATATATGGTGGGCATTTATGAAAGACAGTGTTGCTTTCTTTATATTAGTTTTGTTCATTTATGAAATGAAGCTCAAAAATGTCGAAAACTCTAAATGCCTAGATTTGTTAATTCGATAATAATCATGTAGTGCTTGTACTATGTGTATGCACTAATTAAACAGGACTGGTGTCCATATATAGCTTTTGTAAATCTTTGCCTTCCAGTTTCTTCAATAAATTATCTCATAAGTTAAAAGGTTTATTTTTTCCTTTTTTGAATTGTTGGTAACATGTCCATCGTTTCAGGTATCGGTTCTTAAGACCTTGAGATTACATGTAGCTGAATTGCAAATGTAATGGGTAATCTCTAAACTAAATGAAGCGTGTAATTTTGAAATGTTGGACGTCCAACTACGAAGTAATGAATTTTGTTTGAAATAAACATTTATTTATGATTTTCCGCCTTAACAATTCAATAAAGACATGCACAGTTCATGCTATTTGATTTGGAAGAAATTTCAGTGTGCTTACAAATGTAATTAACTAAAAGGTTCGATAAGATTATAAATTCTAATTGAGCACACTGACCAGCATTTTCATAATAATTTAGTAAAGATATACAATTCGCCAAAGTACCGTTGCCCTAAGGTGTAGTTTCGCCTTCTCAGTAATTCTACTAAGTTCATTGTCCATTGCATTCTTGATTGCTTCAGTATGTTCTGAAAGCAAGAATCTTGAAGGGTGTTCACCTTCATTGCAACTAGAGCTCTCATTTTAAAGCTTATGGTGAACCCAAGTTTGAGGTATTTAAATAAATATTAAATATGAATTAATTTTCCAAATTTTATTTTGCACTTCTCAAGACTCATCAGTTCAGTTGCATATCCCCGACAAAGTATCCGTACTCAGAAATTAATCATGAGTTATGACATCTTAATATAAAGTCATTAACCCATAGATATAAGTGAAGTGCGTCCGATGAGGGCTGGGAAGCACTGACACGGACACGGGACACTGGCACGACACGACACGGACACATAGATCGCCAAAACTCAAAATCATCAGGACACAAACACGTTTATATGTGTACTAATTAAATAATTTCTATATGCTAAAATCATAGAGTTATGGTATATCAAATACATTAATCACACGATTATATGAAGAAAATTTTTTTTATGCTGTTAAGTTAGTCCACATGTACAAAAATTAACTATTATACTAATTTTCATGACACACAAGATTACCCAACTAGTAAAATAGAGTATAGGTTTTTACACGTGCGTCGTGTCGGTGTCCGACACAGGACGCGCGTCAGTGGTGGAGCCAAGATTTCAATATATAGGGGGATACAAAAAAGATTACAGTGAAGCACTAATAGCAACCAAGACGGCCGAAGGGTGCAACAATTATTTTTTTTTGGAAGGAGTCGCATAGTTTGTAAGTGTCAGCCATCTCCCTATAAATGAACAACCTCATGTTTGGAATGGTGAAGAATAAAAGTCACCATCAAATGAACAATAATAACAGTCGAATTTTTTTACAAATAAAACGATAAACAACATCAACAATAATATGGATGAGTAGTAGATGAAAAAGAACTTAGAGCGCAAACGAAGTAAAATACTCACTGGACGTGTTCTTTTCATAACAGAATGTTAAAGAAAAGTACTGATATCTAAAGTGGATAAGAAGTAAAATACTCACGAGACATGTTCTTTTCATGGTAACATAATGTTAAAGAAAAGTACTGATATCTAAAGTGGATAAGTAGTATAAGAGCAACTCCAATGGTGCGACTAAAACCAAAGACCAAAAACCAAAAAATAGTCACAAATTTGAGTTTAGTCCATGTTGGTACGCTACAGTAGGCGAGTAAAATTTGGTCAGGCACACATTATACCACCGCCCCATTCAAACTCACATTATACCTTCGCCCCATTTTAGACTTGCCTCTCATCAAGCTCACATTATACCTCCGGTCCACCATCAGGCTCACATTATACCTTCGCCCCACTCATCAGGCTCACATTATACCTCCGCCCCACATCATACGGATCAGGCTCACATTATACCTTCGCTCGATTATATTTGGTTTTGGTCTTGGTCCCAGACTAAATATACTCTGAGATTTGGTTTTAGTCCGGGTTTTGCTCTTTAGTCCGATCGACTGTGTCTACTTTGTGGACCATATTTATAGTTTTACTCTCCCACTGTGGTTGCTCTAAAGAGCAACCGCAGTGGGCGACCAAGACCAAAAATTTGGGAAGAGATAGAGGCGTAGTGGGACGGACTAAAAATCAAATACCAGACTATACCAAATTTCCAGACTAAATTTGGTCCGCGACCAAGACCAAACCCAAATTTAGTCGAGCGAACGTATAGTTAACGCCCCACACCGAGCGTTCGTATAGTTTACGCCCCACAACAGGCGTACATATAGTTAACGCCCCACACCAGGCGTTTATAAAGTCACCGCCCTTTTTTTTTTTTTTTTTTTTCTCTTTAGCATGGGGCGTTAACTATACCAACGCCCCATTTTTTTTTATTTTTTTATTTTCATTAGTATGGGGCGGTTACTATACCCCCGCCCCATATAGATATTTATTTATTTATTACGTGAACAGTTACTCGGCACCATCAGGCGTTGATTATACGTACGCTCTTTTTCCCGTCGTAAACTTTATGGACGCTCCACACCACGCGTAATCTTTACCAACGCCCCGCAACAAGCGTAAGCTATATCAACGCCCCGCAACAAGCGTAATGTATATCAACGCCCCGCAACAAGCGTAAATTATATCTCTGCTCGACTAAATATAGTCGCCCCCACTGCGTCACTCAACGGACTAAATCCAAATTTAGTCTTTTGTTTTACTCTTTACTCTTTAGTTTTAGTCGCACCGCTGCAGATGCTCTAAGAGCATGGGAATATCACACCTATTTATTTGCAGACTAAACTGATGGAGATGGACGAAACGAGTGAAAGCGGTGGATTAAACTGCAAATTAGGGAACCACCCAAAGATTTTGAAAAATGGATGGACAGATATTTGGGCTTTGGTGGACTGAAGTTTTTGACATGGTGGACTAACTTAATGAATTTTATTTTCTTAAGGAGTAAATTACTAACATCTCAAAATTTATGAGAAAAAAGGGGATCTACACCCAGGATTAGCCCTCCTTTGATTCCTCCACTGGGACGCGAACACGGCACCAATACCGATGTGTCGGTGCTTCATAGGATGAGGGTTAGGTCGTCCAAACATGCTTTTTACTGAAAATTACCACTATGGGCCATGGCCTATTTTATCCCCTTACTGGAAAAACAAAATAAATAGCAATGATGAACTCTAGTATCGCAAAACTAGCCTCGTTTGGGATAGTGTCTGCGATGAAGTTCACTTTCAGAAGGTCCTATAAAACAAACTGGGTACCTTGCTGACACAGTCGTATTAACTTAACTAGGCAACTGGAGCAGTCTGTAGTATAAAAAGTAATTTATTTTTATGACTCTAGAAATTATGGGTTTTACTCTCTTGGCTCCAGGGTTATTTAATAAAATTTACAAATTATTCTAGTGACTCTTAAATGTTATATGAAGTAGGATTAACAAAATAACCAGTGTGCATATTGCCTGCACACTATAAAATATGAAGAAAAATTAAAAAATTATTTACAAAAAATTAGTGTGCATGTTGCCTGCACACTATAAAATATGAAGAAAATTATAAAAATTATGTACAGAAATCAGTGTGCATATTTCCTCCATATAAAAGCGGTGTGTCTGCACACTATAAAATTGAAGAAAATTTAAAAAAAGTATTGCCGATCAAATTTTTTTTTATGTGAAATGAAAATTTGATAGTTGCATTTATGCCCGTTGTGTAGGTCTTTCAAAAAGCTTTCCAATATATAAAATTTGTCGAATTCTTACGTATGATTCGTGAGACATGTTATGTTCAAGTTGGCATGACGATTATACCCTTAATAAATGATATTGTTTATTTGATAACATCATTAAACATCTTTATCCAAATGACCCTCCTTTTTTAAGAGTCATTTCAACAAAATGGGTTAATTTTTTAAAAAATGAATTTTAAGTCAAAGGCCCTTTGAGTAAGAGAGAGTGAGGGGAGGGCCAAACACTTAATTCCCACTAGTATAAAACATATGGGTAAATTGTTTAAGTTTCACTTCCGTTAGGATTGTGCTTGCAATACCCGTGTCTAAATCAACAATCTGTATGTACGCAAGGATCCGTATGATTACATTGTGTACGCACTACTTCGTTCACAAATATTGTAGTTGT